>OX459038.1:31400811-32653496 GCA_949775005.1 Orthosia gothica | reverse complement strand
ACCACGTAAACGAAAAATTCCGAAGATACATGCGTTGAAATATCGTGAGACGTCACGGTGTGCTACACTTTATACTGACAAAGTGACGTCACAAGCCCCCACTCCTGAACTTTGATGCGCTATATCTTTGTCAATGTAAATTTTATTTATTTGACTAGCTTCTGTCAGCGAATTCGCCTGACTGAATGTCGAAAATTATAGCGAGAGAACATATACCCGGGATAAGAAGTGGGATAAAAAGTATCCTATGTTCCAAATTCCAGACTACATTCTATCTCTGTGCCAAATTTCATCCAGATCCGTCTAGCCGTTTCAGCGTGAAGAAGTAATAAACATACAAACACACTCACAAACTTTCCTCTTTATAATATTAGTGTGATAAAGCAAAAAATACGGGTCTAATATTATTTGATAATCTCACTGTCGGACTAAATAGAATTATCATTTTTCTACCCAGAAAACATCCCTATTATAAATGTGCCAAACCAGGATAATACGCCAATATATAACTTGCAAGTTAATGCTTTAAAAACCAGCCTTATATGGTCCGAGCATTAAGTTCCTTTTTGTTTGGAAACATATTGCCATAACTTTGTACCAGCATGTATATGTAGGAAATAGTGTTCCTGTTGGAGGAACATTGAATGTTTCGCAATAAATACCGGGTTAATACTTACATATTACTCGAGTTGTATGGACATAAATTGCAAACGTATCTCTTCCCGTGGTTCAGAGCATGTCTCTGAAGGTTTCGTTTCGTTTTAAACCTGTACTTGCAGATTTTGCACTCTATGTCGCCGAGATTCTGCGGGAAATAACACATGTTGTCAATATAATAATCAGGAGTAAAAAGGCCCTATGAATTAAAACTACTTTTAGTGTCATTGACATAAGGTTTAAATTGCAATGTATTATGTTATGTATTAAGAGTGTTTGGTGATCCATTCTGGACCGGCAATTCTTTTGAGGTCCCAACGTTTCATTTGTCGTCTCAATCTTGTTTTAGTCCATTTCTCCGTTTTCCCATCATTGACATAAGCTGATTTAAATTGCAATGTATATCTTACCGGAGAGTGTTTGATAAGGTGATGTTTCAAATCATGTTTATTGTTAAACCCTCTGTAGCACTGATGACATTTTGTACAGACAGTCATTGACATTAGGTTCAAATTGCGATGTACATCTTACCGGGAGTGTTTAGTGAGATGGTGCTTCCAAGCATGGGTATTGTTGAATCCCCTGTAGCACTGGTGACATTTGTATGTGACTCTTACCACTATTGACATATGGTTCAAATTGCGATGTACATCTTACCGGGGAGTGTTTAGTGAGATGGTGCTTCCAAGCATGGGTATTGTTGAATCCCCTGTAGCACTGGTGACATTTGTATGTGACTCTTACCACTATTGACATATGGTTCAAATTGCGATGTACATCTTACCGGGGAGTGTTTAGTGAGATGGTGCTTCCAAGCATGGGTATTGTTGAATCCCCTGTAGCACTGGTGACATTTGTATGTGACTCTTACCATCATTGACATAAGGTTCAAATTGCGATGTATAATTTACCGGGGAGTGTTTAGTGAGATGGTGCTTCCAAGCATGGGTATTGTTGAATCCCCTGCAGTACTGGTGGCATTTGTATGTGACTCTTGCCGTGATTGACATAAGGTTCAAATTGCGATGTACATCTTACCGGGGAGTGTTTAGTGAGATGGTGCTTCCAAGCATGGGTATTGTTGAATCCCCTGTAGCACTGGTGACATTTGTATGTGACTCTTGCCGTCATTGACATAAGGTTCAAATTGCGATGTATAACTTACCGGGGAGTGTTTAGTGAGATGGTGCTTCCAAGCATGGGTATTGAATCCCCTGTAGCACTGGTGACATTTGTATGTGACTCTTGCCGTCATTGACATAAGGTTCAAATTGCGATGTATAACTTACCGGGGAGTGTTTAGTGAGATGGTGCTTCCAAGCATGGGTATTGAATCCCCTGTAGCACTGGTGACATTTGTATGTGACTCTTGCCGTCATTGACATAAGTGTTCGCGACGATACGTCACCATTTACATAGGTAGTCATATGTAAAAAATAAATAGTATTGACAGACACACGTCTGCTCACCCCAGAGCGCCATCGCATACTAAGCGATGTCGGTAGGTGAAAAAACCTTTTATAGTAAAGCTCGTAACTAATTTTTGCTCATGTTTTTGAGACACTAAAATTATATTTTATGTGTCTATCAGTAGGTAATAGAATTATATAGTCTAATAACAATAAATTAGAAGCTTTAATATGCATACTGATTGTGTTATTACGGAAAGAAACAAATATTTAACTCCGTAAAACACAACCATCATCAACGAGCGTTTAGTTCACAATGACCTGTAAGAGGGCGGCACCTTATATTTATACTAAAACCAGTTTTTGTAGAATTTTGATAACTTTAAACTCATGTTTTGGGGGCTTTTACATAGTTTATAGTGTGAATATAGCGCTTATGTGTTAGAATTATACATAAGGTACCTTAGTTATATGATAAATGTATAGGTTTAAGGAAATAAAAATATTTTGTTTACTTATTTTAGACCCCCCGTTTTGAGCAGGGTATCAGGTGGTGCTATAGGTATTCTATTCACCAACCAAATCAGATTGCTTCCTTACACATAATTGTTTTGTTAGGAAACACCATCTAGGTGTTCTAGATAGGATGGCTGGATGCCATGACTGAGAAATTATACATAATAGCAGTACATGGCCAGTCTTAATGCATTTTTACTCTAAAAAGGGAAATATACATACATTTTACTCGAGTAAGTGTTTGGAAAATTCGTTACAAGCCATTTTAGCGCTTCTAGGTGACCTAGAATTTTGTCTAGGCCCTATAAATAGACAGCACCTATGTAATTCTAGTACATAGGCGTCACTTACTTGAGAGGATGTGTCTGTGTATGCCGGCATGGACGTTTCTATGCGGCTGCCGATGTGTCACTGCGTCCAGGGACATTTGGTGCCTGGTCAGTTATAGATATGCTGTCTGAAGCATTACCTTCGTGGACCCTCAGGCAGGCGCCTACACTCAGTCATGACACAGAGCTAGTATATAGGGGTATGTAACGCACACAGACACATTAAAGATGTGAGACGACGTAAAATTTAGTATTCGGCCGCTTCCCGGCACCTTAAGCTGCGGAAAGGCTGGTGGTACACCCATCAGGGTACCGCCGTCAGACAGCCTAGTTTTCCAGCTACCCAACCACACTTCCGGAAGGAGCTTAGCTCTGGTGGTTGAGGAGTTAAGCGACCTGATATGGTGCGAGGTTACATGGATTTGCTATGTAAACAAACTTGTAACAAACGATAACTCATCGGGGGTTGGACATGTAGCTACCGGACTTCTACCTTGGGATAGCCCATCACGAGGGCTACCCGGGTGTGAATGTAACTTGAAAATCCACCCAGCGGTCTGAGTAGGAATCGAGTTTATGTGCCAAGATCAGGGGCATAAGCTAACTTCTCGCACCATTTCGCGGCTGTACGCCTGAATGTTTTGAATATAACTGTAACACTTATGTGTGTCAACGGCCCAGTGGGAGGGCTCCAAGTCCCTCGCTGGTACCCTAGAGCTAACATGTCTAGTTTTAGGAGAAACTCGATTGTAAAGCTTCAAACTGGCGGGAATTCCCTTTCTTCGACGTTCTCCTTACGAGAACTCCCTGATGGTAGGGGCTAGGGACCTGGATCAAAGACCGGAGGGAAGGTCTCCTCGAGACCTATCCAAAAGTACAAGTTTCACCAGAATCGGTCCAGTGGAAGGGTAGTTCCTGTCAGTTTCAAGCTACGAGTCTTAGCGTATATTATTTTGAAAATAAAAGTTTTTGCGGTCGGAATGTTGTGGTCCTCGTCGCAGTCGAGTTCGCTTCTTTAATAGTGCGCAGGCGCGTGAACATTTCGTAGCCATTATTTCACTTAAAGTATTTCCACGCATCATTGCGCATCGAGGACCATGAAGGAACATCGCTTCTGGCCATGAACAAATAGTTTTATTTAACCTGGACATCACGTTTTTCACCTCAACCTACTTGGCAGCCTTCAAGTGTCTCCAAGGTCCATAGTTACCAGATGACAACTGAACAATAGGTGCAAGGGGCGTCAACGCGTTCAAGCAGGAGCCTTACAACCTCCTGATTGCCTGTCGGTCTTGGACGATCACGTCCGTCCCGTACATTTGCTGGTCCTGTCGAGCCGTATATTGGTAACCTACGGACCATTTGCTGGTCCTGTCGAGCCGTATATTGGTAACCTACGGACCATTTGCTGGTCCTGTCGAGCCGAATTTTCTGGGAAACATACCAGACCAGCGGACGCTGTGAAGATATAGGCCAACGAAGAGCCTTGTTCCCGAGAACAAGGAAAACTGATGTCCCGGACGCTGTGAAAATATAGGCCAAGGAAGAGCCTTGTTCCCGAGAACAAAGAAAACTGATGTCCCATTCCTGTGAAAAAAGAAACCTGATGCCCTGGGGACACGAACGCTGCCTTGAGAACAAACAAGCCTGATGTAAAGTGACCTTATATACTGAGGTTACATTCCTGTTTCTTGGGTAATGTCAAAACGTATCGTTCCTGTGAAAACTAGTACCTGAGAACAAAGAAAACTGACGCTCACGCCTGTGAACATTCGTGAGAACAAAGAAAACTGATGCTCAAATATCTCAAGGTACCCTCAATATAAATCTGGTAAGATTACACACCACACAAATGTGCCAACTGGGGTACTAAGCGTTGCGTTCGTGAGAAAAGTTCCAGGGAAATAAGAATACTGACGTTCCATCTCGTAAACCTTACAAGTGCCAGGGTTAAGATCATGTTTCTTTAACAGTCAAAAACATAGCGTACACTCTGGGACGATAGAAACCCGTTTCCTGGGTGAGATAACCCAGTTACTGGTCAGCAACCGTATTACTGGGTGATTAGCGTCAAAAGGCGCAACGTATTATCGTCTCATAGTAGAAACTTCCAGAGCGACTACAGTCGTGAAGAGTGCACGAGTGGATTAGGCCCACGCGTGGACTACCTGGAAGACAACCATTTTGCTGGGACACAGCAGCCATTCCTGAGCTATTCCTGTGGTTCTACCGGCTTCCTGAGAAGCTAACCGTTCCCGTGTGATTACCGTCGCGAAAAGACGGTTTTTTGAGCTGTTTCTGTTGTGTAACCTGCTTACTGAGAATTCACAGTAATCGAAGATTACACAGAAACTGTATCCTGAAGGAATATAGCATAGCCTGAAGAGTTATCGCTAGGAAACTCATAATCGGAGTTTTCAAACAGCGTGTTGGGAGCTCGTTTAGGAGATAGAACGAACATACGACGTTCATAGAATTCCTGAAGGGTTACGGCTGAAGGATTATCGCTGAAGCGTTATCCAAGAGGAGGCTTACACACAGAAGCATATTGAATAGTCGTGTGGGCGACTTGTTCTATAAAATAGAACGAAAAAATAGTTGCTGAAATTTCCTGAAGCGTTATAGCTGAAGGCTTATTTTCGACTTAGAATTTGTTTAAAAACAAATAGTCGTTATCGAGATAGAAGCTCTCGATCGAAGTCTGGAGTTTCAAACCTGGATATCTGGAGTCTGAAGTGACTACTAACGTCAAGAGTTGGACCAACAGTTCAGTGATTGGTACCAGACCGGCTGCTCATCCTTGGAGGCTGCTGGACAAGTTGACACTTAGACAACAGTAAGTACAGTGAAAACATATGCTCATGTGCTTACCCATTTTGTGTTGAAAGTCTTATAGTGAACTTGTTTACGTATCAACATTGAAGTTTGAAGCTGATTTGGAACTTATAGTTTTGAAGACTGACTAGCGACTTATAGTTTGAAGAATAACCTGGAGTTAAGAGGGTCGGATATAACCCGGAGTTAAAACTAACCCGGAGTTTGGAGATACTTTTCGAAGTTTGAAAAAGGAAGCGAACCCTCTTCAAGCCGACGACTGAAATCGGACTTAACCCAGAGTTACCACTTAGCAGTTTTCAAGAAAAAATTAAGTTTGGACATAGCCGTTTTGAAGCTCGAAAATAGATGTCAACCAGTTCGTGTTGAAGTCTAGAGTTGGACTCAGCCGATTCAAACTGACATTTTGAAGAAGTCTAGAATTGGACTCAGCCGTTTCGAGCCAACGTTTTGAAGACAAGTTGAAGATTGGACTTGTACTTGGCGTATTCAAACTGAAACTTTGAACCAATCAGGATGCCGACTACCAGATCCCAGGACAAGAGGCCTGAATCATGGACAGTCCCCATTGAGCGTCCAGGTGCGGGCGTACAACATCAGCTGCCCCCACGCTCGCCGTCTACTACTGAAGGGACAGAAAAGTCCATACCAGTCAGAAGCCCACCAACGTCACAGATAGGTGACAACACGCCCACACATGAGGAGGAGGAACCACAGGAACCAAGCACACGCAGGAAGGCATCGAAATCAGAAGATTCTTCAGAAAAAACACTGAAGCCTTCTGGTAGAAAACAAAGGATCCAGGATAAGACCTTTGTTCAAGGAGAAGTAATGGCTACCCGGGGTGACGCCCGTATCGAACATACTGGACCGCCGTCAACTAGCAAGTCGACCCGGTCACGTAAGAAAATTTCAAGAGCTCGTGAAGACTTATTGAAAATAAAGTTGGAACTCGCTAAGTTAGCACTTCAAAAAGCAGAAGAAGAAGCTTCTGAGGATGAATATATGGATGACAGAAATTCTAATGAAGAGTATGTCCGTTCGTGGCTCGAAGAGGCGCCAGAGCCCACACCGTTGAGGGAGAATGACGTCGCCAAAGGGGACAATGACGATTGGACCCCGGCTGCGGCCGTCGACGCTATAGCGGACTCCCGGAAACATATCGACCATATAGAACATCCACAAGTGAAGTCTAACATCGAACCACCTAGGACAGAGCCGTCCAACGTGGAGCCGCCAAGGCAAATAGAAGCGAAAGAGTCACTCCGTCCTTTTCTAACGGAGCTGACATCCGCTATAGCGTCGCTAGCCGACAGAAAAATCGAACCATGGACGCCTAACCGATCGGCGTCGCAGGTTATCATGACTCTGCCGAATTTCGGTGGAGCTCATACAGAATGGCTATCTTTTCGAGCCATTTACGAGGCAACTCATGCCTACTTCAGCGACATAGAAAACACGGCAAGACTCAGAAGGAGCTTGCGTGGTCGCGCACTGGAGACAGTGAGCTCAGAGCTCATCGGGAACGCAAAGCCGGATGAAATCATGAGAGAATTGGAACTACAGTTTGGACGTCCTGACTCAATAGCTCAGGCCGAAACAGACCGACTTAGAGGGCTACCAAAATGCAGCGAGTCGCCCAAGGACATCTGCACCTTTGCAAGTCGAGTCAGAAGCGGAGTTGTCACTCTGCGAGCTCTCAAGAAGGGGCACTATCTGCTCAATGCCGAGCTGGTGCGCCAGCTAACTGAGAAGCTACCCAATTCTCTGCGTGTACAATGGTACAGAACGTACACGGAAAAGTACCAGTCGCTGCCGGATCTGTCACTCTTCAGCGACTTCATAACCGAGCAAGCTCACTTCTGCAGTGCATTCGCCCCGCCTGAGAACATCAAGGAAACGGATTCTCTAGCGGGAAAACGCGTCATACAACGGACGCATACAGCTACCGACAAGCCGGTAAACAAATGTCGAATTTGCGACAAAAGTGGTCACTACGCGTCTGACTGCCAAAGGTTCAGAGACGCAGCAAGTGACAAAAGATGGGAGCTAGCCAAGAATTACAACTTGTGCTATCGCTGCCTTTTTTTTTTTTTTTTTTTTTTTCGGGGTGGAAAATCCTCTTTGGATGTCCTCCAACCTGGGGAGGGCGGAGGGGTCTGTCAGATTCTTACTGACTAAAAACCACCCCGGTGTTCCGCCTCACACCTAAACCGGGGATCACGGGAACAACGATACTTCCGCAACCCCCGGCTAGTGCCGGCCCGCCTCTGCGGGCCACGACCTCGAGTTGGGGGGGGAGTAAGGTGTTGGGCTCCCCCCGCGACGTCTAAGAGGGGCGCGCGTGGAACACAACGCGCCACCACCTCGGGTCCTGATATGTGGGGGGCGACGGACGTCCCCGAGTCCGTCGCCCCTGGACCCATTTAGGGGGGCTGGAAGAGGGCGTTGTCCGCCCTCCGCCGACGCCCGGCGCGTCTGCTGCGGATCGGGTTAGCGGATGAGATCTCCCTCTCCCTCTCCGCAGCCTCCTTCTGCGAGACGACTGTTTCGCAGAAGGATACCACCGCGTCCCAGGACTCCGCGCTGCCGACCATAGACTCGACTACAGCCGGCAGCGACAGGTCACTGCCTACTTCAGAGATGAGGGCACGGCGTGGCTCCTCCCAAGCGGCACACTCTGCCAGCGTATGCCGCGCCGTGTCCTCCCGGCAGTCGACGCAGTGGTGACACCGGGCGTCCGGCTCCCTGTTTATGCGACACAGGTACTTCCCGAAGCAACCATGCCCCGAGAGCACCTGCGTCACCCGAAACGACAGGGAGCCGTGCCTCCTCCCGAGCCAGCGCTCGAGCACTGGCCGGACCGCCTCGATGGTAATGAGGCCGGCGGTAGGGCGTGAAAGCCTGGTGCTATCGCTGCCTAAGACAACGTCGTGCTGGACACACTTGCAACAAGAAGCAGTGTGATCATAAGGGGTGTACAGCCACGCACCATCGACTTCTTCATAGGGGTAAGAAGCCTCAAACAGACAGGACAAGGAAGCCTGCTGTTCCAGAAGAGAAGAAGGAGTCTCAGGAGACGGTGGCCAGTTCGCGAACTGAATCGAGTCAAGCTTTCCTGAAGATGATACCGGTCCGGGTAATAGGACCGGCGGGAGAGGCAGACACATACGCACTCCTTGACGACGGATCCACCGTTTCGCTGATCGACGAAGCAATCGCTCAGCGAGTGGGAGCAGTGGGCCCAATCGACCCTCTGAAGATCGGTGCTATCGGAAACACCATGATCGACACTCCCTTATCGAGACGTATAACCGTCACTCTCACAAGTCGTATGAGAGATAGGGTGCCCTTCAAGGCGCGCACCATTTCGAAGCTCAACCTGTCACCACAGGCAGTCAGTCAAGAAGACGTAACCCGCTGTAGGCACCTTCGAGACTTGACGTCGCAGCTTACGTATCCTGCTGGAGTGCCAAAGATACTCGTCGGCCAAGACAACTGGCATTTGTTGTTGGCCACTGAAGTCCGCAGAGGACCTAGAAGCCAACCCATCGCGTCGAAAACCATGATGGGCTGGACATTGCACGGCGCGCACACCAGAACACTGGGCCAGCAGGTGCACTATGTCAACGGGTGTCAGTCCGTTGACGCAAGGCAAGATGCGGAACTGAACGAGCAGCTCCGTGAATTCTTCGCTATCGAGTCGTTGGCTATCAATCCACGACAACCAGCTTCTGACCCCCAGAAGAGGGCAGAAGATATACTGAACCGTCACACAAGACAGTTAGGAAATGGGCACATAGAAACCGCTATGTTATGGCGGGACGAGAAAATAGAGATGCCCGATAGTTACGAGACAGCATTCAAAAGGCTGGTCTCCATAGAGAAGAAGCTGGATAAAAACCCCGCTCTTCGTGTGAAATACACACAACAGATGGACTCCCTGATGGAAAAGGGATATGCTGAGAAGGCTCCCAAGTCAAGCACGCCAGGAAAAACCTGGTACCTGCCTCATTTCGATGTCTTCAACCCCATGAAGCCAGAGAAAATTCGAATAGTACATGATGCCGCCGCAAAATCGAGAGGAAAGTCACTCAACGACTTCCTGCTAACTGGACCAGACTTGCTGCAGTCGCTGCCCGGCGTCATGATGAGATTTCGTAGACACTGCGTGGCCATCTCCGGAGACATAGCCGAGATGTTCATGCAAGTAAAAGTACGAAGTGAAGACCGAGACTCACTTCGCTACCTATGGAGAGGCAACAGAAGAGATGGAGCCCCAGAAGAATATCGTATGACGTCCATCATTTTCGGCGCGGCAAGCTCGCCGTGCACCGCTATCTTTGCGAAAAATTGGAACGCAAGAAAGCACATCGAACAGCATCCAGTAGCAGTGAAAGCTATAGTAGAGAGCCATTATATGGACGATTATCTGGACAGCTATAAAACAGTCGAAGAAGCGACAGAAGTCGCGACAATGGTGAAGAAAATACACCAACAGGCGAAGTTTGACCTAACAAAATGGGTATCAAACAGTAAGCGCCTGATAGAAAATATCGATCCGTCACAAACCTGCACTGAGGTTGTGAACATCGGAGATACAGTAGGCGCAGAGAAAATACTCGGCCTGATTTGGAGACCTAGTGAAGATACGCTAGGTTTCAACCTAACGCTTGCGAGACTGCCGCCAGGAATTTTAGAAAAGGAGGCCCCTACAAAAAGAGAGGCTCTCAAAATTGTCATGTCGTTATACGACCCCCTAGGACTAGCCTCGCCTGTTACGATTCGAGCTAAACAAATATTGCAAGAAGCTTGGAGGCGAGGCGTCGATTGGGACCAGCTATTAGACGCTGACCTGGCATCTCAGTGGAGAAGTTGGATCGAAAACCTGCGGCAGCTCAAGGGCATCAGCATACCAAGATGTTATCCTGGTTATAGTGATGCCACAGAAATACAAATACATGTATTTACCGACGCAAGCGAGTTGGCATACGCAGCAGCTGTGTATTGGCGAGCCACCACAGCAGTAGGCACACAGAAGGTGAGCCTAGTCATGGCCAAGGCGAGAGTAGCTCCATTAAAGCTACAATCGATACCGCGCCTCGAGCTGCAGGCAGCGGTGATGGGAACCCGTCTGGCTGCAGCTGTGAAACGTGAACACGACAACAATCCATCGTCGGTCACGTATTGGACAGACAGCAAAACAGTATTGTCGTGGATTAGAAAAGGAGCACGAACCTATAAAGCTTTCGTAGCTCATCGCATAGCTGCCATAGAAGAAGGTAGCAAAGTGGAGGATTGGCGATGGATATCCACGAAGTTGAACATCGCCGATATAGCGACTCGTGACGTGCCGCCGAGGTTTGACTCACAACACGAGTGGTTCTGTGGCCCAAGTTTTTTGTATGAAGACCCTTCTTCATGGCCATCAGAAAAACCTCCAATCACAGAAGAGACAGGAGAGGAAAGAACGCTCACTGTCACAGAAAAAGAAAAATCTGTTTTGGAGAAAATAACAGACAGACATACATACACTTCGAAGCTCATAGAAGCTATACCTAATCCCATCAACTTTTCGAGATGGGAGCGGCTATTACGTGCGACTGCTACCGTCCTACGTTTTATACATCTCTGTAAACAAAGGACAGAGAAAACGTTCTACAAAAGAACCCGGAAAAACGCTGAGGAGGACACGGACTGGCGAAAGAAAAAGAAGACAGCGACTGCAGCAACCAAGCCGTCATACATAGCGCCAGAAGTCCGAAAGCAGTACATAGATGCGAGCTTTCTTCAAAAAGCCGAGAAAATACTCGTACAAGTTGCACAGCAGCAATCGTTCGCTCAAGAAATAGCTAGATTGCATGCACATGAAATAGTGGACAAAAATAGTCCGCTACACGCGCTGCAAATAGAAGTAGTAGATGGCCTACTACGTATTAGAAGCCGTATAGCCGCCACTGACGAGGTCACAGAAGATGTAAGGCGACCGCCAATATTACATGGCGACCATCATATAACCCAGCTCTATATAGACTGGACACACCGCAGCTTACTACATAGTGGGACTGAACTCACAATAAATGAGGTACGGCAGCATTATTGGGTCGTAAGGATGCGTCCCACCACCAAGAAAGTACTGGCACAATGTCTTCAGTGCCGTATTCGTAAGGCACAAGCACCTGTGCCAGCGACCGGCGACCACCCACGAACGCGCCTGGCTCATCACCAAAGGCCGTTCACGTACACCGGGCTAGACTACTTCGGCCCGCTATCTGTCACCGTGGGTCGCCAGCATCACAAGAGATATGTAGCACTGTTTACATGCCTCACCACAAGAGCTGTCCACCTCGAGATCGCCGCCAGCCTCAGCGCAGACAGCGCAATATTAGCGCTGCGCCGTTTCGCCGCCCGCAGAGGATGTCCAACTGAGATCCACTCAGACAACGGCACCAACATGCACGGTGCCGATCGAGAGCTACGAGAGGCCTTCCGAGAGGAGGCCAGTCGCCGAGGCATCACTTGGCGCTTCATCACCCCATCAGCGCCCTTTATGGGAGGCGCATGGGAGCGTCTAGTTCGCTGCGTAAAAAACGCATTGTATACCGTACTCACAGAGAAACACCCACACGAAGAGGTGTTGTCCACACTGATTTGTGAGGCAGAGTACACGGTAAATAGCCGCCCGCTGACACATGTATCAGTCGACGGCGATGACGACGAGTCTATCACGCCGAACGACTCCCAAACCCCGGCGTGTTCACCGAGCAAGACATCGACCACAAAAAGATGTGGCGTCGGTCACAAATCCTGGCCGACATGTTCTGGCGCCGGTGGGTGCGAGAATACCTGCCGGAGCTCCAAAACCGGCGGGAGCCCCATAGCCGCGGGCCTGGCCTGCTGGTGGGCGACCCCGTCCTCATCGCGGACGGGCAGCTGCCTCGCAACACGTGGCCGCGAGGCCGCATTGAGGCCATATACCCTGGCCCTGATGGAGAAGTCCGGACCGCTGAGGTGCACACCACTGGCGGCACTCTAAAGCGTCCGGTGAAGAAGCTCATTCCCTTGCCAAAGTGAGCGCAGCAGAGTTCCGGCGGCGAGAGCTGAGCGACGTGTCGCGGAGCGTCGAGGTCACGAGCGCTGCCGACGTGCGCCGCTCACAATGCTGATGCAGCGCCGCGCCAACGTAGCATCGAGTCGACGCGACACTGCACGGCGGGAGAGATGTTCGCGACGATACGTCACCATTTACATAGGTAGTCATATGTAAAAAAATAAATAGTATTGACAGACACACGTCTGCTCACCCCAGAGCGCCATCGCATACTAAGCGATGTCGGTAGGTGAAAAAACCTTTTATAGTAAAGCCCGTAACTAATTTTGTTCATGTTGTTGAGACACTAAAATTATATTTTATGTGTCTATCAGTAGGTAATAGAATTATATAGTCTAATAACAATAAATTAGAAGCTTTAATATGCATACTGATTGTGTTATTACGGAAAGAAACAAATATTTAACTCCGTAAAACACAACCATCATCAACGAGCGTTTAGTTCACAATGACCTGTAAGAGGGCGGCACCTTATATTTATACTAAAACCAGTTTTTGTAGAATTTTGATAACTTTAAACTCATGTTTTGGGGGCTTTTACATAGTTTATAGTGTGAATATAGCGCTTATGTGTTAGAATTATACATAAGGTACCTTAGTTATATGATAAATGTATAGGTTTAAGGAAATAAAAATATTTTGTTTACTTATTTTAGACCCCCCGTTTTGAGCAGGGTATCAGGTGGTGCTATAGGTATTCTATTCACCAACCAATCAGATTGCTTCCTTACACATAACTGTTTTGTTAGGAAACACCATCTAGGTGTTCTAGATAGGATGGCTGGATGCCATGACTGAGAAATTATACATAATAGCAGTACATGGCCAGTCTTAATGCATTTTTACTCTAAAAAGGGAAATATACATACATTTTACTCGAGTAAGTGTTTGGAAAATTCGTTACAAGCCATTTTAGCGCTTCTAGGTGACCTAGAATTTTGTCTAGGCCCTATAAATAGACAGCACCTATGTAATTCTAGTACATAGGCGTCACTTACTTGAGAGGATGTGTCTGTGTATGCCGGCATGGACGTTTCTATGCGGCTGCCGATGTGTCACTGCGTCCAGGGACATTTGGTGCCTGGTCAGTTATAGATATGCTGTCTGAAGCATTACCTTCGTGGACCCTCAGGCAGGCGCCTACACTCAGTCATGACACAGAGCTAGTATATAGGGGTATGTAACGCACACAGACACATTAAAGATGTGAGACGACGTAAAATTTAGTATTCGGCCGCTTCCCGGCACCTTAAGCTGCGGAAAGGCTGGTGGTACACCCATCAGGGTACCGCCGTCAGACAGCCTAGTTTTCCAGCTACCCAACCACACTTCCGGAAGGAGCTTAGCTCTGGTGGTTGAGGAGTTAAGCGACCTGATATGGTGCGAGGTTACATGGATTTGCTATGTAAACAAACTTGTAACAAACGATAACTCATCGGGGGTTGGACATGTAGCTACCGGACTTCTACCTTGGGATAGCCCATCACGAGGGCTACCCGGGTGTGAATGTAACTTGAAAATCCACCCAGCGGTCTGAGTAGGAATCG
Source organism: Orthosia gothica (assembly GCA_949775005.1). Lineage (NCBI taxonomy): Eukaryota > Metazoa > Arthropoda > Insecta > Lepidoptera > Noctuidae > Orthosia > Orthosia gothica. Next base: position 32,639,092 of record OX459038.1, on the reverse strand, counting down.
AGTTTATGTGCCAAGATCAGGGGCATAAGCTAACTTCTCGCACCATTTCGCGGCTGTACGCCTGAATGTTTTGAATATAACTGTAACACTTATGTGTGTCAACGGCCCAGTGGGAGGGCTCCAAGTCCCTCGCTGGTACCCTAGAGCTAACATGTCTAGTTTTAGGAGAAACTCGATTGTAAAGCTTCAAACTGGCGGGAATTCCCTTTCTTCGACGTTCTCCTTACGAGAACTCCCTGATGGTAGGGGCTAGGGACCTGGATCAAAGACCGGAGGGAAGGTCTCCTCGAGACCTATCCAAAAGTACAAGTTTCACCAGAATCGGTCCAGTGGAAGGGTAGTTCCTGTCAGTTTCAAGCTACGAGTCTTAGCGTATATTATTTTGAAAATAAAAGTTTTTGCGGTCGGAATGTTGTGGTCCTCGTCGCAGTCGAGTTCGCTTCTTTAATAGTGCGCAGGCGCGTGAACATTTCGTAGCCATTATTTCACTTAAAGTATTTCCACGCATCATTGCGCATCGAGGACCATGAAGGAACATCGCTTCTGGCCATGAACAAATAGTTTTATTTAACCTGGACATCACGTTTTTCACCTCAACCTACTTGGCAGCCTTCAAGTGTCTCCAAGGTCCATAGTTACCAGATGACAACTGAACAATAGGTGCAAGGGGCGTCAACGCGTTCAAGCAGGAGCCTTACAACCTCCTGATTGCCTGTCGGTCTTGGACGATCACGTCCGTCCCGTACATTTGCTGGTCCTGTCGAGCCGTATATTGGTAACCTACGGACCATTTGCTGGTCCTGTCGAGCCGTATATTGGTAACCTACGGACCATTTGCTGGTCCTGTCGAGCCGAATTTTCTGGGAAACATACCAGACCAGCGGACGCTGTGAAGATATAGGCCAACGAAGAGCCTTGTTCCCGAGAACAAGGAAAACTGATGTCCCGGACGCTGTGAAAATATAGGCCAAGGAAGAGCCTTGTTCCCGAGAACAAAGAAAACTGATGTCCCATTCCTGTGAAAAAAGAAACCTGATGCCCTGGGGACACGAACGCTGCCTTGAGAACAAACAAGCCTGATGTAAAGTGACCTTATATACTGAGGTTACATTCCTGTTTCTTGGGTAATGTCAAAACGTATCGTTCCTGTGAAAACTAGTACCTGAGAACAAAGAAAACTGACGCTCACGCCTGTGAACATTCGTGAGAACAAAGAAAACTGATGCTCAAATATCTCAAGGTACCCTCAATATAAATCTGGTAAGATTACACACCACACAAATGTGCCAACTGGGGTACTAAGCGTTGCGTTCGTGAGAAAAGTTCCAGGGAAATAAGAATACTGACGTTCCATCTCGTAAACCTTACAAGTGCCAGGGTTAAGATCATGTTTCTTTAACAGTCAAAAACATAGCGTACACTCTGGGACGATAGAAACCCGTTTCCTGGGTGAGATAACCCAGTTACTGGTCAGCAACCGTATTACTGGGTGATTAGCGTCAAAAGGCGCAACGTATTATCGTCTCATAGTAGAAACTTCCAGAGCGACTACAGTCGTGAAGAGTGCACGAGTGGATTAGGCCCACGCGTGGACTACCTGGAAGACAACCATTTTGCTGGGACACAGCAGCCATTCCTGAGCTATTCCTGTGGTTCTACCGGCTTCCTGAGAAGCTAACCGTTCCCGTGTGATTACCGTCGCGAAAAGACGGTTTTTTGAGCTGTTTCTGTTGTGTAACCTGCTTACTGAGAATTCACAGTAATCGAAGATTACACAGAAACTGTATCCTGAAGGAATATAGCATAGCCTGAAGAGTTATCGCTAGGAAACTCATAATCGGAGTTTTCAAACAGCGTGTTGGGAGCTCGTTTAGGAGATAGAACGAACATACGACGTTCATAGAATTCCTGAAGGGTTACGGCTGAAGGATTATCGCTGAAGCGTTATCCAAGAGGAGGCTTACACACAGAAGCATATTGAATAGTCGTGTGGGCGACTTGTTCTATAAAATAGAACGAAAAAATAGTTGCTGAAATTTCCTGAAGCGTTATAGCTGAAGGCTTATTTTCGACTTAGAATTTGTTTAAAAACAAATAGTCGTTATCGAGATAGAAGCTCTCGATCGAAGTCTGGAGTTTCAAACCTGGATATCTGGAGTCTGAAGTGACTACTAACGTCAAGAGTTGGACCAACAGTTCAGTGATTGGTACCAGACCGGCTGCTCATCCTTGGAGGCTGCTGGACAAGTTGACACTTAGACAACAGTAAGTACAGTGAAAACATATGCTCATGTGCTTACCCATTTTGTGTTGAAAGTCTTATAGTGAACTTGTTTACGTATCAACATTGAAGTTTGAAGCTGATTTGGAACTTATAGTTTTGAAGACTGACTAGCGACTTATAGTTTGAAGAATAACCTGGAGTTAAGAGGGTCGGATATAACCCGGAGTTAAAACTAACCCGGAGTTTGGAGATACTTTTCGAAGTTTGAAAAAGGAAGCGAACCCTCTTCAAGCCGACGACTGAAATCGGACTTAACCCAGAGTTACCACTTAGCAGTTTTCAAGAAAAAATTAAGTTTGGACATAGCCGTTTTGAAGCTCGAAAATAGATGTCAACCAGTTCGTGTTGAAGTCTAGAGTTGGACTCAGCCGATTCAAACTGACATTTTGAAGAAGTCTAGAATTGGACTCAGCCGTTTCGAGCCAACGTTTTGAAGACAAGTTGAAGATTGGACTTGTACTTGGCGTATTCAAACTGAAACTTTGAACCAATCAGGATGCCGACTACCAGATCCCAGGACAAGAGGCCTGAATCATGGACAGTCCCCATTGAGCGTCCAGGTGCGGGCGTACAACATCAGCTGCCCCCACGCTCGCCGTCTACTACTGAAGGGACAGAAAAGTCCATACCAGTCAGAAGCCCACCAACGTCACAGATAGGTGACAACACGCCCACACATGAGGAGGAGGAACCACAGGAACCAAGCACACGCAGGAAGGCATCGAAATCAGAAGATTCTTCAGAAAAAACACTGAAGCCTTCTGGTAGAAAACAAAGGATCCAGGATAAGACCTTTGTTCAAGGAGAAGTAATGGCTACCCGGGGTGACGCCCGTATCGAACATACTGGACCGCCGTCAACTAGCAAGTCGACCCGGTCACGTAAGAAAATTTCAAGAGCTCGTGAAGACTTATTGAAAATAAAGTTGGAACTCGCTAAGTTAGCACTTCAAAAAGCAGAAGAAGAAGCTTCTGAGGATGAATATATGGATGACAGAAATTCTAATGAAGAGTATGTCCGTTCGTGGCTCGAAGAGGCGCCAGAGCCCACACCGTTGAGGGAGAATGACGTCGCCAAAGGGGACAATGACGATTGGACCCCGGCTGCGGCCGTCGACGCTATAGCGGACTCCCGGAAACATATCGACCATATAGAACATCCACAAGTGAAGTCTAACATCGAACCACCTAGGACAGAGCCGTCCAACGTGGAGCCGCCAAGGCAAATAGAAGCGAAAGAGTCACTCCGTCCTTTTCTAACGGAGCTGACATCCGCTATAGCGTCGCTAGCCGACAGAAAAATCGAACCATGGACGCCTAACCGATCGGCGTCGCAGGTTATCATGACTCTGCCGAATTTCGGTGGAGCTCATACAGAATGGCTATCTTTTCGAGCCATTTACGAGGCAACTCATGCCTACTTCAGCGACATAGAAAACACGGCAAGACTCAGAAGGAGCTTGCGTGGTCGCGCACTGGAGACAGTGAGCTCAGAGCTCATCGGGAACGCAAAGCCGGATGAAATCATGAGAGAATTGGAACTACAGTTTGGACGTCCTGACTCAATAGCTCAGGCCGAAACAGACCGACTTAGAGGGCTACCAAAATGCAGCGAGTCGCCCAAGGACATCTGCACCTTTGCAAGTCGAGTCAGAAGCGGAGTTGTCACTCTGCGAGCTCTCAAGAAGGGGCACTATCTGCTCAATGCCGAGCTGGTGCGCCAGCTAACTGAGAAGCTACCCAATTCTCTGCGTGTACAATGGTACAGAACGTACACGGAAAAGTACCAGTCGCTGCCGGATCTGTCACTCTTCAGCGACTTCATAACCGAGCAAGCTCACTTCTGCAGTGCATTCGCCCCGCCTGAGAACATCAAGGAAACGGATTCTCTAGCGGGAAAACGCGTCATACAACGGACGCATACAGCTACCGACAAGCCGGTAAACAAATGTCGAATTTGCGACAAAAGTGGTCACTACGCGTCTGACTGCCAAAGGTTCAGAGACGCAGCAAGTGACAAAAGATGGGAGCTAGCCAAGAATTACAACTTGTGCTATCGCTGCCTTTTTTTTTTTTTTTTTTTTTTTCGGGGTGGAAAATCCTCTTTGGATGTCCTCCAACCTGGGGAGGGCGGAGGGGTCTGTCAGATTCTTACTGACTAAAAACCACCCCGGTGTTCCGCCTCACACCTAAACCGGGGATCACGGGAACAACGATACTTCCGCAACCCCCGGCTAGTGCCGGCCCGCCTCTGCGGGCCACGACCTCGAGTTGGGGGGGGAGTAAGGTGTTGGGCTCCCCCCGCGACGTCTAAGAGGGGCGCGCGTGGAACACAACGCGCCACCACCTCGGGTCCTGATATGTGGGGGGCGACGGACGTCCCCGAGTCCGTCGCCCCTGGACCCATTTAGGGGGGCTGGAAGAGGGCGTTGTCCGCCCTCCGCCGACGCCCGGCGCGTCTGCTGCGGATCGGGTTAGCGGATGAGATCTCCCTCTCCCTCTCCGCAGCCTCCTTCTGCGAGACGACTGTTTCGCAGAAGGATACCACCGCGTCCCAGGACTCCGCGCTGCCGACCATAGACTCGACTACAGCCGGCAGCGACAGGTCACTGCCTACTTCAGAGATGAGGGCACGGCGTGGCTCCTCCCAAGCGGCACACTCTGCCAGCGTATGCCGCGCCGTGTCCTCCCGGCAGTCGACGCAGTGGTGACACCGGGCGTCCGGCTCCCTGTTTATGCGACACAGGTACTTCCCGAAGCAACCATGCCCCGAGAGCACCTGCGTCACCCGAAACGACAGGGAGCCGTGCCTCCTCCCGAGCCAGCGCTCGAGCACTGGCCGGACCGCCTCGATGGTAATGAGGCCGGCGGTAGGGCGTGAAAGCCTGGTGCTATCGCTGCCTAAGACAACGTCGTGCTGGACACACTTGCAACAAGAAGCAGTGTGATCATAAGGGGTGTACAGCCACGCACCATCGACTTCTTCATAGGGGTAAGAAGCCTCAAACAGACAGGACAAGGAAGCCTGCTGTTCCAGAAGAGAAGAAGGAGTCTCAGGAGACGGTGGCCAGTTCGCGAACTGAATCGAGTCAAGCTTTCCTGAAGATGATACCGGTCCGGGTAATAGGACCGGCGGGAGAGGCAGACACATACGCACTCCTTGACGACGGATCCACCGTTTCGCTGATCGACGAAGCAATCGCTCAGCGAGTGGGAGCAGTGGGCCCAATCGACCCTCTGAAGATCGGTGCTATCGGAAACACCATGATCGACACTCCCTTATCGAGACGTATAACCGTCACTCTCACAAGTCGTATGAGAGATAGGGTGCCCTTCAAGGCGCGCACCATTTCGAAGCTCAACCTGTCACCACAGGCAGTCAGTCAAGAAGACGTAACCCGCTGTAGGCACCTTCGAGACTTGACGTCGCAGCTTACGTATCCTGCTGGAGTGCCAAAGATACTCGTCGGCCAAGACAACTGGCATTTGTTGTTGGCCACTGAAGTCCGCAGAGGACCTAGAAGCCAACCCATCGCGTCGAAAACCATGATGGGCTGGACATTGCACGGCGCGCACACCAGAACACTGGGCCAGCAGGTGCACTATGTCAACGGGTGTCAGTCCGTTGACGCAAGGCAAGATGCGGAACTGAACGAGCAGCTCCGTGAATTCTTCGCTATCGAGTCGTTGGCTATCAATCCACGACAACCAGCTTCTGACCCCCAGAAGAGGGCAGAAGATATACTGAACCGTCACACAAGACAGTTAGGAAATGGGCACATAGAAACCGCTATGTTATGGCGGGACGAGAAAATAGAGATGCCCGATAGTTACGAGACAGCATTCAAAAGGCTGGTCTCCATAGAGAAGAAGCTGGATAAAAACCCCGCTCTTCGTGTGAAATACACACAACAGATGGACTCCCTGATGGAAAAGGGATATGCTGAGAAGGCTCCCAAGTCAAGCACGCCAGGAAAAACCTGGTACCTGCCTCATTTCGATGTCTTCAACCCCATGAAGCCAGAGAAAATTCGAATAGTACATGATGCCGCCGCAAAATCGAGAGGAAAGTCACTCAACGACTTCCTGCTAACTGGACCAGACTTGCTGCAGTCGCTGCCCGGCGTCATGATGAGATTTCGTAGACACTGCGTGGCCATCTCCGGAGACATAGCCGAGATGTTCATGCAAGTAAAAGTACGAAGTGAAGACCGAGACTCACTTCGCTACCTATGGAGAGGCAACAGAAGAGATGGAGCCCCAGAAGAATATCGTATGACGTCCATCATTTTCGGCGCGGCAAGCTCGCCGTGCACCGCTATCTTTGCGAAAAATTGGAACGCAAGAAAGCACATCGAACAGCATCCAGTAGCAGTGAAAGCTATAGTAGAGAGCCATTATATGGACGATTATCTGGACAGCTATAAAACAGTCGAAGAAGCGACAGAAGTCGCGACAATGGTGAAGAAAATACACCAACAGGCGAAGTTTGACCTAACAAAATGGGTATCAAACAGTAAGCGCCTGATAGAAAATATCGATCCGTCACAAACCTGCACTGAGGTTGTGAACATCGGAGATACAGTAGGCGCAGAGAAAATACTCGGCCTGATTTGGAGACCTAGTGAAGATACGCTAGGTTTCAACCTAACGCTTGCGAGACTGCCGCCAGGAATTTTAGAAAAGGAGGCCCCTACAAAAAGAGAGGCTCTCAAAATTGTCATGTCGTTATACGACCCCCTAGGACTAGCCTCGCCTGTTACGATTCGAGCTAAACAAATATTGCAAGAAGCTTGGAGGCGAGGCGTCGATTGGGACCAGCTATTAGACGCTGACCTGGCATCTCAGTGGAGAAGTTGGATCGAAAACCTGCGGCAGCTCAAGGGCATCAGCATACCAAGATGTTATCCTGGTTATAGTGATGCCACAGAAATACAAATACATGTATTTACCGACGCAAGCGAGTTGGCATACGCAGCAGCTGTGTATTGGCGAGCCACCACAGCAGTAGGCACACAGAAGGTGAGCCTAGTCATGGCCAAGGCGAGAGTAGCTCCATTAAAGCTACAATCGATACCGCGCCTCGAGCTGCAGGCAGCGGTGATGGGAACCCGTCTGGCTGCAGCTGTGAAACGTGAACACGACAACAATCCATCGTCGGTCACGTATTGGACAGACAGCAAAACAGTATTGTCGTGGATTAGAAAAGGAGCACGAACCTATAAAGCTTTCGTAGCTCATCGCATAGCTGCCATAGAAGAAGGTAGCAAAGTGGAGGATTGGCGATGGATATCCACGAAGTTGAACATCGCCGATATAGCGACTCGTGACGTGCCGCCGAGGTTTGACTCACAACACGAGTGGTTCTGTGGCCCAAGTTTTTTGTATGAAGACCCTTCTTCATGGCCATCAGAAAAACCTCCAATCACAGAAGAGACAGGAGAGGAAAGAACGCTCACTGTCACAGAAAAAGAAAAATCTGTTTTGGAGAAAATAACAGACAGACATACATACACTTCGAAGCTCATAGAAGCTATACCTAATCCCATCAACTTTTCGAGATGGGAGCGGCTATTACGTGCGACTGCTACCGTCCTACGTTTTATACATCTCTGTAAACAAAGGACAGAGAAAACGTTCTACAAAAGAACCCGGAAAAACGCTGAGGAGGACACGGACTGGCGAAAGAAAAAGAAGACAGCGACTGCAGCAACCAAGCCGTCATACATAGCGCCAGAAGTCCGAAAGCAGTACATAGATGCGAGCTTTCTTCAAAAAGCCGAGAAAATACTCGTACAAGTTGCACAGCAGCAATCGTTCGCTCAAGAAATAGCTAGATTGCATGCACATGAAATAGTGGACAAAAATAGTCCGCTACACGCGCTGCAAATAGAAGTAGTAGATGGCCTACTACGTATTAGAAGCCGTATAGCCGCCACTGACGAGGTCACAGAAGATGTAAGGCGACCGCCAATATTACATGGCGACCATCATATAACCCAGCTCTATATAGACTGGACACACCGCAGCTTACTACATAGTGGGACTGAACTCACAATAAATGAGGTACGGCAGCATTATTGGGTCGTAAGGATGCGTCCCACCACCAAGAAAGTACTGGCACAATGTCTTCAGTGCCGTATTCGTAAGGCACAAGCACCTGTGCCAGCGACCGGCGACCACCCACGAACGCGCCTGGCTCATCACCAAAGGCCGTTCACGTACACCGGGCTAGACTACTTCGGCCCGCTATCTGTCACCGTGGGTCGCCAGCATCACAAGAGATATGTAGCACTGTTTACATGCCTCACCACAAGAGCTGTCCACCTCGAGATCGCCGCCAGCCTCAGCGCAGACAGCGCAATATTAGCGCTGCGCCGTTTCGCCGCCCGCAGAGGATGTCCAACTGAGATCCACTCAGACAACGGCACCAACATGCACGGTGCCGATCGAGAGCTACGAGAGGCCTTCCGAGAGGAGGCCAGTCGCCGAGGCATCACTTGGCGCTTCATCACCCCATCAGCGCCCTTTATGGGAGGCGCATGGGAGCGTCTAGTTCGCTGCGTAAAAAACGCATTGTATACCGTACTCACAGAGAAACACCCACACGAAGAGGTGTTGTCCACACTGATTTGTGAGGCAGAGTACACGGTAAATAGCCGCCCGCTGACACATGTATCAGTCGACGGCGATGACGACGAGTCTATCACGCCGAACGACTCCCAAACCCCGGCGTGTTCACCGAGCAAGACATCGACCACAAAAAGATGTGGCGTCGGTCACAAATCCTGGCCGACATGTTCTGGCGCCGGTGGGTGCGAGAATACCTGCCGGAGCTCCAAAACCGGCGGGAGCCCCATAGCCGCGGGCCTGGCCTGCTGGTGGGCGACCCCGTCCTCATCGCGGACGGGCAGCTGCCTCGCAACACGTGGCCGCGAGGCCGCATTGAGGCCATATACCCTGGCCCTGATGGAGAAGTCCGGACCGCTGAGGTGCACACCACTGGCGGCACTCTAAAGCGTCCGGTGAAGAAGCTCATTCCCTTGCCAAAGTGAGCGCAGCAGAGTTCCGGCGGCGAGAGCTGAGCGACGTGTCGCGGAGCGTCGAGGTCACGAGCGCTGCCGACGTGCGCCGCTCACAATGCTGATGCAGCGCCGCGCCAACGTAGCATCGAGTCGACGCGACACTGCACGGCGGGAGAGATGTTCGCGACGATACGTCACCATTTACATAGGTAGTCATATGTAAAAAAATAAATAGTATTGACAGACACACGTCTGCTCACCCCAGAGCGCCATCGCATACTAAGCGATGTCGGTAGGTGAAAAAACCTTTTATAGTAAAGCCCGTAACTAATTTTGTTCATGTTGTTGAGACACTAAAATTATATTTTATGTGTCTATCAGTAGGTAATAGAATTATATAGTCTAATAACAATAAATTAGAAGCTTTAATATGCATACTGATTGTGTTATTACGGAAAGAAACAAATATTTAACTCCGTAAAACACAACCATCATCAACGAGCGTTTAGTTCACAATGACCTGTAAGAGGGCGGCACCTTATATTTATACTAAAACCAGTTTTTGTAGAATTTTGATAACTTTAAACTCATGTTTTGGGGGCTTTTACATAGTTTATAGTGTGAATATAGCGCTTATGTGTTAGAATTATACATAAGGTACCTTAGTTATATGATAAATGTATAGGTTTAAGGAAATAAAAATATTTTGTTTACTTATTTTAGACCCCCCGTTTTGAGCAGGGTATCAGGTGGTGCTATAGGTATTCTATTCACCAACCAATCAGATTGCTTCCTTACACATAACTGTTTTGTTAGGAAACACCATCTAGGTGTTCTAGATAGGATGGCTGGATGCCATGACTGAGAAATTATACATAATAGCAGTACATGGCCAGTCTTAATGCATTTTTACTCTAAAAAGGGAAATATACATACATTTTACTCGAGTAAGTGTTTGGAAAATTCGTTACAAGCCATTTTAGCGCTTCTAGGTGACCTAGAATTTTGTCTAGGCCCTATAAATAGACAGCACCTATGTAATTCTAGTACATAGGCGTCACTTACTTGAGAGGATGTGTCTGTGTATGCCGGCATGGACGTTTCTATGCGGCTGCCGATGTGTCACTGCGTCCAGGGACATTTGGTGCCTGGTCAGTTATAGATATGCTGTCTGAAGCATTACCTTCGTGGACCCTCAGGCAGGCGCCTACACTCAGTCATGACACAGAGCTAGTATATAGGGGTATGTAACGCACACAGACACATTAAAGATGTGAGACGACGTAAAATTTAGTATTCGGCCGCTTCCCGGCACCTTAAGCTGCGGAAAGGCTGGTGGTACACCCATCAGGGTACCGCCGTCAGACAGCCTAGTTTTCCAGCTACCCAACCACACTTCCGGAAGGAGCTTAGCTCTGGTGGTTGAGGAGTTAAGCGACCTGATATGGTGCGAGGTTACATGGATTTGCTATGTAAACAAACTTGTAACAAACGATAACTCATCGGGGGTTGGACATGTAGCTACCGGACTTCTACCTTGGGATAGCCCATCACGAGGGCTACCCGGGTGTGAATGTAACTTGAAAATCCACCCAGCGGTCTGAGTAGGAATCGAGTTTATGTGCCAAGATCAGGGGCATAAGCTAACTTCTCGCACCATTTCGCGGCTGTACGCCTGAATGTTTTGAATATAACTGTAACACTTATGTGTGTCAACGGCCCAGTGGGAGGGCTCCAAGTCCCTCGCTGGTACCCTAGAGCTAACATGTCTAGTTTTAGGAGAAACTCGATTGTAAAGCTTCAAACTGGCGGGAATTCCCTTTCTTCGACGTTCTCCTTACGAGAACTCCCTGATGGTAGGGGCTAGGGACCTGGATCAAAGACCGGAGGGAAGGTCTCCTCGAGACCTATCCAAAAGTACAAGTTTCACCAGAATCGGTCCAGTGGAAGGGTAGTTCCTGTCAGTTTCAAGCTACGAGTCTTAGCGTATATTATTTTGAAAATAAAAGTTTTTGCGGTCGGAATGTTGTGGTCCTCGTCGCAGTCGAGTTCGCTTCTTTAATAGTGCGCAGGCGCGTGAACATTTCGTAGCCATTATTTCACTTAAAGTATTTCCACGCATCATTGCGCATCGAGGACCATGAAGGAACATCGCTTCTGGCCATGAACAAATAGTTTTATTTAACCTGGACATCACGTTTTTCACCTCAACCTACTTGGCAGCCTTCAAGTGTCTCCAAGGTCCATAGTTACCAGATGACAACTGAACAATAGGTGCAAGGGGCGTCAACGCGTTCAAGCAGGAGCCTTACAACCTCCTGATTGCCTGTCGGTCTTGGACGATCACGTCCGTCCCGTACAATAAGGTTCAAATTGCGATGTATAACTTACCGGGGAGTGTTTAGTGAGATGGTGCTTCCAAGCATGGGTATTGTTGAATCCCCTGTAGCACTGGTGACATTTGTATGTGACTCTTGCCGTCATTGACATAAGGTTCAAATTGCGATGTATAACTTACCGGGGAGTGTTTAGTGAGATGGTGCTTCCAAGCATGGGTATTGTTGAATCCCCTGTAGCACTGGTGACATTAAATTTGTATGTGACTCTTGCCGTCATTGACATAAGGTTCAAATTGCGATGTATAACTTACCGGGGAGTGTTTAGTGAGATGGTGCTTCCAAGCATGGGTATTGTTGAATCCCCTGTAGCACTGGTGACATTTGTATGTGACTCTTGCCGTCATTGACATAAGGTTCAAATTGCGATGTATAACTTACCGGGGAGTGTTTAGTGAGATGGTGCTTCCAAGCATGGGTATTGAATCCCCTGTAGCACTGGTGACATTTTTATGTGACTCTTGCCGTCATTGACATAAGGTTCAAATTGCGATGTATAACTTACCGGGGAGTGTTTAGTGAGATGGTGCTTCCAAGCATGGGTATTGAATCCCCTGTAGCACTGGTGACATTTGTATGTGACTCTTGCCGTCATTGACATAAGGTTCAAATTGCGATGTATAACTTACCGGGGAGTGTTTAGTGAGATGGTGCTTCCAAGCATGGGTATTGAATCCCCTGTAGCACTGGTGACATTTGTATGTGACTCTTGCCGTCATTGACATAAGGTTCAAATTGCGATGTATAACTTACCGGGGAGTGTTTAGTGAGATGGTGCTTCCAAGCATGGGTATTGAATCCCCTGTAGCACTGGTGACATTTGTATGTGACTCTTGCCGTCATTGACATAAGGTTCAAATTGCGATGTATAACTTACCGGGGAGTGTTTAGTGAGATGGTGCTTCCAAGCATGGGTATTGTTGAATCCCCTGTAGCACTGGTGACATTTGTATGTGACTCTTGCCGTCATTGACATAAGGTTCAAATTGCGATTTATATCTTACCGGGGAGTGTTTAGTGAGATGGTGCTTCCAAGCATGGGTATTGTTGAATCCCCTGTAGCACTGGTGGCATTTGTATGTGACTCTTGCCGTCATTGACATAAGGTTCAAATTGCGATTTATATCTTACCGGGGAGTGTTTAGTGAGATGGTGCTTCCAAGCATGGGTATTGTTGAATCCCCTGTAGCACTGGTGACATTTGTAAGGGCAGTCGAGGTAGTTGGAAGACTGCTTGCGCTTGTTCATCTCTTCTAACTGGTCCTCGAGCTGTAGGTTAGCAGATGATCATATGTAATGGAACGAACTTAACGCGTTCTTCATACAAGCACAGATAATATAATACTAGCATACATATGCCTCATCCCATACAAAGAAACTATCGTGTCGATTTAACTAGCGTTTTTCGCCTGATTAAGATGATAATTTTTATAAGCACTTCGATTGCGTTCGATTCCATTCCACGGCTATAGATGGTGTTAGCAGCGACTTACAAGTAAAAGGGTATTTTCGGTTCGCGAGTATTTTTCTTTAAATACAGTGACGATTTGTATTATAGTATTTTTTGCACGTTTTTAAAGTTTCATTGTACCAAAATGTGTTGTACAATTACGAAATGTGTAGAACACAATTTGTGAAAATTTAAAACCACGCCATCTATTGGAATCAATTTTAAATGATCCGTTCAAAATAATCTTTGAAATGTGAATTAAGAGCCCAATGTTCCATAATTTTGTGCTTAGGAGAGATGATTAAAAATAACATACTATTATTAATTATCAATTCTAGAAAATGTTAATTTTACACACAATTGAATAACAAATCGATGCATATTGCGCCATCTAGTGACATTTATTTGAACCCAATTTTATTTGTTAGCTCTGGGACCCGCAGCTTAATTGTGTAAGTAAATTCGGCAACGGAAACAATCTGTTTCTTTCCCAAAAACACACACATACACAAAAAAATTGAATAAAGATTCAACTTTTTTGTGTATGTGTGTGTTTTTGTGTGATGTATCAAACACTTTAGTTTAAATAATAACTATTATTATATTAATAAGCAAGTTAATATTATTATATCTTTTTTATACTTTTTCGTATCCCTCTCAGCTGCTCTATCTAAATAAATTTGAATAAAGATTCTATATGTGTGTGTTTTTGTGTGATGTATCAAACACTTTAGTTTAAATAATAACTATTATTATATTAATAAGCAAGTTAATATTATTATATCTTTTTTATACTTTTTCGTATCCCTCTCAGCTGCTCTCAGCTGTGCTGCATAAAAAGTAGTTATTCATGGTATGGTTTAGTGGGCCTTTAAGGGCAGATCCGGTGAAGCGCAGTTCATCACTGATTGCAAACAAATATCAACTTTGCGAATGTTGAATTAAAGTTGAAAATAAATGATCTTCTTTTAGTCTGCGAGAACATCCGAACTGAAAGTTATATGCGGTTAAGGTTATTTATTTTGGACTTTAATTTTACTTATACATAAGGTTGATATTTGGTACGATGTTAAAACCGCGATGGACTACTCCATGCCAAGTCTATGGTCCAGATATACTTATTACGTAATCTACATACCGACAGAGTAATAACATTGATCAGATCATCAGTCTTGTCATCGCATCTTGTGTCATCTTGCTTAACTTTGGTTGAACTCTTCTTAGCAACCGTAGTACGAGTTCTCTTTTGCCTGACTCTCTTCTTTGGCGAGGCTGTCTGAGACTTTTGTCTTGGCAATTTCGGTGTATCTGCTGATGTTTCAGGCAGCTGTAAGAAAAGTTATAAATAATTAAATCAATTAAAAATAAGGTGTAGTTTCAATTTTGCCAGGCAAGTCGCTGGATGTCAATTAAATATTAATAGTCCAAAGTCCAGAGTTATGATTTCAACTGATGTTGTGTGTATGTATGTATGCTCATATTCTCCCTCGTAACTTCTAAACTACTTATCATAACTTGTCAAATGAGGTATTAGAATAGAATAGAATAGAATATACTTTATTGTACACCAAAACATGAAGTTACACATCTCTTTTACAATAATACTTATTTCTACGGGTACAAAGGCGGCCTTATCGCTGACAGCGATATCTACCAGACAACCTTTATTATTATGTTGTATTTTGATATTGTTAGAAGCGTCTTGATCGCCCATTGGTAATAGGCTATGTGACGTCACACTAAATTCAATATGGAACCTTCTAGAGGACATAATGTCATGATTAGAGAATTGGGAGGGGGCATCAAATGAAAAGGTCAGTTCAAAAATATAAATATTACTTGCTTTGACTCAATGCATTGCTTGCATTCAAAGGGCTTAATAGGCACATTTAAAAAATATAAAACGGAAAACGAAACGATTAAACGGATTTTGGAAACGCCGGGAGGGGACGCCCTAGAAAGACATACATAGACCTTATAGGTGATGTTCTTCAGAAAGGCCAAGTGCGCAGTACCCATAACCGGCGTGTGTATGACTAGATGTGTGTGAAGCAAAAGAAGTATGTAAGGATCGTAGCAGGTGGCGTTCTGTAGTTTCTGCCTACCCCCATGGGAAAAAGGCGTGAGTTTATGTATGTATGTTTAAAAATATATAAAAAATTACTTGCTTTGGCTCAATGCATTGCTTGCATTTACGCGATCATGATGATGACGTAGAGCCATAAGTTAGATTTAGGTAACTTGGAGGTGTTACTTATTTAGAATTTACATAGATATTTAGTATTTTAGTTTGAGCCAGTGCCAGATACATTTCGTTGTTAGTTATAATTATGTATGTATTACTTATTGACTTTCATGGTACTTTTCTAGAATAAGGGTTCGTTCCCACGGGAAAGTTTTGTTAATGGTTTTAGCCATGTGTTTAGGACCATAATGGGTCGGACGGGTTTATGATTCGACCGTAATTAAGATCTTTTGTATACTATATTGTAAAAGTAAGTTTAGTTAATGTTTTATAGTCGGGAACGATCGATATTATAGCGAGCATTGTAAAACCGTACGCTGCTAATGGTTATGTTTTTATAAAAGGCATTTCCTGGACCCAAAAGTGATTGCGTACCATCCGTATTCAGTACCATGTAGATTATGAACAGTGTAGTAAAGTTAGTCAAAGAATATTCCATTGAATATGAACCGAACCCGACGGCTCCTATAAAAAGGTTTGTGCGGGTCTGAAAATAAAATACACAGTTGGCACTCGGCAACAGAGCCCTCAACAATATATAATCTTCAAGATACAGTAAGCCAAGTGTTTCACTCTCTCCACCAATCCCAGGCAACAGTTAATGTACTACACATAAGCGTGCACAAAAATTTACTTCTATTAATTAGGGCATGAATATCGGAATCTCGGCACGAATTTACCGATATTTGAATTCCGATACTGGATGATCCAATGTCGGAATATCGGAACAAATATATTTAGATATGAATATCTCAACAAATTAAAGCTTAATATTTTTCAGTGTTCTGCTTGTATTGAAAACAACAAATTAGTCTATCCGATCACTAATCTGTTGGATAAATCAACTTCCACTACTTGCCTATGACTATGTTGTTTCTCATCATCATCATCATTTTAGCCAAAAGACGTCCACTGCTGAACATAGGCCTCCGCCAGGAGGTGTTGCCATACTGACCGATACTTATACTAGATTTATAAATCACTAGCTGGCTTCGCTTCCGTCAACTGGCTACATACCTACCCATCTCTACCCTACCCTACATACATGATTGTTGCGTAACTTAAACCGTTTACGCAGCGCACGCAACGGAATTTCTCAAAAAAGAATATTTTTGCCCGTTCTTGCAACATTTTTCATTTATGCTCCGCTCCTATTGGTCATAGCGTGATGTTATATATCCTATAACCATCCTCGATAAATGTACTATCCAACAAAAAAATATTTTTCAATTCCAACCAGTAGATCCTGATTAGCGCGTTCAAACAAATAAACAAACAAACTCTTCAGCTTTATAATTGTAAGTAATAATCTATTATTACTCATTACACTTATTGGTACTACTTTCAGATTGAACGATAAACATTTATTTTCTGAATTTTATTGCATTATCCTTTTTAAGAAAGATATGACTAATATTCTTTCTTGGGAAGAAATGTGCAATTTAGTTAAATAAGCGCCCGATTACCCAGTGATTGGATTGGATTGATGATTAGAGAGATGCACAATAGTTTATCCTATTATGTCGCGCGCAGCATAAACGTGTTTTTTTATTGTATTCAATCCAAAACCATACCGAATGTGTGCGATTAACAAAAAAAAATTGCGATATTAAACAAAAGTGCGCAATTCCGATATTAATATCGGAATTCTAATACTGAGATCTAATATCGGAAATCAATATCGGAATTGAAAATCTTCCGATATTACATGCCCCACTTCTAATATAACATGCTTTCGCTTTGCAAATGGTTAATATGACTAGAAAATTAAAAAAAAACATATTTCTGCTATAATAACAATAAATTGGTTACGGAGTTGAAACTTGACATTGTCAGACAAGATTATTGTCTTGTTTCATACTTCTCCGAGCGAGTTTTTTTAGTAGTAGGATTTATATAGTAATTTGAAACCCTACAAAACCTAGATAAAAGCGCATTAAAATTCTCTTTTTAGGGTTCCGTACCCTAAGGGTAAAAACGGACACTAACAACGAACGTGATTTTTTGCAGTTTTTTGCGATAATGGTACGGAACCCTTCTTGCGTGAGTCCGACTCGAACTTGGCCGGTTTTTTTCATATACATATTTTTTTTGCATTTTTTTAGGGAACTTGAAAATCTGGTGAAGCAACTTGTCTTTTATGAATCAAATAAAATGTTCAACCTTCACACATACCTCAGGATCATCAGTCTCGTCCTCAAGGTCCATCTTCACAGGAATTTCCACCTTCTCAAGTTCATGTATTTTCTTCTTTTGTATCTTCTCACATACATCATCATCACTAGAACTAGCATCAGTATTGACATGATCAGGAACATCCACGTCATCATGATCCTCTTTTTTGATAACTTCTACGGCAAAGTCAGTTCTATCTATGCTGATACTATTTGTTGAGCTGTCTTGTTCTATGCTGATATTAGTGACATTTTTAATGGCGAGGTGATTTCTTCGTGGAATTGATTTTATTGCTGGACGTGTTATCTGGAAGATTTAATCACACTAATATTATAAAAGGCGAAAATTTGTGAGTGTGTAAGTGTATGTTTGTTACTCTTTCCAAAAAAATCCGTTTCCTTTCGTTCGTTGGTCCATTCTCTATAGATTATAGTCTGGAATAGCAAATAGGATACTTTTATGCTGGGACCATCCCTTGGGATAATTTTCGACACACGTAGGCAAAGCCACTGGCAGAAGCTAGTAAATTATATGAAAAAAATGAGAAAAAAGCATTAATAATTCTATTTTATTTCAGTTGTGTGGCAAGAGATATAATTCTCAATTCTTTATTGCATACCATAATGTATATAGCTGGTAGAGAAATAATTATATTAGTAATATTCACATTTTGTTTTTCAAATCTACATTTTGTTTTTTTAGGGTTCCGTACCCAAAGGGTAAAAACGGGACCCTATTACTGAGACTCCGCGGTCCGTCTGTCTGTCTGTCTGTCACCAGGCTCTCATGAACCGTGATAGCTAGACAGTTGAAATTTTCACAGATGATGTATTTCTGTTGCCGCTATAACAACAAATACTAAAAATAGAATAAAATTAATATTTAAGTGGGGCTCCCATACATCAAACGTGTTTTTTTTGTTGTTTTTTGCGATAATGGTACGGAACCCTTCGTGCGCGAGTCTGACTCGCACATGGCCGGTTTTATCTTTTGTTTTGTGCTTATTTCCTTAAAGATCCGTGCACTCCCTTATCTTACCGGTAAACTTATATTTTTATTGTAGAAGAATTTAAAAGCTTTTTCTTTTATAAAAACCATGAATTACCTTTCCACAATCATCGATGATTCCACACAGCAGACCTTGGCTTCGCAGACACTTCTCTCTAAACAAATAAAACTTCTTCACAAGAGCTGCACACTCATAGCAGGCATATGGCGGCAAGCTAGTATATACAGGCTGGAAATATAATGTTAATTTAATTAAAACTTAGTGCACAAAGGTGCGATATACATAGGCAGGTGTTGAAGATTTCTAAAATATGCTTTAACCTTTCATGTGTATAGGACGTGGATCCACGGCAGGATCTATTGTTTCGCTAATTTATGGCACACGAAAGATTAAAGTAGAAAAATATTATTTAAAAAGTTTTACAAAACACCATGTCTTTTGGTTGTGCCACTTAATTGGGACAATCCCACCACACTATACCCAAACCACTACAGCTTCTGAAAGCCAGAATCAACAGTGGCAACCACCAGAAAAGCGCCGTGGCAATGAAGCTCGACGAAGTTCCAGAGAATGAATTTAACTGTCTTGGATCCCGCATCGAAACTAAATAGAAAAAAATGTAGGAGTCCATATCATGCAGGAGATAGAACAAACAAGGCCAATAGGCACAAAGGGTCGTTTACAACTGGGATAAGCCTAGAACCATGGATAAAAATTTGCATATTGATGGGTCCTAATATAGCTGAGCCAGTGCCTGCCAAGCTGGTCTAAATTGGTGGTCCTGTAGGTGTACTCCAAGAATAGTAAACTACACACTACTATACTATACTAAGACCTGCAGTAGGAGAAACCAGGCTAGACTTAATAATATTTTTACCAAGATATCCTCTCACAAACTTACCTTAATTTCTATCATGAATGATGCAAAATAAGATTCCAATGGGTATACCGACAGATCCAGCATTCTTACATCTATGTTTAAACAAATTCGGCACACTTGAACGTCCCCCATATTTATAATGAGAATTTATCTTAGTAAATAAATAAACAAATCACTTCTAAAACTATATCATTGTTGAAAGTGTGTAAACGACCATTAAAATAGCTTCATAGTAAGAAAATAATATCAATGTATGTTTAATTACACACGGAAAAACATAACATTTATTCATAAATTCAGAAAATAATCAATTTTTCCCATTATAGAAAAACGCTAAAATGCAAACAAATTTAGTTGTCAAAATCAAATCGATCTCGATGTCACTTTGACAATAAAAACGTTTTGTTGTTCCAGTTTTTAAAAAATATATTTTAATTCAGACAGACTAAAGAAAATAAAATGTAATAAAAAAAAACATCATTGTTTGTAATGATGTTTTTGGATACAATCATCATGCTCCAATCTAATACATTTTACCGTAATAAATATATGTAGACCATGGACTTCTTATAACGGAACTTACAATGGTTTACGTTTTGTTTTATTTATAGTAAAAAATTATTTCGCCCCGTAACATTGAAAAGGGTAGGCAGGTGTTAGTACTATGCACGCTGAAGACCGCTGAAGATGGTAGAGTCCATTTCACAAAAGAATTCCCCTGGGAGTGGCGCTTCAGTCGCCTTCAACATTCTAAAATAAGCTCTATTACTATAGGAATAAGCAAACCACATTTAAGTTCCAATAATATTCCGTGGGACTTCTTACATGACGCAGACTTTAATGTTGCGGTTGACATACACATACGGAATATGTGCCATACTGAACACAGTTTTGATAGGCAAAAAAACCAGAGCAGTGATGGCCCAGTGGTAACGGCTACGGCTTACAAGTTGTTTTTTTTAGGGTTCCGTAACCAAAGGATAAAAACGGGACCCTATTACTAAGACTCCGCGGTCCGTTTGTCTGTCTGTTTATCTGTCTGTCTGTCACCAGGCTGTATCTAATGAACCGTGATAGCTAGACAGTTGAATTTTTCACAGATGATTTATTCTATTTCTATAAATATATTCTCTAAGATATTTCTGTTGCCGCTATAACAGCAAATACTAAAAACAGAATAAAATAAATATTTAAGTGGGGATCCCATACAACAAACATGATTTTTCGCTGTTTTTTTGCAATAATGGTTCGTGCGCGAGTCCGACTCGCACTTGGGCGGTTTTTTTTCAAGTAAACCTCGTGAGGAAACTGTTTGTCTTATTACCAAAAAATCGAAGATATGTGTACAACGGACCAAATGGGATATCCTAGGCAATAAAACCACGGTGCATTACATTATTAACTACGAAAAAAAAAAAAAATGATTCTATTCAGCCGTCGGCTTTTGAAATCATTTGTAAAGAACCGTTGAAAATTGTAGTAACTCATACAGCCATTATTTATTTTCATTTCAACTTAGACACACAAAAGGGGGAACATGAGTCATCATTCATACTCGTATTAAATGTAAGAAAGGAACGGTTTCTAGAAATTCGTCTTATGCCCGAGATCAGAATAACCTGGTAGTAGTATTAAAATGAATAGAAACCACTAGATTTTGACCCCTTTGCGGAACAAAAACCGCGCTTGGCTATGCAAACTGAACTTATATTGTATTGTACCATGTACTTCTACATAGGTACCTACTTTGGCATAGAATGATGTAAACCGGATCTCGACCAAACGAGTTTTGATTGGTACCTACATATTATTATAAACATTTTATCTCATTAGTCATTACCTTTTTTTTCTAGAGTAGATACCTACTTGTTTATCTGGTACCTACGTAACTACCTTTGAATCAAAGGTAACTACGTATAATGAAATAATATGATAAAACTATTGGTTGGTTCCATGCAGATACAGAATCAAGCGGTACAAGTCGTGTAACAGGAACAATAAGTTAATTAATACGAATTCGTTTTGTGTAGCGTTATTAATTTGCAGCAGTTTCATTGGCAGTTTGGTTATGGTTGATCCCCTAACATAACGCCTGGACTAGCTGAAAAATAAGGCAGAAGTTCATCTTTAGAATACCAGTATAGAGTTGCCAGCCTGTCGGTATTTTATCGGTTACATTTTGCACAATTTGATTCCGCCTAGTCCTTTCCGTCATCGTCATACAAGACGTACGGCCATGCGCCATCGGTACATGGTGGGCATCCCACCAATACGTACAAAGCGTTTTGCTAATACTTTCATTGTGCGCACAGCTGAGGAGTGGCATTCCCTTGCGGAGTCTTTGTTCCCTAATAGAGCCTAATAGCCAGGCCTCCGTCACTCCATGTACTTGCGCGCTATAATCACCTACCGCCCGACCGAGCGGTCTCGGGCCATTCTCGGGCCCACGGTTACCAACTTAGGGATTTTGTCCCTAAATTTAGGGACTTGAAGTGTTTAAAGGGACATTTTTAAGGACTGGATTTTTTTGGGGATTTTTTAGGGATTTCATACAAAACTTGCAAAGTCGCAAACAAAGCGTGTGTTTTCAATTTTGTGCGTAGAAAGGAATGCATGATATGTCATGCATATCCTCTAAATTGTACAGAGTATCATGATGGTACGATTTTCCATATATCGGGATTATGGATCCTGAGTAAAACTTGATCATACTGTGGACACGATCAAGAACTTTGTCGTAGGTATGTATGACCTGACTATGACGAGCAACAAGATTATGATGTGGTTCTGGAAATACCTAATTAACAACTTTGCATGATTGTATTTATTCAATAAACAAAAGAAAACTACTTAATATGTAAAGTTTTATTTTATAACCTACGAAATAATTTAGGTACTAAATAAGTATGTAGGTATAACATAAAATTATATTTACGGAAATTCAGAAAAAAAATTGGGAAATATTTATGGTAATGGTTGGTGACACTGCTCGGGCCGTTTGCGGACCAAATTCAGTACGGTTTTCGCAAGCGAAGCGCACGCACGTTGTTCAATTTTAATAGTTCCATTCATTCGTACGCGTACCTACGATGACGTCTGGTGCCTTATGTGCTGTAGATGGGTGCAAATCAAGTAAAAGAAGGGATAAACACATATCATTTTTCCATTTACCTGTCAATGACGAAAGGTAAGTATTACTATTTTTTGTCGTTTAAAAAATATTTTTAATAGGTAGGTATTAAGCATTAGCTTGCCTTTCAGACACAGATTTACATATTTTTGTTACAAAGAAACGTTATACTTATCTTAAACACTATTTTAACAACGTTTAAAAAGCTATTTTCATTAGAATAAAATTGTGATAATATTTGACGAACAGTCGCGCAAATACCTATATACCTACGAAACTTCCAATACAAGTCGCGCGGCGCGGTACGGCGACCTGTCTCAATTTGTCGTGCTGTTAGCGTAAAGAAACAAACACGGGTGATTTGGTTTTAAGCTACATTTGCCTCAACGGATCTCGAGCGCTGACCTTCACTTGCGCAGAAGTCAATTATCGGGCCTATTTTTAGTGGTATGAAGTGAGACGCGGGGGCGGGGAGCGTCAGTGATTGGCTCGCCGCGCCATCGCGTCATAGACGTCACTCGTGATTTGTTCCCTGGCTTGCTGCTTGTATCTAACAACGACGAAGATTGGCTCGCCAGTGTATGGAATGCGCAAAGCGATCCCCACTATGACTCCAAGCGCTCAAGATCCGTTGAGGCAACTGTACAGTCAAACTGGAGCGAATCCCGCGCAGCAATCCTACGCGGGACGCGACCTCGTGCGTGTGCGATTCGCTCGCTCGCTTACCCTCGGTTTCCCAGCTCAAAATTATCGGAGAATTAATGTGACAAATTGTCAAGCACGCGTTATCTGCTATGATTGGTTGAGTGAATTTTCAACAGCCAATCACAGCAGATAACGCGTGCTTGACAATTTGTCACATTAATTCTCCGATAATTTTGAGCTGGGAAACTGAGGGTGAGCCTCTCATATTTGCCTCTCAATATTTGTCTTTTTAGTCCCGCGTACAGCGCGGATTCGCTTCAGTTTGAATGAAGCTTGCGATTTGTAAAAAACATACCTATAAGTAAATGTTTATCTAAAGAAAAATTAATTAAAAGATGTTTGAAGTTATAAAAAAAAATATATACATAATGCAATGGGTTCATTTTCCATGATATCGCCATAGAATTCTTGAGCTCGCCCCGTGTTATAGTTAATAATAAATTGATAAATGTTAATAATCATTCAATATATTTATTAGTAGGTATTATTTATTCATGATTATAAATTTTTGGGGTTGTCTAGTTTGGGAATTATTATAAATTCGTCATATCTGTGTGTCTGTCCGTCTGTCTTATCTAGGTACCGATCTCCTTCCTTACCTGTCCAATTTTATTATTCTTATTTTTTTCAGGCGTAAAACATGGGCTGAATTGATTGACAGGCCCGATTTAGCAAGGCCAGACACCAAGCCAAAAAGTCATTATGTGTGTTGTCTTCATTTTGAAAAGTCGGTGATTATTCATAAACCACAATTACGACCTGACGCTTTGCCTACAAAACTGCTGCCATCTCTTCCAACTACTTCAAGTGCCAGTACTAAACCAGAAACTAAGGAAATATCGACACAAACCGAATATTAATATACTATCAGCCATTACCATCAAAGGCGCTGATAAAAAATCGGAGTCGGTACAGACGTCTCATATTAGTCAAACTGAACAAACTCAGACGTCAACTGCACTTTCATCTAATACACCAAGGAAAAGAAGCCTTAGTCACAGATTACTTAATAGTTACTACGTAAACTTAGTAAAGAATTGAAAGTGTCGGAACTAAAAAGAAGAAAACTTCAGAATGATTTGGACAAAATAAAGCATCAATCAAAAGAGTCACAATCTTTTGAACGGATATTTCTATGTTTCAAACCCAAGATGAGGTCACAAAAAGATTTTGTAAGCTCATTCAGTGGCAGAGCAACTTAAAAAATAAGCGCAAAGGCAACAGGTATGATCCCGAATTTAAGTTGTTTGCCTTAAATTTTAATTTTTCTTTTCGTATCGGAGTATGAAGACATTTTTAAGGCTGCCTAGTAAAAGTGCCCTTGAAAGATTTAAAATGATTATTCCACCTAAATTCGATGATCGTACTTTGGAGTTCTTATCATCTAAATTAAAAGCTATGCCATCAAAAGCTAAGTACTGTACTCTGTCCATATATGAAATGGTTCTCAAGAGACATTTACATTACGACACCAGAAGAGACGAAATTATTGGTCTTCATAATATCAATGGTAAAGTGACGTCGGAAATAGCTTCTCATGCCTGTGTAATAATGCTCAGAGACATTATTGTGAACTGGAAACAACCTATTGCTTATTCTTTCTTAGGGTCTCCAATACATTACGAGAAATTGGAACAATGGTTGGATGAAGTTATTTTGAAACTTTCAAACATAGGGATAGAAGTTAAAGCTATTGTATCTGATCAGGGATCAAACTTCGATAACTATGCTAAACAAGTAAAAAAGGTCACAGCTGAGATGCCTTACTTTTTATTTAACGGTAAAAAAATTACTACATATTCGATGTCCCACATTTAATTAAAATAAATGTATCAGGAATAACTTACTGACAAATAATTTTGTACACGATGAAAAAATTATTTCTTGGGAACATATAGATACACTTTATTCTACACAACAGAAAAAAAAAAATTGATTCCTAAAATCACGGAAGCTCACATAAAACCGATCAATTTTCAAAAAATGCGAGTTATATACGCCGCTCAGATTTTTAGTAACTCCGTCATGCCGCATTAAATGTGATGATGTTTAATAAAACTTTATCAGAAGAAGCAAAAGCGACCGCCGAATTCGTGCTAAAATTAATAATTTGTTCGATGTTTTAAATTCAAGTACTGTCCAATCTACCAATAAATTTCAAAAGGCATTCTCATTGCAAAAATACCAACTCAATGTGTTAGAAGACGCCATGATAATGTTCAAGAATTTGAAGGCTTCATTCAATGAAAGGCGTCAATAACACAAATAAAATCAGGAAATTTAAAAACATACAAATTACAATTCAATCCATAATCTTGCTATGCAAAAATTTAAAGAAAGAAGGCATTAATTTTGTGTTTACGAGACGCCTAAATCAAATTGCCTAGAAAAAAATTTGCCACCGTCCGTCAACAGGGTGGTGATTGTCGAGAGAGCTCGGTTGACCCTACACCGATACAGTTCATGAGGGCATTCTCAAAATTATTCCTTTGCAATATGCTGAAGAACTCACGGTCTACTAACCGAGAAGAAGACATCTGCGAATTGCTGCAGAAAAACGATGGATGTTTGAGACCACAGAGACATGCAGATAGCTCGCCCCGCTATACCTTCGCTTTTGAATTTAAGTGGTGAAACTGATTACCGCTTCGACTTGCAAACTGAAAACGCCTTAACATATATATCGGGTTATTTACTTTTTAAATGTAGCAAGAAGCATACCTGTCCTGTCTTTGTTGCTGAATTACAGAACATTCCCGATTTAAATGAATCTACGAATAGATTGTTTATCCATTTGAAAGCATTCAACAAAACATCGTCTTTTTACGGAAAGTTAAAAGTGCCAACAAATCTGTTTCATAATTATGTAAGAGAACTTGAGACTATGTTTATTAATAATTTTGAAAAAAATGTGAAACAAAGGCCGGGTAGTAGGTACTCTTTATGAAATTTTTAATGACATACATTTTGATTCTCCCTGCCCTTGTTTTCCAAAACAATATCTCATAAAACTTTTTATTAGATTCAGGATTTTTTATATTCTAAAATTTAACAAACGAGAATTTAGAAAGGGTAAGAAATTTATAAAATATTATATAAAAATAAAACACATGTAACTTTTAAAGATTTTTTTATTTTACCTACACACATTATGTTTTATCTAGATGTATTGCACAGTCAGCAACAATTTAAAAAAATATATTTTATAAACTATACAATTTTAAACTGCCACATATAAGTCAGAACATATTCACAGTTCTCAATAACATAGACACAAAAAGTTATGTTATTTTATTTTTATTTTTTATAATCAATAAGCTCGCGTTTGACCACTATCTCACCTGATGGTAAGTGATGATGTGGTCGACGGTGGAGCACGCTTGCCTAGAAATAACCTATATATTCACTCTTGACTTAAAGACCCCTAGAATTTTATCGAAGAGGCAGCCCTGCGATTGCTGTGGGATCGCGCGGTGCGAAGCAATCACAACTGTACGCTTGAGCATTTTGGCACATTTTAGCATGCAGTGTTTGCTGACGCGACGAAATAGGCTATTATAGCAGTAGGAATTGGTAATTTTCTACTGAGTGAAGTATCTGTTACGTAGTAAATATTTAGTATTCTGTGTAATAGCTACAACCTTTGGGTAGCGACACGAAAAAAGTATCGATACTTTGTGGTATCGAGAACATTTCCATTCGATACCGATACTTTTGTACTCGATACTTTGCATTCGATACTTTTTGTCAGGTATCGTATCGAATAAGAAATTAAGTTTTAAATGGGTAATCTGTAAATTAAACATTTAAAACTTGCGACCTTACGGCTTATGTTTATGGTTATGGCAACGCCATCTAGTTCACTCGTTATATTTTCTAAAGCAGAAAGTACCATCACAAAAATCCGAAACCGCTTATCTCCAAAACGGCTCAGTAAACTTCTATTTTTATGTGATTGTACGGAGGAGGAATGGGTACTTATTATGTTTCTATATTTTTAAAATTTTTGAAGTTACAGTTGTCTTTTTCTATTATTATTAAATTTGTGTACCAATACCATTTCTTTTTTCATGTCCTCCCCTACTGAAGTTAAACTGACGCATGGACTTAAGTGACGTTATTTGCTGACTGATATTGACCTATGCTCTATGCGCATTGCATACCTTGAAGTATCGATATTTTTGTTTCGATACTTTTATAAGTACGATATATTTTTTTTCGATATTCTATTCCAGTGTTTTTCAACCTGGGGGTCGCGAAGCTTCTGTAGGGGGGTCGCCAGAGGTCGAGAGAACAACTTCAGTTAAAAAACAATAAAGATTATTGAGATTGATTTATTAAGTGTGAGAATTTTAACAAAAGGATATATTCATAAACATTTGTATGTTAATACAAACAAATTACTAAAATATAAAATCCTAAGACTCATGTTGATGCGATGGTTGTGCTTGTTTTTGATTAATCAATTTCTCCCTTCGTGGATCTGTATTTGCTACACATAGAATTAAATCATTTTCCAAATTTAAGCGATTTCTTTGCTTATTTTTTATTTGGGCCATTGATGAAAATGTCAACTCGCACAAGTACGAGGTGGCAAATGGAATCAAACACTTCAAAGCCTCAGTTGTCAATTCCGGGTATTCTGTTTTTTTCCTTAACCAAAAGGTATCTAAATTAGCAGACTTGAATTCCAAGTGTAACATCCCATCGGCAGATAATTCTTGCAGATTCTCTTTGAACTTAGTTGGCAAATTAACCTCATTTATAGCTGCATTTAAAAACGGATTTAAGATCTACCTCTGCCCTGTGTTCTCCGATGTCTCTTGCACTGAGAAATAATGACACAATTCTTCTTTCATTGTGGAGACGCATAAAAACGTCGTATGGAATGAATATTTGTAACACTGTAACATACCCATACATACATGATAAAAAAGCAAAGGGTCGGGGGGTCGCGAAATATTTTTTCATACCAGGGGCGACCCCCCTGGACCATCATGAAAAAGGTTGAAAAACACTGTTCTATTCGATACCGTGTCCCTACCTTGGGGTCTTTGAGACAAGAGTGAATATGTTACTTCTAGGCAAGCGTGCTTCATCGTCGACCACATCATCGCTTACCATCAGACGAGATGTGGTCAAACGCGAGCCTAGAGATTATAAAAAAAAATAATCACATTTCGCCCAAAGTTATGTTCAGTACTTAAAAAACGAATAAAATCTAAGTAAGCACACAGCACTTGTATCCGTCAGAAGTGCTAGGGTAAGTAGGGCACCAAGCTCTCATTTCATAGACAGAATGAATTCACTCACCTTTTTGGTTAGGCCGACCAAATAATTATATAGGTATATGTCTACCTACAGATGTATATGTGTGTAGTACCTACCTAGGTAGGTACATAGGAGAGCCGCGCATATTCATCGATCTGCGCACGGCGCAGTAGCCATTTAGCCATAAGCCCTTTACCGTCATAATGATGAATTGCCTAGTTACTATTATATTCATAACCTAAATTCGGAGAGTTCTCTGTTCTAGTTTTCTTTGTCTCGTTTTCTATGTATCAAATACGGATCAATAAGTAATTAGAAGTTGTTAGATGAGACTTTGCACACAGCCTCAACTATTGAAATTGCAGCAATTACTATATGTATACTAGATTCTACGCCTCGAGGAGCTCGTGGGTAAATAATAACAGCCGCCCTGGTCGATCATCAAGGTTAAGCAACTTGACGAGGTCGGTCCGTGGATGGGTGCCCTTTTCAACATATCGAGTTTCCTCCGTGCCTCGGAAAGCACGATAAGCCGTTGGTCCCCGCTGTCGTTTATAGATCTTTGACAATCGTTACGGGTAGTCAGAAGCTTGAGATCTGACACCAATCTTGCCAAGGGGTACCGTGTTACCCAGTGTTAATTAAAAGACCGTTCGGTGACAAGCTGTTTATTCCACTGACAGTTGACACACTCCCGCGTCAACTCGCGACTCGCAGGTCGCACATCTATAACTACTTACTAACCTAACACCCAGTTACTGGGTTGTGGAGGTCAGGTAGGCAGTCGCTCCATGTAAAACACTGGTAAAATGTACCGGGACTGTCTACAAAAAAATTACCATCTTATATGTATACCTACATTATTGGCAATAAAAGATTCTGATTCTGATTCTGATTCTGGTACTCAGCTGAATCCGGCTAGACTGGAAGCCGCCCTCAATGTAGTTGGGAAAAGGCTAGGCAGATTGTATACTAGATTCTACGCCGTTAGCATTGAACGCACGGAAATCATTGCATTTTCTGGAAACTACACTATAGACTTCGACTACAGATACGACTCAATCAAGGGAGTTCCAATGACACCGTAGAAGAATTTCCAGAAGCCTGAAAATTACTGTTTTTGCCGAAGCATCGAAAACCCGATCGGTTAGTATAACAAGCGCACCTGCGAATGCAACCGAACCGAGCCATACCTACATCACGACCAGATAATGCCGGAGATAAGGCTTCTACGATACGAACAAAAGACAACATTAGGTATTATTATTGAAAAAGGTGATTGCATCATATTTTTTTTATAATTGCAACCTTAAAACAAGAGTGTCCAATACAACAGAAAATCTTCCTCTGAAAATGGGAGCAGGAGGGAGCCCAATTTCCGCCTCTTGGAAACAGCAGTTATGCAAGTCTTGTCTATCACTCGAAAGGCGTTGGTTTATGTCCCAGTAGGAAAAGAAAAAACCGGTCAAGTGAGAGTCGAACTCGCGCACGATGGGTTCCGTACCATTATCGCAATTATCGCCAAAAAAAAAACATGTTTGTTGTATGCGAGCCCCACTTAAATATTTATTTCATTCTGCTTTTAGTATTTTTAGGGTTCCGTAGCCAAATGGCAAAAAACGGAACCCTTATAGATTCGTCATGTCTGTCTGTCTGTCTGTCTGTCCGTCCGTATGTCACAGCCACTTTTTTTCGAAACTATAAGAACTATGCTGTTGAAACTTGGTAAGAAGATGTATTCTGTGAACCGCATTAAGATTTTCACACAAAAATAAAAATAAAATAATAAATTTTGGGGGTTCCCATACTTGAAACTAAAACTAAAAATATTTTTTTTCATCAAACCCATACGTGTGGGGTATATAGGGATAGGTCTTCAAAAATGATATAGAGGTTTCAAATTTTTTTTTTCTATTAGAATAGTTTGCGCGAGAGACTCTTCCAAAGTGGTAAAATGTGTCCCCCCCCCACTGTAACTTCTAAAATAAGAGAATGATAAAACTGAAAAAAATATATGATGAACATTACTATGTAAACTGCCAGCGAAAATTGGTTTGAACGAGATCTAGTCAGTATTTTTTTTTAATACGTCATAAATCGTAAACCGCAATTTACCAAGTCGTGCGTCGTGTTCGTGCGCGAGTCCGACTCGCACTTGGCCGGTTTTTTGTTATAGCGGCAACAGAAATAGATCATCTGAAAATTTCAACTGTCTAGCTATCACGGTTCATGAGATAAAGCCTGGTGACAGACGGACACACAGACAGACAGACGGATCGTGGAGTCTTAGTAATAGGGTCCCTTTTTACCCTTTGGGTACGGAACCCTAAAAACATTTAGCATTTGGCCTGCAGTAGTGCTAATTACGTAAGTGAATTCGGCAAAACAAAGCGCAAAGTGTATGAACAATCGACCAATCACATAGACGGAAATCCACATGGCGTCTTTCATCTCGTATGTGATTGGTCAACTCTTTGCGCTTTGCCTTGCCGAATTCACTTACGCAATTAGGCTGGGACATTCCTCATCGAGTCTTTGCTCTAGTTAACTCGAGTGGTTATAGGCGTGACTGCCAAAAATCGCCAGCCAAAAAAAAATGAATCTATTCAACTTTTTTGTGTATGTGTGTGTTTTTGGGAAAGAACCAGATTGTTTCCTTTGCCGAATTCACTTACACAATTAGGCCGCGGGTCTTGGGTTCGATTCACGTCTAGGCACAGTTACTGTGTTTTCATCGGGACATCTCAATAACTGGCTTTGTGCACATTTGATAGAAAAGGCTCGCCCTGTGTTGTACAAATACTTTTAGGCCCTTTGGGATTTAATAAACGTAACAGGTACCATTTCTAGAAGGTCGGGGTTTAAGTCCCTACAGTCCCAGAACCATTTCGCGAAAAGTGCTAACTCATCATATCATCATCATATCAGCCGAAAGAAGTCCACCACTGGACATAGGCCTCCCCCAAGCGTCACCACATTGACCAGTCCCTTGCGACCCGCATCCAGGGGATCCCCGCAACCTTCACCAGATCATCGGTCCACCTGGTGCGGTGGTACTGCAAGCAATCTGTCCTGCCTACTGCCACAAGTGCTAACTAATAAAACTCAAAACATTTGTACAAAATGATAGATAAGATAAAATAGATAAACCATGAATGGGCATGACATGCCATGATAACAAAATATTGTGAAATATTCAAGCAATAGACACGTAGACGGGAAGTAAGTTCGTCATTATGATTGCGTTATGTAGGTCTTGAATGACACAGAAAAATACCAACTAGGTATCTGCGGTTAATCGTTGAAACATAACCTACACCCGGAAAATATCTCTTTTCCGGGTCCAATTGCAAAGCACAAGGTCCAAGATACGCCGGGTGTAAATTACTCAGAAAATTGTAAGGCGCAGGTGTCATACACAGGCAGTCAGCCCGGTTATTGCCAGGGTAGAGCATCTGTGACCAGGGGGGTGACCATAAGCTCTTAGAGTAAGGTTATTTTGAGATCGAGTAAGTGACAGATGTATACACGTCATATACATCTGTCCCTTACACACACTCAAAATAACCTTACTCTAAGAGCTTATGGTCACCCCCCTGCGGTCCAGCCAAGGGTCCCATTTGGGCGCCAAGAGTAGTCCAATTAGGGTGCCAAGAGTAGTCCCCTTTTGAGTACCAAGAGTAGTCCCATTACAGCGCCAGGAGTAGTCCGACTAGGCCGCCAACAGAAGTCCCATTTGAGCTCCAAGGGTTTTCCCATTAGTTATGGCTCCAATAATAGTCCCTGTAGGGTGCCAAGAGTAGCCCCATTTCAGCTCCAAGAATAATTCCAAGAGTAATCCCATTAGGGTGCCAAGAGTAGCCCCATTAGGGTGCCAAGTCAGTGCCTCTATGAGTTGTTTTTTTTTTCTTAACTCTAATCCCCACCAACGAAATTGGCGCCTATTGAGTGCAAACACTTCCATTCCGGTCAATCTTTTCTGCCTCTCGTACTTTCATTCTTCATACTAATTCTTTCTTAGATACATCTTTTGCATTCTGTGGGTAGGACTACTCTCACTTTTATTAATCTAGTCTACGGGCAAAAATTTATATCTTATAAAGTCTATGAGTTGTTTCAATCAATCCACTCAGTCTCATTGGCCTGACCTAATCAGCGTCACAACCCCTGTTTCTCCGCTTGCCGCTTTCAGTCTGTACAAGACGCCCAACATTCCTTTATTTAAGGACGTTTGTCCATATTACTGGGGGCATCAGGACTCGGGGTCGTCCCATGCTACGCAAAGCACGTTTGAGGAGGTTCACCGCTTGGAACAAGAACCTGTCTATCATGCAACTGATTAAAATTAACTGAATATTTGGATGGGGTCGGTAGTCATCTAATTGTACATCACAATGTCGCTTTACTCTGATGTTAAATGCGCAACCTAGTAAGGTAAGGGACCGTCAATATTCAGCATCAGCAACAATGACCTCGATATGGTAATCCGACTAATCCACCTTTCATATTGTTTTAGCTTTGCTATAACTTCAAAATACATCTACGTTTAAAGAAAATTTTCCAGTGTGTGCTGTGGAACACCTGCGAAAAAATTATGTTGGGACCAGTAAAGCTATAAAAACTGTACTTCTGTTCTGTGATGGAATTCATATTTTAGAACTTTTGGCGATGCGCGATAATCTTACACATTAGTGGTGAATCCAGAACAATAAGAAAACCACTCGAAACTTTGATTGGCACCCATACACAAGAGCCATTTTTGATCTGCAGGGTTAAGGCAAGACCTGCTTTAATTACACTCTGAGTTGGCCGAATCGGTCAAGTTGCAGGGGGCCTATTAGATCCCCTCAAAATATCCTCATCCTGGTTAGCAACACTCGTACTACTCTCACTCAGATCTACAGTGTTGCCAAATGACTTTTGGCTAAGACGTCGCTGAGTTATCGTAAAAAAAAAACAATAAATATAAAATGATTAAAAATTAAAGTTTGCGGTTTGAAATTGTTATTATACCGACAAAAAGAAGGATACTGCATTTGGTTTTCCCTAACTGTTATGTAATAAATGAAAAACCCAATGTTTCGCTTTTATTTATTATGGTTTATCCTTATTATTATATGATGTTGTTAAAGAAAATCTTTTATACCCAGAGCTTAACAATTGTGATCAGAAATTCCCGCTGGGTAATTGCGTAACACACTAACTTGCCTTTAATGTTGACAATTCAACAATATTTATTGTGATAAGTTGTTGAGTGAGGGAAAGAAATCTTCAAAAATATTTATGAAATGACTAGTTCATTTGATTTGTTTGATAATTTCTTAGTAAAAAAAATATCTTTTCAAACCGACTTCCAAAACAAAACACTACAAAGCGAAAAATAACCTTCTTTTCGGAAGTCGATGTCTTTGGTACCTATTGTATGCTAGTATTATATTATCTGTGCTATTGTTTTCGTTTTTCGACACCGACTTCGGAAAAGAAAGTTATTTTTCACTTTGTAGTGTTTTGTTTTGGAAATCAGTTTGAGTTTTTCGTTAAAAAGTTTTTTATTTATCTCTTTTAAGTTTTGTTACCTCCAAATACCTACCATGAAAATTATATAAAGCCAAAGTAATAATAAATAATATAAAATTATAATAAAAATGTTTATTTGCACCTTCAAAAGTTAACATAAAGGAACAGCTTTACAATAAAAAAACTTTTTTGCAAAAAAATACTACCGACTTCCAAATGAAAAACTACAAAGTGAAAAATAACTTAACTTTTGGAAGTCGGTGTGTTTCGTAGGTAGGTACCATTTTTTGCGATATGGACACCGACTTCCAAAAGTTAAGACGGTACCCTGACCAAAAAATCGGCGTGAGATATGAGCGTTCCTATTGGTCTAGCGGCACTGGTGACGCATGAATTACAGTAGTGAATACGCCCAGATTTTAAAATAAAATCTTTATAAAATCGAATTTTGGTCTTTTGAAAAAAATAATTCTACAAAAATGTTCGTTATTAAATTGTCTATCCATTAGTGTTAGTGCAAAAAATAATCAATGAACACTTTACGAGGAGATGCATAATATCAATAATTATTTCTCAATTTCATGTTTTTTTGGAAGTAGATTAGTAAAATATATACAACATTTAAAAAAAAACTAAATCTACCATTTTAGAATCAATATTATGTAGAAATTTAATGTATTTTTATTAATTGATATTTGTTTTTAATTAACGAGTAGATAGCTCCTAAAAACAGCACAAAAAACGGTTTGCGCGGCGTTTTGCTCGGGGTACCGCCTTAAGTTATTTTTCACTTTGTAGTTTTTCATTTGGAAGTCGGTAGTATTTTTTGCAAAAAAGTTTTTTTATTTTTCCCTTTTTAGTTTTACCTATCTAATAGCAACTTGTTTATTAAGGTCCCTATAACTCCAGAATAGATTAACCGAATAATATATAACTTGAACATAACCGGTGAAATGAGAGATCTGTGTACCCCTTTAGAACGTACTGGCGTGATGTTATGTTATGAAATGGTATAAACAACAAACAGACATGCGATTTGCAGCAATCCCGAGAGTTTTTCCGTTATTTATTGAAGAGTTCTGTTAAGTTCTTCATCAGACCTTCACTAAATTAAAATGGGACCAATTTGGAAACATACTCTTTCAAACAAAAAAAGAGTTTTCAAAAGCGGTCCACAATTGACAGAGATATCGATGAACATACACAAAAAAAAAAAAAAAAAAAAAAAAAAAAAAAAAAAAAAAAAAACATAAAGTCGAACATAGAACCTCCTCCTTTTTTTGTAAGTCGGTTAAAAATAGGCCGAAAGGTAGGTAGTTACATTATTTAACATGTTAGAGTGGCAACTAATACCAGGCCCCTCAGAAAGTATTGCGAAAAAAAGTTTTTATATATGGGAGACTGGCCAGTTATAATGTTTTTCGAAAATATGATTATTTATAAGTAAAAATAAGTAAGTTCCAATTTCAAAATTTCCCTCCACATTTTTTGCGAGTTAATTCAAAGTATTGTGTCTCACTGAAATATGGATCTGCGCCGGGAACATTTTAGAGCTATGATTTTATACGATTTCAAGTGTCGCCTGAAACCGGATGAATCGTACGATAGACTTCAAATGGCATTCATGGATGAAGGCCCTTCCAAGGCAACCGTGTATCGTTGGTATAACGAATTCAAGCGCGGTCGACCAACTTTGGGGGATGACGAAAGAAGCGGTCGCCCTTTGACGGCTGTTACCGAAGAAAACGTGCTAGCAGTGAAAAATTTAATCCAAGACAATAGGCGAATTACATATCAGGAGATTCAACACATATTGAAGATTGGATCGGGAAGCGTTCACGAGATTCTACACAGCCATCTTCGCGTGAGGAGGATAGTATCACGCTGGGTGCCGCACAACCTCACCGATGCTCAGAAGCAGGCCCGGGTGGAATGGTGCCGTGATATGCTTAACAAATTTGAAGCAGGCTCGTCTCGGCGTGTTTACGACATCATTACAGGTGATGAGTCCTGGATTTATCAATACGACCCAGAAACCAAGCGCCAGTCGACTGTTTGGGTGTTTCAAAATGAGCCAACGCCTACCAAAGTGAAGCGATCTAGAAGCGGGGGTAAGATTTTGATCGCTAGCTTTTTTAATTTGACTGGCCACTTGGTATCAATTCCCTTACGGGATCAAAGAAGCATTAATGCCGAATGGTATACTACCAAATGTTTGCCAGAAGTTTTCTCTGTTATAAGCAACAAGCGACCAAACACAGGGCTCCGCGGGCTACTGCTCCACCACGACAATGCACCTGCGCACACCGCACTCAAAACGAGGGACTTCCTGGACAGCACGCCAGTCAAACTCCTGGGTCACCCTCCTTACAGCCCTGATCTAGCACCGTGTGACTTCTTTTTATTCCCAAAAATAAAAAATCAGCTCAAAGGGATACAATTTTCGTCGCCGGAAGATGCGCTGGCTGCGTTCGAGCAGGCTGTAAACGAGGTGTCTGCGGCGGACTGGAAAAAGTGTTTTGAAAACTGGTTTAGGCGCATGAATCTTTGTATAGAGGCTGGTGGAAAGTACTTTGAAAAGATTTAATAAAAATATATGTACGTATAGAACAATTTTTTTTAGTTTCGCAAAACTTTCTGAGTGTCCCACGTACCTAAGCTAAGATAACATATTATCTTGTATTACAGGTATCAGTGACCACCCTCATTTGTATTCACATAATATTAATTGTACATTAGAGCCAAAAAGATTCTATTAATACTTTAAATTCCCGTTAAACAATTTAAGAAGATAAAGGAACATTCTAAGTACAAAAATAAACCAGGCAAGTAAAACAGTTTCTTTCTCATTTCTGCCCAAAAACAATTCAAATATAATTTAAATGCTCATAAAACAATGCATAATGCAATGAAAATAATAATTATTTATATAAGTTTGAGTTAATTATTTAACACTACTAAGGAAATTATTTGATGACAGGAAAAGGATTTAAGAATGATTGTGATTGTGTGTTGTGTTGTGTCATGTGAGTGTGCGTGGTAGTGGATGTGAGTGTGGGAGTGAGAGTGAAGATGTGTTTGGAGTGTGTATGTGTGGGAGGGAGGAGTTTGGCTACAGATAACAAAATACTAGCATATTTTGGCCTATAAAATACATAAAAACCTGCAACTTACGAAGTATTTATGCAGGGACATGAAACAATTTTTCAGTTTCGTCTGTGAGTGATAGGAGCCTGATCACTTTTCGTTTACACTCTCTCTTTCTCAAGTAGAAAATTTAATTTTGTTTGTTAGCCATGTTATACAGTCTTGGGCCCAGGAACAAGTTAAATCTTTGAGCAAAAGATGTTCTACAAGACACAGATTTAATTAATTCTAAAGTAAATCTCATGACGATTCCAATAAGCCCAAACACGACTAGGATCCATCCGTTTTATTTCGGAGTTCCAGTGCCTAATTCCAGCTTCATAATCAGATCAGTTCGATGTTACCATTTTCATCAGTACCATTTATTGATATATGTATTTGCTTCATCATATTCAGTTTGAAATTCGATATACCAGGCCCCTCAGAAAGTATTGCGAAAAAAAGTTTTTATATATGGGAGACTGGCCAGTTATAATGTTTTTCGAAAATATGATTATTTATAAGTAAAAATAAGTAAGTTCCAATTTCAAAATTTCCCTCCACATTTTTTGCGAGTTAATTCAAAGTATTGTGTCTCACTGAAATATGGATCTGCGCCGGGAACATTTTAGAGCTATGATTTTATACGATTTCAAGTGTCGCCTGAAACCGGATGAATCGTACGATAGACTTCAAATGGCATTCATGGATGAAGGCCCTTCCAAGGCAACCGTGTATCGTTGGTATAACGAATTCAAGCGCGGTCGACCAACTTTGGGGGATGACGAAAGAAGCGGTCGCCCTTTGACGGCTGTTACCGAAGAAAACGTGCTAGCAGTGAAAAATTTAATCCAAGACAATAGGCGAATTACATATCAGGAGATTCAACACATATTGAAGATTGGATCGGGAAGCGTTCACGAGATTCTACACAGCCATCTTCGCGTGAGGAGGATAGTATCACGCTGGGTGCCGCACAACCTCACCGATGCTCAGAAGCAGGCCCGGGTGGAATGGTGCCGTGATATGCTTAACAAATTTGAAGCAGGCTCGTCTCGGCGTGTTTACGACATCGTTACAGGTGATGAGTCCTGGATTTATCAATACGACCCAGAAACCAAGCGCCAGTCGACTGTTTGGGTGTTTCAAAAAGAGCCAACGCCTACCAAAGTGAAGCGATCTAGAAGCGGGGGTAAGATTTTGATCGCTAGCTTTTTTAATTTGACTGGCCACTTGGTATCAATTCCCTTACGGGATCAAAGAAGCATTAATGCCGAATGGTATACTACCAAATGTTTGCCAGAAGTTTTCTCTGTTATAAGCAACAAGCGACCAAACACAGGGCTCCGCGGGCTACTGCTCCACCACGACAATGCACCTGCGCACACCGCACTCAAAACGAGGGACTTCCTGGACAGCACGCCAGTCAAACTCCTGGGTCACCCTCCTTACAGCCCTGATCTAGCACCGTGTGACTTCTTTTTATTCCCAAAAATAAAAAATCAGCTCAAAGGGATACAATTTTCGTCGCCGGAAGATGCGCTGGCTGCGTTCGAGCAGGCTGTAAACGAGGTGTCTGCGGCGGACTGGAAAAAGTGTTTTGAAAACTGGTTTAGGCGCATGAATCTTTGTATAGAGGCTGGTGGAAAGTACTTTGAAAAGATTTAATAAAAATATATGTACGTATAGAACAATTTTTTTTAGTTTCGCAAAACTTTCTGAGTGTCCCACGTATCTTATACCCGTGGCATTCTTAATATTATGGAGTTCCAGTGGCCATCTGTGGTCTTCTTCATCAGTTCCATTTCACCAAATTATACTTTCTGAGTGTAAATGAAAATCAGCGCTGTGCTGTGGGTCTCGCACGGCACAGCATTATGCTGAGTGGAAGCCTTCTTGTCACAGTCATGACATGCATCTGCTTATACTTACCTACTCATCATCCTTGTACTGTACTCAAAATTGGTATTTTATTTTAACTTCCTTTACTAACATAATTTAAGTACTTACTAATACTACCGATGGGTTTAATTTAAGGAAAAATCAAAAAATTGTATGTCGTTTTTGTGGCGAATAAACACTTTTTCTTTCTTTCTTTCTTCTTCTTCTTTCATTGTTGATAAAATTAGCAAAAAC
The DNA here is from genome assembly GCA_949775005.1 of Orthosia gothica. Classification (NCBI taxonomy): domain Eukaryota; kingdom Metazoa; phylum Arthropoda; class Insecta; order Lepidoptera; family Noctuidae; genus Orthosia; species Orthosia gothica. The sequence continues at coordinate 32,599,744 of OX459038.1, read as the reverse complement.
GCTATATGTATGGCTATTATATTTGAGGAGTTCTCTCGATTTCTCTGGGATGCTGATCCTGTTTCCTTATCATGGTACCTTTGGTATATCTTATTTCCAACAAAAAAATAATCATCAAAATCGGTTCATAAACGATGAAGTTATCCGCGAACACACATAAAAATATAATTGAGAAACCTCCTCCTTTTTGAGCAGTCGGTTAAAAAAGGTAGACAGTGTGTTGGAAACTACAAGTGCAGTAGATAACATTCATGAGTACCTATACCACATAACTGGATGAAGTGATGAATGCCCCCGGCCACATGGCAGACTCGACTCGACCGAATTCAGTCCACAATCGATTTTACTCTGAAATGGGTGAATCATTTTTAGTGAGGTTTTCCGCCCAGACAGTGTTTACATAGTGGCAGGTTATTGACCTATAAACACCTTAACGTGTACCTAAAAATATCTTAAGTCCCTAGCCTGTAATACCTGGATCCTCTTGAGTTCAAATATTCAAAATCAAAATTCTGAAAATGCTTTGGGTAATTTATAACAGGAAGATGTGGTTGCCCACCCTATAAGGGCCTTGGGCAACCACTACAATGACATACTAAATGAAAGTACGTAGCCTGGTAAGCTACTAAATCTGTTTATCATCATCATCATCAATTCAGCCAAAAGACGTTCCCTGCTGGACATAGGTCTCCCTAAATAAAAAAATAAACTTATATATTCATGTACTTGACTTGACTTAAGATCCTATGACCCCTAGCTAGGGCAGAGGGCTTCCACAGTATAGTCCTCCATCGAGACCGGTTTTGAGCTTCGCGCTTCACCTCGCTCCACGTCATTCCAATGCTCGTCGCTTCAGCTAATACGGTACCTCGCCCGGATTGACGGGGACGGCCTCGCTTTCTTTCTCCTTGAGGATTCCAATCTAAGGCCTGTTTAGGAATGGGATCGGAATCCCTCCGGAGCGTGTGACCAATCCAACTACATTTACGCCGCTTCATCTGGCGGTCGATCGCGGTCTCGTGGCATCTCTCTAACAGCTCTACATTAGAGATGATCTCGGGCCAGTATATGCCGAGGATGCGACGAAGACATCGGTTGACGAAGACCTGGATTTGGCGCGAGATGTCCTTTGTTACCTTCCACGTTTCGCACCCGTAGAGCAGCTCGGATTTGACAATGGACCCGAAGATTTTGAGTTTAACCCTTCGGGTCAGTTTCCGCGATTGCCACACAGCTATGCGACGGTAGCTCGCGCTTTGGCGATTTTATGTACTTAGCTACTAAGTATTCTTCTTTTCAAGGGGGGAGGGGGAGGCGCAAATAATAATTCTAGCAGAAACCATTATGGGTGAGAGATGGAAATGAAAATTTTAGTTTGAAATCGTAAGTAGGACAGTTGGCTGCAAGTTTCATAAATAGGGCCAGTTCGTAATTAAGTTTTACAAAAAAAAATATTTTTCACTTTTAAGTTGTACCTACCTAATAGGCAAGTAGTTTAGTTAGGTACCTACCAGGCCCCTCAGAAAGTATTGCGAAAAAAAGTTTTTATATATGGGAGACTGGCCAGTTATAATGTTTTTCGAAAATATGATTATTTATAAGTAAAAATAAGTAAGTTCCAATTTCAAAATTTCCCTCCACATTTTTTGCGAGTTAATTCAAAGTATTGTGTCTCACTGAAATATGGATCTGCGCCGGGAACATTTTAGAGCTATGATTTTATACGATTTCAAGTGTCGCCTGAAACCGGATGAATCGTACGATAGACTTCAAATGGCATTCATGGATGAAGGCCCTTCCAAGGCAACCGTGTATCGTTGGTATAACGAATTCAAGCGCGGTCGACCAACTTTGGGGGATGACGAAAGAAGCGGTCGCCCTTTGACGGCTGTTACCGAAGAAAACGTGCTAGCAGTGAAAAATTTAATCCAAGACAATAGGCGAATTACATATCAGGAGATTCAACACATATTGAAGATTGGATCGGGAAGCGTTCACGAGATTCTACACAGCCATCTTCGCGTGAGGAGGATAGTATCACGCTGGGTGCCGCACAACCTCACCGATGCTCAGAAGCAGGCCCGGGTGGAATGGTGCCGTGATATGCTTAACAAATTTGAAGCAGGCTCGTCTCGGCGTGTTTACGACATCGTTACAGGTGATGAGTCCTGGATTTATCAATACGACCCAGAAACCAAGCGCCAGTCGACTGTTTGGGTGTTTCAAAATGAGCCAACGCCTACCAAAGTGAAGCGATCTAGAAGCGGGGGTAAGATTTTGATCGCTAGCTTTTTTAATTTGACTGGCCACTTGGTATCAATTCCCTTACGGGATCAAAGAAGCATTAATGCCGAATGGTATACTACCAAATGTTTGCCAGAAGTTTTCTCTGTTATAAGCAACAAGCGACCAAACACAGGGCTCCGCGGGCTACTGCTCCACCACGACAATGCACCTGCGCACACCGCACTCAAAACGAGGGACTTCCTGGACAGCACGCCAGTCAAACTCCTGGGTCACCCTCCTTACATCCCTGATCTAGCACCGTGTGACTTCTTTTTATTCCCAAAAATAAAAAATCAGCTCAAAGGGATACAATTTTCGTCGCCGGAAGATGCGCTGGCTGCGTTCGAGCAGGCTGTAAACGAGGTGTCTGCGGCGGACTGGAAAAAGTGTTTTGAAAACTGGTTTAGGCGCATGAATCTTTGTATAGAGGCTGGTGGAAAGTACTTTGAAAAGATTTAATAAAAATATATGTACTTACAGAACAATTTTTTTTAGTTTCGCAAAACTTTCTGAGTGTCCCACGTATAATGCCAGAATAGATTATCCGATTATCATGAAACTGAACATAACCGGTGCAATGAGAGGTACCAAGGTGAACTGTACACATCTGCGTACCCTTTTAGAGCGTACTGGCGTGATGTTATGTTATGAAATGGTATAAACAATAAACAGACATGCGATTGCAGCAATCCCGATAGATTTGCCGTTATTTATTGAAGAGTTCTGTTGTATATCTCCAAAGTTATTCATCAGATCATCACCAAATTGAAATAGGATAATTGAATAGCAAAACATACTCTTTAAAACAAAAAAAGAATTTTCAAAATCGGTCCACAATTGACGGAGATATGGGTGAACATACAAAAAAAAATGTAATAAAACATACAGTCGAACATCGGAACCTCCTCCTTTTTGGTAAGTCGGTTAAAAACAAAACACTTGCAATATTTTTACCAGCCTATACGCCCGACTTGCCTCGTGCAGAATTTAAAAAGTGGTTACTTATAACGGGGTCAAGTACATTGCAGCCAATGTTTTAGGTCGCCTCTTAAACAGTGAAGCCAAACTGGCGCGGGCGTAGGACCTTGAAGTCCAAGGTTCAACTCCCAAATCAAGCATGGTGGACATTAAGAAATGGATATCTTTGATTAAAAAATAATTGGGATACTGCGATGGCTTTAGTTTTCTTTTTATGTGTTCTGCTGTGGCTTCCTTAATGGACTTGGTCGCCTGTTCTCCATGGCCTATGAACAACTGTTATAGCAGAAGAGTTTCAGGTTCCTTGCTATCCTAGAAACAAGGTTGAAAATGCCGCAAGTGTCTGTTATTGTAATAACGCCCTTAGGCCTTTCAAATCGGAACACAAAATACTGCCTAGTAGTGCCCAGCAACTGTAATAATGTGGATGTTGGGTGGTTGTACCCCTTCCCCAGACAATTCTGTACCTACTTAAATAGTTCGAGCTCATGACAAGCTAAAGGTGGCGGCTAGCGCGTCGACTGAAACCTGAAACTGATTCGATTAGCTGCAATTAACACTTTGCTTAAAATATATAATGTTTGTCTTATAAGTTCCTGTAGTTAATTAAAATCATTATTTTGTTAAATTTATGTCTAACAAGACAAAATCATATTAGAGTAAGAAATTGTATATTGTTTGATATGAACCTGGTTAAAAAAGTACGTAAAGGCTCTCGTTGCGGTAAAGTTGTCTCACAAGCTGATCAAATAAAAAGTCAAGATGGAACGTTGCATACAACAAAGTGAAGCCGGTTCAAACTATGCCTTGCCGTATAAATACACAATTACACGCGAACACGTACAACGAAACTACCCCTTAGCTTTTCAGTTGAGCTCACAGATCAAGTTATAAATACTTGATCTGTGAGCTCGAATGACATGCTAAGGCGTAATTTCGTTGTACGTTAGTGCGTGTAATTGTGTATTTGTACGGCAAGGCATAGTTTGAACCGGCGTCACTTTGTTGTTTGCAACGTTCCATCTTGACTTTTTATTTGGTCTGAGCTCACAAATTAGTAGCACGCAAACGCTTGTTTTGATTGGTCGATTGTTGTGATTGGTTGATGCAATTTTATGGGGAATTGTATAAACTGAATGCCATTTTGTGGGCACTGCCACGATCCCGCTCGGCGGCCTCCTTCGCGCACGACACCCGCATAGAGGTGGCGAACTTCTACTCAAAGTTCTCCGAGATTGGGTAGCAGTCTATGCGAAGCACCTACTGCCCTTCCAGCGCCCCTGCGTTCCATTAAATGATCATCATCATCATCATCGCGAACATCATTATCATCATGACAAACATCATTATCATAATTACAGTCTGAAGCCGGAAGGTAGGCACCGGAACTCCGTAATAAAACAATGTATCCCAGTCGTATTAAGGATGAGCAGTGCCCGCGGCTTCGTTTCCGTTAGGGTAGGTATAGGTAAGTAGGCTAGGATAGGCTATCATAACCTACTTACCTATACCTACCCTACTTACCTAGACCTACCTACCTTATTTACCTTTCTCCCTACCTAGATCGAGCGATCGCTGAAACAGAATACTATTTACTCTCATTGAGGTAATAATGTACTACGCACTAGAGAAGTCATCACACATCACTACTGCGTGCCGTTCAATTGCGCTTTTCTAGCCGCATTTCACTCATTTGCTTGCTAGATCTTAACAGCTTAAGTCATTTTTTGTTTTTAAACGAAAAAAACGTTCAGACGCATTAAATATGCCGTGGTGTGTTTTAAGATATTGCACTAATAATTCAACTAATACGGCGAAGTGCAAAGGAATAACTTTTCATCGATGAGTAACTAGATAATCATTATAAAATATAATTTGAACAAAATATTTGGTGGACGTCTTGTTGTGACATTTTTCATATAGACTAAAAATTAAGATGTGACAATTTGTGTAACAAGTGTAGGTAGAATTAAATGACGTTTCTTGTTAAAGAGGAAAATAATAATCTAACATATAATAATCCATTCCATCCATTCATTCTAATTTTAATTATTGTATTTTTTTTTTGGACTCCTAAAACTGCTGTGTTCTTTTTAACCCAAAGGTTGATTGGTAGAGAATGCCTTGCTGCATTAAGTCCGCCTATGTATCACCATTGTACATGAAGTTTAAATAAATAAATAAATATTTAGAAAAAGAACTGACTGTGGTTATTCAATGAAAAAAGATAAAAAATGAAAGATTAAAAACAATTATTACATAATGTAAGACTTAATTTACATTTTGTTTATTTAAGGTTTATTATTATAATAAAAAGTAAAGAAGATTCGTGTTTTAAGCAAATTGTAAAGTTCCCTATTCCGATTTGATATTTTTTAACTTATTGTAAGCGCATTTGACTTACACTTTACAGTCGGTTATTTCAACTATTAATAAATTTTGAATTGGCGTGTGTGTATGACTAGATGTATGAATGTGTGTGAAGCAAAAGAAGTATGTAAGGATCGTAGCAGGTGGCGTTCTGTAGTTTCTGCCTACCCCAATGGAAAAAGGCGTGAGTTTATGTATGTATGTAATAAATTTTGAAAAAGTGAAAATTCTAATGAAGCTTGTTAGGTATAAAGCTATGTCGCTTCTGTAGTCAGTCAGCAAATTAGTCTATATGAATGACAAGGTGTTGCAGAACGTTGTACGAAACGCGTAAGCGCCCTGAAAATCACGGCGCTTCCGTCTTTTTGGTCGCGAGAAAACTACACCTTAGAAGCGCTCTAGCGCTGCATGTTTATATTGTATTGTTAGACGACTAATTATTGTTTCAGCGCTGCAGCGAATTTTTAGTTTAAACTCTTGTCAAAATTGACAAAATGGAGCATGTATTTTGCTTAGGATAGCTTCTCTAGTACGTAGTACATATTATCTCAATGTTTACTCTCGACTTTATACAAAATAGTAATGACAGATTTGCTGCGCGCCATCTAGTAGCACTCAAGAGTCTCAAGAACACCACACCGAAAAGAAAATATATAAAAAAAATCTTTAAAAATAAAAACACTACAAAGTGAAAATAACTTTCTTTTTGGAAGTCGGTGTATTTGTTAGGTACCAATTTTTTTCGTTATGGACACCGACTTCCAAAAAGAAAATTATTTTTCACTTTGTAGTGTTTTTATTTGGAAGTCGGTAATATTTTCTTGAAAAATAGTTTTTTTTTCACTTTTTAGTTGTACCTAATACGCAAGTTCTTTAGTAAGATACCTACCTATAATGCAAAAATAGATTACCCCGAATATCATGAAACTTGAACATAACCGGTGAAATGAGGGTGTACCAAGATGAACTGTACACATCTGCGCACCCCTTTAGAGCCCTCTGGCGTGATGTTATGAAATGGTATAAACAATAAGAAATGTTTTATAAAGGCCATATTAGTACTTATAAGATTGGGTTTGGGTGCAAATTTTAAAAGCTAAAACCTTTTAGAGGTTATATAGTTACCATAAAATAAGCTAATCACCCTGGACACGCCATATAAACGCATACTATATGGCTGATTAGCTAGAAATAGACAAGAACTTTGCTTTTATGTAACAAATTATCCACATAACAGCAAAAAAAAAGTCGGCTATAAGGCCAATTTCTCGTGTAGTAGCAAAACGCAATACGAATATGAGTTATTACTTCATGATTCTATCAAACACCTCCATTATTTATAAATAAAATAGATAATAAATGGCTGCCTTACTAAACATTTACCAAATCGCTCTTTTTTCGTTTATTTTACTTCAAGGTTATGTGGGCAAGCAGTTTTGCGGGAATTGTGGATATCTTATAAAACATATTTTTAATGGGCCTCTTATTATTTATGTATTTAAAAATGATTTTAATTTTGAGAGACCTTGTGAATTACTATTATAAGAATAATTAGCAAACCAAATGCTTATTTAAGCAGGGTAGTACTAACATGCTCAACCATATTTTTGTCTTGGTGTACAATAAAGTGTAAATAAATAAATAAGTAAATAAAATAAGACCTTTTTTTTCTAAATGTCTATGGTAGTTACCATTTAGGTTTTCGACCCAAAACCTATAAGGTACCTTCCTCCGGTAGACCTAGAAATGCCAATTTTGGTAAAAAGTAACTTACAGCACAGGTAAATGGAAAATTTCGAAAAATAAAAAAAGTTGAAAATTAAGAAAAATTTTGGTACCTAAAATTTTTCGCGAATATCTAAATTTGTCCATATATTTCAACATGCTAGGTCTACCCGTTCCTGAGAAAATCAGTGTTGAAACACGGACAGACAGACGGACAAGAGAGTGATCTTATAAGGGTTCCTTTTTTACCTTGTGAGGTAAGTAACCCTAATAACGAACTAAAAACACGTAAACAAGAAGTAAATCATGCTGTGCTGTCGGAGGATACATATTCGCGTCTTGGCTGGCTGACCAAAACCAGAGGTATGACATTACCTTGAAAGTGCATGAACGGTCTCGTTGGTGCGTACATTTGTGTGAGTGTGCGGTTTCGAGCGTTTGTAGGTAGTTTCCATACTGTTTATATATGTTTACTGTGACTTTAGGTACGACCATTTGTCATCCGCGAGTACTCTCCCATTTCCGGCACAGAACTCCATCCTGGATAGTCAAGCTTGCCCATTGTGCCCAATAACTCTTGGTGATAGAACTCATTGCTGCAACATCACTCCACCGAGGCCTCGGAGCTCCTGATTTCTTCCATGCGAGGATTGGATTTATGTCTCTGTCTTCCTGCTGAGCACTCTGCAAGATTTCTTTCCATTCTTCGCTAAAATCCGTCCTCAACATCCTTACAAATTTTGCACACTCAGCCTCTTGCCTGACACATTGATCGGAACATGACCTAAGCGAAAGAGCGTCTACATTACTGTGTGGTGTTCTGTTCCCTACACATGATTGTGAGTCACACACAATTTGTGAGGTCGAATTCCTTGGGGCTCTTTCAACACCAGCAACCAACCGACACTTAGTCCTGGCATCCACTGGTTTTCCTGCTGCTGGTGAATGGCTTCTGCAATGGTTGCAGACCCCATTGCTTCGGGCAGCTCAACCGGATGTGGACTCTCTCTCCACTGCTATAGCAACAGGGTGTAGTCATAATCTTATGCGGTCAGCTCGATGGTCCCGTCGTACAGCTTCCACTTCCAAAGCGTAGGCTAGGGCGTCCTTAAGGACCTTAAAATGGCTTACGGCAGCCCTAACCTCCAGGTCGCGGCCATCGATCAGCACAGGTGAAGTCTTCTAGATTTTCCACCTCCAAAGCTCACTGATGTAAGGTTTCACCAACGCGTTGCGACAAAACGTGTGCTCAAGTCTGGAGATGGGAACGTGGCAGCTGCGGTAGTGGTGCCTTCGCCTCATGGTTTTAAATTGCCACCATTCGATGAGTCTTCGTCATGGTCCGCCTACAAGATTCAGTAAGAGGCCGTGATGAAATCGAACCAACGTGGACCAACGAACAGGCTTTGACTGCTCTAACTTTAGGCCTTCGCGACTAGGCCTTGACTGTATTAGAAGCGCTTGGACACGACGTCACCTTTGAGAAACTTCTGGAAGCATTAGAAGCTAAATACGGCGACGCGCGCGTGGAACAAGTGTTTTGGACCCAGCTGACAGACCGATCGCAACGCCTTGGTAAAACTCTTCACCAGTAGGTTTTTGAAGTGGATTAGCTGGTCCGGAAAGCTTACCATTCATCACCTGTGCTAATCGACGGTAACCTCGTACAAGCTTTCACGGATGGGATCCGCGACCTGGAGGCTGCCGTAAGGCTAGGGCATTTCAAGAACCTTAAGGACGCCCTAGCCCACGCTTTAGAGGCGGAGGCAGTACGGCGCGTGGCAGGACGAACGAACTTACAGACTCTGGGAGGTTTTGACTTCACCCCGATGCTATAGCTGCGGCGAAAGAAGCCACATCTAAATGAGATGCCCGAAGCGAAGGTCACCCCACGGTAGTAAGCAGCCGCCAGTTAAAGAATCACCAGACGTCCCTGCTGGGCAACAGCAGCAGGAAAACGAATAGACGCCAGGACTAAGTGGCGGGTGCTGGCTGGTGATGGAAGAGCCCCAAGGATCTCGATCTCACAATCCTGTGACGGGAACAGCCTGATCATCGAGGGCGAAATTAACAGAACAACTTGCAAGCTGACATTGGATACTGGAGCTTCTCGGAAAGTTATCAGTTTCCAACTAGCAAGACGGTTTCTTAGGGACTTCTTCGGGAACCACGAATGTGAACATCTAAGAACAGCTACCGGTCAGCGCATAACCGTCCGAGGTCAGAAGGAGGTGGACATGAAGTTAGGGAACAAAGTTTACCGCCACATAGTATACGACTGCATTCTGGGTCTAGACTTCTTGCGGAAACATCAGTGTGAGATCGACGTTTATCAAGGAATATTGAAGTGTGGCTCAGAGGAAGTCTTCATGGAAAGTGCATCTTCGGGAGTACTGCTTGGAGAAGGTTATCCTTCGTCCAAGGTCGGAAACAATCGTACCAGTTTGTCTACCAAGGAATTCAGTAAATATAATAAAACCGATCCTGGAATGGAAATAATCAGGTGCTCCTAGGCCTCCTCACTGGAGTGATGTCGCAGCAACCAGTTCCATCACCAAGAGTTATTGGGCACAGTGGGAAAGCTTGGTTATCCAGGATGGAGTTCTGTGCCGGAAATGGGAGAATGGTCGCGGTGACCAGTGTCATCTACAAATGGTCGTACCTAAAGTTAAGGTGCCGGAGGTCCTACAGCTCTATCACAATGGAAGTTCAAGGGGTCACATGGGAGTTAAGAGAACTTTAATCAAGATCCGAGAACGATTCTACTGGATCCATTGTCGAGAGTACGTTGAGGAATGGTGCCGCAAATGCACAAGTTGTGCGGCTGTGAAAGGACCACAAACTCGTAGCAGAGGGGCACTAAAGGTTTACAATGTTGATGCACCATGGGAACGTATAGCATTGGATGTTGCTGGGCCATTTCCGGATAGCCAAAGCGGGAACAAGTACTTCCTTTTCAAGTCCCATCATGACCAATGGCTTTTTTTTTTGCGTGGAGAAATGCTCATGCATACTACGCTACCACGGGGAGATAGCGCAGTTATGTGGGACTCTAAAACACTAGAACCCCACGGTGTCCTCCTGTGCCGCTTACGCCGGGACACGGGAACGCGTAAGCATACATCCGCGAACCCGCCGCAACTGTCCATCTCCGGACCCTCCTCTGGGGTTTACCCCCCATCACCGGCGCACCAGAACACACTGTACGCCGTGACTATCCCAGGGATCAAACCAGCACATGGGCGCCAGACGACCCCGTGTATGACAACCTGGGTCCCCCTGTGACGGGTCAGGACAGTGGCCCCGCCACCTACCACTTTTCGGCCGCAGGGAATAGGGAGATCGGCCAACGCTGTACCAACACTCCTCCTTCCCTGCGGCCTCACCGCGTCCACCATCAGACGGTGGCGACCCTCGTGCAGGCCGCGGAGGGTAGGGCGAGCGGCGCACCGTAATATCGGCACTCCTCTCTCGCTACGGCCTCCAACCCTCAGCCGCCATGCGTTCCATACCACATCGCGGCCCGCCTCAGTTGTGATGTCGCCTAGGCAACACCGCAACCTACATGTTGGCCGCTACGTCGTCGGCTTATCGGCAAAAGCCCTGACGAGCGGCCCCTCCTCGGGTTCCTCTTCGCTTCACCGTGGTTGTCCAAGCCACGGCTACTGAGCCCCCCTGCCTCGACAATGCGGAAACCCACCGGGTGGATCATGACCTATGCCTGCGCTGTCTTCGCAAACGCAAAACCCCACCACATTCACAAGCTTCAGGTTATACAAAACCGATTCCTCCGAAAGATCACGGGAGCCCCCTGGTTTGCTCGTAATCAGGAGCTCCATGTCGATCTTAGAATCCCCACAATCCAGCAGTTCATGAAACGCATTTCCAAGCGCTTTTTCGAATCTGCTGTCAACCATAGAAACCCCCTAATTCAAGCGGCCTCCCGCTATGAACTCTCTCTAATCTCAAAAGTTCGCCGACCAAGGCTCACTCTCTTCATCTCCGATGACGCCACTACCCTGTTCCAAGAGAGCAGCAAAAAGACTAGCACAATTCGCAAACACAGACAGCCTTCATTCTGAACTCGCCGCCGAGGCCCGCCGCGACGTCCCCGCCAAGATTGAAGATATACAAGCCAGCCCGCGCAATGCTGTGCCTTAGTTAGAATTTAGTTAGTTAATTGGAGTTTCTTGTCCGTTCTTCTCCACGTAGGCTTTTTCCGACCGATTGGTAGAATCACTATATCAAGATCCAGCCTTAGTTGTCCCCCCAGCGACGCCCTGAGCTGAGGTTCGACCCCACAGGGGTAGCCCTCATCGTTGTCGCTTTAATTATTTTGTGCCTGGCTGGAGGCTATATAGCTAAGTCTCCACAGGGAAGTCAGGTAAGGCGGATTACACACGGCACCGCGCACCGCCGCGGACGCGGAGGGGAGAGCACCGCTTGACCCGCGCGGTCGGGCGGTGTACGTGTGTTAGGCATCAACGGATTTATTAGAGGCTAATGCGACGTGAGATCCGCTTCACCGCCTACCGCGGCGGTGCGCGGTGCCGTGTGTAAACCGCCTAAAGCAGAAGACGGTCACTTTGAACGACTTGCGAGACGCCAATTGGAAAAAAAAGGCCTGGGTCAGTTTCGATTGAGAAGCGATACAGAGCGATTGGAAAAGGAAAATAGTGCAAAGTAATAGAATTGTTTGAGAAGTGGTTTTGTAATAAAGTGTGATTAATTTAAGTCTGCAATTTAAATTTATCCCTGAACCCCAGCTCGTAACAATATATACTTTTTTCAAACCTTTTAACCTAGCCGTTATTACTACGAAGTATGCTTTAGAAAGTTACTGTTTTACGGCACTAAAGAGTGTAGGAATAAATTCAGTGTCGCTTAATTACAAAAATAAAAAAACGAAAACTACAAGACTGTATATCTATTCAAATCCATGTAAAATTAACATGGATGGTGATATCTGTATCTAGAAATATTATGTACATTTATTCTACCAGGGGCGCTTGTGCAGTACCTTCATAGTATATAATAGCTGTTTTATCGGCAACTAATTTTGAAGAACTTATTATTTATTTATTTTCAAACTAGTGTATTGTCATCGGTCCTCGATAAATCTACAAAGTTTGAACGAAATCTGGCCGTTTAAAGTGGGTCAAAATCGCGCCCAAAGAAGTCGGTTACAAACCAATACATACAGGTGAAGCTAAAGTGTCGGTCTCCTGTCTCGGTCTTTGTTTCCGCACGAACCACCTTAACGAACGGCTACTTCAATCAAAATGTCAATCAACCTGGATCAATACACCAGGAATTCCGGGAATCCTTCATTGTATCAATATCTATTGTTAATGAATACAATGGATTCTAGGAAACGGTGCCATCCCTTATTTATAGTCGCTTCAAAAAACACATTTATACCACGCCAGAATAAATAAGGATATATTTTTGATGGTACAAAAAAAAAATACTTTTCAGATTAGTGGCGTGAAACTCCGCTTAATTCTCCTCTTTATGTAAGTAGGTGAAAGTAGACGAGGAAATAAGCCAAAAATAATTAGGGTTCCGTACCCAAAGGGTAAACACGGGACCCTATTATTAAGACTCCACGATCCGTCTGTCACCCGGCTGGTGATAGCTAGACATTTGAAATTTTCATAAATTTTTTTATATCCCATAGGCTCGCGCTTGACCACTATCTCACCTGATGGTAAGCGATGATGTGGTCGATGGTGAAACACGCTTGCCTAGAAATAACCTATTCACTCTTGACTTAAAGACCCCCAGATTGTAGCTGTCGGGAAACACAGACTCCGGCAGGGAATTTCACTCCTTAGCTGTACGCTTATTAAAAGTGTTCCCAAAACGTTTTATGCGTATGGGTGGGATGTCTACCATGTATAGATGGCGCATCGCCGTACGTCTGGTAGTCCGATGATGAAACGGGCTAGGTAGAATTAGATCGTGCAATTCCATCGCACACTCCCCGAAATCTAACCGATAAAAAACCGACAGGCTGGCAACTCGGCGACGATGTTCAAGACTCTTTTTTTCAAGACTCTGGAGCTTTGACTTGACCAGCGCCTCATCGCCGATAAGCCTCTTGGCCCGCTTTTCGAACGACTCTAGTGCATCAAGTTAGTATTTGGCAGATCCGTCCCAGAGATGTGAACATGCATGATCGAACTTGCGCTTGATACAAATTGAGGAGCTGTTCCGGCGTGAAGTACCTTCTCACCTTTGCAAGGATCCCCAGCTTTTTGGCTGCCAGCTGAGCCTTTGCCTCAATGTATGGGCCAAAATTGAGAGTCGATGTCTCGTAACGCCAAGAAGCTCAAGATGGTCCGTTATTGGCACGGTCACATCTCGGAAAGTTGGAGCCGGTTGAAATTGGCTCTTATTTGCGGAAAAAAGACACGCCTGGGTTTTAGCTGCATTAAACCTGACCAGATTGGCATCGCCCCTTTCGGAGACTGCCTGCAAGGACAGGTTCAAACGCTCCACCATGGCCTCACGGAGAGACCGGATCTGCGGCCTGATAGCCCGTGCATTGGACAAGTATCTTTCAGCAACAGTGCTGTCGTCTGCATACCCAAAGGTGCCGTTAGCAGGTTTTAGCAGATCGTTAACACCTTAACTGCCAAGTGACCGACAAACAATACATTTTCAATTGTGTCTCATTGCCTGGCAGTTAAGGTGTTAATGTGCAGCAAGAATAATGTTGCTGAGAGTACCGACCCCTGAAGGACCCCGGCATTGATATCCAATTGGTCCGATGAGCAGCCATCGATAACCACTCGAATGGACCGATCTCTCAGGAAGTCTGCAATCCAGTCACAAAAACCGAACAAAGGAAGCCTACCAACAAGGCTTTCATGTCAGACCCTATCAAAAGCCTTCGAGATGTCGAGGGAAACAGCAAGCGCTTCCCCGTGACTCTCGATGGCCTCACTCCAAATGTGAATGTCATACGCTAGAAGATCCCCAGTTGACCGATTTCGGCGGAAGCCGTATTGGCGGTCACTAAGGATCTCGTTAGTTTCTAGGTTTGCCAGGAGCTTCGTGTTAAGTACACGATCCATACTCTTACAGAGTTAAGACGTTACAGAGATGGGTCTGTAGTTGGCCGGGTCAGCTCGACTTCCCTTCTTGGGCACGGGCTGATGATGCGACAGATGATGTATTTCTGTAGCCTCTAAAACAACAAATAATAAAAACAGAATTAAACATTGACATATAATATTACTTGCGTAAGGACCAGGCCAACCGCGCGACTAAATGGCACCAGCGCGCTGGCCCTAAAAATTGCAGTTTAGGGCCAACGGGACTCAGTTGACAGTGGTCCGTGTGCGGGAATGAGCGGGTAGTTTTCTTGTCATTATAATGCCTGGTTGTGTGGTAAAAGGCTGAAAAAATTACGATACAAAGGTTAAAAAGAAACATGGGATATCGTATCATCGGTAAGTAACCTTACATTACTTTTGTTATCATTGAGTTATTAAATAAACACATTTTCAAGCGATAAATATGTTAGTACCGAATTTGACAATGGCGGCCATTGTGTGGCCGCTACTGAACGAAGTAACCTTGTACGGACGTAATTTTTATTTGTTTCATTGTTGTCTTAGGAACTTACTGAAAGTAATTTTGAATTTTCGTATCTAATATTTTTTATATTTAGTAGGGGTAAACCAAAAGAGTACAAAAATAATAAACTGAGAAACCATACCTAACTGAAACTGAAAATTTTGTGCTTAAAATATTTTGAAATGTTGTTTTATTTTCTCCTCGCAAACTGAGAAAGCTGATGCCGTTAAAATTTTGTATGTAATAGTTTTCATTGTGACCTGTAACATATCATCTAAAAAGAAATCGTTATGTACCTACCTATATCGCAATGCAATCGACCTAATTATACTGACTGTGCTAAAATGCGAAAAATTAAAATGTGTACGCGCGTACAAGGGTTACGTCGACGACCTACGCAAGGGGCAAACGCTTAGTCCCTATGCGTTATCATAGATGGGCGTATCCTTCCTTTCGAAATCATTGGAATTAAATAAATATTGAAGTGGGGCTCCCATACAACAAACGGGATTTGGAGCGGATTTTGCGATAATGGTACGGAACCCTTGGTGGTCGAGTCCAACTCGCACTTGTCCAGTTTTTTTATATATATTGTGTATGTCATTTAAAATTTCATACGGATTACTACCCGTAACCCGGCCTTTGTTTCATATTTTTTTCAAAATTATGAATAAAAATAGTCTCAAGTTCTCTTACATAATTATGAAACGCATCTGTTGGCACTTTTAACTTTCCGTAAAAAGACGATGTTTTGTTGAATGCTTTAAAATGGATAAACAATCTATTCGTAATATTAACTTTAAAACTTTCGCGTTTCCCGTGATAATTATATTGTTTTCAATCTATTCGTAGATTCATTTAAATCGGGAATGTTCTGTAATTCAGCAACAAAGTCAGGACAGGTATGCTTCTTGCTACATTTAAAAAGTAAATAACCCGATATATATGTTAAGGCGTTATCAGTTGGCAAGTCGAAGCGGTAATCAGTTTCACCACTTAAATTCAAAAGCGAAGGTATACTGCGGCGCGAGCTATCTGCATGTCTCTGTGGTCTCAAACATCCATCGTTTTGTTGAGACAGGTCGCCGCGCCGCGCAACTTGTGTTGGAAGTTTCGTAGGTAGGTATTTGCGCGACTGTCCGTCAAATATTATCACAATTTTATTCTAATAAAAATAGCTTTTTAAACGTTGTTAAAATAGTGTTTATGATAAGTATAACGTTTCGATGTAACAAAAATATGTAAATCTGTGTCTGAAAGGCAAGCTAATGCTTGATACCTACATAATAAAAATAATTTTTAAACGACAAAAAATAGTAATACTTACCTTTCGTCATTGACAGGTAATGGATTGAACAGAATGCGTGCGCTCCGCTAGCGAAAACCGCAGTGAATTTGGTCCGCTAGAGGCCCGAGACCGCTAGGTCGGGCGATAGGTAATTATAGCGCGCAAGTACATGGAGTGACGGAGGCCTGATATAACAAAAAAAAAAGTTTTAGGGAAACTAAAAATAAAAGAAGAAAGAAATAATGCGCTTTATCTCTCATTGCCTCTTTGAGTAGGTAGATGAGGAGATAAGCCAAAGATGATTGTATTTTAGGGAAAAAAAGAAACAAAAAAAATGCATTCCGCTTTATTCTTTTCTTTGTTTAGGTAATCGAGGAGATAAGCCAAATATATAATTTTAAGGAAACAAATAAAACGTAAAAAATGTCGTCCCCTCCCTACGTGCTTGACTGTACTTTGAGCACAAACATCAAACCTTTGCTAATAACTTAATGACCACGTGTTTCAGAAATAAGTTAATGGTAATTAACGTGGTTGCATTTATACCTAGGTCGCTACGACTTTCTCAGTGACCGCCAATACGGCTTCCGCCGAAATCGGTCCACTGGGGATCTTCTAGCGTATGCCATTCACATCTGGAGTGAGGCCATCGAGAAACACGGGGAAGCGCTAGCCGTCTCCCTCGACATCTCGAAGGCTTTCGACAGGGTCTGGCACGAAAGCCTCATTGGTAAGCTTCCCACCTTCGGACTGCCTAGTGGTCTGTGTAATTGGATTGCGGACTTCCTGAGGGATCGATCCATCCGAGTGGTTATCGATGGCTGCTCGTCCGGTCAGTTAGATATCAACGCCGGAGTCCCTCAGGGGTCAGTGCTCTCGGCAACATTATTCTTGCTGCACATTAATGATCTGCTAAAACCCGGCACCTTTGGGTACGCAGATGACAGCACTGTTGCTGAGAGATACGTGTCCGACGCACGCACTACTGGGCCTCAGATTCGGTCTCTCCGGGAGACCATGGTCGAACGCTTGAATCTGTCCTTGAAGGCGGTTTCCGAATGGGGTGATGCCAATCTGGTCAGTTTCAATGCTAGTAAGACCCAGGCGTGTCTTTTTTCCGCTAAGAAGAGCCAATTCCACCCGGCTCCATCTTTCCGTGGTGTAACCGTGCCGTTAACGGACCATCTCGAACTTCTTGGTATTACGTTGACATCAACCCTTAATTTTGGTCCATTCATAGAGGCGAAAGCTCAGTTGGCTGCAAAAAAGTTGGGGATTCTTGCAAAGGTGAGACGGTACTTCACACCTGAACAGCTGCTTAACTTGTATAAAGCGCAAGTTCGATCGTGCATGGAGTACTGCTCTCACCTCTGGGATGGATCTGCCAAATACCAGCTTGATGCACTTGAGTCGATTGACAGACGGGCCAAGAAGCTTATTGGCAATGATGCACTGGTCGCGTCAAAGCTCCAGAGCCTCGAACATCGACGCCGAGTTGCCAGCCTGTCGGTTTTTTATCGGTTACATTTCGGGGAGTGTGCGACGGAACTGCACAATTTGATTCCGCCTAGCCCTTTCCATCATCGGACTACAAGACGTACGGCCATGCGCCATCGGTACATGGTGGACATCCCACCCATACGCACAAAGCGTTTTGCTAATACTTTCATTGTGCGCACAGCTAAGGAGTGGAATTCCCTTCCGGAGTCTTTGTTTCCTGATAGCTACAACCTTGGGGTCTTTAAGTCAAGAGTGAATAGGTTTCTACTAGGCAAGCGTGCTTCACCGTAGGCCACATCATCGCTTACCATCAGGCGAGGTAGTGGTCAAACGCGAGCCTATCAATAATAAAAAAAAAAAAAAGGTACGTTAACTATCAGGCGATTGATGAGCATATTTAATTCTGAATGAATAGTTTTTTTTTGATACGTAGTCAACTTAAAAAATGGTTACGAATTTCACTAACATTTAAACGCATTTCATCAATTGTTAGCCTTGGTTCATTGATGTATTAAAAAGAGGAAGATACGTTACACGCTAACATCGCGATCAGAAAACCTGGGCTCGGCGCACGACTGCATGCACCGAAACTCACACATCTGTGTTTAGTGTCATCACCAGTCCTAAATCTACAGTTACCGATAGACAAGGACAGAGAGTTACGGAGTTAGGAGACGACGCTGTAGTGCAAGCGAAATCGCGTTAGCCGCTGAATGTTGGCCGAATCACCGAATGTTTACTATTATGAATGAAATGACATTGCAATATGTGCGTATGTTGTCTCTCACGCATGTTTGTAATATCTATCTCGCTCTAACAAATATGGCGAAGCAAACATTAAATATTTTTGTAATTTTCAACAAATTAACCTTTTTAACTGTACTTACGGGTGGTAAGTGATCCCGTCAAATCCCGTGTGACTTATTTTTCTTCCTTAATCTCTCTCTAACCTAACCTAACACTGTTAAGCTACACAAGAAGTCATTTTGATTCGTATTTACTGCATAAAAAACATAAAAACACTGAAATTAATGAGCTGTGTGATCAACAATGTGCCGTGCGCGACTAAGTACCCGCTACGGGCATTCACTTAGATTAGTAGGACCAAGCGCTGTGAGCAGTCCCGTATCTTTTTTTTTAATACATCAATGCCTTGGTCAAAGTTTAGACGCGTTTTACCGAAATTTGAAACAATTGGTTGACTAATTTAACCATTAGTTGACCCTAACCTTCCTTTTCTCTTCTCTTTTTTTTGAACTTTCCTTGATTAGTTAACCGGCTTCTTGATTAGGGATTGCAAACACTTCCGGCCATTTTGTGAAGTAGTCCATGACGACCAAGAAGTACTTATTCCCGCTTTGGCTTGCCGGAAATGGCCCAGCAACATTGAAGTGGACTGTATTGGTTGTTTGGTTGGAGACTCGTTGAGGAAATGAAAATACTATCGTGATTCGTATCTTCAATTTATTCCTTACTTGTTACTCCTTGTAGAGTGGAAGACCGACCGTGTCTCTGCCTACAAGCGGGCCGGCTTTTATACAAAAACCGCTCGGCGAGAACAATGGCGCCCCTACTTTTCAACTGTATTCAAGCATGGCACCACAGAAATGCCGATTGTATAAAACTTATCTTACTTAAATTTACACAAGTTATACATTTCCTTAATCTACATACTTAATTCTACATAGGAAAAATGTAAAAGGTGTACAAAGGTCAACACAAAAGTCCTCATCTAGATTCCTCCTTACTTCAAGTATTAAACTATGACAATATACATAATCTTATCTAATTAGCTACCTTTTCTCTAAATCTTATGTATATTACAAGTTTTATTATACTCCTACTCTAATATTCTAATTCACATGGCACATACATGTGCCGGAGTCTGTGTTTCCCGATAGCTACAATCTTGGGGTCTTTAAGTCAAGAGTGAATAGGTTTTTTCTAGGCAAGCGTGCTTCACCGTCGACCACATCATCGCTTACCATCAGGTGAGATAGTGGTCAAGCGCAAGCCTATTGAAGATAAAAAAAAAAAAAAAAAAAAAACGTGGTCATTTATTTTTGTAACAAAGGAGAAAACTGCGAGACAATCCTAATTAACTATCTACCTTTTCTCTAGTTCTTATACACATTAGATAGCTTTACTCACATGGCACCTATGTCAATCCTACTTTAAATATGCACATGTTAATTTCTTAGTTACAAGAAAGCTAAGAGACAATGCTTACGGTACATTGTGTCCGGTCCTACCAGGTAGCTACATTACAGGGGACGGAGTTCGTCTTATTTTCTCACGCCGCTTCGCGTCATGTGGCCATCCTTTCATACCCATTTTAATTAGGGTCGAGCCGAGCCCGAAACATTAAGCATTGATTTTAAATTACATTTTATAACATTGAAAAAGGCCGACAGAAGATCTATATTGACGCCATTCATAGACCCGCTAAGAACCCAAAAACGTGCAGTTATAAAAAAGGCCATTAAGGAATTTAGCGTGGGAAGTGTCCATTTCTTAAAATTACCACGTAAGCCGTTGTCCTTTACAGTTCTCCCCCCGGCGCAGCTCGCGTAGCCTCCTTCGTTGACACGACGACGAGCTTGCCCACGGGGCGTCGAAAGGTGCCGGTCCTGGTGCGCACCTCCTCGACGACTCTGATGCCGCCATCCGGTCCACGATGCGTGCGCTCGACGATTCCCATCGGCCATGTGTTCCATGGCAGCGTGTTGTCGACCACGAGGACCACGTCGCCGGCTTGCATGGGTCGCACGTTGTTCCGTGGCTCGCCGCGAGGAACCAACGTGGGCAGGTACTCGCGTAGCCATCGTCGCCAGAAGTGGTCAGCGAGCGCCTGACTAGCTCGCCAAGTCCTCCGGTCATCCTCTTCGCAGGGTCCTGTCGTCGGCAGCCCCTTGGACGACCCCAACAAGAAGTGGTTGGGGGTTAGGGCCTCGGGGTCGCTGGGATCCACACTGACGTGTGTCAGCGGTCGCGCATTGATTGAGAACTCAGCCTCAGTGAGGCAGAGTCCTCAGTACTTCTTCCGCCGGCGCCTTCTCTCGCAGGGTCACGCTGAGCGCCGTCTTCACGGAGCGCACCATACGTTCCCACGCACCGCCTTGGTTGAGCGCGCCGGGAGGGATGAAGCGCCACTCCAAGCGATGCAGTAGCCCCTCATCTCGCAGGGCAGGCATCCACTCGGCGTAGGCGTGGCGTAGCTCCTGGTCGGCTCCGCGGAAATTAGTCGCGTTGTCGGAGTACATCACCCTCGGCCAGCCCCTGCGCGCGGCCATTCGTCTCAGCGCCATGATTGCTGAGTCGGTGGAGAGTGAAGCGACAAGCTCGATGTGCACGGCGCGGGAAGTGAGGCACGTAAAGAGTGCGCCCCACCTCTTCTCTCGGCGGCGTCCTACCTTGACTATTATTGGCCCGAAATAGTCCACCCCACAGTTGGTGAACGGGCGGTGAAAAGGGTCAAGGCTGGCTTGTGGCAGGTCTCCTGTAGCTGGTGTTTGCGGCATCGCCCGCCTCGTCTTGCAGAAGGCGCAGCTCCTCTCGACAGCGCGTACCGTGGGTTGCAAGTGAATGACCCAGTACCGCTGTCGTAGGTCGTTCGTCACACGCTCCCTATTGGCGTGGCCCCCAGCGCAGTGCTCCCGTAACACGAGGAGCTTAGTCAGCTGATGGCGGCCGTCGAGTATAATAGGCCGCTTCATCTCGGTCGGTGCGGGAGAGGCCTCGATCCGGCCCCTCACCCTTAAGACACCGTCATCCAGCACTGGATCCAGCCTGTACAATCGACTCGCCCTCGTGAGCGGGCGAGCGGACCGGATCTTCTTCATATCTTCCCCGAAGCTGTCCTCTTGTGCCTGTTTGATCAGTTCAGCCTCGATGCGCTTGATTTGACGATACTCCATCCTTGTTGCTCTTCGCCGGCAGATATCAGTGAAAGCGATCGCTTGAGCGGTGGCTCTCACCAATACCTCATACTTTGAGAAGCTAGCCGGGTTCGGTAGCCAGCTGTCTCGCTCAGTTTCTTCACTCGTGTGAAGGACTTCCTTGTTCTCTGGTTCATCCGTCGACGTCGTGGGCCATTGCTCTTCTGGCAGGAGCAAGAAGTCCGGCCCCCGAAACCATCTATCCGTGGCGCAGATGGGCGTGTCGACGAGTCGAGTGGCGTCATCCGCTACGTTGCACGCAGTAGGCAGCCAACGCCACACTTCTTTCTGGGTCAACTCTGCGATCTCTCCCAGCCGATGCGCGACGAATGGCGTGTAGCGTCGTACGTCGTTATGGATCCAGTGCACCACGGTAGATGAATCGGTCCAGTAGGTCGTCTGGCCGATATCGACGCGGTGCTCCCTCCTTATCGTCTCGGCGAGTCTTGCCCCGATCACTGCGGCTTGTAGCTCCAGGCGTGGTATAGTTTGCGCCCGACGAGGCGCCACCTTAGCTTTGGCGGCCACTAACACGACGTTCAGGCTCACATCGACGTTTCTTATTCGCCAATAGGCCACGGCTGCGTAGGCTTGCTCGCTGGCGTCGCAAAGTACGTGTAAGTCGACGCGTTCATACTTTTGCGTCACGTAACAGCGCGGTAGTCGCAGCTGAGCGAGTTCTGTCAGGCGAGCGAGCCAGGAGGCGAAGAGCTCGTTCCCTTCCTCGGGGATTTGCTCGTCCCACGTCGTCTGAAGGCGCCACAAGCTCTGCAGTATGATCTTCAATCGTATTGTGTAGTGGCTCAGCAACCCAAGCGGGTCGTATATGGACATCACGGCGCTGAGGGCTTCACGCTTAGTCGGGGCGCGCGTTCTCGTTCTTACTTCAGCCGGGACTCGGTTCATGGATGTGTTGAACCCCAGCTCATCGCGCTCCGCGTCCCAATGCAACCCCAGGATCTTGCTCTCAGGCTGCTCACTTCCCAATTGTGTAGGAGAGGAGTCGTGTAGCTCGGTGGGCACGTCGCATAGCACCGTCTCGTCGCTGGAGCTCCAACCTCGCAGCGTGAACCCTGCGTGCGCGTGCACTGCCCTCGTTTCCTCGACTGCTCTCCGTGCTTCTTCGGCGTCTTCATAGCTGGCCACCAAATCGTCCATATAGCGACTTCCTGTGATGGCCTCCAGCGCCCGCGGGTACTCCTGCCCATGTACGTCTGCGTTGTAGTTGCGTACGTAATGGGCCATGTACGGGGAGCTCGCGGCGCCGAATATCATACTGGTCATCTTGTATTTCCTCGGAGGCTCTTGTCGGTCGTCACCTCTCCACAGGAACTGTTGCGCTGGTTGGTCCTCCGGCCTTATCCTGATCCTCAGGAACATCTCCTGCACGTCTGCTGTAATCGCTACCGCCTTTTCTCGGAACCTAAACAGGATTTCTGGTAGCGACAGCAGTAGGTCGGGTCCCTCCAACAGTTCGTCGTTTAGGCAGACGCCGTTGCTCTTCGCTGCTGCGTCGAACACTTGCCTATGTTTGCCGGGCTTGTTCGGGTTCTGCACGGCGAAATGTGGCAGATACCAACAGATGGCACTCGCTCGCTCCGACCTATCGCATGGCGTTGCGTACCCCTTGTCCAATAGGTTGTTAACCTGCTTGGAGTACTCGGCCGCGAACTGTCCATCTTCTGCTCGATCTTCTTCAGCCGGCGGAACGCTTGATTGTAGCTAGGTGGCATAGTGACCTCGTCTCGTCGCCATGGCAGCCTAACCTCGTACCCGGTGTCAATCTTCCTGATTGTCCTCCCGACTATGTCGATAGCCCGTTGATCGCTCGCCTTGACTCTCGGCTTGCCTTGTATGCCGAGCGCGTCGATCCTGAAGTGGCCTTCGACTAGGTCGTGGAGTTCCTGGCTGCATGCACCCTTTGTTCGGTCGGGCTCGTACACATGCAGCACGTTCCCTTCTTTAACGATGGTCTTGCGTGGTGCGGTTCCGTGCACCACCCATCCTAGTTGCGTTCTTGATGCTGCCGGTTGGTTAGGGCCGCCGATTCGGAGCTCGCGGGACACTATGCACTCCCAGTGGTCTGTACCCACTAGAAGCCCGGGGCGCGCCAGTTCGTAGCACACCTCTTCTGGTGTCAGGTCCCTCAGGTGCTCGTAGTCCAGCAGCGTGTCGGGAATAGACTGCTGGTGCAGCCGGAGATCCTTCATGGTCCTTGCTCTGACCTTGTAGCTCTCGTCACTCTTCAGTCCCTTCACGTTGATGTTTACTGTTTGCCTGCCCATATCTCGCAGCGACATGTTGACCCCGCTCAGGTGGAGCGGCCGTGATGGCCCTTCTGCCACGACGCTCGCCGCCAGTTCTTCGTCCACTAGCGTGATCGTGGCCCCTTCGTCAAGGAGCGCGTAGGTCTTGACCTCCCCCCGTGGTCCGGACACGATGACAGGGCACATCTTCAGTAAGAGAGCCCGTGGCCCAGTAGCGGGTCGGGTAGCCACGGACAGGACCGCTTCCTCCTTCGGTGGTTCAGCCTTCCCCGTGTCTTCGGTCTGCGCTTCGCGTACCGCTTGATGGAGCGTCGCATGATGCGGGCGGCGACATTGATTTACACCGCACAGCTGCGCCTTGCAGCTTATGCGCCTGTGTTGCTTCTGGGCGCATTTGAAGCAAATCCTATTGGATTTCAGGAAGCTCCATCGCTGCTCTACCGTAAGCGCCTTGTACTGCGGACACCGTGTCAACACGTGGGTTTGCTCGCACTTGGGGCACTTGTCCTTTTCTTCTCCTTCCCTTCCCACGGTTGTAGTGAACACGCTCGCCTTCTTCTTGAGTGTCACGATGGGTCGAGTTTCCTTTTTCGGTGCGGCGGCGCTTGTAGACGGAGCGTACGTATATCGTAACGCTCGGTCCGCCTCTCGCATTAAAAACCGTGACATCAAGACGATTTCCGGATCCGCTGTCCCTTCTTGATCGTAGGCGTAGTCACACCAGCGGGATCGAAGATGCGGGCTGAGCTTGTCCAGTTCTTCCCGGGTCATAAAAGGGTTGAACAAGTAACCTCTTCGATCGATTGTTTGCAGCACGCAAATGATGTTTTGTAGCTTGACAGCGAAACTGTTGAGTTCTGTGACCGATGTACCAGGTTTCGGAAGCTTCTTGAGGTCATCCAGTGCCCGGTCGATGATGACTTCCGGTCGTCCGAAGCACTGCTCAAGGGTCTTCATAATGACGCCTAGATCAGTGGCCGTATGTAGAAGGGCGGCCACGGCGTCTCTTGCTTCTCCTTTGAGGCAGCTTCTCAGTCTTTGTACGTTCTCGGCTGCTGTAACCTGGTACATGTCTGTCGAATCTCGTACAGCCGCCTTGAATGGCAGCCACTCGTTGGCCGCTCCGGAGAATGTAGGTAGCTCCGTGTGCCTAGGCCTAGGTCGAGCCATCTTTTCTAGCGTTGCTGCCAAGTGCTCGATGCTGTCCTTCGCTCTTGTGGGGGTCGGCGATCTCGTTCTAGACGCGAAGCGTAGCAGTTTGGATTCTCTTGGTCCCTCCGCCCCCCGTGAGTTGAGGGGATTCGTCCTTAGCCATTCATCCACCATTCGATGAGGCTCTTCGCGTGGACGAGAGGGCTCTTGTTCTTCTTGTACGCTTTCTTCATCGTTGATCGCTGACACCTCCACTGCTAGTCTCTTCTTGACTAGCTCTTCTTCCAGTGCCAGTTGCTGGGTCCGGATGGCTGCTAGCTTCTCTGCAGCCTCCAGTTCCGCCATCCGTAGCCTTGTTGTGACGCTTGTCGTTGACCGTTGCGACCTCATTGTCCTGGTCGGTGACGTCATTCGCTGTCGGATCGCGGTGTTTGTCGTCTGTGCACTGGAAGGCCCCGCTGCGCTGTTGTGTGCTGTTCTCGAGACTGGTGATGCTGGTGGGTCCGGTGAGAGTCTTCTTCTTCGCTCCCGTTCGATCAGCTCCGCTTCCTGGCGGCGCGCCTCCTGTTCATGGACGCGTCGCGCTTCCTGTTCTTGGATGCGTACCTGTTCTTCCATCTCGGTTGCGTCTCCCTGGCTCCTTGTGAACACCATCTTTAGTCGTTCAGCACGTTCGGTTTGGTACGGCGGGTTAGTACCTCTTCGATTCGGTACTACGGGTGAAACCGGTCGGCTCGGTTCGGTGAGCCGGTCGGGTTCGGTTTGGATTAAGCTGGTCAGGTTCAAGACCGGTTAGGTTCGAAACCGGTCCTGTTCCGTACAGCTTTGTTCTTACCGCAGATCTCCTTACTTCGTCTGCAGCTCGGTGACAGCCGGGTTCCTTTCTTCGCTCTTGCCGCAGATCTTCGTACTTGGTCTGCAGATCGGTCGTTCTGGTTGCAGCGGGTTCTTTGTTCTTGTATCCGCTGCTTGATGTACCAGACTGTATTGGGCCTGGTTGCCACGGGTTCTTCGTTCTTGAATCCGTAGCTCGTAGAACCAGACTGAAGTGGACTGGTTGCCGCGGATTCTTCGTTCTCGTATCCGGCTATCGAAGGACCAGACTGAAGTGGACTGTATTGGTTGTTTGGTTGGAGACTCGTTGAGGAAATGAAAATACTATCGTGATTTGTATCTTCAATTTATTCCTTACTTGTTACTCCTTGTAGAGTGGAAGACCGACTGTGTCTCTTCCTACAAGCGGGCCGGCTTTTATACAAAAACCGCTCGGCGAGAACAATGGCGCCCCTACTTTTCAACTGTATTCAAGCATGGCACCACAGAAATGCCGATTTTATAAAACTTATCTTACTTAAATTTACACAAGTTATACATTTCCTTAATCTACATACTTAATTCTACATAGGAAAAATGTAAAAGGTGTACAAAGGTCAACACAAAAGTCCTCATCTAGATTCCTCCTTACTCCAAGTATTAAAATATGACAATATACATAATCTTATCTAATTAGCTACCTTTTCTCTAAATCTTATGTATATTACAAGTTTTATTATACTCCTACTCTAATATTCTAATTCACATAGCACAAACATGTGACATATTTTACACACGTGGTCATTTATTTTTGTAACAAAGGAGAAAACTGCGAGACAATCCTAATTAACTATCTACCTTTTCTCTAGTTCTTATACACATTAGATAGCTTTACTCACATGGCACCTATGTCAATCCTACTTTAAATATGCACATGTTAATTTCTTAGTTACAAGAAAGCTAAGAGACAATGCTTACGGTACATTGTGTCCGGCCCTACCGGGTAGCTACATTACAGGGGACGGAGTTCGTCTTATTTTCTCACGCCGCTTCGCGTCATGTGGCCATCCTTTCATACCCATTTTAATTAGGGTCGAGCCGAGCCCGAAACATTAAGCATTGATTTTAAATTACATTTTATAACATTGAAAAAGGCCGACAGAAGATCTATATTGCCGCCATTCATAGACCCGCTAAGAACCCAAAAACGTGCCCCGTGAACCCACATAAAAAAAGGCCATTAAGGAATTTAGCGTGGGAAGTGTCCATTTCTTAAAATTACCACGTGAGCCGTTGTCGTTTACAAACATCTAATGCTATACGTTCCCATGGTGCACCAACATTGTAAACCTTTAGTACCCCTTTGCTACGAGTTTGTGGTCCTTTCACAGCCGCACAACTTGTGCATTTGCGGCACCATTCCTCAACGTCCTCTCGACAATGGATCCAGTAAAATCGTTCTCTGAACATTCATTGTGGTAGAGCTGTAGGATCTCCGGCACCTTAACTTTAGGTACGACCATTTGTAGATGACACTGGTCACTGCGAGCGTTCTCCCATTTCCGTCACAGAACTCCGTCCTGGATAAACAAGCTTTCCCACTGCGCCCAATAACTCTTGGTGATGGAACCCCTGATTTCTTCCATTCAAGGATCCGTTTTAGGTCTCTGTCTTCTTGTTGAGCACTCTGCAAGGTTTCCTTCCACTCTTCGCTAAGATCCGTCTTCAAAACCCGCACTAACGTTACCTGCTTAGCTTCTTGTCTCGCACAATGTTTACTTTGGTCTGGATACGGTCTTCGCGAGATAGCACGGTAATGCTGATCATTACCGTGCGACGTTCCGCTACGATGTTGAATTACGAAATCAAACTCTTGCAGTAGCTCAATCCATCTTGCTACCTGTCCTTCTGGGTTCTTAAATTGCAGTAGCCATTTCAGTGCAGCTTGGTCCGTTCGCAGGAGAAATTGCCGCCCCAACAAATATTTATTGAAATGCTGCAATGTTTTTAGTACAGCTAGAAGCTCCCTTCGAGTGACACAGTAGTTGCTTTCAGGTTTGGATAAGGCTTTGCTGAAGTACCTACGCAATTACAACCTCATGATCTCTTTTTCGTTGAGACAATAACCCACCGATTCCAGTATTGCTGGCATCTGTGTCAACTATGAATTCATTTTCATTGTCAGGATAGCCTAGGTTGGATGCATTGCACAGATGTTCCTACAGCTTCTGAAATGCGACGTCACAGCTCTCATTCCAGCAGAACTGTATCTTGTCTTCAGTTTGCATAAGAAGAGGTCGGGCAATGTCAGCAAAGCTCTTCACAAACCGCCGATAGTAGGAGCACAAACCGAGAAATGCCCTGACTTGCGTTTTGTTCTCCGGAACTGGCCATTCCTTGACGCCAACGAGCTTATCCGGGTCCGTTTGAATACCTTCTTCGGAAAACACGTGTCCTTAAAAGTTCACTTGCCACCTGAAAAACGCGCACTTCTTTGGACTTAGCTTTAGATTGGCTCCTCGTATCTTTGACAGCACACGTTCCAAATTGCGGAGGTGATCTTCAAACGTCCGTCCCACGATTAAAATGTCATCCAAGTAGACTAGGCAGGCGTCACCAATCAGCCCATTAAGTACCCGCTCCATCAATCTCTCGAAGGTGGCAGAAGCATTACACAGTCCAAATGGCATGGCAAATTGCCACAATCCTTTGCCTGTAGAAAACGCTGTCTTTTTTTTATCCAGAGGGTCTACTTCGACATGCCAGTAGCCACTCTTCCGATCTAAGGTGGAAAACCACTTCATTCCTGTTAGCGTATCCAGCGTGTCGTCGATCCTCGGCAACGGATAACTGACCTTCTTCGTAATGTCGTTTAGACGGCGATAGTCTACACAGAAACGCATGCTACCGTCCTTCTTCTTCACCAACACTACCGGTGAACACCATGGGCTGGATGAAGGTTCAATCACGCCATCTTTCACCATACCCTTGACCATGTCGCCAGCTTCACGTTCCCGTGCCACTGGCACACGTCTTGGTCGCTGGCGGATTGGTACCTCATTTCCTGTATTTATTCTGTGTTGAACTAACACAGTCTTCCCTATGTCGGCATCATTTGTTGAGAAAATGTCGGCGAACCTGTTCAACATCTTCTTAACCTTGTTCTCTTCTTCTTCCGACAGATTATTCTGGCAGTCCCTCAAAAGCGATGACACATCGAATCTTGTACTTTGAACTTTGGCGTTGGTAGGGTGTTCGTGGCATCTACGCATCCAAACCACTCCTACACAAGTGCCTAACATTGTTCCTTTCTTGAGCACCAGGTCCTGGTCACTAGTGTTGAGTGCACGTAACGATGAAACACTAGTACCCCTCACCAATGTGCGTGCAATTTTCCATGAAACATCGTTATCTAAAATTCTAAACCTTCTATAAGAACACATCGGTTTTCCCGACCAGAATTTCTTGGTAGGCAAACTGGTACGATTGTTTCTGACCTTGGTCGAAGAGTAACCTTTTCCAGGCTGTACACCTTCCCCGAAGATGTACCTTCCATGAAGACTTCTTCTGAGCCACACTACAACACTCCTTGATAAACGTCAATCTCACACTGATGTTTCCGCATGAAGTCTAGACCCAGAATGCAGTCATCAAATATGTCGGCCACGATAACATTGTGGCGGTAAACTTTATGCCCTAACTTCATTTCCACCTCCTTCTCACCTCGGACGGTTATGTGCTGACCGGTGGCTGTTCTCAGATGTACACCTTCACGGTTCCCGAAGAAGTCCCCAAGAAACCCGTCTTGCTAGTTGGAAACTGACAACAGTCCGAGAAGCCCCAGTATCCAATGTCAGCTTGCATGGAGTTCTGTTAATTTCACCCTCGATGATCAGGCTGTTCCCGTCACATGATTGTGAGATCGAGGTCCTTGGGGCTCTTCCATCACCAGCCAGCACCCGCCCCTTAGTCCTGGCATCTACTCGTTTCCCTGCTGCTGTTGCCGTTGCAGGGACGTCATGTGATCCTTCCTCTGGCAGCTGCTTACTACCGTGGGGTGGCCTTCGCTTCGGGCAGCTCAATCGGATGTGGCCTCTCTCTCCGCAGCCATAGCATCGAGGTGAAGTCGCTAACTCCCTGATACGGTGAGTTCGTTCGTCCCGCCGTACTGCCTCCACCTCCAAAGCGTGGGCTAGGGCGTCCTTAAGGTTCTTGAAATGACCTAGCCTTACGGCAGCCCTAACCTCCAGGTCGTGGATCCCATTCGTGAAAGCCTGTACGAGGCTCTCGTCGATCAGCACAGGTGATGACTGGTAAGCCTTCAGGACCAACTTTTCCACTTCAAGGGCCCACTGCTGAAGAGTTTCACCATCCCGTTGCGATTGGTCTTTCAGTTGGGCCCGAAACACATGCTCCAGGTGCGCGTTGCCGTATCTAGCTACTAATGCCTCCAGAAACTTTTCAAAGGTGACGTCGTCTCCAAGCGCTTCTAATACAGTCAGGGCCTGGTCACGGAGACCCAAAGTAAGAGCATTCAAAGCCTGTTCGTTGGTTCACCCATTCGATTTCATAACGGCCTCAAACTGAATCTTGTAGGTTGACCATGACGAAGAGCCATCGAAAGGTGGTACTGTAAAACCACGAGGCGAAGGTGCCACTACCGCTGCTGCCACGACCATCTCCAGACTTGAGGCCACGTATTGACTTTTCCATTTCGACGATGCAGGTCTCATATTGCCTGGATCTGGTCCTTTACCTCTTTCATCTCCTTACCAATGGCTCCACGGAGATCCTGAATCACCAAGAGCTGCTCCTCCTGATGGCGAGCCTGCTCTTCCTTGTCACGCTGCAGCTGCTCCTCTAAGCGGCGTGCCTGCTCGTCTTGACGACGCGCCTGCTCCTCCTGACGACGAGCCTGCTCTTGCATGAATGCCGTAAGGGCGGCTAGGTCAGGCGACGCCGACAATTGAGCTGGTTCCGCTGCAGCCGCGGAATCTCCATGTCCACTTGATGACGGTGGGGGAGCGTCTCCAAAGCGCCTCTGGTTTACGTCTTGCTGGCGCTGACTCCTGGTGCGCATCCCTTCCGTTTCTTCTTTCGGTAGAACCGGCATAATTTATCCCGCACTTCTGCCGGCCTAGGGAGCTGGGGTTCAGGGATAAATTATTTAAACAGCAGACTTCAATTAATCACTGTTTATTACAAAAACACTTCTTAAACAATTCTATTACTTCGCACTATTTTCCGCTTTGTTCGCTCTGTATCGCTTCTCAATCGAAACTGACTCACGTCGAACCCGACCGCTCTTTATATAGCCCGGAAGATGTTTCTAGAACTTTCCATACTGTTCTAGGTACTTCGAGAATCTTCCAGAACAATAGACTTCTGAACTCATTGTTCCCGAAGCGACTAGAATTTTCCAGAATGTTCGGTTTGAACATTCTGGAAAATTCTACTAGACTTGAACATTAGTCCCGCTATTCGATACTAGAGGGCGCCACTAGTCACTACTAAGTTCTTCTACTCGTCACTAGATGGCGCTGCCCTATCTTGTTACAATATTCTTCAAATAAATTGATAGGAAATCTATCAAATTTTATATTAATTCATGAGCCTGTGTTGCCTAGTTTAACAAGCAACATAGATTTAAACAAGCCCTTAAGACAACAGAAGTTACCCCTGTAAATAATCAGTTATTATTAGAACATAGTAAAATGGTATCTTCTGGCAATCCATTTAGTGGTACAATGCTGAGGGGAGAGCAACACTCTTTAAAATTATTAAAACAGAAAATTCAGGGTTGCTCTCCCAAATTATTAGAAATTGAATTATGTTTAGAAAAAACCAAGTTTGATATTATTTGTCTAACTGAACATTGGTTAAAAGATCATCAAGTAAAGTCCGTTAATTATCAAAATTATTGTGTAGTTAGCCATTTCAGCAGACAACAAATGATACATGGCGAATCATTAATACTTATTAAAAACTCTATTAAATCTAAAGAAAGAAAAGACATTGCTAGACTGTCGGTTGAACACAACATTGAATTGTTATGTGTTGAGCTTGATAAGCATGTTTGACGTCACTAAATTTTCAGTTTAGTGACGTCAAACTCCGCTTAATTCTCCTCTTTGTGTAAGTAGGTGAAAGTAGACGAAGATAAAAGCCAAAGATAATTAGGGTTCCGTACCCCAAGGGTAAAAACGGGACCCTATTAATAAGACTCCACGATCCGTCTGTCTGTCTATCCGTCTGTCACCAGGCTGTTTCACATGAACCGTGATAGCTAGACGTTTGAAATTTTCATAGATGATGTATTTCTGTTGCCGCTGTAACAACAAATAATAAACGCAGAATTAAATAAATATTTAAGTGGGGCTCCCGTATAAAAAACGTGATTTGGAGCGGTTTTTGCGTTAATGGTACGGAACCCTTGGTGCTCGAGTCCGACTCGCACTTGGCCAGTTTTATATTTAAGGAAAAAAAAAACATCCGCTTTATCTTCTCTTTGTGTACGTAAACGAGGAGATAAATAAGCCAAAGATAATAAAAAAAAAAACCGTCATTCCGCTTTATACTTCTCTTTGAGTAGGTAGACGAGGAGATATGCCAAAAAAAAAATGTTTTAGGCAAACAAAAAATAAAAGAAGAAAAATAAATACATGCCACTTTATTCTTCTCTTTGTCTCTTTGAATAGGTAGATGAGGAGATATGCCAAAAAAAATGTTTTAGGGAAACAAAAAATAAAAGAAGAAAAATAAATACGTGCCACTTTATTCTTCTCTTTGTCTCTTTGAATAGGTAGATGAGGAGATATGCCAAAAAAAATGTTTTAGGGAAACAAAAAATAAAAGAAAAAAGAAATAATGCCGCTTTATCTCTCTTTGTCTCTTTGAGTAGGTAGATGAGGAGATAAACCAAAGGTGATTTTAAGGAAACAAATAAAACGTAAAAATATGGTCCCCTCCCTACGTGCTTGACTGTACTTTGAGCACAAAAATCAACCCTTGCTAATAACTTAATGACCACGTGTTTTAGAAATTAGTTATTAGATAATTACAACGTGGTTGCATTTTTACCTAGGTACGTTAACTATCAGGCGATCGATGAGCATGCTGAATTCTGAAGTTCCTAGGTCACTGGGAAGTAAAAAAAAATATTTTTAAAAAAGCTGACTTTGGTGATTTCTCACTCGATGGGGTAGATCAAATTTATTTTTTCGCCCCCACTTTCAGCTATAGAGGATCCCGCCTTAAAAAACAGAAAAATATTTTTTGAATTTTTGTATGGCTTTGGAATGATGCTTATATACCAATGATATATTGAAGACTGTAGTTCCAACCGTTTGACGTAAAACCCGTGTGACAGACGACGGACAGTCAGACAGACGGACACGTGAGTGACATCAATAGGGCTCCGTTTGGACCTGGTTGGAAGCCCTAAAAACTGGGTCAAAATTTCCGAATTCTGGCGTTAGCCACTGCCTGGTCGAACTTTGATCAGCACGCGCACCGGCTCAGAAACCTGCTTGTCAGACTGTGGTCATAGATCTATAAGTATTGATACCCTTGGTAGGTCATACCATACTTACATAAGTTAATCTACTCAGATTGGTTAGTATAAAAGTGGGCCCAAATATATTTTAGAGCAAAGCCGCGAAGCTTACAATTAGTAAAAAACCGGCCAAGTGCGAGTCGGACTCGCGCATGTTATTAGAACCTATTTGTTGTCATAGCGGCAACAGAAATACATCATCTGTGAAAATTTCAACTGTCTAGCTATCACGGTTCATAAGATACAGCCTGATGACAGACAGACAGACAGACGGACAGTGGAGTCATAGTAATAGGGTCCCGTTTTTACCCTTTGGGTAAGGAACCCTGAAAAACTAGCTTTGCTCCTGTCGCCTATCCCAAAAAAAGGGTTGGCTTCTTTTTCTTGCAAAAAGTACCTATCCTATGATGGATGACACTCGGCAATAACGTAGGTTTCTATTGTTGAAAGAATTTTCGTAGTCGGATTCGGTTCAGCAGTTTCAGAGATTATGCATTACAAACAGACATATAATTTTAACTCTTTATAATAATATTATTAGATAATGCAATACTTTTTCTAATAGTCTGTTATAAGTAATAACGTAATTTTCTTTAATAATAAGTTAGTCAACATTAGGGTTGCCACCCGTACTATTTACCCGACTGCCGAAGGAGGTTAATGTGTTTATCAGTCTATGTATGTATGTTTGTTCCTATGTTGCCCGATTTTGATGATTCTTACGTCAATAAATTCGTCTTAACCCTGCAAGTGTCACTGGCTACATTAAAATTGTAAAATAAAATAATGGCGGCTTTTGGGCGCCATATTGTGGGGCATCAATTTTTTTTTTCTTCCAAACCTTTCATGTGGGGTATCAAAATAAAGGATTTTAAGAGATAATTTCAAATATATATAACACTTATATTTTTAAATGTATCTAATACTAAAAAAAAAATACTAAAAAGTTATAAATAAAACAAGATAATTAAAAAAACCCGACTGCTTAAAAAGCGAACTAAAATGACGTAAACAAGAAGAAAATCATGCTGTGCAGTCGGAGGATACATCTGGTTTTGGTCAGCCAGCTCGCGAAAATGTATCCTCCGATTGCACCCCGACACGGATAAGTTAGGTTCGGAGGAGGTGACGGGAGCTGAAGTGAGCGAGCAAAGCGAGCGAACTCAACTCCCGTCATCTCTTTCATGTTAGGTTACTTTAGACCCTGCAGACAGAAATAGGAGCCCCGCGTAGCGGAGCTCCGTCGACTTAGTTCCTTAAAAACTATCATATTTTTTAGGTTAAGCTTTTATTTAATTTCACCTGTCCCGGTGTCTGTTGGCCAATCGTTCGTTGGGTGAAAAGTTATTGGTCAAAACATTCTGTTGGTTAAACATTCACTGACGTAAAGTTATGTTGGCGTAACGTTCGTGGGTGA
Organism: Orthosia gothica; assembly: GCA_949775005.1. Lineage (NCBI taxonomy): Eukaryota > Metazoa > Arthropoda > Insecta > Lepidoptera > Noctuidae > Orthosia > Orthosia gothica. Next base: position 32,564,868 of record OX459038.1, on the reverse strand, counting down.
AGAGTTCTTTGGATGAAAAGTTAATGGATTAAAGATTCTGTTGACCAACGGTTCATGAGCCAATCGACTGTTGGCAAAACGTTTTAGACTCCATTTTTAGTAATACATTCATAACAGAGAAAAGAAAGGACAATAAAAATAAGTAGTTATAACCCCACCGCAGTATCTCTACGTTGACGTCGTGGTCGGGCTCCCGCGCTTCAATGATCCCTAGGTTTGTGCCGGTAAATTCTGCTTTGCCGCAATATAGGGTGAGGGGCCAGACTAAGAGAGATACAATCCGCAGGGCAGCTTTGTGGCGAGCTAGTGGGCAGTGGCGACCCCACGGACCTGATCTCCAGGGAGAAGTCTTGGTCCTTATCTCTGGCTTGCCTTTATTGGCCGGTTGGAGTGAAAACTGATGGGGACCAGAGCTCTCACCTCTCTCTTGCCTTAATTGGCTGGCTTGAGTGTCGAGAAACACACAAAAAAAAAGTAATATAAATAGGTGCCTACATGATAATAATAATTTACGTTAATTTCAAAGTAAATTTTCAGTTCTATATCAATCGCCCGAGCCTTTTCCCAACTATATTGGGATCGGCTTCCAGTCTTACCGGTTTCAGCGGAGTACCAGTGTTTTACATGGAGCGACTGCCTATCTGACCTCCACAACCCAGTAACTGGACTGGGTAACACAATACCCTTTGGCTAGACTGGTGTCAGATCTCAGGCTTCTGACTAACCGTAACGACTGTCAAAGATCTTCAAATGACGGCTGGGACCAACGGCTTAACGTGCTTTCCGAGGCACGGAGGAAACTCGGTATGTTGAAATGGTCACCCATTCACGATCCACGGACCAACCTCGTCAAGCGTTGCTTAACCTTAATGATCGACCAGTGCGACTGTTATTATCTAGCCACGAGCTCCAAAATTGTTCAGTTTAAATTATTTTAAAAAGACTTAAAATTTTAATAGTTAAAGCCAAAAATAATAAGAAGTAGGTAGGTGCTTACACCTGGAAAACAAAAAGTTAAAAAAAGCTTGACTTTTCCTAAAATACTACCTAGGTCAATGGCATAGGTATATTTATTGCCACTTTTTGAAAAAGATACTAATTTCCATTGTTGTATTAAAAGTAGCTAATTTCCTTTATAATGTCTCTATTTTTGTGAAAAAGTGTTTATTTCTCTCTTTTTAGTTTTAGTACAGCATCACTAAAAATGAGCAATTTCTATAGTACGGTACCTAAAGGATTGACAAAATACCCGTAATAACTCAATTTACAGATTTGTGCAGTTTGTCGCTAAGGAGTTCGGTTGTATACTCCATATCTTGAAAACTGCTTGACCGATTTTGATAAAACGTGCACTATGTATTCCCTAAATTGATAAGATACACTATCCAAAAAAAAGAATAATCACAATCCGATAAGTAGTTTAGGAGAAATGCGTAGACAAACATACATACATACAAACAAACATACATACATTTATGAAATTTGGCACACGTGTTTAGTATTAGTAGCCCACATTGAATAACAACATAGGTATGTGAATATTGTCTACGACGAGGCGACGAGAATTTAGAAAGACTAATTGTGGTTGGGAACACCGAAGGCTAGAGATCGCGCGGTCGTTCACCAACAAGATGGACCGATCAAGTGAAAGACTCGTCGTCCTCCAATTTCTACACGGTCGTAAGGGACGCGCTGGACAGAATGGCCCATGCCCATGGAGGCAGATCATCCGCTCCAGATGTAAACCTGATGCTGACCACTTTCCTCAGACATGAGGGACTGACCAATAGAGAGAGAGAATATTGTGCAGTTCCAACAATATTACATACAAAACTACATGTCGAATTGATTACCTCCTTTTTTTTAAAGTCGGTAAAAAAGGTGGCAGCCCTAGTCAACATACTAATTGTTGTAGGTACTTACGACATTTCTTACTTTACCTACATTCTTTATTGATTAGAATAACTCTGAACAATGTTATCAGATAATCAGACGGAATAGTATCAGTAACCTACTGATAACACCTTCATTATCACGGAAGACCCTAACCTAAAGTTACAAACAAACTTAAATTCCTACTTTTTTCATAAAACAATAGACGGTACATTACAATAGTAACTACATAATAAAAGAAAAATTCAAAGTAACAAAATCCCGCTATGTGCACCTACCTACTTCGTTACCAAGTAGGTTAAAATACTTACGTAAGCTTGTAATTGCATTAAGTACCTACCTACGTTCTCTTTACGTTCATAGTAAAATACCTAAAGATTATTTGACATCTACTTTTTACTTGTTGCTGTCTCGTTCACTCATGCAGGGGATTATTTGTTCGTGGAATGCGCGCGTCGGCTAGTCTCGCTACGCACAGTTGGTAAGACCCAAATTATCAACCCAAACAACTCGTAATTTCTCTATGCCACTGGCATAAGGTCGAGTTTCGCTCCGCTGTTTATGTTGGAACGCCTTAGTTACATCGAGGCAGCTGTAGCGAGACTACCGATAGTGTCTACTTTGTAAAGAGTACATTCATAAATTAAATTTTAGGTATTGAAAAAACACTGATTTAGGGCCTATAATAGGTTGCTAAAATTCCCAAAAAATCAAAGAAATTTCAAAATGGGCTTCTGAAGCTTTTAATGAGATAAATCCAAAATTAAATTAGTCGAAAATAGAACAAAATGAAAAGTCCTTGAGAAGTAGTCTCGTGGGGAGTGCATCGACGTCATCCGCGGGACTTTTCTAGATTATGTATGGTCGCTAGCAGTGACCTGATTGGCCAACAAAGCCTTGTCGGCGGCCATTTTGTTAGCTGCTGAGTCACCAAAAGGTGAAAAATGAACATGAATTGCACTCCCCACGAGACTACACAACGGTATTGGGCATTTCCCTGAACACAAAATTTGGGTTTCATGTTCCCTACCTACCACAGCGTGGCTCGTAGCTCATAGAAAAAATATTTATCCCTTTTGTTTTTAATATTTACGGGCTAAATACTTAATATTTGATCATGTAGAATTTGCCGCGAAAACATATTTTAAAAGTTGACGTCGGCAATATAGTACGGAGTGCGGAACTTATATTTTCTCAGTTCTGTCGACCCTCACATGGATGGACTATGAACAGTGAGCACGGATCATTGGAGGAACCTCGTGGATTGTGTGATTTGTGTGAATGATAGTGAGTTAAATAATTATTCGATATCGCATGGTTCGGCGATCTGTCAAAATAGTGAAGTGATAAGTAGACGATGCGCACAGTGCAAATTGATTGTTTACTAATTTTTGACTGAAACTTGCCACAGCGACGCTGCAGAATGTAGCCCTGCATTTACGTGAAGTGTGGATTCATAGATACAGTTTTCATATTTATCGAGGAGTTAGCTGTGATCGTAAACATGACGGACACATCGAGCACCACACCAACCATGGTCAAGGTAAAGACAGAGAGGCCCGATGAGGCGGAGATCAGGGAGCTGGCCGCCAAAATGGTGGAAGCGAACAAGGCCAAGGCGTTAGCCGCGTCCGTGGCGGCAGCGCGGCCTCCGCCGGGCTCCCTCGTCGGCGTCGCGCCGCCGGGCTCCGGCGGACAGATGGGCATCCTGAACTTTCTACAACGAAAACCTGCCCCGAACAACACGGGCGAGATGCGGCCGGTGATAGACGGTGACAAGAAGACCCCGGCCCCAGACGAGGCCAGTTGGAAAGGTCATTTCGGCTGGGACATGCTGGGCAAATGTCACATACCGTACATATACCGGTCCACCGAGAAGTATGTGGCCGTCAGGATGGTGGAGATCAAGCTCCTCAACAAATACCTGAACTATCTCCATGCAGACATATACTCGTGTACATGTATAAGGAGTTACTACATCACAGAGATTGAGGCCCGGCTACTGAACGAGATCAACAACAGGCATTGTGACGGACAGTTTGGTCGAGAACCATTCTCACAGAAGGACTTAGTAGTGCGGTTGTCGGATGCCTATGAGTTCTATAACTTCCTAGACGTTTGTTATAATAAGTTATTAAGAGGTACAACTAATAGTAAAGACAAGTGCGGTTTCATTAGGATAAATAAAGAATCTGTTGTACCATATACAGTGCGGGATAGCCAGAAATTTGTTCCTCTATTTTATTTTGAAGGTGAAACAGACAATTTGAAATTAAAGGCCGACCAACTGAAAGGCTGGGACCTATCGTACTTGAAGTTCTGTTGTAAAGTGCAGGGTATTCGGAACGAACTTTTTGCTAGTGAGACATGTTCAGTGATAAGTTTATCTGACATTAAAAGTTATTTCCCACCTGGGACGGAGTTTGAGGAGTACTGGCCCAACAAAGTGGTTGATTCACAGCTATTGATATCAGCAAAAGGTGAGATAATAAGCTTAAAAATTGTTTTAATTGTAAGATACTTTCATGCGGGTATGTACCTCATTGTGTACTATTTTCTGAGGCCTATGTCCATCAGAAGAAAGACATTCTATTCAATTGAAATAATTGCTTTGTCAATATTGTCTGTATTGCACATAAGTACAGTATGCACCAGCAGTTACTTTTATTACTTGGTATTTATTCAAAATATCATCTCTAACACAAAATAATTCAGTGGATATTTACTTGGTGGACCCATGTAAATTTCCTCTGAATTATTTTCTGCTAATATTTTAATTCTGAATGCAAAATTAATTATCACATGATAAATAAGTTATTTATGCAACTGTTTAAAGCACACATAACTCACTTTTCATGTTTACTGTACACAATAATGTTGATTATTTTATTTGAGTGCTTACTTTACTTGATAGTGTTTTATTTTCATAAATAAATAGGTAAGGTACACATTTGGTCTTTAGTGGCATCTATTTGAAAACATCCCGATATTACCATACCACTGCTAAATAGGTGGCTGAAATAGTTAAATTTTGATCCTACAATATAGAGTATGCTATAAATTCTTCTCAAAGCCCTTATTTATGTAAATTGCTCTATTCCCCGATTTCTGAATTAAGTATTTTAAGTTGAATATTTGTCAAACTGTACTTTAGCCTGAATATCTGTCAAAATTTCACACCTAATTAAAGTACTGTGTTGTGTAAAGTAATGGGTTTGACAGATTTTTAACTGTGAATACTCAATTCAGAAATAGGCACTATTTATTCATTTGTTTACCCTCGCACTGCAGCAATTACTGTTGTTGTCAGCGATGTCAGAGAAAAATTCACATTGGTACTTGTCCGGATTTGAACCCACAACCTCAAGCACGAGAGGCGAGGTCTTAGCCACTGGGCCACCGCGACATATAACCACTACAGCTGAATGCCTAAACATTTATGGCAACAAAAATAGTTTTTGCTGAAAAAGTGATACTACAAAAACAACCCACTCCTTTCTGGTATTGGCCCACACCGGCTGGTATCGGCCAATCCCAGGTTGGTGTCTGCTCACCCCCGACTGGTATCGTCCCACTCAGGGCTGGTATCGGCCCACTCACGGTTGATTTCCGCCCACTTTACACGTTTTTAGACGACGCTTACGGCAGTATCTTATTGAAGCACAAAGGAAGCTAGATATGGTCGCACTAAATGTTTCAATTATATGACATATTTATCTACCCGCATGATTAGTAGTTTTATTCCTGCAATGCTACCTACTCATTTTAACACTATTTATGTACATATTCCCATATTCCTCACTATTTTTACAGGATACAAATTTATTTTATTTAGGTATACATACACACGTCACCATGCAGTATAAAACTGATTTACATCCGCCACCTCAAACATCAGGTCCAGTTGAAAACCAGCGTCAGGCACTAGTTGTCTGGCATTTCTGCTGAACTGGGCCTTTTTGGCGCAGCCGTGAGGCACACTGCTGCTGATTTCTTACTTTAGTTTTTTTTAGTATTTCTTTATTTGTATTTTTATCTGTTGTATTAACTAATATATTGTGTGTCTTTCTGTTCTGCGCTAAATAAATATATTTTCTTTCTTTCTTTCTTTCTTTCACCCCGGCTGGTTTCGGTCCAACCCGTTTGGTATCGGCCCACCCCTGACTGGTATCGGTCCACCCCCATCTGGTATCGGCCCACACCCGGCTGGTATCGGCCAATCCCAAGTTGGTGTCTGCTCACCCCCGACTGGTATCGTTCCACTCATGGCTGGTATCAGCCCACTCACGGCTGATATCCACCACCCCTGGCTGATATCCGCCCACCCGGGCTGGTTTCGGCCCACCCCCGTTTGGGATCAGCCTTCATCCGTCTCGTTTCGACCCATCCTCGACTGGTATCGGCCCACTAGTCGTCAGCCGACTGCTGTCGGTCCACTCCCGACTGGTATCGGCCCACCTCCGACTAGTATCGGTCCACCCCTGACTAGTGTCAGCCCACAGTCGACTAGTATCGGCCCACCCCCGACTGGTATCGGCCCACACCCAACTGGTATCGGTCCATTCCCGACTGGTGTCGGGCCACACTCGACTAGTATCGGCCCACTCCCGATTGTTATCGGTCCATTCCCGACTGGTATCCGTCCACCCCCGGCTGATATCCGTCCACCCCGGCTGGTTTCGGCCCACCCCCGTCTGGTACACCAGCATAAAATCGACTGGTATCAAAGTTCGAGATTACCACGTCACTTTTGAGAAAAAAAGTACCTACTAAAACGTGACGTCACGAAATGTGATCGTATTGTTTTTGGTATTGTATTGTTTGTCTATTGTTTACGTGACTTAACGTGATAAAAGAAAAATGCGTGGCCAATTGTATCGTTTTATAATCTAGGTACCTGAAAAATATTAAAAAAAAATCCTCATCCCTATGCTTAACTAAACTTTTATTTAAAAATAAAAGGGTATGCGTGAAAAAAATCTCTTTGAATAGATAAACTACCTTCTTAAATAAGCAGGTACCTGTTCAATGTTTACAATTCTTTGTAATGATAAACCTAAACGCAATGCTTTTGTCTTCGTGTTTTTCTAGTCAAATGACGTCATTAGTGGCTTCTTTGAATAAAATACAATAAAAATTACCTAAATCTGTGCAATGTTGTTCTTGTTTGACATTCACAGTTTACTAGCAAACAAAAAAAGAAGGTCATTCAAGACTTGAAGACTTACCTACAGATCAAAATAAAGTTCCAATAATAAATATATTCTTACAGTAATTTATTTCATATTTTCTTACAGTAATTTATTTCAAACCATAAACAAATAAAAACAGGTTTCTTTTTCGAAACAGTATTTTTTTTACGCTGACTGTACGTACTTCAATGTCAAGGGTTGGTTAAAAAAAGGGTTAAGCTGTAGTTGCAGCTGCAACCATTCCCAACTGTGGACTGACCTGGCTTATTTCCCCTCCACTGTCCACTGTCAAGGGTTCTTACTTTTTAACCCCCGCCGGAAAAAGAAGGGGTGTTATAAGTTTCACGTGTGTTGCTGTGTATCTGTGTGTCTGTCTGTGGCATCATAGCGCCTAAACGGATGATCCGATTTCAATTTAGTTTTTTTTGTTTGAAAGGTAATTTTGTCAAGAGTGTTCTTAGCTATGTTTGAATAAAATCGGTTCAGCCGTTCAAAAGTTATGGGCATTTTACTGTTTGAATCGGGGTATTTTCGCAAGATAAATGCGTCGGGGGTTTTTTAAATTGTGAAATTTTACTTGTGTCTTGTTTGGACAACAAATCCAAAAACGTCAGCTGTTTGACCAAAAGAACTTGAAACAAAAAAGCGCATATGCAACCCGAAAATGTTGTAGTTACATCTCTTGCATGATCCTTCATAAATTACCAGAATATTCAATTTTTACGACCAAGTAACCACTTCAAATTCATTTGTAAGGTTCAAAAGTATTTTTAAATCAATAAGTCCCAAAGTATTTGAATACACAACTCAAGCTAATAATAGCGCGATAAAAATAAAAACCCATTACGAACGTTCCTTGTGCGCTTAGAGACACAAGGGTTCCGTATATTTCGTGAACCATAAAATAACTATTCTTGGTCCAATAATGAAGTATTGCTGAATCCTAATTTGCAAAGACTGATTTGACTTTATATATTTTGTCAGCATCATTTGAGGGTACTACACAATGTTCCTTCCAGGAAGACCACGGTTTTTCATTTTCGTTTTGATATTTCTCTAAACTAATAAAATATAATAAAATTGGTTGCCAGTCAGAGATATTACAGTCGCTGTAGTCTAATCACATTGTCCGTTACGCAGAATTTCCAACTTTTCCAAGTATTGCTGATAAATTTATCTCCGTCTCATGCTTGTTGTTCATATAATTTATGATACTTATCGGCAGACAGCAACACCACACCCTCCGTTTCATCAAGCCTTCTTTCTTTTCTCCTATTTTCCAAGATTTCTAACAGCTGTTGATTCCGACTTTGACGACGTCGCCGTCACATCTCAAAGTCAAGTCAAATGTGTTTATTTCAAGTAGGCCATTATGTGGCACTTTTGAACGTTAAAATTTACATTTAATAAAAATTGATTCTACCGTGCATTCGGAAATGTAGGTTGTTATGGAGAAGAACGCACAAGAAACTCCATACTTACTCTTTTAAAGAAAAGTTTTACACAATATTTATATAGGTACATACATTAATAAATTCGTATACGTGAGGACGATGTACCCAGCACTACTATACTACATATAGGTATGAGAGAATTACAAGCATTAACAGGTAAATTCCTTTACTTGATAAATAGGAACATGGTCCTCACGTACTTACAAATAGTGCAAATATAGGTACATTACCTAATTAAACAACAACAGAACAGTGTGCGAGTCAGTTTTTTTAAACAAAAAAAGAAGAAAAAAATAAAATAAAGCGTTACTAAAATTATGAATATAATAATCTGCATTTGACATTATATAATTAAGCTTAATTTAAAGTATCCCCATATCATTCGACTGCTTCTTATTGTTTTCAAACCTATTCCTATAATATTTTAAACCTGAAGGATAAAAACAACTTCGCCTCGCCAGCCATGTGCATAATTTAACTTAAGGTTTTTGTTAGAAAGCCATTAATCTTGTTTGCGAAGGCTCGAACGTCTGGTATATATAGATTTTCTTGAAACGGTTTACTCCCTCTGTAGAAAGCCGTAGTAATATTATTATCTTCTCGCCGAAGTCTTTATTTCAGTCGTCTTCCACCGTACACACTTGAGTCGGCTGTACAATATCGATGGCTAGCTTAGTCTCTGCTGTTTGTCGCTATAACCGAAATTCGGTCATCAGAATGGCTACTTAGTCAGGTTTTTAAAGAAGTTAAAAGAGCTTTATGTGAAGGCACTTTTAACCCCAAAATATGACTCTAAAATGCTCCTAATTAGCGGCAAATTACCATATTCTAATGCTATTACCGGCTTCTTTCTTGCCGTGATGATGTTCACAGATATTCAGATGACAGTCGACGTTACACGTCGCAACCCATTATTTACAAAACAATGACATAACAGCCCGCAGCCATTGCTGCTACAAGCGAACGATATTGAGGGGGTAATGCAAAACAATACGCTATAAGTTTTAGTTACGTTACGTATCTGATGTTTACTTGGAAACCTCGCAAGACCCTGATGCAGGTCCCTGAAAGTTTTGCGTAACTCACCGGGAGGAGGCGGTTATTTTCTGGCTTCCCGGATGCCTTACCTCATTTATTTCTCGCCATACTTGAAGGGGATCTGTACTTCACAAATATGATTAATTTTCTGCGGTTTCTCAACCAGTACATTTTAGATTCGTAGAATGAATTAATGACGTAATCGTTGATGATTGGTTTTCGCGTGTCTTTCCGCAAAAAAATAATGCGTAATATCTGATCCATAAATCAATTCTGAGAGTCGTGTTCGATTCAAACACAGCTATTTTAAAATGTTTACGCTGAAAAAAATGCAACAAGTAAATACCAAGAAACTCGCTACATTTTCGGCAGCTTGGTCAGTGCCCGTCGCAATATCTCGATTCACAAAAGACGATGACCCATTTTATCCCTTCATGGGAAGCTTAATGTTTCCCTTGTCCCATGTCCCCATCAGTATGTATTTGTATAGTCACTCAATACAATGCAAGGAGTGAACAAAAGCTGTAGGGTTTCGACCTATATACGTCATCTAAATTAGGGCACATATCTTAAAAAAAGTTACCAGGTTGTCTATTCAGGCAAATATTGAACGATATTTATTAAAGCGCAGATCAAGTGCAAATAATCAACACACAAATTCAAATAAATAGGTTGTTTAAAATAAAATCGACAAAAAAATAATGCAATTACAAAATATTATGACAGCGGAGTTTCTTAAAAAAACGCGAAGGTTTTAAACCTTCAACATGGAACCTTGACACGTAAAAACAAATTGCACGATGACTGTTACTGTATAATAATATCTCCTTTATCAGTGTGCAAACAAGAATTCATATTTTTGTCCCCTATACTGTACAAATTAACGGCAAGGTGTTAACCGTTAAGTACTCAGCATTTGGTTGGATAGTTTGCAAAAGTCAAAAATGCTTGCTTGCAGTTTTGGCGCCATACATTTTTGAAGGCGAAGGCGTCTATTACGTCATTAGTAAATGGAAAGAGATCGTAGCGAAGGACGTAGAGCTAGACCTCTTTGGAACAAGAGCCGTCTTGCCATAATGCAAAGAGTTTGTTATATGCAGAGTGTTGATGAAGTTGATGTACAGATGATGATACACCCCCTGCCCTGTAACGAGCTGAATTACTCTTTCGTTGCTCTTGACAACACTCATGGAAAACGAGGGCGTATTTTTTAACAAGAACCCAAAGCAACATAGAGCTGATATAAATTAGTTGATTTTATATTTATTTATTTTATTTATTTATTTTTTTAAAAAAACGTTGCCCCACTAGGAATATGGCACATAATTAGAGGGAACTCATGACAACTATCAAATATGAAGAAAGCAATGTGTCAAAAATGTTGCCAATTAATTATATGTAAAGAAAAGCAGGGCGATCAGGGGAGTCATGCTAATGTCCTGAGTCCTTTAAATGGGACTTATTTGGCGCTAGTTCTTCAGGAAAACTGCTGGATTTCGTTTTTTTCATCTTCTACTGTTTTGTATTTGCGTTTATTCCATGAATAATTAGCAGAAACACGGAAAAACATGGAATTTTCCTTAGTTATTTGTTAACCTGGTTCTTTACGTTTGAAATACCCTTCGCAAAGGCTAAATGTTTTACCTGTCCATCATTGCTTGTAAGAATGCTTGACCAATGAACAACGAACCTACGACACTGGTAACAGAAATCACTTTCTCATGTGTGATGTCAATACCTTTTTTTTTGACCAAGGGATTTTAGCCGCCAGGCAATCACAAAAATAAACCGGCTTCTTATGTCGATAATCATACGATCTTAGTTACTTCCTCAAGCAAGTTATTTTTGTATTGGAACCCTCTGTTTTCACAATCTCTTTGTAAAATAATAATAACGTAAAATCCATGTTAAAAGAAATGCACATGATATAAGGGGCCACGGATATATAAGCCCGGCTTTTACCGGCTCGTTTCCATTGTTAAATATTAATGTAAGATCCGTTTATGGTCGCGATAAAGTTAATCTGGTTGGAAAAAAAGTTTTCATTTAAAAAGTTAACGTGTTATTGTTGTTCCTTGTTGATTCCTAAGCTTGCAATTCGAAAAACGGTTCAGTTAACTGGATTCTTCAGCAAAAATATATCAAGAAATGTTAATCCAATGCTCTAAAAAAATAAAAGGCAGATTTGTTATTTATAAGTATAACGGTTAAAAGATAACGGGTCGCTTACCAACAATCTGGTGTTTGGCGAAAGAAATCTTCACATCTTGTGCTTGAGGCTTTCTCGTGATTCCCGTTACGCTATGATGTTGGTACGGAACACTACGGATTTATCTCGGATCAAACGGCCCAGTTGGGGTTTAATTCGACGTTTCGTAAGATTTCACAGTTCAATGCTTTAACGTCATCAGACGTTGATAGAACAGATAAAAAGTCTACAATGGTTTTTGCTTGATGGGGTAAAAACTGGCAGCCACTTCCTACAAAGAGATAAAAAAAAAAAACTGATACCTCAAAGCGAAAACGCGGACCCCTCCCGTAAAAATAATAATTTTTGGTTGCTACAAAGGACCTTAAAATTATATAACTCAACCCGCAAACCAGGTCGAGAACGTGGCATATGACGTCAGCCGTAATTGTTCACCATCTAGCCAGTTATAATTTGACCTTTTTAGTGCATACTCTTCGAATTTCAAGGGCATCCATTGTCTAATATTTCATACTGATATTTCCCTACCTTTTGGTACCTAGGTAGTTACCGATTGTAAGAGATTACTAGGTTGATTGCGAAACCTGCCTATTCGATTAATTTACGTAATTCTCATGGTCTTTTCCTTGCACGGTCCGTATCGGAATGAAATGTATTGGTGCCGTAAATGACGTAGTCTCGTGATAATATCGTCAAACTTCAGAGTAAGTTCTGACAGGTTTCCAACTAAGTTATTGTTCACGGTTATGGTAGTTAGTCACCTGTTCTGTTTCCAAAAGTTCTATTAATTTTCTGCGAATGACAAGTTATTGCTACCAGTTTGTGTTTTAGTCAATTAAATTTATAGAGGTCCAAAAATTCCCTCCGTTTTACCCGACTACGGTGAAGCCAAAAGGAAGGGTTATGATTTAAGCAGTCTGTCTGTATGTTTGTATTTACGTATGTTCCTCCGTAGCACCTAAACTATTCATCCGATTTTGTTGGATAAGGTGTTAATCGAATCGTTATTATAGCCCGAATAAGAATAGCAAAAAAAAACGTACCTAGTCGGGTTACAGCTTTTATTATTAAACTTTTTGCTTGTTAGAATAAGAGCTGTGTCATGAGACTGTTCTTTCAAGTTTTTATCTTTTCGGTGCTGAGATGAACCTCTTTTATCTTGCGTAAAAATATACAATAAATAAATAAATCATAGTTTTCCCGACGGAACCCAACTTCACACCCCGCGAATTCCGTCCAAGACGAAGCAAGATTTATTTCTGGCATATTTAACCCACAATTCCAGATGCAGATTTAGTATTCACTGCTCGGTATTTGATAGATTTTAACGATTCCTGGCACATGCTAGCTTCCAGAGCCTGAATGAACCATGTATTAGAGGTGGGGGACGTAGATTTTCGTATTTACTGCTTTTATTCGTAAAACCTCGTTTAAAAAGTAGTTTAATACTATTCAAATGGCTTGGATGGAACCAGCATTTTCCGGACGCAGTGTCCGGAAAATTCTGGTTCCACGCCCACGTTGCGAATTTTTTATCGCTTTCTGGCCTAATCAGAATGGCCTGTTGTTTTTCATAGTATAATTATGTATGTACCTATAGATAACATATAAATGACGCAATAAGACTAGATGGTTCAGGAATTGAACTCGATAAATAATGTCTTGACGCCAAAGTCCATCATGTTATTTTTTTAATAATATTTACGTTTAGCGCTTCATTCATGTTCGTTGTTGCAAGATTAATTCTTCCAGAAAGCATCCAGAAGAATATTATCATGCGAAAATAATGTGAAACTAAGTATGTAACTCACTGTCAGTATGATTCACTGAGATTCAGTGCTGGTATTAGTTAAATAATCCTTACAAAACGAATCTTTCCTAGCATCATCACCTCAAACTTTCTATTGGTCATGACAGGCGCCGTGTCAGGAGGCGGTCAATGGACGCGGGCGCCCCCCGCGCCACCACCAGGCGTGGTTGGAGGTGTGGGGGTCGGATCCAACGCCGTGGGTCTCAACAACGTCTCCAGCCAGTCCACGCGTGGCAGGCGGGCGACCGCACAAAGGCATTCACCGGCCTCCCAGGCTATGCAGATGCCTCATGGACTGTCGGCAGCCGCTGTCCAAGCTCTGGCGAATGGTTGGAACCTGCCCGCATCGCTAACACAAGCGCAAACGCAGCAAGTTCTTAGGCTCGCCCAGGTACGCATACGCTTCAACATGTTCAACTTCCACTTCAGGATAACTATACGCATTACATTTTCTACTTTTCACTCATTTGGCATTTTTTTTGAATATTTAAATTGTGTTTTAAATTTTGTATGTCTTTAAGCTACATTTTTATTTTAGTACTGTTCATTGATTTATTAAAAAGAGGAAGATACGTTACGCGCTAACATCGCGATCAGAAAACCTGGGCTCGGTGCACGACTACATGCATCGAAACCCACACATCTGTGTTCAGTATCATCACCAGTCCCAAACCTACGGTTACCGATAAACAAGGTCAGATATAGGAGACGGTGCTGTAGTGCGAGCAAAATCGCTTTAGCCGCCGAATGTTTACTATTTGAATGAAATGGCATTGCAATATGTGCGTATCGTGTCTCTCACGCATGTATGTAATATCTATCTCGCTCTCACAAATATGGCGAAGCAAACATTAAATATTATTGTAATTTTCAACAAATTAACATTATTGACTGTACTTACGAGTGGTAAGTTATCCCGTGGGACTTCATTTTCTTCCTGGTATTATTTAAACACTGTTTAGCTACACAAGAAGTCATGTTGATGCGTATTTATTGCAAAAAAAAACATAAAAACACAAAAATTTTTGAGCTGTGTGATCAACCATGTGCCGTGCGCGACTGAGTGCCCACTACGGACAATCACTTAGTTTAGTAGGACCAAGCGCTGTGACCAGTCCCGTATCTACCTCTTTTGAATACATCAATGGTACTGTTAGTTTTATTATGTCTATGTACTGTTGTTAGTGTACCTTACATCATCATCATCATCATATCAGCCGAAAGAGGTCCACTGCTCGACATAGGCCTACCCCAAGCGTCGCCAAATTGACCGGTCCCGTGCGTCTCGCAACCAACGGATCCCCACAACCTTCACCACGTCATCGGTCCACCTGGTGGGAGGCCTTCCAACGCAACCTTACATTAAATAAATAAATCATGTTTCTTTTATGTAGGCCATAAACTCTTTGCACGATGATTATGGAAACCATCATACAAACCCTAGAGTGTAGTTTTGTGTGTTATAAAAGTGTACAATTTTCCTCGCCTGTACAGGCAATATTTTATTCATTTTGTATTATTCTAAAATTGTACACTGGACTACTTTTCTTTTTTTGTAAACTCTACTACTCGATTTGCTGGTAGAAAACTCGCCTTTGTACATCAACTTTTTGATAACTCTTATGTTTTATTTCATTTTGTGTAAAATAAATAATTGAAGGCAACCATGAAAATTGTTATTTTTAACCAACTTTCCAAAATGGTGGAGGTTCTTTGCAGCTCGGTTAAACTTGCGCGTAGGTAAAACCGAGCATGTTTGGCGCTTGCACGTGCTTTTGCATGCACTGTTCTTTGATTTTACCCGACTGCCTCAGAAAGAGGGCTATGACTTTTGAGGGTATGCATGTATGTAGCTATGTTTGTATGTTGTAGGGCATGTATGCATGTGTATTTCTTCAGCACGCCCTAGAGTAGCCTCATCAACGGGGCAGGTTATGGTTAAACTACGCATGCAAAATCTAACACGTATTTGCTATTAGAAACTCGGGTTATGGCAGTTAGTTGTGCCGAATATCTTGGTAGAATTGGGAAAATTCGCTCTTAATACATTTCGAGTCCACGTGTTTCCGTCTACCTGGACATTTGTCCCTTATGGGTCAGCTTTTGGGACACTCTTAAAACCACACGGTATTCTGCAGCTACCTTTGGCTGGGGAGCTAGAATGTGCAAGGCATTTCGTCGCGCTCCCCGGGCCAGGTATTGACCCGTTCTTCTGCGGCGCATACGGCTGCAGTTCCTATTGAGAGGTGCGGAACACTGTGCGCCACTATTTCTGGTCTGTGTCTGTTTGACAACAGACTCCCTAAGTCTGTCACTTGCAGGCTACAGTCTATATAACAATCAGACCTACTTTTACGATCTTCGTCTAATCTCTTAACAGCTTCGGCTAATCTGCGCATTTTGCTGCCTGTAATTGGCTTTCTCATGCCAAAAACTGATTTTGTAGTTGACTTAACGACCGGCGACCGTTGCCAAATATCCACTCATACTTATCAAATTAATTCCTTCTAGCTGAAAAAGGAACTTCAAAGCATTCTTTTCCCCTCATTAGTTATTGGCACAATTGCTCAAGCACAATAGGAAACGCATTGTACTCCAACAACTGATGGAAACGACCCTATTTGTGACGTCATTCATTGTTTATTCATTATTTTTACAAAATTAATAGATTCATTCGACCTTTGAATACGTACACCTAACTATTGGTGCTTTTTACCCGACTGCCAGGAAAGGGTTATGTTTTTGTACTTAAAATCTTAGGTCAAAGTTATAGTAAAATTACTTGCATTGCTGAATTTTACCTATAAAGAAAAAAATATCTATAAAGAAATGCTCTTATTCATATTTACTTAGTTTCAAGTTGGTACGGTACACAAATAATAAAAAAAATGCATAAAAGAAAAAGAAAATATTGAAAAAGAAATGTTTTGAACTAAAAAAAGAATAGACCTGGCGAGGCCAAAAGTCTCCTATGTCATCAAATACAGTGATAGAAAAAAGTCTACTGGTACTTTGTGAATCTTCCCGAGTCTCCGAGCTTCTGCTTCTTCGTTTCTCTACAGTCCCCGGTAAGCCTTGGTAAGCCCCGTAGCCTTATTGCGTAATGAATTCGGCAAGGCAAAGGGCAAGGATTATGAAAAATCGACCAATCACATGCGAGATAAAAGACGCGATGTGGATTTCTGTCTGTGATTGGTCGATTTTTCATACTCTTTGCCCTTTGCCATGCTGAATTAATTATGCAATAAGGCTGTAAACCTCGTGAACGAACGAATGAACCGATTTTTTGCATGAATGAGTAACATAAAAAATTTCTTATCATCAGGATAGGATAGTTTAGAAAGTAGGATTGCTAGTTTGCTCCACTTCAGCTTCCCTTAATAACTACTCGAAAGAAACTCTTGTTTCGTCATTCTTATATTTTCTTTACTTTCTTCATCTTCTTCTTCGCATGAGAAGAGGCTTTTGCCCTACAGCAGGACAGTATCAGGCTGATATTATTATTTGTTTCTGAATCATCAATTCATCATCATAATCATTATTATTTCAACCGAAAGACGTCCATAAATTATTTATTTACTATACTTTTTTATGTCATGTCTGTGTCGAATGAATGTTATATATTATTATTCTTTTATACTAAATTCTTTGTCTAACGTGAATGTTCCGTTGTTGCAGGCTCAAGTAGCGCAGGCGCACGTGGCGGCGCGGTACAACAACGCCGCCATGGCGGCCGCCCAAGCTGGCTTGCCGCAACACCGTTCGCAACACCAGCGTAACGTACAGGTAATTATGACGAACGCGTTACAGCAACATGCACACGTATTAAAACGATAGCTTAGGATTTTACATTAAATATCATCACGCCTATTATCTCTAAAAGGGGTAGGCAAACATTTTTCCTGTTGTTTTTTCAAATGAAAATGAAGCTTTTAACGGAAAATATTTAAGCAATACGTTATTATCAGTTGTAATTCTGTAAAATACCGCTTCAATAGTACAGTTGCAATTAATATCTCGCTATAATTATGTATATTATAATATTTAGTTTATCATAGTCTTTCACAAAAAAAATCTGGCGCTCGCCTTTTATTCTGGAGCAGCGTGAAAATGTTTGTTTTTATCGTTTATTTCAGTTTCCGAACAGTGCAATAACAATGGCAATGGGCCAGCAACCTCCTCCACCTCTGGTGAGGAGCTCGGCAAACACGTCGACGATGAAGTGAGGATCTTTTCATCATTTGTTGTAGTGGATTTTGTAAGAACAGCCCCGCTTAGTGCAGTACGTAGTCACAGTATGATCCCCGGCACGAAAGTTGGCAAGACTCGATTGATGCGCAGGAGTCGTTTTTTAGATTTCGTTGGTAGTGAAGCGGGGCGCGTCGAACGTTGCAAGCGCGCGATTGGTTGGTCAGTTGACACAAGGATCGACTGACCAATCGCGTCGCGTCCACGTAACGTTCGCTCTATGTAGTGGTTCGTCAGTTCCCACTCTTATCCCCACTACGGAAAAACCTTGCCAACTTACATGCCGGGGACTGTATTATGTTCCTTATTTGTAACTTGTTTACCTTCTAACTGTATTTTGTATTCCCTTGAAAACTTCTATCCAGTTCAAGTTTCTATACTTAATGTTAAAAGGTTTAATTTTTACCGTTTGTATCGTGCAGCCTAATTGTGTAAGTTAATTCGGCAAAGGAAACAATCTGTTTCTTTCCCAAAAAAACACACATCCACTCTGAAAACGAAAGAAGTTGAATAAAGATTCAACTTCTTTATGTGTGTGTTTTTGGGAAAGAAACAGATTGTTTCCTTTGCCGAATTTACTTACACAATAAGGCTGCAGTGACGGTCCAAAAAGTAACGTTTCCGCTTGTCATCATTATCATTTCGTGCGCACGAGTTTGTTTATTGGTCACATTTCACTGCATGTTCATCAACCAACCAATAAACACTCGTGTCGCAGTAAACGTTATTATTTGGACTCTTTTTCAAGCGAAGTACAGTTTTATGGGTACATACAAAATGACGTTGATTCTGTTCGTGGTTAAACTAGTCTAAAAGTATTGCTATCCTTCACTTACAGGTACAAATGAGACAGAAAAAATAATTATATTTGTAGTGGGATAACCCTCTCCCTGAATTAAGAATTAAAATTGGAGTATTTTTCAAACTTCAGTTTAGGCTTAGCTCCCATTGCGGTTTTAGCCGATTTTTTATCCGCGTACTGAATCATACCTAACACACACTGCGGTTAAAATACCGCAAGATTTTTGTCTTTTTCATAAACCTGTTCATAGAGCTCAAAATATTCGCGCGAATTTTATCCGCGTAGCATTGCGGTGGAATCTGTGACTTGAACACTGATTACTTGCGGTATTATTTCCGCGCGATTTTTTCACCATTCAATACAATTCCATGTGTCGTAGAATGTGCGGGAAAAAAATCGTGCTAATAAAACTGCAGTGTAGCAAATCCGTGTTTTGCCACAGAATCCAAAGCACCGCGGCGCGTATTAATTTCGCGCGAATATTTTGAGCTCTATCAACAGGTAGAAAGAGATAAAAATCGCGCGGCATTTTATCCGCAATGCGTGTTAGTTAGATTCAGTACGCGGACAAAAAATCCGCGCGGCTAAAAACCGAAATGCATGCTAAGCCTTGGCCTTGGCGTGAGAATCAAACTCAATTCAAGAACCAGCCCTCTAAATTAATGAATGTTTTAAATTTATAAATTTAAAATAAACAATAAAATCCTTGTTATGTTTATTTCCTAAAACACAAACTGCCCTACATGTTATAAATATTTTTTAACTGTTTGATTTGTCCACCTCTTGTCCCCATCCATACCTATTAGAAAAAAAAAGCAATATTTTTAAGACAATTAAGTTGACGCATAACATAATCGGCGTTAGCAATCAAAATACTTTTTTTATATAAAGGCTGTTCTTACAAGTTTGTATTTCCATTCGCCATTGTCTTGACACTGTCCAGTTCATTCATATTAGTATTTATAGTATACGCTTTTTTTCACTATACACTTAATTAAGGGATTTTCTGTTTTCCATCTGCTCAAAATACCGCGTGGATTATTTGCAGTAGAGTTATTCAATGCTCGTAAAGAAGTTACCATTCGATGAGAATGCCTACATTTAGTAGTTGCACAGTAAACATATACAAACAGTATGGAAACTACCTACTAACGCTCGAAACGGGACCCTTACACAAACATGCGCATCGACGAGACCCCTAAGCGGCTCGCACTACTGGCAGAAGTGCCCGTGTGGTCTCGTCGGTGCGTATGTTTGTGTGGGTGTGCCGTTTCGAGCGTTTGTAGGTAGTTTCCATACTGTTTTTATATTTATTCTGTGGTAGTGGGTAATTCAAAATACAGCGAAATTAATTAAGTAGGCTCCTTCTGAAAATAGTCATTTGCACAATAGTTAGTGTCCTTAAAAAGGAAACTATTTTAGCAGTATTAGCAGGAAAACGCCCACACAACTAATTGTTTGTTTGTTGTTATTTTCCTGTGCCCTTTGTTAGGTACCTATTAAAGAACGACATAGCGTTCCCGTTTTTATGTCCACAGGCTGGACTCGCTTGCCAAGTCATTACTGTTTTCTAAAACACGCGGTATTTTGACAGCATAATTAATTATACGACTGCATTGATGAAGCTTGCTTGGCGTTTTGATCCATTTAATAAGATATACCATTTATTTATTAAGGTTCGACACGCCTTGCGTCCGTTGAAAACTTTTCAAGACTGAGAACTAAGATCCTTTCTAATGTAATTATTGGAT
This sequence comes from Orthosia gothica, assembly GCA_949775005.1. Lineage (NCBI taxonomy): Eukaryota > Metazoa > Arthropoda > Insecta > Lepidoptera > Noctuidae > Orthosia > Orthosia gothica. The sequence goes on along the minus strand of OX459038.1, from coordinate 32,544,471 downwards.
CGTCCTCTTCAGCAAACAGACAGTTGCCTCGTTGTCAACCTTTGAAAGGCTCTTAAAAAACACACCATTTTGTAGAAAATGCCTTTCTCCATGCAGCAAGCCAGTCTATGCAGCCGTATCGAAGTCTACACCAAAATTAAATTTCGAACATGGAAACTAATCTATAGCTTTACGTTACAGCGTACCACCTCAAGTGACTGGCTCAATGAATGGCCACTCAACCTCTCACTCCGTGGACAGTCGCAAAAGACTCACCCCTATACCCGACATCAATATAACTGGCAACCATACGCCGTATAAGGTAAGCACTACACAAAAGTTTCATAAAAAGACACGTTTAAAAAATGATTTGGAGTTCCAATTTTGAATATGTTGAGGATGTTCTAAATGGCGCCAAATTGTCAATGCTATGCCTATGACTAAAGTGGTCAAAAAAGAGGCTTTAACTGGAAATTTGTATGATAATTCTGTGTTTAAAAGGTCTTCACTTTTAGGGTTCCGTACCCTAAGGGTAAAAACGGGACCCTATTACTAAGACTCCGCTATCCGTCTGTCTGTCACCAGGCTGTATCTCATGAACTGTGATAGCTAGACTGTAGAAATTTTCACAGATGATGTATTTCTGTTACCGCTATAATAACAAATAATAAAAAAAGAAAAATATTTTAAGTGGGGCTTCCATACAACAAACGTGTTTTTTTATTGCCGTTTTTGCGATTATGGTACGGAAACCTTCGTGCGCGAGTCCGACTCGCACTTGGCCTGTTTTTCCACTTCTCTCGCGTAGTACCCGCCAGATATTATTACACTACATTTATCATGTTCTAATGTTATATCTCTCTTGTGCAGGTACAAAAAGCGTTGGTGGAGAACACGATGGTGCCCTGCATCAACGCCAAGCCCTACCAGTACACAGAGCTGCTGATGACCCTGCCGGACCTGGCCAGCCACTTCTTCCCGAGAGTGTCGCTCACCACGTGCCGCGCCATGCTGGACGCGCTCGGCATCACGCTCTATCGACCTAACTCGTGAGTATCAGCTGAGACTTCTGCCAATGTAACCACATAGAATCTCGCCACAGTCTTACTTATTATATTCAGAGAATATATCATCAATTTTCATTCAGATTGGAGTAAATTGCATTTGGTTAGTGTCTTTTTTTGTGTGAAGAAATGGTCATGCGTACTGCGCTACCACGGTGAGTTAGTGCAGTTCTGTGGGACTTCAACCCATTAAAACTCCACGTTGTCCTCCTGTGCCGCGTATGGCTGGAATACGGGCCGTCCGGGAACCCGCCGCGGCTGTCCGCTATACCGACACTCTTCCTCCCCTGCGGCCACACGATAGGGAGAGTGGTCAACGCTATTCCGACACTCTTCCTCCCCTGCGGCCACACGATAGGGAGAGTGGTCAACGCTATTCCGACACTCTTCCTCCCCTGCGGCCACACGATAGGGAGAGTGGTCAACGCTATTCCGACACTCTTCCTCCCCTGCGGCCACACGATAGGGAGAGTGGTCAACGCTATACCGACACTCTTCCTCCCCTGCGGCCACACGATAGGGAGAGTGGTCAACGCTATTCCGACACTCTTCCTCCCCTGCGGCCACACGATAGGGAGAGTGGTCAACGCTATTCCGACACTCTTCCTCCCCTGCGGCCACACGATAGGGAGAGTGGTCAACGCTATACCGATAATCTTCCTCCCCTGCGGCCACACGATAGGGAGAGTGGTCAACGCTATACCGACACTCTTCCTCCCCTGCGGCCACACGATAGGGAGAGTGGTCAACGCTATTCCGACACTCTTCCTCCCCTGCGGCCACACGATAGGGAGAGTGGTCAACGCTATTCCGACACTCTTCCTCCCCTGCGGCCACACGATAGGGAGAGTGGTCAACGCTATACCGATAATCTTCCTCCCCTGCGGCCACACGATAGGGAGTGTGGTCAACGCTATACCGACACTCTTCCTCCCCTGCGGCCACACGATAGGGAGAGTGGTCAACGCTATACCGACACTCTTCCTCCCCTGCGGCCACACGATAGGGAGAGTGGTCAACGCTATACCGACACTCTTCCTCCCCTGCGGCCACACGATAGGGAGAGTGGTCAACGCTATACCGACACTCATCCTCCCCTGCGGCCACACGATAGGGAGAGTGGTCAACGCTATACCGACACTCTTCCTCCCCTGCGGCCACACCGCGTCCACCATCATACGGTGGCGACCCCGTCCAGGCCGCGGCAGATAGGAAGAGTGGCGCACCGCAATTCCGGCACTCCTCTCCCGCCACGGTCTCCAACCATCTGCCTCCAATACGACATCGCGGCCCGCCTTAGTTGTGATGTCTCCCAAGTGACAACGCAACCTACTTGTTGGCCGCTATGTCGTCGGCTTAAATGGCTAATTGGCCCCCTTCCTTCTGATGATGTACTTGATTATCTGACATGTTCTACTTTTTTACAGAACTCAACTACAAGTACTCCGCAACTCTGGCAAGTGCAAGTCTGCGGCGGCGGGCGAGAACGGGCTAGCGCTCGTGCAGATCCGTGACGTCATGCAGCACATGCTGCAGTTCAAGTACATGCTGCGCTCCGGCCTCGCGTCCGAGGAGCCGCACGCGGCGCATGCGCAGCACGCACAGCCGCGCCCCGCGCACGCGCCGCCGCCGCAAGCCAAGCGCGCGCGCGCCAACTGACGCGTCTGTGACGCGCTGCCCGACTGGGTCCGGCAGAGGGCCGAGTGCCTCGCGCGCCAGCAGCACTACTGACTGTGAACACGTACGGCGAGGGGAGCATGGAAAAACACATGCCTAGTGCTGCTGTAAGGGTCGATTATGGAACGGCGCGAGCCAAACACCGTAAATAACATGCTGGCAAGCTGACGCGAAACACCTACACATTTCTACCATGGGACCAGAGGAGTGGAGTAGACTGTGTGTCTGAAGATATTATCTAAAACAGTCACCATATATGAGCAGTTAACCAATTAGCATGTGTTGATACAAACACTTCATCGTGCTACAATACAGAAGTGCAGATATAGTTTTAATTGACTGATCTTGTGGTGCAAGAAACGAGATTAAGTGGAACATTTATTAGGTAATGTTGTGAGACAGTTTTAAATTCGATAATTTGTTTGCTGAGGACTAATACATTAATAGTGCGGTGACAATAAACATGAATTAAGATAGGTTGTGGGTCTCTACCAGTGACTAAGTTACAGACTGTTCAATATCTCGGGACACTTCGTGCGTAAAGGACGTGTCAATTTTTCCATAGCTTGTACAAACTGTATGATACTATATTGTAAATCGAAAGATCTAATTTATAGCAATCTATTTGTACTATTCAATAGAGAAGACTGAGAATTTTATTTTGTAATAATTTCCTAAAACAAAAGCTATAGACATGTTGTGAACGTTTAGTTTTAGTTTAGTCCAGTTTTTCTGATGAATGTTTGTATGATTTTTAAGTTATTTTATGTGTTGAGTTTATGTATACGAACAGTAAATACTATATTCCCTGCATTTATGCAGTAAACGTTATTTTCGGAATACATTTTGGTTTTCTTTCTAAAAATAATACTTAACATTTTAGTGTAACACTGAAATAGTAAGCGTTATTTGAAATAATGAATATTGCTTAAATTGCATAAGAAGCTTTTTAAATTATCATCACAATTTATTAAGTAACATATTCGGTCACATTTAAATCAATAATGTGCCGATGCCAACAAAATATTAGTATTAAGAAAGGCATGACAAGTTGTTATAATGATGGGTGGTAAAATATATTAGGAGAATTTCATAGCTATTTAGGGCCAGGCCTCGAAATTTTCTATAAGAAAAGGGCAATACTTGCTAGCCAGGAACAAAATTTAAATTGCCTTGTTGGATGCACAAATCTTAATCATTTATTTTTAAGTAGCATAAAGACGAAAGGACTTGTATTGTGTGAACACCAAATCCAGTCATACATTTTGTATTTATAATAGTCCTGCAAGTTATGGTGGCAGTCCCTGCTAGATTATTTATTATTAGCAGTTAGTGCAGGAGATCATGTATAGCAGACAATGTTAACTGGCTGATATTTATATATTTTTAAGTAAGTATTAATATGCCCTATATGCAATATTTTAAGATAGACAGTACATAGGTATTTAACTCGAGTTTGGCTGGATTTGGGCAACAATATTTGAGTCCCATTTGTCATCCATTCATAGCCTACTAAGTTGTATAATGTTTGTAGGCTGAATGCAGTTCCTGGCTTTACCAGTGAATTAGCTTAATTCCATATTAATGTTTAAACGACATTTCCACTTGGGCGTGTTTATTAATACTGTTCCTATAGATGGGGGCTCATGATGCGAAAACAATTTTGTTTTGTTTAAAGTTGAATTGCGCGTTTTACATTATGTAATTTAATTTATTTGTACAAATGTACAGTTGACTTGAAACAAGATGGATGGTTGCCGTATATTGTAGTGAGACCCCTTTTTATTGTGACTTGGGATTTCATTGTAGTTTTTACTTAGCAATTTTAAATAGCAGGCTACTTAAATATGGACAGCATAGAAATACAAATTATAAATGTACCTTACTTATAGCAAGCATTTGACCAAGTATGGCACAAGGGCGGGCCTCTTTTGTGAACTGAAAATTTGCTGACCATACATGCTGCACAAGTCAATACATCAGTCTCACATCGACAAAAGACCTGGCGAGAGTATTTAAAGGCCAAAAAAAATACAGACAGAAAGATATGCATTAGTGACCCACACTGGAAACTTAAAACAATAATAAAAAAAAAAAAAACATGCTTGTGTGGCCAAAAAGAGATCAAGCGAACATATAAATAGAAGATATCTACTGAATTATGGGCAGAAAATCATCAGTAAGCTTGGAAATAAACTACTGATCTACAAAAGCATCCTAAAACCCGCTTGGACGAATGGTATTGAATTCTGGGGATCAGCAAGCCACTGAGAGACTATAACACACCCAAACCAAAGCACTAAAAATCTTTAGCCATGCTGCTTGATTCACAAGGATTATATAAGTACATGAAAATTGTCCTGCAAGCCCTGAAAACCACACAGTTGATTCTGTGCTGACTGCTGATATAATTGTGTCGTCAACATAACAAAGTTGGTAATCACAATGAAGTAACCATTCAATGGACCCGTGACAATGATGCAGTAGATAAACTCGCCAGAAAGGGTAGTACTTCAGAAACCCAGGTCCTCTCCATGAGATTGTAACACCAGCACCCTAATTGTGTAAGTTCAAAGACTAGCGCACGGTACGGTTCCTTGCTTTATATGTTAAAATATCCGTCTACTCGAAATGAATACTGTTGAGATATCAAAATGAAGATGTTTGCATTGTGTTGTGAAAAAAGATACGCAATTAAGAGTGCAGGGTGTTGTCGGTCTTGAGGACCCGGGGTGGACCGAATGACCTACTTATTCAACACGTACGCTAAATACACGCTTGGACGTGAGTTGCGGAGACCATCCCGACATACATAAATATATGATACCTACAATTTGCCAGTATTAAAGAGGGTGAGGTGTAGCAAAGTCCTATAAGGAGACAGCATTACTGGATTCTTCGGCCTCACCAACAGAGAGACTTTGACCTTTTTGAGCGTTTATATTCAGTGTTTCTTTTCACAATAGTCAGCTACCCCCTTATCTAGCCTAAATTAAGAAAACAGCTAAAAAGCTAAAGGCTGAATGCCGATATTATATATTGAAAAATAATGTATTTATTTCGTTTACATTAAGCTGAAGTTATTGAGGAGTGGTTAAACAACGATTCAGTTTTCCAAAAGCTGCATAATGAACAAAATAAAGAATGACCTACTTCATTCGAAAATATGTTTTATTTATATTTCTCAATTCAGAAGCTAATGAAATCCCACACGTCACAGTTGCTGTTGCAATGTATATAACTTACATTAATAATGTATATGTACCTATTATTTCGGTACGATCATCACTGATGATTTTCGTGAAGCTTGATATTGTAAATAGGGATACAGTAATTTGTTCATGCATTTATATTTTGAAATCAGAAGCTCCAGTGTTGCTTTTTTATCTAAATACAATTAAATAGAGACCATTTATGCTTGCCATTTAGGATATTTTTTTGAATGCCGAATGGACTGGACTTGTTTCGTAATATGCAAAAAGCGTGTTTTAGTTCAATTTTACATTCTTGCTCTTCATTAGGACAAGCTAGTAATATCAACGTAATATTACAATATCAGTAGCTTGCGATTTCAAAACCATTACGTAAACATGTACCATACGCTAATTTTAATGTTGATATTTTTTAATAATATAAAATGCAATATCAAGTTTCATACAAACAGTAAAAGAGATAATATTTAGGCCTTGGTAGTTGTGAAGGGAAGCTAGTGTAGTAACCTTTTTAGATACATAGTATAATGTAAACGCAGAGCTGTGTAAATTTTATGCTAAATTATTTATGAATAGCTGTAAGGCGTGGTCTATTTGGTATATCAGTTGTCAAGTACGCGGACCACGGTAGCTCGTCGCTGTACAAGCGTTTATGGTGATGCTGTAATAAAATAAACAAATAAAAAATACTTTACAATGATTTGCTTTTTTTATTTAGAACTCCCTGTAGATCATTATATCACCACCACAAACCACCAATATTCTTGAGAACTGCATAGGCATGTGCGTATATCCTAACATATTTTTATAGATCCTCTGTCTGTACCTTAGATAAAGATAGGCTGTACTTTATCTAAGGTCTGTACTCTGTACGTATGCATCGACAGTCGACAGGATTACTCTACTGGCTACTATGGCTACCGACGCCATTTGTCTTTTCATAAATAGTTTAATAATTACCCGACTGCCGAAGGAGGGTAATGTGTTTATCAGTCTACTAGCTGACCCCCGCGGCTTCGCACCCGTCAAAATTATTGCCTATGTTACTCGGGAATAATGTAGCTTTCTATTGGTGAAAGAATTTTTAAAATCGGTCCAGTAGTTTCGGAGCCTATTCGGTACAAACAAACAAACAAAAAAATCTTTCCTCTTTATAATATTGGTATAGATATATGTAAGTATGATAAGTATGTATGTTTGTTTGTTCCTGTATGGCGTTCTAGAGACCAAACGCGTTGGCCGATTTTGATGATTCATATCAATCGATTCGTCTTAACCCTGCGAGTGTCATAGGCTACATTAAAATTGGACAATAGAAAAAAGGCGGATTTTGGGCGCCATATTGTGGGATGTGGGGGCCCAAATTTTTTTTTTTCAAAATAAAGGATTTAAAGAGATTATTTCAAAAATATATGGTACTTGTATGTTTAAATGTACATAACTCGAAAAAAAAACAAATTAAAAAGTTATAAATAAAAAAAGTTAATGTTTTTTGATTCTTGAAAAGATTGTGCTTATTGTTTTACCATTATGTTTTACCCCTAACTAAAAAAAATAAAGGGTCCCTTTTATTTTATTTGGAAAGGAGTAACCTGTTTCAGTCTATGGTTGGGTGCAAACTTTGGTGACATAGAAAGGCCATAGCCAAAATAAAAAAAACAACAAGATTACTGTCATTGTCAAGCAAAATGGAGGAAAATCTGGAAATTGTTTACAGAAGTGAAAATTAAAATAAAACCATTGAAAAAACTGTGCAACCAACTTCCGACTCAGTCTAGTTACAAATTTCTTAGGAGCTGCAATGATGGAGGCTTTGGCTGGACTAAATTTTGGTCATTTCTCATTATATCAGATCTAGTTCATAGGGTTCTTACTTTTCATTTTGACCGATATATTTTTGTTATTTTAGAATTTTGGGACTTATCTTTGGCATTCCATTGTAATTTGCTTTGTTTAGTTTCATTGTCGTTCATAGTTTGTTGTTTATTGTTAGTTTTAAGGGTTAGGTTGTTCTCTGGTTAGGCAATAGAATATCATTATGAATATTCAAGTTTGCAGAGATCCGTCAGACGCTGCGGCTCTTTACTTGCCGCAGCGTTTGTATCTTAAATCCTATGCAAAGATTAACATTTCTGTCCAGCTCCCCTCCCACAAGGTACATGGCAAGTCGATATCGAACTGGGAACTCATGGAGAAGTTGCGAAAGATGATCCTACCTGATAGTTTCTCTGTGTTAAAAGTGTCAAAGCATAGTTCGGAAGTGATAAGGTTTGACGCGGAACTGGAGTGTCGAGACAACCTCGACCGAGTGCTGGCGCGGCTTGAAGATCGCGTGGTACAGCTCAAGGAGTACCCTGACCAGCTGAAAGTCAGGGTCTGTGAAGCTAAGTCTGACTTCCCGAGTCGACATGATTGGGATTCGTTCTTCCGAGACACTACTGAGATGGATGAGATGAAGCCTGGAGAGCGTCCAGATACCATCCACATAACCAACTTGCCCATCAGATGGTTTGTACACTCTAAAGACGAAGATGAGGATGCTCTGCCTTCAGAAAGTTTAGTAAAGAAGATTTTTGAGAAGTTTGGTTCAGTCCGCCAAGTGGATATTCCTGCCTCTGATCCATACAGGATGCAAATGAAAACAACAATGAGAGGCATAACTACCCCTCCACAGGATGCTGCACTATACTTTGAGACTTATGTACAGTTCAGTGAGTATGTTGGTTTTGTTCGCTGCATGGATGCTCTGAGAGGCCGGAAACTTCTGCGGAAGCGTGATGACATTGCAGAGTGGTGCGGCATCAAGGTTGAATTTGATAAGACTAAGCACATGACTGATGCTGCCGTAAAGCGGAGGTCCATTGTTCGGGAAAGGCTGGCTTCACGTCAGAAAGCTAAAGATGATGAAGAGAAGGTTGAGAAGGAGAAAATAGCCAAGAGAGAGGCTAAAGAAAGGTATGAATATTGCTTGTTAAATTATTGCCTTTTTTTTAAAGTCTCCGCCGGTTAACATAAATAAAATTCATTGATCCGAATTGTACCTTATGTAGCTTAACATGATTTTTATTTATAAAGATATTTTGATAATTTTACTCTCACATGCAAAGTATAGGCGTAGAACCATTTTATCTATTTAAATCAGTCCACGCGTTTATGAGATATTAACTCATTACTACCAAGTGAAAGGGTCACGGATGCTTCTTTCTGCGGTATGTTTGTTTTGATTGTGTAAGCAACACTGCTTTTACATATTGTTTTCGTATTGTTTTGAAATATTGGAATACATTGGTAGACAGGAACTAGGTACTACAACAACTTAAATTTTTTGGTTATCTGGCGTTGACTTTAAAATTTATTAACTTCCTTTTATTTGGCAAATAAATATATATAATATTATGCTGCTCAAATAGCATGTATAGGATACTATACTATTTGAACTGAGAACTTTGATATAAACATAACTTTTAAATGTGGTAACACCATGCCAAGAAGATATGCTCAATTGTATTTCTTTAAGCATTAATTTTTTTAAATTATTAGAAGTTACTTAAACATCAATAAAATCTTTACCAGACAAAAATACGAGCGCACAGAAAGAGAAAAGCTAGAAAAAATGAGAGAGAGAGAGGAGAGACGTAAGAAGAAGCAGTTAGCTAAGCTGATGAAGAGTGACAGCTTAGACTTGAACAGCAAGGTGGCCGAGGAGAAGACGAAATTGATGAAAGCTCAGAAGAAGATGCAGGCTATAAGACTGATTGAGGAGCTGTTTAAGAGGATAGAGGTTGGTTGAATTTTTTTACAAGTCGTCAATCTTATCATAATAAAGTTGGTGGCTGTATTACAAGAAATTGAATGCCTTTTGCCTGTATTTCAAAATCTCGATAACGTTCACTCGAATGTGCTAAAGATTGAAGCGATAGCGTGTAAGTTCATTATCTCGATGCTACAAAATCTCTGATAGCAATAAACTCGAAACACTGGTAGCGCGAATGACTATAATAATATCTCTAAACATCAGAGCATTTTTCTTCCCTTGAAATGCAGACCAATCTTGTTTACCAAAGGTTCATTATGTCAGTACTTGCTATCAAACCATAATACAGATTCCTATTGGAATACTTCAATGAAGAATTCAAAATCAAATCACGAATATTTGCTAGAATTGTCGTTTGTATTGACAATCAGCGATGTCACTTAATCTAATTTACGAATTACAGATTCTATTGACTTGTCTTCTAAATAGTCCTTAATCCATACTAATATTATAAATGTGAAAGTAACTCTGTCTGTCTGTCTGTCTGTCTGTCTGTTACCTTTTCACGCTTAAACCGCTGCACCGATTTAGATGAAAGTTGGTATGAAGATAGTTTGGGACCTGGGAAAGGACATAGGCTATATAGGTAGGGTATAGTAGTGTAGGGTAGAGTATTGTAGGGTAGTGTTGGGTCGGGTAGGTTAGGGTAGGGTAGGGTAGTGTAGGGTAGGGTAGCGTAGGGTAGGGTAGGGTAGCGTAGGGTAGGGTAGGGTAGCGTAGGGTAGGGTAGGGTAGTGTAGGGTAGGGTAGGGTAGGGTAGGTTAGGGTAGGGTAGGGTAGTGTAGGGTAGGGTAGGGAAGAGTAGGGTAGAGTAGATAAATGTTTGGTCTTTTTATGGCAAAACAAAGTTTGCCGGGTCAGCTAGTACTATAATATCTTTTAAATAGTAATAGTTGGAAAAGTATTTTTTTAAACATTGTCAGCAGTAAGTTTTGAAAACTATTTGGTAAATGATTGTAAATAATAATTGACATGTTAGTATAAATTTTTCTTAAATATTTCTAGTTTTATTGATGACAGCCAAAGTCTTATCTTTATGCCGCATTCGGCTGTTTGGCCTGTCATTGCTAGTTTCAAATAAATTGTAGTTTTTTTTCAATAATATATTTATAAACATGGCGAGGATAGAATTTAAAGTTTTTGAAAAAGTGCTTTACACCTGTCTAAAAAGTGTATCTTTTCCCTCTAGGGTACCTATTTATCAGAAAAGTGATGTTGTACTGTCATGGGAAAATGGATGCTAACCACATTTTGTTTCCATTGGGCTTTTTATCAAGTCTTTTAGACATTTTCTAATGAAACATAATTTGTAACTTGTTATTCACAGCTCCGTCCAGAACTGCAACGTAATGGCTCCCGAAGCGACCAATACTATCTCCCAGGCGAGCGCACCGCGCGGGCGCGTATCATAGACAAGTTCAAACAACAGCAACAAGAGTTGTTGGAGGAGCAGCGGAACAACTACAACAATGCTCTCAATGGTAAGTTAATTTATTGATAGAATATGATTTTGCTCTTTGGTAAAACTGAGCCAATATGGACTATTGTGCCAGTGTCCTGTACTGACGGCAACGCGGTGAAGTGAGCCACACAACTTCGCACTTTATGATAGATCTATAATGTTAGCTGTATTCAGCTTAAAGGTCATAACATAAAGCAGACTGCCTTGCTACATCTATTCAGCTAAAGCTAATCTTATCACACTAATATTATAAAGGCGAAAGTTTGTGAGTGTGTGTGTGTTTGTATGATTGTTACTTCTTCGCGCTGGCTGGACGGATCTGGATGAAATATAGCAGAGATAGATCATAGTTTGGCATAGCGTAGGGAATACTTTTAATCCTAGGAATATGTTCCCTAGGAATAATTTTTGAAATTGATATTGAAAGCGCTGGAAGAATTGAAAACGCTGGCAGAAGCCAGTAATTTAACTAATAAGCGTAAAAATAAAAATTGGTTGCTTACAATGTACAGAAACAAACTTCACGAAGTTTCATTACACAATTAGCACAATCACAATACACAGAACTTCACAAAGTTTTATCGTAGTCACAGTGGATCTTTGTGTCTCTGAAGTTTGCTGCAAGACCCTGCGCAGTTGCTATTTTTGTGTTAATGTTGAAGATGAAGTTAGCATTGTATAACTGCCCCTTTCACTCACTTACGTTTGTCGCATCTTCCTATCTCGCTTACTCTATGCAGTATACTCGATGACAAACTGTTTCTTGTGCAATGGTTCGCAGAACTTCAGAGACACAAAGAACCACTGTGACTCCTATACTATAATTTATAATTGTAACTAAACACGAGGTAATTCAAAGAATCCACTATCACACGACAGGTAATTCACAAGGAATTTAAAAAGCTCCCCAAGAAAACTTTAATTGTTGGGCGCATATGAGGGAAAGTATCTAAGGGGATAAAGCACAAACACTATATGAAGTTATGAAGAGTCACAATGTAAAATAAATGTAGGTACTAGTCCTGGAAATCTACTATTTATACTTCATAAAAAAGATAGCTTGATCTGTGCGACATATGTCAAACTGACGTTTACGTTATTGTTAGCCTGTCAAGTGCTATTGTTACTGTATCGATACTGACAGCTGTCGCAGAGATCAAGCTATATTTTATGAAGTATAGTGATAAAGTTAGTGGCACGCGGCGGATTAGCCTACGCGCAAAAAGCAGCGGTTGCGGAGGGGCGGTCTACCGACGCGCAAACACTGGTTGCACGGCTGGTTGCGGTAAACCGACTGACTCCTTAAGCGAGCCCTAGACAAGTGACACTTTATCAATGAAAGCGTGGCGATAGCGATTGGAAAAATGTCAAAAATGTATGGAAATGACAAACGCTATCAAAGTGTCACGCTAACATTGAATGACATTTGTTTATAGCGTCTTGTTTGAGCGAGAGAGAACAAGCTTCTTGATATTCCTCCACGCCAAGATTTACCAACCAATTACGACATTGAAATTAAAGATGCACCGCGTGATGCATTTGGCATTTGTGAGATGGCTGCCGTTTGTTTTAAATACACCAGAAATCGCAAAAATACTACATGATCAATATAACTGTGCTCCTCACTGGAATGCGAGCCCGCCTTACCGCGCGGCGCCTGGCATTCGCCCCGTGCGCCTATTGCGAGAGTCGAACGTCACAGTGACTTATATGGATCTCCAGCACTCATTCCACGTACCTCTCTGAAGTCCATTGACCTCAGGTTAAGAAACCCTGCTGTATATTATTTTGCCATTTCACAAAGAAATAAAATCATGGATTTCTCTTCCTCCACAGGTCGCATAGTAATTCGCACAGCGCTTGAGATAAAGAAGCCCAAGCGCGACTCTTCGTTGAGCTCGGTATCTTCAGACGGGCGCGGCCGGGACGGGAGGGACGGGAGGGATGGGAGGGACAGTCAGAAGAAGATCAAGACTGAGAGGCTCACCACGCCTGAGCGAGAGATGGAGTATAATAAGACTACAGGTAACTTGATCAGTCTAAGGGCTTGTCCCCATCACCACGTCACGACACTCACGACGTCGTCAACGTGGAAATTTTGACGACGATTTAATCTTTTTTTGTATACAATTTGACGAGAACGTTTACGTTAACGCGAATGAGTACGTTCAAAAACTCGTTAAGTTTTTAGTTTTACTTGAAGATTTTTGTTTCTGTTTTAAACCTACTTCAAAAAAAAAGGTCAGGCCAAGGTGTCTTGGTGATCCCATGGTCATCAGGTCAGGGTCTGATGAAAGTATCCTGGAGAAATCGAGGGAGCTCCTGAAATCTCAAAAATAATATAATAACTAGGCTGCTCAAAATGATATAATAGGCGTACATAAAGCGAATTGTGTATTTTCATCAACAATCCTATCATTTGCACTCAGAAAGTATCATTTGGTGAAGTGGAACTGATGAAGAAGACAGATGGCGACTGGAACTCCGTAGTGCTAAGTATGTCACGGGTATAAGATATCTCGAATAGTTAACCGACTATGATGAAGCAAATACTTATAAATAAATAGTACCTAATGATGAAAATGGTACCACCGAACAGATCTGATGATGAAGCTGGTAGTTTGGCACTGGAACTCCGAAATAAAACAATGTATCCTAGTCGTGTTTGAACTTATTGGAATCGTTATGAGATGTAGTTTGGCTATAAATGATTTTCATGGTAATTGGAGGTACTTAAAAAAACTAAAAAGATAAAAATAAAAAACTTTTTATCAATGAAATCAAACCAACTTCCAAAATAACTTTCTTTTCCGAAGTCGTTGTCGAAAAACGGAAAACAATAGATACCAAAGACGAAGAAAGTAATTTTTCGCTTTGTAGTTTTTGTTTTGGAAGTCGGTTTGATTCTTTTCTTAATTGTGGTCACTTTTGGTCTTTGACATCTGCAATACCAGAGACATTGCAGCCAGATCAAGATAAGTTAAGACTTAAGTGTACCTGTTGCATATCCCTGTAAAAATAACAAAATACATCAATGAGAGTTTCCATAAAAAAGTTAATATTGATTGCCGGAATATATTATGTGAAACTTTTGCATAATTTTTCTTTTCTCAGTCCAATTTGCCAAATTCGATGATGTGCAAATAGAACCAGGCAGGAAATCCAGGAACGCGAAAATGTTTCAGATTATTTTGTTATTTCCACACATTAAATATTTATGTTAGTTAGTCACAAAACACGTCAAATTTTGCCTATATTAATTTGAAACTGAAGCTATGTACAAATGTACATCATGAAGATGTTATAAAGCTATTAGTCAGCCTGAAATATTTTTTATATTTTTTTTGTTTTCCAGCGGGGATGTACAGCATGCCCTACGGATTCGGCTACCCGTTCTGCCCGCCCGGCTACGCCTACCCGCCGCAAAGTATGAGTATCTTACACGTTCTATATCTTTCTTATTTACAATCTTATGTCTTTGCTATTTTTTTTATCAGGAGGAGGGTATTATCACACTGACGTTTGTCCAGCGTTGCGGCAAAGTAATTGTAAAAATATACATGCCTGTAACTTGTATAAAAGTGTGCAAGTAGCTTGCATGGCATTGTGAGTTGTGACATCCACTATATTGCGCCCAGCCTATAATTTTACATTTGTCATAACCCCCCGCCTATGAAGTTCTATAATTATTAACAGGCAACCATAGACAATACCAGTCACCATTGCCCTCAAAACGGTGAAGGAAAACGTCGTGTGGAATCCGGCATGTCCTAGAACCAAAAATTCGAAGACATGAGACATCCACCAACCCGCACTGCGTCCGCGTGGTGGATTACGGCCCATCCACTCTCACAGAGAGTAGGCCTGTTTCCCAGGAGTGGGAATATGAATAGGCTGATAATGATGATGATAGAAAATAAAATGCAATAAATAATAATAAATACTCCATGAACGCTTACAATAGCGAAGCGAAGTGCTTTTAGCCCCGATATTCCGATGAATTAAAATTCACAAATTAAATATTTTCATTTTATTATCAAAAACCTAGGTAAGTATGCTTATATATTGAAAAAACTGTAATATTGGATGTAGAATATACATTTAGATAGCTAAAATTATATATAAAACATAGTCTTAAAACACCTGAAATGTTTATAAAACAAAACAAAATATTGAGAAAAAATAAAATACTAATGTGTAAAATCGTATAGTAAAGCCGTTTTTTTTATTTTTTTATTTATATATTATAGGCTCGCGCTTGACCACTATCTCACCTGATGGTAAGCGATGATGTGGTCGACGGTGAAGCACGCTTGTCTAGAAGTAACCTATTCACTCTTGATCTTGACTTAAAGACTCCTAGATTGTAGCTATCGGGAAACACAGACTCCGGCAGGGAATTCCACTCCTTAGCTGTACGCATAATGAAAGTATTTCCAATCGTTTGATAGAAAAAGTCGAATCGGCACTGCATTAGGTATTGAATTAGCTATTACTAAATTATTAGTTTTTGAGCTGTTAAAAGTAAAATTACAGGCTGGACGGAGAGTAATCAGTAGTTTTGAATAACTGGGTGGATTCGAAAGGGTCATATTTTGCGGTTAGTCAATGTGCCCGGTTCGGTCAATGATTACTACGCTGGCTAAATGGTAATGTGACATGCTCCTCAAAGTCCAAGCATATCCAAAATCTACATAAAAAGCCTATTGTTCTCTCACTCTAGTAATTTCGTACAGATAATTTTTAGACCCGTATTAATAAACCATTTTCAACATATTACTGTTGAAGCGATATTGTGACATTACGTGCAGTTTATTAACACGGGCCTATGCCTATGCTTCACAGAGAAAATCGAGAGATAATGGGCCAATTTCTGAATTGAGTATTTGAGATTAAGAACGAGTTGAGTAATTTGGTCAAACTATACTTAAGGCGCCGATTCCCTTGAGTAGCTGATTTTAAAATGAGAATCACGTCTAAACGGCTAGTCGTAATTTATTGGAAAAATTTATGTTATATTAGACCATTTTCTTAATAATTTCATCTGAGCAAATTTAGAGTTTTATTCGTATAACATAGTGTAATTAATTTGTAAAGTTATGTCTAAAACGGACAAAAACACGACAATCACAACAAAACCGCTGGGCGTATTTTAATGAAATCGACACCATATCAAAGACAATTTAATTATCTACATTTTGATCTGAAGCTTTTTTTTTTAAAGTCATAGAATAATAAGAAAAGTACAAAACTACTAAATTTCGGGTCGCGCGGGTGAGAAACGAGGGCGCGTTTTGTTCCCTCAAGGTCGTTGGCGTTAGTCGTCGTCTTAAGGTTGCCCCAGTCAGGCATTCTTCCATACAAACGTAGTATGGCGATTACTTCACTGTTTGACGGTGAACGTTCAAAATAAAAAAATATATCAATTTGTCTCATCGTTATCTAGCCCTGTATGGAAACAAACAAGTAACAAAAAAAAAAACATATATTTGAAAGTTATAAGCGTCAAAAGTGCCATATTTCAACACTAATTTTAACGCAAGTTTGCGCGGCAAAAAATACCATAAGAAGAAGGTAAACTGCAAAACAGTCACCATCACAGGGATAGATTAGTAATTTAAAAATAAAAATAATTTTATGTTGTTCAGTAGTTTTTCATGATATCCATATTTCCAAAGGTCTGTTTATGAAATATGGCGCGCTCGTTTTCGTTCTAAATCATCATCCATTAGGAGTTACAGCGTTAGGAGTGTGTATTCGTACGCGCACTAGCTTACTGCTCATCATAACTTCTATCCCTTTCGCACGTGTTGTCGGATAAGATAGCATGCATTTTAACCCCGCGAAAAAATTAGTTCACATTACAGTACATTTTAACAACTAATAGGCCCATAATATCTATTTGTGACCACACAAGTTTCTTAACGTTATCCTAACTGTGTGACAGCGTCAATGTACTACCCTGTGCGCGGACAGCATGCGCACCCTTAAGCTGGAAAACCTGTCAAAATTTGGCACTAAAGTACGGGTTGCCACGTTCTAAAAATACTCAATTCAGAAATCGGGCCAAAGAGTGAGAGGTCCATTGGCCAGAGACTAAAATCATCTATTAACTACAATTTTCTTGAATATTTTGTAACTTCACTATCCATATTTATTCTTTACTATGAGTACCTACGTAAGTTTTCCGTTGCTACCGATTCTTTTTACCTACTTCACCTCATCTAAAAGTGTGGCCTGTGAATTCATATAAACAAAGGTGAACAAGCGGTTCATATGAATCCGAAAATTCACGAAAATTTAGTTTGATCAGAAAAACATATTAAGTATCTGCTTATTTTAGGGTTGCCCTAGTCGGTCATTCTTCCATACAAACGTAGTATGGCGATTACTCCACTGTTTGACGGTGTACGTTCAAAAAAAAAAAAAAAAAACAATTTGTCTCATCATTATCTTGCCCTGCCGTCGACTAGGGCAACCTTAAATTAAACAGAGATTTTAACAACTAAGGCCCATAATATTTATTTGTGACCACCCTAAAAGTTTCTTAACGCTATCCTAACTGTGTGACAGCGTCAATGTACTACCCTGTGCGCGGACAGTACTACGCGCCGCCCAACGAGTACATGCGGCGCCCGAGAGGCAGGGGACGTGGCAGAGGCAGGAACCCGAGGATGCCGTACTTCGACGGGCCTGACGCCAACCACCAGTATTATAGGTATTGCGGCTTGTTCATACCTTAAGAGGAAATGCGGTCGCAGAAATCGGACTGAATATCCTAAGTAAAAGTCATAATTCGAGGTTTGGCTCTCGCCTATTTCCTCCTCCAATATTGGACCAATTTAAAAGATATTTCATAAACTGAAAATACAGATCCACTGTGCCCCTATGTTTTCCTTTTTCATTTATAGTTGCCAAATTTGTGCACTAGGCCTCTGTTGATAGCGCAATTTTAAGCATATTTTGAGGGTTCTAGTGCTTCTAAAGATAAATGTATCATCAAAAAGAAATACACGGACACCAATTACTTACATTTGGGGTCCCTGTCTTAAAAATAATATGCCCGTCGCGGTCCGTAATGGCCAACTAACCAGGATCTTCAAGATTAGGGCTTGAACTAAAAATAAATAAAAGTTAAAATATACTAAAAACACGCTTTATTTATAGAAAACCAAACTTAAAAGTAGAAAATAATCTTTAATAAATTTAAATTAAGAATACAGTGATAAACAAAAAAATATATTGTAACAAGTAAAATTTCAAAATTTAAAAACCCCCGACACATTTATCTTGCGAAAACACCCCGATTCAAACAGTAAAACGCCCATAACTTTTGAACGGCTGAACCGATTTATTCAAACATAGCTAAGAACACTCTCGACAAAATCACCTTTCAAACAATAAAACTAAATCAAAATCGGTTCATCCGTTCAGGCGCTATGATGAAACAGACAGACACACAGATACACAGACACACAGATACACAGCAACACACGTAAAACTTATAACACCCCTCTTTTTCCGGCGGGGGTTAAAAAAGCTTGGGGTAGGTGACGTCAATTGTTATAATATTTTTATTGACAGGTATAGGTAAAAGTAAAGTCATTTTTAAAAACATTTTAAAAAGCACCTCATTCTTTTTCACAATTTTTTTTTTTTTTTTAATCAACCATTTTAAATTTATTGAAAATTATTTTCTACTTTTTAGTTTGGTTTTCTATTAAAGCGTGTTTTTTAGTTTTTTTAAACAAATATGCTTTCGAATCTTTTCAAAATCGAACTTATGATTTAGATTTAGACCATAGCTCCTTGAAGCCTCGTGTCAATCAAGTTTATTTTATAATGCCTCGTTGGTCTGAGTGTGAGGTTCGAATTCCAGATCGGGCAGTTTTATTGGGATTTTCCATCTGAAATTTCTCAAAAGTATCCCGTAGTCTGGATCTGTAACCGATTGATGGCAATAGTCCCGCTCCATGAGACAAAACAAAAAAAAACTGCCGGAATATGAATGTAATATTGGTAACCTCTGCACAACCTTCGGGTCACACAAGCCTGATGAATGTTGCTGAACTGTGTCATCTTTCCATTCCAGATACTTCAAGAAGCTAACCGAGCACAATCCTCACAACGAGCACGAGGACCGGTCGCGCGGTCGCTCGCACTCGCGCTCTCGCTCGCGCCGCCGCGAACATTCACGCTCGCGCTCGCGAAGACGCTCGTATACACGCTCGCGGTCACGCAGCAGGCGGTCTAGGAGTCGCAGGAGTCGCAGTCGCAGGTCCAGGTCCAGGAGTCGGAGATCCAGGTATGATGTTGAATAGAAGAATATAATAGAAAAAGTTTATTCGACACACACACAACTCAACAGCAACAATGAAAAACCGGCCAAGTGCGAGTCGGACTCACGCACGAAGGGTTCCGTACCATTATCGCAAAAAACGGCAAAAATATCACGTTTAATGTATCGGAGCCCCCCTTAAATATCTATTTCATACTACACTGACTACTGTACTGTTTTTAGTATTTTTTGTTATAGCGGCAACAGAAATACATCATCTGTGAAAATTTCAACTGTCTAGCTATCACGGTTCATGAGATACAGCCTGGTGACAGACAGACAGACAGACAGACGGACCGCTGAGTCTTAGTAATAGGGTCCCGTTTTTACCCTTTGGGTACGGAACCCTAAAAACTAACAGAGAAGAGAAATGTCATCATTATCCTCATCATCATCAGCCTTATAATGTTCCTACTGCTGGGGTACAGGCATACTCCATGAGAGAGGTAATGGGCCTACCACGCGGGTCCAGTGCGGGTTGGTGGATGTCACACGTCCTCGAATTTTTGGTTCTAGGACATCCCGGCAGCCGGTCTCCTCATGATGTTTTCCTTCACCGCTTTAAGAGTAGTGGTGATGAAATAATTTACATAAAGTAAAACGCCTGCCTGGTCCACGGAATCTGCTCTCCATATGGTGGTAGGCCAGATAGAGGAAGCAATCCATCAGAAAGGTTCATGCCTGGGCACTTTCATAGACATCGAAGGAGCTTTCGACAAAACCAACTTCTCCAGCATTGGTGCTGCACTCTCCAGACACGGAGCAGAACAGGTACTAATTGACTGGATAACCAACATGTTAAGCAAACGTGCGGTTCGTATGGAGGGTGAAAACCAGCTGGCGCTGATAGCCAGGGGCTGCCCTCAAGGAGGAGTGCTCTCCCCTCTTCTGTGGAATCTGGTAATCAACGATCTTATCACCAGACTTAACGAACACCGTTATTACACAATAGGGTATGCAGACGACCTCGCAATTCTAGTACCCGGGAAGGTGACTGGAACCATCTGCAACCTTACGCAGCAAGCGCTACGAATAGTAGAACAATGGTGCAGGGAGTATGATCTTTCAGTTAATCCTTCTAAGACGGTACTGGTCATGTTTACTCAAAAACGAGCACTAGGCCCTTTCCGTCTTCCAAAGCTGTTCGACACTGAACTCCTGCTTTCCAACGAGGTCAAGTATCTTGGGGTCATTCTCGACAGCAAGCTTAACTGGAGCAGTCACTTAGACAACAAACTTAACAAGGCGTGCATTACCTTCTGGCAATGCAAGAAAATGATAGGCAAAAAATGGGGCTTGTCCCCCAAAATCATTCTCTGGCTGTACTGCGCGGTGATTCGGCCCATGATCTCCTATGGGGCCGTGGTTTGGTGGCCCCGCACTAAGTTAAGTACCGCTGTGAACAAACTGCAACGCACGCAAAGACTGGCCTGTATGGCGACGTCAGGCTGCATGAGAACTACCCCGACTGCTGCGGTCGAGGCTATGCTGGATCTGCCTCCGCTCCACCTTTTTATTCAGCAGGAGGCCACGACGGCGGCAGTACGGCTTAAGGCATTAGATCTCTGGGGTAAGAGAACTACACTACACACGGCTCTGCTCGAGGACCTAAACAAAGAGTTCCCTATCACGACAGCAAGTATTGACCGGATACCTAAGCAGTTTGTTTTTGACAAAAAATACAAAATCCAACTCCATGAGGACAACCGCTGTGAGGGGTTACGCCCAGACGAGTTGAGGATCTTCACCGATGGTTCCAAGACAGGTACTGGCTCAGGTGCGGGGGTGTTCTCAGAGGACCTCAACATTCATATAGCCGCGCCACTTGGGGCTTTTAACACGGTGTTCCAAGCAGAGTGTGTGGGCATAAGCCTGGCTGCATCGGCCATTCTAGACAGGCAAGTAAAAGATTTCCCAATACGCATCCTCTCAGACAGCATGGCCGTCCTGCAGGCGCTGAGCAGCCACACGGTATGCTCTGGACTGATATACGAGTGTCACCAACGCCTAAACCAGGTTGGGTCAAGCAATAAGGTAACCATTCAATGGATAAAAGGGCACAGTGAGTCCCGAGGCAACGATGCGGCGGATGAGCTCGCCCGTAGGGGATCCAGTATGGCGGTGGTTGGTCCGGAACCAATCGTGTCAATACCATTCGGATACCTCCGCAGTCTGGTAAGAAAACGCACCAAAGAGCAACACCACAGATTGTGGATTGACCACAGTGAGTGCAGGCAAGCCAAAGAGGCACTTCCCGCAGTGGATAGTCGGTTCACCAAGAAGGCCCTACGGCTGACGAAACAACAGCTGCGAGCAGTCACAGCTGTAACGACTGGTCACGGGACTTTTAATAAGCACCTTTTTGTCTTAGGGATTACGGATAGCCCGCTGTGCAGAGCATGCATGGAAAGGGACGAGACAGCAGAGCACCTGCTCCTAAGCTGCCCGGTAATCGCCGGCTACAGGGCCAAATACCTCGGTGAACCAGGTACCGTACAGGAGGTAGTCAGCAACACGAAGGCGCTGCTGGCCTTCCTCGAGGAGTTGGGATGGATCGAGTGAGGAAGTTGGTAGTAGGTTAATCCCCACCCGTACGCAAAATACGCGCTTGGTCGTGGAGTTGCGGAAACCAGCCCGTTTTAACCTAACCTAACCTAACCTAACGCCTGCCTGGGTTCGAACTCACGACCTACGACATGTAAGTCAGGGCCGATACCACTGGGTCACCACTGCTCTCTAACAGAGAAGAGAACTATGAAAAAGTACAACCAAGGTTCATGAATTGCGCTGGGCGTGCCCATACCGACAGGGTTACTAACTCAGTATTTGCAGGGGATCC
This sequence comes from Orthosia gothica, assembly GCA_949775005.1. NCBI lineage: Eukaryota > Metazoa > Arthropoda > Insecta > Lepidoptera > Noctuidae > Orthosia > Orthosia gothica. Next base: position 32,522,086 of record OX459038.1, on the reverse strand, counting down.
GACACCCAGCGCAGATTTTTGGTTGGCACCCGCTAGTGTCACATGGCTGTCGCTGTAACTTGAAATGCTATCTTCTCGTGCCGATGACGCATATTTTGTCCAACCATTATGGATTACCGGAGGTCCCCGTCGAGGTCGACGGCGGTGAAGGTGGTGTGATGATCAGGGGCCCTACTATGAGTGTTCGGTGCACGTACATGGTTTTAAAAATTGTTTAGGACTTAAGGAGTTGTGCAATAAGTAGGCTCGCACCTTTGCACTTACACGCGCGACCTACGATACCTATAAGCCTGCAATACATGTTGGCCGAGCGTTGTCGAGTGAAGGCTAATACCAACATGTAGACGACATATTTGCCTTGTCTTGCTATCGCTCTGTGTCACTTGCCTGGTTGGTTGAGTCACGGGGTCTCATTGCTGAGAAAGAAAATTTGGTTCAAATAAATCTCACTAGATGGCGCGACATGTAAGTACACTCACAAAATTCAATAGAATTGTGTGTAAAATTAACATTTTCTGGAATTGAACATAAAAATTGTATGTTCTTATTTAATCAACTCTCCTAAAGACAAAATTATGGAATATTGGGCTCTTAATTCACATTTCAAAGATTATTTGAACGGATCATTTAAAATTGATGCCAATAGATGGCGCATTTTTAAATTTCTGAGGCATTCCACTCGACTGTTAAAATTTGCATTGTAACACATTTTGGTGCAAAGAAACAGTAAAAACGTGCCATAATACTATATAACAAACCAAAAGACAAAGACAAAGACAAAAAGATATTTATTTCAACTGGGCCACCAAGCGGCACTTTTGAATGTCACAATTTAAATTTAAATGGAATACAAGTTGATTCTACCGTGCATTCGGAAAGTAGCTAGTTATGGAGAAGAATGCACAAGAAACTCCATACTTTTTAAATTTACATGGAATAAAAGTTGATTCTACCGTGCAACCTTCACTGTATTTAAAGTAAAAAATATTCACGAACCTAGTAAACCCTTTTACTTGCAAGTCGCTGATAACACCATCTATTGCCGTGAAACGGGATCGAACGCGATCGATGTACTTACAAAAATAACAAGATTAATCAGATGAAAAACGCTAGTTACGTCGGCACGGTTTCTTTGTATGGGATGAGGCATCTGTATTATTCTGTATGCTAGTATTATATTATCTGTGGTTGAGTAAAGATAAGTGCTAATGTGTATAGACCTCACTTCGGAGCGGTGTCACATACACTCGGCCAATAGTGTTCACATGTTTGTCCGCGCGCTATTATGCGGTTAACGTCCATCGTAGGCACGCGTACAAAATGTCACTTTCTTCGAATGACGATGTAATTAAGTTTTTGGAGTTTTACCAGAATGAACCAGTTATTTGGAATCCACTGTATAATAATTGTAAGCGCTCATTAAAAAAATAGCAGCGGCTGAGATAATTTCGACGTCGTCGTCCATATTGTTTCAGCGCCCAACATGTGGGTGTCTCCTCAAAACTCGTCTATATTGGCCATTTGCATTGGCTTCCTTCAAACTTGCCGAATGTCTAGACAGTAGCGCTTGCCTTGTCTCAATTTGTATAGGCTTGCGTTGGTTTAGACCAACGCGACAACAACGCAAAGAGTTTGACCGCTATCCAATCGACCAATCACACAGACGGAAATCCACATCGCGTAATTCATCTCGCATGTGATTGGTTGATTTGGTCGATTGGATAGCGGTCAAACTCTATGCGTTGCCGTATTCACTTACGCAATACGGCTGCAGAAATCGCACAATACAGGTTTGGAAGGCGAAAGGGGAGGTCTATTGCCTAGCAGTTAGACACAATTTAGAAAATAAAAGTCAGTGGGAACTGTAAACTTATTCATTTGGAATGGGCTACACTCCTGAACCTGAGATATCATACCAACAGTCCCTGATAATTAAAAAAAAGATTTAATGAGTTTCTTTTTGTACCTTGTATTGGAATAAGTATATTTCATTTAATTTCATTTATTAATTCATAAACAATATACATTGTGTTTGAACATATTATCATAAAAACTAACTAAGTTTTAAGCCTTTAACAGTATGGCAGGTAGTATTTTCTTATCAGCGCAAATCTACATAAAAACTGTCCTTATTTGCAGTTTGAATTGCATCACATCTGCAGCCTTATTGCGCAATGAATTCGGAAAGAGCAAAGGGCTAAGAGTATGAAAAGTCGACCAACCACATAGATGATTTCCATCTATGTGATTGGTCGATATTTCATACTCTTAGCCCTTTGCTCTTTCCAAATTCATTACGCAATAAGGCTGCTGGTATCGCTTAGCTTTATTTACCAATACATCCAAACCTAAAATTTACCCTTTACTTTCCAGGTCGTACAAAACACGCAGTCGCTCCCGTTCTCGGTCTCACCGCCGCTCTCGCTCTCGCCGCTCCCGCTCCCGCTCCAAGTCGCATCACTCGCATCACTCGCATCACTCGCATCGCTCGCGTCGCACGAAGAGTCCGTCCGTACCCGGCCGGCTCAGTCCGGACACTCACAAAGTCGTCACACCCAGCCAGGAGAAAGCGAGGCGGTCTCGCAGCTGGTCTCAGAACAAAGATCCGACCTCGACTGGTAGTCCTAAGGATAAGAATTAAAGCAATATGTACAGTATTTATAAGTAAATAAAACTTTATTAAGATTTTGTTGACTTTTATTGAGTTTCTGTGGCGATATCTATAACGCCTCATACGTACTACACCTGACGTTTCGCAAACCCTGCATCGCCCAGGAAGAGCTATCCGTGCGACATTGCGACTAACACAAATGTGTTCCAACCGTAAATTGAAAAACTATTGATGCAGAGATTTAATAAAAGTTGCAGAAAAATTGAAAAACAAAAAAAACATATAGTCGAATTGAAGACGATTTTTTGAAGCCGGTTAAAAAGTTAGAAGTCAAAGGGTTCACTCAATCCTTACTCAAGGGTTCCTACGTCTCAGTAAATCGAAAATTGAACATGTTCGTCACTACCGCCAGACCCCGACGCCAATCGCTTCCATATTTGGTAAATAATTAATACTCAATTGGTACCAATTAGTACTCGATCAACAAAATTGATACCTTAGTAGTTTTCGAGAAAATCGACTTTGCAGGTGGTCCTGCGGTATTCACGCTACATTCAGCAGGACCTACAGCTATTCTAAGTAAACAAATATAAGCGATTGGCGTCGGGGTCCAGCGGTAGTCACGGACATCATCATCAAACATAAATATAACACTTTAGAGGTTCCTAATTTTCAAAGAGAGATGAAGAACTTTAACACTCCGTTCTTCATACTTCTAAATAACCATAGCAAACAACAAACACGCCTGTATTCCTCGAAAGGAGTATGCAGTAAATAAAATTAAATAAAGAGATAGTAGTCTGTAATCTTACAAATAGTAGCCTGTATTCCTCGAAAGGAGTATGCAGTCAATAAATAAAGGCATAATAGTTTGTAATCTTCCAAGTAGTAGCCTGTATTCCTCGAAAGGAGTATGCAGTAAATAAATAAAGAGATAGTAGTCTGTAATCTTCAAAATAGTAGCCTGTATTCCTCGAAAGGAGTATACAATAAATAAATAAAGAGATAGTAGTCTGTAATCTTCCAAGTAGTAGCCTGTATTCCTCGAAAGGAGTTTGTAAATAAATAAAGAGATAGTAGTGTGTAATCTTCCAAGTAGTAGCCTGTATTCCTCGAAAGGAGTATACAGTAAATAAATTAAGAGATAGTAGTCTGTAATCTTCCAAGTAGTAGCCTGTATTCCTCGAAAGAAGTATACAGTAAATAAATAAAGAGATAGTAGTCTGTAATCTTCCAAGTAGTAGCCTATATTCCTCGAAAGGAGTATGCAGTCAATAACCTCTGGTCAGTCGACTAGAGTACAAAATTTTTGTCGGATTCGGTCACGCAATCTAAATTAGATTGTTTTGGCGCGTACATTATTACCTCAATGTAACGTAGTGGCACCAATGCTCGACACTTTTAGGAGATAGTGGACTTCTTTATAAAATTAAAAGTCATTTAGTCACCTTTAAACCAAAAGTAACAATTGAGTATTGTAAAGTATATTCTTGAGATAAGAATAGGGTGTATTATTTTTATTAACTTTAAATAGACTAGAAAAAAAACCAATAAAATAAAAAAGTGTATAAATCACCAATCATCGACACTGAATCTCCAATAATCAACATCCAGTTATCGACAGTTACCAGTTACCGACACCCAGTTACCGACTATTACCCGTAAGGTAAACATCGCTAAATTATAACTAATATCACTTTTTCTCAAAAATGGTATGTAATGTTGACATAACATCTCTAAAAAGTATCCAGAAAGTGAACTCTACCGGAGACTATTCACAACTGTCCGGTAAGAAGCGAGATTTTAAATTTGGAATCTCCTACTGTCCAGTAAGTAAGTATGTAATTTACTTACTGGACACTTGGTCATCCTTCATCCCTTTTTTTTTTTATGGCTTCGCACGGTTTAGGTCATCCTCTTTAGATCTGCTTAGAAAAAAAAAACATAGTACCAGACACAGATTAGAGTTTAGCCATTATAACATGGTTAGAGGGAGGCTCCAAATATATATCTATCTCTTTTTGGTATGACATTTTATGAGATACATAATATATTTTGGAGCCTTAAACATCCATTTTATTGTCTGTGACACTTTTTTTTTTTTTTTTTTTATGGGTCTGTGACACATAACGCGACGCAGAAAAAGTATGCACGTTGCGTTTTGTACTTAGTAATGTTGTAGAAGTATAGTGTGGGATTTTATGTTTGTATTTAGTCATTTCAGTTTATAAATCATGTTGGATTAAAGAGTCCGTTAATCAAGATGTACAACAAACAAATATAAATGCCCCCGGTAAATCGATCACAATATCTATCAGTAATTGCCCTAATATGAATGTAACCTTCAATATTAATTAAACGAATTTGTTGTTAAACTTTCTTTCATTTTTGAGAAAAGCATTATACAAACCTCAACCAGTAAGAAAGCCATCCTGGCCTCGTATATAACCGGACCTCACCTGCGGTTCGGTCCGGTTAACTCATACTCGGCCAGGAAGGCTTACTTACTGGATTCTGCTGTAATGTACTATTAACGTATAAAATCTGCACATCAGACTCTTTTGAAGTCAAACCTTCTTCAACGGTATTCTTTGCTTTCTTAATCCTTTAGTTTTCTTTTCATTGGTTAACTGTACTTTTAAGAGCGGACTCTAGTCAACAGGAATTTGAAAAATAGGTATTTGAAGTAACTATTGCCGTCGCGTCACCTCCAACCTCACCCCGTAAAGTGCGAAAGGGACAACTGCAGCTCAGGCTGATTTTACCTACAAAAACTTTGACTAAAAGACATTTCGTATTCTGCTGTTTTCTTCATGAAAACTGGGGGGTGACCACAAGCTCTTAGAGTAAGGTTATTTTGATATCGAGTAAGTGACAGATGTATACATGTCATATACATCTGTCCCTTACACACACTCAAAATAACCTTACTCTAAGAGCTTGTGGTCACCCCCCTGGTCAGATCTAAAAAATTCTTATATCAAAATTTAGAGGAAAAGTATATCTATGCTCCTATCATTTCCTTTTTTGTTAAAAACTTATAAATTTTGTCTGAAGTCTTCTGAACATGGCGGTAAAAACGGGCATTTTTTTCGGATTTTTGGATTGTCATATTTCTTTTTGTGATTATGTTTTGAAAAAAATAAATGATACAGGCACGTATTAATTAGACCTAGATTTTATGAAAAAAATCATTGCTCTAGAGGCATTATCCACGAAGAAAACAGCAGAATGTGTTTGTATGGAGAAAGTCTCACTAGAGTCCCCTCTTAATGTCTTTTTCTATTCTGTCTTACTCTTCTTTCTTTTCTTATTGTTTTTTATTTTTCTTGTGATGAAATTCCACCAGCACAGTACAAAATTTCCAAGCTTTATTTGTTACTGTTGGTGGATTTTTTTCTCGTTTCATTCTATATTTATAACTATCCAAATTTTTCGGCCAAAACAAACTCCTCTTGAAAGGAGATAGAACAATCACTCCAAAAGCATTTTCCAAATACTTCTTTTGTGGTGTTATGTACCTACCTACTGCGGTTCCGTGGCTATTAATTCCTATTACTATAAGGAAACCAGATGAAGATGAAGGTTTCATTCACGCAATCTTTTGTTATATTTGCGAGAGCTTTTTGCAGCACTGGGGCAAAGTTCTCTTGCCGACAAACTGTGGCTAGGTTCTCCACTTTCTGTTGTGTCACGGCTTTTTTCCAATGAGCTTTAGTCCATCGGTTGCAGAATATGCGTAAATTAGTTACGACTTCAATATCAATTATGAGCAAAAATTTGATAAATGAAGCGTCAGCTGTGATTTGTGACAATGCACAAAGAATAATGACTGTATGGTCGTTGTCCCCAAATTTAATCATGGAGCGGAATCGTAGAAATGTTTTGCAGCAATTGCAATTTTTTCGCCATTTTTACAGCCTCAACGCGCGGCTTTTTCTAATTGGTCGGGGGTATTATTTTTCGAGATTTTTCAGAGCCACCTGTAAGAACCAATCATCGACACATATTATTACCCAATTATCGACACTGTCGATTACTGGTACCTCGACTTTGATTAATCTATTTCAAATATCAACCAAATACGCAAAACAAAAAGAACTATATTCGCTTGTCACATGAAATATTTTTCAAAAAATTATTATCGACACGTGTCGATTATTGGAAAAGTCAGTTTTTGAAAACCAGTGATCGACACCATCAATTTACTATTATCAAAATAACCTTAAACTTCCGTTATAACAAAACTCGATCCTTTAGTCCTTAAATAACCCGTCAAAAACATCAAATACGAAGAAGTCACATTACATTAGGATAATTAACAAAAAAAAAATACACATTTCCTTAAGGATTTCTATATGGAATTCTGCTATTTTCACCAAATTTCTAGCCGCACTCAGTTTTCGCGCTCTCAATTTTGTTTGAAAATGGTGGATTACGCTCAAATTTCAATGGGAGCTAGTCAAAAGTATGCTGTATACGGAACAATGTTTGCTTAGTAAGAAATCGGTTGCCGACTCTTATTTTATAGGATCAAAAAAAAAAGTGTCGGTTATTGGTTCTTGTCGATCATTGGTGCCACTACGTTACATGAGTATAATTAGTCTTCGTGGCATTACATGAAAAACGGACAAAAAAAATTTTGTACTCTAAATTAGAGTTGTCGACTGAACAGGGGTTAAATAAAGGCAAAGTAGTTTGTAATCTTCCAAGAAGTAGGTAGTAGGCAACCCTATTTCCACTTGCACTTGGAATGGAATGATGAAATTTGAAGCCCGGCTGTTACTGAATATTTTATAATGGAGAAACAGCTTGAAAAGTTGTGATGTTGCCTGAGTAAAAAATTATAATTCTATTTGCGAGATTATCAATAATATATTGGACCTATATTTTTTGCTATATCAAATAAATAAAAAGTGCCAAAAATAAAGCGCATCAAAGTCCAGGAGTGGGGGCTTGTGACGTCACTTTGTCAGTATAAAGTGTAGCACACCGTGACGTCACACGATATTTCAACGCAAGCTGTATCGTCTTTATTTTTTGTTTACGTGGCAAATGAAAAAAATACGTAGGTATCCAATATTTTTAGGTTATCTGAATGACGGACTAAATAGATATGTTTTGTCAACTACCCAATTTCTGATTCATTTTTATTCGTCCTACATTTTCTGCAATTAAAATTGTTTATGTACTACTTTTATATTATAGAGTGTCTTATGTCTAATCGTAATCTTTGCCACGCGATTTAATAAGTAGGTAAATGTAATTATTATAATCACTCCGTTAATACGGATTGATTCTGATAAATAGATAGTGACGTAAGAATATGTTTTCCGCTGAGTGTTATTCCATGTTCCGAGTATATTTTCTTTCTTCTTCTTTTTAAAAACGTTGCCCCACACTAGAAACTTCTTCCTGTATCGTGGGTGCGTTTACAAACATTTAAACTCACCTAAACAAGACATCCAGATCTGGAACACCTATCTGTATGCCTTACATATATTTGTTCCATGCGGGAATCGAACCCACGATACGCAGCGCAGCAGCCGATCGTTCAACCACTACGCCGTGTCGGTCTGTCTTCTTCTTAGTGTTTCGATGGCAAATACATATTTTTTAAATGCTTTGTTTGGCCCAATATCCAGCAACAGCAACGCCATTCATTGACGCAGCCATAAGGTCCTCAGATGTACAGGTTACAGGGCATGCGGTACAGGATGAAAGTTGGGCCATGGTCTAAGGAGAGACGCCGCGCCGCACAGACACTGGACATCGGTACCATACCATCCGAGAACCGACTTGCGGAGGTTGTCTTTGCTGCGGCCCAGTCGGAGCGGAGCCTGTTTTGAGTTTTCTAGGTCGGCCATGGTAAAGCGTGCCCAGGCGGAAGGCTAATCGATGAAATGGTCAGGCGGCTTCAGCTTCTCACGCCTCTCTTAGGTGGTAATGCCATTAGACCAGTAAACCTAGGCCGTTGCTAAAGTTGCCAACGCTTGAGAGTAAATTGTCGTACGTAATGATTGCAGGTAGGTACAAAAATCTGACACCAGTCTTGCTAAGTGTATCGTGCTACCCAGTTAATGACTTGTGGATCAGTGGCGTAGCGTGCCTTGGAGGGGCCCCGTATAAAATTTGTTTGGGGCCCTTAAGAAGGTAAAGATATCTAAAAAAAAAAATGAATGAATAATTTTAAGCAAAAAAATTTTTTATGACAAATCAAATCAAATCAAAATATTTATTTGCTAGAATATGGTACATAAGGTGTTACAGTAAATTAGTTTCAGCATATCCTGCCATAACATGGCGTACAAATGTATTGACAATCAGTGATGTCACATAATCTAACTCACAAATTACAGATAAAAAAATAAGAAATATTTATTCATCATAATTATCTATCTGCCATTTTTTCATTTTTTTTTACAAATAAGTCATATTAAAAATACACTCTCCTTGCCTTTTTATCGGCAAACTGATTTATTAAATCATTTCTACTTTAGTTTTTCTAAAGTTTCTGCCTTTATGGATTTTTGCTTACGCACGTCGGGGGCCCCGTATAATTAATACAGCAGATACGGCGGTAGCTACGCCCCTGTTGTGGATGCAGGTAGGCAGTGCTTCATGTAAAATACTGGCTTTCAGCTGGATCCGTCTAGACTGGAAGCCGATGCCAATATAGTTGGGATAACTACATAATACTCGTACTGTTAAAAGAACTTATCGATGTCAAGACTCATCCGAATAAAGATTCTGTAGTGACACAGAGCTAGTCACAATAATTACCGTACCTCCATAACCATTATCTACCAGAATACCATTACCGGACAACCTTTTCCAGACCACCACATTACCACGTTTACCATGCAAGAAGCATTCATTGAACCGCCTTATATAAGACGCACGTTTGGCAACTCGGTTAAAGAAACAAGACTGTCTTAAGAAAGACAAATTCTGGGAAATAGAAACAGGATGTGGCGACGCGTGATTGTTATCAATATCATGATAACACTGCGCGCACCAGTTCGCTCCGAAAGGAACGGTTTGTTTGCAAGAGCAACGCACACATAGAAGATCCTCAGCGGCATTCAAGATTCTTCGAAGACAGCAGACGCGGACACGCAGCAACCCGACTGTCACTCGAATAAGCAACATGTTTTTAATTCTACCGAACACCTATCCAGTTCCACTCAGTGCAAGTGACCACTAAAATATGCCATCATTCCAGAGGTTTACCTTAGAGCTAACCTATGTCCAGCAGTTGCCGTCTTTCGGATGTTATGATCATAATTCCTCAGTATCATTGAAGGAGACTATGAATGCGTTAAATGTGAGTTCGCATAAAAATGTTTACAGTAGGTAGGTTCTTAAATGCCTACCTAAGGATTATACTGATTTCAGTATGTTATCTGTGTATGCCTAATCTTTTAAATACACCTGAAAAGGATTTGTGGAGGAGAAGACGTTGCCATTTTTGGTGACACTGAATATGTTTAAAAAGCCATGGATTCCTCCATGTAAGGAAGACTGTCTTCAAAGGCAGGATTGGGCCTGCGAAGCGAAGCGACGCGTTGCTCTAAGAACGTTCATAGCTTAGTCGAAGCGACGCATTCAACTCTGTAGGATAAGCGCATTAGATCGAATGGATGCGTCTTTTGGCTATTCTGCCTGATAGGGATGTGTGGGTGTGTTGTAGACACAGAACAGATAAAAGAGGTCCTCCTTTTATCAGTTTTGTCGTTGTGGAGATATGGGTCATAATGCTATGTACATTTTCAGATTATGTCTGGTGTGCTTTGATCCTAAAGCTACTTGCTTCAAAAGGATTACCACGAGCGTAGTAGATAAGTATAACAAAAACCTTCCAGGATATCCTTCAGAAACCTTTCTGCCTTAAACTGTTACATCTTACAGTTTAAGGCAGAAAGGTTTCCGAACCAAGGTTTGGTACCAAGCTGCCAAATCAAGGTCTTGAAAACAAATAAAGTTATACCTATTACTTACCTAGGTACCCAAATCTGCGAGGTGATTCGATTAATGATTCACAGCGCTAATGTGCCGTGTCTACGTTATTAATTACCTAGAAATCTTTAGCAAATGAGCCGAAACATTTTAATCTTGACTCGGTGAGTGTTTTGCTTTAAGGCTTAACACGCACTGCGGTTCTTATTAGCGCGATTTTTTCCCGCATATTCTGCGGCACATGGAATTGTTTGAAGCTGCATGCATTGCGGTAAAAAAATCGCTCGGAAGTAATACCGCAAGAAATCCGTGTTTTGTTACAGAATCCACCGCACCGCGCGGTGCGGATTAAATCGCGCGAATATTTTGAGCTCTAGGAACAGGTAGAAAGAGATAAAATTCGCGCGGAATCTGCGCATTGAGATTTTTATTCGCGCGAATTTACCGCCCATTCTGCGACCTATGAATTTGTATGAAGCTGTACGCACGCATTGCGGTAAAAATATCGTGCGGCAATAATACTACAAAAATTCGCGCGAATAAAAATCGCAATGCGTGAGTATGATTCAGCACGAAGTACAAAAATTCGTGCGAATTAAATCCGCACGGTTAAAAATCGCAATGCCTGCTAAGCCTTAGCACTATTGGTCGTAGGTTCGATTCCTGCAGGAAAATAAATATCTGAAACTTGAATCTGAATATGTACCTTGGTAAATAGCTCTGAATCTGGGTTTTAAGTAGATATTTGCAAGAATTTCCAAACAATATTATACCTATGTATTTCTTTTATCTTTGCCGCACCGCGACAAAACCCAGGACAGATATAAGCAGTCGCGGTAGTACCTACCCAAAGAGCCAAAGAGTCTTTTAGTCGACTGCCCTAGAAGGATGATAATGCATTTTACCTAGACGTGAAATCCAAAAACAATAATAATAGTAGGTACCTACATTATCTATCGAAGTAAAAACCCTACACGTCGATGTATGTACGAGTATCTAATCCAACATCCGTTGGTTTCTTTAAAAATACGCAATTTTATCAATGGATTAATTTTTAAAGAGCCATGGAACTGAAATTAATCGGTATTTGTATCAAGAGATTATGATATAATGACGTCCCTGTTATCTTTGATAAGGGCAGCTAATTAGTATATGTAGTAAGTCGGTAATTAATTCATTATAGTTAGTGACTTGACCGTTGGAACATGAAGGCTTTCGCTTTTGTTTTGTTGTGCGCACTCGCCGCCGTACAGGTAAAAACAATCTTAAATACTTCAGTGCATTCACATCGGTATTATATGCAACATTGAGGTTTTAAGTATATTATGTTATAAATATCTTATGATTCCCTTAAGATTTTACGTAAAAATCTTTGCCCTCTATATGAAAATATCGAGAATTTAGAGCCACGTCATAACATTTCCTGGCAAAAAGTTTTTTTAGAAGGGCTTATAGATTTAGGAATTTCTTTAGAGCTTCTTCTTATTAAGATCTTAGACATAGTGAAGAATTGAAATTAGACATACGATGTATATTACAGTTACCTAAGTGTTTATGGTAATTAGTTTTCAGGGAGAAAATAAGTAATAATGGTTAGAGTGGTTAGGGGGAAACGCAGTTACCAATACCTATTTTATATTTCTATAATATATATAATAATAATATTATAAAGAGGAAAGATTTGTGTTTTTGTATGTAACGAATAAAATTAAAAACTACAGGGCCCATTATAAAAAATCTTTCACCGTTGGGTAGCTACACTACCCCCGGGTACTACACAGGTGAAACCGCTAGGTGTCCGCTAGTCTCAGATAAATCAAATAATTTATTTCCAAGATATGGGTATTTACGTGTTCAGACACAAATAAATACCCATAACTTTTTACTAAGTTTTCTTCTTTGAATTTCTCTTCAAAATGATTAAATTACTATAATCAATAGTTGGTCAGGTGATTAATTTCGTATGTAGGCTTATCACCTTCTTTCCAAATATGCGGGTTCCGCATCTCAAAGAACGGCAGGCTTATTACGTATCTTTTGCAAGAGCAAAACGATAGCGATTTTTGCGCAATAATTGCTCTTCCATACAGAAGATTTAGAGTTGTTGGCGGTTTTTTTTTAAATAACTGCATCTGACCAACTGCGAGCGATAAGCAAACGATTGTGTAGGACCTACCATACCTACACTGCAGATAATTCCGACTTTTATGAAATAAAGCGTTTGATCGCTATCGTTTTGCTCTTGCAAAAGATACGTAATAAGCCTGCGGACCCCTAGCGACCGCTGCTGCGTATCTCAGTTTCGCGGGTATATCGCGTGGTGTTTTGCGGGTTCCGCAGGCCTGTATTCAACATTAGTCTGTCGCATGTATATTTGAGCATTTCCTATTATACTTACATTCAACGATATAACCATAATTTTAAATATATTTTATATCTACAACATTTAATTGTAGACCTTATCTTTCTTATCAATAAATAAATTAAAGTATGCCGTAAGCAGTAGTAATTAAATTGATCAGATTAAAGTGAAATACAGTATTTTATTAGCAATAGCATCTTTCTATCTTGCGTTTGCATCAGGCGGCAATTTGCACCTTTTAAATTAATTAGGAAAAACCTAGGTATAAGCCCCTTATCAATTTAAGTTCTTATCTAATTAGATTTTGTAATTAAGTCTAATCTTTATTTTAATACATCAAGTTAATTCTACTTAATTCCTAGATTAACGTTATCTTTTAATTTTGTTTTTGGTGATAGATTTTTCCATTTAGGTACCTAAAACTACCTGTAGCAAAGATATTTAATAATGAATGGGTATATATTACCCACGTTTGATCCTGAGTTTAGATATTACCTAAACTAAATATAAATTGGCTGTTAACAATTTATTTTAATTGACCTAAGTATTCCCCTCATTGGCCTTTCCCAATTTATATGTTCCTAGGACATTACCTACAGAATTTTCTAATAAATGTTTTGTTTTATTTGCAGGGCCGCCACACTGGCCTCGAGAGTAAGTAAACTATTCGTATTTCTTATTTAGATCAAATAAATTAAATAACTACATAATTCTCGGAAGCCTTATATATTACTAGCTTCTGTCACAAAGTACCCTACCTATGTGCTATTCCCGACTATAATCTATCTCTGCGCTAAATTTCATCCAGATCCGTTCAGCCGTTCTGGTTCTTCTCCATACACACAACCACACACACCCACAAACTTTCGCCTTTATAATATTAGTGTGATATAACTTTTCAAATTATCATAGACGACTTTATGTTTTGCACCCCTCGTAATTCAGATTAATTTCAATTAATTATTTTTATAAGTCAACCCCATACTTCCTATTTCTATATATTGTTAGCCTCTTTCATAGCGGCCTAATGGGAGCCAAAAATGGTCCCAAATTATTAACCGCTATCTAATGCAGACATAGACATAGGTACTACACGGTAAAAATAACTGTGCACTTCGCTGGATAGAATGCAACCTAAGGCTTAGCACGTGTTGCGATTTTTATTCGCGCGAATTTTTGTCCGAATTGAACTAACACACACTGCGGATAAAACCGCGCGCGATTTTTGTCTCCTACCTGTTCATAGAGTTTAAAATATTCTCGCAAATTTAATCCGCGCCGCGTCGCGGTGGATTCTGTGCCAAAACGCGGTTTTCTTGCGGTATTATTTCCGCGCGATTCTTTTCCGCAATGCGTGCAGCTTCATACAATTCCATCGCAGTCGCAGAATGGGCGGAAAAAAATCGCGCGAATAAAAATCGCAGTGCGTGCTAAGCCTAACTCCACGCGGTTACCCGCGCGGCGCCCTGCGTTCGAGTTAACGACAGTGACGTGACAGCTTCAGGGCCACAGTTATTTTGACCGAGCATTACTGAACCAGTCAATCAATCCCATTGTTACTGACCATTGCCTCCCCTCCAGGCACCCGCTCAGCCGCGGCTCTCGGCGAGAACCCCTGGGTGGTGCACCTTAGCATTGCCGTCTCCACCAGCGGTCTGCTTGACACCTGCACCGGCTCCCTCATCGACAACGCATGGGTGCTCACCGCCGCCAGCTGCGTCGCCGAGTAAGTTTCCTTACTAATCATACCTTATACTTTTGAAACATTGGGATTTTAGATACAGTGGTCTTTTTTACTGGTCTGAAGTTGGCTACAAATGGCTGCGCAGTATTCAATTAATAAATCAATAGCCCGCCATGCCATGGACATAGGAAGGCCTACGTCAAAAAAAAGTTAATTTAAATAGCAAAATCCCGGAATCGAACTAAAAAGCTGTAAACAGTAGTCGGAGGATACATTTTCGCAATCCGGCTGACACCCTGATCCTCCGACTGCACAGCATGATTTTTCTTTTTTACCCGACTGCCGAAGGACGGTAATGTGTTTATCAGTCTATGTATGTATGTATGTAAGTATGTATGTATGTATGTTTGTTCCTATATGGCGTTCCAGAGACCAAACGCGTTGGCCGATTTTGATGATTCATACGTCAATCGATGCGTCTTAACCCTGCGAGTGCCATAGGCTACATTAAAATTGGACAATAGAAAAATGGCGGATTTTGGGCGCCATATCGTGGGGGCCCAATTTTTTTTAAAATTAACTTTATTATTGCCAACTTTTTATTTTCGAATGACTTTTACCAGGCCCCTCAGAAAGTATTGCGAAAAAAAGTTTTTATATATGGGAGACTGGCCAGTTATAATGTTTTTCGAAAATATGATTATTTATAAGTAAAAATAAGTAAGTTCCAATTTCAAAATTTCCCTCCACATTTTTTGCGAGTTAATTCAAAGTATTGTGTCTCACTGAAATATGGATCTGCGCCGGGAACATTTTAGAGCTATGATTTTATACGATTTCAAGTGTCGCCTGAAACCGGATGAATCGTACGATAGACTTCAAATGGCATTCATGGATGAAGGCCCTTCCAAGGCAACCGTGTATCGTTGGTATAACGAATTCAAGCGCGGTCGACCAACTTTGGGGGATGACGAAAGAAGCGGTCGCCCTTTGACGGCTGTTACCGAAGAAAACGTGCTAGCAGTGAAAAATTTAATCCAAGACAATAGGCGAATTACATATCAGGAGATTCAACACATATTGAAGATTGGATCGGGAAGCGTTCACGAGATTCTACACAGCCATCTTCGCGTGAGGAGGATAGTATCACGCTGGGTGCCGCACAACCTCACCGATGCTCAGAAGCAGGCCCGGGTGGAATGGTGCCGTGATATGCTTAACAAATTTGAAGCAGGCTCGTCTCGGCGTGTTTACGACATCGTTACAGGTGATGAGTCCTGGATTTATCAATACGACCCAGAAACCAAGCGCCAGTCGACTGTTTGGGTGTTTCAAAATGAGCCAACGCCTACCAAAGTGAAGCGATCTAGAAGCGGGGGTAAGATTTTGATCGCTAGCTTTTTTAATTTGACTGGCCACTTGGTATCAATTCCCTTACGGGATCAAAGAAGCATTAATGCCGAATGGTATACTACCAAATGTTTGCCAGAAGTTTTCTCTGTTATAAGCAACAAGCGACCAAACACAGGGCTCCGCGGGCTACTGCTCCACCACGACAATGCACCTGCGCACACCGCACTCAAAACGAGGGACTTCCTGGACAGCACGCCAGTCAAACTCCTGGGTCACCCTCCTTACAGCCCTGATCTAGCACCGTGTGACTTCTTTTTATTCCCAAAAATAAAAAATCAGCTCAAAGGGATACAATTTTCGTCGCCGGAAGATGCGCTGGCTGCGTTCGAGCAGGCTGTAAACGAGGTGTCTGCGGCGGACTGGAAAAAGTGTTTTGAAAACTGGTTTAGGCGCATGAATCTTTGTATAGAGGCTGGTGGAAAGTACTTTGAAAAGATTTAATAAAAATATATGTACGTATAGAACAATTTTTTTTAGTTTCGCAAAACTTTCTGAGTGTCCCACGTAAACATAGTTAAGTGGTATATATTTTTGTAATCACCTCTTAAAACCCTTCATTTTGATACCCCACTCGATGGTGATAGTATAAAAAAAATAGTAACACGCACAATATGGCGCCCGAAAACAGCAATGTTTGTTTTTTTTTATCTAAGAACACTTGGGCGGTCAAGATGTATCTAACGATGCCTTAATTATATAAATACGTGTAACGGTTTGAAAGATATGTCATATGAGGTAATAAATAATATTACATGCATACAAACATACAAGATACGCGCGAAAAACAAAACCCTATCCTTGCAGTCGGGTAAAAAATATATTGTAAAAGGATTCGAGATTATTGTAGTCCCCGAAGGTTATTGGCACTTCCACCTTTTTTCTTGCGATTGAAGTATCTAATAATAGCTTTGAGTTGGACTGATAATTTTGCTTTCGAATTGTGTGCAGCCGTACTATTCCATACAAATCTCATCGTGAAAACTTATGCACGAGTCAGCAATGCGGAGTCAATCTAAAAAGTTTGACCTCAAACTTCAAGCTCATTTTACCTACGTTGAAAGGTGAACGGCAGATTTCGTACCGCATACTTTTTTGGTTGTTCGGTTATAGAATTTGTACCACTTATTAAGGCAACTAAGCCATTTATTTTTATATAAGTAAACTATTTTTAGAACTTCGGATTAATTAATAATATCAGTAAAAAGATTTTACTAAATAAACGTAATAAAATCGTACATTAAACGCAGTTATGTTTTAGAAGTTGCTTTGTGTAAAATAACACAAATATTGAAATGATAATTAATTATTTAAAATACAATTAACACATAATATAATCAAACTCATTATTATCAAACTGTTGCAATCTGCTGCTGCACATAGGTATCTTTTAATGCACTGAGTAGGTACAATCCTCATCTCAATCTACCTACTTAATGGTAAGTAAAACACTACAAAGATAGCAAAAAACAATTTAGAACATTTACTTTACACATTATGTAACAATATGTAAGATTTACGTATATGTAACATTGGTACACTAGTACATAATCTAAAAAAATAAAACTGGTTATAACTTTTACATCCCAAGTTCTAAAAATCTAAGAATTTAAAAAGGGATTATCTATCATATAAACTACCAATTAAAACAAAAAATATCCCAAAACACGAAATTTTACAAGCGGTACGAAATTCCCATACAAGCTTGCCATTCTCCTTTTAACGGAACAGCACTGCAGTCATTTCAGTGTGTTTGTCCTTGGCTCGAATTTAGAATCGAATGAATACATACATTTTGACTTTTTTTTTCGAAAAAGTCAAATATTGAAAGTAGTAATAGACTGTCGAAATCATGTATTTTGTGTCGAAATCGTGTTTCACCTAGAGATAGACCTACGTCTTGGTGAAAACAGGCGTGGTTTATGATGAAACTAGCTTCTGTCAGCGGCTTCGCCCGCGTAAAACGTGTTTTATTAACCCCCGCCGGCAAAAGAGGGGGGTTATAAGTTTCACGTGTGTTGCTGTGTATCTGTGTGTCTGTGTATCTGTGTATCTGTGTATCTGTGTGTCTGTCTGTGGCATCATAGCGCCTAAACGGATGAACTGATTTTGATTTAGTTTTTTTTGTTTGAAAGGTGATTTTGTCGAGAGTGTTCTTAGCTATGTTTGAATAAAATTGGTTCAGCCGTTCAAAAGTTATGGGCGTTTTACTGTTTGAATCGAGGGGTTTTCTCAAGATAAATGTGTCGGGGTCGGGGGTTATTTAAATTTTAAAATTTTACTTGTTATCCCAAGAGAACATTATACCGGGATGAAAAGCAGTCTATGTGCTATACCAGACTAAAATCTATCTCTGTGCGAAATCTCATCCAGATCCGTTCAGCCGTTCTGGCGTGGTTGAGTAACAAACATGCATCCATCCAAACGTTCGCATTTATAATATTAAGTAAGATTATGGAACGAATGGCGGTTGATATAATAGCAGCTTAAACATAAGATACTTCTCTGATCATTTTTAACCCCCGCCGGAACAAAAGGGGTGTTATAAGTTTCACGTGTGTTGCTGTGTATCTGTCTGTGGAATCATAGCGCCTAAACGGGAAGGTGAATTTGGCGAAAGTGTTCTTAGCTTGGTTTGAATAAAATCGGTTAAGCCGTTCAAAAGTTACGGGCGTTTTACTGTTTGAATCGGGGTGTTTTCGCAAGATAAATGTGTCGGGGTCGGGGGTTATTTAAATTTTAAAATTTTACTTGTTATCCCAAGGGAACATTATACCGGGATGAAAAGCAGTCTATGTGCTATACCAGACTAAAATCTATCTCTGTGCGAAATCTTATCCAGATCCGTTCAGCCGTTCTGGCGTGATTGAGTAACAAACATGCATCCATACAAACTTTCGCATTTATAATAATATGTAAGATTATGGAACGAATGGCGGTTGATATAATAGCAGCTTAAACATTACCCAAGATACTTTGATCATTTTACATATACCTACTTATAAACACCATTATCACTTCCACATACAAACTAATAACCTGACGTCAATATGGTGGTATACAGTTATCAGGCAGTTGCTTGGACCAGACACAACACCCGTCTGGTTGGAGGAATCTCCCTTTTTAATGAGGGCTTGCGGGATTTTTTTCCTGTTCCGCATACCTCCAAAACTAAACCATACAGCCACACTAACAGGACCGTTTCCCCTTAGTGCCCGTTTCATCTGGATCCGTTACGGCGCCGTGAACATCATCAACCCTGAACTGGTGACTGAGAGCTCCGCCGCGCGCGTCCACCCCGGGTACAACTCAGCCACCGGCGAGAACAACATCGCTCTCCTGCCCATCGGCAGGATCGTGCATACGACCGGTAAGTGTTGTAAAACAAAGATCTAAGGTTACACTAGTCGAAGATTCTTCCATACAAACGTAGTCTAGAGATTACTCCACTGTTTTTGACGATATACCTACGTTCAAAATTAAAAATGATATCAATTCGTCTCATCATTTTCTAGACCTTTAGGGAAACAAAAATGTGAAAAAATAATGTATTTGAAAGTTATGAGCGTCGAAAGTTCCTTATTTCAACACTAATTTTAACGCATCTTTGGGCGGAAATAAATACCATAAAAAGAAGGAAAATTACAAAACGGCCTCCATACAGGAATAGATTATTAATTCAACAATGCAAATAATGTTACATTATAAATATACATTTAGTTGTTTTTTCATGATATCTAGACTCCCAAAGGTCTGTTTATAAAATTTCGCGTGCTCGTTTTCGTCCTAAATCATCATTTATTTCGATAGAATTAAATTTGCAAAAGTGCTAATTCGTACGCGAACTCTTCTTACTGCTCATCATAGCATCTATTTCTTTCGCACGTGTCTTTGGATTAAATAGCATGCATTTTAACCCCGCGCACAAAATAGTTCGTGCCGTCGACTAGTTCAACCTTAAAGACTCACGCAGATAATTACGACCACGATGCGTAGACCTTTCTTAAAATAAATTGTTCTAAGCATAATAATATACACGTGGAATAGACTTTCTCAGAAAACACTTAGATAGAACATTTTCTATATAAAAAAGTATATTAGTCGCATCGTGGTCCCATTGTCGCCTCACCCTAGAGAGAAATTGTTGTTGCCTTGCCTCACCCTGTGTGCGACGAGACCTAAAATACCTGACCGAGACCTGTGATTCGTTTTTAAACTATGTGCACTATTTTTATAGAAAATTAGAGCAAATATGTCAATATAGACTCGTTTAAACACAATACCGAAATTTAAAAATAGAATCTTATTATAACACTTTTTATCTAACAAAATAATGTTGTGTGTTGTGTTGTGTCTAACAAAAAAATGAGATGTTTGAAATGTTTCTGGATATAAATGATTTTCAGGGTAATGTGAGGTACTAACTGTTTTGCGTAAGAAGCCGGTAATTTTCTGCACTATTATTTCTAAATTCATTTTAGTTGTAAACTTGTGGACCGTGGACTACATCGATTCGACCTGACCTAGTTTTGTTAACAAATATTTCGATTTCGCATATTGGACGTGGTTTTCGGTATCCTTACGGCAAAACTATCAATTTCGACTACTATACCAGAACATATAATATACCAGACGGTATATTATATTATTTTATTACTTTCATAGTTTAGTTGTCATACTGATCTAGATTGAATATGCAACATATTTTCCAATCGAAATATAAGAAAGAAAGAAAACATATTTATTTGTGAGTCGCACAGGACAAATTAAAAACCTTTTTACAAAAAAATACAAATGACTTCCAAATATTAACACTACAAAGTGGAAAATAACTTCAATTTTGAAAGTAGGTGTCAATAAACGAAAACCAAGAACTCCGACTTTTAGTTGTGGTACAATATATAATGCCCGCAGTTATGCCAGAATAGATTACCCAAATAACATAAAACTTGAACATAACCGGTGAAATCAGGCTGAACTGTACACAGTCATGCGTGGGGTACGCAGATGTGTACAGTTCACCTTTTTTTTTCACCCGTTCTTTAGAGCGTACTGGCGTGATGTTATGATAAGAAATGGTGTAGAAACAATAAACAGACATGCGATTGCAACAATCTCGAGAGATTTTCCGTCATTTATTGAAGAGTTCTATTGTATATCTCCGAAGTTCTTCATCATATCTTGATCAAATTAAACAGTCGAAAAAATAAACAGTCGAATTGAGAACGTCCTCCTTTTTGAAGTCGGTTAAAAATGGAAAGTAGATAGTACCATTTGGATCCTAAGAGATAGCGCAGTCGAGCAACTTTTGTCTCAACTCGTGAAAATTTCAACTGTCTAGCTATCACGGTTCTTGAGAAACAGCCTGGTGACAGACAGACAGACAGACGGACCGCGGAGTCTTAGTAATAGGGTCCCGTTTTTACCCATTGGGTACGGAACACTAAAATGTGGCCAAATACGCGAGGCTATTGATGTCACGAACTGGACCTACCTAGGTTTGTTGCAAGCAGTTAGAATAGTGGTATTCCTCAAGAAATGTATCTATTAACATCTTCTATCAACAGTAACACATTATTTATTTTTTTACAGCTAACATCGCCCCGATCGAACTTGGCGGCGCTGTTGGTGACTCCGTCACGTTCTGTGGTTTCGGTGGCGAAGATGGTGAGTACCTGGTTACCCTGCCTCGTCGGTCTCGCGTTCGCCAATGCGACCCCCGTGCCTCGGAAAGCACGTTAAGCCGTTAATTCTACGTTTGATCTCTCTGCGGTTGTGTCGGATGGCCGTCTCATTGAATAAGAGAGTGAGAGAACAGAGAGTGCTCCTGGATTAGCAAATACACTTGTGCAATTGTATAATATCGCCACCACGCCGATGGTTGGTCTCCACTAAGATTAGCTGCGGTAGCCGCAATCCGGTCTGGGCGTTACCATAAGCTCTTAGAGCAAGATTATTTCCATTGTGGGTAAGGAACAGATGTATATGACTACTTGTATACATCTGTCTCTTTATCGCAGTCGCACCATGATAGTTTTGACACTTCATGATAAGGCCCCTGGACTAATATTCTGGCCATGAATGTATGTGTGTGACCGTTGTAGGCCACAGGCCCATAGTAGCGAGTGTCTGACTGACTGACTGATAGATTGAGAAATGAGGTAATAAGACAACGTTGTGGTTTAAAAGAAGATGTAGTGACTAAAATTGAAAAGGGTATGTTAAGATGGTTTGGCCATGTTGAGAGGATGAATGAAAGTCGACTAACGAAAGGTATTTACAAGGCAGACGTGAATGGAAACGCCGGGACGGGACGCCCTAGAAAGACATACATAGACCTTATAGGTGATGTTCTTCAGAAAGGCCAAGTACGCAGTACCCATAACCGGCGTGTGTGTATGACTAGATGTATGAATGTGTGTGAAGCAAAAGAAGTATGTAAGGATCGTAGCAGGTGGCGTTCTGTAGTTTCTGCCTACCCCCATGGGAAAAAGGCGTGAGTTTATGTATGTATGTATGTAGTAGCGAGGTGTAGTGAATTAGAGTAATGAGATGAATGAGAATAGCAAGTAATGGCCAGTGAGTTCCCCGCTATAGACTTACCTCTATATTCCAAGTCATGTCCTCCAACTCGACTTCACCTCGAGTCATCAAATTGACAGTTATAGCACAAAATAAAATAATTATAATAGCACAATTATAGCTTGTTATGGTGACTGAGTCGAATGGAGTCCTGCAAACTGACTTGGAGTATAGTCCATAGGTTTGCAAAGTTGTATCTACGTCAGCTTATTTACCTACCATTCTATTTTCCAGTCCGTGGTGAGCAGTTGAGCTGCTACGTAAAAGATGTGACCCAGGCAGAGGATGGTAGCATTTCCGTCTCCAGCGAGAATGTTAGCAAGGTAAGCGAAATTGAGCGTTAGAGCTCCTTTCTACTACAGTCTACTTATTATTAGTCCACTAGTTATTGTTATCTAGTCAGTTTATTATTAGTTTGGGGGTTTTTATCCACTAGGATACGTCAACCCCATTGTACCTTAAACAATATACTGGACTTATCTTCTTTACAATACTTTAATAAAAACTACTCATACTAAAAATACATATATATATATATATATAATAATTATATATAAGACTAACTGACCCCCGCGGCTTTGCTCCCGTCAAATGGCTATCTATTTACCTACCCTATCTATCCTACCTAGTACCTGCCCTACCTACCCCACCTACCCAACCTACCCTACCTACTGTATTTCAGGACACCTGCAGCCTAATTGTGTAAGTAAATTCGGCAAAGGAAACAATCTGTTTCTTTCCCAAAAACACACCCATACAATACAAGTTGAAGATAAATCTAATAATTAAAGAAAATTTATTCACATTCATTTAAAACATGTAACAAAAATAAAATAGTTTTAAAATTAATCTAATATATACCAAAAGATATTTTTTTCCAAAAATAATATCTAATAATACCATTAAGTTACTGACCCACTGCAAGGATAAGATATCTTTTCATACTTACAGAGATAGATGATATTCGCATTCTAAAGAGGTCAACGAACCTAATTTTTTCGACATATTGCAAAAAAAAAAAAGTTTTTAGTGCTTGCGTGTCTATTTCGCAAATTCACATGATAGTCGTTTTTATTACCAGCTTTTTACGTAATCGTTATAAAAATTCTATTCATTATGCTGTTGTAATTTGGATTAAATCGTGTCTGTAGGTTCGTAAAATAATTTCGACAACTTTTTAATTGAGAGAGATGTAATCACAGACATAAATCTAACTAGATAACGCAGTGCCTCCAGCTAAATTTCTTATCTGGTTAGTATAAATTCACGTAATAACAAAACAACAAATATTTTGTTTCAGTTCGACATCGGAGCATCTCTGGTCAGAGACGGTGTCCAGGTCGGTCTCCTCGTCGACGAATCCGGAAGTGAGTATCAAACTTAATTATCTTTGTAACAGAGTGTATTTCGGAGCGCCTTTTTATTTTTACAAAAAAAAAAAAAGAAAACTAAACTTAGCGGGCTCTGTGAGAACATTCTTACAACAGAATATGGCTGAGAACATTAAAATGTGTAACATAGAATTACTAGCTTATTAACTAATAATCAGGGCCGTTTTAACTCATACGGCCCCTGGGCACACCAAGTTATGGGAAAAGGGCCCCAAAAAGATAAAAAGCGGCCACATTTTGTAGGGCCCCGTCGTGAAATTATTATGCTCCGTGCTTTCTGCATATAACGTTAATTATCCTGTCCTAGAACCAAAAATTCGAAGACATGTGACATCCACCAATCCGCACTAGGCCCGCGTGGTGGATTAAGCCCCATTCTCTCTCTCCTCCTCACAGAGAGGAGGCCTGTGTTCCAGCAGTGGGAACATCAAAAGGCTGATGATGATGGTGATTCTGTCTACTTGCTTAATCTTACCAAACAAGATGGCTCGTAATATGAAATGCATAGAATACTCACTTAACTACGTAAATAATGCGGACTACCTTTCACATCCATTCCAGCTTATTATATTTTTTTCTGAGTTTTTTTTGTCTCATTAAGTTTGGGGGCCTCTAATGAACCGGGAACCAGGGCACGTGTCCCTATGGTAAAGACGGAACTGCTAAGAATGACTTAGCTATTTATTGTCTTAATTTAGTGCGTTGGTGGGTCTAGTGGTCGCAAAGCGCTACCGTTGTGCTGAGTAAGTTCCTGGGTTCGATGCCCAGGTCTTGCTAAGTGGTATATACTTTTTCCATCAGGAATTTCTCAGTAGCTTCTTAGATGTCGAGGTGTGCCCAATTAATGACAATAGGCTCGGCTCTAATACATGGGGGATTTAAAAGTTAAAAGACTTCTGCGAACTAACTAACGTGATGTAATGATAAAAACCGGTTCCATTTCTAAATCCTATGGTCTACTTCCAGATTCAATTGCCATCGATGATTACATCGACTGGCTCGCGCAGGAGGTTCGCACCAACTTCCGCGCTGAGGCCGCTGCCGAGGTTGCCCCTGAACCCGTCCACTTCGTCTAAGTCTCGTCAAAATCACAGCTCGAAACTTACCTAAACTTGGTCCTCCGATCCAAAACTGGTCCTTAGTTTTTGGTCCAACACTGGCCCTAAGCTTATGGTCTAACACCGCTCCTTAGTATTTGGTCCAACTTGGGTAATAGTATTTGGTCCAACGTTCGCTGCCAAGGTCTCACCTCGCGCGAGACACAATGGCTTTTTAATTATTGCAGTAATTACGGCAGCGAACGTGTTAAAGATGTAGTCCTAACCCACCTTGTTAGGATTACTTGGCTTATGGTTCCCAAGATTCAACAACGGGAAAAACGAATCTTTAAATTTCCAACGGTCTAGAGACTCGATTTAAAATGGGTGGACTGTTTTCGAGCTGAGTTAATTATTGTAATAAATAATTTTACTTATTACATTTTGGTTGTTTTATTTGTGAGAAAGAAGTGACACGTTTAACTCTGTCAAATATAACACAGACATACATTATACTCACGCTTTTCCTTATAGGAGTTAGCAGAAACTACACAATGAGACCTGCTACGATCCTTAAGGAAGTAATATGTTCTTTTGCTTCGTTTATGCTCATACCATCATCACCACTGCTCTTAAAACGGTGAATGAAAACATCTTGAGGAAACCGGCATGTCATAGCACCAAAAATTCGAAGACATGTGACATCCACCAACCCGCACTGGGCCCGCGTGGTGGATTAAGACCTATTCTGTCTCACAGAGAGAAGGTCTGTGTCCCAGCAGTGAGAACATTAAAAGACTGATAATGCATCATAATCTGCCTGCCCCTGGGCGAAGTTGTTTGGAGTTGACGAAACACGTTTCCTTCCATTCCGTTCCGTCAAACGTCACGCTATTAGTGAATCCCTATTAATCAATCTCCATAGCTTTTTCCCCAACCATGGGGAAAAAGGTGTCGGATTCTAGGCCTTTTTTATTAGGATAATATCACCGCACTATTCCCAAACCGCTGTAACTCCTGAAAGCTAGAATCAACAGTGGCGAACGCGCCGAGGCAATGAAGCTTGACGAAGTCCCGGAGGATGAATTTAACTGTCTTGGATCCCGCAACGAAATTAATCAGAAAACGGCTACTGCTTCTTTTCTAGGAATAAAATACATGATTTCCAATGCCCTTCTCAAGCAGGAGACAGAAAAAAAAATTCAAAAATCAAAAAACTCGAGTGCTTAAAAAGCGAACTAACAAGACGTAAACAAGTAGAGAATCATGCTGTGCAGTCGGAGGATACATCTGGGTTTTGGTCAGACAGCTTGCGATTAACTTTTTTTTTCGAATTATTTAGGTAGGTACATATAAACATATAAGTGTTATATTTTTGAAATCACCTCTTAAAACCCTTTATTATGATACCCCACAAGATGGGTTTGATAGAAAAAAAATTGGGCCCCCACAATAAGGCCCCCAAAATCCGCAATTTTTCTATTTTCCAATTTTAATGTACCCAGTGACACTTGCAAGGTTAAGATGAATTGATTTACGTAAGAATCATCAAAATCGGCCAAGGCGTTTTGTCTCTAGAACGCCACATAGGAACAAACATACATACATAGACTGATAAATTGTACAAGGTGCTGGATTGTTAGGTATAATAGAAACTCCAAAGGGGTCGCAATTACAATATCTTTAATCACTTCTTTAACCACCAAAACCAACCTCAACATAATCCCCGTAATCCATCTGTCAAACCCTCGGCGGGCTTCCCCACAGACTTACAATAATCACAGATTATATATCTATCTCAACATCCTCCCTCTTAAGATTAATTAAATATATAAGATAAACTAAACAAAACTTGTTCCTTAGCTAATATAATTATTAAACTTCTTGATCAACTAAATTATCATTATACTTCTTTAAAACTAATATTATTCTTAATAACTAACCCTAAATACCTATTGTATGTAATCTTCTAACCATTTTGGTTTACATTTCAATCTCTCTGATCTTCTCTCTCCTCCCATATCTCCTAGTAGATTATCACTCACTGATCCTACCTCTGATTGAATGTCTACTACTCTACTACTTGCCTCTGGCTGAATCTCTTCTAATCTATTACAACATTTTGCATAATGTCCTACTCTTTTACACTTGTAGCACTCCTGCTTTACCGCTGGACACTGTGCCTTTGTGTGGACTCCCCACCTGCCACACCACCAACATTTCTTCCTCTGACTGTTATCAATTTTATTAAGCCCAAGATCTTCCTCTTGCCACATAAACTTTGCTTCTACTTTTTGTTCTTCCGCTTGTTTTGCTAACCTAACTGCTTCTTCCAATGTTAGGTCAGAAATTAATTGTAATCTTTCGCTAGTCCTCTTGTCTCTCAATCCAACTACCAATCGGTCTCTGATGAGTTCATCTTTTAGTGTATCATAGTCACATGTTTCTGCTAAAATGTGGAGATCAGTTATGAAATCTGAGACCGTTTCCCGCTCCTTTTGGATTCTCACGTTAAATTTATATCTTTCGTAAATAACATTGCGCTTTGATACAAAAAAATTATCGAATGCCGTTAAAACTTTATCATAATCTTCACTCTCTGAAACTTTGAGTTGTTTCGCCAATTGCTCTGCCTGCTCTCCCATCAAATAAATAAGCAGATCAATTTTCTCCTTGTTGCTCCTAGTATTATTTCCACTCAGCAGTAAATATCTTTCAAACCTTTTCTTCCATTTCTGCCATGAAGATGGAACAAAATCGAACTCGGTTGGAGCTTTTACATTTTGTAACGCCATATTCCTGGCCTGCCCGCTGCCACCATGTACAAGGTGCTGGATTGTTAGGTATAATAGAAACTCCAAAGGGGTTGCAATTACAATATCTTTAATCACTTCTTTAACCACCAAAACCAACCTCAACATAATCCCCGTAATCCATCTGTCAAACCCTCGGCGGGCTTCCCCACAGACTTACAATAATCACAGATTATATATCTATCTCAACATATATAATCTTACTTTTCTTTACTAACATAATTTAAGTACTTACTAATACTATCGTTAAGATGAAAAATTGTATGTCGTTTTTGTGGCAAAAAAAACACTTTTCTTCCTATAAACAAATTACTCTCCTTCCGCAGTCGGGTCAAAGGCACAAAGGGTCGTTTGCCGATTCTAGTCTTACCGGATGCATCTGCATACCAGTATTTTACATGGAGCGACTGTCTATCTGACCTCCACAACCCAGTAACTGGGTAACACGATTGCCCGGTACTTTACATTAGGAACTAGAAAAAGACCTTTTAGTAAAAATATCAGAACCTCTATTAAATTCTAGTTTTTACTAAATTAATACTTAAGTCTTGCACATCTGCTCACTTAAGAGGGTCGGGACATGCTATAGATGTGTACATAAGCCGTTATATTATATAATACGCTGTTTTATGCGTGAATTATAAGCATTCGTAACGGTTCGACGATACCGGCGGCCGAAAAAATGAGGTTACGACGAGGTCCGACTGTTGGCGAATAACGCGGAGAGCGACTTCATTTCTTTTTACCCGGCTGAAAGGAAAGGGTTATGTTTTTCGTGCGTATCTTGTATGTATGTAATATTATTTATTACCTCGTATCTTTCAAACCACTTGACGGATTTTTATAATTAAGACATCGTTAGAAAGGTCTTGGCCGCCCAAGTGTTCTTAGATAAGAGCCGTTAAAAAAAAAAATGGTGGATTTTGGGCGCCATAATGTAGGGGTTGCATTTTTTTTTTCGCAACCCTTCGTGTGGGTTATCAAAATGAAGGGTTTATAGAGGTGATTACAAAAATATATACCACTTATATGTTTAGAAGTATATATAAATAACAAAAACACTAAAAAGTGGTAAATAAAAAAATATATTTAAAAATCAAACACCCGACAGCTTAAGAAGCGAACTAAAAAGCTGTAAACAAGATAAATCATGATGTGCAGTCGGCGGATATATGTATATTCGCAAACTGCCTGATCCTCCGACTGCACAGCATGATTTTTTCTTGCTTACAGCTTTTTAGTTCGTTTCCTAAGCAGTCGGGTTTTTGATTTTAAAATATATTTTTTTGTAGATTTATTTTATCTCTCTGTTTCTAATAATTGAACCTACTTAGTTTCACAATATTTTTGTCCTCCATTTATTTTTCCTCAACTTTTTATGTGGTCACTAAGCAGAATTGGTCCACTTTTTATCTAGTTTACACAATACCTAATATATTTAAAATACCAGAGAATAAATTAAAAATGAAGTCTGAGATAGGAAGTTAAATTAAAAAAAGGTAAATTAAGGAAACACCTCGCGAATTAAATATTTTTAGAAATATCTGGCAATTGGAACTTGCTGAACCATGAACATTCTAAAAAAAAAAACATAACCACTTAACCAGCCCGCTTCCCGCTTACAGCCTGACCTGACCCGCTCGTTCGCTACTATTTGCTTTGAAGTATGCTACTAACGTCTCGATATAAATCGCTCAGCTATTATGGTAGAATCGCTGGAAGCCTTCGATTTCCTCATTGTGGTGCACTTTTACTAACGTAGGTATAAAATGATGTACCTACTTTTATCGTGGGTTTATTTCCTTGAATGCGACTTATTGATTTATTGCGATTGTAGCGTGAAAAACTGGTATTTGTTTTTTCAATAAGGAAAAATCATTCAAATCTATGGGAACAAGATAAGGTCATAGACTCATACAGATGGCTTTATTACCAAATGTACCTCCCATCATTCAAAATTCTGTGTGAGTCCAGTAGACGCAGTTTTTTCATTCATTCTCATACTAGACTAAACCACAGATAATATAATACTAGCATACAGATGCCTCATCCCATACAAAGAAACCGTGCCGACGTAAATAGCGTTTTTCATCTGATTATACCGATTATTTAACCCCCGCCGGAAAAAGAGGGGTGTTATAAGTTTCACGTGTGTTGCTGTGTATCTGTGTCTGTCTTTTGCATTATAGCGCCTAAACGGAGGAACAACCGATTTTAAATTAGTTTTTTTTTGTATATAGGGTGATTTTGTCGAGAGTGCTCTTAGCTACGTTTGAATAAAATTGAATCAGCCGTTCAAAAGTTATGGGCATTTTACTGTTTGAATCGCTTACCATCAGGTGAGATAGTGGTCAAGCGCGAGCCTATAATAAATAAATAAAAAACCATCTATATCCGTGGAACGGAACGGAACGGAACCGAAAGCGATCGATGTACAAAAAATAATCAGTATAGAACGTCGGCACGGTTTCTTTGTATGGGATGAGACACCACTGACTAAACTTAAGAAGATGCGTCCACCGTATCTTGAGCAGTTGGCCAGCCTGCCAAGTTTGCCGACAGGCTTATATTTTTACCTCAACATGGTATCTTTATTTTATGTAGTTTGTATATTTTCTGATGATACGAGAGCAGAAGTCTCCATACTGACCACCTTGTCCTTGTTGACTGCTTGTCGGTTTATCACAAACGACCGTTTAGAACTAAACTGAACTACTTAAAATCTCTCTGATCACAATGTTAGTTTCAGTTTTCCCACAGTCAGAGGCGGATTAAAAGTCAAGAACGCCCTGGGCAAGCACCTCATCGGCGCCCCTCTAGCGGCCATATACATAATTATTACTATTTATTTTATTAACTATTACATACATAACCAAAATAAATCCCCAAACCATGATCATGAAAGCAATCTATTATACCTTTAGTCGTTCTAATTTCGATCTTATGCTTTTAGCTACACTTACAACATAAAGATTTTGCTCAGTATTGCTCTTGATGGCAATCAAAGCATAGTGAATTTATGGAAATGACTTTTACAAGCATCTGCTGTATCTTACGAACATCTATTATGAAATCAGGCGATGTAGGAATAAACGAGAAAGAGCACGCTTCGGAAGCTCTTCATCTCTATAGAATTAAAGAATCTTTTATATTGTTTAATACTGGAACTTGAACTTACTTAGTACTTACTTGTATTATTTATAGCAATGAATTTCATGCGCCCCTAGGCATGTGCCTAGTTTGCCTTAGGGATAATCCGCCTCTGCTCACAGTCAATTCAACTTGTTAACATTCACTGATAGTAGTGAATTTTTGTGGTCGTTGTTTAGTGGTAGACCACACTATATAAGTTAAAAAAAATGTTCTGCCACCTTGCTACCTCATTTCATAATCATTGAATCTGTGGTCGTGCCTAAGAACAAAGTTAGACCTATCTACATTTCTGCTTACCCTTTCTATGACTGTCCGCGTAACGTGTCGTATGTTTGTTTCCGTCTGAGATGTGATATTTGTCTTGCCGAGATTGTTACGTCAAAGATTAGCGAGTGTTTCCTTACATGGTGCTGCTGATATAATCAAAACCTAATTCTTATTAGTAAACTTTTTACTTCGTACTAGGAATCTAGGTCGTGCTGTTGAACACTAGTAACGAGAACCTCCATCATGAAGTCACCAGACAGTACCTAGGCTTAGGTGAGAAATAAATTGTTTATTAGCAATTTATTAGCATTAAGCTAGGTAAAAGTACTTGTTTTTCAGGGACCAAAGAATGGAAGGGGTGCTTGAAGTTTGTTGTTTTTAGGGTTCCGAACCCAAAGAGTAAAAACGGGATCCTATTACCAGGCTGTATCTCATGAACAGTGATAGCTAGACAGTAGAAATTTTCACAGATGATGTATTTCTGTTGCCGCTATAACAACAAATATCTACTAAAAGAGTATAAAATAAATATTTAAGTGGGGCTCCCATGCAACAAACGTGAGTTTTTGATGAAAACAGAATAAAAAAAAAACTTAATTAAAAAAATCAAAGAACCCGACTGCTTCAAAAGCGAACTAAAAAGTCGTAAACAAGGAAAAAATCATGCTGTGTAGGCGGAGGATACATATTCGCCGGCTGGCTGACCAAAATCTGGTGTATCCTCCGCCTACACAGCATGATTTTTTCCTTGTTTACGACTTTTTAGTTCGCTTTTGAAGCAGTCGGGTTTTTTGATTTTTTTAATTAAGTTTTTTTATTTATAACTTTTTAGTTAGTTTTTTCGAATTAGATACATTTAAACATATAAGTGTTATATATTTAATTTTGCTTAGATCAAATTCAATCCGTGATCTGGGGGTTCACCACGATTGCAAGCTCAGTTTTGAGTCACATGTCGATGCAACAGTCGCCAAGGCATCAAAATCACTGGGTTTTATAATGCGGTTATCCAAGTGCTTCACTGAAGCTAAAACTTAAAAAATCCTATATTGTACTTTTGTTAGAAGCCACTTGGAATATGCGTCTGAAATATGGAACCCATGTTACCACAAATACATAAACCGTCTAGAAAGCATCCAAAAAAAAGTTTATTACTATGACAGTAATCATTTAAACGATGCAGATCGTTCTGGAATGCAATTACGTCCATTTGCGACGATATCGGGGCATACATTTTCATATCATCGGCAAAACATAATAATCTGGATGAATTCAAGCAGGAGTCAATGTCGTTAATATAGACTATGAATAACAAAGGACCGAGCAATGAACCCTGCGGGACTCCACTAGGGACATGGACCCAGCTAGATACATAATTATTTAGTACTACTGCTTGGGACCGGTTCTCAAGGTAAGAGGAAATCCATCTGAGTAGATCGCCACGTATTCCCATGCCATTTAACTTTGATATGAGGATGTTATGGTCAATACGGTCAAAAGCCTTGCTATAATCTGTATAAACGACATCGACCTGCCTGCCATAGTCCATGGCATCAGTAATAAAATCGTTAAAAAGAATCAGGTTCGTGACAGTAGACCTACCTTTAAGAAAACCATGTTGGAACGTGCTAAACGAATTTTTGAGTGCAGTTTTTTTTTTTTTTTTTTTTTTTTTTTTTTTTTTTTTTTTTTTTTTTTTTTGTGGGTAGTTGTACCAATTAACACTAAATAAAAAACGCTTGTTATTAAAATTCAATTTAATTTAATAGAATAGTATTTAATAATATTTTATGACATATTTTATAAGTTTATAGTTATTACCTGCTGGTGAAGCGTTATCCTTACACTTTATTCACTACAAATTACTGTTAACATCACACCAACATAATGGATTCACTGACTAGCACTTTGAGTGACCTAAAGGACTTGTTTCACACACGGATGTCCATCTTTGAAGCTGAACTGCTGAAGGCCCCACCATCACCGGTCACAAGTTCCGGCCTAGCAGTTGAATTCAACATGTTCCGGGCATTCATCTCCCAAGCCCTCAACACCCTTCAGCAACAAGTGGAGCTTCTAGCCCGTAGTGTTGATCAAATGGAGATGCGAGGACGGAGGAAAATTCTGCTTTTGCATGGCGTGAGTGAGGAGCAGAAGGAGGACACCGCCAGGGTCATCGCCAAAGTAGTTAATGATAAACTGCAGTTAAGCGACTTCACTGTAGCTGACATAAGCCGATGTCACAGGATGGGTCGAGCAGTGGCCAATAAAACCAGGCCTATCCTATTTAAAGTTCGCAGTCTTGCGTTTCGTGATAGGATCTGGTTTTCTAAAATCAAACTGAGGGCCTCGGGCATTACTATGTCCGAGTTCCTTACAAAGGGGCGGCATGATGTATTCCTGGCTGCGAGGGAGAGAGTTGGCGTCTCCAGGAGCTGGACTAAGGCGGGCTGCGTCTATATTCTTGGTCCCGGCGATACGCGACACCGGATTGAGTCTCTCGCTGAATTGGACAAAATTGTGCCGATTCTCATTGACGCCGAACCGAGTGTATCTAAAGCAGCAATGCCAGACTCTGTTCCGACCACTGCTTCTGTGAAGACCGCAAGGCTGAAGCGTGCTACTGCTTTGAAGAAGTGATAGACTTCCTTGTGATGTTTTTTATGGAGATCCGGGTGATATTTTATTCTGTTTTTACCTCAACTATTGTTTGATAGAACTTCAAAATTATTGTTTACATTTTGTCTGTCACGTCTTGTCACTGTCAGTTATACTATACTAAACGTCAATTTATGTTCCTATCGGTGCGTTCCGTTTTAAGTAACGGTGCACTTTTTAATCTTTATTTGTATGTTAACTTAATTTTCTTGATCTCTATTTCTGTTTTATACTTTTTTTTTTGTTTCGGATTCTGTTTTTGTTGCCCGGATTCACCAATTTTTTATGGATATTTTTTTTTTTTTGTATCTTGTTTAATGTTATTGAACGCAACTGGCAGGTGAATTTATTAATAGTTTATATTTTCGAGATAGGATTTTATATATTTATATTATTATATTAGTTATATATTCATGTCTATTGATGAAAGCAGCGATAGCAATAGTTTTTTTTCTTTGACTAGTAGTGACGGCAGTTTTGTGAGTGTACCTTCTCTCGCAGACAATCTTACAGCGCAGTTTTCCGATGTTCCTAAGAATTTCAACGTTCTACATATCAACGCCCAGAGTATTCCGGCTCATTTCCACGATATGCTGGCAAGTTTTGACTGTAAAGACATACATGCCATTCTTATTTCCGAGTCATGGCTTAAACCCTGTCTCCCTTCTATTAGTTACTCACTTCCTGGCTTCGTACTCATTAGAAACGACCGGACGCTTGGTGGTGGTGGTGGTGTTGCCATATACCTTCGCGCATATATTCCTTTCTCTGTTCTCAATGTGTCTGCACAGCCACCGCCATCGAATGCTGGTGAGCATCTCTTTCTTGAGGTCGACCTAAATAATTCCAAATTACTCCTTGGCGTCTATTATTGCCCTTCCTTACGTATCAATTTCTTCTCATCATTTGAAAAGCTCTTAGAAATGCTTATCCCTTCTTACAGTCATAGCATAATCATGGGTGACTTTAATACTTGTCTCTTGAAGAAAGACCATCGTTCTTCTTCCCTGAGTAATGTTTTGTCTTCTAGTAATCTTTCTATTCTTCCACTTAGTGCTACTCACCATTTTCCTAACTCTACTCCTTCACTTCTTGATTTGATTTTCGTCTCCTCTCCTGACCGCGTCGCTAAGCATGGCCAATGCTCAGCCGATGCCTTTTCTTATCATGATCTGATTTTTCTTTCATATAAAATTCGTCCACCTAAGGCTAAAGCCAAAACTCTCATGCAGCGCAATTTTGGTGGTATGGACGTTGACAGTCTTTGTAAGGATGCCAGCAATATAGATTGGTCTTCTCTATTTGCCTCTACTTCAGTCGATGAGCAAGTTCTTACGTTCACGACTAAACTTGTTGAGCTTTACGACCATCACGCTCCTGTTCGGGCAGTTAAAGTAAGGCATTTGCCAGCGCCGTGGCTGACAGAGGCAATTAAAAGTATCATGAACAAAAAAGCTACGGCAAAAGCCAAATTTAAGCGTCGGCCTACTGACGCTAATAGGGAAAGATATGTCTCAATCCGTAAACACTGCAATAAGGTGTGTAGGAATGCCAATCGCCAACATATTCATGATTCTGTCCAAAATGGGGACGCTTCCAAAGTTTGGAAATTTCTAAGGTCACTGGGGGTCGGTAAATCCAGACAAGAAACTATCCCTAAAGATATAAATATTGACGCAATGAATAATCATTTTACTGTTTCGTCCAATTTTGATAGGACAACTAAATTAAATACATTGAATCATCTTTCATCTCTGCCGACACCCAGTTATTCTCCATTTGTTTTTGGTCAATTTTCTGCATGTGATGTTAAGAAGAGCATACTATCGATTTCGTCAAACGCAGTAGGAAGCGACTGTATCAGCCGTAAAATGCTACTGCCGGTGCTAGACATTATCCTGCCCGTAATTTGCCACATCCTCAATTTTTCTGCGTCTAGCAGTGTTTTTCCAAGTTCATGGAAAGATGCTCAAGTAATTCCTTTACCTAAAAAGTCCAATCCCACATCTTTCTCTGAGTATCGTCCAATATCCATCTTGCCATTCCTATCCAAAGTCCTTGAACGGTTAATCCACAACCAAATAAGCACCTTTCTCTCCAAAAATAACCTCCTTAACCCCTTCCAGTCCGGCTTCCGCCCTGGTCATAGCACAACTACAGCGCTTCTGAATATTACAGACGATATAAGGTCTGCCATGGAGATGGGTAATCTAACGGTTTTGGCTCTACTGGATTTCAGTAATGCCTTTAATACCGTGGATTTCGATGTTTTACTTGGCGTCCTTTGCGCTCTTAACATATCTCCATCGGTTGTTGAATGGTTTCGTAGTTACCTGTTTGGTCGCCGACAACGTATTTGCATCGGGGAGACCTTGTCTTCCTGGTGTAGTACTTCTGCCGGGGTTCCTCAGGGCGGCGTTCTATCTCCCTTACTTTTCGCAGTTTTTATTAACTCAATATCCAATGAATTAATTTCTTCCTACCACCTTTATGCAGATGATCTTCAAATTTACACACGATCTCCTCTTAGTAATCTATCTGAGGCTATCTTGACCATAAATAGTGATCTGGCCTGTATATGCGACTGGAGCAAGAAGCACGGACTTACGGTGAACCCTATAAAAACGCAAGTTTTGGTGGTGGGCAGTTCAAGGTTGGTCTCAAGGATCGACTGGACGACTCTTCCCCAAGTTTCTTTTGATAACTCTGTTGTACCCTTTAGCGAGAATGTTAGGAACTTGGGGATATTCATTGACAAGAACTTCTCTTGGACTGCCCAGCTGCAGGAAGTTAGCCGCAAGCTATTCGCATCTGCTGGATCTCTGAGGAGACTGCGTAATTTTCTGCCGACTGCCACCAAGATTGCGCTTGCGCAATCTCTTCTTTTACCCATCCTTGATTATGCTGATGCCAGCTATCTTGACCTCACTGAAGTACAACTTGATAAACTTGAGCGTCTTCAAAATGTTTGCATAAGGTTCATATTTGGTTTGCGCAAATATGACCATGTCACAGAATTCCGCGAGAAACTCAAGTGGTTGCCAATTCGCCTTCGCCGGAATGCTCATATTCTTTCCCTCCTGTATAATATACTATTTTTCCCATCTACCCCTCTTTACCTCAAAAATCGATTTCAGTTTTTATGTGACTCACACACGAAAGTTCTTAGGTCATCGGATAACATGAAACTTAAAATGCCAATGCATTCCACTATCTTCCTGGACAAATCTTTTACTGTCCAGGCCGCTCGTCTATGGAATGCACTGCCTGTAACTATAAAACGCGCGCAATCACTGCCGATCTTTAAAAGACTGGTAAAGGAGCACTACCTGTCACTGTGATCTTGTTCTTGTTGAAGCTGTATCGTTTTCTTGCCTGTTTATTTATATGTATGTATGTATTTATGTATCTATTTTAGTATTTTATATTTAGTATGTAAGCACTGTTTGTAACTTATTATTTTATTTTAACTTGCACCAAGTGCAACCCCATGTCGTGTCCAGGCTATCTCTCTCCATTCTGGGTTGCCTGGAAGAGATCGCAGAACGCGATAAGGCCGCCTGTTGTATGTTTGTTTTTATTTTAAGGTTTCCATATGTGTTATTGTTTTTTATCTTGGTGTACAATAAAGTATATAATAAATAAATAAATAAATAAACCTGATTGTATATAATTCTTTCGAAGACCTTGGCTATAATACACGGTTTAGAGATCGGCCTATAATTTTTTATATCAGTTTTGACACCTTTTTAGGGTTCCGTAGCCAAATGGCAAAAAACGGAACCCTTATAGATTCGTCATGTCTGTCTGTCTGTCTGTCTGTCTGTCTGTCTGTCTGTCTGTCTGTCTGTCTGTCTGTCCGTCCGTATGTCACAGCCACTTTATTCCAAAACTATAAGAACTGTGCTGTTGAAACTTGGTAAGTAGATGTATTCTGTGAACCGCATTAAGATTTTCACACAAAAATAAAAATAAAACAATAAATTTTGGGGGTTCTCATACTTGAAACTAAAACAAATAATATTTTTTTTCATCAGACCCATACGTGTGGGGTATCTATGGATAGGTCTTCAAAAATGATATTGAGGTTTCTAATATCATTTTTTTCTAAACTGAATAGTTTGCGCGAGAGACTCTTCCAAAGTGGTAAAATGTGTGTCCCCCCCCCAGTAACTTCTAAAATAAGAGAATGATAAAACTAAAAAAAAATATATGATGTACATTACTATGTAAACTGCCAGCGAAAATTGGTTTGAACGAGATCTAATCAGTAGTTTTTTTTTAATACGTCATAAATCGTAAACCGCAATTTACCAAGTACGGAACCCTTCGTGCGCGAGTCCGACTCGCACTTGGCCGGTTTTTTATGTATAGGCGATATAAACGCTGATTTCCATATTTGTGGGACAACAAAAGTAGCTAAGGATTTTCTAAATAAAATCAATATAGGCTGAGCTATCGCAGGTGCACACCTTACAAGAAGTTTTGATGGAATTTTATCTGGACCTGCCCCTTTAGATGTGTCTAACTTTCGAAGCAAGTTTGTAACTTCATCAACATTTACAATGATACTGCTGATATCAGATGATGTGTTCAGAGATTCGGTGAAAAGACAAGGAGAAGAGATCGGTTGATTGGCAATGGGATTGAGAAAAGTAGAACGAAAATATGCCGAAAAAGCTTGACATATAGATTCCCCCGTCCGCAGAGTATCACTATTGTAGTTCAGGGTACTTGGGATTGCATTTGAGTTGTGACGTTTTTTTACAAAGGTCCAAAAATATTTTGGATTATCTTTAATGGATTTTTCAGTTAGATCCAAATAGTTTCGATAGCATTGAGATTCTTAAGTTTTTACCCTTTCACGAAGAAGCTTAAAAGTTAATTCATCCGATTTATTATCGTAGGTATTAAATCTTTTAAAGTATTTATATTTTTCTTTGATTGTTTTGATAAGTGACGAACTATATCAAGTGGGATACTTTTTATTGAGAGACAGTTTCTGTGGAATATATTCATTCTGTAGATCAAAAATGAATTGATTTAAAAAGTTCACTGAGTCGTCAATTGATCGCGCCGAGAACTCAGCTACCCAGTCAGTCTTACAAATGTCTCTACTGATAGATTCATAGTCACCTTTATCAAACATAAATTGAGTATGTGGTGCACACTCAAGCAGAGGTGTTACTATCAAATCCAAATTAATTAATAGTGCAGGATGATAGGCATCGATGGGCACCAGTGGGCTTGAACATTTGCTTACATTTACTTGTTGATTGGAAAGGACTAAGTCTAGAAATCGACCATACCTATTAGGCACCACGTTATATTGCCCTAAATCAAGAGTGCATAATTCATCACAGAATAAAATTTCATCATTACTGTTTGGATTCAATGGGACAAGCGGAAGGTTTTCTGGAGGGGCCCAGTTAATACCACTCATGTTGAAATCGCCTACAACGAGAAAGGTATCCGAAACATTATTAATAACTATAATATCGTTTCATTTTGCCAGAAAATTGGAAAGTTGTGAAGAAAAAGAAAGATCTGAGTTTTGTTGACATAAGTAGATAACACAAATATTATAGGCGTAAGGATAGCCAAAGGTCCTCCGCTGTAGAATGAAACTTAGGTTGGCAAATAACTGATAATTCTCTGCGAGTAGCAATAAGTACCCCCCCACCCCGCGATTGCCCGGTTAAAGCGTAGTCCCGATCCCGACGCCACACAATGTACCGTTCGTCAAAAAACTCAGAATTTAAAACCCCATCCAATAACCACGTCTCAGTAAGTACTATAATGTCATACGAGATCATTAACATTTGACGATAGAAATAATGAGTTTTCGTTCTAAGACCGCGAACGTTCTGCAGTGCTATTCTCTAAGGATACAGCCTTGAGCGCAGTGCTGTGCCAGCGACGAATCTACAGTTTGGTATTCGCTAAGCAACGAATAGCGACACTAGCGCTCTAAGCTGTGCTAAATAAATTAGTGAAATACAAAAAATATAACATACCTATTAGACTTTTCTAAAAAACCTCACCAATTGTTTTGTGTTCCATTGTCATATTGTTCTTATGCCAAGATAGCCCTGATTTACATCCTGCAAATGTATTTCAACGCAGTACTATAATATTTTATCTAAAGATAAACATATTATATATTTATTCGACAACAATAATATCGTCACATTTTGCAATACTTACATTTCACACAGTCACATAACTATGTTAAAATCAATCGCTGTGAAAGCACTTCACAGTTTTTCAACTTGAAAATACTTTAAATAAAAACGAACAACAAATTATTAAATAAAAACCGTCGGTGGCGATTTTGCAAAATTTTCTGTTTGGGTGTCATGTCTGGCAGCGTCATAGCGCGTTGTTTTTACTTACGAAATAGGCAAAGAAATTGTCATTCAGCCTTAAAATGCAGTCATAAAAATGCATTATTTAAACTCTTATGACTATGAAATCGTTTGTAGTTTCACTCTATTACTTAAAATACTTGAAAATTGACCTTTATTACACGTTTTAAGTCCATAAAACTCTCAGTCGAGATTTATCGATTTTAATTTTAATAATTTGTTTCAAGCCCTAATTCGTCTACGAAATTGTGACGGGCGATGTCAGGCCTAGAGTTCGTCGACGACCATAACCGCACTAGAGAATACCGTTGCACTGCACGATCGGTCGATCTCAAGACTGTCTCGCTGACGAGCTCGTCGACGAGCACAGCCAAGAAACTGTCTCTTAGAGAATAGCATGGCTGATAATATATGTTTAAGTTATTAGACACGGTAACCACACTCAATAATTGTATGCAAGTCAGTATAACGTATTATAATTAAACATTTGAATAAGTAACAATGCATGACAGGGTAAAATAAAAATATAAACATGCTTGGAAGGTAAACTCCAAAAAAGTTTGTGCAAGAACAATGATCATGCGAAATTAGGTAGTAAACAACTGTGCGAAAAAGCAAGCAGCAATGAGTGGTGCGCGTAAGTGCGAGCGAGCAAAATATATTGAAACACAAATGCAGGTAGATTTACAAAAAATCACCCTCAGTACAAGAAGTTCATTTGCATTTTTAGGGTTCCGTAGCCAAATGGCAAAATACGGAACCCTTATAGATTCGTCATGTCTGTCTGTCTGTCTGTCTGTCTGTCCGTCCGTATGTCTATAAGAACTATGCTGTTGCAACTTGGTAAGTAGATGTATTCTGTAAACTGCATTAAGATTTTCACTCAAAAATAGAAAAAAAACAATTTTTTGGGGGTCCCCATACTTGAAACTGAAACAATATTTTTTTTTTTCATCAAACCTATACGTGTGGGGTATTTATTATTTATTTATTTATCATATATGCTTTATTGTACACCATAAAATACATTAACAAAAAGAAACTTAAGTCTAATACATATACAATGGGCGGCCTTATCGCATGATGCGATCTCTACCAGGCAACCTGGTATGGACAGTAATTGCTTGGACATGAAATGGGGCGGTCATTGGTGTAACAATAACAGTGCTAAAATTATATACTACAATAGATACACAGATAAATACATAAGTTATGCAATAGATACATAAATACATACATAGCCACTTAATATATAGGCAAATAAAAATAAATACAAAAAATTACGACAATCTATTGATAATCACAGTATTTGTTTGAAATTGACAAGCTAAGAAGAAGACAACGACAGATAATGTTCCTTTACAAAACTTTTGAATACAGGCAATGTTTGAGCACGTTTGATTGGATCTGGCAATGCATTCCATAGACGAGTAGCCTGTACCGTAAATGATTTATCCAAAAAAGTCGTGCAATGCATTGGCATTTGAAGTCGTAAGTTCTCTGATGACCTAAGAAATCTCGTGTGGGAATCGCGGAGAAACTGGAAACGATCCTTGAGGTAAAGAGGGGTGTAAGGAGTAAAGAGTACGTTATATAAAAGAGAAAGAATATGAGCATTCCGGCGAAGGCGAATGGGCAACCACTTGAGCTTCACACGGAATTCGGAAACATGGTCATATTTGCGCAAACCAAATATGAACCTTATACAAACATTTTGAAGTCGCTCAAGCTTATCAAGTTGTTCTTGAGTAAGGTCAAGATAGCTGGCATCAGCATAATCAAGGATGGGTAGAAGAAGAGATTGTGCAAGCGCAATCTTGGTGGCAATCGGAAGAAAATTACGCAGTCTCCTCAAAGACGCAGCAGATGCAAATAGCTTGCGGCTAATCGCCTGTAGTTGGGCAGTCCAAGAGAAGTTCTCATCAATGAATATCCCCAAGTTTTTAACTTTCTCGCAGAACGGAATCAATGAGTTATCGAAAAAAACCTGGGGAAGAGTCGTCCAGTCGATTCTTGAAACCATCCTAGAACTGCCCACCACTATAACCTGCGTCTTTGTGGGGTTTACCATTAGTCCATACCTTTTGCTCCATTCGCATATGCGGCCCAGATCACCATTTATTGTAACGATAGCCTCAGACAGATGTCTGAGAGGAGCTCGCGCATAAATTTGTAGGTCGTCCGCATAAAGATGGTAGGAAGAAGTTAGTTCACTGGAGATTGAGTTTATAAAAACAGCGAAAAGTAAAGGGGATAAAACGCCACCCTGTGGTACCCCAGCAGAAGTACTACACCAGGAAGACAAAGTCTCTCCAATGCAGATACGTTGCCGGCGACCGAACAGGTAACTACGAAACCAGTCAATCACCGATGGAGATATATTAAGAGAGCGCAGAATGCCAAGCAAAACATCGAAATCGACAGTATTTAAGGCATTACTAAAATCTAACAATGACAAGACCGTCAGATTACTGCTTTCCATGGCTGACCTTATATCATCCGTAATATTGAGAAGAGCTGTGGTGGTGCTATGACCAGGACGGAAGCCGGACTGGAAAGGATTGAGGAGATTATTTTTAGATAGGAAAGTGCTAATTTGGTCGTGGATTAATCGTTCCAGGACTTTGGACAGGAATGGCAGGACGGATATTGGACGGAACTCAGAAAAGGATGTGGGATTGGACTTTTTCTCTGGATATCTATGGATAGGTTATTGAAGTTTCTAATATAATTTTTTTCTAAACTGAATAGTTTGCGCGAGAGACACTTTCAAAGTGGCAAAATGTGTCTGCCCTGTAACTTCTAAAATAAGAGAATGATAAAACTAAAAAAAATATATGATGTACATTACCATGTAAACTACCACCGAAAATTGGTTTGAACGAGATCTAGTAAGTAGTTTTTTTTTAATACGTCATAAATCGTAAACCGCAATTTACCAAGCACGGAACCCTTCGTGCGCGAGTCCGACTCGCACTTGGCCGGTTTTTTATTATTCTTACTTAGTTTCTAAGTAAAATTAATTGTTAAGTATTAGTGTACTTTGTTACAATGTCTTACAAATAGTTTGTGTTAACAAGTGCCTTTGTGTCTTACCATCGCGCTGTAAGTACATCAAAAACTGTCTAACGTAAGTAATATGATATCCATGTTTCATAACAAGTAGTTTTGCTCATTACTTTTCCGCCTTTCGTATGAGGCTGGAAAAGTGCCGAATGCTTGGAAGCAAGCTAACGTACAGCCCGTGCCCAAGAAGGGCAGTCGAGCTGACCCGGCCAACTACAGACCCATATCTGTAACCTCCATACTCTGTAAGAGTATGGAACGTGTACTTAATATAAAGCTCCTGGCATACCTAGAAGCTAACGATATCCTTAGTGACCGCCAATACGGCTTCCGCCGAAATCGGTCTACTGGGGATCTTCTAGCGTATGCCATTCACAGCTGGAGTGAGGCCATCGAGAAGCACGGGGAAGCGCTTGCCGTCTCCCTCGACATCTCGAAGGCTTTTGATAGGGTCTGGCACGAAAGCCTTATTGGTAAGCTTCCTTCATTCGGTTTGCCCGGTGGTCTGTGTGATTGAATGGCAGACTGCCTGAGAGATCGGTCCATTCGAGTG
The DNA here is from genome assembly GCA_949775005.1 of Orthosia gothica. NCBI lineage: Eukaryota > Metazoa > Arthropoda > Insecta > Lepidoptera > Noctuidae > Orthosia > Orthosia gothica. The sequence goes on along the minus strand of OX459038.1, from coordinate 32,478,172 downwards.
GTTATCGATGGCTGCTCGTCGGACCAATTGGATATCAATGCCGGGGTCCCTCAAGGGTCGGTACTCTCAGCAACTTTATTCTTGCTGCATATTAACGATCTGCTAAAACCTTTCCTTTGGGTATACAGACGACAGCACTGTTGCTGAGAGATACATGTCCAACGCTCGAGCTACCGGACCTCAGATCCGGTCTCTGCGGGAGGCCATGGTGGAGCGCTTGAATCTGTCCTTGCAGGCAGTCTCCGAATGTGGCGATGCCAATCTGGTCAGGTTTAATGCTGCTAAAAGCGTGTCTTTTTTTCCGCTAAAAAGAGCCAATTTCAACCGGCTCCAACTTTCCGAGATGTGACCGTGCCAATAACTGACCATCTTGAGCTTCTTGGCGTTACGTTGACATCGACTCTCAATTTTGGCCCTTACATTGAGGCAAAGGCTCAGATGGCTGCCAAAAAGCTGGGGATCCTTGCAAGAGGTTAGAAGGTACTTCACGCCAGAACAGCTGCTCAGCTTGTATCAAGCGCAAGTTTGATCATGCATGTAGTACTGTTCTCATCTCTGGGACGGATCCACCAAATACCAGCTTGATGCACTAGAGTCGATCGAAAAGCGGGCCAAAAGGCTCATCGGCGATGAGGCACTGGTTAAGTCAAAGCTCCAGAGCCTTGAACATCGTCGCCGAGTTGCCAGCTTGTCGGTCTTTTATCGGTTGCATTTCGGGGAGTGTGCGATGGAATTGCATGATCTAATTCCACCAAGCCCGTTTCATCGTCGGACTACAAGACGTACGGCGATGCGCCATCGCTACATGGTAGACATACCAACCATACGCACTAAACGTTTTGGAAATACTTTCATTATGCGTACAGCTAAGGAGTGCAATTCCCTGCCGGAGTCTGTGTTTCCCGATAGCTACAATCTAGGAGTCTTTAAGTCAAGAGTGAATAGGTTACTTCTAGGCAAGCGTGCTTCACCGTCGACCATATCATCGCTTATCATCAGGTGAGATAGTGGTCAAGCGCGAGCCTATAATTTATAAAAAAAAAACAAAAAAAAATGTTTTATATAGTCTGCAAAAAACACGCATTTCTTATGTTTAAGAATAAGGTCTAACTGTCATTAATTTCCTTTTATTTATGTGAAAATAAAGAAATTTCAAATCATTGCCACCTAGAGGCGAGTTGCTGAACTAAAGAGACAAGCGTGATATTTCAAAAAGTCATTAAAAGTTCTGCTATTCATCGATAGATGGCTCGCTGTGCCGGTCGGAGTGGGAGGTCTTAGGTTTTTTATTCGTTACGGAATTTCTGGATTTGGTATCCTTATCCTGGTATATTTTTTAATAAATATGTAGGGAAGACTGTGTAATTGTCAGGAAAAGTCATTATTGCATGGGTTCTTTTCGGAATTGATGTTAAACAAACCAACTTCTTTGCTTTTATGTACGGTCACAATTTAATTGATCACGTTGTGTATTGGCGAATAACGAAAACGAAATTCCACTAAGCACGTAGTTTGATCTACACGAACAATCGGTCACTCTCACTGTATTTCTCCATAAGTCCAGTTTTATCACAAATTAACAAATCAATCCAAAACGCCATCTTCTGTCTGAGCTCCTCTTGTTCGCGCCAAAAACTAGTGCTTGGTGTTATGTCAAGTTGACATCTGTCAGTGTCATTCTTCATAGCTCTCTTCAGAACGAAATCTTTAGAAGTGCCGATAAATATTTAAGTGGTGCTATAAATACAACAAACGTGATTCTTTTGCCGTTTTTTGCGATAATGGTACGGAACCCGTCGTGCGCGAGTCCGACTCGCACTTGGCCGGTTTTTAGCAGTACTCTAAAAACCGGCCAAGTGCGTGGGGGACGCTAGACTCAAATACTCTTGTCGGGATAAGCTGGATACCACTTGGTACCTACCACAGAATACAATTAAACAATGGTGGTACCTACACAACCACATCTGCTAGTGTCTGACCCTGATCCTTCTGCGATGACGTGCATGAATATAGTAACTCAGTTTGGAAACAATACGGCTATAAATACCACAACCCGCCCGCTAAATCACCGCTCAATTTACATATGGACCTCAAACTTTCTTTCACGTAACCGCGTTGCAACCTTGACCGACTTGATAAAAGCGGTGTTCAGTTATTGCACTAAACAATTATGGAAATAAATTGCTGTCCGTTACTACGGTTTCATAAGCTTGGCTAGTTTTTAACCTATGTGTTCACGTGACCTCGGGTTGAAATTAGTTGAGAAACTCCGTGTCTTCTGGCAATCGGTTTTTTTTTGGGAAGGAGTGCGTTAGTTTTCGGAACGTGGCTTTTGGCACGACGGATTTGAATAGTGAACGTTGCAAGGACTGGTCGGTCTTGCTTTGCAATACATTGTAACTTTCATTACAGTCTAACTTATTGAATGCGGTGGAAAAGATCATCATCATCAGTCTTTTAATTTTCCCACTGCTGGGACACAGGCCTCTTTTCTGTGAGAGAGGTAATGGGCGTTAATCCACCGCGTAGCCGCATTGCGGGTTGGAGGATGAGATATGTCTTCGAATTTATTGGTTCTAGGATTGCCGGATTCCTCACGATGTTTTCCTTCAACGTTTTTACTGCAAAAGATGTTTTATATAAATTACCAGCGGAATGACACATTTCACATTTTGCCATAAGTTGGCACGCAAATTTAAAAAATATGTTAAGCTGCTTACAAATCTCTGATCTTAAAATGGTATCTAGAATTCTATTACCTAATGAATAGATAAAATCGGTTTTAGCACTGACTGTACGCTATAATACTGTAAAGTAGTCAGGAGATAGTTTAGTATTTTTAGAACAGGAGAAGAGAAGGGTTTTTGGATATCTTAAATCACTGTTCCTTAGTGTTCTCACGGATCTCTGCTGACGCAATACTTTGGATGATGACTGTGCGTTTCATCAAGCTATCTAAAGAGATCCGGATAAGATAAATAATCTCTTGCGGATCTCTACTTCTGATTCCATCACGCAAGGAAACTCCGAGCATAGCCCTCTCCATTGCCCTTTGGGTGACTGTAAGCTATCTCACCTGATGGTAAGCGTTGATGTGGTCGACGATGGAGCACGCTTGCCTAGAAGTAACCTATTCACTCTTGACTTAAAGACCCCTAGATTGTAGCTATCGGGAAACACAGACTCCGCAGGGAATGCCACTCTTTTGCTGTTCGTATAATAAAAGTGTTCTCAAAACGTTTTGACGATTTACCAATATTATATAAATATCAGGTTTTGTTAATCAGCAGTAATGTTTTCATTTTGTTTTTTTTTTGTTCTTTTTATGGTATGCGTCGTAAATAAACTTCTTATTCATTCTTTCTTTTGTTTCAATTTTTAATCGTGTTTCATTGGACTCTTCCTCCGAAGACAGCTAATCTTTGCAATACATAATTTGCAAGAACAAACAGATGAGACAAAAGTGTCGCTGTCACTTACAATACAATACATTTATGAAATTACTTCTGCATTTGCTGGCATTGCACCAAAGCAGGATGCAGTCATTTCAACCTCACTTAGGTACAGTTCGCCGACCTTCTACAACTTTTAAAGCATGAGCACGAATTTTCGCAGCTCATCTCAAGCTTAAGAAGATTGGACAGATATAAGTAGATTAAACACTAAATGTGGGTTATGATGCCGCCGACCGGACCTTAGAGGACAGTGATGTAATAAACCTAAAACACTACAGGGCCGCACTCGGTAATAGATAAGACATAGAGAACTGGACTAAGCTAAGTTCCTTGTGCAAGTCAAGAGAATACAATTTGAAAAGTGTGAAGACAAAGCGTGCATCCGTCTATGGAACGGCCAGTTTTTGGTTTGGGTATCGGCCGTCGTTTTATGTATTTCTAAAGATTTGTCAATTTTGTGATGGTAATGCAAAGTCTGTGTGCATTGCCGTGTCGTGAGCAGTGGTGGGCTGAGCAGGCGCATTGCTTTGTGTAATTTATTTCATCACCACTGTTCTGTGAAGGAAAACATCGTGAGCAAACCGGCATGTCCTAAAACTAAAAATTCGAAGACAAATATGAAATCCACCATTCTAAGTCATAAGTCTCAGTATTAAAAAGAACATTAAAAAGCTATTAATGATGATGATTAATGAATGCACAGTCAATTCCTCTACGTGCATAATAAAATGTAACATAGACACATTATAATGCAAAACGTTTTACTACCGCGAATAAATACGCCAGATTGAGGAAAAATCTCTCTACAAATATTTTTGTATCGTAATAAAAAAATGGTAATCAACAACAAAGATTTTACGATCAACTAAAGTTGACGTCATTTACATGGATATTACAACGTTCCTTGTTAAGTTAGGAATTTACTTTATTACTTTGAGTTTGCCATAAGAATTTTGCTTGTAAAAACTTGTAAAATACCAAAGAGTTCATTGGCTCTCTGCTGTGCTTTCATTCAGATTAACGTCTTTTCTGTTTTTGTCAACGTCATCGTATTGTTTTTTTTTTAATTTAATCATAATATTATCAGCTATCATACAACATAAATAGGCACCTGAGAACACGAATTCATCTCAACGCCTCATGAATGAACGTGTCACATAGACAGTCACCGAATGCGGCCCTGTTTCAACTTTCTCTCTTACAGCATCACAGATTGCGCATGATTCTTGTTAACGCATTTGGCCACATTGTGCGCGGGCGCAGGCCGCGAGCGCCATATACCGCGAACTGAACCATTTTTAAATAATATTAATAAAAAAATATAATAAATAAAAAATGCACAAGTGCGCCCCTGCGTGAGTGTAAAAGGATTGCAGTTTTGTGTGAGTGACATAAATATAAAATGAAGTTTTAAAAGTGCTTAAAAGTTTTTGGACACATGTCATTATTTATTCGTGTTACTTTCAGTTGGTTCTGAAAGGGATGATTTTGTATTGTGTTTAGAAAATAGTTTTACTTTTTCAATTGCGGTTTGTTGAGCCGAAAGTTTGGCAAAAGTCCATTGAATAAATATTAAATATAATTGAAATTACGCTGTTATAAATTTTCCAGCTGGGTTCAGGTTGGAATAAATTGGCAATTTATAGATTTTAAAATAGAAATAACATTCCATTCCAGATATTATCAGTTTAACCAAATAATGTCAAAAACATAAACACCAAAATGTTTGGGTTCAAACGTTCATCGGTGCAGCTCGTGGTCTTACTGGCTTGGCTTCTGCGATATTACACCTTCAATTCGATAGTGTTATGGTGTATTTTCGCTTGTGCACTAAGTTTGGCCGTTGTCCTGGCCATCACGACTTATGACCACGACTATTGGACGGCAAGAGGAGTGTTCTCGCCGCCAGCATGGCCCATCGTTGGCCATATCCTGTCTGTGGTGATGTTCAAGGAGCAAGGAGGGATGTGCTTCAAGAGGATTTATGATACTTATAAGGATAAGAGGTTTTTAGGTGAGTTCAGTTTCAGTTAACGTTGAAGGTAAAATATTAATAAGAGGTGCATGTATTTAGGCTGTATATTTACATACAAGGTTGTTGGTAACTTAACCAGTAGTATAGTGGAAGTGGTATGGGTGTCATTGATGCAGGGTAGTGTGTAATCTTATTCTGTCAACCTTATTATATATTGCAAACGTTGATCTCGTAAACAAATAAATCCATCTGCACGTCTGCCCGTCTGACCGGATGCAGCTGTCTACCGGCATTTAAAAAACGGCCAAGTGCGAGTCGGAAAACGCACGACGGGTTCCGTACCTATATAATGGTAAAAAACGGCAAAAAAATCATTTTGGTTGTATGGGAGCCCCACTAAAATATTTATTTTATGCTTTTAGTATTTGTTGTTATAACGGCAACAGAAACACAACATCTGGGAAAATTTCAATTGTCTGGCTATCACGGTTCATGAGATACAGCCTGGTGACAGACGGACAGACAGACAGACGGACCGCGGAGTCTTAGTAATAGGGACCCTTTTTTACCCTTTGGGTACGGACACCTAAAAATGGAGGACAGCACTCAATACTATTTCAATAATTGAAATAGTTTTGTGTGCTGTCCTCCATTTTCATATTTTTAAATGATCTTTTGGATACTATTGCAATATGCATTGTGGAACAACCTCGAAGTCCTACAACAAGAATATAAAAGAATATCCTACAACAGGTGTTTGCAGGTAAAACGCCGAGAATTTACGAAGTTCTATGTACAAATTCACGTGCTTAATGATAACAATATCATGTTGCCAAAATGTGGCCGGCCAGCAGTGGTCACATGGCCCTCGCCGGCCCACAAGCGGTGCCGGTTATACCACACATGTGCAACATGGATGAACAAGTCGGGTACTCGGGCCGAGTCGCGCGGTAATTGGGCCGTGGACAATTATTCAATCAATCAGTGGCCTTTACATCACAATACATAATGCATTAACAGTTTTTTAGGGTTCCGTATCCAAAGGGTAAAAATGGGACCCTATTACTAAGACTCCACGATCCGTCTATCTGTCCGTCTGTCACCAGACTGTATCTCATGAACCGTGTTAGCTAGACAGTTGAAATTGTCGGTAAAGTGAAATGGTACGGAACCCTTCGTGCGTGAGTCCGACTTGAACGGTTTTTTTAGTGTGCCGTTGGTTTAGTGGTTGTGGTAGCTTGGGGTTGTGGGTTCGATTCATTTTCATGTGGGGCAAATGTTAATGGGTTGTCCTAATCCTATTTTCACTTGTTTGATGGAAGTCATCAAACAAGTTCACCTGCTATAACAGGATCCCTCTTAATATACCAGTCGATAAACAGCCCTCTTTGGGGAATACTGACCAAAAAAGTCGGCATGAGATATGAGCATTCCTATTGATCTAGCGAGCGGCACTGGTGGGGCATGAATTACAGTCGTGAATACGCCCAGATTTTAGAATAAAATCTGTATAAAAACGAATTTTAGTCTTTTGGAAAAAAAATACTACAAGAACGTTCGTTATTAAATTGTCTATCTATTAGCGTTAGTACAAAAAAATAATTAATGAACACTTTACGAGGAGATGCATGCTATCAATAATTATTTCTCATTTTTATGTTTTTTTTTGGAAGGAGATTAGTGAAATTTAAACAACATTAAAAAAAAACGAAATCTACCATTCACGTTTTCATTACAATAAGAATTACTAACATAATTATGTGTTTCAATAAACCCTGTACCTATATTTTGTGGCTGACTGTCCAAAAATCTGTTAATAGACAACTAGGGGATCCGACCGGAATGAAATATTTAAATTAATTTGTGATACCCTGCACGGTGGATCAGACCGGAATAGAAAATATTATAAAAAAAAACTGATCCCCCAGGGGATCAGATCGAGGGGATCAGACCGGAACAAATCTTAGAATCAATATTATGTAGAAATTTAATGTATTTTTATTAATTGATATTTCTTTTTAAATAAACAGTAGATAGCTCCTAAAATCAGCACGAAAAACGGCTAGCGCGGCGTTTTGCTCGGGGTACCGCCTTAAGTTATTTACGCTTTAATTTGCGGTTCCGGCGACCCGGCACCAACCAGCAGAATGAATGTGTATATAGAGCACTGATACATAAATATCATTGCTGCATGAAATTTCTAGAATTTCACGAATTCCGCAACTGATTATTGATTCAATTTCTTTTAATTTATGTTTTGGGGTAGAGAATGCTCGGCTGTCGAAATTTACACGTTTCTGTGATCGTGACGCTGCTTGTGATTTAGTGATTGACTACTAGGCAGATAGGGAAAGAGGATAACTCTCGACGACATCGATCGTTAGATCAGTGATTCCCAAACTATTTTGGCCACGTGACCCCGTTTCAAAAATGAACTGATACCTCAGACCCCCATAGCCAAACTTCTTTAAAAATCCGCTTATTGACTTGCCGAGTTTCTTATCTTGTACGAATTTTCGGACGCTTATCGACTTATTGAGTTTTTACCCGATTGCAAGGAAAGGGTTATGTTTTTCGCGCGTATCTTGTATATTCGAAATATTCTTTATTACCACATATCTTGCAAACCATTAGACGGATTTAGATAATTAAGACATCGTTAGATACGTCTTGACCACCCAAATGTTCTTAGATATTATAGGAGACGTTAAAAAAAACACGACGGATTTAGGGCGCCATATTGTGGGGTTCGATTTTTTTTTGTTTCTTTGTTACTTATCGAGTGGGGTATCAAAATGAAGGGTTTTTAAAGGTGATTAGAAAAATCATGCTGTGCAGTCGGAGGATACAAATATGGTTTTCATCAGCCAGCTCGTAAATAATTATGTATCTCGATATTTTCTTGTTTATATCTTTTTAGTTCGCTTCTTAAGCAGTCAGGTTTTTTTTTGTTTTTTTAAACTACACCTATGATACTACTAAAATGTTAGTCATTCTTATAACGAGTTGGTACACGTAACGCAACTTATACAGTATCTTAAAAGTTTCAAATAAGAACTTGTGTTAATTAATAGGGGTCGATTTTTACACCTCGTCGATCCCCAAAATCAGTTTTATTTATGACGACCCCTCGGAAACCGATTTCGACCCCAAGTGTTAGATATCGACCACTTTGAGAATCTCTGATTTAGATCGATGCATGTTTACATTGATTTGATTGTTTGGTAGTTACATTTCAATGTTCCAACTTAACAGACAAATGTGTTGCTGGGAACTTTGTTGCGCCACTTCTTCTGCTCACCAAAAACACAAGGAAGTTATGATGGGCGTGCAAATTTTGGGGATTGTCTTTGTGTTTACTAACTCTACTATGGCAAAGTGCTTTGTTGATAGATTGCTGGCTCGCGGTCAAATTTTAATAAATAGCTTTTGATTTTAGTTTTTTGATTTTGATGACGGTGTATCGACGCCAACTGTTTTATTTTACGTCGATCGATTGAATCTGATTCATTATCTTATTATTATTTGTCATTGATCGTTCACAATGTAGTTGCATGTTCAAAATCATATTCTAACTCCCATTCCAGGCTGCCACCAGTTCTACCAGCGCACGTTAGTAGTCCGGGACCCCGAGCTGATCCGAAGAGTGTGCGTGAACGACTTCCAGCACTTCACGGACCGTGGGTTCTTCTTTAACAAGGACGTGGATCCCCTGGCAGGCTCCGTGCTTTTCTTGAGGGGGAACGAGTGGAAAAGGCTTAGGGCGAAGATTTCGCCGATTTTCTCGTAAGTTCCATAAGCATTTCATAGGTCAAGCTAAAAATGAGATCAATCTTTCTATCCCAGTATCTCTTAACAGGTTCGAAGTCCCATGACACACATAAATGGCATATGTGATTATTTTAACTATTGTTTTTGCTATGTGGACAGTGAACCTGTTAAACTACCGAGAAACAAGTCTTCTTTGAAAATAAATATGGGTTTTCAAAAAGTTAATCTTGGGATAAACTTCCTAAATCATGTTTCTGCATAAGTTATCAAACCAGGTTTGTAAACTGAGAATTTGAGTTTAAGAATTTGTCAAAATTTGGCGCATCAAGTAGTTTGATAAGTTCTTAACTTATAATTCTCAATTCAGTAAAAGGCCGCTATCTGTGCTTATCACTACGTATTGGATCCGGATTCAAAAATAGGAGGTTATTCTTTAGGTATACATAATTAAGTAGGTTTAGTTAGCCAATAATTTAGAATTAGTCAAACTTGAGCAAGTAACTGTGTTGCATTTTCTGCTAAGTTCATTTGCATGCTTGGTATTACCCCGTTGCGCAATTTTTTTCGCTGGATTCGATTCATAGGACCGTTCGACGCATCAGGGAGGCCTATTTCAAGCTTCAGACGTCTTTCAGCTGAAGTGATGATTTCGAAGCTGATGGCAGTTGCAAAACTAACATAAACTTTTTATCCTTTCCAGGCCAAACAAACTACGAGGAATGTTTCCCCTCATAGAAAACACGGCAGGAGAATTCGTCACAAGAGTCCAAGATTTGCTGTCACAGCCTAAAAATGTACCAAACCAAAACGGCACCTCAAAAGCAGATGGCCAATCAAACGGTGTGGAACCTAGTGCTACTGTGGTGAATTCGGAGAAGCTCGTGGGAGGTTATACTGCTGACGCCATAGTGCCATGTGCCTTTGGATTGAAGAGTGGTGTTATGTACAATGACGATGATCCTTTTGCTGTGGCGTTACATGCGTTCTATGAAATGTCGCTATATAATATTTTTGAGAAGTGAGTAAAAATTTCAATAGTATTTGAATATATATAAATATTTATGATGTCGGCAGGCTTATTACGTATCGTTTGCAAGAGCAAAACGATAGCGATCAAACGCTTTATGTCATAAAAGTCGGAATTACCTGCAGTGTAGGTATGGTAGGTCCTACACAATCGTTTGCTAATCGCTCGCTGTTTCTCAAATACACTTATTTAAAAAAAAAACCGCCAACAACTCTAAAACTCATGTATGGAAGAGCAATTATTGCGCAAAAATCGCTATCGTTTTGCTCTTGCAAAAGATACGTAATAAGCCTGCCGGTAACCAAAAATGTGCTGGGTTGGTGGATGTCACCAACCCGCACTGGGCCCACGTGGTGGATTACGGCTCATTCCCTCTCAAAGAAAGGAGGCCTGTGTCCCAGCAGTGGGTACTACATTAAAAGGCTGATGATGATGTTTGATGTAAATTTTATTTATATCATTCATCATCACAGGACCGGTCGGGTGCTTAGAAACTTAGGGAAGGTCATAGGCCTTCTCTAAGTCTAATCATTGCATTGCATAGATTGTAGGTAGAAACTTGTTCTTACGTGGTCGAATATTAGATTTAGAGAAATAGGTACATAGTTACAAAAGAAGAAGTAGTAAGATTATCGGCTGCTATTCCAGATGCTTATGCTCAACTCAACTCAAACTGGAAATTGACAGTTGTAATCACAAACGTGCTCAAGTCCAAGATCCTAAACGCTTCAAACGTTACCGAACTCTTTTAATACACAATCAGTGGAATTGAGTAGTGATAGCATGCACTTGTAACGTACTCGTACTTGCTAACTTGGACTTTCATTTTTAACCGACTTACCAAAAAGGAGGAGGTTCTATGTTCGACTTCATGTATGTATTTCTTTTTTTTTTTTTTTTTTTTATGTATGTTCACCGGTATCTCCGTCAATTGTGGACCGATTTTGAAAATTCTTTTTTCGTTTATAATAATATGTATCGAAATTGGTCCTATTTTAATTTGGTGAAGATCTGATGAAGAACTTCGGAGATATACAACAGAACTCTTCAATAAATAACGGCAAATTATTCGGAATTGCTGCATTCGCATGTTTGTTTATTTTATATACCATTTCATAACATAACATCACGCCAGTACGTACTAAAGGGGTACGCAGATCTCTCATTTCACTGGTTATGTTCAAGTATCATGTTATTCGGGTGATCTATTCTAGCGTTATAGGTACCTTACTAAACAACTTGCCTATTTTAGGTAGGTACAACTAAAAAGGGAAAAATAAAAATCTTTTTTGCAAAAAATACTACCGACTTCCAAATGAAAAACTACAAAGTGAAAAATAACTTAACTTTTGGAAGTCGGTGTCCATATCGCAAAAAAATGGTACCTACGAAAGACACCGACTTCCAAAAGTTAAGTTATTTTTCACTTTGTAGTTTTTCATTTGGAAGTCGGTAGTATTTTTTTGCAAAAAAGATTTTTTCATTCATTACATTACATTTTGTATTAAAAGAGTTCGGTAACGTCAGGAGCGTCTGAGCTCTTGCTGTATTGAGAACACATATCTCAAGCTGAAGAATTATATGCCAAACTCGAACGATGTGATTGGTAAGTGTGGCTAATTTTGAGTTTGATTCGAGTATGAGCATCTGGAATACGGGCCTTAGTATTCGATCAACGTTAAATAATTGGGTATTGGCATAAAACCCCTCTCTCGATAAGAGTATCTTCAACAATTAAGACGGTACCCTGACCAAAAAATCGGCATGAGATATGAGCGTTCCTATTGGTCTAGCGGCACTGGTGGCGCATTAATTACAGTAGTGAATACGCCCAGATTTTAGAATAAAATCTTTATAAAATCGAATTTTGGTCTTTTGAAAAAAAAAATTCTACAAAAATGTTCGTTATTAAATTGTCTATCCATTAGTGTTAGTACAAACAATAATCAATGAACACTTTACGAGGAGATGCATAATATCAATAATTATTTCTCATTTTCATGTTTTTTTGGAAGTAGATTAGTGAAATATATACAACGTTTAAAAAAAAAGCTAAATCCACCATTTTGGAATCAATATTATGTAGAAATTTGATGTATTTTTATTAATTGATATTTCTTTTTAAATAACGAGTAGATAGCTCCTAAAAACAGCACAAAAACGGCTTGCGCGGCGTTTTGCTCGGGGTACCGCCTTAAAGCTTCCAATATTTTATAAAAGCCTCTTTTCGAGTAACTTTTGTGCTCATTCTCAAAAATGTCTGATCTCACAAACTTAGTTAAGTTCGACAACAATCAACCAATTTATTTAGCACGCCCGCCATTCGATAAACTTTCAAACTACCATTAATAAATAAGAAATTGATTCCTAACTTTCATAGTTTGAGGCCAGCCAATCACTAGTATTTGCTCTGTTGCCCCACCCTAGCTATTGCTAAGACGAAAACTTGTTAACTTGATCCGAAAATTACTTTGTAAGTATTAAAAAGTTTGCCAAAAGAACTTATGCAGATAATTTGTATAGTCTCGAATATCTAAGATCTGCAGTTTTAGTTTAGCTAATTAAATAAGCTAGAGTCAAAGTTCGTAAATCGATGAGTAATTTGGTGTGTCAGATATCAAAGGTGAAAAAAACCGGCCAAGTGTGAGTCGGACTCGCGCACGAAGGGTGCCGTACCATTATCGCAAAAAACGGCAAAAAAAAACACGTTGGTTGTATGGGAGCCCCACTTGAATATTTTATTTTATTCTGTTTTTGGTATTTGTTGCTATAGCGGCAACAGAAATACATCATCTGTAAAAAAATTGCAACTGCCTAGCTATCACGGTTCATGAGATACAGCCTGGTGACAGACAGACAGACAGACCGCGGAGTCTTAGTAATAGGGTCCCGTTTTTACTCTTTGGGTACGGAACCCTAAAAACGAGTTCTGCGGTACGGCTTACGATTGAAAAAAAAACCTGTGAAACACATTTAAGTTAGGAGGGGAAATCTAAAAGAACGCGGCTTATTTTCTTTTAAAGGAAATTATTGGACTTTCGACAAGAGTATCTTCAGCGTTTTATAATTTTTGGCAATACCGAACAAGTTTAAAGGGAATTTGTCATACTCTTTCATGGAGTCATACCCTTTGCCCTGCCGAACTCACTTACACAATAAGGCTACAGGTGTTTGCGCACACACTTATGCATTATAATATCGCCCGCGCCGACTTTGGATAGTCTCCTCTGAGATTTCCCCCGTGGCTGAAATTTGATCCGAAGGTATATTCAAATCATATGGTTTTCTCGAAAAAATTGGTTGGGTATGAAAGAAACAGAAACTGTGTTTCATAATCATCATCATCTTATCAGCCGAAAGACGTCCACTGTTGGACATAGGCCTCACCCAAGCGTTGCCACATTGACCGGCCCGTATATACGTCCCGCATCCAGCGTAGCCCCGCAACCTTCACCAGGTCATCGGTCCACCTGGTGGGAGGCCTCCCAATGCAACGTCTCACGGTTCGCGGTCGCCACTCCAGAACTTATCTGCCCCATCGGCCATCCGTTCTGCGAGCAATGTGCCCTGCCCACTGCCACTTAAGTTTGTTTCATAATAATTTACAGTAACTTGTGGATAGATACATATTTTAAATGCCGACCTTTTCTTTTTCAGAACGATGCGTCAATTCTGGCCAGCTTTTGTATTGTTATTCAGAATGAGAATCATACCTAAGAAGACGCACGATTTCTTCTATAACATCGTGACCACCGTGTTGAGAGCAAGAGAGAATGGTAAATTTACTTGTTTTAACTACTAATACTCGAGAAGCTCGTGGCTAAATAATAACAGCCGCACTGGTCGATCTTCGCTTGACGAGTTCGGTCCGTGGATGGGTGACCATTTCAACATACCGAGTTTCCTCCGTGCCTCGGAAAGCACGCTAAGCCGTTGGTCCCGGCTGTCATTTGAAGATCTTTTACAGTTGTTACGGTTAGTCAGAAGCCTGAAATCTGACACCAGTCTTACCAAGAGGTATCGTGTTACCCAGTTACTGGGTTGTGGAGGTCAGATAGGCAGTCGCTTCATGTAAAACACTGGTACTCAGCTGAATCCGGTAAGACTGGAAGCCGACCCCAACAATAATTGGGAAAAAGGCTAGGCAGATGATGAACTACTAAATACAGGGTAGATTTATGGTTCAGTAAGATCACCACTCTAATTGCGTAGCGATAAAGAAGACGCGTGTGCTTTGCTTAGAATAGTTGCTTCATAATGTTTAAAAATCCGTCTTGCCGACAGTGTCAATCACGCAATGGATAGAGTTTGAGTGCTTCGAGCTGTCAAAATAAAAAAAACATTTTTTTTTATTTCACATAGGCCTACATGGGCACTTAAAAACGTCGACAAAAGGTTCATAAGGTGGTTCGGGTTGGTCGTTTCCTATGGAGTAGAACCAGCAAGAAACTCCAGGGTAACTCTTTTAAAAAATGGTTTGGTTTTACAATATTTCCATGTTACAGCATTAGTACCTACTTAGTTATGGGGGGTCAAAACAGTTACGCAATTTGGTTGCGTAACTGGTATCGTAACCGTTGTAGCAACAGGTAATCGATCCTGTTTCTAATAACAACATATCAAAAATCTACCCTGTATTTACGTACTTTTTCATTGTTTGTTGATTTCTCTATTAATTTCCCTAAGGGAGGGAAGGAGATGAAACGGCAAATATTTTGGTAACACCTAAAAGTTGATATTGAAACTACCTAGTATTTTTTTTTAGTTACTGTTAAGGTTATTTGAACCCACTGGGGTATAGAATAAAGAGAGATTATTTATTATATTTTTTATGGCGCATCCACACATGCCGGCGGCACGGACATGGCCGTGCTGCCTTGCCTGTTTCGCTGCATTCAGCGGCAAGGCGGGCATAAGCCGGCGGCATGTGTGGATGCGCGCATTAATGGGTTCCCGAAATGGTCCCATTTTAGAGAAGATCTGATGAAGACCTTTGGAGATGTACAACAGAACTCTTCAATAAATAAATGACGGAAAATCTCTCGGGATTGCTGCAGTCGCATGTCTGTTTATTGTTTTTACCATTTCATAACATAACATCACGCCGGTACGTTCTAAAGGGGTACGCAGATGTGTACGGTTTTACGGTTCTCATTTCAACGGTTATGTTCAATTTTATTTTATTGGGTAATCTATTCTGGCATTATAGATAGGCACTTTACTCTAGAACTTGTCCATTATGTGCCACAACTAAATAGTGAAAAAAAACTACCTCCTCCTTTTTGAAAAGTCGGTTAAAATAAATAATAACTTCAATTACGGCAGTCGGTGTTCCTGTTTTTGTTGCCTCGTTTATTCCGACATTGAAGCTATTTTTCTTTTTAACTGACTGCCCAAAAATGAGGCAGGACCGCCTCATTGTAATGTTTTTATTAGGAAGCCGGTATTTTTTTAATAATGAGAGACAAGACAAGATAATATTTTTAGCGGATACATTGCGGTTTCACCCGCGTATTGCCCGTTCCCGCGGGAATACAGGGATAAAAAGTAGCCTATGTTACCCGGGGATAGTGTAGCTTCCCAACGGTAAAATAATTTTTGAAATCGGTCCAGCCGTTTCGGAGTCTTTATGGAACATATGTACTTTCTCTTTTATATATGTAGATAGACTAGCTGACCCCCGCGGCTTCGCTCCCGTCAAAATTATAGCCTATGTTACTCGGGAATAATGTAGCTTTCCATAGGTGAAAGAATTTTTAAAATCGGTCCAGCCATTTCAGAGATTAGCCGGAACAAACAGACAGACAGACAAAAATTTAAAAAAATATTATTTTGGTGTATGTACCGTATATATATATATATATTCATATACATGTAGTAAAAAAAAGGTTATTTCAATATTACAAACAGACACCCCAATTTTATTATATGTAGTATAGATTAAAACAAGGTACTTCAAAAAGGTACCAACACCTTGCCTAACTGTTCGGTGAATACAGGCGTGATCTTATGTTATATAACATAATTCGAACTTAAAGACATCTGTGCCAATTGCTAACGCACAGCGAGCCGCCATTATGTTTGATTCTAGCTAATCTATTTGCCTAATTGATAAATTGCTCTGTGTAAAATTTCAGGCGTTCAGGAGAAGCGCGGCGATTTCATCGACATGATGATGGCTCTGAGGAACGACGAGACTAACAATAACTGTAAGAAGGACCTCGAAGATGTTGAAATTAGTAAGTACTTTTACTAGCAAGTCGTTCTTATTATTATTTTACAATGCATGTCCTCGAAAAGAGCGTTTTCCAAGCAGCCAAACTGTGCGGAAAGTGTCACTTTTTTTCACTAGTGCTTTTTACTTTCCTGTATTTTTTTAATTTTTAACTCCAACGTCAGCCCGATGCATAGAGTTTTTATTAATTGAGAAAAGTTTTACAAATTAGTTATGTACAGATTATCATTCATATAAAAGGTAAAATAAAACTAATACTTCATTTTAGGCGTTTTTATTTTAAATTTATTGTAAATTTTGGTCAATAAATTTATTTTAAATTTATTGACCAAACTTTTTTTTATTTTTTTATTCTAAGTTTTCTTTTTTCAGTCCATCCAAAGGTTGTCTGGTAGATATCGCTGTCAGCGATAAGACCGCCTTTGTACCCATTTATATAAGTTTTTTTGTAAATGTCTATAATTTTATGGTGTACAATAAAGTATATTCTATTTTCTATTAAATATGTTTGGCTGAACGTATATTTTGCTTGTGCCTTATTGCGTTACGATGTGACAGCTATTTGCACATGCGCAGTAGGTATGCCCGAAGAACTATTAGTTAATCTGTGGATATGCTGAACGCGCTTGAATAAGCCCGCCATTTTATTAATTTCATTTTATTAATTTATTTATTTCCTCGCACAATGCATAGTAAAATGTTGTATGATACACGTACGTAAGATGATTTCCGACTCGTGTCGATTTATCCACTCACTCGCTTCGCTCGCTCGTGAATAAAAATGCCACTCATCGGAAATCACCTACCTTCCGCACTTGTAGCATAAATAACTATTACAATGCATGTCCTCGAAAAGAGCGGTTTTCCAAGCAGCCAAACTGTGCGGAAAGTGTCACTTTTTTCACTAGTGCTTTTTACTTTCCTGTATTTTTTTAATTTTTAACTCCAACGTCAGCCCGACGCTTAAAGTTTTTATTATTTGAGAAAAGTTTAAAAAATTTGTTATGTACAGATAGATTATCATTCATATAAAAGGCAAAATAAAACTAATACTTTATTTTAGGCGTTTTTAATTACTCTAGATTTAGATTTTGATCAATAAATTAATTTTCAATATTCATTAAATATGTTTGGCAGAACGTATATTTTGCTCGTGCCTTATTGCGTTACGATGTGACAGCTATTCGCACATGCGGAGTAGATATGCCCGAGGAACTATTAGTTAATCTGTGGATATGCTGAACGCGCTTGAATAAGCCCGCCATTTTATTAATTTATTTATTTCCTCGCACAATGCATAGTAAAATGTTGTATGATACACGTACGTAAAATGATTTCCGACTCGTGTCGATTTATCCACTGACTCGCTTCGCTCGCTCGTGAATAAAAATGCCACTCATCGGAAATCACCTACCTTCCGCACTTGTAGCATAAATAACTATTCTTGTCAATCAGTGTTTTTTTACACCCGACTGCAAATAAAGGTTCTGTTTTTCGCGCGTATCTTGTATGTTTGCGTGTATGTAATATTCTTTAGTACCTCATATCTTTCAACCCACTAGACGGATTTTTATAATCAATTTTTTATAAGAAAGACATTGTTAAATACGTTTTGACCGCCTAAGTGTTCTTATATAGATAACGTTAAAAAAAACAAACATGGCGGATTTTGGGCGCCATGTTCTGTGGGTTTCTTCCAATTTTTTTCTTCCAAACCCATCGAGTGTGGTATCAAAATGAAGGGTTTTATAAGATGGTTACAAAAATATATACCACTTATTATGTATACAAGACAAAACTAAAAAGTTGTAAATAAAGTTAATTTAAAAATCAAAAACCGAAGCAAATTAAAAAGATTTAAACAAGAAGAATATCCTCCGACGGCAAAGCAAATCATGCTTTGCCGTCGGAGGATATTCTTCTTGGATATTTGTGAGCTGGCTGACCACCTGATCCGCCGATTGTTCGCTTCTTAAGCTGTTGGGTCTTTGATATTTTTCACAAAGCGATATCACGTAATGAAAGACCTTTGTGAGGTAAATGAGAATGCTGTCGCCGTGGCTGAAATCTGGACAAGGCGTATTTAAATTTGGATCATCATTTTTTTTGCCGTTTTTTGCGATAATGGTACGGAACCCTTCGTGCGCGAGTCCGACTCGTACTTGGCCGGTTTTTTAAAATATTAGTATGAATTAGACACTTTTACAGTTATAACAAATCCGCGTTGAGTAATTTTTGTTAGGGCCTAAACTTATAGGTTCGCGTCAGAGACCACCGACATGCTAACGTGACGAATTGTGCCAGTGAAAACTTAAAATTTATATGTTTTCACTTCTGTCGACAATCCCCAGGACTAGCTATTTTTAAATCCCAGTAAATTAAAAGATCAAAGAAAAATGGCAGCCACAGTCTTACACGAACCCCATTACAAGTTTAATCTCTAACGTTTAACTCGAAGATAACGTAATTAATGAGGTCGCATTAACTTTTGACATTAGCCCTCCAATATTGCTTAACTCCTTAACTTTTACTTAATTCCACTCGTAAACTTTAACTTTTCGAATAATTTTATCGATCTGTTTAGTTTGCAATCGTGTTTTTGATTTTAATGAACTTGGAATAATTTATTTTGAGAGGAGCCTATTTAAAAACTTTTAACCCTCGACGGAAAAAGAGGGGTGTTATAAGTAAGACGTGAGTACCTATGTGTTTGTGTATCTGTCTGTGGCATCACAGCTCCTAAACGGATGAACCGATTTTGAATTAGTTATTTTTGTTTAAAAGGTGACTTTATCGAGAGTGTTCTTAGCTATGTTTGATGAAAATTGGTTCGGTTAAGTTATGGGATATCATATAAACAGACTTTACAAGATTTAATGAGAAATTATTTTTATGCAATCAGTATGTCAATTATGTTATTAATATCAGTTTCATGATCGTCAATTGTATTATTATTTTTATCAGATGTCACAATAATGGAAATTCATCAGCAAATAATATACATCTATGATTAGTTATATTAGTAATAGAATTAATATACAGTATGAATAAAATTGGGCTTAACACACTTCCTTGTGGGATGCCATATTTGTTGAGAAGAGCGTGGTGTCATGTCATTATGTCTATTTACTTTTGTAATTATAACACGCTGTTGTCTGTTACTTAGATATGTCGATATCCATTGATGTGCAATGCCTCTAATGCCAATTGCCTCAAATTTCTGTAGTAACAGTTCGTGAGATACAAGGTCAAAGGCTTTAGATAAGTCAAAAAACCATGTAGTAAAGTGGTTTCGGCTAATATTAGTCAATATGGTTTTAAAGAGTGAAGATGGCTTAGTGTTTTTGGATTTGTTTCTTGGAAACCAAATTGCTCTTTTTTAATAATGTTAAATTTATCACAAGTAGTCAGTTAATTCTTAAACCTTGTTTGTATTTTTTTTACTATTCTTCTCTGTTACTTTGTGATTGTTGTTGTTGTGTTGTGACTATGTCGAATAAATGTTTTCTATTATATTATATTCTATTGACATTTTACCAATCACTATCGCGAGGCTTCCGTTGATAGAATATCACTTGTTTAGGACCTCTGAAAAGTATTTTAAGTATATCTAACTTCTCTCCACAGCCGACATGGTAATCTCAGCGAACGCGTTTATCATCTTCCTCGGAGGCTTTGAAACCACCTCCTCGACCCTCGCGTTCCTCTTCCTTGAGCTGGCAGCTAACCAGCAGGTCCAGGAGAAGATGAGGACTGAGATCCTCGAGGTCCTGGATAGACACGACGGGAAGATCACTTACGAGCTGCTGCAGGAACTGGTGTATATGGAGATGGTGATTCAGGGTATGAAAAGATTATATGATATAGATTATATGATACTTAAGAAACAGCGAAATGTTAAAAAAAAAAAAAAATATTTTTATTTATCATTATTAGTTGTGATAAAAATATTTTTTTTTTTGTAAAAATAATTTTATTTATGATTTTTTAGTTGTGGTACATAATGGACAAATTCTATAGTATGGTACCTATGAATGTCAAAAGTTATGCCATATTAAATTATCTGAATTAAGTCTAGTAATACCGTAAACTCGAAAAAACCGATTGGTTAAAAAAAAATAACTGCAAAGTCGGCAGTCGATGTCAAAAAACGATGATACAAAAACAGGAACACCCGACTTCCGAAATTAAAGTTATTTTTACTCTTTAACCGACTTTAAAAAAGGAGGAGGTTTTATTTTATTGGAAAATGGATTTTATTTTCACCTTTTAGTTGTGGTACACAATGGACAAGTTCTATAGTAAAGTATCTTGCCAAAATGTATGCCAGAATAGATTACCCAAATAACATGAAATTTAAATGAGAGTGTACCGTGGTGAACGGTACACATCTGCGTACCCCTTTAGAGCTTACCGGCGTGATAATCTGTTATGAAATGGCGTAAACAATAAACAGACATGCGATTGCAGCAATCCCGAGAGATTTGCCGTTATTTATTGAAGAGCTCTGATCTATATCTCCGAAGTTCTTAATCAGATCTTGAAAAAAGAATCATCAAAATGGGTTCACCTAGTAAAAAGTATTGAGGTAACACACAAAAAAAAACAGTCGTATTGAGAACCTCCTCCTTTTGAAGTCGGTTAAAAATAACTGAGGTATGAAACTTGTGGAGATCAGATAGTCGGTAGCTTTATGTGAAATAATGGTATTCAGTGACAGCTGGTTAGACTTGAAGACTAGGTAGATGATGGCTGATAACACTAAAGGCAGAATTTCTCATAAAAATCTGGTCGTAGTCTTTCGCTTTGAGTGGTTCATTCCAGCAACGTATAGGTCACATTGAGTGGTTCATTCCAGCAACGTATAGGTCACTTTGAATGGTGCATACCAGCAACTTATAGGTCACTTTGAGTGGTTCATTCCAGCAACGTATAGGTCACTTTGAATGGTGCATACCAGCAACTTATAGGTCACTTTGAGTGGTTCATTCCAGCAACGTATAGGTCACTTTGATTGGTTCATTCCAGCAACGTATATAGCTGTCTGTATGTTTTGGGATACAGAGAGCAGAATAGGAGGTGGAGAATAGATTCTGATTCGGCTCTTCACCGCTTCGTTCACCACCTGCTGATGTTCCGAGGAATTAACCCCACTTAGCGAGCTCACGGTACACCTTCCTAATTAGTTCTGTCGCGGTTCAGGGTCTACCAAGTAGCCCTCGGAAGGTTAGATCCTGCGGGAATGTGTTCGCTTGCTGATAAATTTAGATACAAATGAGCTTTTCAGTTCCTTATAAATTATTCTTTGATGTATGTTTGTGCTCCCCATTTTCCGCGAATCCTAGTTCGAAAGTAATTAGTTAGAAGCCCACATCCAGCACACTGACCCCGATAGATTTGTTACTTGTAACCGGAAAAGTTTCTTTTAATGAGTTTTTACTTCGCCCTCGACGAGTCCTGACCGGTCAGGATTAAGGGACTGTGTCCGTTACCGTGGTGGCAACTACACGGAGAATAGTAACAGGTGGCATTTAACATGTTGGGGAAGTGTAAGAAACATGTCTGATTTTTTAATTTTGTCAAGTTCTTCTCTGGACACGAATAAAATGAAACTAACTTATGCCATAGTCAATCACCAAGGTTCCAAACTTCCAACCCTCTTTATGATTTGAGAATTCGAAATAAAGTATTATTTTTAACTTGTCAAACTCTACTTCAGCATAAGACTTTGCCAAACTTTAACCGTACATTTTGAAAAGTTATTCTTTTCTTCTCAATCTCAGAAGCCGAACATTAATCAGATAATTAAACGTTAATCTCATAATACTCACAATTGGCGATACCAAGACCATACGCAAGAATTACTGGGGTCACCAAAATCGTTTTTATGTTCTTGTGAACCATAGAGCCTATTTGAAAACTGACCCTTTAATCTTAAATTTCTAAAAAGGGTGTAAGATAGGTGTGATCATATTTTAATTATGTTTTTTGTAAAAAAGTTTTTATTTCACTATTTTTAGTTTTGGTACCTCATATTATCGTGAAAATCATTTATATCCAGAGTACATTTTATTAAAATTCTAATAAGCCCCAACACGACTCATCATCATCATCATATCAGCCGAAAGACGTCCACTGCTGGACATAGGCCTCCCCCAAGTGTCGCCGCATTGACCGGTCCCGTGCGTCCCGCATCCAGCGAATCCCCGCAACCTTCACCAGGTCATCGGTCCACCTGGTGGGAGGCCTTCCAACGCATCGTCTTCCGGTTCGCGGTCGCCACTCCAGAACTTTTCTGCCCCATCGGCCATCCGTTCTGCGAGCAATGTGCCCTGCCCACTGCCACTTAAGTTTGGCAATTCTTCGGCTACACGACTAGGATACATTATTTTATTTCGGAGTTCCAGTACCTACATTCCGACTTCATAATCAGATCAGTTCGATTGTACCATTTTCATCATTACCATTTATTTATATGTATTTGCTTCATCATAGTCTCTCAATTATCTGAGATATCATATACCCACGAATTAATTATTAAAAAGTTCCAGTGGCCATCTGTAGTCTTCTTCATCAGTTCCACTTCACCTAATGATAATTTCTGAGTGTAAATGCTTGCCATGTCATTGAAAATACCAAAATTGCTACCTATATGTCTCCCTTTAATATTTGAGAAGTGCCCTCTATTTCCATGGAATCCTGTCATCAGATTTTGATTTGGTGACAGTTGGACCACCTCGAGAGTGCACACTTTCAAAGGGTAGTATTTAAACGCAAATCAAAAAATATCCTTTTTATACGCAATAAGATTCCGAATTCCCATCAAAATTACTGATTGCACAGCAAAATATTCAACTCAAA
Organism: Orthosia gothica; assembly: GCA_949775005.1. Lineage (NCBI taxonomy): Eukaryota > Metazoa > Arthropoda > Insecta > Lepidoptera > Noctuidae > Orthosia > Orthosia gothica. Next base: position 32,454,848 of record OX459038.1, on the reverse strand, counting down.
ATATCACTAAACACACTACAATTTATTTTCGCAGCGTACAGCGATTTTTCGAATAAGTAGACGTAGCCCCGCTGCGCGGGGCTCCTATATAAATGATGAGATGTTGATGATTATTTATTTGATATGCAACAACTGCTTCTGCTCATGTGTATGAACAACTTTCTCCAAAGAAGTAATTGGAAATTCATTCTGTAAAAAGTTGTCGTAAGCTAACCAAAATTTGTATTGGTGAATCAATTTGTAGGTACTTTTTATAACTCTATTTTTCTCGTTTCAGAAACTCTTCGCCTCTACCCACCATTCCCGAGCATCCAGCGCATCTGCACCAAAGACTACACGATACCAGACACGACTACGGTGGTGGAGAGAGGCACCATCGTGCTGTTTCCAACGCTAGGCATACAGAGAGACGAACAGGTCAGTTTCTGTCTTATAGACAAAAAAAGGGTGTGCGGTCAGGGGACTTTCGTGAAATTTCTCACTTATTTATTACACACACACCCAAAGAGACACACTAGAAAGAGAATGAAAGAATGAGCGCGGGGTGAGCAATTATTTTTTAATTATTAATAGACTCGCTCTTGACCACTTGATGGTAAGCGATGATGTGGTCGACGATGTAGCAAGCTTGCTTAGAAGAAATTTATTCACTCTTGACTTAGAGACTCCCAGGTTTTCGTATCAGGAAATACAGACTCTGACAGGTAATTCCACTCTTTAGTGCGAATGGGTGGGATGTCCACCATGTTACCTACCGATGACGAGTCTTAACCATGCAGTTTCTTGCCGGTTCTTCTCCATAGGAAACGACCAACCCGAACCGTGCACCTTTTGTCGACGTTTTATAAGTGTCCATGTAGGCCTATATGAAATAAAAATTATTGATTTTGATTTTGACGCATCGCCGTACGTCTTGTAGTCCGATGATGGAACGGGCTAGGAGGTTAGTTTATGTAATTCTGTTGCACACTCCCCGAAATGTAACCGATAAAAAACCGACAGCCTGGCAACTCGGCGCCGATGTTCAAGGCTCTGGAGCCAATAACCGACTAGTATTTCATTGCCAATGAGCCTTTTGGCTCGTTTTTTGATCGAATCAAGTGCATCCAGCTGCTATAATGTTACGTGACGTTACATTTTCGCCCGTATCCCACCTACCACAAGCCGCGTTAAGGCATTTCGTAAAATATAAAAAACATCTATTCAACACACACAATACAACAGCAACAATAATAAAAAAAAATGTTTAAAAATGTCTTTAATGCAAATAAACTCATTTTCTTTCTTTCTTTCTTTCAAATGACTTGAAGAACGCTAGGTTGTACCTATCAATCCTATGTAACCTATCACTAAATTTTATTCACACCCCTTCTAGCTGTATGGGAGCCCCCTTAAAAACATTTAAAAATATTTTTTAAATTGTATTGTATGGGAGACCCCCTTTAATAAACCGATTGTTTTTATGTACTTATACTGTGAACATTTGAAGACTTTAGCTCCAACCGTTTGGCTGTGAAACGCGTGTGATAGAAGGACATGTGAGTGACAGCAACAGGGTTCCTATGGACCCTTTGGCTACGGAACCCTAAAAAGTACTTATTTCTTTCAAGTTAAATCTGGTTTCTTTAAGACTTTGCAGAATATATTGGCTTTGTATAAAATGAAACCCTGAAACAAAATAGTTATGCTAGCACTTCGCGTACGTGCCAACTTAGCCCGGATATCTTATACGAAATAAAAGTTGGGAACTAGTGTCAGCCCACACTTGCATAAAATTTGCAGATAAGCAAGTAACTCGTTTCCTACACGCTGAGAATACTCTCCCCATACTTGTGAGACTGCGAAAAATAAAGAATTGGCAAAGTTGGCAATGCATGGATAAGGAGAACTTGATGTTTGACTTATTAGTTGTGTTGGTTAACTTAAAATTCTAAAAAGAGATACTAGAAGCGAACTAAAAAGACGTAAACAAGAAGAAAATCATGCTGTGAAAAAAAAACAAAATCAAAAATTTGCTCATTTTTTTTAGGGTTTTTATTGAATGGTATGGGTTTATGTTCTTATATTGAATGTATGTCGTTTTGTGACAAATAAACACTTTTTATTTCTTTCTTTCTGTGCAGTCGGTGGATCCGCGAAATGGTTGACTAAAACCAGACCATCCACTCACTCGCAAGGTTAATACGAATCGATTGACGTAAGAATCATCAAAATCGGCCAACGCGTTTGGTCTCTCCAAACGCGTTGGCCGATTTTGATGATTAGAACGCCACATAGGAACAAACATACATACATACATAGACTGATAAACACATGACCCTCCTTCGGCAGTAGGGTAAAAAGAGTTAACATCACACCCATATTTCCCTATGTTTTAGGCATATGTGTAATTAAAGTACACCCAAACTTCGCCAGTATAGTTAAAGGCCCATTTAATAGGGAACTAAGCATCAATCGGCTACAAATTCAGGGCTGTACTGAAGAATTTTTGATGGCAATTCCAATTACACTAGATACTTGGAAATCGAAAACAGCAGCCTTAATGCGTAATGAATGAATGAGTATGAAAAATCAACCAATCACATGCGAGATGAAAGACGAGATCTATGACTATATGACTTCTGTCTATGTGATGTGATTGATTGATTTTTCTTACTATTTTCCTTTTGTCTTCAATCAAATTTCAAATCACGCAATAAGGCTGCAAGACCTCATCCTCAGCGATAGCGATTGTGACCTTTAGAACACCGAGGTCATTCTAAAAATTAAGAAATGTTCAATCCATGAGCCGAGGGCTGTTAGAATTTTCTTTTCTGTTGTTTCTAATTTTTTTGGTATTTTGCTGTTTATCACCATAACGGAGCAGTGGTCACCCAGTGGTAACGGCCCCGATTTACGTGTCGTAGGTCGTGAGTTCCCCAGGCAGGCGCTTTACTTTGTATAAATTATTTCATCACCACTGCTCTTAAAATGGTGAAGGAAAACATTGTGAGGGAACTGGCATGTCCTAGAACCAAAAATTCGAAGACATGTGACATCCACCAACCCGCACTGGGTCCGGCGTGGTGGATTAAAGCCCATTCTCTCTCACACAGAGAGGATGCCTGTGTCCCAGCAGTGGAAACATTATAAGGCTGATGATGATGAACACCATAACATTACCCAATTCAATCAGTATACCACTCGGTCAAAACTACTGCGCACCGTGCTCCCTCTCCCGCCTACCCGCGCGGCTCCCCGCGTTCGCCTCGTGAGCCAATAGCGAGAGTCGAACATCAGAGTGACGTCACAGCGCCAGGTGCACAATAATTGTGACCGATAAGTATAAATGAAAGTTGTTGACACTACAAGTAAAAATAATGCTGATCACGTTGCAAGATAACATTCTCGTTAAAAGTCCCGCCAAAACAATTTGTGATAATTTTCTCAAAAAAAAGAACCCTTTTATTTGTTAGCATGGACGTTGAAGAATATTAAATTAACTTGATCGATGCCAATCATCTGCGGGTTATCGAGTTATCTCTGATAAATTAAATTTTAAAAGAGGGTTGTGAAGGTTAGAGGGTGATGAGGTAAACACGTTCGCTGCCGGAATTACTGAAACACCAAGAACAATTTTTAATTTAAAAACACCGGCCAAGTGCGAGTTGGACTCGTGCATGAAGGGTTCCGTACCTTTAACGCAAAAACGGCATAAAAATCATGTTTGTTGTATGGGAGCCCAACTTAAATATTTATTTTATTTTGTTTTTAGTATTTGTTGTTATAGCGGCAACAGAAATACATCATCTGTGAAAATTTCAACTGCCTAGCTATAACGGTTCATAAGATAAGCCTGGTGACAGACGGACAGACAGGCGGAGTTTTAGTAATAGGCTTTTTACCCTTCGGATACGAAAAAACCGCCGACACATATTTATTTCATACTATATAATCTTTCTAGTAGTAGACACGATTTGACATAAATAAATAGGTAGTAAAAATATTATAATAATTATCACTGATTCTGCTACTTATATTTTAATTACGCAACACGATCACACGGCTTCCATTATTTTATAACTGTTCATATCGTTTTTAATGAAATAACGTAATTGGATAGCACACAGGTAATAAATGGATCGGTAGGTAACTTATGAAGTTTGTTAGCAATATAATTAAGTAATTATATTGTATTATATTTATTTCTCCATAAAATTGAACAATTTTGAACATTATGATTAAATTATTAAAGCACAAAATTAATTACATATATGGCAAAAATGGTACGAAATTATACGTGAATGATAAATAGTTGATCGATTGAAGAAAGAATAGAGCTTCAAGGTTGCAGAAATAGCGGATAAAGTGAAAGAGTCTAGACTGAGATGGTACAGTCATATACTTAGACGAACAGATGACCATGTCGTGAAAAAGTGCCTTTCCATAGCTACAAAGAAGAGGGGAAGAGGAAGACCTCAAATCACATGGATGACGAAGGGCCTTTGGAGGCAGACACAACAGGATGTACCAGGCACACATCACAAGGTGTACGGACGAATCAACCTAACCTGCTATCGACCTCCGGTCTCCGGAGGAGAGTGATGTAGCGGCACCGACGCCGCCACTTTTTATGATATAAGTTTGGAGGCAGGTAGAACAGGGTGTAAAGTTCCACAAACCTCCATAGAAAAGGGAGGATCCTCCGACCAGACAGGTGTTGTGTCTGGTCCGGGCAACTGCCCAACGGTTGTTGTCGGACTGTTGTATGCATTGATGTATTAAAAGTAGGAAGATACGTTACGCGCTAACTTCGTGATCAGAAAACCTGGGCTCGGCGCACGACTACATGCATCGAAACTCACACATCTATGTCACCAGTCCCAAACCTACAGTTACCGATAGACAAGGACAGAGATAGGAGACGGCGCTGTAGTGCGAGCGAAATTGCGTTAGCCGCCGAATGTTGTCCGAATGCTAAATGAATGAAATTACATTGCAATATGTGCGTATCGTGTCTCTCACGCATTTTTGTAATATCTATCTCGCTCTCACAAATATGGCGAAACAAACATTAAATATTATTGTAATTTTCAACAAATTAACATTTTTGACTGTACTTACGAGTGGTAAGTGATCCCGTGTGACTTATTTTTCTTTCTGGTATTATTTAAACACTGTTTAGCTACACAAGAAGTCATTTTGATGCGTATTTATTGCAAAAAAATATAAAAACACTGAAATTATTGAGCTGTGGGATCAACCATGTGCCGTGCGCGACTGAGTGCCCGCTGCGGGCATTCACTTAGATTAGTAGGACCAAGCGCTGTGAGCAGTCCCGTATCTACCTACTTTTAATACATCAATGGTTGTATGTGTTCTAATCGCGCCGAAAACTTTGCTTGCGCGATGCAGGATTTGTGTGACGTCATGTCATTAGTTCGTAAGTGGCGGCGTCGGTGCCGCTACAGTCCAAAAGGACATGAGGGAGATGGGTCTTACGGAAGATGAAGCGCAAGACCGAAATAAATGGCGGCGCATGATTGGAATAGCCGACCCCGCATAACGGGAATAGGCGAGGCGAAAGAAGAAGAATTGAAGAAAGAATAGAATTTTATTTATTCGATAAAGACCGTCGATCAACAATAATACAGACACATAGGACACAACATACATTGAGTGAAAGAGGAGACAACATAAACTGAATTGATCTTGATTAGAATACCTTTAACAACAAACAATTAAATCACTTGCCATTAGGTTGACAAAGCTTAGCACGTATTGCGATTTTTATTCGCGAGAATTTTAATTCGCGCGAATATTTGTCCGCGTACTGAATTTGACTAACACGCACTTTATGACATACAAATTTTTGTCTCCTTCTACCTGTTCATAGAGTTCAAAACATTCGCGCGAATTTAATCCGCCGCGATGCGGTGGATTCTGTGTTAAAACGCGGATTTCTTGCGGTATTATTTTCGCGCGAATTTTTTTCCTGCCTGTTCGTCGTCTGTCACACAATTTTGTTCCGAAGAATTGTTAAACTGCCCATTGACCTACGAACTTGAAATTTGGTGATAATTTATTTATTTATTTCAACCTTATCACATACATTTTTACAGGATATAATGTTTATTATTACGTATGCTTTACTAACAAATACCAATATAGAAATAAAAATAAAGATTCATAACCGTTATATATTGATAAATCAGATTTTTCTTTGGTACGGAACCCTAAACGTGCGAAGTCTGACACGCACTTGGCCGGTTTTATTTTATTAATAGATAGGCTCACGTTGACCATTATTTCATCTGATGGTAAGCGATGATGTGCTTGACGGTGAAGCACGCTTGACTAGAAGACACCTTGGTCACCCCAAGGTTACAGCTAAGAAGAAATAAAGATTCCGGTAGGCTCCTTAACTAACTGTATGCACAATGAAAGTATTCCCAAAACGTTTACTTTTGCTATTACAAGCGTTTTAGTAACATTATTGTATTATCTTCCAGTACTTCGAGAACGCCTCTGCCTTCATCCCTGAGCGCTGGTCTGAGGGTGCTCCACAACCACCTCCAGGAGTCTACATGCCTTTTGGAGACGGACCTCGGTATTGTATAGGTGGGTACAGTCTGCAAAAAAATATATGTAAGCGTCTTAGTTTGATGATCATAGTTAGCGACGCTCCTGATGGGTCAACGCGAATTGAATAGCGATTTTTAACTAGTGAAATTGCAAGTACGTCTACATGTACGCTATACGATGCAATCCGACCGATTTCCACTTGAAATTTTCTTATAAAATAGGTAATTGTACGATATCGCCTATTTCCTACTCTATTCTCACAAGCACCAAATTCTAAGAACACCAAAGTTATCGATGTAGAGGCAGCAAAAAAACTATTTATTGTAAACCTTAACATTTTTTTTTTGTGTTATTAGCATTATTTACAGTCGTGTTGGTACTGTTGGTAGGCAGCAAGGACTACTCATATACTGTCAGATTTTTTACAAGCTAACAGATTAAATAAATAGTAGCAGGCAGGGATCGAACTTCTTACCTGCTCAAATCAATTACTCAAATTGAAATGTAGAGTGAAATTCCCTGCTGGAGTCTTAGTCCATTAGAAATCGACATTAAAATCGCAAAGCTTGACGTAGTTCTGGTTTCAAAAAAACCAGATGTTGTTTGGGCCAGTTAGGGTAGTATTGATCCAAATTTGCAACTTCGAAAAGGTGTGCTCGCTGCGCACCACACGATAAACTGCGAAATGTTGGGACTCTTTTCACTTTTTGCTCTAAAAGTCGTAAATTATGTGTTTTCAACAAACAAAACTTACTTTTTAAAGTTCACGTTTAATTACCCCCAACCGCAACTCTTTAAACCTTATAGCGACCAAGCTATGCTCCTTCGAAGATTGCCCGGATTGTCATGTGAACCGCACCTACTACCAAGTGCAAAAGTGACTGGGAGTAGAGAAAGACTAACCACTAGCAACTAACAACGAGCCAGCCCGACCACACCTTCTCAAAATCATAGCCTGTGAATGCACAAAGTGATGCAGGGGCGTGTACTTTCCTGAGAACTGTTATAAAATGCTCGACACTTGTTTAAAGTTCATTCAAAGTTGCCTAGGGATAGGGACCAAATTTCTCGAACATGGTCAATTTTTCCAAAAATTTGCAATTATTAGTTTTGCTCCCGTCCCGATCAAGATATTGGCATCGCTCGTCCATTGATAAAAGTCATAGAAATAAAGTTGTTCTACATTTAATTTTCTTTCATTAAAGCACAAAACGAAATCAGTGAGATTAATAGTTCACTCGCAATCTCAGAAACACGAAAAGAAGGAAAATAAGGATTTTTGAAGAATTGAGACAAAGCTCTCTGGATATACTTGTGTGCATGGTACCGAAGGAAAAGGCACAAAATCATATAAAAAGGCATTTCAGCCCAGCTCTCAGGCAAACACTCGCTACCCTTCATTCCTTCTTTCATTTGCTGGCTTTGATATTGAGAAGGTCATAGCTTGTCATAGCTTGGTGGTCAGCGTCAGGTGAGATAGTGAATTGGTGATCAACTGCGCCTATGGATACCAAAAAAAACGCACCTTATTTAGTCTTCTCTCCCTTCTTCTTGTTCCTTGATTCCTTTTTCTAAATTTTTTTATTTCTCCCCCAGGCAAAAGATTCGCCCTGATACAAATGAAGTGCTGCCTCTTACGAGTTCTGCAGCACATAAGGATCTCGCCGGCGCCGCACACAGACTCGCTGGGCACGCCATCCGTCGCGCCGCGCGTCGAGCCGTTCACCGCCGACCCGCGCTCCCCCCTTACGCTCCACCCCGCTGACTCTATGGTCACACTCAGCCTTTTATGACGAACTTTTTCTGCAGACCGTACTTTTTAAATGTTTGTAGTGGGAAATTGTAATTTCAGATTGATTTCTTTGCTGATCAAGTTGGTAAAAATGTGAATACAGGGTTAACAGAAATGTGTGATCATATTTTAGAAACCGTTTCAGGCCTATAAAAATAAAAAACAATACAAAGTTGTCGTCAGCTGACCAACATTTGAATGGGACCTACAATTTTTGTTTGAGAACCGACTTTCTTGGATAAAGCTGTGCAAATACATGGCAAGAAGCAGTTTTTAGGGTTCCGTAGGTACCCAAAGGGTAAAAAAAAATTAAATCAAAAAGTCATAAATAAAAAAATTAAATCAAAAAATCAAAAAACCCGACTGCTTCAAAAGCGAACTAAAAAGTCGTAAACAAGGAAAAAATCATGCTGTGCAGGCGGAGGATACATATTCGCGGGCTGGTTGACCAAAATCTGGTGCATCCTCCGCCTGCACAGCATGATTTTTTCCTTGTTTACGACTTTTTAGTTCGCTTTTGAAGCAGTCGGGTTTTTTGATTTTTTGATTTAATTTTTTTTATTTATGACTTTTTAGTTAAGTTATTCGAATTAGATACATTTAAACATATAAGTGTTATATATTTTTGAAATCACCTCTTAAAATCCTTTATTTTGATACCCCACACTATGGATTTGAAAGTAAAAAAAAAAATTATATTGTCCAATTTTAATCTAGCCTATGACTCTCGCAGGGTTAAGACGAATCGATTGACGTATGAATCATCAAAATCGGCCAACGCGTTTGGTCTCTGGAAGGCCATATAGGAACAAACATACATACGTACATACTTACATACATACATACATACAAACATACATACATAGACTGATAAACACATTACCCTCCTTCGGCAGTCGGGTAAAAACGGGACCCTATTACAAAGACTCCGCGGTCCGTCTGTCTGTCTGTCTGTCCGTCTGTCACCATGCTGTATCCCGTGAACCGTGATAGCCAGGCAGTTGAAATTTTCACAGATAATGTATTTCTGTTGCCGCTATAACAACACATACTTAAAACAGAATAAAATCTCTCATACAACAAACGTGTTTTTTTTTTGCCGTTTATTGCGATAATGGTACGGAACCCTTCGTGCACGAACCGACTCGCACTTGGCCGGTTTTTTAAAATATGATACCACTTTTCTGTTACACCTTTTATTTTTTCTAGTTGATAAGAAATCAAAAATTATCAGGTTTTTCTCTTTAGTAAATTAAGTTTGTTATAATGATGTAATTAAAATATGAAAGAGCTGGGTAGTTGCCAAAGTTGACCGTATACTTTTGGAAAATCTTTTAAGAAGTAATCTTGATGGAAACTAAATGAGCGGAGCGTTCTTATCCAGTGATGATACGGCATTTTACGATAAGAATTATTATAAGTCATATTTTGTATTATTCTTTGATATTTCTGTAAATAAACTGCTATACTTGTATAAAATAATGTATTTTTTTTTATTCTGTTATGAAAAATGTAACTTGCGGCTACAGTAAATATTAATCATCGTCATATTCGTCTTTATTTAAAGACTAGCTGTGCTCGCGGGTACGCATCCCGGGGGCAGAGTGCGCCGACTGAATTTCCTTAGTAAAAAATCAAACCGACTTCCAGAACAAAAAACTACAAAGCAAAAAATAAATTTCTTTTCCGAAGTCGGTGTCTTTTGTACCCATTGTTTTCAGTTTTTCGACACCGACTTCGGAAAAGAAATTAATTTTTTGCTTTGTAGTTTTTTGTTCTGGAAGTCGGTTTGATTTTTTGTTAAAAAGATTTTAATTTTTCTCTTTTTAGTTTTGGTAGGTAACTCCAATTAACATGATTATCATTTATAGCCAAAGTACATCTCATGGCGATTCAAATAAGCCCAATTACGACTAGGATACATTGTTTTATTTTAGAGTTCCAGTGCCTACCTTCCGGCTTCATCATCAGATCAGTTCGATGGTGCCATTTTCATCAGTATCATTTATTTATAAGTATTTGCTTCATAGTCGGGATATCTTATGCCCGCGAAAGAAATTAGTTTTTTTTTTTTTTTTTAGATTTTTTAGAAATTTTAGAGTTCCAGTGGCCATCTGTGGTCTTCGTCATCTGTTCCACTTCACCAAATGATACTTTCTGAGTGCAAATGATTGCATTGTTGATGAAAATACCAAAATCGCTAGATGTTTGCCTATAATATTTGAGGAGCTCCCTCGATTTCTCTAGGATTCTGATCTTTAGATCCTGACCTGATGACTATGGGACTTACTAGGAAGTATACCCTTTTAAACAAAAGAAGAATTTTTGAAATCGGCCCAGGGGGGTGACCACAAGCTCTTAGAGTAAGGTTATTTTGAGATCGAGTAAGGGACAGATGTATCTGACTTGTATACATCTGTCACTTACTCGATCTCAAAATAACCTTACTCTAAGAGCTTGTGGTTACCCCCCAGGCGTCTTTGAGTAATCGGGGAACATACATAAAAAAAAAAAGATTCCGACGAATTGAGAACCTCCTCCTTTTTTTGAAGTCGGTTAAAAAGTTATAATTCGAGGTTTGGCTCTCGTCTCTTTCCTCCTCCAATATTGGACCAATTTAAAAGATATTCCATAAACTGGTAAAGTAAGATATATACTATGCCTCTATGTTTTCCTTTTTTCATTTATATTTGGCTAATTTGTACACTAACCCCCAGTTTCCCAGCTCAAAATTATCGAAGAATTAATGTGACAAATTGTCAAGCACGCGTAATCTGCTGTGATTGGTTGAGTGAATTTTCTACAGCCAATCACAGCAGATGACGCGTGCTTGACAATTTGTCACATTAATTCTTAGATAATTTTGAGCTGGGAAACTGGGGGTAAGTCTCTGTTGACAGCGCAATATTGAGCATTTTTTGAGGGTTCTAGTGCTTCTAAAGATAATGTATCATCAAAAAGGAAAACATAGGGACATAGAATATATCTTTAATTTTCAGATTATGGAATATCTTTAAAATTGGTCGAATATTGGAGGAAAAAAGAGACGTGAGACAAACCTCGAATTATGTTTTATTACTAAGGAAATTCAGTCGCCGCTCTCTGCCCCCGTTTACCTCTTAATAATAATTATAAGCCGTTTATTCACAAAACGTTAAAATATTTTCTGTAGGAAATCACATACATTAAACTTGTTTTTTCTTTTCAATTTCTTACTAAAATTACGAATTTCATGATTTTAGTAAAGTTAAATCATAAATTCGTTTACCATTGATTTAATTATAATGCAGCTTAATTATTTAAATAAAATTATGTAATTAAATACCTAAAGATTTCAATCATGTTAGATAGTCAGTCTGCCTAGCCTTTTCCCAACTATATTGGGGTCGGCTTCCAGTCTTACCGGATTCAGCTGAGTACCAGTGTTTTACATGGAGCGACTGCCTATCTGACCGCCACAACCCAGTAACTGATGGGTACCCCTTGGCTAGACTGGTGTTAGATCTCAAGCGTCTGACTTTCCGTAACGACTGTCAAAGATCCTCAAATGACAGCCGGGACCAACGGCTTAACGTGCTTTCCGAGGCACGAAGGAAACTCGGTATTGTTGAAATGGTCCACGGACGACCTCGTCAAGCGTTGCTTAACCTTGATGATCGACCCGTGCGGCTGTTATTATTTAGCCACGAGCTCCTCAATCATGTTAGATAACAATGTGATATTAACCGACATACACAAAAAAGAAAAAGGATAAGAAAACACTTTTCACACCGGCGAGGCCGCTGGCAAAAGCAAGGTAACAAAAAAAAATAGATTCTTGTTACCGAGTTAATACACAAAACTAATGTTACGTTTACACAGCTAAATAATTTCACTGCCGCGCCGGAGTGCTGTGTTGGATATTTTAAAATTCATAGGGATTTAAATTCTTAGAGACTTCAATTTGCATCGGGTCCGACGAGTAAGAGCGGCAGAAATTATGGAACAGCACGATATAAATAATAATAATAATAAGCCTTTTTATTTCTTGTTTTACAATAGTTGGTAGTTATAATATTACAGTAAACATGAATTTAATTTGTATTATATTAGTAAGAATTTTTTTTAGATTATGTTAGTAATTTATGTAATGTTTTAAAAATATTTATAAATTAACAGGAACCCCGGTTTGGGTAAAGGCCTCCTCCAAAGATGCCCATTTCTGTCGGTCTTGTGCTATGAAGCACCAGTTTATGCCAGCTGATCTTTTCAGATCGTCTTCCCAGCGGGCTAAGGGTCTCCCCTTCCCCCGCTTGCCTGGTGGTCCATTCCACTGGGTAACTTGTGTGGTCCACCTTTTGTCAGGCATTCTCGCTACATGGCCAACCCAATGCCATTTCAGTTTTTGAGCAAAAGTCAAAGCGTTTGTAACTTTAGTGATGTCTCTTATCTTTGTGTGTCTTATTTTGTCCATTTTCTTTATGTTTAACATGCTTCGCTCTAAACCTCCCTACAACAGCACGATATAAAAGACAATAATAAAATGGAATCCGTTGAGATGTAAAAAATATTAAATTCGACTGCTGAGATCTTGTAATATTATGGATTTTGTTCCGCGTGTTTGCAGATGAAAACATTCGGAAGTGTTGTGAGTCAGGAAGAATAACAATAAAGCTTTGGTACTATTCCTTGTTAATAGAGATATCGTATAAATTCGAGCGAGGATCAAACCAATGGGCAGAAATATTCTGTATTTCCCGATAGCTACAACTTGGGGGTATTTAAGTCAAGAATGAATAGGTTACATCTAGGCGAGCGTGCTTCATCGTCGACCACATCATCGCTTACCATCAGGCGAGATTTGTGACAACTGCGAGCCTATCAATAATAATACACAAAGTGAATTCCAAAGGCGCGATCCTATTGAGATCTTTAAACTAGTAGTTTTTTAATTCAACAAGATACACTACAATTAGATCTACAAGATTAGACAGAAATGTAAAAATAATAGTTTATTAGTTTAGAAGTACAGTAAATTAACTATAAGCTCTCGACGGGACCGCACCCTTGCTGGGTTTTGGCCCGTTTTAGTCTAACAATGCTTTAATTTCACACATATAGTCCTCGCCAAATTTCTGGGCCGGCCTGAAGTTGGCTCTCTGATTCGCAAGGCACGGATCGGTGCTCTCTTTGTACGAGATTTGATACTGCGCAGCCATTTAAGCTGAATTCAGAGCGGCCATGAAGTTTGTCGAGAACTATACCTAACTCGAACTCAAAGCATTTTTCAACTAAACCACTGAATTGTCTCTTATGGTCTCATAACTGCCAGGCTTGTACCAGTAATGAAGTTTATATCCCGTTTGTCGGCATTTAGTTAACCTTTGGTGCTTACATACATATTTAATTCGCCCCTTTTTTTCCCATGGGGGTAAGCAGAAACTACAGAACTCCACCTTCTACGATTCTTACATACTGCTTTAATTTTCTTCATTGACGTTCATAAATCTTGACATACACGCACGACAGTTATCAGTACCTATCTGCGCACCTGGCCTTTCTGAAGAACATCACCGATAATAAGGTATATGTATATATCCTTCTAGTTCGTCCCCTTTTGCGTTTCCACTCACGTCTGTCTTGTAAATACCTTTTGTAAGTCACCTCTCAACATGACCAACCCATCCAAAAATGTGCTGAAAGAAGCCTTGAAAGCGTTGGATCTTCGTAGTTATAAAGTTTTTACAATCAACAATACTGAAGACAACCTTCAGACATATTTCGTCTTCTACCAGAGAATTAGCTGTAGCTGATGCATTATTTACCCCAATTTCAACATAAAACTGTCTTTAATATAAATACAATTTTGACACCAAATTATAATCAACCAGTTCCTCAGAGAGTTTCTGATAGACTTTAAATTTTTATTGTCTCATTAAGCGAACAAGGGCCATTGCAAGAAACCAAGATAATCAAAATTATATTTTTAACGAAATCGAATCTTTTGTTATATAGGTATGTTTACATAGGCCAGCTTGCTAATTATCGCTACTTATTAAATAATTACGACCATGTTTCCATGGAAGATTTTATCAGAATGTTATCTTAGCCTGCTTGTTGGCAGACAATGGATCTTTATATTGTCTGAATTTTAATTATTTGATAACACCGTCTTTGAAAAAGGCGCAATCGTTCTTTTTTTACCGACTTAAAAAAACAGGAGGTTATCAATTCGACGGTAAATATTTTTTTTATGTGTTACTTCAGAACTTTTTACTAGGTGAACCGATTTTGATGACAAAAAAAAAGAACTTTGGAGATATAGAACAGATGTCTTCAATAAATAACGGCAAATCTCTCGGGATTGCTGCAATCGCATGCCTGTGTATTGTTTATATCATTTCATAACGTAACATCACGCCAGTACGCTCTAAAGGGGTACGCAGATGTGTACAATTCACCTTGGTACACTCTCATTTCACCGGTTTTGTTCAGTTTCGTGATATTTGGGTAATCTATTCTGGCATTATAGGTACCTTACTTAACTACTTGCCAATTAGGTAGGTACAACTAAAAAGTGAAAAATAAAAAAAACATTTTTACAAAGAAATACTACCGACTTCCAAATAAGAAAACTACAAAGTGAAAAATTACTTTATTTTTGGAAGTCGGTGTCTTTGGTAGGTACCATTTTTTTGCGTTATGGACACCGACTTACAAAAATAAAGTTATTTTTCACTTTGTAGTTTTCTTATTTGGAAGTCGGTAGTATGTTTTTGTAAAAAGGATTTTTATTTTTCACTTTTTAGTATTTAGGGGTGGGCCAATCTTTTGTTTTCGCGCCTCTTTTTTGCTGTATGCGGCTCGCATATGGCCCTTAAAAGCATTCATTAACAGCATACAATTTTTTCTTCCTTTAGCTGTATGGGGCCGTTAAAAAAAAAAAAAAAAAATTTGTCAATTTGCATGGCTTAGGCTTAACAAGATGCATATAAATAATAATTATTTTTGTCAATTGACTATCAATATCAAATAACAATATTTTGTAAATGTTTATTTAAATTTGGAATGTACCTTTTACTAATATTTGTTACTAACAAGAAATGGACTGTGAATTGTCTGAATTTTGAAATGATCATCATCATCATCAGCCTATTAATGTTCCCACTGCTGGTACACAGGCCTCCACTCTGTGAGAGGGAATGCGCCGTAATCCAACATGCGAGCCCAGTGCGGGTTGGTGGATGTCACATGTGTGATGACACTTCGAATTTTTGGTTCTAGGACATGCCGGTTTCCTCATGATGTTTTCTCTCTCCGTTTTGAGAGCAGTGGTGAAGAAATAATTTTACACAAAGTAAAGCGCCTGCCTGGGCTCGAACCAAGTTGTAAGTCGCGGCCGATACCACTGGTCCACCACTGCTCCAGAATTTTGAAATAAATTACATATGTGTTCCGTACCCGAAGGGTCCAAACGGAGCCTAAAACAAGAACCAGCTCGAAACCTGTACATGTGCCCGGTTGTTGGCCATGTAATAGGGGGCCCTATTACATGGGAATTAAACGTAACCGCCGAAATGTGCGTGTACTGTAGGGGCACCTCTACCTAACCCTCGTAGTTATCTTACTAATATTATAAATGTGAATGTTTGGATGGATGTGTGTGGATGAATGTATGTTACTCAATCACGCTATAACGGCTGTACGGATCTGCATGAAGTTTGGCACACATAGGTTATAGTCTGGAATAGCACTTTTCATCACGGTAAAATATTCCCTTGGGATAAGAAAACACTTTTCACGTGGGTGAAGCCGCTAGCAGAAGCTAGTGTTATGTAATTAAGTACATACTTAGCACCTATTTATAAAAAAGCCGAAATTCTATGCAATTTTTCCCACAATTTCTCGTTCTATATATATATAAAGAAAGTCATTTCATTTGAGTTTTTGCAGTTTCTCAGTCGACAAGCTCTTGAGACACACTGTTATAAATAAACTTAGAAGGAAACTACTTGAGATTTCTTTGCTTTAAGTCACGACAAGTTTTTGATTTAACAAGTGGTGCTGGAACGCATTAACATTTACAAGTTGACTGGAAAAACGATGGCGCGGAGAATAAGTTGAAAATAGTATTTGGAGTACCAAAGTAAAATATTGTTTTATATTTTCGCATACTATAAGAAATGCAGCAATTCCCTTTATATTGGTTTGATTTTTTTTTTTTTAGTTTGCAAAGATATATCTGACGTTTATGTACACGTAGAATTATTTCTAACATAAAATGTCTTTAGGGAAAAGCCGAAACGATCCCTAAAACTTCGGCCCATGTTAGTCAAGTGTGGGACAGAGTTTTAAACAACAAATAAATTGGTTCATAACTATTGGAACATTAATCAGACAAACTACCATTTATCGAATTAACCAATTTGAGTAATTGATTTTTAAAGTCATAAAGACCAATTTCGATTAATCATACAAGTGACCAGCGATCCAAACTTTCTAGCAATTCGAATTTTAAAATTAATCGTTATGGACGTCCCATCGCTGAAGGAAACTCATCCTCAGAAATATTATTTCAAAGCACTATGCAGATTGATCTTTTATTTAGGGATGGGGGATCTCTGGTATGAGAAAACTGAGGTTTCTTACTACAAGAAGATCATCTACAGGGCCTGGATGATAGTGGCGAATGGTTACATCATCGTTATCTTGCTTGACGAACTTCTTTCATATGCTAGGACCGATTTGTCATACCGGGAGAAGAATGATTTGGTACAGTTCACTTTCGCGCACCCCTTGATTTACTGCAAGGTGTTGACGTTGTACATCTGGAAGGGCCGCATCAAGGTAGTGATGGAGCGTTTGTTGGAAGGCACCAGGCCCATTTTCCACTCAATCGAACTGGAGAGAATGTCTGTGAAGCAGTTTGCGAAACATTGTCTTACTTTGACTGGTGTTTCGTACGTGACTCTTTGTTCAGCAAGCATTGAGGGAATTAGGCTTCATTTCATTGAAGGTAATTTTATTAATTTGTTTTAAAATGTATGCACACAAACTTAATACACAGACAAGAAGAAGGAACAGCAACATACCTACGTGCAAAAGGTTATATGTTGTTTAAAAATAAAAATGTTTTGTTATATCTTGTGAAAACATCTCTCATCATTTTTCCAGACATACCAGTCCGCACAGAAGTGGTCTACTTCCCCAATCCTTCACACACTGGCTTCTTCATCAATGTTCTCCGTTTCTTCGTGGAGTTTCACTGGTACTACATCGTTGCCATGATGGCCACCATGGACTGCCTAGCCTTGTGCTCGCTCCTCACTGTAGGCCATAAGTTCAGGGTGCTAAGGTTGTATTTCCGTAAACTGAGTATCAGGACTTTGGAGAATAAAGGGAAGAAGACAAAGGAAGAGCTTGCGGAAGAGTTCAAGAAAGATTTTGTGATTGGGATTAAATTGCATTCGGATGCTTTGTGGTAGGTATACTGAAATGTTTGAAACCGTTACTTTTAGGTCTTTTCTAATTGTATTGTTGACGTATTATGCAAACAGTATTTATACCGGAAAAGACATCATTATTTGTTTTTAATCCCCGATGGAAAAAGAGGTGTGTTATAAGTTTTAAGTGTGTATCTGTATTATTGTGTATTTGTGTATCTGTCAGTGGCATCATAGATCCTAAACAGATGAACCGATTTTGATTTAGTTTACTAACCGACTTCCCAAAGAGAAGGAGGTTATCAATTCGACTGTATTTTTTATGTGTTTTATGCTCTAAAGGAGTACGCAGATATGTACAGTTCACCCTGGTACACTCTTCTTTCACCGTGTTTAATACCAAGAGTTGCTTGATATTAATAGAGATGGAACAACACAACTTGCACTAATAGGAATAACTATGTGAAGTAGAAATAAAACCACAATTAGTCACTTGCACTGATATAACTGTAATTGTTCCAAAAAAATAAACATCGTCGGAACTTATACGCTACGACCGGAGAATCTTAATAGCGCGATTCAGAAAGTAGTACAGCGCCATCTATCGAGGTTTAGAGTAAACCTCGTGTAAACATTATTGGTGTTTGGTTTTACAAAATTTCACTGACATTTAACACACCGGTTATGTTAAAGTTTTATGTTATTCAGGTAATCTATTCAGGCATAACTTTGGGATTTATAGGTACCTTATTATTAAACTTGCTCATTATGTACCACAACTAAAAAGAAGAAACAGAAACAGGAACACCGACTGCCGAAATTGTAGTTATTTTTCACTTTGTAGCGTTTTATTTGTAAGTCGGTTGTATTTTTTGTTATTTGAAAGATGTCTTTGTCGAGAGTGTTCTTAGCTATGTTTATGAAAATCGGTTTAGCCGTAAAGAAGCTATGCGCAATTTACCGTGTAATAATTACGTGTTTCAATAGAAAATCGACAGTGTAGTTTAAAAAACATGGGTTAAGAAGCCTCGGGGGTTTTTGAATTTAATTTATTATATTCAGGTGTGCCCGAAATGTGCAGCAGTCGATGGGGCCTCTCTACAGCATCCAAGTGTTGGAGAGTGTCGCCCTGCTTGTCATGTGCCTTATTAAGTTAGTTGTAAGTATACGAATCTTAATACTAGAATAGATGCCTATTCTCTCACGCATAGAGGTCTGTGTTACAGGAGTGGGAACTTATTGGAATAGAATAGCTGCCTATTATCTCGTGCATAGAGAAGGTCTGTGTTTCAGGAGCGGGCATATGTTGGAATAGAATAGCTGCCTATTCTCTCGTGCTTATAGGAGGCCTGTGTTCCAGGAATGGACACAAGTTGAAATAGAATAGCAGCCTATTCTCTCGTGCATAGAGGCGGTCTGTGTTCCAGGAGTGGGAACATGTTGACTTATTATGTTAGGACGGTTCATTCGACGTGATTCGATTTATATTACACTGTTAAGCGATCTTTACTAAGCGAAATTGCAAGTACGGAATGCAGTACGACTGATTTGTACTTGAAATTTAATGCTTATGCTTGTGTTTTTTATGCTGGACTATTTATTTGCATTTTGCAGGTGGCGGAACGTAATATTACCTATCTGCTAGCGACATCAGCATTCATTATATGTCTTGTAATACTGACTGGTTCCTACATGATGGCAGCCGGAGACATCACATATGAGGTATATTATTCTAACCCGTTCTATCATCGGACTACAAGACGTAGATATGGCGATGCACCATCGGTACACGGTG
The DNA here is from genome assembly GCA_949775005.1 of Orthosia gothica. Classification (NCBI taxonomy): domain Eukaryota; kingdom Metazoa; phylum Arthropoda; class Insecta; order Lepidoptera; family Noctuidae; genus Orthosia; species Orthosia gothica. Next base: position 32,435,275 of record OX459038.1, on the reverse strand, counting down.
GACATTCCACCATAAACTACTTACCGTTTTGGGAACGAGTACTTTCATTGTATTGTGCGTATCCCCGGCTTGTAACTTAGCAATTGGCAAGGTTTTGGCGTAGTGGGGATAAGTTCGCGCATAGTACGCGAACTGACCAACCACCATAAAGAGCGAACGGAACGTGGACGCGACGCGATTGGTCAGATCCTTGTGTCAACTGATCAACCAATCGCGCGCTCGGAACGGTGCTAAACGTTCCCCGCGTCCCGCTTGGTAACCAAAGATACCTAAAAACGACTGGTGCGCTTCTAAACGTTACGTGCCAACAACTATAGTTGTATACAACTAAGGACTGGAATTCCCTGCCAGAACGCAGCTGGGAATACCCAGCTGTCTGTCCCAGCAAGCAAAATACGGTTTTATAGGTAATTATCCCAAGACCATTGTTTTGTCAGGAATATAAGGGATTTAGCGCTTACAAGTCCGGCAAAGGGCCCACTTTATAATTCTATTTGCACTTTTAAGATATTTCTAATAGTCCGTTGAAATGTCAATTACGCCGATAGTAATTAATCCTTTAATAGAATCACGTTAACCCAAACAGTCCTGCCAAACTTACTTTAAGTATCTTACAGAAAAAAGTGAGATTAATATGCTCTCAGCAATGCTTTTATAATTGCATTTCCGATCAGTCGTTAAACGTTTTCTAGCAGTGGACGTCTTTCATTTGATATGATAATGATGATGAAATAAAAAGCTGACCTCTGTATGAAACTTTTAATTGCGGCTTCCGATTTGTTTGAAACTTTGCAGGCATGTTTTTATAACAAATGATTGAGATCTGCATATTTATTTAGATTATTTAATGGGATGAGGCTTCGTATTACACAATAAGGGCAACATATAATAGGTGCCAATATATGAACAGGTATGAGAAAAGGGGAAAGCGTGTTCATACGTCGAATCTCAATAATCCCCACTAAACTATGAGTTCAATTCAAAAGACTCCAGTTTCCAATCAAACTTAGTTTTGCTGTTACTGTTAACAAAACTCAAGGGTAGCAGGGGCGCATTTGGGAAAGCCATGCTTTACCTACGGCCAGTTACATATAGCTGCTGATGTTAGCGTATGTCCAGGGCCCAGAATGTGTATTCCAATATGTTGGTTAAGCGTGAAAAGGTAACAGACAGACGTACAGACAGAGTTACTTTCGCTTTTGTTATATGTATAAGATTACATATAATATTTCAGGCTTCGCTAGTGGGCACCGCAATATTCCACAGCGGTTGGGAGGAGTGCCGCCCGGGGCCTGATCTTCGAGTCCTGGCTGTAGTGGCGCTGCAGATGAGCCAGGTGCCCGTATATATGACGGCCTTCGGAGTCATCACCTTATCTCATACTAACTTTATATCCGTGAGTGTTTAATAGAAGAAAATTTAAAGTTCAAGAGGCTTTTCATCTGAAAATAATGTCCCATCCTTCTGAGTAAAGTGAGAGGGTATTTCGGATTCAATATTATAACCTCGTTGGTGTAGTGGTCGAAAAGTTACTGCTGAGGTTTTGGGTTCGATTGCCGGATCGGGCAAAGAATTTGAAAAACACTTGATCATCAGTTATGGTTAGGAGAAGCAGATGCAGTTTGCTAATTTTTTTTTTTATTTATTGCTATTGTTTTTTTATTTTATTGATGTTTGATCCTTATTATTGTTTTGTTATCTTTTCAGGTACTCCGTTCCTCATATTCTTTCTTTGCTGTTATGTATTAGAATCAACATAATAGTGCAAATTTAATGTGCGCAGTGTAGAATTATTGCGTATTTGTAAAGCTTGAGGCGTGTAATATTGTTTTTGTGCTTAAAATATTCAGAAAATATGAAAGTAGTAAGTTTATGTTTATTGTAAGTTTTATTAAACCAATATTAAAATACTTTATTCCCTATTAAGATAATTTCATCATCATCAGCCTTATAATTTTCCCACTGCTTGGACACAGGCATCCTCTCTGTGAGAGATGATGGGCCTTAATCCACCACGCGGGCCCAGTGCGGGTTGGTGGATGTCACATGTCTTCGAATTTTTGGTTCTAGGACATGCTTGTGTCCTCACGATGTTTTCCTTCACCGTTTAAAGGGCAGTTGGGATTAAATAATTTACACTAAGTAAAACGCCTGCCTGGGTTTGAACTCACGACCTACGTAAGTTGGGGCTGTTACCACTGGGCTTACCTTTCCTACCTACCTATTTTTTTTACTAGGATCATTCTTTCGCGGTGAATCTTAACATCAATACACAACGTCATCTTTCGAATATGGAATTCAACTGTCCGAGTATCTGAATTGCGTGTGTTGTGATATTTTACTTCGTGAACACTTTAAATTCATTTAACTTTTGATAGAGAACAGATTGCGATGCAACAAAATCTAAATAAATACTAATCAGACAAACCGACAAAAATACAAGCAGATAATTATTCCAAAAATACTGGCAATGGGTTCTGTTGGTTATTTTTTAACACCCTGGCTATGTTTTTTTGGAAATATTTTCGACGTCCAAAAACGACTATTTACTCATTTATTATATTTATTGATTGTTGTTATATTTTTTTTTCACTGTACATATTTCCCTCACGAGAAACGCTTTTACGCAAAAATTTGGTACTACCATACTATCCACAAACACCAAATTTTGATTTTTTAGGGTTCCGTAGCTAAATGGCAAAATACGGAACCCTTATAGATTCGTCATGTCTGTCTGTCTGTCTGTCTGTCCGTCTGTCCGTCTGTCCATCCGTATGTCACAGCCACTTTTTTCCGAAACTATAAGAACTATGTTGTTGAAACTTGGTAAGTAGATGTATTCTGTGAACCGCATTAAGATTTTCACACAAAAATAGAAAAATACAATAAATTTTGGGGATTCCATACTTGAAAATGAAACAAAAATTTTTTTTTTTTCTTCAATCCCATACTTGTGGGGTATCTGTGGATAGGTCTTCAAAAATGATATTGAGGTTTCTAATATATTTTTTTCTAAACTGAATAGTTTGCGCAAGAGACATTTCCAAATTGGTAAAATGTGTGTCTCCCCTCTGTAACTTCTAAAATAAGAGAATGATAAAACTAAAAAAAATATATGATGTACATTACCATGTAAACTATCACCGAAAATTGGTTTGAACGAGATCTAGTAAGTAGTTTTTTTTAATACGTCTTAAATCCTAAATCGCAATTTACCAAGTACGGAAGCCTTCGTGCGCGAGTCCGACTCGCATTTGGCCGGTTTTTTTGTTAACGTTTTCACATCAAAGGTATTTAAATAATACAAAGGAAAGAAAGAAAGAAAAAATAAGGTAAGGAAATAGGCAGAAAGTGCAAAGTAATTAATTTAACGGGCTACCCATAATACGTTATTCAGGAAAAAGGAATGCGAACAATACAAATCTTAGTAAAACTCCGTATGTACTTAATGGACTTAGAAACTGTGGTCAACGGTGCTCAACCTATTTGACAGCTCGTAATCTATCTATATAAATAAATATCAATTGTTGAATTTATATAAGCGCATCACTTCACCTATTCGGCTAATTATTGTTTGTTGTGTTTAAGTTTGGACAACAAAAAAACTTCATAACAAAAAATCAAACCAACTTCCAAAACAAAACACTACAAAGTGTAAAATAACTTTCTTTTCCGAAGTTGGTGTCTTTTGTATCCATTGATTTCCGTTATTCGACACGACAGGATACTTTGTTTTATTTCGGAGTTCCAGTGGCCATTGTGGTCGTCTTCATCATTTTCTTTTTGATCGATTTCTTTCTGAGTGCAGATGTTGTTTTTTTTTTTTTTCATTAACTATTGCATTATTGATGGAAATACCAAAATCGCTATATGCATGCCTATAATATTTGAGGATTTCCCTCGATTTCTCTAGGATCGCATCATCCCTTGGAATTTGTCCTTTCCAACAAAAAATAATCATAAAAATCGGTTAAAAAACGACGGAGTTATCCGCGAAAACACATAAAAAAAATATACGGTTGAATTGAGAAACGACCTCCTTTTTTGAAGAAAAAATGGATTCATTTTCTTCATTAGTACACTCGTGTGAAGCCGAGGTAAGCAGCTAGTAGGAGATAATATCCACCAGAATGGCGGATATATTCGTATTTATGAAAACGCCTTACTGCATTGTTAGAGGAAGCCTTTATCCATTTAAGATTGATCATCTCTGACCAAACTATAACAAATAAAAGGGCATGAAGCACCTAGGCAAGAACTTCAGCAACACATTTAGAGGGTCGAAACTATTTGTACGGTCCATTGGTGCCCGTAACACTGAACTAACTTGCTGATCGCCACCATCTGGTTAAACGTACGGAAATGATCTGGATACGGACCGATACCTTATTTTATTGGGGGTTATTTGTTTCCTCTAGTCTTTATTGTTTTATTTCGGTTGATGGCCAGTTGTTCTTGCATTGTTTTTGGGTTTTGTTTTTTCATCTGGAACTTTTTCTTAGTGTGTTGTCTTCGACACGGCTTGTCTTAACATAACTGGCGATATGGGGTACTCTTGGTGCGCTTTTGCGTAACTCTTCGGGGAATACAGCTCATGATGTTGATGTTGATAGTTTTTAGGATTTAAAGCTTGTTTCAACACTGCATGTTTAGTTCTGTTTAACTTATAAATCCTTACTTCACACTTAATCTATACCAATATTATAAAGTGGAAAGATTTTTTGTTTGTTTGTTTGTAATGAATAGGCTCCGAAACTACTGGACCGATTTAAAAAAATCTTTCACTTATGGAGAGCTACATTATTCCCGAGTAACAGGCTATAATTTTGACGGGAGCGAAGCCGCGGGAGTCAGCTAGTAATATTATAAAGGCGAAAGTTTGTAAGTGTCTTTGTATGTTTGTTACTCTTTCACGCAAAAACTACTGAACGGATCTAAATGAAATTTGGCACAGAGATAAAACATAGTCTGGAATAGCACATAAGATACTTTTTATCCCGGGAATATGTACCCTCGGGATAAACTTCCACGCGGGCGAAGCCGCTGACAGAAGCTAGTAGTACTTTTATAAATGCGAAAATAACTCTGTCTGTCTGTTTGTATGTTACCTTTTCACGCTTATACCGCTGAACCGATTTAGATAAAAATTGGTATGGAGATATTTTATCCTTGAAATCATCCTTTAGGGGTGGACAGGGGGGAAAAAGTTTGTATGGTGAACTAATGATTTCTCAAATAAGGCGGTCTACACACCTATAATATTATGGCGCGATATAAAAATAGGCTATATAAAGTACTAACGCTATGCAGACAAAGTCGCGGGCAACAGCTAGTAAATAAATAGATACAATAGACAGAAGTCTTCAATAAATGACAACAAATTTCTCAATCACATGTCTATTTTTTGTTTACACCATTTCATAACATACCATCACGCCAGTAGTAACTATTTAGTAATCTGTGCCAGTATGCTCTAAACGGGTACGCAGATGTGTACAGTTCACCATGGTACACTCATTGCACCGGTTATGTTCAAGGTACATGTTATTTGTGTAATCTATTCTGGCTTCACTGTGGGCATTATAGATACCATTATGTACCACTAAAAAGTAATAATAAGTCGGTGTCAAAAAACGAAGCGACGAAAAAAGGAACACCGACTTTTGAAATTGAAGTTGGTTGTATTTTTTTTGTAAAAAAGTTATTGTTTTAAGTTTATTTAAAACGGCTTTTAACACCACATTAAAATTAAACACTTTTTTAGTAACAGAACTGGTAAAAACCCAGTGTTCTCTCATGTTAGTCTATGTTGTCTCTTAAATTCTGTAGGTAAGCTAAAACATAAACAAATGCAAAGCTTAAACAAACAGTGGCGTGTTTTCTTTGAGACCCGACCTAGGTGGAAGTCGGCGAGAAATGTGCAGGAATAAGTATATACTGTTGTTTGTATGAATTTACAGTTATGTTTACTTTAAAATAAGCTACTACGGTAAAATACTTGTACATTACAATTGTTTGTTTTACCTAATTAAATATGTAAATAAATCTGTTTGTTCGATCCCAAACAAAATTGTGGATCGTTATCATTAGTACCTATACAAGTAAAATTTCAAAATTTAGAACCCCCCGACACATTTATCTTGCGAACATAGCTAAGAACACCCTCAACAAAATCACCTTTCAAACAAAAAAAAACAAAATCAAAATCGGTTCATCCGTAGAGGCGCTATGGTGCCACAGACGGCTTTATTTGTGTTTTTATTTGCGTATTTTGGAAATCTAAATGTATTTTTTTGTGGTGGACTAGTCTATATTAGGCTCGCGCTTGACCACTATATGATGCCTATTCACTGGACTTATAGACTAATAGATTGTATCTGTCGGACAATGGTCTATCTATGTCTGTGGACAACACAGACTCCTGCAGGAAATGCCACTCCTTAGCTGTACGCATAATAAAAGTGTTCCCAAATGTAGGTGGGTTAATACTACCTACTTCTTCTTCGTCGTATCGATCATTCCAAAGTTAAATATATTTTGACCAGAATTCAGTCACGTCAACAGCGTTATCTACTGCATTTTCCATGCTAAAACGAAATAACTATACTTAACTGGTCCCAAATATTGTGGTTACATAAAACCATGCGGAAAAGGTTTCGGCTAGTACGTATGCTGTACATTTTTAACCGACTGCCCAAAAAGAAGGCCCTATTTTTCTTTTATTTATGTTTGTTCGGGCATAACGAAAACAGTGTAAACACTTAGTAGAGTTTTTTTTTATTTGGAAGTCAGTTGTGTTTTCTTTTGTAAAAAAGTTATTTATTCCTTTAAAAACTCCAGGTCTCCGTTCTACAATATCCCCAGTTCTATACCTGATAAATCTCCGATAGTATTACCAGTGTATGAAGTCTGTTATGAACGCCAACTAACTTTGACGTCTGCTTCCCTTCAGAGTTACAGACGGCGCGATTGTTTCATATTGAAGGCTCGGTAGCTTACACGAGTGGTGCTTGTGCTAATCGATATGAAATGTATCACATATAGCTGTTTGGTCCTCATAATTTCGTATCGTAGTGTGTCATTGACATTAAAAAATTTCAACATTTCCCTCTCCTAAGATTTACCGTGTCATATTTAGTCATATTTTACTGGTAAAAGCCCGAAATTTGGGATAATCATGGAACATTTTCGTGTACCCATAATACAAGTTAAATCTTTCTTTGGGTACCAGTATTCAATACAAATACTATTAAAATACATTGTTACTCGCCGATATAAAGAAATAAAAGAAAAGACAGAAAATTGATAATCGTCACAAAAACGACATACAAATTTTTGATTTTTCTTTAAATTAAAACCTTAACGATAGTATTATAGTAAGTACTTAAATTATGTTAGTAAAGAAAAGTCAGATTAAATTAAAATTGCATATTTGAGTACCTAGTAGGATGATGAATATAAGTAAAAGCAGATGCATGTCGTGACTGCGGCAAGAAGGCTTCCACTCAGCATAATGCTCGAATCAGGATGACGTTGAGACGTTATTGTAGCCCCAGGGGATTCCTTACCATGGTTTCCTTCACCGATGTCTGCATACATTGATACATAATTGTGATGGATGAACAAGCTACAAACAAACTTTTGGTACTGTAGTCCAATGAAATAATAATTCACGATAAAATAAAATCGTACTTATATTTTTCTCTCATAACACTCTAAACTAGGACCTAACTTAACGGTATGAGTGTGGTTGAACGACTGACGTGAACATCAGTGGCGTCCTGAGTCGTCGTAAGTAACTATGTAACGCCTGCGTTATGTAAATAAACAAACTTATCGCTTCAGCAGGGGCGCTACACAAACCATACACCAATTTCTCCAATACCGCCTCACGGTAAAATGGAGCAAATGAGTCTATAAGACTTTGCGTTGCTATTTTAGTTTGATAGGCGCTTTAAAAATCTCTGTGAATAAAAGTTATGGTAGACAACAGAAACGATGACTCGATTGTGTAGAAGATATATAGTAAAAAAAAACCGGCCAAGTGCGAGTCTGATTCGCGCACTGAAGGTTCCGTATAAACAGCTACATTCACCAAAATAAATAGGTACCAATACTAACGTTCATAAACAATGAAAGCACCGAACATTGCTCTAACGAAGGGACAAAATTAACTTTGCCGTTCGAAAACTGTTGTCCCCATACATCAATATACAAAAGATACTTTTCCAAGTACATTTTATTTATTTAACCATTTATGCACACACACAAACAGACAAGAAGGAGGAACAGAAAAATAGGCACATAGGTGATGCTTATTTCTAATGAAATCTCTTGCAGCATACCTGCGAGAAGCAAGATGAAAAAAGAGATGTAGACATTCGTGTGTAGAAGGAAAAATAAACACATAAAAGAATTTAGAGCTAATTTAGCTGGCTATATACAATAATTATTGTAATTTATAACTTGGTCGACTGTTACTCGTAAACTTGTAAAGCCCACTTAGCTGTGATAGTTTTCCTTTTAATTTCGTTTTAAATACTACTGCCGTGATTTTTTTACACAGTCATGCAAAAGCAACCTGGCAGTGGGGAGGGACACTTGACTCAAACAAAAAATGCCATTTAAAGCTTAATTTTACGCAAACGGATCGCTGAATCGATAAATTGTTTTCACAGACCGCTATATATTTGAGTGGCTATCCAACGATTCCCCACATCATGGAACAGACAAGAAAAAAATACCCATTCATCTTTACGTGTAAAGGAGGTAGTGGAGGTATAATAAAAAATAAAAAATAATATTTATTTATTTATTTAACCACTATTTCGGCGTGATTGATATTTCCATGCCAAATTATAGCTTTTTAGTCAATGATATTCAAATATTTCTAGTACTAAGATTCTCTGAGCTATGCTGCGGACGGACAGACGGACATGGCGAAACTATAAGGGTTCCTTGTTGACTACTGAACGCTAAAAAGGCTACTGAGATGATGACAAATAGAGATCTATGAAAGTACAAAACATACTGCGCCGAACCCAAATGTATGGAGTCTCATAAGGAGCTAAAATATCTCATCATCATTAGAATCGAAAGACGTCTAGTGCAGAATATGGACCCTGTCATCGGTTCAAGGCCTTCCAACGCAAGGTCTTCTGATTCGCGGTCGCCACTCCAGATCTTTTCGGCTCCATTGACCAGCCGTTCTGCGAGCAATGTACCCTGCCCACTGTCACTTAAGCTTGGCAATTTTTTGGTCTATGTCGGTAACTCTGGTTCTCTTGGGGATGTCTTCATTTTTTATTCAATCACACAAGGAAACGCCGAGCATAGCGTTCTTCATTGCCCTTTTGGTGACTTTAAAACTTCTGATGAGGCCCATTGTGAGCGACCACGTTTCGGTCCCGTATGTCATCACAAATATGACATACGTGAAAATATCCGTACCCAAATAACTTTCACCTGACTATTTATGGATCCGTTACCAAAGTTACGTAAGTATAAAATGTTCCACCACGTTTACATTACAAACAGTAAGTATTTGATATCAAACGTTGCCAAGATGCTTTGTGTTTGGATCCACAAGAGGTTTCTCGACATAGAATGTTGTTTCCTCAAGTACTCGGGAATGTGGATCGTTAGTGCAAACTTGGTGAAAACTACTGTGTTTAGTGCTAAAATAGTTCTTATTTACGGCTTTTTAAACCTCGATGAGTGGAGCGTGAGGATTGACACAAGATAAGAGATGGCTATGCCCAGCAGTGGGCGAAGTCAGGCAGCGGATGATGATTATGAAACGACACGCTTTTGCCAGCGACTGTGCCCACGTGAATGTCTAAAATTATCCCAAGGGAACATTTTCCTGGGATAAAAAGATAATCTGCTATTCCAGACTATAATCTATATCTGTGCTAAATTTCATTGAGATTCGGTCAGCCGTTCTGGCGTGAAGAAGTTAAAACCGGCCAAGTGCGAGTCGGACTCGCGCACCAAGGGTTCCGTACCATCATCGCAAAAAACGGCAACAAAATCACGTTTGTTGTATGGGAGCCCCCCTTAAATATTAATTTTATTCTGTTTTTAGTATTTGTTGTTATAGCGTCAGCAGAAATAAATCATCTGTGAAAATTTCAACTGTCTAGCTATCACGGTTCATGAGACACCTGCTGACAGACAGATAGACAGACAGACAGACGGACCGCGGAGTCTTAGTAATAGGGTCCTGTTTTTACCCTTTGGGTACGGAACCCTAAAACACACACTGACAAATTTTCGCCTTTACAATATTAGTGTGATTTTCTTCTCATTTTATAACGCAAAGGTTACGCGCGCGGTTGTGATTTTGTATCTAAAAGCACAACCTCGTTTTGTTGCTGCGTCCCGCTTATAATTAATTAAAAGAATTACCTATGTAATCATAACAAAATCGATAAACGATAAAATATCTCAAAGCTTGCCGGTAAAAAGTACTAACATAGGTACAACAACGTTGAATTCATTCTTTTTGCTACCTCCGACACTTTTCAATTCGGTATTTTCTATTTTAAGCCTCGAAAAATGTGCCAAAACTTATTTCATGTTTATAAAACCCGCTAAAGTATAAAATAAACTACACAAAACATTTTAAATCCTAGCAACACTTTCGTAGCGAACGCTGGCAACATTGCAGAGGCGTATATTTCCAACGGCAACTTGTTTTCATACGGGAGTCTCAAGCCACAGGTGTTCCAATAGCAGCTAATTTATGGCGCGAAGTTTCTCTGTGCTTCACATTTTTGTTCGAACGCTCATACTTTTCGTGTTTATGGTAAAGACTTATTTCTTGAATGAGGATGAATTACTTTTCAAGTAGTAGCTTTATTACCTACTTCATAAAAATGAAAAATGCTGCACCGTATTTTAGTACTTCGACAGTAATTATTTAACAAAGTTTTGAGTGAGTTTAAGGGGATTTATTTTTGTATTACGTATCTTTAAAGTTATCATATCTAATGATTATTAATATTTGAGTTGAGAAAGTTATCTAGATACGTGCCTTTAATCCGTTAATCATTGCCAGACAGTGAAATAATGTTCGTAAATTGGATCAATAATTCTAAAGATTACCTTTAGCACAGATAATATAATATATTAATAATATTTAGCACGGGCACCCAACGCGAAGAAAGAAAATTTGGTTCAAATAAATTGCACCAGATGGCGTGATAGGCATCGATTTGTTAATAAATTTGGTGAAAAATAAAGTTTTCCTAGAGACGATCATAGAAAATGTATGTTCTTGTTTAGTTAACTCTCTTAAGCACAACATTAAGGAATATTGGGCATATAAATCACATTTCAAAGATTATTTATTCAAATTCAAAGATTATATGAATGGATCAATAAAAAATGGATTCCAAAAGATAGCGCGGTTTTAAATAACTGAGGCACCAGACACTCGATTTTAAATTTGTTTTTAACCGATTTCGCGAAAAGGAGGTTATCAATTCGACAGTATTTTTTTTTAAATGTTTTATTTCAGAACTGAACTGAACCGATTTTGATGATTCTTTTTTTATTTGAAAGATGGTTCTTGTCATTTGTCTTGTCAGTTATTTTTCAGTTTGTAGTGTTTTTATTTGGAAGTTTGTTGTATTTTTTGTAATTTTTATTTTTCACTTTTTAGTTGTGGTCCATAATGGACCAGTTCTATAGGCTAGGTACTAGTTTTTTGTAGAAAGTTTTTTTATTACACATTTTGGTACAATGAAACTGTAAAAACGTGCATACTAATATCTACTATGAAACAAACCGTCGCTTTATTTAAAAAAAATATATACAGGAACCGAGTAAACCCTTTTACTCGAAAGTCGCTGCTAACACCATCTATCTATCGCCGAGGACCGGAACCAAACGCAATCGATGTACAAAAAATAATCAGTTTAATTAGATGAAAAACGTTAGTTACGTCGGCACGGTTTCTTTGTATGGGATGAGGCATCTGTATGCTAGTATTATATTATCAGTGCATTTAGCAACTTTTACATACAGGAGGCCTATGTTCAAGAAGTAGGGACATTATGCTTACTCTACCCTTAACAACCCTAAATTAACCTAACTTTTGAAATAGATAACTACAGTAAATATTCTTAAGGTTACACTAGTCGATCATTCTTCCATACAAACGTAGTCTGGCGATTACTCCACTGTTTGACGATGTACGTTCAAAATAAAAAATTATATCAATGTGTCTCATCATTAACTAGCCCTTTAAGGAAACAAAAAAGCAATAAACAAAAAAAAACGAAAGTTATGAGCTTCGAAAGTTCCATATTTCAACAATAATTTTAACGCATCTTTAGACGGAAATAAATACCATAAGAAGAAGGAAAATTGATATTATATATTATATTCATACAATGATAGATTACTAGTTCAACAATGCAAATGATTTTATTTTGAAAATATACATTTAGTCATTTTTTCATGATATCTAGACTCCCAAAGGTGTGTTTATAAAATTTCGCGCGCTCGTTTTCGTCCTATCATCCATTTATCATCCGTTATCATCATCCAATTCGCTACAAACTTGCAAAAGTGCTAATTCTTAAGCGAACTAGCTTCTTACTGCTCATCACAGCATCTATCTCTTTCGCACTTGTTGTCAGATGAGATAGCATGCATTTTAACCCCGCGCACAAAAAAGTTCGTGCCGTGGACTAGGGCAACCTTAACGAACTTATTGCACACGAACTAAAACCGTGTAAATCCAATACAAATTCGCATACATTTTACCACGCGGTTGTACCACATTACACATTGTACCACATTACCTTCGAAATATCGGAACACAAACATTCATTTTCAGTCCCGGAGCAAGGAAACCGAGTCTGCATAATTTGTGTATATGTTATGACCAGGGCACACTGGTTCCATAATACAAATACAATATAGCATTTTTGTAACATATTCATGTTGGAGAATCTCGATGATGGAAAAAATACAAACAAACATTCCTTTATAATTTACTAAATGCATTTAATGGATTGATAAAATCAGAGATAAACAATTATGAGATATGAGATAAATATGAGATAAAGGACATAAACAAGGTATAAATAGACTATGGCGCAGGCTTGAGGTCGTTCAAATCCAGGCAAGTACCTTGGACATCCTAGGCAACGGTGAAGGAAAACATGTTGAGGAAACCTGGACTTGAGGCCTGTGGGGTTCCCAGAGGCGTCTTAATTGACTCTGTCACCAGACGTGGCCACATCCTCACGCGAAACGAAAGAAAGGCGCAGGTTTTAATCCGTAATTATTCATCAATTGTTAGTCTAATAATTAATCAAATAATTAACTCTTCAATCTATTTGACCATTTGTGTTGCAAACAATTGGTGAATAGGTAAACGCGTTTTACCGAAATTCAAAACCATTGGAAAGCATATTTAACCATTACTTAAGTTAACTACGGATAAAAAACTAGGCCTAAGGGCAGGTTTCATTAAGTATTCGTAGTTAAGTTTGATAAATTTTCGTGTGCATCGGAATGACAGGTGGACGACTACAATTAATGATCTTGCATGTGCGTGAGAGCAATGTACGAGCAATTTACCGAATTTACGTAAAATTTTAAGCATTTTACTATTTTAAAACCACAGTAGTTATTTAGAAAAAGTATGCGCGTGGCTAGAGTTTGACAAAAACTTAAAAATGTTACCAAAACCAACTATGTGTGCATTTGTATGTATTTACTACGGCTGCCATTTGTCATATCACCAAAGCAATAGAATTCAAAATTGGTTGAACGGGCTGTAAATAGGGATTATTTAAATCTCTAATGCTATTTAAAATAGTGTTTTAGTATCGACTATCGACAGAAATGCCGCATCGTGTGCGCGGGTCTTAACAGAAGACGCAGTGGAGGCTGGAAGTGTTCCAAGTGGGACATCCTGTCGCCAAATATCTTGAGAATTTCATAGAAAACGCTAAAGTGTTGTAAATTGATTCGTCTCGAAAGAACTAAAAACCTAGAGTTGCTGATTTTGAATCAGAGGAAATGAGTTTTTATTATTAAGGTTTAGCAAGCTTACCTTGCTTATGTATGTGTCCGAAGCACCATCGTGTTTGGGCTTATTGGTTTTGTATCGACACGTAATATCTATCTATATATATAAAAATGAATGCCACTTTTCGTTGTTATTTTATAAGTCAAGAAGCCCGTTCTAACCTATCCAAACCAAATTTTTAGGCTTTATTCGGACTATTTAGCAGATGGTTTATGTGAAGAAAAAAGAAAAATAATTGAAACTTAGGGTAGGGTAGGGTAGTGTAGGGTACGGTAGTGTAGGGTAGGGTAGTGTAGTGTAGGGTAGGGTAGGGTAGTGTAGGGTAGGGTAGGTAGTGTAAGGTCACTCGTTCCACTAGAATCCCCTATTTCAGTCCCCCAGGGGATTGTACAGCACTCAATGTTCCACTACGATTCCTCCCTCCTATGCAGGGGATTCTATATGTACTAATAAGTTCTATTCCTTTAAAGTCCCTTCTAAATAAAAAAGCCACCTATTAAATAACAATACTTAATACATAGAATTAAAAATCGGTCTACAGAGGGGATTACAATGATGTTAATTAATGGTAGGGTAGGTAGGATATATAAATGTTTGGTGTTTTTATGGCAAAACAAAGTTTGCCGGGTCAACTAGTCTATTATAATTTAGGTTGCCCATCGATTAATGGTGGCCCAACAACTAAAATTTCTAATAAATTCTCATAAAACATGCCTAGGAGCAGTGGTGGTCCAGTGATAACGGCCCCAACTTTCGTGTCGTAGGTCGTGGTCGAAACCAGGCAGGCACATTACTTTGAGTAAATTATTTCATCAAAACGGTTAACATCGTGAGGAAACCGGCATGTCCTAAAACCATAAATTCGAAGATATGTAATATCTACCAATACGCACTGGGCCCGCGTGAGAGAGCTGCAGGCCTTTGTCCCAGCAGTGGGAACATTAAAAGGCTGATTATGATGATATGATGATAACCATGCCTAACATCAACAAGCCAATAAGCACACCATTCAAACCGAAAGCATTGCTGTTTTAGCATTATAATGCTTTTTGGGCTTGATTAAGAAGTTTTTAAGGTCTGATCCTAGATGTAGAACTCCTTGTAAGTTAAGAGTAGCCCTTAGAATTAATATTTGTTTCGGGATATTTACGAGTACCATGTATATTTTTAATTTGGTTGAGAGCTCGATATTTCGGCACCGTTACGAAATATCGAGGTCTCAACCATATTAAAAATATACTCGTAAATATCCCGAAACAAATATTTATTCTAATGATTGTGACCATGTCAGCTTAAAAAAGAGTAGCCCTCTTTGCGTAGAAGAAGTTATATATCAGGTTTGAATAATGTAAGCAATAGCAGAGCCACATAGGTATGATACCTGGATAAATAAATAATAATTATATTTAGTCCGTCAGTTAGATTAATTAAGAAAAAATATAGGACTTGTATTTTTGCTTTATCTAATCAATAAAAAAATACAAAGATAAAGCCCATCAAAGTTCAGGACTCCCAGGGCTTGTGATGTTACGCGAAATTTCAACGGACTGTATCGTCTTCATTTTACAAGCTTCTTGCAAAGTATGTGTGTTCGGGTCAAATTTTGTAACTGAATTTTACAGCAGTTATGTATGTGTGTTCGGGTCAAATCTTGTAACTGAATTTTACGGCAGTTATGTATGTGTGTTCGGGTCAAATCTTGTAACTGAATTTTACAGCAGTTATGTATGAGTGTTCGGGTCAAATCTTGCACTGAATTTTACAGCAGTTATGTATGTGTGTTCGGGTCAAATCTTGTAACTGAATTTTACAGCAGTTATGTATGTGTGTTCGGGTCAAATCTTGTAACTGAATTTTACAGCAGTTAAGTATGCGTATTCGGGTCAAATCTTGCAACTGAATTTAACAGCAGTTATGTATGTGCGTTCGGGTCAATCTTGCAACTGAATTTTACAGCAGTTATGTATGTGTGTTCAGGTTAAATCTTGCAACTGAATTTTAAAGCAGTTTATCCTAACCGATTAAGATGAAATTTTGCATACCTACAAGTTTCGTTTGGATGACAATGCAGGCTAACCTGAAAAGTTTGTTTAGAAAATGTTTTTTTAATTGGTATAAAATATACCTACTACGACACAAAACAAAAAAAAATCGTGTCCAATTTTTTATTCATTGGTTGAATGTCGTAGTTACCGAAGCAATTAAAAAACCATTGTGCCTCGGACGTTTCGGGCACTCAAGGGGTTAAATCTACCAAGCAATGGCGGACAAAATAGTAGATTATTAACCAAGGGGATAAAGCAGTGTCTTCTGTCGCGGGTGACGATTTAAATCGCGAGCGTAACGAAGGACTCGAGGTTTACTCCCGAGCGTAGCGAGGGTGTTAAAAACTTAAATCACGAGCGAAGCGAGGGATTTAAGACGAGTCCTGAGTGTAGCGAGGGATTTAAGTTCACCCAAGACTAAGACAGCTTTATCACCGAGGAAAATACTCTACTTTTCGTACCATTTGCGAAAAAATTAACACAATAATAATAATATGAGATAAGCATTTATTAAAAATAATGACAATTAAAAGTAAAATAAATTAAAATAAACTTAACGTTTATGTATTTGAAGAAAACAAAAACGAGGCATATTCCTAGACTAATATTTTTTTGTCGGAAAAGCAAAGGCATCAAGCTCATACGGCCTCGTCGGTTTTCGTAATTTTATTTAATAATCATAACTGCATAATAAATGCGTTTTCCTTTTTCAATGGTGTAAACACAGATGTAGTTCAGTATAAATTTCGGTAAGTATTCGAAATTTAAATAACATTCTCCCCCTAGAGGATGAATGAAATTCAGTACAATTTTCTTTCCCTGTTTTTAACAGATTAAAAATGACTATTGTTATGTTCGCTTTTTGTGGCATAGAATGTCACTTTTTTGAGCAAGTGGTACGAAAAATAATGTTTAGTCATCATCCTAAGCTAAAATGAACGGTTTATTTTTCGATCACAGATTTCTATTTCCAATTTTCGAACGAATTACTTTACGCCTTCGTCCCCAAAATTAAAATTAAAATATCGTCGCAGATGGGCGAAGCATGAAACAAAAGGATTTTCGTGAAATTAATGAAGACAGAGATAGCTATAAGCAGCTTATGGAGGCTCGAGATTTGTTTAATATTGTCTTTAGATATTATTTTAAACGGGAGGTCTCTTTTATTTAGCGGCCGATTTAGGTACCTATGTTAGGTATGGTTTTTTGGGTACACCTGAATGCAAAAATCTGTTGAATCTTTTGAATTTTAAAATTGGAATGAAAATTAGTTTTTCAGTTAACTCAATTTGCTGAAACTGATTACGTAGAATGAGACAATTTTTTTTTTAATGATTTGAGAGTAGAATTCAACAATATAGACAGTGTTTTTTTTCTTTAAGTGAGCGTGCATGGCCAAATCCGAAACTATAAGGAATAGCGAAAAAGACTCACAGGAATCACGAGCCCTATTTTGATGAAAACTAAAACTGCAATATTGGAATTTTAAAAATTTAATATTCCTAGCCAGGAATCGAACTCGTTGATTTTGGACACGCCGATGGTCTCGCTAATAAGGATCAAATTCTGGGAAGTAATTAATATGATTGTTATGGAGTATGAATTTGAATTTATTTGATGTGTTGATGTTGTATTTATTTATTTGTATTTATTTATGATTTTGTATTTATTATTGTTTAATATAAAGATGTTGTCTGATATGGGTTTAAGACCTAAAATAAATGAATTTTAATTTAATTTAATGACTTACGGCAGACTTAAGGAATGACTTATTTGTAACAAAAAATACAACCGACTTCCAAATAAAAAAACACTACAAAGTGAAAAATAAATTCAATTTCGGAAGTCGGTGTTCCTGTTTTCGTTTTTTGACACCGACTTCCGAAATTGAATTTATTTTTCACTTTGTAGTGTTTTTTTATTTGGAAGTCGGTTGTATTTATTGTAAAAAGTTTTTTTTTATTTTTCACTTTTTAGTTGTGGTACATTAACATAATGGACCAGTTCTATAGGTAAGGTACCTATAATGTCCAAAGTGAAGCCAGAATTGATTATCCCAATATCATGAAACTTAAACAAAACCGGTGGAATGAGAGTATACCAGGGTTAACTGTTCTCACCTGCGTACCCTCTTTAGAGCGTACTAGTGTGATGTTATGTTATGTAATGGTAAAAACAATAAACAGACATGCGATTGCAGCTATCGCGAGTGATTTGCAGTCATTTATTGAAGAGTTTCGATGTATATCTCCAAAGTTCTTCATCAGATCTTAATGAAATTTAAATGGGACCACATGACAAGCACCAGCTTTCAAATAAAAAAAGAATCATCGAAATCCGTCCACCCAGTAAAAAGTTCTGAGGTAACAAACAAAAAAAATACAGTCGAATTGATAACCTCCTCCTTTTTTGGAAAGTCGGCTAAAAATACTTATTTTCAGCTTCATTCGCACTTTTAGTTTTCATCAAAATCGGGTTCGTAACTCCTTTGAGTGTTTTTGGGTATTAGTAGGGTTCCGTACCCAAAGGGTAAAAACAGGACCCTATTACTAAGACACCACGGTTCGTCTGTCTGTCACCAGGCTGTATCTCATGAACCACGATAGCTAGGCAATTGATTTTTTCACAGATGATGTACTTCTGTTGCCGCTAATAACAACAAATACTAAAAACAGAATAAAATAAATATTTGAGTGGGGCTCCCATACAACAAACATGATTTTTTTGCCGTTTTTGCGATAATGGTACCGAACCCTTCTTGAGCGAGTCCGGCTAGCACTTGGCCAGTTTTACGCTATTCTTCATAGTTTCGGCTTTGGCCATCCACACCAAATTAAAAAACTCAGCCTGTGTAACCCAACATTCCATGTGTCGCGTTCCAATAGGTATCACACAAGTAAAATTTCACAATTTAAAAAACCCCCGACACATTTATCTTGCGAAAACACCCCGATTCAAACAGTAAAATGGCTCATAACTTTTGAACGGCTGAACCGATTTTATTCAAACATAGCTAAGAACACTCGACAAAATTACCTTTCAAACAAAAAAAACTAAATCGAAATCGGTTCATCTGTTTAGGCGCTATGATGCCACAGACAGACACAGATACACAGCAACACACGTGAAACTTATAACACCCCTCTTTTTCCGGCGGGGGTTAAAAACATTAGACGACGACGCTTTATATCGCATAACCCGACCAAGTGAAATAAAATTGCTATTATATACTGTTAGTTTCGTATTACACGTATGTTACTTTGAGTCGATTGAATTTGGGATTATTTGTCGCTACGTAACTTAGTAGAAGTTCTTTATTTAAATAAAAAATGTATAGCTCCTCGTGACGGGGACTTACATAACTGACGCACTTACTATTTTAAATTTCTTAACTGTGCACATAAAAAAAAACTTTTTTACAAAAAAATTACTACCGACTTCCAAATAAGAAAACTACAAAGTGCAAAATAACTTTATATTTGAAAGTCGGTGTCTTTGGGGTTTTGTAGATACCTACTTACAACGAGTTCCAGAAATAAGGTTATTTTTTCACTTTGTAGTTTATCGGTATCTAGTATTTTTTGTAAAAAGTTTTTTTTTCTGTTTAGTTGTAATAGGCAAAAAGTTTATATATATAGGCGTTTATATATTTTTTAAGGTATCTATAATGCCAGAATAGATTACCCGAATATCATGAAACTGAACATAACCGGTGAAATGAGAGTGTAACAAGGTGAACTGTATACATCTGCGTATCCCTTTAGAGCGTACTGGCGTGATTTTATGTTATGAAATGGTATAAACAATAAACAGACAAGCGATTGCAGCAATCCCGAGAGAATTGCCGTTATTTATTGAAGAGTTCTGTTGTATTTCTCCGAAGTTCTTCACCAGATCTTCTCCAAATTAAAATGGGGCCAATTTCGGCATATACTCTTTCGAACAACAAAATAGAATTTTCAAAATCGGTCCACAATTGACGGAGATATCGGTGAATAAACACAAAAAAAATAACAAACATGAAGTCGAACATAGAACCTCCTCCTTTTTGATAAGTCGGTTAAAAATGGACCATAAATGGACTAAAAAGTATATAAATATGAAGTATCGAAATTTCGGATCCTTAACATACTGATTGTCCTTTTGCAGATTAAAATGACTCAGCGACATATTTACTTAAATGAACATTTTGTGGAAGCTGTATAGCGAAAACATAAAAAGAGAGATTGCCCTTTTTCAAAGCACCCTTGTTATCACATAATTAAAATGAGGACAATATAAAGAAACGGCATGATTAAATTCAGTTAAGATCTTCCATGAAAACATCGTTATAATTATTTCAACATCAGAGTGATAAGCAGACTTATGTTAATTATTTAATCTTTTCTTAGAAATAATTATTTCTGAGAAAAGATTCGGTATCATTCAAATTAAAATTTCGATTAAAAAAGTATCTTGGCCCTCAAATATTCTTGCCCAGAATTAAGCAATACAAATTTAAAGTCTATCAGAAGCTTTTGGGGAATTGGTTGATTATAATTTGGTGCCACAAATTTGAAGAGCGGTTCTGTGCTGAAATTTAAGTTAAAAATGCATCAGATGCAGCTTATTCCCTGACAGATGAGGAAAGATATCGTATCGAATGTTGGAAATTTTATGAACTTTGGTCTAGTAGTCGCAAGCGCTACTTCTGTGCATGAGGACCTGAGGTACGATGCCCAGGCCGGGCAAAATATACTTGGTTTTTCCATCTGGAATTTCTCAGTTGGATGTTTGGTTGTTGGATTTATACCGGATATGGCCGATTGTTAGTCCCCTGTTATATAGGACTTAAGAACATAACTGGCGAAATGTGGATACGCTATACTACATCATCATCATCATCAGCTTATTATTGTTCCCACTGCTGGTACACATGCCTCCTCTCTGTGAGAAATGAATGAATGAACCGTAATCCACCACGCAGGCCCAATACGGGTTGGCGGATGTCACATGTCTTCGAATTTTTGGTTCTAGGACATCGGCCGGTTTCATCACGATGTTTTCCTTCACCGGTTTTTGAGAGCAGTGTTGATGAAAATAATTTAAACAAAGTAAAGCACCTGATTGAGCTTAAACCCACGACCAGTCGCGGCTGATACCACAGTACAACCACTGCTCCCCTACAGCTCTCACTACTGGTACACCTCTGCGTACCCCTTTGATTAATACAGACGTGATGTTGTGTTAAGTGTTTGAAAGTATCAACGAAAATGCAGCGCTTTCAAGTCCTCCTTTGGCACATATTTTGCAATATATGGGGTTTACTAAATCCTGACAAACGGTGTACAATACTCACAGCGGGATCTTTGTGTCTCTGAATTGGCTACAAGACCCTGCGCAGTAGCTATTTTAGTGGCAATGTTGAAGGTGAAGATAGCATTGTATAGCTGTCTTTCAATCGCTTACGTTTATCGCAGAGTTCTATCTTGCTTGCTCTATGCAGTGTGCTCGATGACAAACTGTTTCTTGCGCAATGGTTGGCAGAGCCAACTTCAGAAACACAAATATCCGCTGCTGTGACTACTATATAACCTTGATTACTGGTTCCAGCCTGGTAATTCCCAGGTAAAGCACATCCTTCACATACACATACACGCACCCTTCCTAAACGCATACACTCACAGTCACACGCACCTCCACACCCTCACTCACCCACTCACACACACACGCACACACATACACTCACACACTCACCCACTTATACTGCTACAATCTATTATTAATTTATCTATGTCTAGTTTTAGTTTTTATTGTAAATGTTTCTGTAGTTTCTGCCTACCCCCATGGGAAAAAGGCGTGAGTTTATGTATGTATGTATGTAAATGTTTGTCAAGTTTCTACCTTTAGTATAACCAGAATTTTGTCTTGGAACTAAGTTGTATTTTCGCTCCTGGGGTGGGCGCTAATATCTGCGACACAGTTACCTACTAAACTAACGCAGTATTATCGTACACAAAAATTGTATTATAGTTTTGTTCCAATAAATATTTGTATTGTATTGTATTGTAATTAAGAGATTTGACGTTTCAAAAGTGGCTTTAAATGGTTTATTTGAAAGAAATACTTAATTTAAATCCTTTTAGAGTTTTGCCACTATTCGGCACAAGTGGGCCAGAAAACTAGCGATACGATTGGTGGATTTTTCGTTCAAAGTTGTACAGAGTAAACGGTTACCGAATGACGCGGGCGTTTGGAAGGCCTCAATCTAGGACTGATTACCAGCGGGGCATCGAGCACGGCATACTGTGACAGGCTTGAGTCACACATTTTCTTAAATTTCGGAGCAAAAAGCGCTGAAGTGATAAAAATATGTGAATCAAGCCTATCACAGAGGCCGTGCTCGCCCGGCTGGTAAAGGTTGCGGGCATCCGCTGAATGCGATACGCTCGGGACCGATCGCTCGCGTCGCTTGGGGAAGGTTTGTGTCCAGCAGTGGAGGTCTTCCGGCTGAAATGATAATTGGTGATGAAACGATTACCTACGAAAAAAGGAATATTGCCAAGCGTTGTTTGTCGAATTTGTTTCATCTGCAAACAGTCGCAACAAAATCCTTGATCTACATTACAAGATCTCAGCAGTCGAATTTAATATTTTGTACATCTCAACGGATTCCATTTTATGTTTTATATCGAGTTACGTTCTATATTTCCCACCGCTCTTCCCGTCGGACCCGATGCAAATTGAAGTGTCTAAGAATTTAAATTCCTATGAATTTTAAAATATACAACACAGCACTCCGGCGCGGCAGTGAAATTATTTACCTATGTAAATGTGATATTAGTTTTGTGTGTTAACTGGGTAACAAGAATCGAATTTGAATATTTGTGAAAATAGATGAAATTGAAAGGGCATATTGGCAGATTTCTGAATTAGTAAAAGTCTAATTTAGTTTGAAACGTTCTTTCGTACAATATATTCTCAAATCGGAACTGGCCATAAGTCACCACAACTCCGCCTCCAAGTCCACCCCCACTAACCCAAGCTGGAAATGCGTGAACTTGCCAATGTGACTGAGCAGATCATAATCCACCATCCACTGAATATGTGAAAGATAATGTGGATAGAAAGTGAGTGACTAGTAATATCCCGATAATAGAGAAATAAGTATTGCAGAAGAAGTCAAGTTCCACAGACTCCAAATAAATCGAGATAATGGATAAAGCTTTAGACCAACGAAGAGCCGAAGTCCACAAAACAAATGCAGCTGCATGAACCACTCACTTCCATCTTCTTGTCCTACTTTCAAAAACATATATGAATTAGAACGCAACCACGCAAGCAAGCCAATGCCATAATATGTCATAGTGTGTGAGCCCGTAACTCATTCAGACTTACGCTTGAATCCCTGCGGAAAACGCCGCCTTGCTCAGATGCTTCACTGACTGCCAGCTATCGCACAAACGTTGGAAAAGTACCCGCACTGCGTAGAATTTTGAAGACCCACCGTTGAATTATAAACTGATTGCTCATCCGTGTGATGGCAGCACTGATGTTGGATCTGTCACTGTCATTAAGCGGTCAATGCTGTCAATATCAAGCATAACAGTCATTATTTGGCGTAAAAAAAACTTTTTTATTTGAAAATTGGTTTAGATTTCTGCTTCTTTACTTATCTCAGAACCACCAAACCTAGTAATATCATTAATCACTACAAAATCGATCACAAAGGACGTATGTTTTGCTTGGAACCAAAACAATGTAATTTGCGTCTGGTTTTAAAATTTTCTTTAGATACTGGCAGAATAGTCGACATTGGTTTTGCTTGCCATGTATGAAATAGCATAGAATATAACAGTTATTTAGTTTTAATTAAAAACCGAAATGAATAATAAAAATGTGCGTGATTTTGTACGACTGTAAGATATGGTAATATGTAATGTGTGAGTCTATCTGGCAGGCCCCAACGAGATTTATCAACAGGTGATAGCTTTTCATAAAGGCATTATTTTGTACCTAAAGAAAATAAATAAGATATATTTTGTACCTCGACAGTTTTTGATTGAATGACGTTTTTATGAAGTGTCTAGCTAGCGGGCCCCTTATGATTATTTTTATTGTTATTATACTTTCAGATCACACAATGGTGTTAGGAGCTTGATACTATTATGTACCTTACAAATCCAAAATTTCAACTTTCTGTGAGCTTTGATTCACAAGATATTCGTTATTTAAACAAACGTCCGTGCAGCGGGCCCCTTTTTAAATACTATTCTTTTAAATCATACAATGGTGTTAGTAGCTTGATACTATTTATGTACCTTACAAATCCAAAATTTCAACTTTCTGTGAGCTTTACTTCAGAAGATATTCGTTATTTAAACAAACGTCCAGCCAGCGGGCCCCTTTTTTAAATACTACTATTTTATATCATACAATGGTGTTAGGAGCTTGATACTATTATGTACCTTACAAATCCAAAATTTCGACTTTCTGTGAGCTTTACTTCAGAAGATATTCGTTATTTAAACAAACGTCCAGCCAGCGGGCCCCTTTTTTAAATACTACTCTTTTAAATCATACAATAGTGTTTGGAGCTTGATACTATTATGTACCTTACAAATCCAAAATGTTCGCCTTTCTGTGAGCTATACTTTAGAAGATATTGGTTAATTAAATAAGTATTCATCAACGTACCTAGTTATATTTGCGTTTGCACAATACAATTACGTCTTTGCTTGCTATGCGCATTTGCATTACTAAATAATTTGTATCTTTGTGGATTGTTTTACAGGAAAAGAAAAAATAAATATTTATTCGCTGTAATGTACTTAACTACAATAATAAATACTTAATAGTAAGTATAGTAACATAGATGTGTCTAGTTTGTGTTAATTTGTAGGCAACTTATAAAAATAATACAAGGGTACTTGTGAATAACTTGGGTAACCAGGTCCGTTGGTTGAATACTTTTTTAATTAACGAATATCTCCTGAAGTATAGCTCACAGAAAGTTGAAATTTTGGATTTGTAAGGTACATAATGGTAATAAGCTCCTAACACCATTGTATGATATAAAAGAGTAGTATTTAAAAAAGGGGCCCGCTGGCCGGTCGTTTGTTTAAATAACGAATATCTTCTGAAGCAAAGCTCACAGAAAGTTGAAATTTTGGATTTGTAAGGTACATAATAGTATCAAGCTCCTAACACCATTGAGTGATCTGAAAGTATAATAACAATAAAAATAATCATAAGGGGCCCGCTAGCTAGACACTTCATAAAAACGTCATTCAATCAAAAACTGTCGAGGTACAAAATATATCTTATTTATTTTCTTTAGGTACAAAATAATGCCTTTATGAAAAGATATCACCTGTTGATAAATCTCGTTGGGGCCTGCCAGATAGACTCACACATATGTAATGTGAATTTTATCGCTATTTACGGAAACACACACATTGGAGATAATTCATCCGAGATCCTTTTCAAAATTTGTTTTCACAGTGGGGAAAACCAATTTTGAAAAGACTGCTGAACAAGATAATGAATTTAATCATATATTCAGATTGTATATTTTTTTTATTTATGCTTGGAACCTGTGTGTGTGATTAGAAATCTTCACTCCTGGGGCCGTACCATGACGTGTCAACGCCATCATGATGCCGATGTGAGAAAGGGATAGTGCTATTCATGCTGTATGGCTCCGCCACTCCCACACCAAAATCATAATGTTCTTATTTCGCAACATACAGGAACATAGGCGGATTTAATGCCGCAGGCATTTTCTACCAGTCAACCAAGGGGGGTGGAGAGATAAAATGGCAGGTGCATAAAAATAAAAATAATTATTGAAGTAAAATTGAAGCATGAAATACAGCCTGTCAGTACAGATAGTTTAAAACATCATTAGCTCCAAAGGTTGGAACCGTCAATGACTGTATCAAGCGCTTACCAATGCTAATTCAACAGTGAACAGATAACGGGCTAAAAAATCCGAACTTCCGTCCATAATTCAAGTGAGATCCTTCCAGTAAGGAGCTAATTCCGCGAAGGAGGCTGTAATCCCGAGATTTATTACAACAAGACGCCGTGAGCCGCGTTATAGAGATTAATTGTCGCCGCAGCCACGATGCAGATGTTCCTCTAAACAATGTGAAGGCTACGCAATTTTTTGATTTTTTATTTATTTTTGTTCTTTTACTTTGGAGAGAATTAACATGATGTACCTGCACACAATGGTTGATGTTTAGGTAATTCCAATAAATTTCTATTGTTCAGGATGACTCTTTCATAGAGAGGAGAGAGATCATCATAACCCACTGTTGGGACACAGAGGCCTCTCTGTGTCCCAACCGAAAAATGTATGTAAGGGTCGTAGCAGGTGGCGTTCTGTAGTTCCTGCCTACACCCATG
Source organism: Orthosia gothica (assembly GCA_949775005.1). Taxonomy (NCBI): domain Eukaryota; kingdom Metazoa; phylum Arthropoda; class Insecta; order Lepidoptera; family Noctuidae; genus Orthosia; species Orthosia gothica. The sequence goes on along the minus strand of OX459038.1, from coordinate 32,408,785 downwards.
GAAAAACGCGTGAGTTTATGTATAATATTCGTAGCATGATACCTTCTTTTTTTAGTAGAAAAAAGGTTTTCAGGTAACTATAAAATAGATAGTTATGATCTTGACAAGTTGGTAGCCTACTACACGAAGCAGCAGCAGACAAAGTATTGTCGCTTCATGTCGCCACGACACGTCGTTGCATCCTGTCGCTTCAGTCATGATTCCGAACCCGACTGCAGACGGCAGCAGCAGACGGTAGCGCTGTATTCCTATTGGTTCCGCGTGTTCCGTGAGACAAGATTTCACTCACTCCCTACTGGTCACTAGAGAGGGCTTAGTGCGAGTTTTGTCTCACGCTGGATCGCGTTAACGTAAACGTCAATTTGTATTCAAACTGGATAAGCGCCGTCTGGTGACGGTAAGGAGAAACTTCTTTTTTTGTATACATTTTGACATAAGGGATCGCTTACGTTAGCACGAGTGAGCGTGAGTAAAAACTCGCACTAAGGCCTCTGATCTGCGGTCGGGCGAAACGTCGTCTGCGATCGTGCGACGTGTAGTCAGGCGACGTGACGCTAGCTGCGAAAGGTGCGGCAATACATAGAAACCAGTAGTGTCGCTGCGACACGTCGTCTGCTGCTACTCTGCGTGTAGTCGGCTACCAACTTGTACCCTTAAATCACAAGGAGGGAATATTTGCCTCGCAACAACATTAATTGGGCAGTTCTGAGACAATATTTTTAACGAAGCTACGAGTAACTTTAAATAAATAAATGAAAATGTGTTATATTTAAAGTATTTATTTCTTAAGAATATTTTCAACAAATAACAAAAATAATTTCTACACTATGAATAATGTACCGTTCTATCCTAAACCAAAAATACAACAATGTAAAAACTTAACATATGCAACTTGCAAGTTGCTACCAGCGCCGCTGGGTTCTAAATGCGAATCAATCTTCAATATATGTCATCATGACAGTCAGTTATAGTCAAATTTTTGACGTAGTGTCAACATGACTTAGATTTTTGACGTAGTGTCAAATACACTAGCTTTTATGTTTTATGAAGGCCAGCACATTTTGTTCGTAATTCATAATGAAAAAAAATAATACTGAAGCTAAACCCTAACATAACAGAATTACCACGTTAAAGCTAATATAACTGAGAATTACCAGGTTAAAGGAGAATTCCTAATACCTGGCACAGCTACAGGTTCGCTAACATCTAGTGTAATCAATAAGACACTTACAATACCTTAATATCACTCCTGATGACTTCTCAAATCTTATTCTTATGGAGAGTTTAATTATGACCTATTGGTAAAGACATATAAGAATAACTGCAATATTTGAAAATGATTTAAAACGGAACCTACTACTTCAAAGGCGATAGAATTATCAACCTAGACGTTGGACCATATATAAGGAATGAGAAGAAATCTAAAAGTGACAAGGCTGAAAGCAACACCGTTATGGACCAAAATATGCTGTCATCTTGAATAGTTCTAGTTTTCATTAATCTTCATATTTAATAGAAAATAAAATAACAAAACATTATTATTGTACACAGATATGCAACTGGCTAATTCGCGCTTTTGCCACTATAGTGTGCTGCTCGCACAACAAAATGTGAACCGACTTTTTAACTAGGAACAACTCTGAAATGTATAAAAAATGCTGATTCATACATTTTTGTTCGTGTAGGTATCGCACTTACGTTTGAAACGGGAGGTTTTTTATTTTTCACTGAGATTTAAATGTTGTTCCTTCAAGGAAACGGTAATACAATTTCCAAAATGTTATAGATGATCAACGGGCACTATATAGAACACACAAGTCAACAAATAATACAATTGTCAGACAACAGTACACCACGTATTATCAATAAATCACAACACTACAGTACTATCCGAATCATACCCAAGATCGGTTTCTGTGCCATAGTCTACGTTTTTCCTATACTTAAATTCTATATTTGGTCGTTTTCCACTATTATTGTACTTTTCCTTACATATTTTTTTGTTATGTTCAGATTTAAAGTCATTATTTAATATCCTTTTTTTATATTCATCTAAAGAAATTTTCTTAGCTTCATCTTTTTTTCTGCTGTCTTCGTCATTAGTCCATGCGTAATTAAGCTTTCTTTTAGAACACTTGACAAAATCTCTTTTCCTCATCGGTTTAATTTCATTTCTTATGTTGGATCTAGGATCACCAGGGCGTAAAGCAATCTTAGGTGCTGCATTTAGTATCTGTGAATTTGAAGTCACTCGGTCTAAGACTTTTTCATATGTCGGTATAGGCAAAATTGGCGGCGAATATCCTTTTGCTGCGCTTGCTTGCTTAGGATTATCTTTATTGTTCATTGTTAATTTTAAAGTTTCAAACCTTCCAGGCTTTTTTGACATAATTGCCACTTCCAATGTGTTTTCTTTTTTGTCTTCACTAATAATTTTAGCGGGGAAAACTTGTTTAAAGTCATTTACATTTTCGTCGACAAATGACAACTTATCTAATTCTTTTAACATTTCCGTCTTAGTTGCAACTACTTCTGTATTTTTAAGCGGACTCATAATTTGAGAATTAGGTATTTCTTCTACTTTATCCGTCCCTTTTTTGGTTTCAACATTTGTTATAGCAGCCATAGCGACTATGTTAATTTTTTTTACTAAACCGTCATTATTCATTCCAATAATAGAACTGTTTTTAGTCGGTAGGGTATTTACAGAGTTTTGATGGGAAAGACTTTGCGGATTTTGCATTACTACTGATGGACGGTTTAAATAACAATCCTTGGATTTATTCACGTCATGAACGTTTCTTGGACCAATGTTTGTTGGAGGAACTGAATTGGTTGGACCTGAAAAATAACCCTGAGGCCTAATCGAAGGAGGAGCAGGTGGATAAAATATAGGATAAGGTGGTTGGGGATCTCTGAACCGTTGCTGTATATAGGTCAGGATACACCTGGGTCTTGGAGGACGAGGAGCCATGGTTTGCATAGGAGGTTCACGGAAGTTTTCTGATGGAAAGTTTGGCTGATTATTTGACTTTAAAATTATAGCTGATGCATAACGATTCTGTACTGGGTCATTGATATTATTGTTAGGAATATTGTTGCTACCCAGTCTACTAGGCAATGCATTATGGGTGGGAAAATGAGGACCATAATAAGTCGGGCAGTTAGTATATTGAGTGGGAAGACCAGACTTTGATCCACTTGTAGGTGTAAGGGCAATTGTCGTTGAGACGTTACTATTGGAGACAAATGGTTTGTATTTTTTATTAATTGGTGCCTTAGGAGAAGGTTTCGTGACAGGGACGTCATGTATTGTATTCTTATTTACACAATCTGGGTGAGTCTCATGCAAAACATTCTGTTCATAAGTCTTAGTTTGACTTGCAGGCATAATCTGAGCGTTACAGAAGTTGTTGGTTTTGAAATCGGTCTGGCTAACTTCATTAAAATTCTTAGGAAGCTTGTCCGGCACAATCATTGATTTGGCATGAATGTTACTGACTTGACTCGCAGTTTTATCTTGTATTGCACACGGTTCTTTTTGCAAAGGTTGTTTAGTAGTTACATCAAGAGGCTTTGTAACTGGAGCAACTTTAGGCATAACATGTTTTGGTTGATTAGCCTCATGGATTAAATTACAACTATTTAATTGAGAAAGTCTATCAACAATTTTTTTAACTTTATTGGACTCTTTTGGTAAGTTAGAATTTGCATCTGCTTTACTGCATTTAGGAGGTATTTCGTGTTTTGATTTCTTTGGTATAGTACTACAATGTAGAATTGGTGACTTTGGTTGACGTTTTTGTTTTTCAATCTTTTTACGAGGTTTCTTATTAAGTTTAGTAGCTATACTTTGTATACCATCTCGCCTTTTTTGTTTCGTGCATTTTATTTCTTTGATGTCTTCTTTAGTTTTATCCTTTACCAATAATCCTACCAAGGTACTGTGATTAGCAATATTCAGTTTAATTTGATCATTTTTATATTTATTTGATATTTTCACATTCTTCACGTGCGATGTAACTTTTGTTGATGAATTTGTAAACTCTTCTGTAATAGCTACTTTGGGACTTATTTGTTTTTCATTTATAATGTTTAATTTATTTTCGGGCTTATTTAGAAGATTTTTATTTGACACTTTACTAACAATTTTATCTTCAGATGGCTGATTGGTTGTTTTCTTTGACTTCAATAAATTATCGATTAGTTTTTCCGATATTTTACTGATTTGAAATTGTACAGGAACATTTATGGAACTAGAAGATTTAACAAGTGTAGTTTTTTCACCAAAATCGTTTTCGTTGTTAATTTTACATTGGGTAGTGTTGTCTTCTCTTTCGTCCGTTATTGGTATAAGTTGAGTGCCCATATGGCCAAGCATTTTATCAGCAGCACTTAAATACTTTTCATCAACCATATTACATTTTTGTTTTGCATCTGCCTTTTCAAACACATTTTCTCTGAGTGTTTTAACGTCTAGCGTAGTATCTTTTCCAATTTTTTGGGTTATTTTCAAACCTACTAGTCCTACATTACGTTTGAAATCAACTTTGATGGCATTCTTTTGACGTAATGCTCTTTGTATCTCCTTATCTCTATAACGCTTCATCGTTTCTTGACATTTATTTATTTTTGGTGGAGATCCTACGGCTTTTTCTGGTTTTGTAAATTTTTGATCATTTGTAATTATTTCATTTGTTACATGTTGTAGATCTTCCACTATAAAATAATCATCCGAATCGTCCACTACACCTTCGATGTCGATTTCATTTTCACTATCACTATGTTCATTTGAATTTATTTTTTGCATTATTTGTTGAGTATACTTTCTAAAGTACCACGGGAATTTTCCGCAATCAACTAATTTGACACACGATGGAGAAATATCACACTCACTGGTTTCGCCACTCTGTAACGTTTGTATAAGATCATCATCTGGTCTTCCGAGTATGGAATTTGGTCTTGGTTCACAAACTTCATAATGTCCAAGTGTTTCTAGTGCCCAACGGCTTTCTGTTTCTCTGGTGTCTGTGAAAAAAAAAGAGTTATTTGTGCTATCATTTTCAACGCAATCCATGTTAGAATCACAAGTACAAAACAATTCCCTCCTGTGGATTCCTCCTGCATTGTCATGATGATGTGAAGAGGAACCCGAAGAGGGGGTTCTTGTCAGGGCTTTTGCAGATTAAGCCGATGAAGTAGCGGCCAACAAGTAGATTGCGGTGCCGCTTGGGTGACATCGCAACTGGGGCGGACCGCGATATCGTATGGGGCCTCCCATACCCATACTATATCGCGGCTAAGGATTGGAGGCTGCGGCGGGAGAGGAGTGCCGGTATTGCAGTGCGCCGCTCTCCCTAAATTCTGCGGCCTGGACGGGGTCGCCAGGAGAGGGGTACGGTGATGGACAGCCGCGGCGGGTTCATATACGAGTGCAAGTGTTCCCGTCAAAAGCGGTACAGGAGGACAGTGGGTTGCAGTCAGCGTCAGAGGTCGCGCATACATGAGCGTTGTTGCTGTGATATTATTGTAAAAAAACACATTGCCGAGGGACATTAAGAAAATAACTGTACTGTAAGTTGATGATACTTTATGATTTCCCCGTGTCGTCCCGAGAAAGTGTGAACAGACACAAACTAGCGACCAATCAGCACAGCACAGCTCTACAATCTATCCGTTTTGGATGTTTTTTTTTTGTTGTTATCGGTGTTGTTTTCGGAAGAACTAAGATGTGCTCGAATATCCAAGATGACACCGACAAAAACAATTTCTTTCGACACGACCGCAATTTTCTTGGTTTTCGGGGTCGCTAAAAACGATAATGGGCGGCGCGTAACGAAAATCCAAGACGGCGACGAGAATTTGCAAATTTTTCGTTATCGGTGTCATTTTCATTGTATTCGGGGTTGCTAAGAACGATAAAGGATTCGAAATGAAAATCCAAGATGGCGCCGACGACGTATAAATAGAAATAAATAAAAAAAACGAAAAGGGGTCAATTGTTACAAAAACTGGCTCTGCGCCTTTTTATAATAATATTCATGCCCGCGAAATGTGTGCTGAACACAAATAACAATACTCAAGTTGTATGGACGAAAAACCCAATCATAGCCGATCACAACGATACCTATATAGACCAATAAATTAGTAATAATAAGTGTTACATCAGTGTACGTGGCAGCAGCTTAATCAATCTGGTATAATAGAAAGATTTAACAAAACGTCGGAATGTTATTTTCGCGAATATCTATCTTAAAACTTTTACTATAAAACATGTTCGCTCAAAATGCTCCTGATTAGAGGTCATCAAATATAGAAGACAATGCTCAGAGTTTATTCTACTTTCTTAAAAAAAAACAATATACTAAATAGGAACTTAGCAAAAGCAACATTTCAACATTTTGTTAATGACCTATATGCCATGGATTTGGCAAGTGGTACGTCTTATACTAAGTGACTAGTCGTATACATTTTTTTCTGGGTTTCTTTTAAGGATTGTCCTTTCGGCAGTCAAAGGCAAGTACGTTTAAATGCACGCAATCCGATGCAATTCGAACATGTTCCACTCTTTCTTAGAAAATAGGTGCTAGATATCGCTTATCAGCGCAATTTAAATAGCGTCGTGACATGCGACATTAGGAAGATCCCTAAGTCCTGCGCAGACGAGGTACTTTTGTCTGCAGAGGACAAAATAACGGACGATGTGGTGATGCTTGGAGGAGGCCTATGTCCAGCAGTGCCTGTCTGAAGTTCTATTTTTGAATCTGCATTTAATAGAATTATCACTCTGATAAATTAATTGACGAGAGAGGTCATAGATCTAGGCGGACAAAAGTCCCTCGTCTGCGCTGGCTTTTTACTGACAAGCTCGTTTTTTTCGCAGTTTTGACAGTGTCTTCTGTAGCTGGCTGCCGAGGCAATTCAATCTTTCAACTTACCATAGGAAATGGGGGGCTTGCTGCCGAAGTAGACCGTGTTTAATTCGTTGTCAAATAGCCTGATGGGATCGTCGCAATTCTCCTCATCAGTGTCCTCACTCAGATGAGTCTTCATTCTGAGGCTACCTGTCAACAAAGAAGATTACTTGTTAAAGGTACTGCTGTGCATAATTACGCCTTTATTTACTTGTGCCAATCCCTACATTTCTGTGCTAGTGTCATCTAGGATGGCAATAATGTGATCAATGGCAACAACTTACACTCGATAATGCTTCACACTTTGTAAGTATTTTTATATACTATTTATCACTGTACTGTAAACAGTGTGTAAGTGATCATATTGTTTTAACCTTTGCTCTTCTTAAAGCAAGTCTCATTATGGTTTAGTGATGAGCGATATAACAATTAAAGCAATATTTATCTTAAAATAGACGATGTTGATGGTTTTTAAAATTATTTGTTGGTACTAACAAAGAAACGAGTAATACTTTTTAAATCTGATTCCAATCGTAGGTATGGCAATAATGGACACGTATTAATTGCGGCGGTAAGGCCCCTCTTTGAGGAGTGGCTCACCGTACACGGTTGTTTCAGGAGGTTCCTGTTCAGGATAAGGTGGGAGGAAACACCCGGCTGTCACCATTGTGTGGACCCCCCGGAGTAAACGGTGGAGCATACGGTGGATATCTGCCCCGCTTGGACGGAGCACCACCTTGTCCTCTCACGTCCGGCCCTGGTCCAGGCCATGGTACGGAGCGAGAGGGCATAGGAAGCTGTCTCCTGCATCTGCGAAGCAGTAATGTTCGCAAAGGAGTAGGCGGAATGCGTGAGGGAGACGCAAAAGAGACGCCCTCACGCCTCTAGCCACCCCGCAGGAGACGGGAGTCGCAAGCAGATTCCCGGCCACAGCAGGCGCGGGCTTGCGGATGGCAGTCATGGGTATCTCGCCGTCTGATACGGATCAGGCCCCAGTTTACGGCGCGTACGCGCGCCTCCAAGAGATGTCAGCGTAAGTGTCGGCGCCCGCTAGGGCCGATGCCTGTCTGGGTCGCGGATAAATGAGAAAGATAGTTACCGCGGCCCTGGCACAAGCAACTGTAGGATCACGGGTGGATTTCAGTCCGTAAAAGTCTGACACGCCCTCCCGGTTCACTCAAAGCGGGAGAAGTCATTGGATGATTAACCAAACAAAAAAGTAAATAAAAAAAATATGGCAATAAAAAAGTGGTGGGCCTGCGGACCGGGGTGCTCTTTTAAGAGGTCACGGGCCCTTGTACGTGCTGATGGTTTTTACCAGAGTGGTTTTAGGTAAAAATCCCACACTCCCTGGTCTTTGTCCTAAAAGGCGCCATTAAAAAGTTGCCCACGTTAACAAAAGAAAAAAAGCCAGGTACCAAGATCCTTCAGCCCAGCATATGGTCGGCGCCAGGATCTCATCATATAACAAAAATAGTCTCCGACATAAAACCTGCCGCTTTTTAAAAGCTTTTGTTTAACTTGCCTCTTGCTACTAATATTATAAATAAATGTGAAAGTGTGAACGTCACCATGGCTGAATGGATCTGGATGAAATTTGAATCTGGTATAGATTACAATATGGAATAGTATATCTAGGCTACTTTTTATCTCGATAGATTGATTGGTGTAATGTTTCCTTGGAATAATAAAACAATTTTCACGCGGGCGTTACCGCAGGCAGAGCCCGACTCTATGACTTAACAACCTAACATAACAATTGCCTAAATTAATTAAAAACACTGACAATTGCCAGCAAAATAAGGTTGAGCTCGTTAAATTTTATAAACAGACCTTTGGGAATATGGATATCATGGAAAAACTACTAAATGTATCTGTTCAAAATAAAAATATTTGTATTATTGATCATCCCTGTATGGTGACTGTTTTGCATTTTTTCTTCTTCTTAGGGTATTTATTTGCGCCCAAAGATGGGTTAAAATTAGTGTTGAAATATGGAACTTTCGACGCTCATAACTTTCAAATACATGTTTTTTTTACTTTTTTGTTTCCATACAGGGCTAGATAAAGATGAGACAAATTGATATATTTTTTTATTTTGAACTTACATCGGCAAACAGTAGAGTAATCGCGAGATTACGTTTTTATGGAAGAATGATCGACTAGTGTAACCTTAAGCTACACTGGGACACTATCTTGCCAGCCACTCTTTCCCGCAACACCTAAATAATATACACTGTGGCAATTTAGTCGTCTTACAAAAGCAGCCCACTTCTGCCTATATATATGAACACTTTCTACGTATGGAATGACAACTATGTATGGAAAAGCCAAAAATTTTGTCACGCCACGCTACGGTGTATTCATGCAATATTATATATAGCACATCTTTGTTTCTCAAATAATATGAGGTAAAATGGGAAACAAAGTATACAGGTGAAGTAATACGTACCTAACGGGCCGGTTTCAGGCTAATGTAGAATTTTGTAAGTGATTTTAAATTCAGGAATCGGTTGTTTGTCATTTGTCAATTGCTTCAGGATTCCTTCCAAATTTTTATAAATCGACACTTCTATTATCTACACCCAGTCAAAGAACAGTCTCACCCATATTTCCACAAACTCTTTTTTAACACTATTAATAAAACTCTGAACTATATGGCTTAAGCTACGGTAATCAAAAAACTTAAAACTAGAATCACGCTTAAACACTAACGATATCTTGAAATCACTGGACAGAAGTCTCAAAAATTGTTATCTTAACTATGTATAACCAACACTATCTACTAATAGTGTTCACTAAAATCGCACTTAAAGTTTCAATGTTTAACATGGGATGGGACCGTTCCGTACCGTGGTATGAAACGAAGTAAAGTGCCTTCCTCGTCTCCAAAATATTTTAAATCACTTTGCTCTTCCCATATTCTCATAGTTTTGAGCAATAGGCTTATTGCCTTTTTTGTTGTGTCCCGAAAATTTTAAATAGACCCTACCCAGCCATATTCTCACAGTTTTGCATAAAAGACTAATTGCCCTTTTGTTTTTTTTATTGATCCTCAATTTTGTTTCGCTCTTAACTTTAAATGTGGTAGCCAGATGTGGCGCTTGTATAGAAGTTCCAATATTTCTATGTTATTTTTATTAGTATGTATTGTCTACTAGCGACCCGCCCCGGTTTACTATAGGGTGCGTTTTAACTTCGAGTGAATTTTCCAAAATTTCTTTAATACTATCCTTGTCCTGTAATTATGAAAACCCAACCAAAAAATCCATCCAAATCGGCCGAGCCTCAAGTGATATCACATATTACACATGCAGCTTTGGTATTATATTAACTGTGCATGCGGTAATTGATTTTCATTTATATAGATTGGATTCTTTTGTCAATCGTAACTATCAGTGATTTAAAAAAAAAAATATTTTGGCTTAAAACGGCAGTGTGTTGTGTTAAAACATGATAAGATTAAATAAAAAAAATATAACGACAACGTAATAAATCGACAACGTCATTTTGGCATTCAAAAGAAAATCAAAGACGACATCTTAAGGGCCTACATACCCTAGTGCCGTAAAACGGTAACTTTCTAAAGCATGCTCCTTAGTAACGGCTAGGTTAAAAGTTTTGAAAAAAAAATATTTATTATTGATTCATATACATAATTTTGAACACAAGGTTTTTTCGTAACTAATAGTTTTGCTTTAAAAAAAATATTAACAACACGATTTTTTTCGCAACTTTTGGAAACTCCTCCAAAACGACTTGGATGTTTAAAAAAAATTTTAACCAGCAAAATTTATTGCTGGAATTTATTCATAACCAACATAGCTTAAGTAAATCAAATAACATTTTGCAAACAAAACTGTTCAAAAGGAGGTTCAATATTGATATTTTGGCATAGAGCGCCCGGCACGGCCAGTACTGCGTTAACATTGGGGCGTATATAGCGCGCAAATGTCCGACTAATTGGGCGGTTACGCACTCATCCTATCCGTGTCCGTAAAATTTCGGTTTCGAAGTAGCCGTAGTACTTCTTGTGGGGAAGCTTACGCGCTACATCCGAAGTCTATCCGTCATAATCTGTCATAATTCAGAATATTTTGAAATCTGAACTTAAATCACGGACACGGATCACGGACACGGACGTGTAGTGCGTAATGCATTATTTTGCAAAACAGTAATAATATAACTAACTAAGTTAAGATTTATGGATTCAGAGACGTTGAAACTATGAATGTGGAAGTAGAAGTTATAAATGACTTACAATCTAAGTTTACGTATTAGAAAAACTGCGGGATATCTAAACATGATTGTCAATAATTAGGGTAAACAAGTCATTATAGTGAATGTATTTAGAAGATTCGATAATAATGTATCTAAACGATTAGTTCAATAGATGGTAAATAATAAAACAGTACCTACTTAACTTAATAACAGACTAATTATCGTGATAAACATAATGTTTACAAAAACGTAAACTAACTAGGAAGATAAGGAGGTCTAATAAATAAAACTTCTACCCTTAGAAATAAAGTTAGCGCAGGATCTTTGTGTTGGTGGAGTTGGTGGTGGGTGAAGAATTCGTTCGTCGTGTTCATCTTCAGAGATGCACGAAATGGGATCATGTAGATTTCCTATTGGGTGATGAATTTTCGTAGCAATTATTGAAAATCTGGTTGCAGTTTCATTTAGTTTTTGACGTCTGATGTTTTGTAGATCATAAAGAAAGAAAGAAAGAAAGAAAGAAAACTTGTTTATTTGGTTTTTTATTTTATTTAACGACTAGCTGTCCCACGCGGCTTCGCTCCCGTCATCTGGCTATCTACCTACCCTACCCTACCTATCCTACATACATGAATGTTGCGTTACTTTAACCGCTTACGCAGCGCACGCAACGGAAGCTCTTAAAAAGGAATATTTTTCCCGTTTTTGCAACATTTTTCATCTATGCTCCGCTCCTATTGGTCGTAGCGTGATGTTATATAGCCTATAACCTTCCTCGATAAATGGGCTATCCAACACAAAAATATGTTTTCTATTACAACCAATAGTTCCTGAGATTAGCGCGTTCAAACAAACAAACTCTTCGGTTTTTTAATATTAATAGTATAGATTGTCTCGCATTTGACCACAATCTCGCTGGATTTAAACCGATGATGTGGCCGACGCAACGGTGAACCACGATTGCTTAGAAGTAAACTATTCACTCTTCGACTTGAAGACTCCTAGATTGTGGCTATCAGGACTCGATAGACTCCATCAGGGAACTCCACTCCTTAGCTGTACGCACAATGAAAGTATTTGCAAATTGCTTTGTGCGCGTATGGTTGGGATTTCCACCATGTACCGATGGCGCATTGCAGTACGTCTTGTAGTCCGATGATGGCAAGAGCTAGGCGGAAAAAAATTGTGCAGTTCTATCGCACACTCCCCGAAACGTAACCGATAAAACAGCATGATTTTATCCTTGTTTACGTCTTTTTAGTTCGCTTTTGAAGCAGTCGGGTTTTTTGATTTTTTATATTTTTCTTTTTTTTGTCTATAAATGAAACACGGAGTTATCCGTATCAATAGGTCGTATTCGCAAAACGTCCTATGAACAGATCGTCCTATTCTGAAAATGACTTGATGAATTTTAGCATGACTGTATTTTGACCTACTGTCAAAGTACAGTCATACTAAAAAAACTATCGATTTTTCGTCATGGTTCATTGTACAATTTATTTGTAAAGTAAAAATGAAAGAAAAAGATGAATTGAAGCAATATTGCATTTTTATGGTGAATCAACCGTCTGATGATGGTGTTAAAAAGACGTGTCAGACCGCGTCATGGTCAGATGTGAATCGCGGTAAGCGCGAAACTCCTCAAGTTTGTCACCCGCAGGTCGCACTTTATGCCAGCCGGCTGGTGCCCGGTGCGTCTGCTACGGATAAGATGGGAGATTGTATCTTCTTGTTCTCTTTCTGCTGCATCCTTTGCGACAATTACCGCGCGTCCCACGCGCTTCCGACCACGGACTGGATCATCTTTTTGTTCCATCGAACCCTACATCAGACCTGACACGTCTTTTTAACACCATCGTCAGACGGTTGATTCACCATAAAAATGCAATATTGCTTCAATTCATCTTTTTCTTTCATTTTTACTTTACAAATAAATTGTACAATGAACCATGACGAAAAATCGATAGTTTTTTTAGTATGACTGTACTTTGACAGTAGGTCAAAATACAGTCATGCTAAAATTCATCAAGTCGTTTTCAGAATAGGACGATCTGTTCATAGGACGTTTTGCGAATACGACCTATTGATACGGATAACTCCGTGTTTCATTTATAGACAAAAAAAAGAAAAATATAAAAAATCAAAAAACCCGACTGCTTCAAAAGCGAACTAAAAAGACGTAAACAAGGAGAAAATCATGCTGTGCAGTTGGAGGATACATATTCGCGAGCTGGCTGACCAAAATCTGGTTTATCCTCCGCCTGCACAGCATGATTTTCTCCTTGTTTACGTCTTTTTAGTTCACTTTTGAAGCAGTCGGGTTTTTTGAATTTTTGATTTAACTTTTTTTATTTATAACGTTTTAGTTAGTCTTTTTTCGAATTAGGTACATTTAAACTTATAAATATTATACATTTATCACAAGATTGGTTTCGAAGAAAAAAAATATTGGGCCCTCACAATATGGCGCCTTTTTATATTGTCCAATTTTAATGTAGCCAGTGACACTTGCAGGGTTAAGACGAATCGATTGACGTACGAATCATCAAAATCGGCCAACGCGTTTAGTCTCTTGAACGCCATATAGGAACAAACATACATACATACATAGACTCATAAACATATTACCCTCCTTCGGCAGTCGGGTAAAAAGGAATACATTTTTGAGATTTCACATTCTTGGAGTCTTCGTTTAAAAATAATAGTAATAAGTTTATAGTTCGTTCTCGGACGCACATAATTAAAAAATAAAAATATTGACATTGAATTTTGACATGAAATCGTTGCCTAGTATTCCGTCTGCAGCTACATTAAGATCAGCGACATAAAATCTATGCTTTGGAAATTGATCAAGCTGATCAGAGGTGCCATGAATTTCAATGGTTGAATTAGAATTGGAAACGCTTAAGATTTATATAAAATGTGGTAATTTTCAACCTTACTCTGTGAATGACTGAGATGGCCGCATTTGTATCAATCAAACGTGGGTTGACCATCAATATGAAAGTCACAGTGCAAGAGGTTAGCATGAGGAATATTTAAGAAGATTCGATTATTATATTTTGAGACGCTCAGAATTTTTAGATTTACATTTTAATTTTGATTTGGAATTGGATTTGACTTTGATTTTAATTTGGAAATATGTAGTAGTTTTGTTTTATTGAGTTAGTAGAATTAGAAAATTCTATTGAGTTTGTAGGATTGGAATGTATTTGAAGTTGGTTCGTAGATTTCAGATTTTTCAGTGATTGTTGTGTTTGTTATTATTAGGAAAAGGTTCTTAGATAGAAAACAATAAGAAATAAAATAGTAGGTAGATAGGGTAGGTGTGTATGTAGATAGGGTAGGTAGGTAGTGTAGGGTAGGTAGGATAGGGTAGGTAAGGTAGGGTAGTTAGGTAGGGTAGAGTAGGTAAGGCAGGGTAGGGTAAGGTAAGGTAGGGTAAGTAGGTTAGGGTAGGTAGGGTAGGGTTGATAGGATAGGCTAGATAGGTAGGGTAGGGTAGGCAGTTAGGCACAGCTAGTATTCGATAATTTCTGACTAGGTCAATAGGACTTGGAAAATTTAGAGCGTCAGTGTGATCCACTTACCACAATATGTGCAAATACTCATATCAGGTTCAGCAAGGATCTTCAAAACCATTCAGGTACCGTAGCTGCTTATCACACACAACCTAACAGGTACTTTATCCCTGACTAGCTGCTCTAAGTTATCCTACCGACTGCGCCAAATTTTTTACGCAGTAAATAGCAAACTGATTTAAAAACGAAAAAGCTGAGCTAAGATTTATGGATACAGAGAGAGACGTAACTATGAATGTGGAAATAGAAGTGACCAATTACAAACGATCTAAGTTTATATATATTACAAAAGCCGTGGGATAACTAAACATGGTTGTCAACAATCTAAACAATTTGGTAAATAGATTGTAAATAATAACTAAGTAATTAATTTACATAGACTAATTACAGTACAACAATTTTCTTAATGTCCCTCGGCAAACTTCGTCATTCGTCGGCTTTCAATCAGTTGCCCATTGCACTTGGTGGTGGTGGTGCAGACCGGACGCTCTCATACAACTTGGAAGCCTGATAGAAATCCGACGACTGATGAAACACGAAGTTTGCCGAGGTATATTAAGAAAATAGTTGTACTGTACCGATACAAAAACAAACTAATTAGGCAGACAAGGCGACATAACAAACATACAAACATTGCATGTTAAATAAAAGTTTATAAAAACCGGACCAATCTCTCGGGCCGTACTCAACTGACGCTCTTCCATACTTGTGGCTGTATTGGTTATAAAGACTGGATTATTTTAGCCTAAGATCAGACTGTATAAATCTGCAGGAATCAGGTTTTTAGATTAAACTTTATTATCATGTTACTTGATAGTAGAATAGATTGCTGCAGGATTGCCTGGAAATATCTAGCCTCAATAACTTTAATCAAATAAATGGAAAATTACGTTTGATAGTTAACTCCAAATTTACAAGTTTTTCAGTGAATCCAAAAAAAAAAAATGAAGTAAGTAGAGTAAAAAAAAAAGTGCTAATTCGTACGCGACTAGCTTGTTACTGCTCATCACAGCATCTACTTCTTTCGAACGTGTTGCCGGATAAGATAGCATGCATTTTAAACCCCGCTACCATGGTTCTGTCACCAGGTTCCGCTCCTCCATATTTGGAAATCGCCTAATACCGCTTTCCCATGCTTTCAGCCATGACGCAAAACTTTTTTGCAAAAAAAAAAAAAATGTAAAAAAAAGAAACAACTTCCAACTGCGTGTTATATTATGAAATGGTATAAACAATAAACAGACATGCGAATGCAGTAATCCCGAATGATTTGCCTTTATTTATTGAAGAGTTCTGTTGTATATCTCCGAAGTACTTCATCAGATCTACACCAAAAAAAAACATACATGAAGTCGAACATTGAACCTCCTCCTTTATGGTAAATCGGTTAAAAATAAGGTTGCCAGGTCTCAGTTAGCCAAAACAACCCGTGCGTTGCTAGGTTACCTGCTAACCCTGGTTACACATGAATGCCGGCCCACAGAGCGCTAGATGTTGTTTCATATGCACCCCAGAAACAGCAAAAAATCCTAGGCCTTCCTTTTAGGCCAAATATACTACAAAAAAAAACATCGCCCAGTTGCGGCCATGCAACCCTGCAATAATCTATCAAGAACCATTCATAAAATCAAGTTTCATCAAAAACTTAATACTTACTCCCTGCAGAATTTTGCTATGGGATCTGCTGATACTATTGTAGCAATGATATCAATTTAGTTAAAGGAAATAAAAAAAAATTACGACTCCAATTGATCGGCTCAGACACAGATGTAGTAATAAAAACCGGCCAAGTGCGAGTCGGACTCGCGCACGAAGGGTTCCGTACTTGGTAAATTGCGGTTTACGATTTATGACGTTTTAAAAAAAAACTACTTACTAGATCTCGTTCAAACCAATTTTCGCTGGTAGTTTACATAGTAGTGTACATCATATATTTTTTTTAGTGTTATCATTCTATTATTTTAGAAGTTACAGGGGGGGGGACACACATTTTACCACTTTGGCAGAGTCTCTCGCGCAAACTATTCAGTTTATAAAAAATTGATGTTAGAAACCTCAATATCATTTTTAAAGACCTATCCATAGATACCCCACACGTATGGGTCTGATGAAAAAAAATATTTTTAGTTTTAGTTTCAAGTATGGGAACCCCCAAAATTTATTGTTTTATTTTTATTTTTGTGTGAAAATCTTAATGCGGTTCACAGAATACATCTACTTACCAAGTTTCAACAGCATAGTTCTTATAGTTTCGGAATAAAGTGGCTGTGACATACGGACGGACAGACAGACAGACAGACAGACAGACAGACAGACAGACAGACAGACAGACAGACATGACGAATCTATAAGGGTTCCGTTTTTTGCCAATTGGCTACGGAACCCTAAAAACAGAAAGAAAAATTGAAACGAAAAGTCGGTTAAAAAGTATTTAACGACAACGTCATTCACGAAAAAATCGCCAGATGACATACAAACAAACAATACTTTAAAAGGTTCTATGGCAATGCCAGAAGCAATGATTGCGTGCAACATTTCAACAAAATTTTTTTTTTACTTTTCAAGTTTTTTTTTTTAGTGTACCTAGTCATATTTTTTTTCTTTACAATAAGGCTTATATTTGTATGAAACAATAACCTTACTTAGCTAAGCAAATTCAAAGTACCAAGATTGCCTTAAATAAAAGTAGTGTAGCAATAATATTTTTATCAAAACATTCCATTTTAAATCCAATTTTCATTGACAGAATCACAGATAATATAATAGTAGCGTACAGATTCCTCATCCCATACAAAGAATCCGTGCCGACGTAACTAGCGTTTTTCGTCTTATTATACCGATTATTTTTGTCCATCAATTGCGTTCGGTTCCGTTCCACGGCGATAGATAGATGGTGTTAGCAGCAGCATCAAGTAAAAGGGTTTACTCGGTTCTTTTGGATTTTTTATCTTTAAATACAGTGAAGGTTTGTTTTATAGTATCTATCTTTTTGCACATTTTTACAGTTTCTTTGCACCAAAATGCTCAACAATGCAAGTGGAATGCCTGAGAAATTTAAAACTGCGCCATCTATTGGCATCATTTTTAAATGATCCCTTAAAATAATCTATGAAATTTGAATTAAGAGCCCAATATACCATATTTTTTGTGCTTAGATTTGATTAAATAAGAACAATTTTTATGTTTAATTCCAGAAAATGATAATTATACACACATTCAATAGATCGGTGCATTTTGCGCCATCTAGTGAGATTTATTTGAACCAAATTGACCGTGACAGACCGCTTGTATGCAGTAATTACCGAAACAAATAGCCATTGAGTCTCGCGTGTATCCACGCGTCAGACACTCAAATTGTTAAGCAAAATATCATAAACTGAAACCAGAGTACCAGTTTATTTATATCAATTTCGCTTACTTAGCGAAAGCATGTCAATATTCCTTTCCTAGTTTTAGTCATCTAGTGTTCTCTCAAAGCCCTATGTTCCTGTTCGTCGTCATTGTTCGTAACAGACGTCATTTTATCAGAACATCGTGTATGGCTGCGGGCGAGGGACTCAAACGGAGCCTATCAGATCAGACAGGCATTTCACTTGATAGGGGCGATTAACTAGGTTTATATTATTATGGCAAGCGCTAGACAAACTTAGGTGTGTCCCACGCGCGATACGGAACGAATCGAATTGGTTGAGACCGTTGAGAAACTATCAATTTAGAACGCTGTATTTGCCTACACTGAGTTTAGTTGAACTAATCGCGATTAGTGTCATTGGTGAAACCCACCGTGGTAGCGTCCCGAGCAGAATTCGCCTCAGTGTGGCCAGGGCTTTATAAGGTCAGTGAGTCGGGTTCAGTTTTTTTTTATCCGTAGTTAAACAAATGGTTAAATATGCTAACCAATGGTTTCAAACATTTGTGATGACGAAATTCGAAAAAGATTCGAACAATTGACGAAATTTAAAGCCTTTGGTTAGCCTTTTTAACCATGCATTGGTCAAGACCGTACCCTGACGAAAAAACTAGAGCATTCTGCGGCACACTGGTGGCGCATCGCATGAGTTACAGTAGTAAAAATACGCCCAGATTTTAGAATAGAATATAAAATCGAATTTTGGTCTTTTGAATAAAAATGTTACAAAATGTTACATATTAATTAAATGAACACTACGAGGAGATGCATGCTAATTGATAGCATGCATCTATATTGCTTGTATTTATCATTATTGCTAATTTTTATGGTTTTGTTGGAAGGAGGAAATCAGTGAAACATATACCTCTTAAAAAAAAAGAAATCTACCATTTTGTTATGTAGAAATTTAATGTGGTTTTTATTAGTTGATATTTCTTTTTAAATAACGAGTAGATAGCTCCTAAAAACTGCACAAAAATGGCTAGCGCGGCGTTTTTCTCGGGGAGGCGCCGCGGCGTTTTCCTCGGGGAGGCGCCTTAAGTTAACTGCGGATTAAAAATTGGGCCTTAGGGACAAAGCACATACGAGTCGGAGCGAAGCTACGCGTCGGTCTAAAAATGTAAATAGCATATTGACCCCATCCCCTCAACGTAAATTCGAGTCAAAGCAACGCGTGATTTTCTGTACATTGTGCGCGTTTTCGCGCGTCTTCGTTCTCTTGATGAGGTGTGCATAACGTAGCGTTGTGATTGTGTGTGACCCAGTTTAAATAAAAATTATTCTGCTGACGTTATGTACTCAGCGAAGGCCTACACAGTAAACTACGCATATCCCTGAAGCGACTTGGTGACAAATTCCTGTGCGTTTACAATTTTACTAAAGTTGCCTCAGCGGGTAATCTTAAACCCACTTTCACGGTACTTTATAAATGTTACTATCCCAAAAAAAACATTCAATAGGAAACGTCAAAATTCTCTTTCGCATCTTTTACGAATAACCCTGAGGTTTTTTCTAAAACAAAACTGCTGAGTGGTGTTTTTCATAACACCATTTCGATATTTATTGCTTGCAACAAAAAAATGACAAACAAGATTATGAATACGGCTTTTAAAAAATCATGATGTGCAGTCGGAGTTATACTTTTTTTTTCCGAATGACTTTTTAAACAGAAGTGGTATATTTTTGAAATCAACTCTAAAAACCATTCATTTTAATACCCAACGCGACCAGTTTCGGAAAAAAAAATTTAGCCACTACAATATCCGCCATGTTTCATTTTTTTAACAGCAGTTATATAAGAACACTTGGGCGGCCAAAACCTATCTAATGATGCCTTATTTATAAAAATCCGTCAAGTGTTTGAAAAGATACGAGGTAATAAAGAATATTACATACATACAAACATACAAGACACTCGCGAAAAACATAACCCTATCCATGCAGCCGGGTAAAAACGCAGGCAATAGATTTCTATTCGATGCGCTTAGTATTTGCCTGTTCGTCAGTTTATTTTCACGACATTTAATTTAATCTAATAGATACCAGTAAAAAAAACTATTCGATTATACAATTAGCGAACAATTTCCTTCAAAAATGTTTCTCTTACCTTAATATCACCGCTGGCTCGAGAAGTAATATTTTCTTTTTTGCAGATTAATCAACATGTTATTATGATGTAAATAAAGCTGCTAGTTCAGCATTCACGAAGTTAAAATAAAAATATCCTTGAACATTTTCTTTGCACTTGACACTCGCAAATATCACGTCAAATAATGAACAAAAACAAAACAAGAATTTCATCTCAAAAATTCAAATCCGAGCGAGTATTCCAAATTCAAAATAAATATATAGTAAATTCTGTGATAAATGCATAGCAAAAAGTTTTCACATTTGGTTTCTAAAGCTACTTTATCACGATGTAAATAGATAGCAATTTTATTTGTAGATACTTTTTGAAATATTAGGCAACAATTTTATCGATTCTATCGTAAATAGCTTCTATTGTTTTTCTTGTATGCCAGCACCAGAAATCTATATGGCCAGTGCGTATTTTGGATTATTCGAACGTATCCAAACAAATTACGGTAGAATGAAATATTCGTGTTGATCTGACGTAACGAGTGACATTTTATGCAATCTAAGGGTTCAATATCTACACAATGGCCCATGATGGCGGAGAGCATTTGAATTTGGGCATGAATGAATGAGGTTTACTTACAATGCAATCCGGTGTGGTATGGTATTTCAAACTCGCATCCGTTTAGATTTCAATTGGACTTTGTTCTCACATAATTTGATGACTATATGCATTGCAATGGAATACAAGACAAGGTATCAAACACTGTAGACTTCTCGGAATCTTGTAAGTAACACCATGTTGATGAACAGTTATCCCGAGAAAAATAAACAACACCTTTCCGCAAAAACAGTACCACGTTTATCACTCAATGACCAACATTTGGTAACTGTAGAATGAGATTGAATGATCTCATTGTTACTTTCAAAAATATAAAATAAAGCTTAGATATAAATCTACCTACATTTAGAAATAAAGAACAAAATAAACGAAAAAGATAACTTACCTACCCTATTTTTCTAGTTGAACTTTTATCTACCCGTGTCTAAAATTTACTAAAGGAAGACCTCTTTTCAATTTTAAATATTATTATGCGCCAGACGAATACGCAATATGTCAAAGACCCACCAATATTTATTGATATTCTTAATTTAAAAATCTTGTTCAACCCAACTGAACGAAGCCCACTTTAAAAACTGAATAAAAATTACAAAATGTAAAATTTAATATATCATGTAGTACCTACTCGTACATAGGTCATAAAATTATGATTACCGGTGTGATATTCATTATGTTTTTTATCTTTGCAGTTGGATGTAATGTAAAGTTGCTGATATTGACTTATATAATACAAGCGATCCGCCCCGGCTTCACACGGAACAAATTATAATTATACAAATAGTGACAAATTATACACGAAAACCTTCCTCGTTTCTCACTCTGTCTATTGGTGAAAACCGCATTAATATCCGTTCAGTAGTTTTTGAGTTTATCGCGTATGGACGCGGCGGGGAACTTTATTTTATAATGTAGTGATTATAATATTCTTTTTTATTTTTTTTATATAAAACGTGTTGCACCGATCCCACGTATGGGACAAGGGCAGGAAGATGATGATGATAGAAAAACCTTTGTCGTTTATATTTTTAACTGACTAAAAAAATGGAGGAGGTTTCTCAGTTCGACCGTACCACAGACAATAGAATGCTAGTATTATATTATCTGTGACCGTGTACATATATATATATTTTTTATGTGTGTTCTTGAATAACTTTGTCGTTTATGAACCGATTTTAATGATTCTTTTTTTGTTGGATATCCCAAGGGTTTGTACCATGATAAGGAAAACATTATCTGATGATGGCATCCCAGAGAAATCGAGGGAACTTCTCAAATATTATAGGCATAGTGATTTTGGTATTTTTATCAACAATGCAATCATTTACACTCAGAAAGTTTTTCTCATTTTAGATGAAGAAGACCACAGATGGCCACTCCTTAATGCTAAGTATGTCACGGGACGGGTATAAGATATATCGAATAGCTAACCGACTATGATGAAAATCGAAAATCGAACTGATCTGATGATGAAGCCGTAGGCACTGGAACCCCGAAATAAAACATTGGAACCTATTCGTGTTTGGGCTTTTTGGAATCGTCATGAAATTTACTTTGGCTATAAATGATATTCATGGTATTTAGAGGTACCTACGAAAACTAAAAAGAGATAAATAAAAAACTTTTTAACAAAAAAATCAAACCGACTTGCAAAACAAAACACTACAAAGCGACAAACAACTTTCTTTTCCGAAGTCGGTGTCGAAAAACGGAAAACAATTGGTAGCAATGACACCGACTTCGGAAAAGAAAGTTATTTTCTCCGCGCGTTTTCTGACGCCAAAATTTGGTTATACAATATACATAGGTCATACAATACTCGACCGAAGTGAACTCGCCATGAGGTCGGCTATCTTCGGGAACTGTCGTGTGCGCGATTCATTAAAAGTATCGTGTTTTTTGTATTGTGAACGCATACACGTAATCTACTTTAAGGGTGCCCTAGTCGGCGGCACGAACTATTTTGTGGTCGGGGTTAATATGCATGCTATCTCATCCGATAACACGTGCGAAAGGGATAGACGCTGTAATGAGCAGTATGAAGCTAGTGCGCGTACGAATACACACTCATGGTATAAAAATAATAAAAATAAATGGATGATGATTAGATCGAACGAGTTTTATAAACAGACCTTTGGGAATATGGATAATTATCATGAAAAAACTAATGAATGTATCTGTTTACAATAAAATTATTTGCATCTTTTTATTACTAATCGGGTTTATTTCCGCACAAAGATGCGTTAAAATTAGTGTAAGGAACTTTCAACGCTCATAACATTCAAATATATGTTTTATTTACTTTTTTGTTTCCATACAGGGCTAGATATTGATGAGACAAATTAATATCATTATTTATTTTTAACGTACTTACACCGTCAAACAGTGGAGTAATCGCCATACTAAGTTTGTATGGATGAATGACCGACTAGGGCTTCCTTAATGGAACAAAACGCGCACTCAATCCCATACCCGTGCGACGCAAAATTTCAGATTGCGTACTTTCCTATATTCTATGACCTAAAAAAGCCTTACATTTAAATGTAGATAGTTAAAATGTCTTTGAGATGATGACAAAACTGCGCCCGGCGGTTTTGGTCTGATTGTCGTGTTTTTGTCCGTGTTAGACATAAATTTACAAATATTAATTACACTATGCTATACGAATTTTACTCAAAATTTTCTTAGATCAAATCTTCAAGAAAATACGACTAGCCGTTTAGACGTGATTCTCATTTTAACATCAGGACCGGGTATCATCGGGTATCCGTGCCTTAAATCTATGGTTGCTGTAGCATAAATAACTGACAAACTAATAATGCTATTATTAGTTTGTGTAACGTGACTTTTTAGAACTATTAAACATTTTTTATAAGAAAGACAATAGGTTCTATACGCTCTTTTTTACAGGCATACCATAGATACTATTGTTATGAACGGCCCTGACTCCTTGGACATCTGTCAGTAGTTTACCAAATTACTTAGATACAAAACAACGGTTATGAATTTAAAAAATACACGTTTGGGCGGTTTTTTCATCTTCATCTCCACAACAAAGCTTTTTATGTTCCTACAATGTTTAAAACTTAACTTCAAAGCGCGCCGCAAAGCGGCCCAGTTCTAGGCGATAACAAGTAGTTACCTAAGTAAGAAATAAACATAACGCTATCTCAAACCGTCAATAAATCCAGTATGACGGACTAATAAAGATAAGCAGGCTCTACAGTCTACTCCAAAAGCTACTAAAATCTAGAAAATAGTACAGAATCAGAAAACTGGGACAGAAAAAAGGTTTATTACTTTTCTCCGCATCATCAGGATAATCCGCCATATTGTGTCTATGTCTAAAGATGAGCGCGCGAAACAGAAGGTTCTTTTATCTGTCCACACGCCATTCACGGTGTCAGATCGCAATTACGATAGGAAATGTACGGCAAGTGACGTGAAAGGGACCATTCAAAGAACGTGCACTATAAAAAACCTACGTCGTTTTTGTTTTTTAGACGTCCTCCTTTAAGGATGACGAGAGACGACGACCCAAGCAACCTTATTTTTTTAATTGCTTCTGAATTGGAACAGCGGTGGTTATAATCCTTGCATGTTCTAAATTCAAAATAAGGCACGCGTCACGCGTTTGCCATTAAGTTGGTATGAAAATGCCATAATGTAGGTACGCTATAATTATATTATCTGTGGATATGTCTACATTAGTGCTGTAAGAAAATTTTAAAGTAAATATTTTACAAGCTTTTATTTAGTTGTATCTGTAATCAAATCTTGCAACTTGCAAGTTTAAGATTTACTTCCAGGTGTTCGATCGAGCTGAAATTTTGCACACAAGTTTTTTTTTTCGGTTTCTTGACAATGCAATTTTTTAAATATTAAGCTTGTTTAAAAAAAAATCTGATTGTTTTTGCCTCAAATAAACAATATTTCGGTTTTGACGTAATTAGGTAGAAGTTTTTAAGCGACTGCATGGCGACTGCAGTTAATAGTTATGCAAACATAATTTCAACACATTTGAAGATTCATATGAGCCATAGACACGCACTGCAGTCGCAATAGGTACTCATTATTAGTCTATTTCGAGGAAGCAGATCGATTCCCAACCCAATCATTCCGATAATATGATTGGATGCTGTGAACTAGTGAACGCTCACTGGTCTGCTTGTCATTGTAATATGGGTTGTAGATACGGTTGTAAGATTTGATTATTCCCTAAAATACTAAGAAATAAACCTAGCTGTCAGTGTTTTGTTTTGAGATTAGACTTTACAAATAGGTTATCACATTAACAAAGGCCTATTTCACAGTTTCTGAAAAACTATAAGTTCACCAAACATTTTTATTATTAAAGGCCAATATCTCAAAATTATCTTTCAGATTATTTAACAGACGCATAAGATGTACTCGTAGCTGACTTTAAAATAACGCAGTGACATATTTCACTTATTTCATAAGCATAAAACACAAAACATAATAACTAGATTACTAAAAAAGAGGGACTTACCATCATACCTTAATAATATTTTTCACTAATCACAAACTTCTTAATTTGTAAGTATTTTGTTGAGTAAAAAAAATACACTTAAAACATACAGTCGAATATAGACCTTTCTCCTTTTCGAGAAGACGATTAAAAAGTAAAAACATTATATTATTTAACAAACGCCATGGAACCAAAACACAAATGATTTTAAAAATTATGTGTCCCAACCTTATAAAGGCCAAATGTGTCAGACGAAAGATTCTAAGTCACGAAGAAAGCTCATGGGATATTAGACTTTATTACATTGCTATAAGTTCTGTTCATTCATTGTGATCGTTTCAGGATTTGTCAAAATAGTTTGTTAAGCTTTTGTTTATAAATTTGAGCTTACACAAGGTGTTATTTGTACTCATGTTTCAAATAATATGCAGTGCAGTACAGTACTTACATGTCGGTAAATAATAATGGATAAATAG
This sequence comes from Orthosia gothica, assembly GCA_949775005.1. Classification (NCBI taxonomy): domain Eukaryota; kingdom Metazoa; phylum Arthropoda; class Insecta; order Lepidoptera; family Noctuidae; genus Orthosia; species Orthosia gothica. The sequence goes on along the minus strand of OX459038.1, from coordinate 32,383,000 downwards.
TATATGTAACTTAACCCGTGACTTAACATCGTCCCTGTACTTCCCAAAAGGAGGTAAGGCAAAAGCAATATACTTATAAAACATCCAAATTTTGACAGTTATTGTGCGTATTAGTTTTATGCATAAAGCTAAGTGCTCGTTCACACAGGGTTCCGTTTTACCGGGCAGTTTTAGTGCCGTAAAACGGTAACTTTCTAAAGCATATTCCTTAGTTAACGGCTATGTTAAAAAGTTTGAAAAAAAAATATATTTGTTATCGATTCATGTACATTATTTGTGAAACATGATTTTGTCGTGTACCGAATAGCTTTAAAAAAATAATTAAAAAACGACTTTTTTTCGCTATTTTTGGACACTTCCAAAAACACTTTGATGTTTAAAAATATTTTTATACAGAAAAAATTATGGCTAGAATAGGTACCTACATTATTTGTGAAACATGGTTTTTTCATATAACTAATAATGCTTCTAAAAAATAATAACGATATTTTTACGCTACTTTTGGGACTTCTCCAAAACGACTCTGATGTTTAAAAATATTTTTACACAGGAAAAGTTTTGACTAGATTTCTAGACTGTAACAGGATACATAAATCAAAAAATATTTTGCAAACAAAACTATCCAAAAGGAGTTTCAATATTGTCATTCTGGCTCCGAACGGGTGAACGCCCAGTACTGCATTAATATTGGGGAAATATACGCCTTAAAAAATATTTTTTTATTCGGCGCTGACGTATGTAGTTGTATGAGCGACTTCACACAGATGGCAGTATTCCAGCAGATCCAGTAAAAATACCGATCCGACAAAATATACAGTTGCCCGCTTTACAGGTCCGTTTTATCGTATACTTTTTTATTCAGCAATGGCGTAGGTAATACAACTAACTACGCCATATTACGGCCGAGTTCACAGACACAACTGTATTAAAATACTGATCCGTTTTATCGGATCGAAGCCACGCTTGGCTTGCCATACCGAGTAGCGACGGATCCGTTAAAATCCGTTAAATCTACATTTTGATTTAAGGTTTATTTTTAAAGACATAAAACATAAGGAAAGTGCAAAAAACTACTGAATTTCGGGTCGCGCGGGTGTGAAACGAGTGCGCGTTTTGTTCGCTCAAGGTCGTTGGCGACTGTCGTCAACTCAACCGGTCAGTAATAAGAATCTTCTTGTTTACGTCTTTTTAATTCGCTTTTTTAGCAGTCGGGTTTTTAGATTTCTTAAAATAACTTTTTTTTATTTTAAATCTCGTGTGGTCCAATTGAAGTTTGATCAAGATCTGATGAAGCACTTCGGAGATAAACACTGGCGAATCTGTCGGGATTGCTGCAACCGCATGTCCGTTTATTGTTTACGCCACATAAAATCACGCCTGTACGCTCTAAAGAGCTACACAGATATGTACAGTTCACTCTGTTACATTCATATTTCACCGGTTATGTTAGTTTTATTTTATTCGGATAATCTATTCAGGCATAACTTTGGGCATTATAGGTGCCTTTATTATTGAACTTGTTCATGTACCACTCTGTACTAAAACGAGAAAAATAAAATTATTAACATAAAAATTCAACGGACTTCCAAATAAAAACACTATAATGTGAAAAATAACTTCAATTCCGGAAGTCAGTGTCAAAAAACGAAGAAATAAAAAGAAGTTAAATCAAAAAACCCGACTGCTTAAAATTCGAACTAAAAGAAATAAGCAAGGCGAAAATCATTATTATTCCCTAAAATACTAAGAAATAAACCTAGCTGTCAGTGTTTTGTTTTGAGATTAGACTTTACAAATACCTAGTTATCACATTAACAAAGGCCTATTTCACAGTTTCTGAAAAACTATAAGTTCACCAAACATTTTTATTATTAAAGGCCACTATCTCAAAATTATCTTTCAGATTATTTAACAGACGCATAAGATGGTCTCGTAGCTGACTTTAAAATAACGCAGTGACATATTTCTCTTATTTCATAAGCATAAAACACAAAACATAATAACTAGATTACTAAAAAAGAGGGACTTACCATCATACCTTAATAATATTTTTCACTAATCACAAACTTCTTAATTTGTAAGTATTTTGTTGAGTAAAAAAAAAACACTTAAAACATACAGTCGAATATAGACCTTTCTCCTTTTCGAGAAGACGATTAAAAACATTATAATATTTAACAAACACCATGGAACCAAAACACAAATGATTTTAAAAATTATGTGTCCCAACCTTATAAAGGCCAAATGTGTCAGACGAAAGATTCTAAGTCACGAAGAAAGCTCATGGGATATTAGACTTTATTACATTGCTAAAAGTTCTGTTTATTCATTGTGATCGTTTCAGGATTTGTCAAAATAGTTTGTTAAGCTTTTGTTTATAAATTTGAGCTTACACAAGGTGTTATTTCTACTCATGTTTCAAATAATATGCAGTGCAGTACAGCACTTACATGTCGGGCTAGTATTATATTATCTGTGATGTCGGTAAATAATAATGGATAAATAGTATATGTAACTTAACCCGTGACTTAACATCTTCCCTGTACTCTCCAAAAGGAGGTAAGGCAGAGTTATATACATTTAGAACATCCAAATTTTGACAGATAATGTGCGTATTAGTTTTATGCATAAAGCTAAGTGCTCGTTCACACAGGGTTCCGTTTTACCGGGCAGCTTTAAGGGCCTTCCCCCGTTTTAGTGCCGTAAAACGGTAACTTTCTAAAGCATTCTCCTTGCTAACGGCTAAGTTAAAAAGTTTGAAAAAAATATATATTTGTTATCGATTCATGTACATTATTTGTGAAACATGATTTTGTCGTGTACCGAATAGCTTTAAAAAAATAATTAAAAAACGACTTTTTTTCGCTATTTTTGGACACTCTTCCAAAAACACTTTGATGTTTAAAAATATTTTTATACAGAAAAAATTATGGCTAGAATAGGTAACTACATTATTTGTGAAACATGTTTTTTTCATATAACTAATAATGCTTCTAAAAAATAATAACGATATTTTTACGCTACTTTTGGGACTCCTCCAAAACGACTCGGATGTTTATAAATATTTTTACACAGGAAAAGTTATGACTAGATTTCTAGACTGTAACAGGAGATATAAATAAAAAAATATTTTGCAAACAAAACTATCCAGAAGGAGTTTCAATATTGACATTCTGGCTCCGAACGGGTGCACGCGCAGTACTGCATTATAATTTTTTATTCGGCGCTGACGTATGTAGTTGTATGAGCAACTTCGCACACATGACAGTATTCCAGAAATCCAGATCCAGTAAAAATACGGATCCGACAAAATATACAGTTGCCCGCTTTACAGGTCCGTTTTATCGTATACGTTTTTATTCAGCAATGGCGTAGGTAATACAACTAACTACGCCATATTACGACCGAGTTCACAGACACAACTTTATTAAAATACTGATCCGTTTTATCGGATCGAAGCCACGCGGGGCTTGCCATAAGTAGTGACGGATCCTTTAAAATCCGTTAATTCTACACTTTGATCTTGAGGTTGATTTTTAAAGTCATAAAATAATAAGGAAAGTGCAAAAAACTACTGAATTTCGGGTCGCGCGCGTGTGAAACGAGTGCGCGTTTTGTTCCCTCATGGTCGTTGGCGACTGTCGTCAACTCAACCGGTCAGTAATTCGGACTTCATGCTGTTACTGAAAGTTCATGGTGGAAGAACCCCATTTCAATTTGCCCGACGCAGGAATCGAACCTAGCACCTCATGTCTGCATTAGTGCTCTCGATGACTAGAATAAAGATTATTTTGTTTCCGTGCGATAGTTTTAATAAAATACATGTAAAATTTTCAGTGTCATGCTGCCATGCCTTTTCTGTATGAAAACAGCCTTTTACTCGAGAACAGCTTGATTCCTTTGAATGAATTATCAACAACTCAAAACTAATCAATTGACTACAATTACTATTTAATCTATACCAATACCAATATTATAAAGAGGACAGATTTTTTATTTGTTTGTTTGTATATACCGAATAGGCTTCGAAACTACTGGACCGATTTTAAAAATTCTTTCACCTATGGAAAGCTACATTATTCTCGAGTAACATAGGTTATAATTTTGACGAGAGCGAAGCCGCGGGGGTCAGCTAGTCTTATATATAACTAAGATTGTAATTATTAGAATAGGCTTGACACGTACAAATTCGAAAATACTCGTAGTAATGTAATGTTCTGTGAGCTGTGCTTAAATACTACATGGTATGGGATAATTCTGCATCGTTAGATATAATTGACGATAACATCTTAGTTAACAGGCGCGGATCCAAGAATTCGCTCAGGGGAGGGGTGGAGGGCAATGTTTCTCCATTGCGAGCGATGCGACCTCAAAAATATTGCCAAAGATACACCTTAAGACTTTAACCATCTGTACAGAAACAGGATTAAGATTCTAAAACTTTAGAGAAGACAACTTCGGTTGAAAATTTTAGCTCACAGCCTCAGCTCTAAATTACGTTTTCAGTCGACTACTATTAAAGAATCTTTGTCAACATACCCACACCTTTAATCATGATCCAGCCCTAGTTGTCCCCCCAGCGATGTCCTGAGCCGAGGTTCGACCCCACTGGGGGTAGCCGTCAGCGTGGTCGCTTAGGTTTAGCTTTTTGTGCCTGGCTGGCTCTGGTTTAGTCTCCACAGGATCGCCCGGTTAAGCAGTAGCCAATGACTTTGAACTGCGAGACGACCATAACACAATAAAAATACCTAGATCTAAAAGGCAGAGGGCAAGCAATGGTGCAAGAGCGAGCGACGCGAGCTCGAAATTTTTTCATTAATTTATCTAAAAGGGCGGCAGGCTCGAAAACTAGTGGTGCTTGTAGCAAGCCATGGCCCTTATTTATGGCCACAGGGTGCCTGAACAAGTGTCCCGAGTGGAATTTCAATTTATCAATATCTAAGTAATAACTTTAACCTTTTTTATATTTGCCATCGACACGCTAAGAAGAAGAATATCTAAGTAATATATCCACAAATGAAAATATAGGTTAAATGTAATATAGGTTATCTCTGTTTCTAATTTAGAGTTTTAGACTCAGCAAGCCCAGGGGGCAATTGCCCCCTCTGCCCCCCCTCGTATACGCGCCTGTTAGTTAACAACCTATTAAGAATTAATATTAAATACACAATCACAAGAAGAATAGCATGAGGAGTAGGTAAATAACAAAAGTAAGTCAACTAACAACTTAATGGGAAACAATAATGATTTTTCATAATTTATTAGTATCTATGAACTATGAACTTGTAATAGATGTACAGGGGTGATGAAGATGGAGTCTCCCTTATCCGCACTTACCCTCAGTTTCCCAGCTCAAAATTATCGGAGAATTAATGTGACAAATTGTCAAGCACGCGTTATCTGCTGTGATTGGCTGTTGCAAATTCATTCAACCAATCACAGCAGATAACGCGTGGTTGACAATTTGTCACATTAATTCGCCGATAATTTTAAGCTGGGAAACTGGGGGTGAGATTCTCATTGGTCCGTTGTGCGTGGGGGTTCTGGCTAACATAGCTAGCCTAGCTCCACCCAAAAGCACAGAAGCTTCTTGGGAGCTTCACAGGCTTCGCAGAGCGACCTTACTGTTCCGAGGATATCTTCTCGTTGAGAAGCCACGGTCTCGCATTCCAGGATGACGTGGGTGGCTGATTCCTCAGCGTTAAAGGAGCCTCAGAAGTGCAGGGGGAATACATACTTAATACGAGAAAACTTCTTAGTTTTTATGGTTCCGTACCCAAAGGGCAAAAACGGGATCCTATTACTAAGTGGAGTGTCCGTCTCTCTGTCTGTCACCAGGCTGTATCTCATGAACCCTGACAGCTAGGCAGTTTAAATTTTCACAGGTGATGTATTTTCGTTGCCGCTATAACAACAAATAATAAAAACAGAATAAAATAAATATTTAAGTGGGGCTCCCATACAACAAACGTGATTTTGTTGCCGTTTTTTTGCGATAATGGTACGGAACCCTTCGTGCGCGAGTCCGATTCGCATTTGGCTGGTTTTTTTTCTCTAGACCAGGTGACAAATTACATAGTTTAACATTTCTTCTTAATCTGAATAAATAGATACCTTTGACCACGATTTTCTATGACTCATAGATTAGATTTTATTTTTTTTGCTATGCTCGCGTTTGACCACTATCTCACCTGATGGTAAGCGATGATGTGGTCGACGATGAAGCACGCTTGCCTCCTTTTCCTCGCGTCTTGTTCCTCATTACTGAGGGTCATGATTCCCCCGAAGGAAGATCAACCCTTCTTTTATAATTTTCCTCCATCTGTGTCTGTCCTTGGCGGCGTGGAGTGCATCGTGCAAGTTGGCGTTGAGCGTCGAGCGAGCGTGGTCGACGGTGCTTCACGGTCACGCTTGCCTAGAAGTTACCTATTCACACTTGTATTTTGAGTTTTCTTTTTGCCTATCTCAAGAACAAACCCCGTATTGACACCTAATGTAATAAAATATTTGAAAGGACTCCGCCTAAACAAATGATGTGAAAGGTCCAATAATATGATACTTCATCCATTGTTCACGACCTAGGCTTATTATTTTTCTTAGGTTTTTTTATGATTAGCTTCCACCCGCGACTTCGTTCGCGTCAAATTCGTGAAACGAAAAACACGGGCTTTAATTTTTTGTGCGAAACTCTTAATCTTTTCTATACCAATATTATAAAGAGGAAAGATTGTTTGTTTGTTTGTACCGAATAGGCTCCGAAACTACTGAACCGATTTAAAAAATTCTTTTACCTATGGAAAGCTACATTATTCCCGAGTAACATAGGCTATAATTTTGACGGGAGCGAAGCTGCGGGGGTCAGCTAGTGTAAAATAAAGTGGCCCAAGTTACCCCTTAGAATATTGGTTTTCTGCTAGTGAAAATTCCGTCAAAATTGGCCCAGCTATTCGAAGATATAGCCGAAACAAACAGACAGAATAAAAACCATTTTATTATTGCAAACACACATCAATTTTATTTATTTGTATAGATTTATAAGAATTGGGGGCTATTGAAATGCTCGAGTCTAGGCACTGAAGGCTGATCTAGTTTTAAATTGGTGTTTTTCGTTTATTTTTTAGTCCTTTTAAAAGTGATGACCGATTTATAACGGTGGAAAGGTAAATATATAGCATCTTTGCAAAACGTGACATTTCGGAGAAAGTGTTTTTTTTATTCGCAAAACCGCCGCATTCAGCTTCAATTTTATACAAAAACGTGATATTTCCATTTAGATAATATGTAGTAGTACATTATTACCTCAATGGGTATTTCTAGGTTCTCAATTGGTCTGTATTTTTTTTAAATGTGTGCCAAGGGCTGTCACCCACAGATCATAGAAACAACAACTGCCACCTCAAAAAAAAATAACTATACTTCTTTTAAGATAGCTTGAACTCTGCCACAGCTATCAGTATCGAATCGATGTTGATGTTTTTTTAGGGTTCCGTACCCAAAGGGTAAAAACGGGACCCGACAGTTGAAATTTTCACAGATGATGTATTTCTGTTGCCGCTATAACAACAAATACTAAAAACAGAATAAAATTAATATTTAAGTGGGGCTCCCATAAAACAAACGTGATTTTTGAGCCGTTTTTTCGATAATGGTACGGAACCCTTCGTGCGCGATTCCAACTCACACTTGGCCGGTTTTTTTTTTAATTTGAAAGCTGGTGCTTCTCGTATGTATATAATCAAAGGGTCCCATTTAAGTTTGATCAAGATCTGATGAAGAACTTCGGAGATAAACAACAGAACTCTTCAATAAACAACGGCGAATCTGTCGGGATCGCTGCAACCGCATGTCTGTTTATTGTTACGCCACATAAAATCGCGCCTGTAAGCTCTAAAGGGGTACTCAGATATGTACAGTTCACTCTGGTACATTCATATTTTACCGGTTATGTAAGTTTTATTTTATTCGGATAATCTATTCAGGCATAACTTTTGGCATTTTAGGTGCCTTATTATTGAAGTTGTTTATCACTCACTACAAAAACGTGAAAAATAAAATTATTAACATAAAAATTCAACCGACTTCCAAATAAAAACACAATAAAGTGAAAAATAACTTCAATTCCGAAAGTCACTGTCAAAAAGCGAAGAAAAAAAAGTTAAATCAAAAAACCAAAAAACCCGACTTTTTAAAAAGTGAACTAATAAGACCACCAGATTTTGGTCAGCCAGATATGTATCCTCCGACTGCACATCATGATTTTCTCCTTGTCTACATCTTTTTAGTTCGCTTTTTAAGCAGTCGGGTAAAAACAAGAACACCCACTTCCGAAATTGAAGTTTTTTTTCATTTTGTAGTATTTTTATTTGGAAGTCGGTTGTTTTTCTTTTGTAAATAAGTTATTTTCATTAATTATTGTTAAACTCACAAATGGTCAAACAAGTTGGAGAGTTAATTATTTGACTATCTGTGACACTAACTATTAATAAAAAAAAAAAACGCGTTCAACCGAAATTCGAAACCATTGGTTAGCGTATGAGTCAAAAGTCAAATTTCTTTATTACAATTAGACCACTTAGCGGCACTTTTGAACGTCATAAATTTAAATTTGTAAGTAGGTATAAATACTTGATTTTACCGTCCATTCGGAAAAGTAGCATGTTATGAAGAAGAAACTCCACACATCTCAAGTGACATGCCATAAGGTACCTTATCGTTCGTACCGTTCATACGTTCACACATTCCTTCAGTAAAACAATAAGTATTGGGTTGCTACTCGAACCTCTTGCATAAGTGGTCGAGTGGAATAGCTAGCGATAGCGTCGGCAAAAAATATGCAACTCGACACTTGATGTTGACGCCCCACTGTGAACTGTGACTTAAATAAACGAGGTAATGCAATATGGTGATGTTTTGTTTTTTTTTGCGGACGCTACATCGATAACTTGTGGGTTCTTAGAAATCGACGAATGTTGCAACACAAAAAACAAAATGGAAAATGTTGGAAACATTATTCTGTTATATCTAATGTTACGCATTTTGTAAATAAAAGCTTGTAAAAATTATTATGCTGAGCATGGAAAGGGTATTACAGTAGTGTTATGTTGCACAGAACTAACAATACAGGCTTGTAAGTTTTATGCATGGTGCTACTTTCAAGTAGTAATACTTAAGGGTGACCTAGTCGGCGGCACGGACTATTTTGCGGCCGGGGTTAAAATGCATGCTATCTCCTCCGACAACACGTGTGAAAGGGATAGACGCTGTGATGAGCAGTAAGAAGCTAGTGCGCGTTCGAATACATACTCATGGTATAACAATAATAAATGGATGCTAATTTAGAACGAAAACGGGCGTTATCTGTTCAATATAAAATTATTTGCATTTTTGAACTACTACTGTTTTGCAATTTTCTTTCTTCTTATGGTATTTATTTCCGTCCAAAGATGCGGTAAAATTGATGTTGAAGTATGGAACTTTCGACGCTCATACCATTCAAATGCATGTTTTTTTTATTTTTTTTTATTTCCATACAGGGCTAGATGCTGATGAGACAAATTGATATTATTTTTATTTTGATCGTACACCTTCAAATACGTCGGTGCTCCATAGACCAATTGAAATTTGACCAATTGGTCTATGGGGAAAATTACATGTTTCCATCATCCAATTAACAACTGGTCTATGGAGAATTGAGAAATGTTCCGCTATAGTAGAGTAATCGCCATACTACGTTTGTATGTAAAAATGACCGACTAGGTCACCCTTAAGTACGACTACAGAGTAGCTTTTAATTAATTGATCACTCCTTATATGTATACACCCAGTTCCTAAACATGTGTGTATCTGTTGACCATACAATCTTTTTATGTTACCATACGAAACTGTAGGATCGATTTTAACAGTTGTTTGAAAAATTCGTCTGCTAGACAAAATAAAAAACGCAACATATGTTGCTGAATTGCAGTCTAAATGTAGGACATTGTGTAATGATTGTGCTCTCTATGTTTTTTTAGTTTAAAGGTTCTTTTTAGGGTTCCGTTCCCAAAGGGTAAAAACGGGACCCTATTAATAAGACTCCAGTTTCCGTCTTTCTGTCTGTCACCAGACTGTATCTCATGAACCGTGATAGCTAGACTGTTGAAAATTTCACAGATGATGTATTTGTATTGCCGCTATAACAACAAATACAAAAAACAATAAAATAAATATTTAAGTGGGGCCTCCATTCAACAAACGTGATTTTTTGTCGTTTTTTTTGCGAAAATGGTACGGAAGCCTCCGTGCGCGAGTCTGTCTCGCACTTGGCCGGTTTTTTATGTTACCAAACTGTAGGATTGATTCCTACAGTTGTTTGAAAAATTCTTCTGCTTGACTAAATAAATAATACGATGAATGTTGCTGAATTGCAGTCTAAATGTAGGACATTGTGTGAGGTTTGTACGTTGTATGTAGGTTCTTTTTTCTAGTATAGGTATTCTTGCGCACAATAAAGTATATAGGTGTCGTGGCCAGATCATAGAATTGTTCACTTCATGATGTGGCCAACCATTTCATGAAATGGTCGTATTTCATGAAATGGTCACCTGAAACTGACCATATCGTTAAAACAACGTTTGATGATATGGCCATCCACGTTTAGGCAGATCATTAATCTAGGGTGTCCATGATATCGAAAGATTGAATAAAAATTTCAAATAAAGAAGTAACTTATATATTTTTCGTCATCATCATCATCATCATTTCAGCCAAAAGACGTCCACTGCTGAACAAAGGCGTCTCCCAAGCGTCGCCACACTAATCGGTCCTGTGCATCTCCCATCCACCGGACTCCCGCAGCCTTGACCAGGTCGTCGCTCCACTAAGAGGGAGACCTTCAAACGCTGCGTCTTTCGGTACGCGGTCGCCACTCCAGAACTTTTCGGCCCAACGGCCATCCGTTCTGCGAGCAATGTGCCCTGCCAACTGCCACTTAAGTTTGGCAATTTTTCGGTCTACATCGGTAACCTTGGTTCTCTTGCGGATGTTTTCATTTCAGATTCGATCACGTAAGGAAACTCTGAACATAGCCCTCTCCATTCCCCTTTGGGTGACTTTAAGCTTTCTGATGAGGCCCATTGTGAGCCAGCACATCTCTGTCCCATATATTTTTCTTGTAAGTACAAAAAATAGCTTATTGCAGTTGGCGTGCAGTTTGAACTGCCAGCATAATGTAATCTTAATCTAATAAAAATCTTATAAATTAAAGCAGGTTGTGATAAAGGATGCACAGCACAGCAGAGGCCGAAGGTGTAAACACTTAATTGCATAGTCTTGATAGGTAGTTCATGAGTCATTTATATTCTCCGTCTGGAGCAGACTGTAAACTCACTAAATCTACTTGACCTCGAACATTAAAATCTTTGAAAATTATAGGCTGCGTTACAACTCCTTTTTTTTTGGTACTGACCGAGGAAGGTTTCTAGGGTTCCGTACCCAAAAGGTAAAAACCGGCTAAGTGCGAGTCGGACTCGAGCACGAAGGGTTCCGTACCATTATCGCAGAAAACGACACAAAAATCACGTTTGTTGTATGGGAGCCCCCCTTAAATATTTTTTTTTTCTGTTTTTAGTATTTGTTGTTATAGCGGCAACAGAAATACATCATCTGTGAAAATTTCAACTGTCTAGCTATCACGGTTCATGAGATACAGCCTGGTGACAGACAGACAGACAGACAGACAGACAGACAGACAGACAGACGGACCGCGGAGTCTTAGTAATAGGGTCCCGTTTTTACCCTTTGGGTACGGAACCCTAAAAACAGAACCCTATAACTAAGACACCGCGATCCGTCTGTACGTCTGTCCACCAGGCTGTATCTCATAAACCGTGATAGCTAGACAGTTGAAATTTTCACAGATGATGTATTTCTGTTGCCGCTATAACTACATTTGCGATAATGGTACGGAACCCTTCGTGCGAGAGTCCGATTCGCACTTGGCTGGTTTTGTGTATAATTTGTCACGGGCGTAGCCAGGGCAGGACACTTGTAAATAAATAAATTGTGTTATGCAAGTTGCAAGCGGCTCACTAAATAAGTACTTATAACTTATAATTGGCCTCAATTTTTTATTAAAATAAGCAAGCGTGCCTTGTAAGAATTCAAAACATAACATCACGCCTGTGTTGTCATAAGGTTAGGCAGAGGTGGACGTTTAGAACATCTACATTTGCCAATTATGTTTAAATCAAATGTAAAAGGGGCGTTATTTCTTCACCACTGCTCTCAAAACGGGGTGAAAGGAAACATCGTGAGGCAACCGGTATGCCTTTTTTTTTGCTCTGGGTGATGCAGGAGGGAGTGTCAGACTTTTACTGACTAAAACCCACCCGTGTTCCTTCAGTTGCTTGAGCCAGGGCCGCGGTAACTCTCAAACCTTAATTTTCGTAAACATAGGAGGGCCCCGCTGGTGGTAGGTAGCTTTGCTAGAAGTGAGTTTCACTCCTACAAAATCTAAATCCAAATAATTTGGGAAGCACAAAGTAAGCACTTATTAGTTGGTCTACTAAGTCCTAGGGCTGAGGGTCCCGTTCTGCGTACGTAAATACCGGGCTCCTACTAAGAAATTTCAGAAGGAAAAACCCAATAACACTTTGGCCCTCCCGGGAATCGAAATCAGGACCTCGTGGACAGCAGTTAGCGCTTACGACTAGACCAAAGAGCCAATATCACTGTAAAATAATAGTTATCAATGTAGTAAATTATGTTTTACAAGTACTTGATTGAATGAATAAATAAATAATAATAAATAAATAATAAATCTTTATTCAGAAATTAGAAAAGGCAAAACACAGTTTAAATCTTAGATAACTAATGTAGGTATATTAATGTAAGATGCCTGTACTAGGTAATCCTGTATAACAGGCTGTATGAGCTCTAAAAATATGATTATCATAGTACAACAGAATTTAAACAATATAGAAGTCTAAAAATAGTGGCAAAATTGTTTTAAAACTATAAACATAAAACTAAATTACTAGGTCATAATAACTTAATGTCTTATTTACCTATATTGCAAAAAAGTGCACTTTGACTAAACATAAGTATAAAGATTGGGCAATAATTGGTAAGCAGAATTGTAAAATTAAACAAAGCCACTTAATTTTTGCAGCTACGACTAATGTGCTTAGCCAGCAACAAATTTACGGTTAATAGGCCATTGCAGTGTCAGCAGCAAACGTTCAACACGTGTGACCTTGAGTATGAAGTACTAGACGCCCTCATAGTCGATAGAGTTGATGTGCCTGTATTCCGCTATTTTCCTAGCAGGGCACTCACGGTCTCCTGTTTTATGGTTGTTGGGCTTTTTAAAGCGCGAACCAGTTGCGCATTTCGATGTGTCCGATTTCTTCGTGCAATCGGACACCGAGTGTCCAGCTTCACCGCAGTGAGCACACACAGACTGGACCTCTCTGCATGTTTTGGCTGCATGACCATATAATTGGCACTTGTAACATCTGGTAACCAGAGTGAAGTCCCTAACAGGGCAGGACGTCCAATTTATAAACAGCCTTGATGTGAAATTAGGGCTTTACGTATATTGGCTAGAATTTCCAGAATGTAATTACAGCTCGACGCATCTTTCTTCAGATTTGTGGCTTAATTTAACAGAGGACACAAAGGACTTCATGGAAATCTCTGGCAACTTGTCGGGTATGTTCTGTTCGTAAATGCACCTGAAGAATTCAGTTTCAGACAGGGAAGACGGCACTCCTACAATTACGATCCGTGGTTTGCGCTTGTTGGGCTCATCGGCGGTTAGTCCAGATGTAGAATGCTGGACGGCGTTCTTGATTTTTTCAGCGTTATGCTTGGTCTCTGTGCTAATAATAACACCTCCATTTTTGGTCTTGCGGACACCTCGTACAGGTATACTACATTTGATCAGGTCGTATGATTTTTGTTACCATGTCTTTAGTTTCGTCACTGGACTTGAGTTTGTCACTAGGATAAATGACCACAGAGCTTAAATTGTTCGGTCGAACGAAATCATTTGATCCCTTTTTCACCATGTCGGCAAACGAAACATTGTCCGTAGTGCCAGAGTTCTTAATAGTCTGCTTGAGCTCCGAAATGTGTTCAGTCAAATTGCGCTTTTCTTTTAAGGCATCAATCATATCGTGTGCTACAATTGCTTTCTGCTTCAGAGATTGGTATAGGACTGCCATCTGTGAGGTGCCAGACTCTATTTTACGACCCAAGTTAGATTTTCAGTTTCTGTTCCGAGTTTAGTTTGCCATCCGAGGTAATAGAGCAAACCTTATTTAAGTGCTGCTCAATGGTTGACATCCATATCTGTATGTCGGGCGTGGATGCGACTTCAATCGAGAAATCTGATTGGGCTGGGATTTGCGTCGTCGTCTTCGCTGGCGAGGTGGAGGCTTGAACTCGGCCGCTTGGATTACAGGGAATGTTATCCATTTTATTTTATGGTCACTTCACTGTTTCTAAGTTTTCATTATGATTAAAAACTACACAGTAGGCAAAAATATACAATCTAGTATATAGGAATAATGAGAAGAAGACTGTAGTCCGCGTAACCGGTTAATGACAACCGCTTGCATGTTGAATCGCGAGGAAATCATCGTAGTCTAAATACCATAAATAGGGAATTACGGACCAATAACCGAACCCTGAGGACACCCCATGGTAAGAGACTTCGACATGGAATGATGGACCATTTAAAAAGTAAGAGTAAACTAGATTATATATATTTCTAAAGGTGCCTCGAGTTTTTATTTTATGTAATAGCATTGTCCACTATGTAAAAAGCCCCAGAAATATCAAGCAAAATCCAGATCATCTTTCTTGAATTGCTCACCAACTTTACCATCATCAAAATCTTTTTAGTTAGCTGAAAGACGTCCACTGCTGAACATGGGTCTCTCCAAAGCGTCACCGCTTCCACTGAATTCCCACAGCCCTAACCGGGTCATTGCTCCTCCTAGTGGGAGGCCTTGTAATGCAGCATCTTCTGGTACGCGGTCGCACCATCCGTTTAATGCACTGCCCACTGCCACTTAAAGGCCTTCCACCGCTTTAGTGCCGTCAAACGGTTACTTTCTAAAGCATACTCCTTAGTAAGGACTTGGTTAAAAGGTTTAAAAAAATATATATTTGTTATCGTTTGATGTACATGCTTAGCGGTTTATAAGTTTAAATATTACATTGCTGTTCTACTCGCCCACTGCAGGGTAAAGGCCTCTTCTCAAACAGTTAAGAGACAAGCATTAATTATTACGACCCTTGCTCAATGGGGGTTGGTGTATAAGTCAAGTTGAACTTAACAGATGACTTTTACTTGCACTCTTAACCTCTCATCACCCTCTTATCTTTACAACCCTCCTTTAAAATTTAATTTATCCTAGATAACTCGATAACTTAGAGATGATTGGCATCGATCATATTAATCTAATATTCTTCAACGTTTATGCTACAATAAAAGGGTTCTTACCACAGACATAAATCTAACTAGATAACGCAAGTCCCAAAGGCATCTGTATAAAAACCAAGCGTGCCACTTTTTCACACACAATTTAAAAACAAATTTACTTACCAATGAAAGAAAACATTTCCAACCTTTTCTATACAGTATTTACAGCTCAATATGGTATAATTAGGCATTTTTCTAGATTCCGTTGTATTTCCGGTGCCGATAATGCTAAATGAAAATTTCAAAGTACGATCATTGATCAAAATTTTAATCCGTTTTTTGACACGCTAAGTACATACAATCGCGTCATCTAGTTAGATTTATATCTGTGGTTCTTACTCTGTGAGAATATTATCGCAATTGTTTTGGCGGGACTTTTAACGAGAATGTTATCTAGCTACGTGTTCAGCATTATTATTGCTTGTAGTGTAAACCATTTTAATGTACAACAATTTTAAATCAGCATTAATGTGTTATGCATTTATGCAGGTATGCTGAGCGTGGCAACTTCAAGTATTGAGCAATGTCATGATGATTAACTACATAAGGTGAACGCTAATATTATAAAGGCGAAATTTTGTGAGTATGTGTGTGTTTGTTTGTACTTCTTCACGCTCAAACGGCTGGACGGACCTGGACGAAATTTGGCACAGGGGTAGCTTATAGTCAGGAATAGCACATGGGAGTTGAAGTGAAAGTTGGGGATCCTTGCAAAGGTGAGACGGTACTTCTCGCCTGAACAGCTGCTAAAATTGAATAAAGCGCAAGTTCGGACATGCATGGAATACTGCTCTGCTATCTGCCAAATATCAACTTGATGCACTTGAGTCGATTGAAAAACGGGCCAAGAGGCTTATCGGCAATGATGCACTGGTCGCCTCAAAGCTCCAGAGTCTTGAACATCGACGCCGAGTTGCCAGTCTGTCGGTCTTGGTCGGTTACATTTCGGGGAGTATGCGATGGAACCGCACAATTTGATTCCGCCTAGCCCTTTCCATCATCGGACAACAAGACGTACGGCAATGCGCCACCGGTACATGGTGGACATCCCACCCATACGTACAAAGTGTTTTGCGAATACTTTCATTGTGCGCACAGCTAAGGGGTGGAATTCCCTTCCGGTGTCTTTGTTTCCTGATAGCTACAACATTGGGGTCTTCAAGTCAAGAGTGAATAGGTTACTTCTAGTCAAGCGTGCTTCATCGTCAAGCACATCATCGCTAACCATCAGGCGAGATAGTGGTCAAATGCGAGCCTATAAATAAATAAAAAAAAGCAAAATAGGATAGTTGTTATCCCGGGATCACACTAATGTTATAAAGGCGAAAATTTGTGAATGTGTGCGTGTGTTTGTTAATTTTTCACGCCCAAACGGCTCGACGGATTTGGATGAAATTTGGCACAGAGGTAGATTATAGTCAGGAATATGTTCCCTTGGTATGATTTTCGACATTCACGCGGGCGAAGCCGCTGGTAGAAGCTAGTTTGTAAAGACATTCACTAATTTCTTCCTCTTACTCTTTCTTCACTACGATTCCAACATGCCCTAGTGAGAGTCGAAAATTATCGTCAAGGAATCTACTATGCGGATAAAAAGCCTTAATCCAGGTTAAAAAACGGCCAAGTGCGAGTCGGACTCGCGCACGAAGGGTTCCGTACTATTATCGCAAAAAACAGCAACAAAATCAAGTTTGTTGTAAGGGAGCCCCCGGGGAGCCCTACTTAAATATTTATTTTATTCTGTTTTTAGTATTTGTTGTAACAGCGGCAATAGAAATATGAACCATAGAAATAGCTATCACAGGTCATGAGATACAGCCTGGTGACCGACAGACAGAGAATAGTGTCCCTTTGGGTACGGTACCCTAAAAATATTTGTGTGGCAGATCTCATCCAAATTCATTCGGTAGTTTTTCCGTGAAAGAGTAACAAACATACATCCATTCATGCTAACATACATTTACGTTTAAAATTATGTAGTAAGGTTCCTACATAACCTAGAACAAAAAAGTGCCATCAACAATTCACACTAAACAAACAGAATTTCAGCCCAAAACAAATTCCAGTTGCCTTTGACATCGAGGTCAGAGTACCAGACCAACTATTTGCAACTCAAAAAGCAATTTGCTCATAATTCCGTCAAACAACGGTTTTTGCTAATATCTCTAGTGTTACCAGCACATTTTATCCGCGTTGTGTAAGATTAATAGGTGTTTGTAATTAATTACCGGGCCCCTGAGGTTCAAGGACGACTTGTGTCTGACAAGAGGCATTGACCTTCGGAGGGCCTTTTTCAGCGCGTAAAGGTTGGTTTCGAATAGGGTGTAACCGTGTAAATATTGTATGAAAGAATATACATACGGGTTTATACGAACTGTTTGCCATTTTGGGAGGATACTTATCACATTATCAGCAATATGATTTGGTTGACTGCAAAACTATTGACTGTTAACTTCTGGTTTCCTTGGCCTTAATTTATATATTATCAGCTTCCTACTATAGAAGGCTCACTGATCATAGTATCAAACATCATCAATGTTAGATATGAGTAGGTTAAAGGTCGTATAATAGTCACAACGGATCTTTCTGTCTCTGAAGTTGGCCAACCTTTGCGCAAGAAACAGTTTGCCATCGAGTTTACTGCATAGAGTAAGCGAGATAGGACGATATGACAAACGTAAGCGAGTGAAAGAGACAGTAATTATACAATGCCATCTTTACCTTCAACATTCACACAAAAATAGCTACTGCGCAGGGTCTTCCAGCCAATTCAGAGACACAAAGATCCGTTGTGAGTATTATAGCCGACTACGCTTGAAGCACATTGCTACCTTGTCGAAAAAAGGAAAGGCGAAAGCGGTCGGGGGCACGGGTCAGCTAGTTGACTGCTAGCAGTAAGCGAGTGGACAGCTGGTTGTCTGGTTGATTAAGGATTTGCGGGAGCGGTGTTGGAGCGGGGTTGTCTTAGTGAGCTACGATCTTTAAACTTCACATTGCAAGTTTGTTTGAGCTTTCGAATTGACAACAAAACGATAAAACCGATCCGGTCCGGACACCCAAAATATATTTCGCACGGAATCACAACAACGACAGTTACACGGTCTCGTGACAGATAAACAAGTGTAATTCTTTGTCGCAAGACTTACAATCTAGTTAGCGGCGACCCTTAAAACTTTTTTGATCGTATCCCAAAATTCAATTGGTAATATTTAATAGATACCTATTGTTGATAAACTCTTTGGAATTCAATTGTATTTAAACTGAGACCCAAAAGAATAATCTACTTTGAAACCAGTCTTATTAATATTCAATTTTAAAAGTAAATTGTATCTGTAGTAAAAAGATTAATAAATTGCAGTAAGCCTTGTATGAAAAATTGTATTTTTAAATGTAATTTTGAATTAAATTTTAATTTGACTTTTATTGTCCAGACTCTTTGTAATTAAAGTTCAATCCCATGGGGCTTCTTTCTATTTTTCTTTTTGTATGAGGAGGTGGCCACCTCTAGTGTCAGGGGTGGGCTCCTGTGTGTATAAGTACATAATTGATTTTAGTTATCACTAGCTGTGTCCGCGGCTTCACAGCCGTCAACTGCCTTCCGGGTAGGGAAGGCAGTTACTTACCTACCCAATTTACCTACCTGCACTGAATATTATTTACTCTAGGAAGAAGAATATCGACTTTATACAAAAAAAAACTTAATTAAAAAAATCAAAAAAACCCGACTGCTTCAAAAGCGAACTAAAAAGTCGTAAACAAGGAAAAAATCATGCTGTGCAGTCGGAGGATACATATTCGCGGGCTGGCTGACCAAAATCTGGTGTATCCTCCGCCTGCACAGCATGATTTTTTCCTTGTTTACGACTTTTTAGTTCGCTTTTGAAGCAGTCGGGTTTTTTGATTTTTTTAATTAAGTTTTATTATTTATAACTTTTTAGTTACAATTTTTTTTCGAATTAGATACATTTAAACATATAAGTGTTACATATTTTTGAAATCACCTCTTAATACCCTTTATTTGAATACCCCACACGATGAGTTTGGAAAAAAAAAATGAGCCTCCACATTAAGGCACCCAAAATCCGCCATTTTTCAATTGTCCAATTTTAATGTAGCCTATGACACTCGCAGGGTTAAGACGAATCGATTGACGTATGAATCATCAAAATCGGCCAACGCGTTTGGTCTCTGGAACGCCATATAGGAACAAACATACATACATACATACTTACATACATACATACTTACATACATACATACTTACATACATACATAGACTGATAAACACATTACCCTCCTTCGGGATTCGGGTAAAAAAAGTAAAGGAAGTTTTGCTGTGCGCCATCTAGTAGCACTCCAGAACACTACACCGAAACGAAAACATAAAAAATACATAACCATAGTTGGGACTCGAAACTGCAACCTTGGGCGTAGTAGGCCACCGCGTTTATCATTAGGCTATCCAGACGGGCAATAGCGACGGCAAATTTATGAACCACATTGCACACACGTCAACGTCATCATTGACATTAGTAGTATGACTAGATACCTAAAACCTCATAAAACGTATTTTTTTTTGTCTCGTGCATTAGGTCCCGAATTATTATTTTTACTCTAGCCACACCTGAAATAGCCCTTGAAGGTAAGTCGTTGATTCGACGTATAGAGTTGACACGCCCTGCCTATAGTTCTCGCCAAACTTCTTGGCCGCCCTGAAGTCAAGATGGAACGTTGCAAACAACAAAGTGACGCCGGTTCAAACTATGCCTTAGCGTACAAATACACAATTACACGTACTCACGTACAACGAAATTACGCCTTAGCTTGTCATTCGAGCTCACAGATCAAATAATAATGCTCAACTGACAAGCTAAGGGGTAGTTTCGTTGTACGTGAGTACGTGTAATTGTGTATTTATACGGCAAGGCATAGTTTGAACCGGCTTCACTTTGTTGTTTGCAACGTTCCATCTTGACTTTTTATTTGATCTGAGATGGCCCGCAAAAGCCACCATTCTATTTTCCAATTTTAATGTAGCCAGTGACACTCGCAAAATTAAGAAAATCTATAATTGGTTTGTTGAACCAATTTTTTTTTTGTTAAAAATGAAAAGATCATATATAAGTTTCCATACAAAAGTACTTTTAGTTTTTTTTTTTTCACTGTAATTACAAAGTTAAATTTAATCGAATTGAAAATATTTTTTTGAATCCAGTACCGAAAACACCCCGATAGTTTGCCGAACAAAACCGAGCCCGTGTGACGTCACAACGTTCATATATATATGAACTCAATACTCATTGTAGCACATAGCTGATAATGTGTTTTGACTTTTAACCGATTCAATCTTGTTATTATCGTCAATATATTGATGAATATCGAATATATTGACCATAAATATCGAACCTTAAAAGTTATCGTGCTTGCTTCGTACCATTATGTACGAATACTACAAAAATATCCCAATTATATGTGATTCTCGCAATAGCCTAGTACCTAGCAATCTACTAAATTTGAGCAGAGTTCTACGTCTAACTAGATTCCAATTACATACAATGTGTTAATTCTGTTGTTATCTTGTTATAATTTAGTATTAAATTCGTATTAAATTCTTACTTTGATCATTAAAGACTGAGAATAGTATTTTTTTAAGGGAACTTTCGAGCAAAGTTGACATTGTTGTATAATTACGTAACTTGAAAACATGATTTTTTGTTTATGGTGATATATTCATTATTTTATACTTAAATGACAGATATAGGCGTAAAACTAACATTTCAGTTTAAATTGTAAAAATCGGTTGACTTATGTATGAGATATTTACTGAAGAATTAGTGTAACGAAAATCTACCAAGTTAATATTTTCACGTTTCTTTTCTACAAACTTTTTAGTGTTTGTAAATATATAATATAGACATTAGTGTTCAATATTATTGAGAGATATTGTCAATCTGCCTAGCCTTTTCCCAACTATATTGGGGTCGGCTTCCAGTCTAACCGGATTCAGCTGAGTACCACTGTTTTACATGGAGCGACTGCCTATCTGACCTGCACAACCCAGTAACTGGGTAACACTATACCCCTTGGCAAGACTGGTGTCAGATCTCAAGCTTCTGACCATCCGTAATCACTGTCAAAGATCTTCAAATGATAGCCGGGACCAACGGCTTAACGTGCTTTCCGAGGCACGGAGGAAACTCGGTTTGTTGAAATGGTCACCCATCCATGGACCGACCTCGTCAAACGTAGCTTAACCTTGATGATCGAACAGTGCGGCTGTTATTATTTAGCCACGAGCTCCTCTATTAAGGGTTATGTAAATAATGGCAATTACCGAAAATTATATGTGTAACTATGTGTATCATATTTAGTGGTATCTAATGAAGTTTTTTGATATCCAAAGTCAAAGTTACGCGCCAATCGTGTTTGTTTACTTTTTATTTTACACCAATATCACCTACCCATATGTAAAAACGATTACATTATGACAATTATGTTTCCTAATGTACCTGGTAAACAACATTAACTAACACCGGTCCACTCTCACGTATTATTCATTACGACTACTTTATGTATGCTCAAAACTTCCAAATCGTCCATCAGGTGGGTATATTATTGACACTAGCATTTATAAATCCTTTATCACACATGACTAAATAAATTTTATTGTTTAATAACATTTTTGCACTCATTTTCGGATATTTTTAGTCAATCTACGTGTAGTTGACACTATATTGTCATGATTTCCTTGAACGTTATGACGTCACCAACATGGCAACCAATTGTAGTCCGTTTGTAGTCACGTGGTTCTTTTCAAAATTTTATCGATTTTCAATTGCTTATAATAATTTTTTTTTTTTTTTTTTTTTTATTTTATTTAAATCTCGCAGGCAATGCAGGTACACCGTGCCGCTTCAATCGGCTGAACGAGATACTCCCTGTACCCTGTAGCTTTGAGGCCAGTTGGTTGACGTGTGTTGATATTCTACTTTGGTAGCATTTACTATGTGTAGCGATCTCTTGTTTGACAGTAATGATATTTAGATCCTCGTGTATGTACTTATTGCTCACGTAGTAAGGTATGTCTAACATGGCTCTCAATGTCTTGCTCTGAAATCTTTCAAGAATCTCGATGTTGCTGTTACTAGCAGTACCCCACAGTTGAATCCCGTAGGTCCATATTGGCTTCAGTATGGTCTTATATACTGCTGGGAATATCTTTATTATGGAGTTTTATGGGGGGGCAGGTTTGTTTTCTGAGAGTGAAGGTCACGTGGGTAGATTTGCTCTGATTTGCTTTAATGCGCCATTTATCAAGCCACTCTTCTACCTTATCAACATGATCCTGAAGTTTGGCTGATGCTACCGCTGGGTCCTGATGGACAGATAGTAGGGCAGTATCGTCTGCGTACGTAGCAGTTATGGTATCACTCTGCGTTGGGAGGTCAGCAGTAAATAGCAGGTACAGTACAGGCCCCAATATGCTTCCTTGAGGCACCCCTGAAAGAATTTCTTTTAAGGGAGCGGTATCATTATTAAATTTCACTTCAAAGCATCTTTTGTGAAGGTATGATCTCAATATTAAGTAGAAGGAATGAGGAAGCAGCTGTTTAATTTTGAACAGAAGTCCGTCATGCCACACTCTATCAAAAGCCTGGCTTATGTCAAGGAATACGGCGGAGCAGTATTGTTTGCATTCTAGCGTGCGACTTATAGTGTCCGTTATACGATGGATCTGTTCTATGGTTCCGTGTTTCTCTCGGAAGCCGAATTGGTGCAAAGGAATGATATCCGACAAGTACTTGCGCATCCTGTTCAGTAGTATTTTCTCCAGTAGTTTGCCCAACACTGGGAGAAGGCTTATTGGCCTGTAAGAACTAACTTCATTGAGTGGCTTGCCTGGTTTGGGTATCATAATAATCTGCGCGATTTTCCACTGCGCGGGATAGATGTTCAGTCTTAGACAGGCATTAAAGATTGCAGCGATTAGGATTACGCCCTTTTTAGGCAGATGCTTTAGTAGTTGCGCATCAATTAGGTCATAACCCGGCGCTTTACCATCCCGCAATTTTGAGATTTCTCTCTGCACTTCTTTGGGACTAACACTTTCCAACGGCATGCACATTTGCAGTGGTGCGTCCAGGTACTCATTAACTTCTTTGTCTTGGTCAGGGTGCTTACTAGGTAGCGCTTGAAATACAGATTTTAGGTGTTCAGCATATACCTGGGCCTTTTCGAGATCTGTTCTTGCCCATTTACCTTCAGCAGTTTTTATTGGTGGTATGTGTAACCTTGGTCTTTTAAACTCTTTTGTTGTTTTCCACAGTGAGTAACTAGTGTCTGCGTATGGAGTAAGTTTAGCCAGTTGGTTTTGGAGTCTCTCGTTGTTTGCTTGGCTAATCATGTGTTTAAGATCCTCGGATGCCTTGTTAAAAGCTTTTTTGTCCTGGGGATACCTTGTAGAGTGCCATATTTTCCGCAGCTGTCTTCTTTCCAGTACTTTATCTTTTATCATCTTGGAGCAGGGCGAGTTGTGTGTGATTTTCGGCTTCAGTGAGGGGGTTGATACCTTGACCGCTTGGTGGATCAGTTTGTTGAGTGATTCAATAGTCGTTTCGACGCTGTCCACACTATCTAATAGCGAGTTCAAATTAATGGATTCTGATATTTTGGCTCTGTAGTTGTCCCAGTTTGTTTTATGGTTATGTAGCCTATGGGGATGCTCAATCAGTACGGCTTTGCAGTGCACATTAATTATAACCGGTGTGTGATCTGACGACAGGTCAGTGCATTCTTCGATGTTTATTTGGCTGGGAGGGATGTTTTTCATTATAAAGAAATCCAGCAAATCTGGCACCTTGTTTGGGTCAGCAGGCCAATATGTAGGTGCACCGTGCGAAACGCAGTGAAGGTTAAGGTCTTTTATAGCCACGTATAGTTGACGACCTCGCGGTAGGGTTAATCTAGAGCCCCAAAACACGTGTTTTGCGTTCCAATCACCTCCGCAAATGTATCTGTTACCCAGTGTTTTGAAGTATGTCATGTAATCGTTAGCCGTAATAGTGTGCCTTGGTGGGCAATATATTGCCGATAGAGTTGTTTCTATTTTATTGTCTTGGATTCTGACTGAAGTGGCTTGTATCTTCTCAGTTTGATATTGTTCGAGAAGATAGTGTTTGATATTTTCCTTCAAGATGATTGCAGTTCCTCCATGAGAGTTACCTGAAGGATGGTCTGTAGTGTATACCTTGTAGTTTTGCAAAGTTTGTTTTTTGAGTGAATCGCGTTTCTGAAATTAGGGCCACATCAACTCTTTCAGTTTTCAGGAAAAGTTCAAGTTCCTGACGGCGTTATGTCAGTCCATTGGCATTCCAGGTAATTATCCTTAAATTTAGGGGTGTTTCATAAGACTTGTGACTAATTGAATCATACGATCCATCATGTTGTCCAACATAATATTCATTATGTTTTGAAATTTGTCAAACATCACGTCCATTACTTCAACAAAGTTGTTTGGATCCTTGATGTCAGATTTTGGTCCTGCTGTGTTATTTTGTTTTGTTGCTTGTGCATATGTCCTATTGTCTCTTGTATGTTTGTAATTTTTGTTTAGGTTACTTTCATGAACGGTCGCATTGAGATTAGGCTTCGATTGCTGTAACATTTTTCCATCGGTGATTTTGTCCTTTTTGGTTGTGTTTTTCAAAAGTAAGTCCTTGTATTGCTTGTATTTTGTGCAGCCTTTATAGCTTGCCGGATGCTTTTCTAGACAATTTGCACAAGTTGCCTCAGTATCAGGCCTTTTTAAACAGCTTGATGTGGGGTGTTCTCCGCCACATTTTACGCACCTGAATGGTCTATTACATTGGTTCTTGGCGTGACCGAATCTCTGACATCTTTTGCACTGAAGAACATCAAGCTTTTTATAAGGTGCTTCAAATGAAATTTTGACGTGGTTCAATTTATTAATTTTGAAAATATCTTTGTTATTATATTTTGGCTCTAGATCCACATAAAATACCGGGATTGGTTGTTTTGTGTTTTTATGTTTTATGTTTGTAATGTGTCTGACTTCATGCCCCAGTTCAAAAAGTTCTTTTTTTATCAGGTCAGTATCTTCTGATGAGTGTAAACCACGTAATACAACTCGATAAGCTCTTTCGCTTTTGAGTTTGTACGTATAGTGACTTATATCTTTCTCTAGAAAATTTGCTCTTATGATTTTATATGTATCTACGTCCCTCGGCATTACTTTTACTATGTGACCGGATCTCAAAGTTGTCATAGTATATTTATCAGTATCTGCGATTTTTGAGAGAAGTTCTTTTAATATCTTTATATCTATGACTCCTGTGACGAATATGGGTTCTGGCTTTGGTGGCTTAGACTCTTTGTGATTTTCAGGAGGCTCAGTGGTGTCTGCTGTTTCTAAAATCTGAAATCTATTTTGTGTCGTGATTGCATATGTTGTTTTAGTTAATTTGTTATTTTTGTTCGCAAATTCAGGACTTGCTTCAGCTTTCCTTTTTATGGGTACCTGATCATTTTGCCATGATAGATTAGCTTGTTCATTATTCGTGTTAGGTGTTTTTATTTCTGTGTTTGGATCTACAATAACATTTTGTTGTGCTGATATTTCAGCTGGAAATGTTCCAAGAGAGAGACTTCTAGTATGTTTAAACATACTTTTTTGAATTGTTTGTTGTGTCATCTTCGGGTTTTTAGGGTTTTTGTTTTCGTTTTCATTGCTCATATTCATTTTATTCCCACGAGTAGGGCCGATATACATAGGTCACTTGAGGGGTGACGCCCATTCCCTCAATAAGGCTAATTCAACGACGTTTGCCAGGTCCGTCGAGGTTGGCGCTTGCGACTGTTCTACCCTCAGCCATTCATTCCTTTGGCACGTATCCCACCTTGGAATTGGGGTGATTATTTTATAGAGGTTTTCTTCCTCGCAGTCCGGGCAATTAAGCCAAGGCTCCCGATCACTGGTTGGCGCCTGCGGGCGTGGATATTCATTTCCTTATATCCACAGACTGACTTGTTAGGCCATTAGAGTCGGGTTAGTTGACCGCCGCCCGAGGCTCGGCGTTGGGCTGCGTTTTGCCCCAGTGCAGGTGGACATTTTCTCCAACGTCGTCTGTCGTCAGAAGATTTTGGTGACAGCCAAGACCGCGACCACCCAGTCTTATAAGGGTCGCGATTAGGGGTGGCTTTTGAGATTTAATCGGAGAAAAGATGTGGTGGAAGGCATAGCTGAAACATTGGGAGGGAAGGGTGAAGGGTAGGAGAGTATGGGTTAGGGAGGATTTGGGGATGGGAATTAGTGGGTAACTCAAGAAGGTCGCCCGGTGGTTTCAGTTACGTCTATTTCTTAAGGAATTAGACCAATAACAGGGTGGCAACCACGAGAAGGTGCAACCACCGGACTTGCCTTGAGGATCTACACGACTGCTGCGCTCTCCCTCAAGACCCCGCCACCTTACCACCTCTAATGGAAGTGATAAGGTTGGCCTCGTTGTGCAACCGCAAAAGCATAATGGCAGACCCTCCCCTTCTTCATCTTCCCTTCTTCATTTTCCCTTCTTCAATAATAAATTGAAAAAAAAAAATTAAGAGTTTTTTGAAACGACAATATAATTTAAGATATGTAGAGTTTCGAAATACATTAAAAAAATCGTATTTTTTTTTAAATTCAACAACCCAATTGTGGGGGCCCAATTTTTTTTTCTTCCGATTCCATCGTGTGGGGTTTCAAAATAAAGTGTTCAAAAAAGCGATTTTGAAAATATACAAGACTTATATGTTTGAAAGTACCTAATTCGAAAAAATAAATAACAAAAAATAAAGTCATAATATCAGAAAACCCGACTGCTTAAAAAGCGAACTAAAAAGACTTAAACAAGAAAAAAAACATGCTGTGCAGTCCAAGGATACATCTGGTTTTGGTCAGCCAGCACGCTAATAAGTATCCTCCGACTGCACAGCATGATTTTTTTCTTGTTTACGTCTTTTTAGTTCGATTTTTAAGCAGTCGGGTTTTCAATTGAGGATTCCATTCCTTCGCTTGCTATGTGATTGCAATCCAGCAATGCTAGCTCGCAGCGCAATACTAGCTCTTCTGAGAATTACAACGGGACATGGGGCATGGCACATTGACCCTTTGTTATTTAAGTACCAAGTCTCCTAACTCTACTTGTCTAGGTCTAGACAATCACGTCTGTACTCAATCGTTAAATACCACGGTGCTGTCAAAAATGTCCTCAGACTTCGGAAGGACGGGTTTTACTGTCGTTTATGTAAAAAAAAAAATTGTCTTAAGGGCCCGTTTGGGTCTGCCGAGCCTTAGTTATGATAACCAGATGGTGGCACTTGTATTGTGTGTTGCTATTAGAAATCGGATGCTTTTCGTTTCTTTTGAATTTTGTTGAACTATTAATTTGAATGGGTCTTGTCCATTGTTGCTTGCCCAATTTTTTTTCATATTTTTTTTTCACAGCGTGTGCAGTTTTAGTTAATTCTACCGTAAGTCGACAAATAGGATTGTAATCATGAAAAATTCGATAAGGTACATAAGAACAAAATTGGCAAATGAAGTGCCATCAGTCGGACACCATTGGTGCAGTGGTTGAGCGATAGCCGCACGGACAGGAAACACGGAAATATTTGTATGGCCTTCATATAGTTGTTCCGGATCTGGGAGTCTTGTGTATGTGAGTTTAAATATATATTTGTAAACATACCCACTATACAGGAAGAAATTCCTAGTGTGGGACAACGATTTTTATTAAAAAAAAACAAGTAAGAGCCCTTTCTTATAAAATATAATTGTTACATACTTTGTCAAAGTATTCAGGATCGCCTTAGCTCCTAGATGCACTGCCCAAAGTATTCGTCAAGGTACATAAGAACAAAATTGGCTAATTAAGTACAAACTTCTGGGCCGCCCTGAAATTTGCTACAATGGCTGCGCAGAAGTAAGTCTCATACAAAACTGCACCGATCCGTGCCTTGGGCAACGGCAAGGCATACTTCAGGGCCGCCCATAAGTATGGCGAGTACTTACGTCAAATTGTCATGTATCTGATCAATTGTCATTTTCAAACGACTATTTTCACGAAACTTATGTGTATTAATTAGGTTTATTAGTACAAATGTCACGATGGATGATCGACTGTATTTAGTATTTTAAATAAAAATATGTAGGAAAATACGGTATTTTACATTTCAAATACACGTCTACAAATATTTTGTATTTCGTTTTTAGGGTTCCGTAGCCAAATGGCAAAAAACGGAACCCTTATAGATTCGTCATGTCTGTCTGTCTGTCTGTCCGTCCGTATGTCACAGCCACTGTTTCCCGAAACTATAAGAACTATGCTGTTGAAACTTGGTAAGTAGATGTATTCTGTGAACCGCATTAAGATTTTCACACAAAAATAAAAATAAAACAATAAATTTTGGGGGTTCCCATACTTGAAACTAAAACTAAAAATATTTTTTTTCATCAAACCCATACGTGGGGGTATCTATGGATAGGTCTTCAAAAATGATATTGAGGTTTCTATTATAATTTTTTTCTAAACTGAATAGTTTGCGCGAGAGACACTTCCAAAGTGGTAAAATGTGTCCCCCCCCCTGTAACTTCTAAAATAAGAGAATGATAAAACTGAAAAAAAATATATGATGTACATTACTATGTAAACTGCCAGCGAAAATTGGTTTGAACGAGATCTAGTCAGTAGTTTTTTTTTAATACGTCATAAATCGTAAACCGCAATTTACCAAGTACGGAACCCTTCGTGCGCGAGTCCGACTCGCACTTGGCCGGTTTTTTAAATACATGGGAAATAACGTTTTGTAATTTGTATTTTAATTAAAATATGTATTTTGCCCAGCTCTGCCACAAGATCCTCCTAAGTATTCGCGTCACGCAGTCCGCTGCAAGACGCCATCTATCAACGATGAGTTGCAACACACATGCTATATACAGTTTGATATGGACGTTGAACTCTCGCGTCTGAATTGATATGTATATGAGACCAAATATTATATAGTCTTGGTTTACGTCAGATATAACATTTAACTTAACATGACACTAGTATGGAGGAAGTACGGATTGTAGCAGTTGGCAATTTGTAGTGTCTGCCTATATTCATGAGAATATGGCGGAGAATTGTAGATATATACGTATTTATCACGCCAGTATTCTGCAAAGCGATAAGCAGCAGGGTCTGGAGTAGAAGCTTTTGTTTTTTTTTTTAATTACGTGATAATTTCTCAGATAGTTACCTAAACTTCTGCTCAAACCGGGAAAAATCTACAAGTCCGTGATTACGACAGTCATACTGTATGGATCAGATTGTTAGGCTCTGAAAAAGATGGATGAAAAGAGATTGCATGTAGGAGGGATGAGAATGTTAAGATGGATATGCGGCGTGACGGGATTGGATAAAGTGAGAAATGAGTATATTACAGGAAGTTTGAAAGTGGCGCCAGTGACATAAAAGTTGAAAGGAAACCGTTTGTCTTGGTATGGGCATGTGATGAGGAGGGATTAAACGCACGTTACTAAAAGAGTCATGCATATAAATGTGGATGGATGGAGAGGGAGAGGACGGCCAAAGAAAAGATAGATGAACTCTGTGAGGAGTGATATGAAAGAAAAGGGAGTAAGTGATAGCGTAAAAGGGGACAGGACGGTATGGAAGAACAAAACGTGTTGCGCCGATCTCAAGTAACATGGGACAAGGGCAGGAAGATGATGATGACTTCTGCTCAAACCTTCTATTTTTTAAATTTTATTTATCGATAGGCTCGCGTTTGACCACTATCTCGCCTGATGATGTGGTCGACAGTGAAGCACGCTTGCTAAAAAGTAACCTATTCACTCTTGACTTAAAGACTCCAAGGTTGTAGCTATCAGGAAACAAATATCCGGCAGGGAATTCCACTCCTTAGCTGTGCGTAAAATGAAAATATTCGCAAAACGCTTTGTACCTATGAGTGGGATGTCCACCATGTACCGGTGGCGCATTGCAGTACATCTTGTTGTCCGGTGATGTCCTTATAAATACAGTCATGATTTTATGTGTAATAATTGCTTAGTGACAGTTCATATTTGATTCGTGTCCCGTTGTTACTAAAACACCCATTGCATGGGACTTAAACTAAAAACAAACTGGTCAAACGAAGGTTACACTTCTACAAGTCTACACCCCTTTGAACAACACTAGCAAGATGATACGAATAGTATGGATTTAACAACTAAGTACATACAACACAAAACTCATTAAGGTAATACAAACTTCCACCCATTTAACGACACACGCCCTAACACCAAGCAATCGTGTAACCATTTCTCGGCGGTAACCGAAGGAATTGTCACATATATCTTCATTAGCGGGGGGCCAGCGAATCGGTGGGGCCCAGGCCGTTCCCCGATTGGGAACAGCTGGCAAGAGTGTAAGGAACTTATCGGAGAGTATATACTGCGCTGTTACTAGGTCTCTTAGTTGATGTAGTGAGGTGCGGAGTTGTGGACGTGGAGTATTGTGAAGCTTTACAGCTATTTAATTCTCTTATAGTGTTATTCATAATTTAATAGAACTTTTAACCGTATGGATTGCAATAATTTAATATTTTATGTACGTATGTTTGTATTAGGCAGTGTCCTTTATCATTCGTAATCGTAACTAATAGAAAAACGTAGCAAAAATAGAAAAAAGTATGTAATTTGCAAAATTATATTTCTGAGGATTATTTTTCTTTATTGGTTTGCAACATTAGGTCCATGGGGTCCGAGTGCGCATCAATTTTTCAATACATTAGCACAAAGCTCGTCGACTCTTCACCAGAGGGCTGGCCTTTTCTTCGGCCAGAGAATCAGCATTGCCATCCAACGTGGCAATGCTGCCAGCGCTTCTGGTTATGTTTCCCATTGACATCGATGTGGTCGAATTTTTTTTTGCTCAATGAGCCCTTTTCCCTCTCCTCTTTGTATTTGTATATAGGCTTGTTTTTTTTTTGGAATATTCAATTGTATATATGTCAATATAATTGTTTCATTAAATAAAAAAAATAAGAAATTTTCCTAGACGATGACGCCAACATTAAGCAGGTTACAATGAATAAATGTGTGATACTCTAAGATTGCTGACTGACAATCTTTTTCCCCTCTGCAGCAGAAGGTTGAATTAGTTAAAGCTTCTGCAGAAAAGTGCGACGCGACAATAGGGAAACGCGTTTTTACGCTCACTGTTCTAAAATTGGTATTCTTTTTCTTCTTTATGAGTTGATGGGAACTTCAAATATTTTGGGCCCAATATTAATCGTAGCCATGTTAATCGCAGCGTTAGTTCATTAGGTCCTCTAAAGTGCAGGTGTATGGGCACTACGAGTACTTTAGGATTTGTGTCATATTCAGCAAAGGCACCACCAATGATATTCTAGTAAACAAATACGTTATACACTCACAAAACAACCGAAAAAAATGTTCCGCACAGCAGCAGCAGCACACATAGTTACACACTTTTCATTCATCTGACATTTCACTACATGTCGAAAGGGATGGCTTGATAAAACCAACAAGAAAAACCGGCCAAGTGCGAGTCGGACTCGCGCACGAAGGGTTCCGTACTTGGTAAATTGCGGTTTACGATTTATGACGTATTAAAAAAACTACTTACTAGATCTCGTTCAAACCAATTTTCGGTGGTAGTTTACATGGGAATGTACATCATATATTTTTTTTAGTTTTATCATTCTCTTATTTTAGAAGTTACGGGGAGAGGGTAGGGGGAGGGACACACATTTTACCACTTTGGAAGCGTCTCTCGCGCAAACTATTCAGTTTAGAAAAAATGAAATTAGAAAACTCAATATCATTTTTGAAGACCTATCCATAGATACCCCACACGTATGGGATTGATGAAAAAAAACATTTTTAGTTTCAGTTTCAAGTATGGGGACCCCCAAATTTCTTTGTTTTTTTTCTATTTTTGAGTGAAAATCTTAATGCGGTTCACAGAATACTTCTACTTACTAAGTTTCAAAAGCATAGTTCTTATAGTTTCGGAAAAAAGTGGCTGTGACATACGGACGGACAGACAGACAGACAGACATGACGAATCTATAAGGGTTCCGTTTTTTGCCATTTGGCTACGGAACCCTAAAAAAGAGACAGCTAGTGTTTGTCACTTGCGTGTGAATG
The DNA here is from genome assembly GCA_949775005.1 of Orthosia gothica. Taxonomy (NCBI): domain Eukaryota; kingdom Metazoa; phylum Arthropoda; class Insecta; order Lepidoptera; family Noctuidae; genus Orthosia; species Orthosia gothica. Next base: position 32,350,313 of record OX459038.1, on the reverse strand, counting down.
TAAACAAACATTATTCTGACCACCAATGCTTTTTTCTTTTTCTAACCTCCAAATATCAGAATAATTATTAGGAAAAAAAATTAAACAAATGAGTAAATTGAGGTTTATTGCGTAGTACATATGGTATTGGTAGGGGAGCCCACGATGCTAAATCGGGATTTACTCGAGCGTCATAGAGACCTATTGGGTTGCAAAGCTTAGATGATACGAAGAAGAAATGTTATTCATGTGTTAGCAAAGACTAATAAACTAATTATGTTCTACTATGGCAATGATAATCAAAATAAAATTCAGAAGCAAATCACAACTATATTATATTTATATATACAAGTTTACAATAATCGAAAATGCTCTTAGGAAGATGTTATTCAGCCGATCGTCAGTCCGAGAAAAAGGCCGCTCCGCTCGTGCACAGCCCTTATATAACTTCTGTAGACGTCAACGGCCGTGATTTTCAAATATTCTGCCGCCAGTTGACATAAGTTTCGCGCCGTAGAATCGGTGTTGCCAACACGGCCATGCTGCAAGGTGCCTGCCCCAGGCACCCCACGAGTCTGGATAGGATACTGAAATGTAAATTGACACATGTTCAAGTACTTGAAAAACAAATAAAGCATTCTTGGTCGACTGAAAACATATTGCACACTTATTACTCATGTATTGAAATGCCATTTCCTGCACCTAAAGGGCTTTTGCCACACTTAGGTCACCAGATTTTTAACTTCAGATCACCTGCACTCGAAGAGCATTTCGCCCACTCAAGCGTACCAAGTTGATCTCGAATTTTACACAAGACAATACAATACATTTTGACATAATGTGCAATACTTAAAAATATTAATTGGTACAGTATACTATCTAGGCTCGCTAAATAAAATGGGAAATTAGTTTCTCTTGATATTACTTTAGATTTATAGAAGAATCTGAGGTATTACTTATGTACAGACAGATGTAAATAATGTTACTTCATTAAAACAGTTGTATATACCTAGTAATAACAAATAAAATTAAAACAATACCTTGCCAACACGGTTTTTTTTTATTCGGTGCTCCAATTTTCAATATTTATCCACGGTTTGATATTTTCTGCCGCAGCTACGCCATTATACATTTTAGAGCTTCTTTGACTACCTCTTAAATCTGATATTTCATATCTATCATTATCTAGGATTTTCTTGATTTGGAATGGACCCTTGAATGTTGGTAATAGTTTTCGGCTTTGACCATCATTACTTTGACTTTGTATTTTGACCAATACCAAGTCCCCTTCTATATACCGCGTGGCTTTGATTCTAGTTTTGTCAAATCTCTTCTTTTGATCTCCTGCACTAGTCTTAACATTTTCGTCTACTCTTTCGCGCAACTTTGACACGTCTACCAATGCTTCGCTATCAAGATCTGGGGCAAAGCTGTCACTATCTGTTCGTAATCTATACCCGAACATTACTTCACTAGGAACGGCTTGAATCGTTTTATGAATAGTACTATTAAGCCCTTGTTGTAATGCCTTGACACACTGATCCCACCTATCATCGGTGGTGTCAGCACCCATGGTTTTCAAGGCCTCTAAAATGGTTTTGTTAAATCGTTCTACTTGTCCGTTAGCACGAGGTACACCTGTCGCTACAATATGTAACCTAATATTTTTATTCGCACAATATTGGGTAAATTTACTAGAAGTGAAACAAGATCCCGCATCACTTATTATTCTCCTAGGATTGCCAAATATTTTAGATACACATTCTAATTCCTTAATAACACCAGCCGTATTGGTTTTCCGTACTGCAGATATAAATACAAATTTTGTGAATGAGTCTACAATTACTAATAAATATTTATTTTTGTTTTTAGTTGTTACGAATGGTCCCAAGTGATCTAAATGTAGAGTGTGGAAGGGTTGTGCATATTTAGGCAAGGGATATAGCTGTCCTTCTTTTGGACCTCCTTTATTTTTAAAGTATATACAATTTAAGCAATTTTTAATATATTTTTTTACAATATTACGCATCCGTGAAAACCAATATCGGGTACGTATTCGTTCAACACACTTGTCTACAGAAAAATGACCTAAATCATCGTGATTGCCTCTTATGATCTGCGAAATACATTTTTTTGGAACAACCCATCTACGACCCTGACTAGTTCTCCTATAAACTTTCCCTCCTAAAAGTTCATAGTTGTTAAAAATATCTGTATTTGTATCGGCCTCTCCAGATTCTAGAACATCCCTAATTTTAGCTATCGCCGAGTCCTGTATCTGTACTGACAGCAACCAATCTGCCTCCGTGATTGACATAATAATTTCACATTCCGATTTTTCTCCGGATGGTACTGGATTTCGACTCAAAGCGTCCACATGCTGCATCCGGGAACCTTCTCTATGAATTATGTCGAATGTGAATTCTTGAGTAGATAGGACCCAACGAGCTATCCGCGGAATAATATCCTTTTTGGTTAACGCGTACCTAACAGCACTACAGTCTGTAATTATTTTAAATTGCTTACCTAATAAATATAAACGAAATTTTTGAAGAGAGCAAACGACGGCTAGAAGTTCTAGTTCGAAAGAATGATATTTTTTTTCATTGGCCTTCGTTTGTCTACTATAATAATGTATTACCTTTTCGCCATCATCATCTATCTGAGTCAATATACCAGCAATACCATCCCTACTTGCGTCTGTATACAATACTTTATCCTTATTAGGGTCGAAAATAGCTAAAATATTTTGAGATGTTAATTTATCTCTTAAAACATGAAATGCCCTATTTTGTACATCGTCCCAAACCCAGACGGTATCTTTTTTCAACAATTTCGTAAGGGGAGCTGATAAAATTGCACAATTTCGTATGAATTTACGGAAATAACTAATTAATCCTAAGAACTGTCTAAGTTGGTGAACCGTTTTGGGTATCGGAAAACTCTTAACCGCTTCCAGTTTAGAATCATTTGGCATAATAAAACCTGGTTTTATTTTATATCCTAAGAACTCGATTTCGTGTTTAAAGAAATGACATTTTTTTAGATTTAAAGTTAAACCTTTTGATCTAAATATCTGTAGCACATGTTCCAATAACTCAATATTTTCTGCTATTGTCTCTGTTACCAAATAAATGTCATCTAAATAAACAATAACGTTGCCAAATCTTAAATTACCAAGAGTTTTGTTCATCATATTTTGAAAACAAGACGGAGCATTTGCCAAACCGAATGGAAGCCTTAAAAATTCATAATGTCCGTCTTCTGTTATGAATGCAGTCTTCTCTATCGAATCTTTATGTAAACAAATCTGGTAATACCCACTTTTTAAGTCTAAACTTGTAAAGCATTTATGCCCTTGAAGCCTATCTAATAAGTCTTCAATTCGTGGCATAGGATATTTATCTTTGATTGTTACTTTATTTAATGCCCTATAGTCAATGCAGAGCCTTTTTTCGCCATTTTTCTTGTCTACTAACAGAGCTGGACTAGCGTACGGTGAGTTACTATCGCGGATAATTTTATTCTCGAGCAATTCTTTAACCATATCTCTAATTGTCTGCCTATCCGTGTACGAGGTTCGATAGGGTCTGCATTGGACTGGCTGCGAGCTTGACAAATTGATTGCCATTTCGTAGTTACTAACTTTCCCAAGTTTTTTTATATCGGTAGCAACACAATCACTGTATCGGTTAAAAAGAGCTAATAATTCACTTTTATTTGTACTTGCGTCTAAGTCTAAGGCGGCTATATTGTTGCAAAATTCTTTAAATTCACTAGCATATTGAAATTTAAGTTCGTCGCCTATACGCGAGTATACTAAATCAGACCGCTCAGTAACATTTCTGCCAATCAGTATATCGCACCCAACCATATCATCTAAAATATACATATCTATATCTTTCAAAACTACAGAATCTAAAGTTAAGTTAACAGTAACCTTTTTAACCGACTTTCCAAAAAAGAGGAGGTTCTCAATTCGACTGTATTTTTTTTTTTTTTTATGTTTGTTACCTCAGAACTTTTTACTGGGTGAACCGATTTCGATGATTCTTTTTTTATTTGAAAGCTGGTGCTTGTCATGTGGTCCCATTTAAATTTCATTAAGATCTGATGAAAAACTTTGGAGATATACATCAGAACTCTTCAATAAATGACGGCAAATCACTCGGGATAGCTGCAATCGCATGTCTGTTTATTGTTTTTACCATTACATAACATAACATAACATCACACTAGTACGCTCTAAAGCAGTACGCAGGTGTGAACAGTTAACCCTGGTATACTAACAATCCACCGGTTTTGTTTAAGATTCATGTTATTGTGATAATCAATTCTGGCTTCACTTTGGGCATTATAGGTACCTAACCTATAGAACTGGTCCATTATGTAACAAAACTAAAAAGTGAAAAATAAAATAAAACTTTTTACAAAAAAATACAACCGACTTCCAAATAAAAACACTACAAAGTGAAAAATAAATTCAATTTCGGAAGTCGGTGTCAAAAAACGAAGAAACGAAATCAGGAACACCGACTTCCGAAATTGAATTTATTTTTCACTTTGTAGTGTTTTTATTTGTTAGTCACATATTTATAATTTTGTTTTGAAAAACCTTGTAATGTAACGGGTGAGGGTAGTTCGATATAAGGCAAAGAAAGTTCATTAGCTAAAGATTCTAATATTAATGAGCAACTACTACCCGTGTCAATAAACGCTTCGTAATTATGATTAAATATGTTAATCTTTTTAATAAACTTATTACGTGGGTTTGTAGAAACGAATTTTGTTTCTTGTTGTTCGGGTTTCACTATAGATTTTGTCGCGTATTTCTTATGATAACAGATCGATTCTGTGTGCCCTCTTTTCCCACAGTAGTCACACTTATTTGTATCGCATTGGTTCTTTTTATGATTACCGCCACAATTGTAGCATTTAATTATTTTACGGCTACCATCTTGACCAATATTAGAAGAAGTAGGTTGATTTGAAATGGCTGAATTAGTGGATACTGTTGTTCGGTTTATGGATGTTGATTGACTAAGAGATCCTGATTTAATCGGTACGTCACGTGAACTATTTTCTTGTTTTACATTTTTCTTGTAAATTCGACTATGTAAATAACTAGCTAAATCATCACTTGATTTAAAGTTACTAGCTTCAATAGATGCACCAATATTATTATCACCTATGTTTCCTACTATAATTGAAATTATATCATGTTCTGAAAAATTTAAACACAAACGGTCTACCCTGCATTTTTGCTCGAAATAGAATTCATACAGGGATTGATTATCAATCGGTTTTTTGTCTACAATTTCTTTTAAAAGGTCAAACATATTTCTACGTATTTGGAAACTACCCGACAATTTTAACCGCCAATCGTCCCATTTCCACATAGGCCACTGCCTTTCTGTACGTAGTAAAGAATCATACCAAACTTTAGCAGACCCTTTGAGTTTATTTAAAGCTTGATAGCGAATCATTTTATCTGACCATGAAAAAGTATTTGCATAAGATCGAATAATGCTAAGCCAGGTATCGATATCATCTTTTAGTGGATCAAAATCAGGAATAAAGTTGTTCAAAGCAATAGTATTTGAATTACTCACAGTTTCGGTATAACTATGAGATACCTTTTCTTTCCGTCTTGGTGGCGGAGATGGTGTCCGTGCGCTTGTGCTGGAGCTTGAAGATGAGCGGGAGCGAGTACGTTTTCGCCTTGCACGTTTACTAGCTCGCTTACCCATGGCGTGAAAGTTTCTATCCTATTTCTGATGTTAGCAAAGACTAATAAACTAATTATGTTCTACTATGGCAATGATAATCAAAATAAAATTCAGAAGCAAATCACAACTATATTATATTTATATATACAAGTTTACAATAATCGAAAATGCTCTTAGGAAGATGTTATTCAGCCGATCGTCAGTCCGAGAAAAAGGCCGCTCCGCTCGTGCACAGCCCTTATATAACTTCTGTAGACGTCAACGGCCGTGATTTTCAAATATTCTGCCGCCAGTTGACATAAGTTTCGCGCCGTAGAATCGGTGTTGCCAACACATGTATACCTTTTCATCGGTGGGGGGAGCGGCTATAGATTTTCAAAAATGTAAAAAAAAAAACTGTTGCATGGACATACTCGAGCGCGTCAGATATTGATAGTATCAATGTCCTACGTATTTTTAATAATGTACGTATGTTAATCTGATCGTTTGCATGATGCGGGTGGTCGTACGTACGGGTTGAAAATTAAAAAAAACTAATTTAATCGAGCGCGTCAGATTTTCTAAGGGGGTGTTAAGTGAACCTAAAAAAAAGCTCTCATTCACCAATCTGACGATTTCGATGTGACGCAAACTCGCGGCTATTATTATAAAGTGCAAAAAAAAATTGCCATTTTGAATTACACATGCGCGTCAGATTAAGATGTACATATATGGTTCATCTTTATGTCCTAGACGTGCTGTCTCGTAATCTGACGATTATCTAGAGGGATTCGCCGAAACAGAAAAAAAAACATTGAACTAAATTAATTGAAAAGGTCAGTAAATAGCCTGCAAATAAAAAAGTGTATGGTTTTTAAGTAGAATTTGTATTTAAAAGAAAATAATAAAAAAAATGCTCATTTTTTATAATTAATTGATTAATGAATCATCATCTTCATCAGTAGAACCATCTTCTTCTTCTGGATCGAGCAATCAATAAATATCAATCAATATGTGTGGGGCAATGTTACTTTTTTTTTAAGAAAAAAAACTTTATATATATAGTATATATATCAATATCTTCTAATCAATCACTCATTCACTCAATCGTTCACCATTGTCATTTAATTTTATCGTATTTCTTTCGCTTGGCACTAAATCTTTTTTTTTGTTTTATATTTTGAAGTTACAGTTGTCTTTTTCTATTATTGTATTAAATTTGTGTACCAATACCATTTGTTTTTTCATGTCCTGCCCTACTGAAGTTAAACTGACGTTATTTATTGACTGATGTGCGTGCACCAGAGTGGGACGGAGTGACAGAGTAATAGATACAGAAAGAGTGAGAAAGGAATAGAAAAGCGGAGGGGGAAATAAAGGCATCAATCAGCTGCACGCATTAAACTTTATCGACGAATTTTTATTACTTCGGCTTGTGGAAATCGTCAGATTATATATTTTTCGTTATCCTTGAATTATTTCCTTTAAAATAAAATAAAAAATAGCCACGCTCGAGAATAACGACATGACGTTTTTTTTTACAACTTTGTATCCCTTTCCTTTCTTTACGTCACTCTTAAATTGTCAGATTTGTGGAATATACACTTTTTAGCATGTAATTAACTTCATTTTTTGTTTCTAATCTGATCCTTTATCCTTGATGGGCGGCCTTATATATGGGGCTCATATTTGGTGGAGGTACTTAGCCGGGTACAAGGTATCCCCCCTTATGTTATTCTGCCACGCTCGAGTAAATCCCTATATCCCTTCTAGGGCTTCCCTACTTTATGAGATCCCTTCTGTTTTATGTACTTTGGTATCAGAATTGGTACACTTTCTAAATACACATGATGGCATTTTTTTAATTTTGTTTTTGTTTCAACAAAGCGTATCGCTCGTCACCATGCGTGACATAGACTAAAGACTATAAGTCCCAATTACGACGTATTTGAGTCTTCACTATGCGCGCGCTCATAACATATCTGTTTACTAGAATATCATCGGGCACCACACTCACATTGGGTATCAGACGGGTATGTATACCTATTAAACCCTATTGTGCTAAAATTGCTCTAAAGACAGAACAATTTCTTATTCAAAACGCTTTGTCGCAGCGTACCTTTCTAGCATACAACCAATTTAAAAACTCGTCACACTGAACATCTGAAACTAACCACAGCTTCGAAAACTGACCAAACCGGCACAAATAAGACAATAAAAATTAAATCGAGAACAGATTTTCCAAATCAATATCCTCAGTTCATGCAGATAAATTATTTGTTGAAAACGAAATCTGGCTGAAAATAAATGATTGTTCGAAATTCGAATGTGTTAATGAATAAAATACTGGTCACTGCGAGGCTTGGGCATAAATAGTATATTATGCAACTAGTGAATAAAAGACGGATTTAAAGCGAGGGCCATAGATGAATCAAGAGCAAGTGAAGGATTCTAACGACTGAATCACGACCGTAGGGAGTGATTCATGATGATTGAATCACGAGCATAGCGAGTGATTCGAGTGTTAGAATCATGAGCGACGCGAGTGATTCATGGCCCTCGATATAAATCCGTTTTATTCAAGAGTTGCATACTATATTTTATACCATGACTTCGAGAAAAATAAAGATTTAAGCGAAAAGCACAAGGAATATTACGTAATAAATAAATGGTTTCCTTCAAAATTTATATAAAATGTGAAACCCTGACCCCTGAGCTAGGTAACAGCACCTGTGTTTCAGGGACCAGTAACCACCTCCGTTACGTGACATAATTATAATTAATTAAATACCATTGCAATTAATGTTAGAATAACAATCCAAACAAGTTTGGGCGCACGGTTGGCGCGGTGGTTGAGCGATTGACTGCTGCGGTGCGTGTCGCGGGTTCGATTCCCGCACGGAACAAATATTTGTATGACCTACAGATAGTTGTTCCGGCTCTGGGTGTTGTGTATGTGAGTTTATATGTTTGTAAATACACCCACGATACAGGAAGAAATTCCTAGTGTGGGGCAACGTTTTTAAAAAAAAAAAAAAAAAAAAAAAACTAAAAAAAAAAAAAAGTATTCAATAAATATCTTAGACTAACAACAAACTCAAAATTAAAATCGAAGAAGGAGTTTGTGTATCGAGTATTTTTTGCGCAAGGAGGCGCAAGGAGGTTACATAGCATTGAGATAGACGTCTAGTACATTGGTGTGTTCCAAATTCAAACACCAAAACAGTGATTAAAAGTGGTTTTATTCACTGTTTTCAGTGAATAAAATAAGCTTTTTAGAGGGGGAATGGTATAAATGTACTTATCTCAATTGTAGCCTTCCCGTTGGCCACCAGTTTAAATAAAACATTTAATGGAAAACACTGGGTTTTTAAAGTTTTACTTAGCAACTGAAAGTTTTGTTATGAAATACGAGCTTTTCGTTGTGTTTTGGTCGAGGGTGTTTATTTTTTTTAGTGGGTTTGTAGTCTATGTTGGGGTGGGAAAAAGAATTTGGTGCTAAGTAATTTTATTCGTCTGTAATACAATGTTGTTTCTGCATCCGTGAAAAGCATTGTTGTATCTCATGTATTAATGTTTATAGCTATTTTTTACTAATTATTCATGTTCATAACGATACATATACGAGTAGTAGATACATTAATGACGTGTTCAAAAATTAAAAACGGCAATAAACATCATTCTGGCACTGAAGGGAATATGAAGCGAATTGTTTAATTGCATATAGCTGTCAATATTCCTGTCTACATATTTTCTGATAGCCTACTATAGAATAGGACAGACTCCATTTAGATTGCTATCGACGCAATAAAAACATAACAAAGTTAAAAAAAAAATAAACAGCGATCCAAACCGAAAAACTAATCTTTAAGGCGGTACCCTAACCAAAAAAAAAATTACGACATAAATGTTCGTTATTAAATTATCTATCCATTAGTGTTAGTACAAAAAATAATTAATGAAAACTTTGCGAGGAGATGCATGCTATCAAGAATTATTTCTCATTTTTATGGTTTTGTTGGAAGGAGATTAGTGAAACATAAACGTCATTAAAAAAAAGTGTACGACCATTTTAGAATCAATAATATGTATGTAAGAGCGGGCGTACTCAGGATTCTCAAATGATAACGATCAGACATCTTGTATACACTTTTTATTACTCACACCAACAGTAAGTCTCACAACTTAATTTTATAATGATATGTGCACAGTTCAATACAATTCAATACTGAGTTCTTTCGACTAGAACCAGCCTATTTATACGTTTAAACAAATGACAAGACGTCACACAGCAACAACATCCGGTGACATTCCTTTATCAATTAATTATAGATTTAGGTTTGTAAAAATACAGTAATTGTGTACATTATTTGTTTAGTAATTAATAATACTTTTTACAAATATTTTGAACGAATATAGTTACCAATTATTTTATTGAAATAAACTAACAGTCGGTGAATCTACCTTCCATTTTTGACTTTAAAATATTACTCAAATAAAAACAAATCTTTACAATAACAATACATAATTCGTGTTTCCGTTATGTCATCTGCCTTTTTGACGTTTTGATTTCGTCTCTGCTGCTAGTTTCATTTACCAGCGCTATCACGGCCATACTGACGAGCGGGCCTTGCTAGGCCCAGCGAATCTCTGAAAATCATAAAAAATTAAAATATGCAAAAACCTTTTAGACCAGACTCAGAGGCAACATTATTGCTTGTTCTGGTGAAACTGTCAAACTCAGAGATCGCAGATCGTGGCTTGTCCATTAAGGTTCAGAGGCCCATCTTTGACTTGTTTTGACTTAAATTTTATTGAATAATCCAACTTAAACCATAGCCATGACCAAGGCCTTTTTACACATCCATTTTGCTAACTCAAATCAAATTCAGAGGTCTCAGATCGTAGCTTGATCATAAAGATTCAGAGGCTAGTCTTACGACTTGTTTTGACTGAGTTTTATTTAACTATCAAACTCAGAGGTCGCAGTTCGTTGCTTGATCATAAAGATTCAGAGGCCAGTCTTTGACTTGTTTCGACTAAATTTTATTTAACCAAACAAAACATTCATTATTTTATCCATAAGTTAAGCTTTTCAATTCTGAATAATGTTATAAAAAGTTTTAACCCTTTTTTTTTCATTATTATTTATTCTTGCTATCACGGTCTAGTCGTTCAAAGTTCATTGAGTGACCAAAGTCTTTTTCTAAAACCAAAACCTTTTTTTATTATTTTTTTTTTTTTTGCTTCCGTTTCGGCCATTCTATGCTTAGGGTCTAAACGGATATGGTATTTACAATTGCAGGGGAGGGGCTATTTTACCTAGTTAATAAAAAGGGCCATTCAGTAGCCTTAGATTTCGTATATTTTAATGCCAATTACAATTCACCTATTTTATTAACCCAAACCCATTCAGTTTGACTGTTAGCTCTAGATGTACCGCGAGTAATAGCATGATGTACGAAGAAAAAGAAAATAAAAATGGCTGTAATCTGTGCCATTGTAGCGGATTCCCCATTTGTAATAATTCTACATGAGGTACCAAAAGATTAATTGAAAAGTTATACTTATTCAATGATCATCAATAGGGTGAAGTTCGGAACGCAAACGCTTCTAATCTTCGTGATTACAAAGTCCAAGTACCACTGATAGTCACTAATGTCACATTAAATGAAACAAAAGAAAAAGACACCAGGTATCTTATTCACGACCTTTAGCCATCACATAGCTCTCTTCTCAATTGCTCTACTCGCACATCCCTACGATGTCGAGTCAACTCAACTCTCTGAACTCAGAACCTGTTCACACAGAGATTTAGTCTGTCCTATGTTACGTCTATTCATCATCTACAATCTCAATTGGTACTTCAGCTTTGTATATCTTACTAACACAATCTACGCATAGTAATAAAAATTTGAAAACCAAAATTATTTCAATTTTCGTAACGAAGGCTTGTCGATTCGAACGTCATCAACATTAACATGGTGACCTCACCTCTCGCGTGACTATGCGAGTTTACTTTATTTTAACCTCATAACTCTACAGGAATCCTCTGTAAGGTTCCTTACACAAACGTGTTTATTTTAAACCAACTTACAGGACCACAGTTGCTACAAAGACCTCCAGTTGCCACGCTGGCCTACAGTTGCCATAAAGGCCTCCAGTTGGCACACTGGCGTTTAGTTGCCACACAGGCCAACAGTTGCCATAAAGGCCAACAGTTGCCACACAGGCCAACGCACAACGCTCGGCTACTCCTGACCAAACTAGATCATTGGGTTCGTGACAATAGGGAAATTTTAGAACTTTGATCTTTAACTAAATCATTACCCTGGGCCATGTACCACCAGTCGCTCAAATTAAACTTTAACACTTCTTCTGCAGCGAAAACTGCCAAGCTTACAGAAACCCTCGAGTAAAACCTCTAACGCCACGGCTCTGTAGCCGAACAGCAATTATATTGCTCTCACACAACGGTCTCTCAAGACCCCGACCTCCGCCAGAATCCACTGGTACGGTCAAACATAATACGGCTGATAGACTCAATTACTCGACATTTTGAGCTTACTCATCATCATTAAAATCCTTTTAACATCAACATCGACTGGTACATGACCCGCTGGCATCTTCCTTAACCTACCGTGTCCATACTTGTAGGTTTAAGCGTATCTATTTAAAGCTTTCGGTGTATAACGATCACTATCCTGTCATAATCACCTATCGCGGACTTAATACCGGGCCTCTTCAGTTTTCGTACTAAAGTTTCCCACACAACACTATTCATTAGAAAAAGGTCCGACGATCAACAAGTTAAACTAAACAAAGTAAAGGCAATGCATACTCAACTCATAAACCCACTTTAAAAAACCCATCGCCACACGGTACGCATGAGGTGCGGTCCAGAATTGGTCTTATGAGTAGACATGTTAATCAGATTCGGTTTCACTACCACAGTCAGCAACTATGACGTCTAATTCTCAAAGAACTTGGCAATCGGGTATCCTTCCAACATGATTCGTGTTTTCTACTTAAAGATTTTGTAACATACTGATGGCTTATAAAAGGGAAACAACTAACCCTGATACTATTAAGGAGCTTCACGAATTAACTCTGATCAATATCATAAATATCAGATTATCAACAGTAACCCTTTACTGTCGGTCACTAACTCAGTTTTCATGTAAGAAAAACAATCGCGTGATCTACTGTTATCATAATATTACTTTGAAAGTAAGCAAGTGAATTCAGATCTGAAGACGGTGGTTGTACATCGTTACGCAACAAGATCCGTCCTGAATACACGCAAATGACCAGTACCGTTACTAACTCGATACAATTACGATAGCCCAACGACATTACTAACTCGCTTTGCCACTGAAAACGACTAGTTATTCAGTCATTTTGGATATTTCATCTCCTTCTTATGGGATATCTCATCCTAAAGTTCGTACTGAACCAAATGTTGAAACTAGGAAAGTACTAACAACCCAATAGGTAACTTATTAGCTACTTGCTTTTTACCAGGTGTGTCTTAATTACCTAGTGATAGTGCTAGGTATAACCACTACCAACCAATTCAGTGTTCCAACATGAACACTTAAAACTCGAAATAGCATCTCATCACTAGAGAATATTCGACTTCACTATCAAAATAAAATGGAAGCGACTCACCGAGTATTCCATTCCAAACTTGCACACGTTCGTACCGTTCGGCTAAGACCAGCGAACTGCTTGCATGCTGTTCTTCTTAACCTCTCAGATGTTGACACGTCAACCTTCGCGCTCAGCATCTGAATCGCTAGCCTTCAGCAGAAGCTTCAGGCTGCGACACAATATGGTATCTGAAACATGAAAAATATTACGAGAGTATAATGTTCACACGGTTATCTTAACCATACACAGCTTTGATGGAAATTAACCTGTGCACCGGTGTAGTAACCTAAACCAATCAATCTGCCTATCTGACCTCCACAACTCAGTAACTGGGTAACACAGTACCCTTTGGCAAGACTGGTGTCAGATCTCAAGCTTCGGACTACCCGTAAAGACTGTCAAAGATCTTCAAATGACAGCCGGGACCAACGGCTTAATGTGCTTGCCGAGGCACGAAGAAAACTCGGTATGTTGAAATGGTCACACATCCACGGACTGACATCGTCAAGCGTTTCTTAACTTAAGTTATTATTTAGCCACGAGCTCCTCTATTAAGGGATATGAAAATAATGGGCATAACCGAAAGTTTTATTTGTATGTGTATCATATTTAGTGGCATCTAATGAAGTATTTTGATATCCAAAGTCAAAGTTTCGCGCAAATCATGTTTGTTTTGTGTTCTTGATGCTTGACCCGAGGGGTTCAGCTTGGTAAAACTATGATTTTATACCACTGGAGCATTAGGAAAAATACTTGAAAGTAAACTTTATGACTTGGTACTATATTCAAAAAAAGATTTAGCTTGATTTGAAGTCTATTCAATACACACACAATTCCAATACACAATATAATATCTAGTTTAGCTACTTAATATTGTGCTACGAGTGCAAAAGAATGAGCATTAGTGTCTACCAATTGCTTGGCGCGTCTTAGCAAGCATGAAAATCCCTTCATCCTAGCAATAGACTGAACTACCTCGCACGGTGGATAGACAGGTAACTTGTTCACTCAATTGTTATTTTATGCTGGTCAAGATCATAATTAGGTAAATAAATTTTACTTAGCTTGTGGGTATTGGTGTTTTGTTTTTGAAAAACATCCTTTTCTGCAACTTGATCTGGCAACGAAGTAAATTCAGCTCATCCGAATGTCCTGGTCGAGTGGTCGGTAGGCTAGGCAAGGCGACTGTGTTGATGGGTCCAGTTGAGGCTCGGGTTGATCCCTTTCTTCTGATGTAAGAGCGGGCGTACTCAGGATTCTCAAATGATAACGATCAGACATCTTGTATACACTTTTTATTACTCACACCAACAGTAAGTCTCACAACTTAATTTTATAATGATATGTGCACAGTTCAATACAATTCAATACTGAGTTCTTTCGACTAGAACCAGCCTATTTATACGTTTAAACAAATGACAAGACGTCACACAGCAACAACAACCGGTGACATTCCTTTATCAATTAATTATAGATTTAGGTTTGTAAAAATACAGTAATTGTGTACATTATTTGTTTAGTAATTAATAATACTTTTTATAAATATTTTGAACGAATATAGTTACCAATTATTTTATTGAAATAAACTAACAGTCGGTGAATCTACCTTCCATTTTTGACTTTAAAATATTACTCAAATAAAAACAAATCTTTACAATAACAATACATAATTCGTGTTTCCGTTATGTCATCTGCCTTTTTGACGTTTTGATTTCGTCTCTGCTGCTAGTTTCATTTACCAGCGCTATCATGTATAAATTTAATGTATTTTTATTACTTGATATTTTTTTAAATAACGATCTACTCGTTATTTAGCTCTTAAAATCAGCACGAAAACGGCTAGCGCGGCGTTTTGCTCGGGGTACTACCTTAATACAACGTTGCGGTGCGATTCACAGCCTAACAAAATAAAGTGATGTACCCATTCAGTAGCACAATACTGGCACCGGAAACGTCCGACCCTCACCGCGTGACCGCAACCGCAACGTCGCCGCCGTCGCACCGCTAATTTTCTAGTCTATGTAGGTAAATTTTGCGACTGGCACTACGGATTAGAGACTCATTCGGATTTAGTTAGTGAAATAGCTAGATCTATGTGACTTTTATCCTTTTCATGGATTTATGATTGTCCCATTTTTTAATGCCGACGGAAAAAGAGGGGTGTTATAAGTTTGACGTGTGTCTGTCTATGGCATCACAGCTCCTAAACGAATGAACCGATTTTGATTTTGTTTGTAAGGTGATTTTGTCGAGAGTGTGAATCTTCTAAAAACCAAAAAAAGCCTCGTACTCGCGACGGGGAACCGCCAACGTTTACAGCAGTTTATTTTATTTACCTAGCGGTTCCCCGATGCGAATACGAGGCTTATTTTTGCTTTTTAGAGGTATTAAAGTCGGGGCTTTTTAAATTTTTGTTCTTATCATTGTTATGTAAATCTTGTTAAACCATATCTGCTAGGAAATCAAACTAGCAGGCATGAAAATTTGCATTGACTTCTGATCAGGCCCTTCTAATGTTACTACGGACGTCACACGTCTTCAAATGAGAGAGGCAAACGCAGTCAAAGATGGAGGGACGAGCTTGACGCCTACAAACCTACCGCACTTTTTCCGAACCACTGCAACACACTACCACACACACAACATTATGTAACTATAAAACTGCTTTACGTCCGTTATGCCACTGTCACAGGTCCAGTTGAAAACCAGCGTCCGGCACTAGTTGCGTGACATTTTGCTGAGCTGGTCCTATTCCTGGCGCAACCGTGGGACACATAATGTAATATTTATATTGCTTTTCACTTTTTTATTGTTGTACGGTTTTAAGTTTTCGTTTTGATTTTCTTTTTTATAATTTGTGCTCTAGTGGCTTGTGACTAATGTGTTTTCATTCTTTCTTTTTCTTTATTTTCACCACTACCACTGCTACGCAAACTGCTTTGCTGCGGCTTAACGCATAGAGACAAGAATGGTCCACATTGCCCACTATACTAGCGCAAAGACAAGAAGATTCGGAATTAAAAAAAAACCCAACTGCTAATTAACTGAAAAGAGAAAAACAAGTACTAGGTATAATTTATACAGCAAATATTAAGGTGCTGCCAGAGCGGTAACAAATGAAGTTTTGGTAGGCTTTTCTACAATTTTTGTTTGTCCCTGCCTGCAGCACCCCATAATATAATATTTAAAACCGGCCAAGTGCGAGTCGGACTCGCGCACGAAGGGTTCCGTACTTGGTAAATTGTGGTTTACGATTTATGACGTATTCAAAAAAAAACTACTTACTAGATCTCGCTCAAACCAATTTTCGTTGGAAGTTTACATGGTAATGTACATAATATATTTTTTTTAGTTTTATCTTTTTCTTATTTTAGAAGTTACAGGGGGGGGGACACATTTTACCACTTTGGAAGTGTCTCTCGCGCAAACTATTCAGTTTAGAAAAAAATTATGTAAGAAACCTCAATATAATTTTTGAAGACCTATTCATAGATATCCCACACGTGGGTTTGATGAAAAACATTTTTTTTAGTTTCAGTTTCAAGTATGGGAACCCCCAAAATTTATTGTTTTTTTTCTATTTTTGTGTGAAAAAATTATATAGCCTATGTCACTCCCACAAATGAGAACGAATCCAACGACTCCTCATATGTCATAATCCGTCATAATCCGTCAAGCCGTTTGGTCTGTAGAGCGTGCTATAGCAATGGACATAGATACATACATACACTCGAAAAACATAACCCTCCTGCACTCGGGTAAAAAGAAAGGTAAGCCTTAGTTGTTCTGTGGAAAAAACAGGCTGAAAATAAAAATAAATAATCATCCTCGTAACGTTTTCTAAAATTGATTTCTTTTTTTCGAAATGACGACTGTGTGAATAATTTGTGTTTTTTAGAGGTAGTTATGATCTGGGTTGTCAATTATCATTTTCTTTTAAAATGGTTCATTTCACTTCTGTGTATTAGTTAAGTTTGTCGACGGATGATCGACTGTATTTTGGAATTTTAAATTAAAATAGTTAAAATACTGTATTTTGTATAATACGATGTATGGTCGACTTTATACATATATTTGTATAGAGGATATTAAATTAAAATATTTAAAATACTGTATTTCGTATTTTAATTACACGACTTTCAAATATTTTGTGTTTCGTATTTTAAATACATGCAACATATTATTTTGTAATTTTTATTTTAATCAGAGCAAAGCAAGTATTTTGCCGAGCTCTGGTTATGATAAACTGATCATGAAATTGTCACCTGATATAAATACATTAGTACAATTAGTAGTGCTCAAAGTCCAAGTCTAAGTGCCAATACGATACGAGTCCTCCCCCAGGCAATAGCAACTTGAAACTCCAAGAATTAATCATATTGATGTCTTGAGAGAATTCTAACTTCGTGTGTATGATATAGAAGGCTCTTTGGGTATTCTGTAGCCAGGCTTTGAGCTAGCAAGACGGTAATATCTGCAGTCAGTGACGTAAATTTAGGAACCCTTTGAGGTCCGTGGCAAATTCATCGGATGGGGCCCTCCCTAAATTTAGAAATGCTTGGCGAATGACATGAATAGTTTCATGTCATTCGTCAGCATTCAATGTCTGTTTTTCGGAATTTTTTAATGATTGTTACGCCTTCTCTTGTGATTTCTCACGGGCTCTTCGGTCAGGGGCCCTCTTGGGCCTAAGGCCACTGTGCCATCCTATTATTACGCCACTGTCTGCAGTGTATTTTGGAAGACCTGTCGCGAAGTTCTAAAGTTCGGTTGGAGTCACGCTTTGTGCAACAAGATATAATACTTGTAAGGAAAGTTATACAACGCAGGACGTAGAAAGCTTCATTAGTGTGGACACTTGAATTTATAATTTAATAACCGTTTTCAAGGTGTTATTTTCTACGTTACATTACGTACAGTAATAAAGACTCTCGTTAAAACAATAATCTTCAATCACCAAGCATGTTGATCGTGATTGCGTTGCTGATTTTCGAGGACATTCGAATATAATCAATAATTAATCACTTCGAAAGTTCTTATTTTCTTTTCTCTGCACTAGTATTATAGTAGTAGATAGTTTTTTTTTTCAATTTATGCTGTCCCACACACACACGGTGTGTTGCCTCCTCCGACCAATCCATCTGCATGAGTAAAATTGTTAGCATGTTTAAGAGGAAATGCAGTCGTAGACGTCCGTCTGAATATCCTAAGTAAAAAGTCGTAATTCGAGGTTTGACTCTCGCCTGTTTCCTTCTCCAATTTTGGACCAATTACAGAGATATGCTATGAACTCAAAAAGAAAAATATATAGTATGACACTATGTCTTCCTTTTTAAAGATACATTATCTTTAGAAGCACTAGAACCCTCAAAAAATGCTCAAAACTTTGCTGTCAACAGAGGCCTATTTATTGTACAAATTTGACAACTATACATGAAAAAAGAAAAACGTAGGGGCATAGTATATAGCTTTCTTTTTAATTTTATGCTATATCTTTTAATTCGTCCAATATTGGATGAGGGAATAGGCGAGAGCCAAACCTCGAATTGTGGTTTTTCACTTAAGGTTGCTCTAGTCGACGGCACGAACTATTTTGTGAGCGGGGTTAAAATGCATGCTATCTCATCCAACAACACGTGCGAAAGAGATGCTGTGATGAACAGTAAGAAGCTAGTTCGCGTATGAATTAGCACTTTTGATTTGTAGCGAAATGAATGATGATTTAGGATGAAAACAAGCGCTTGAAATTTTATAAACAGACCTTCGGGAGTATGGATATCATAGAAAAATTACTAAATGTTTATTTTTAAAATTATTTGCATTGCTAAACTACTAATCTAGCCCTGTATGCTGGCTATTTTGCAATTTTACTTCTTCTTATGATATTTATAACCACCCAAAGATGCGTTAAAATTAGTGTTTAAATATGGAACTTTCGACGCTTATACTTTCAAAATACATTATTTTACTTTTTTTCCATACAGAGCTAGATAATGACGAGAAAAATTTATATCATTTTTAGGGTTCCGTAGCCAAATGGCAAAAAACGGAACCCTTATAGATTCGTCATGTCTGTCTGTCTGTCCGTCTGTCTGTCTGTCCGTCTGTCCGTCCGTATGTCACAGCTACTTTTTTCCGTAACTATAAGAACTATGCTGTTAAAACTTGGTTAGTAGATGTATTCTGTGAACCGCGTTAAGATTTTATTACAAAAATAGAAAAAAACAATAAATTTTGGGGGTTCCCGTACTTGAAACTGAAACTATTTTTTCTTTTTTAATCAAACCCATACGTGTGGGGTATCTATGGATAGGTCTTCAAAAATGATATTGAAGTTTCTAGTATCATTTTTATCTAAACTGAATAGTTTGCGCAACATTACCATGTAAACTTCCACCGAAAATTGGTTTGAACGAGATCTAGTAAGTAGTTTTTTTTAATACGTCATAAATCGTAAACCGCAATTTACCAAGTACGGAACCCTTCGTGCGCGAGTGCGACTCGCACTTGGCTGGTTTTTTATTTTGAACGTTCATCGTCAAACAGCTGACTAATCGCCAGACTACGTTTTTATGGAAGAATGATCGACTTAAGGAATTCAGTCGGAGATCTCTGCCCACATTACTCTTAAGGTTGAACTAGTCAACGGCACGAACTATTTTGTGCGCGGGGTTAAAATGCATGCTATCTTATCCGACAACACGTTCGAAAGAAATAGATGCTGTGATGAGGAGTAAGAAGCTTGTTCGTGTACGAATTAGCACTTTTGCAAGTTTGTAGCGAAATGGATAATGATTTAGGACGAAAACGAGCGCGCGATTTTTTATAATCAGACCTTTGGGAGTCTAGATATCATGGAAAAACCACTAAATGTATATTTTCAAAATAAAATTATTTGCATTGTTGAATTACTTATCTATCCCTGTATGGAGGCCGTTTTGCAATTTTCCTTCTTCTTATGGTATTTATCGCCGCCCAAAGATGCGTTAATATTAGTGTTGAAATATGGAACTTTCGACGCTCATAACTTTCAAATATAACAATTTTTTAAATTTTTGTTTCCATACAGGACTAGATAATGATGAGACAAATTGATATATTTTTTTATTTTGAACGTACATCGTCAAACAGTGGAGTAATATCTAGACTACGTTTGTATGGAAGAATTTTCAGCTAGTGTAACCTTAATTAAATAAAGCGTGCAGGACTCAACTACCTTTTTACCATTATTCGTGAAGTCTCTTAGTGGATATAAATGCACTATTCATAAACAACTGTGACCAAACCGCACAACACTACAGTCTGTTGTTTCAGAACAACAACCGCATAAATAAATTACAGGGTGTTGTTTCTGAAACACGATAGCCTAATACCAGCCGGTTGTTTGCAGACGTAAATGGACTCCACAGTGGATCTGTTTGAATCAATATAATTGTGTTTGGCTGTATGAGGAGCTGAAGTGAGGTTCGATTTGTAAGCGAGGCGTACAGTTGTTGGTGCTGAATAATCATCATTCTGTAGATGCAAATTAGTACGGTGAGATCGCGGTTTTCAAATTGCAGATCGCACTTTATTGAAGTTAGCTACAAGCTGCAAATACCGCCAATTCCGCCTTAACTTAGCGCTTGGTCAGCAACAAAGGTCCAATCCAAACGTAATCCTATTGCTGTCACTCACATGTCCGTCTGTCCGTCGTCTGTCACACGGGCTTAACGGCCAAACCTTAGATAAAGTACCTATAGATTTTGCCTTAAAATGAGCTTGATTGATAGAGCGAGATCGCTAATTGGCAGCCCCATGTAAATAATAAGGACAAAAGATGATTTTTTGTCTTTGTCACCATGGCCGGCTTTTGTTGTTTGTCAAACGCTAATATCATGGCAGGTTTGACAAACTAACTCGGTCGTGTTTGATTTTTTTTGTGATTTCGCGGGATGAAGTGTTTATAGAGACAAGGAATTGGGTTATTTATAGATAATAAGTGTCAGTACGATGGTGGGTTGCAGTTTTCTAGGCTGTAAAAGCGAAAGTGTTATTGTTGTTTCATGTGCGGCCACGCCATGGCTCCATCTATAGGTACTTTATCTAAGGGCCAAACGGTTGGAGCTGCAGTCTTCAAATCTTCACAGTATAAGTACCTTAAAAAAATAATATTGGTTTATTAAAGGGGGTCTCCCATACAAGTAAAGGGGGGTGCGATGAATAAAAATTGACAATCCCTCTTTGAGTGGGGTTTTGCTGTTTAGAACTCTTTGAGTATATAACTACTGTATATTATGTTTTAATAAAAAGGAACACAAAGGAATGAGAAGCCACCAAAGTCTGCTTTTTACCAAAATTTTGTTTTAAGAATTTTCTAACTTCCCATGGTTTTTTTTTTTTAAAAAAAAACGTACCCGCACACTAGGAATTTATTCCTGTATCGTGGGTGCGTTAACAAACATTTAAACTCACGTACACAACACCCAGAGCCGGAACAACTACCTGTAGGTCATACAAATATTTGTTCCGTACGGGAATCGAACCCGCGACACGCAGCACAGCAGTCAATCGCTCAACCACTGCGACAACCGTGCGCCAAATGTCATGCCATGCCAAAAAAATTTGACCTATGAACTTCAAATTTGGAGAAAATGTATATTGTTACGTACTTTTACTAACTAATACCAATATATTGATAAATTCGGAATTTTATTTTCTTTGAAATTTCTTAATTTAGGAAAAATTAAGAAATTCCAAAGAAAATAAAATTATGAACAACTTGATTTGCGGTTTTGTCCGGAATCCTAATGTGCGACACGCACTTGGTCGGTTTTTATTTACTTAGCAAGATTTTCCTTTTTTTGTATCAAACTGTGTAAAAGCAAAATTGTCGTATGTCACACGACATCTTAACTGTTTTTACAAGCATTATATTACCTTGCTTTTGTATGTGTGTCCGGCAACTAAAAGTGGTTTTTTCAAGCACTTCCTGGCTTCTGATTAAGTTATAACTTGCCGTACTTATGTAACTTTGGAAACAATTAAATCATCATCATCAGCCTTTTAATGCCACTCTGTGAGAGGGAATGGGCCGTAATCCATCACGCGGGCCATGTGCGGGTTCGTGGATGTCACATGAAATTGAAAATCAGCGCTGTGCTGTGGGTCTCCCACGGCACAGCATTATGCTGAGTGGAAGCCTTCTTGTCACAGTCACGACATGCATCTGCTTGTACTTACCTACTCATCATCCTTGTACTGTACTCAAAACTGGTATTTTATTTTAACTTCCTTTACTAACATAATTTAAGTACTTACTAATACTACCGATGGTTTTAATTTAAGGAAAAATCAAAAATTGTATGTCGTTTTTGTGGCGAATAAACACTTTTTCCTTCTTTCTTTTCTTACATGTCTTCGAATTTTTGTTTCTAGGACATGCCGTTTTATGTTTTCCTTCACCGTCTTTTAAGAGCAGTGATGATGAAATAATTTAAACAAAGTAAAGAATCTGCCTGGGTTCGAACCCACGACCTACATCTTGTAAGTCGCGGCCGTTACCACTGGGCCACCACGACTAAAGTAACCGCCAGATAAGAAAAAATAAAAGTCGTTAACACCTGTCTACCAATGTATTCCAATATTTCAAAACGATAAGAAAAAAATGTAAAGGCTGTATCGCTAACGCGATCAAAACAAACGTATCGCGGATTCGCGGTAAGGGGCGTCCTTGACCGTTTCACTTGGCATTCAGTAATAAGTTAATATCTCATAAACGCGTGGAACGATTTACATGACTTATACGGATAAAATGGTTCTACGCCTATACCTTTCATTTGAGACCAAAGCTATAAAAATATCTCCATAAACAAAAATCGTGTTTTAAGCTACGTAATTATACTTTTTGGTACAAGTCGGGTCAATGACTTTTATTTTTTTGTTATCTAGCGGAGACTTTAGACCAACGAGGCAAGTATTATTTAATTTTACCCACAAATACAACGCAAATCTTCAGCTTTAATCACAAACACAAGGCATGTTAATCCAATTTCTGTGAAGCATGTTCTAATTATATTAAGGAAATAGATCGCGTGTGTGTGTTCGTGTATTGACGCTAAGGTTCCTCTGGAGGAAATTAAATGAAAATACAAGGGTTAGTGATTATACGCTTATCGGAGTAGCGAGGTGTGAAGGTCGGATTAACAATTATAGCTTGCAGGAACTATTTGACTCTGTTATTCCCGACTGCTACAACCTGGGAGTCTTTAAGTCAAGAGTTAATAGGTTTCTTCTAGGCAAGCGTGCCTTACCGTCGACAGCATCATCACTTACCATCAGGTAAGATAGTGGTCAAACGTGAGCCTACCAATTATTAAAAAACCGGCAAGTGCGAGTCGGACTCTCGCACGAAGGGTTCCGTACCGATATCGCAAAAAACGGCACAAAAATCACGTTTGTTGTATGGGAGCCCTACTTAAATATTTATTTTATTCGGCTTTTAGTATTTGTTGTTTTAACGGCAACATAAATACATAATCTGTGACAATTTCGGCTGTCTAGCTATCACGGTAGATAGACAGACAGACAGACAGACGAGAGAGATTGAGACGAATCCAACGACACCTCTTAATGTCATAATCCATTAAGCCGCTTGGGCTGTAGAGCGTGCTATAGAAATTGACATAAATACACGCGCAGTCGGGTAATAAACAAGTGTTAGGTTTTGATCATGTTTAACTAATAATAGCTTGTTTTAAATAAAAGCGAATGATCTTATTACGCAATTTGGTTATTTGTTAGGGTTTTTGTTTTATATAAATACCTATATGTCTTAATAATTCCCAAGGGCTGCCATGGAGGCGATAATTTTTTATGGTAAACACTCGTTAGTTTGTTGAGTGTTTCTAGCTGTGGCTGGAGGACACATTCGGTCGATGGTCGCCGCCTGAGACGCTTGGTTAAAATAGAGTGCTCAAAGTCATATATAGACATTGTTGTAAAATTGGATCTAGTGTTTAGAACAGTTTTCTTACATTATAAAAGTAATGAACAGTTTGAGTTTGATTTCACATATCACATCCAAGTACCTACTCGTAGTAAGCCCGCTGACTGCTACATCTCAGAAGTGACAAGAACAACCAAAACGTAAGTACACGCCCAAATTATAATTATAATTTGATTGATGTGATCATAATTATTGATGTTGGTCAGTCACGGATCTTTACAATATAACCAGATCCGTGAGACCATAGTCTTCTTAAGATGATACATTGACTTAAACAATTAAGTACCATTGCATTCTTGTTTTTGCATTTTGCCAGCATCATGTATCATCATGTTGAACGTTAATGTTTTGAAATCAAGTTTGGCTGGTCTATCACATTTTTCCTATTACTGTTTAGTTTTGTGAGTTTATAATCAAAAGTTTTTACAGCGTAAGCACGTTTAAATCTAAATTTGTTCACACCTTAAACAATTGTCGGTTTATGTGTCATGGGTTCGATTCCTAGTCATTACTTAGCATTTTATCAATAAGATGAGTGAGCCAGAGACGTTGTAAGGTTATCTAATAATAATCAACAAAGAAAACTGTGTCGTAATTGGTCTATATAGATCTCTCAGAATTTAGCCCGATTGGGTTTTGATGGTGCTTATCAAGCGGGGCGTCACCCGGTACCCCAAGCGAAACACTTGATACCGCATTCTTCGCATGGGACTCAAGTGTTTACACTTAGAACCAAGGTCCCTTTGTTTATTTTTAGAACAGGACAAATTAAGTGTCAAAGCTTGTTTGTCTAATATAATATGTTGACCGTGATTTAACTTTAACAAAGAAAATGATAATCATGCTTAACTGATGATAATATGATTAACGTAATGTCTAGACAATTACACAAGCTTAACTGTTCACATTTATACATGTGATTGACTTGAAAAAGGATTGGACGGATGCTAATTAATTGTCTTCCCAAAATACTTCTTAATAGGCTTAGAATTTAATAATCTACGGCTCTAAAGTTCTTTTTGCCACGAGATTTCAGACTATGCCGAAATCTCCGGGCTACGGCCCACTCTGCCAAGCGGCGCGGAACTCAGCTGCGGCGATGAAGCCCAGAAGCAGACAACGAGGTACGGCGAGAGCGCGAACGTGTGCGCGCCGCCGAAGACCTGCACAACACATGGCATCGTGGCAACGAGCTACGGACGGCCAGGCGTTGATGCAGCAGCTCAACGTCAGCGCGTCGCCGAGACGACTGTGCTGGCGCCGCCGAAAACCTGCGGAAGCGTTGCGTCGTGGCAACGAGCTACGGACGGCCAGGCGTTGATGCAGCAGCTCAACGTCAGCGCGTCACCGAGACGACTGTGCTGGCGCCGCCGAAGACCTGCGGAAGCGTCGCGTCGTGGCAACGAGCCACGAGTGGTCAGCCGCCATCGCATCGTCTCCGTGTGAAGACGAGACAACGAGCCACGTGAAGAGGAAAGCGCGAGGCGCGGACAGCGGCACGCGACCGCGAAACATGGTTTGACAGGTCACGTAGTCCTTCTTTTTATTTGATAGCATTAAGAACTTTAGGAACGGTCTAGCTTTGCCACCCGTGATCCAAAGCGCAGCAAAATCACTACAGAAATATTATCAAATTTGATTCTTCGTCCAAAAACCATCGAATAGACGTTTGGTTACATATTTTCGTGCGTAAGTTGAATGCGTGCGATTCGGTATACAGTTGGAATGAAAGTATCACCATTAATTTTGCTAACTAAAAATAACAAGGGCTGTCCACGATGTGGCACAATAGTTTAAGTATTTGCTATTCTATTTATTAGGCAAGAATGGCAAGAGAAGTTATTGAACGCGTTTCCGTGCGAACTAAACTACGCCTAGAACTTAAAAAATATGATTAGCAGAGAGCAATGCGTAACGAGGTGTTTTATTAGGTAAAATAACGTCTTATTTATCAAAGCGAAATACAAGATAGTAGTAGGCGCCTCATTTTTACACAGCACTAAGCTGCTGTGAAGTGCACACGTTGTAATAAGATTGGTTGTGCATCAGAAAAGAGCTACAGTAAAATAGTTGATAGAGTAACAAACAGCAGTGATGCGGTACAAAAGCTGCAGCTAAACGATTATACAACAAAGACGCACGTGTGGTGATAATAAGTAATAGGACCTGTTTCTAATCGGTATATGGATAATAATTATTACCTACAAATAAAACAGTAGTGTGAGTTGTTTTGTACTAGAGAGCTAGGTGTATCTCACGATAATATCCCCAAGGTTATGAAGGGATCTGGAATAGTGCGACATGGCTGTCAATGTAAAGATTGTTAATGTTATGTAATGCAATTTAGTGGTAGGTCATGTGACTAACAATTCTCTTCAAGTATTTGGAACTGACTGGCTGAAGTAACATCGACACTTTTCGGGATTGGAGCTCACGACGTTCCAGCTCGAGAGACGATGTCTTAACCATTGGGCCACCACGACTAATAAAGTAATCTCTTTAAATATTAGATATAGATAGTCCAAAAAGTACAGTCAACCTAATTTGTGCATAACAAACTTAAAAATGTTAAAGTTCTCTTGATATACAATTTATGTCAAACTGTCAATTCCTATGGTATTGCAATTTTGACCATAGGGTCAATAGTAGTAGGTCATGTTTTTACATAATTGTTTGCTTATGGAAAGAATCATAGAAACATGTTTTATTACAAAAGATAAGAACTATTTCTAATAAAATAACCAAAAGAAAAATGTCAAATGATGAAACAACAAGTAGTTGTATTTTAGTAAAGCAAGATGGGTGAACAAATTTTCGCCATCTTACTAAATTGATATCAAGTTTGGTGAATAAGAATATATATTATCTAGCAAAATTATACTTAATTATATTAGAATGTCAGGTCAGTAGTAAAATACGCTTAAGAACCAGGAATATGCTAGCAAGATTCTAGTCATGGAATGGTACGTTTTAACAATGATACCCCACCAATCAATACAAACAGCAGACGCCAAACAACAGTAGTTGTGGAGCGTATGAAACCGTTGATTCATGTAAGCAGTGGTCCTATTGTACCGTTTACCACCTATGTAGCAAGAGATTTTTGCAAAAAATCGTAAGAATGCCAGTTTATTATACCCCAAAAGTTTCTAGTAGTAACTGTTAAAAAGTGAGATTTAAAACAAATAATAGTTTTAAATAATATTCTGTCAAATATTGGGTAGAATACTCTTTGTCGAAGATTTAAAGTAAATACATTTTGGTATGGGTTCAGAATGCCTACTTAACAGCTTAACCTACAGAGAATGATGTGATTAGATGTGTTTCTAGATCCTGGGAAACCAATGGTTATGTGAAGCCTTTATTATACTAATTATACCCTTCTTGTTGGGTTGACCCGAAATTTAGAAACTGTTATGTACAGAATATTATTTGTTGTTGTAACAGGTCAGGACGCAAGGCATCCTGGCTAAGAGAGTGCTTTCGGCTATCGGCTTGAGCGTAAACCGTGGGCTCTTGCTGGTGTCGCTAGAGATGCTGCTGGGTGAGAGTCAGGGACCTCCGAACTGATGGCGTGAGGGATGCCTGCTGCCCGGTTGAGAGAAAATTCCTTTCGGCTATTGACTTGAGCGTAAATCGTGGGCTCTTGTTGGTGTCGTGAGATGGTTTACAGTTTCCTTTCGGCTATCGACTTGAGCGTAAATCGTGGGCTCTTGTTGGTGTCGTGAGATGGTTTACAGTTTCCTTTCGGCTATCGACTTGAGCGTAAATCGTGGGCTCTTGTTGGTGTCGTGAGATGGTTTACAGTTTCCTTTCGGCTATCGACTTGAGCGTAAATCGTGGGCTCTTGTTGGTGTCGTGAGATGGTTTACAGTTTCCTTTCGGCTATCGACTTGAGCGTAAATCGTGGGCTCTTGTTGGTGTCGTGAGATGGTTAAGAATTAATAGTAAGAAGTATATACTGTCTCGAATTGTATTATTGCTAAAACTTCAACAATGCTATTTTGTGTTCACTACTTTGTTGGTTTGTATAAATAATAATGATAAGTTTGTTCTCCATTGGTGTCATAGCCCCACGGCGTTCCATTGCGAGGATAAACGAATCATAAATAAATTATATTGTAATAAGCTCGAGGTGCATTGTCCTCAAAATATTGTAAAACATTTTTTTTTTAAAGAGTAAGTATGGAGTTTCTTGTCCGTTCTTCTCCATTACAATCTACCTTTCCGAATGGACAGTAGAATCAATATCATTACTTTTAACTTTAAATTAAAGTTTATTAAAGTTCATAAGATAAAAGTTTTGACTATGACTTTGACACTACTATGTTTGAATGTTGTTAGTTTGTAAAAGTTATTAAAGTATAAGCTCGAACGACTAGCCAGGAACCCGATTGTTAGGTTTCCACCTGGAGTCGTGTGCAGGGACGCACACGATGTCAGGACGGACGATTGTTAGGTTTTGATCATGTTTAACTAATAATAGCTTGTTTTAAATAAAAGCGAATGATCTTATTACGCAATTTGGTTATTTGTTAGGGTTTTTGTTTTATATAAATACCTATATGTCTTAATAATTCCCAAGGGCTGCCATGGAGGCGATAATTTTTTATGGTAAACACTCGTTAGTTTGTTGAGTGTTTCTAGCTGTGGCTGGAGGACACATTCGGTCGATGGTCGTCGCCTGAGTGAGACGCTTGGTTAAAATAGAGTGCTCAAAGTCATATATAGACATTGTTGTAAAATTGTATCTAGTGTTTAGAACAGTTTTCTTACATTATAAAAGTAATGAACAGTTTGAGTTTGATTTCACATATCACATCCAAGTACCTACTCGTAGTAAACCCGCTGACTGCTACACAAGAGTAATAAATGGGACACACTAAAAGTAGAAAGCAAGCTAGTTACGTCCAAAACTTATTTACTTGCTCGACCTACTTTCGAAAACAACCTCAAACTTCATTTAAATGAAAAATAACTAAATACCAGGAAGAGTTTGTAACTACTTCGTATTTATTACTTTTTCGAAAACAGTTTACAAATTCATAAACCGGGAACCGAGTTAAAAACTTTCAAACAGTTGAACGTACTTTTACAGGAAAAATCAGTTTTCCGTTCTATAAATGAATGTAAAAACCCCTGCGGAGAGGCAGGAGGCAACTATGCGACAACTATGCAATTTCTATAAAAAAAAACATTGTGTGGCATCGTAGTAACCCAGTGAGTGTGGCGCCTGTCTGTGGGCGGCTTAAGGATAAGGGCTTTGGTAGTTGGAACACATTGATAGTATAGTGTCATCTCAATGGTGCAGATGAGACCATACTATGAATGCGATTTTTTTTGCACCATTAATGGGGCAAACGAAACTAATTAGTCTCTTCTGCACCATTGATGGTGCAGATCAATGGTGCAAACGGTACTATGGGAAGCAAACTGGATAGGTTTGCAGGGTTTGCAGGGCACACCAACATAGATGTTTGTGTGCGTAAAATTCTAAAACTTCCGCTTAAATGCATACTGACTAGTGGCCTGCCTGATATCGAGAGGAAGCGCATTCCAGAGAAGAATGGAATGGAATGGAATGGATAGAATTTCTACTTTAACACGTTCATTGCCACGTCACGCGACGTCGCGCGAAAACAATACATTTTTCTATTGTGTTTATTTCGTGGCAGTCAACCTGTTAATGTTGCAGTTAACATGAAGCATAAATTTAGCTAGTGTAACAGTGATCTCCGTGGCGCATTAGTCGGGCGTGCGATATATAATATCTTACGCCGCCGCCGGCGCCGGCGCCGTAAGATCAAATCCAACTGCCAATGGCTCAATGTTTTTGTAGGTATGTTAACCTCTTCATAAAACTTAGATTGTTCATGTAGTGTAGAAGACAAGTCAGCAAAATTGTCAGTTGGGCTTATAGGTCAGTAAGCTCTGACATGCGTATCGTCACACATTCTCGTTTTAATCAGTAACTCTACAGCCTTGCTGTATAACACAGGTGTGCTCACAAAAACAACAATAGAAAACAACTGTGAAACGAACAACCTTTAAATAAACATCGAAACAAAAACAATGGCGGTTTTATAGTAAGAGGGTGGGTAGACGATACGTTATATGCGCGTTATAAATTAATTGTGCGCTGAAGTCTTCCAATAAAACTAGTTTTTGCCCAGTTAGCCAGAGCCAGGAATTTTGCTGAGATAAAAGTCGTCTCATAGCCAGTGCAAATTTATCAGTAAATAAAAATATCGGATATATACAGGCTGGAAATTTCATGGTTTATTTTAATTTAATTTATCAAGTTTGTTAGAGAGATTTCATACTTATAATTGACCCTAACGATCGATGCAATAAAAGTACAGGGTGTAATTTTAAAGGTTTTAGTCGGTTCGATTCCCCGGTGTGGCAAGCGAATTTTTGAAAATCTTTAAATGCAGTTATCTTTCTTTTCAAAAATAAAGGAATGTTTTCTTTGAGTAAAAGTTTCTATCTACAGTATTAAGAGTACTTTCCCTTCAGGTGGCATTACAAAATTCCACCCTGTATACGTAGTCGGAGCAGTACTGCACCACGATTGAAATGTACCACGATCCATGATGATTGCCGGTAAATGAAACATAATTCCTTCTTTTCTTCAATTTGTCCTGAGTTTTAAGTACAATTCTACTCTGTTTTTGACCATGCTAATTTTAATCTATTCGTGGGTTATCAGCAACAGTTTTGATTCTCAATTTCACTGTCTAAGAATGCTTAACTTAATTTTCTACTCTGTCTAGTAATGAACCCTGTTGGGGTCTTATGAAAAGTGTTCCACGTTTTGGTCCTTGAAATCACAAGCAAGATTCTTCCATCAGTCCATAAGCCAATTAAATTAATAAGAACGTAGCGTAGGCGATGGAGCGTAGCGTATTGGGTATTAACATTAAGCTTACCGACCGAATACATAATACCACGATACGCTCCAAAACAGGAATAGCCGATTTGGGCAACAAGTCTACTAGGCTGAAATGGGATTCGTTGGCTTATAATTATGCAGAATGCACAATGACAGATGGACCAGAGTCGTCACGCAGTGGTAGCCGAAAGACGGGCGTCGTCACCGTGGGAGGCCAGGAAACGCTGGCGTGATGACTTAGAAGCATTTACGGAAGATTGGCCTGAGAAGGCATAAAACTTGGTAGAGTGGTAGGCTACGAGGAAGACCTTTGCACTTTTTAGTGGGACATAGATTGGATTTGGATTGGATATAGATTGAATAAGAAAAAGTAAATATAGAGAAAACAGGTGAATTTTTAATTATTCTCGCTCTCAGAGAAGCTTGCAGGAATATTATACAAATAAAGCGAGCTACAAACTGTGTCGTGTACCCGTCACTAACACGCTGTCAGTTTTTAATACCGACGTGTCACGACCCACGAGCACGCGGACGGGATAATGAGTCGTCGTGTTTGTACAGTACTAAAGAGTAGCGTGGTTCAGTCAAAAGCTTGCTATAGTAATATTTGTTTTACGGAAACCGGGCTCAGTACCCAGCTCACGAAACTGCTGTCGATCGACGTCAATTAGAAGATATTGGAAGTCCCATAACATGATGGTAAAAAAAAATGTGTGGGGAAAAGTTTTTTTTTTTTAATAATACTAGATAAAATAAATTATACTATAGTTTCTGTCCGTGACTCTTTCTCGGCAATTTCTTTTCTTTACATAAAATAACATTGAGAGTAGTGGTGACCCAGTGGTAACAGCCCCGGTTTACGTGTCGTAGGTTGTGGGTTCGAACCCAGGCAGGCGCTTTACTTTGTGCAAATTATTTCATCACCACTGCTCTAAAAATGGTGAAGGAAAACATCGTTAGGAATCCGGCATGTCCTAGAACCAAAAAATCGAAGACTTGTGACATCCACCAACCCGCACTGGGCCCGCGTGGTGGATTACAGCTCATTCACTATCACAGAGAGGAGGCCTGTGTTCCAGCAGTGGGCACATTAAAATGTTGATGGTGAGAATGATAATCCGGGCATGAACCACACTGAGGCTCCAGACGGATTGATCATGTGATTCTTTGATATCGCTTGTCAATCCCATACAATTTTGCCTTTTTACCCGACTGCCGAAGGAGGGTAATGTGTTTATCAGTCTATGTATGTATGTAAGTATGTATGTTTGTTCCGATATGACGTCATAGAGACCAAACGCGTTGGCTGATTTTGATGATTCTTATGTCAATCGATTCGTCTTAACCCTGCGAGTGTCACTGGCTACATAAAAATTGGTAATGAAAAAAAATGCGGCTTTTGGGCGCCGTTTTGTGGGGGAAAGAAATAGTTATTTATGCTACAAGTGCGGAAGGTAGGTGATTTCCGATGAGTGGCATTTTTATTCACGAGCGAGCGAAGCGAGTGAGTGGATAAATCGACACGAGTCGGAAATAATCTTACGTACGTGTATCATACAACATTTTACTATGCATTGTGCGAGGAAATAAATAAATTAATAAAATGAAATTAATAAAATGGCGGGCTTATTCAAGCGCGTTCAGCGTAACCACAGATTAACTAATAGTTCCTCGGGCATATACTGCGCATGTGCGAATAGCTGTTACATCGTAACGCAATAAGGCACGAGCAAAATATACGTTCTGCCAAACATATTTAATTAATATTTAAAATTAATTTATTGATCAAAATCTAAATCTAGAGTAATTAAAAACGCCTAAAATAAAGTATTAGTTTTATTTTACCTTTTATATGAATGATAATCTGTACATAACAAATTTTAAAACTTTTCTCAAATAATAAAAACTCTATGCGTCGGGCTGACGTTGGAGCCAAAAATTAAAAAAATACAGGAAAGTAAAAAGCACTAGTGAAAAAAAGTGACACTTTCCGCACAGTTTGGCTGCTTGGAAAACCGCTCTTTTCGAGGACATGCATTGTAATAGTTATTTATGCTACAAGTGCGGAAGGTAGGTGATTTCCGATGAGTGGCATTTTTATTCACGAGCGAGCGAAGCGAGTGAGTGGATAAATCGACACGAGTCGGAAATCATCTTACGTACGTGTATCATACAACATTTTACTATGCATTGTGCGAGGAAATAAATAAATTAATAAAATGAAATTAATAAAATGGCGGGCTTATTCAAGCGCGTTCAGCATATCCACAGATTAACTATTATTTCCTCGGGCATATCTACTGCGCATGTGCAAATAGCTGTCACATCATAACGCAATAAGGCACGAGCAAAATATACGTTCTGCCAAACATATTTAATAAATATTTAAAATTAATTTATTGATCAAAATCTAAATCTAGAGTAATTAAAAACGCCTAAAATAAAGTATTAGTTTTATTTTACCTTTTATATGAATGATAATCTGTACATAACTAATTTTTAAAACTTTTCTCAAATAATAAAAACTCTATGCGTCGGGCTGACGTTGGAGTTAAAAATTAAAAAAGTACAGGAAAGTAAAAAGCACTAGTGAAAAAAAGTGACACTTTCCGCACAGTTTGGCTGCTTGGAAAACCGCTCTTTTCGAGGACATGCATTGTAAAATATTTTTTCTTCTAAGCCCAGCGTGTGGGGTATCAAAATAAAGGGTTTTAAGAGTTGATTTCAAAAATATTAAACTCTTATATGTTTAAATGTAACAAATTCGAAAAAAAAAAAACTAAAAAGTTGTAAATAAAAAAAGGTAATTAAAAATATCTAAAAACCGGACTGCTTAAAAATCGAACCAAAAAGACGTAAACAAGAAGAAAATCATGTTGTACAGTCGGAGGATACATCTGGTTTTGGTCAGCCAACTCGCGAAAATGTATCCTCCGACTGTACAGTATGATTTTCTTCTTGTTTACGTCTTTTTAGTTCGATATTTAGATTTTTTTAATTAACTTTTTTGTCAATCGCTATCGCCACTAGTCTAGGGCCTCTGGTTCGACCTCAAAGGCTCTAGAAAAAGTATCATCGTATCAGCGATGGCGATTGTCGACATGCCAATATGTAAGGGAGTGATCACCTGACATTTTGATACCGCTTGGGAATCCCATACATTTGTGACATTTTACCAATCGCTAATACGTTAGCTAATTGTCTAGTAGCACGCTCTACTGATACCATACCTCATAAGGCAATGACAGATTTCTACCATAATATGTTGCGACTGACTGTACAGCGTGATGTAGCCAACGCAACGCTTTGTGCAGCGTGATCCGTGCAGCGCTTTCGGCTGGAAGTGGCCGTTAGTTGCGGTCGCGGAGATTATTGTGGCAGTCACAGGAAATGACCCACTCGTATATTTGTGGTTTGAAGTACCACTGGAGTTATGTGCTCTTATTCATAGCATAATCTGCCTAAAATTTGCCCGCTACTGGGACACAGGCTTTCTGTGTAAGGCGCGTTACTGACTGACTCGGTATGTTTTAGTTTCTGTGCCGAGTCTGTATAGATAGATGTAAAGTGTATGCGCTCTGTAAAGAATCCGAAAGAAAGTAATGACCCCAAAAATATCGGAACAATATTCGGTTCTAGGATATGTCGGTTCCATCGTGATGTTATTTTCCTCCGTTTTGAGAGCAGTGGTGATGAAATAATTTATACAAAGAAAAGCGTCTGCCTGGTATCGAAGCTACGACTCTTAAGTCGCGCCAATTGTCACTGAAAGAAAGAAAGAAAGAAAATGTGTTTATTTGCATTAAAAACAAAAACACCTTAAAATTAAACAATATAAATAATTAAAACTATTAATGCCAAAAGGGTCTCAGCTCAGCATAATGCCAAATGGTAATATAGGGTATACTATCTGACGCTGATTTTCAGCTGCAGCCCACGAGCGCCATACGCTCGAAAACAGCAACACACATTTATACTGAAATTTTTGTAAAAAAACACCTAAAATAAAACTGGTCCCTCGTATTTTTCATGTTGGATGTAAATATATAGGAAGTAGGTAACTAATCTTCAAGCTGGCAGCTTTCAAGTCATATTTGCGGTCTGAAAACAAGCATGAACTAATTTATGTTCTTAGATCCAGTTTTTTTATCCGTAGTTAACTCAGTTAGCCTCAGAAATGCTATAATAACATACATACATACATAAACTCACGCCTTTTTCCCATAGGGGTAGGCAGAAACTACAGAACGCCACCTGCTACGATCCTTACATACTTCTTTTGCTTCACACACATTCATACATCTAGTCATACACACACGCTGGTTATGCGTACTGCGCACTTGGCCTTTCTGAAGAACATCACCTATAAGGTCTATGTATGTCTTTCAAGGGCGTCCCCTCCCGGCGTTTCCATTCACGTCTGCCTTGTAAATATCTTTCGTTAGTCGACTTTCATTCATCCTCTCAACATGGCCAAACCATCTTAACATACTCTTTTCAATTTTAGTCACTACATCTTCTTTTAAACCACAACGTTGTCTTATTACCTCATTCCTCAATCTATCAGTTAAAGTTACACACATACTCCGCAAGGAGCGCATTTCTACTGCATTAATCCTACTTTCATGTCTTTTTTGCCATACCCAGCCTTCACTGCCATACATAAGTGTATTGCATATGTATGTGTTCCATACATATGCTATAATAAGTTTGAGAATTAAAAAAAAGATACACAAAAATTTTAAAACCAGAGATAACTACGGATCAAAAAACTGGCTAGAAAAAAAAAATGACTAGCGCAGAGTTCAAACAATAGTTTGCCCGTAGTACGAAAGTAAATACGCTTACTTACAGTCAGTAATAGCTTTTGCCTGACCCACCCTAAATACGAACGAATTTGAGCTCTGACCCATTCAGATTAAAGGAACTTAATCTATGAGATTAATCTAGATATACCAGTACTTAGCCCTAGCTGAAGTTTTTTAGTTGAATCAAGTTTAAATAGAAGAGCTATACATGTACATATGTACTCGTATGTAGGACATAGTACGGCGATTTATTCATCATTCGTCCTTACCTGTTGTATGAAAATTCACACAAGCGCATAAGGCTGTGATAAAACTGAAGGCAGTAAGTGATTCTTCCGTTTTTCTATGCTTTTGTTTCTATTAGCTGTATTACACTTCAGCAACATTTTTGATTCTTCATATATCAATTAATCTTTATGGGCAGTGACGACCCCACCGTCCTGATCTCCCGGGTAGGTCTTATTCCTCATCCCCAGCTTGCCTTTATTGGCCGGTCGAAATGAAAACTGACGGAACAGATCTCCCACCTCTCTCTTGCCTTAATTGGCTGGCTTAAGAGGTAATTCGCCAGAGAAAACGTGCTCGTTGGAAGGAAGTATAATCCAGTAAGATGCTGGTAGAAATCTGACCGATCTGCGGGGATTGTCCTGACAGCCGTGGTATACCTCTCGACTCCTCAAGCACCTCCAGCTATTTTTGCCCCTATGGCTCTACGTCACTCAAGTGCTAGCAACCCTTTATGGGGGGCCATTAATTGAGTGTGCAAGTAACTCCCTGCCATTTTAAAGCCGTGTTGTTCGACAGTTGTTGTCAGGCAGGAGCAATATTCATTCTATAGTTTTAGGCAATCCATCCACTAAACCTCCCAAACCCATATGCCAATATCTTTGTCTCCATATTTAACAATAGTCCTGCACCAACCTGGGATTGTCCTTAGGTGCACTTACGTAGTGCACACAGGCATAATCAATACAGGCTTGTTAGATAACAAGGCCTCTGCGAGTTGACTTCGGACCCTGGCATGCCTTTCAAAGGTCTGGGACACCAGAGTCCCAAGACTGTTAAACACATAATCTTTATTTATCCCGACATCAGAATACGATTTCTGGTAATATTATTTTCAGATTCTTAGACAAAGTGATAATTCACTTTGACAAAGTGAATTATCATCACCTTCACCTTAATGAATTTAACAACCCAGTCTATCGTAGTCTACCGCTGTGACTCTTGCATCCTAAAGTCCAGACAACAAACGAGCCTTTTTAGGCCTCCGCTGCTTGTGGAAACCACAGACCGATCTTGGGCGATCCTTGGGTGAGGCCCATGACCAGTTGTGGACATCTTTAAGTTTCAGTAGTCATAAACGTTTTCCCCGCTATCACTGCGACCTAGCCTTCTCCCGTCCGTGCCATTGTCAAAGCAAACACTGAAACATTGATTGTGAATGTGCAGTGCTCTGCCGTATCATGTTATGCTCTGCTTTCATTCTTGTACACACTCTTATATACATGTAGTATGTATGTAGGTATGGGTTTAGTAAGGGCAGCGCTGTTTGAGGGGCTTAGGTATCAATCACAGACAAAAATCTTAACTAGATAACGCAAGTCCCTCCATCTGGATGAAAACCGAGCGTGCCACTTTTTCACACACAATTTAAAAACAAATTTACATACCAATGAAAGAAAACATTTCCAATGCCTTGGTCAACTTTTTCTATACAGTCTTTACAGCTCAATATGGCATAATTAGGCATTTTTCTAAATTTCGGTAGATTTCTGGCGCCGAAAATGCTAAATGAAAAGCTCAAAGTACGATCATTGATCGTAATTTTACACCGTTTTTTGACACGCGAAGTATATACAATCGCCTCATCTAGTTATATATCTGTGGTATCAATGCACCCGCGGACTGCCATGCCGTGACAATGCGTCACGATTTAATGATAACTATTGACACATGGGGGAAAATTGAAGAGGGTCCTGTGGGGGAGTACTCTAAATATGATGATGGGATAGATTTTCCCTAAATATGGTAAGTAATTTCAACTTTCCACCCCATATGTCCGTAGAAAAATTCTAAACTTGCCATGTCGCGCTTGTCTACGGGTATATATTATATATCACCAGTTTTTACCACAACAAAAATTTCATGACACATGAAGGCACCCGTAGACAAGCGCGACATGGCAAGTTTAGAATTTTTCTACGGACATATGGG
Source organism: Orthosia gothica (assembly GCA_949775005.1). Classification (NCBI taxonomy): domain Eukaryota; kingdom Metazoa; phylum Arthropoda; class Insecta; order Lepidoptera; family Noctuidae; genus Orthosia; species Orthosia gothica. Next base: position 32,312,066 of record OX459038.1, on the reverse strand, counting down.
GTGGAAAGTTGAAATTACTTACCATATTTAGGGAAAATCTATCCCATCATCATATTTAGAGTACTCCCCCACAGGACCCTCTTCAATTTTCCCCCATGTGTCAATAGTTATCATTAAATCGTGACGCATTGTCACGGCATGGCAGTCCGCGGGTGCATTGATACCACAGATATATAACTAGATGAGGCGATTGTATATACTTCGCGTGTCAAAAAACGGTGTAAAATTACGATCAATGATCGTACTTTGAGCTTTTCATTTAGCATTTTCGGCGCCAGAAATCTACCGAAATTTAGAAAAATGCCTAATTATGCCATATTGAGCTGTAAAGACTGTATAGAAAAAGTTGACCAAGGCATTGGAAATGTTTTCTTTCATTGGTATGTAAATTTGTTTTTAAATTGTGTGTGAAAAAGTGGCACGCTCGGTTTTCATTTTTTTAACGAACACATGAACAATACCCTAACACATAGATTTTGTTTTTTTTTTGGTTTCGCTATTCATCTGACATATTAGATTTATGGTAAAATCATTCATTCCACCGCCATTTTTCTTCATCTCAAACAGATAAATAAAACAAAAGAGCGTTCAAAATATTTTCGTTATTCGATCTCCCAGTCCCAGCTATTCCTTGAGTAACGTCATTAAATCTCCGACTCGTACAATAGGCATTCGAATAAATATCCAAGATAGACTATTAATATTTAGACAATTACAATTAAATTTGTAAGTGGAATAATAATTTGAAGATCTCCGTCGTTCATTTCGTTCAAGATAATATTTAATTTGTTTGTCACAAATATTTTGTTGACAAAAACTAGAGGGAAATTAAAGATGGATATCTTGTCTACATTTATTACATTTATTCGATCTTTGTGTCTACTATTTGTTTAATATAGTATTACAAATCTACTTCTATTAATATTCCCTGCTTTTATCAATATTAAAAAGGACAAAATAGTTTTCTGTTGTCATGTCACCAAAACGAACAGATTTTTTTTGTTTCGTTACTTTTCGACTTTGGACCGTAACCGTTAGTTAATTGGAGCTAAATTTGAAACCAGCTAATGTCACTATGGTCTTAAAGCATAAATAAACCTTAGGATGTTGACTAAATGATTTTATATCAGCATAATATTAAGCTATGCAGATATGGATTTACCACGTGCAATTACGATAACGACGACAATATTGCTAATACCGTACAATTTGCAGTTGATGACAATTTGTCTAGCTCTAGAGCCTCTCTAAGTTTTGTACACTTAGTTCGCAATAAAGAATTTGAATTTGTGACGAGTTTCTATCTTAGAGTGGTAGGTTTTTAATCAAAGTCAAAACGATTATTACGAACTACATTCTTTGCGCTGTAGCATGTTATTGAAACTGTCACCAAAATCAAAAATCAAAATCAATAATTTTTATTTCACATAGGCCTACATGGGCACTTATGAAACGTCGACAATGTGCACGGTTCGGGTTGGTCGATTCCTATGGAGAAGAACCGGCAAGAAACTCCATGGTTACTCTTTTAAAAAATTGTTTGGTTTTACAATATTTCCATGTTACAGCAGTACTTAGATGGGGGGACAACGCATGCCCGATAATAAGTCGTAAGAAACTTAAACAAGAAGTGATTATATAATACATAAACAAAAGATTAAAAAAAAGTAAAACGAGATAAAATGTTAACAATCTAGAAGGCCTACAATGTTCACACATTTACAAACCAATCGGTAAAATAATCTATACAAAGTATAACAAGACTAAATTTAACATGTGGCACAAATGTTGTTATCAGTGCTGTAACTATTCTTAGCAAAGGGCTATAAAGATTGAAAAAAAAAAAAAACCATTGTAAAAAGTCTTATTAAATGAAGAAAAATTAGATTGAGAATAGTTAGAGACATCCACATATTTGTGCCGTTTATGAGTTACCAGGGAAGCCGCATGTGCAGAAGGAGCTAAAACCAAATATTTTTATCTTCAACGTAGTCCTTGATTTTATAATATGCTTTTTTAATAAGGACACGTTTGATGTGATTTTTGAACTTTCCGTCGGTCAGTTCTATAACTGACTTTGGCAACTTGTTATAAAAGCGTATACTGTTTATAAGAAAAGACTTGCTAGTTTTCGTTAATCTGAATTTAGGTAATACAATTTCGTGTTTACTGCGTGTATTTAAATTATGGAAGTCGCTTCTAGTTTTGAAAAGCCCTCGATTTTTGCGGACATACAAAATACATTCTAAAATATAAAGTGAAGGTAGAGTCAGTATATCGATCTCTTTAAATTTTTCTCTGAGGGTCTCGCGAGGACCCATTTTATAGATCACCCGCACGTGACGCGCGTATACGCATTTTTTGTAGTTTAACGTCATACCATAGTTATACCATAGTTGCCTGTATGACGTTAAACTACAAAAAATGCGTATACGTATATGCGTAAAAAATGTTATTGAAACTGTCACCCGCATCATGCATGCTACAGCGCAAAGAGTATAAGTGTATAATGTTGGTGTTATATTACATTAGTACTTATGAATTATCAGCCTTTTACAAGCATTGCGATTATCATACGCCTGTCCATATCATCCTAAATTAGCATTAGTGGCAGGTTCGCGTTTCACCACCAACTCACCTGATGGTCGACTGTGAAGCACGCTTGCCTAGAAGTAGCCTTTTCATTCATGACTTAAAAACCCCTAGGTTGTAGCTATCGGGCAACACAGACTCCGGCAGGGAATTACACTCCTTAGCGGAAGCAAATTATTAAGGTTAGTTAACTATACCTACAATATGAAAGTCGTATCGGTCCTCCTGTAGAGTATAAATGCACCCCATTCTATGCACTGCATTTACAAACAGACAAAATAAACCTAAAAGTGATAATTGACAAACACATTACCTCACAATTTACCAACCAGACAATGGACCTCCTTGAATGGCCAGCCTTCATCGTCCAAACATTTGAGCAGGCTTCCATTCCAATCCTTGCATTATGCGGGATGTAATTATACTGGGAGCGGTCCCGGAATAACAATCTGATTGAATGAGTGAGTGAGTGAATGAATGAAGATGTTTGAGTAGTTTTGTTGGCTATCTCAATTAGATTTTAACGACTCTTGAGATTTATTTACGGTTTTTCATTTGAAGTCTTTTCTTAGTTTCTGACGTGTGTAATTGGTTTTTTATCGCAGTTTTGATGGATTTACGGTTTAAATGTAATTAACATAATAAATAAATTAGTCTGGTAAAATAAAAGGTTTACAGGTAGTAATGTTTTTTATCCTACTTTTGCCCTTATGCTCAATTTATTTAAGGTCAGCACAGCAGTCTTTTTTTTATTTAAACATCTTTTTGCCATCACCTGATTTCTTCCCATATTTTATCATCTGTTCTAGATAATATCGTTTTATAAGTAATTTAAAACTAACAGAGAACTTCGAAATTGTAGTGAAGTTCAAATAAATTTAACAATAATCTACCGAAGAAAAACGGTGAAAGGGTAATATTTTTCTAACCAATTAAATTGAACAACGCGGAACCTGATACACATTTATTGGAACAATGCTAAACCGAATCAACAACAGATTGTATCTGCAACAAGATCAACAGGTTCATTACGTGGAGCAATTAACTTATTGACGTGACGTCATTGTTATCCGATGGACATTAGGCTGTCCTTCGAGCAAATATAAACGAGATTGCTTAGCGGTGAAGCTTAGTATATAGTAGCTCAGTAGAGCTTCAAAACCAACCGTCATATTGAATGTCCATTTAACACCTACTCCTATCAAGATCGGAGAGTCCACACTTGAAGTTTTAGACGATTATATATTCCTGCGACAAATGCTGTAGTTGGGTTGGTCTAACTTCGAAAAAGAGGTCAACTGTCGAATCCGACTCGGCTGGGCGGCGTTTGGGCAGTTGCGCGGTGTCTTCTTGTCCAATTTAACGCACAGTCTCAAGACGAAACTCTATGACCACTGTGTGTTTCCAGTATATGGGACCGAGACGCCGTCGCTCACATTGGGCCTCATCAGAAAGCTTATAGTCACCCAAAGGGTAATGGAGAGGACTATGCTCGGCGTTCCCTTGTTCGCATCAGAAATGAGGATATCCGCAGGAGATCCAAAGTTACCGACATAGACCGAAGAATTGCGAAACGCAGGGTACATTGCTCGCAGACCGGATGGCCGATGGGACCGAAAAGTTCTGGAGTAGTGACCACAAACCGGAAGAAATTGCGTTGGCAAGCCTCCCACTAGCTGGACAGATGACCTGCTGAGGGTGGTGGGAGTCCGCTGGATTGGTCTGGGACCGGTCAATGTAGCAACGCTTGGGGGAGACCTATGTCCAGCATTGGACGTCTTTCGACTGAAATAATGATCGCCCTGAACATTGCGTCGGACGCAGCGTCGAATATTCGTAAAAATGTTACATTACATGGAAATGCTTTAGGAAACTGAGTATTTGTCTAAATTGTACCATTCGTTAGAACGTTACATTACATTGTAATGCTCGCGTGGAGTATTTTTTGTCCGTTCTTTACCATAACAAGCTACGTTTCCAAATAGACGGTTGAATCAATTATTATTACTTGTAAATTTTAATTGTTGACGTTCAAAAGTGCCGCTTAATCGCCTAGTTGAAAAAAAAAAACAATACTTTGTCTTCGCCAAAATGACAAATGCTTCGCGAAAATGCTCTAGTGTATACTCACCGTATACACTAGAGCATTTTCGCGAAGCATTTGTTAAGGGTTGTAGAGAAGCGGGTAAGATGTGCTATAAAGATTTGTAAGGTTAGCTAAGCTTGCATCCCTAGCGAGGAAACGAGGAATGTGATTCCTTTTTAAGTCACCTACGAATCTTAGCTCAATTCTGATGGGAATCAGGGTAATATGTTATATAAAATAGGGTAGTATGTTAGTAAAAAAGTGAATAGTTTTTTTACTTAATATTATGTTAGTATTGTGTCCTAGTATTTACGTTGTCTAGCTCTATCTCAGTGTCAGGACCGCCTGAGGTGGTAAAAGCCTCCTCCGGGCTTCCAATTATCACAAAGTCTAGCTGTTCTGGCCCAGTTTTTGACGATGCCATCTTTCCACCTTTTAAAAGGCCTGCCTCTTCTCCTTTTAACATATCTGGGGGTCCAGTTTTTTTATGATCTGGGCCCATAGTTGTGGTTCCGGCCTTTGGATTTGTCCTGCCTATCCATTTAAGTAAAGAAATAACTTAGCTTAGCTATAATCCTGTAACCAGCTTTACTGTTGGAATCTGTTATGGAATTGACACGTAATGGGATATGCAGGTATGTGGATCGATAGTGGTCACAGATGCCGAACATTGCAGACAATCAAATGGAAATCGTGTGTGTTGATTGCATGAGCATCGAGTTATTGCTTCTAGATTAGTTAGTACGTAGTATAGTGTGTAGTGCTATTCTGGGTGCATCGTCCTCACATATATGTATTTTTTAATGCATGTACTTATGTAAATATTGTAAAACACATTTTTTTTTAAAAGAGTTTGTATGAAGTTTCTTGTGCGTTCTTCTCCATAACAAGCTACTTTGCCGAATGCACGGTGGAATGAAATTTATTACTTGTAAACTTTTATTTTTAATTGTTTGACGTTCAAAAGTGCCGGTTATTGGCCTAGTTGAAATAAATATATTTTACTGACTTTGATTAGTTTAGTTAACATTTAAAACTATACTTGCTAGTGACCCGCCCCGGCTTCGCACGCATAGTAGAGCATATTATTACTACATTTTTTTTTTAAATAAGTACCTATCTACCATACTCAAAACAGAACAGATCGCATGATCTTGAAAGGTGAACGGCAGATTTTGTACCGCATACTTCTTTTGTTTTTCGGTTATAGAAATTTTTAACACTTATTAAGGCAACTAAGCCATTTATTTTCATGTAAGTTTACTATTTTAGAACTTCGGATTAATTATTAATATCAATTAAAAGAAAAAAATATTAAAACAAAATTTTAATAAATAAACGTAATAAAATCGTATACTAAACGCAGTTATATTTTTAGAAAATAAATATTTAGAAATATAAATAACATTAAATATAATCAAACTCATCATTATCAAATAGTTGCAGTCCGCTGCTGGACATAGGTATCTCCTAATGCCCTGAGTAGGTACGATCCTCATCTCAATCTACCTACATAATGGTAGTAAAACACTACAAATATAGCAACAAACAATTTACACATTTTGTAACAAAATGCAACATGTACCTATATGTAACAATCTACATTGGTACTCTAGTAAATAACATTAAAAATAAAACAGCTGATAACTTTTACGTCCCAAGTTCAAAAAATCTAAGAATTTAAAAAAGGATTATCTATCATATTAACTACCAATTAAACCAAAAAATATCCTAAAACAGAAAATTTTATTAGCGGTACGAAATTCCCATAACGTAGTGGCACCAATGCTCGACACTTTTAGGAGATAGTGGGCTTCTTTATAAAATTAAAGTCATTGAGTCATCTTTAAACCAAAAGTAACAATTGAATATTGTGAAGTATATCCTTGAGATAAGAATAGGGTGTATTATTTTTATTAACTATACATAGACTAGAAAAAAATCCAATAAAATAAAAAAAGTGTATAAAACACCAATCATCGACACTGAATCTCCAATAATCAACATCCAGTTATCGACAGTTACCAGTTACCGACACCCAGTTATCGACTTTTACCCGTAAGGTAACCATCGCTAAATTATAACTTATATCACATTCAACGTATAAAATCTCCACATCAGACTCTTTTGAAGTCAAACCTTCTTGAACGGTATTCTTTGCTTTCTTAATGTTTTATTTTTCTTTTCATTGGTTAACTGTACTTTTAATGTCTTTTTTTCTATTCTGTCTTGCTCTTTCTTCTTTTCTTGTTGTTTTTTATTTTTCTCGTGATGAAATTCCACCAGCACAGTAACTACCAAATTTCGCTAGCTTTACTTGTTACAGTTCGTGGAATTTTTCTCGTTTCATTCTATATTTATAACTATCCAAATTTTTCGGCCTAAACAAACTCCTCTTGAAAGGAGATGGAACAACCACTCCAAAAGCATTTTCCAAATACTTCTTTTCTGGTGTTGTGTAGCTACTGCAGTTCCATGGCTATTAATTCCTATTGCTATAAGGAAACCAGAGGAAAATTTTGGTGGTGGAAGTGCTTGGTCGATTATTGTATCAACTGTGCCGTTATGATAAGTCTTGCATTTAAGTATCTCCTGTTACTTCAGGTGAACCGATCGGTGAAGTAAGTTCCGGTATTAAAACAAGTTGGTTAATATTAGTCTTGTTGATATTTTTAGGCTGTTAGAGGCTCTTTAGATAAATCGGTCTGTGATACCTCGCCTCAATGTGTCTGACGTTGTAGGAGCATCAAATGAATTTGAATCACATATCGCGTCTTCGGATCGGATTGGTTTTAGTCGCGGTTTCTTTTTCGGTTTGTCTAATTTCAGACATATCGATGTAATTATGACCAAATAGAAAAAAAAACCCGCTCGGAATCCATTTTGGACGCCATCTTTTCTTATATTTGTGAGAGCTTTTTGCAGCACTGGGGCAATGTTGTCTTTCCGACAAACTGTGGCTAGGTTCTCCACTTTCCGTTTTATCACGCCTTTTTCCAATGAGCGTCCATCGGTTGCAGAATATGCGTAATATAGTGTATAAAGTTACGACTCCAATATCATTTTATGAGCAAAAATTTGATAAATGAAGCGTCAGGTGTGATTAGTGATAATGCACAAAGAATAATGACTGTATGGTCGTTTTTCCAGGTACTACGAAATGTTTTGCAGCAACTGCAATTTTTTCGCCATTTTTTACAGCCTCAACGCGCAGCTTTTTCTAATTGGTCGGGTGTATTATTTTTCTCAGAGCCATCTGTATGAACCAATCATCGACACATATTATTACCCAATTATCGACACTGTCGATTACTGGTCGCTCGACTTTGATTAATCTATTTCAAATATCTACCAAATACGCAAAACAAAAAGAACTATATTCGCTTGTCACATGAAATATTTTTCAAAAAATTATTATCGACACGTGTCGATTATTGGAAAAGTCAGTTTTTGAAAACCAGTGATCGACACCATCAATTTACTATTATCAAAATAACATTAAACTTCCGTTATAACAAAAATCGATCTTATAGTCCTTAAATAACTCGTGAAAAACATCAAATACGAGGAAATCACATTACATTAGGATAATTAACAAAAAAATGTACCCACTTCCTTATGGATTTCTCTAAGGAATTCTGCTATTTTAACCAGATTTCTAGCCGCACTCAGTTCCCTGCCTCAATTTTGTTTGAAAATGGCGGATTACGCTCAATTTTCAATGGGAGCTAGTCAAAAGTATGCTGTATAAGGAACAATGTTTGCTTAGTAAGAAATCGGTTGCCTACTCTTATTTTATAGGATCAAAAAAAAAAGTGTCGGTTATTGGTTCTTGTCGATCATTGGTGCCACTACGTTACAAGCCTGCCGTTCGCCTGTTACTTTAAAAAATTTCTCTATGTAAAACAAAACCAACACAATTGCAACCTTCCAACAACACCCAAAAAGAAAAGAAATACGCCTCCAGTTATCACCTAATTGTAAAAACTGTAAAATTATAAACATGCGCTCCAAAAGTCGGTTTATTATAGATAGGAATACGCGGACGCGCGCGTTGTCGCTCGGCTTGTATTGCAATTTGCAACAGAGGGGTGGGCGACAGTGATTTATTTCCGCGCGAGTTAGTTTTAATTTTGCGATAACTCCTAAGATATTATTCATTTAATTTTTAGGATGTAAACGATTATCACAATTTGCATGAGTTTAACTGACGTATTTAAGGCGGTAACCCGAGAAAAACGCCGCGCAAGCCGTTTTTCGTGCTGTTTTTAGAAGCTATCTACTCTTTATTTACAAAGAAATATAAATTAATAAAAATATATTAAATTTCTACATAATATTGATTCTAAAATGGTAGATTTCGTTTTTTTTAATGTTGTTTATATTTCACTAATCTCCTTCCAAAAAAAACATAAAAATGAGATATAATTGTTGATAGCCATGCATCTCCTCGTAAAGTGTTCATTAATTATTTTTTGTACTAACATTAATGGATAGACAGTTTAGTAACGAACATTTTGGTAGTTTTTTTTTTCAAAAGACCAAAATTCGATTTTATAAAGTGAGAAAAATAAGTAAGTGCAATCACTTACTTATTAACCGACTTACCAAAAAGGAGGAGGTTCTATGTTCGACTTCTTGTATGTTTTTTATGTATGTTCAACGATATCTCCGTCAATTCTGGACCGATTTTGAAAATTCTTTTTTTGTTTGAAAGAGTATGTTTCGAAATTGGTCCCATTTTAATTTAGTGAAGGTCTGATGAAGAACTTCGGAGAGACAGAACTCTTCAATAAATAACGGCAAAACTCTCGGGATTGCTGCAATCGCATGTCTGTTTGTTGTTTATACCATTTCATAACATAAGATCACGCCGGTACGCTCTAAAGGGGTACGCAGATCTCTCATTTCACCGGTTATGTACAAGTTTCATGTTATTTGGTTAATCTATTTTGAAGTATAGGGACCTTAATAAACAACTTGCTATTAGGTAGGTAAAACTAAAAAAGAAAAAAAAAAAAACTTTTTTGCAAAAAAATACTACCGACTTCCAAATGAAAAACTAGAAAGTGAAATATAAGTTAACTTTTGGAAGTCGGTGTCCATATGGCAAGAAAATGGTTCTTACGAAAGACACCGACTTTTTTTTCACTTTCTAGTTTTTCATTTGGAAGTCGGTAGTATTTTTTTGCAAAAAAGTTTTTTTATTTTTCTCATAGAGAGTGATAAAAAGAAAATAGTAGATTGTTCATCTAGGCAGCAAACAAATATTTAAAGCTCGAGTGACGTACTTTGAATCCCTCGCTGCGCTCTGGATAAAAAAAAACACAGTCGCCTTTAAAATAGTTGTTTGTTTATAAACAATTGTAAGGGGGTTTTGCAGTCTTGCCCCACGTTGGGCGCCAGTTTGTAAGGGGGTTGCGTTGACTGGAAGTCGAGGACGTCACTCGTTCCGGCAGACAGGAAAACGCCAGGTTTTTGTCAGAACGATTTATTTCAGTAATTTCCAACAAGTATGGATGATTACAGAAAATATGTTTGATCACAACAGTAAGTATAGTAGGTTTCCACCAACTTCACTACGCCCGCTTGGACGAGGAAAGCGGTAGATGACCTCTCACCCAAAAAATATATATATGTCATGAAAACTAGCTAGCCAGAGAGTCTTACGCACTTTTCCAAGTAGGATGAAGCGGTATGAGCAACTGGTTAGAAGAATTCTTAAATAAAACAATGTTTGTAGCGAGGGTCATTAACTCGCGGCGATTTTTAACACCGCGATCTAGAAAACAGATGTGAGCGAACAGCGACATCTAGTATCAGTCTTGCGAACAATTAACAATACAATCAATGATAGTAACGCAGTTAGTTGGCTACGCTTACTTGTTGGTAATATTTTACAGCTTTATACACAGATGGCGTTAATGGTAGTAATTATGGTGTGTTACACAATCTAATATTTTCAACAAGCTTTATAGCTTATAGGTCTACCAGAATCTCATGGCATTTTTTATTTATTTTAAATTGTGATTTTCATATGGCAATGTCAATTATCACATGTCAAATCAAAGTAATTGATGTGTCAACCGCTGCTGAATTTTTTTGATATTATCTTGAAAATTTGTTATTTTTGTGAAAATGTCGAAAAACCCACTTCGATCTTAAGCGAGACATAATTGTTTTCAATGTGTATCATATAATAAGGGAAGAAGAAGGCGTAAATCAAACTCAATCTTTGATTTTAAAGTGCGTCGTAGAGTGGACCGGTAAGTTGGACTGACTTGTTTTGATACTTTTAGTTTATTTTATATTTTTCTGATTTAATTTTTATTTCTTTCCATTACTATTATATGGTAAATACACTGGGCACATCGAATGATGGCCGGAAGGAAATGTCAACAGTAATGTAACTGTTACTAATTCTTCGACAAGATATTGATTTTAACGGAGATTGAGAATCTTTGACGTAAGAAAAATACTATGTAATAATCTGCGCCCTGCAGTGGGACGTGTATATAGACGGGAGTTTATGGCGGGATTTTGTCGATTAAAGTTCAGTGGCTGTTAATATTATTTGCAAATTGATTCCTAGTGGATATTGTGATATATTATTGGTGTAGTTTTGTATCTCAACTGTCTCCGCAACTGGACAATTTGTAAAATCATTGACAAAAGCGATCTCGGGATAGTGGAGCGGTGTATTTTATTGTAGTATTGACTGCCTCTGCAAAGCTTACTGGGAAGACTGACTCGATACAATTTGCTGCCAAATACTCCAAAAAACATTAGAATCTGTTACATCCGCATTCTAATGCATACTAAAGAATAAATATAAGATCCAAAACTCTTTCCAAATCGTGGCTAAAAGGTCCTAGCAACCAGGCCATAAAACTTACATAAATAAAGTATATATAGACTGATTCATAAGTAACATGATACATTTTATTATTTTTTACAGACTTTATACATAAAGAGATTGGTTATGAATATGTTAAATGCCAATGAAAAATAACCATTTTGATGGAGAGAGATAACATAAAACTACAAAGATACAAGTTTTTGAAATGCCAGTGGAGTCCATGGAATCGTATTCTAGTTTTCTAGTTCTGAATGAGGTTTTAAGTTATTAGTATGATTTAAATGATTTATAATAAATTAGTACATAAATTAATATTCAATTGATTTATTTTTCCTATGTTAAGAACCCGATGTATAACAACATTATTCATACACATCCCTATAATACTCACAGTGGATCTTTGTATCTCTGAATTGGTTGCAAGACCCCGCGCAGTAGCTATTTTTTGTCAATGTTGAAGGTGAAGATAGCATTGTATAACTGTCTCTTTCACTCGCTTATGTATGTCACATCGACCTATCTCGCTTACTCTATGCAGTATACTCGATGACAAACTGTTTCTTACGCAATGGTTGGCAGGACCAAGTTCAAAAATACAAAGATCCGCTGGGACAACTATAATAAAGGTACCTCATGTTCATTAATACTAAAGACATAAATAAAAATTAAACAGTATCAAGATTGTTTAATCCAATTTCCCCAGTATTGCACACAACAAATTTTTATTTCCACATTTGCCATGAGATTCCGGTAGATCTATATCACATATTGTCATCCGAACCAAAGGCGTAAGCAAAATTACAGTTCTATCGGTTGGGGATAATTGTACACATACTAACTTACAGCAAATTAAATAAAAGCTTTTAGAAGAGATAAAAACAAGAGAAATATTATGAGCAGAGAAATAAAGACATAAAATACCTACATGCATTGTAATATAATTAGTTAACTAATTAAAAACCAGTCAAAAAAATAAAAAAGTAAGGTTCATGCATTAGGTTTATGATTTATGTATGTAAGTTGTACTTTATGCAAACTAATTAAATGAAGAGTACTTTAAATTTTTATTTATTCTAGAAATACTTACATGTTTTAAAATTAGTTATGTACGTATAAGTATAAATGTGTGTGTTCATTCTCGGTCGAAGTTAAAAAACTTTTTCTTTATTCCATTTTGGGTTTCACATACAGTCGCTTCTCATAATAAGAGATTCCACTGTTAAAATCTGTAGTCGCTTTTTTTTAATAAACTTATTTTTTTTACATACCGAGTTTCCTCCGTGCCTCGGAAAGCTCGTTAAGCCGTTGGTCCTGGCTGTCATTTGAAGATCTTTGACAGTAGTTACGAGTAGTCAGAAGCTTGAGATTTGACACCAGTCTTGCCAAGGGGACCGTGTTGCCCAGTTACTGGGTTGTGGAGGTTAGATAGGCAGTCGCTCCATGTAAAACACTGGTACTCAGCTGAATCAGGTAAGACTGGAAACCGACCCCAACATAGTTGGGAAAAGGCTAGGCAGATTGATTAAACTTTGCCCTACACTAGGAATTTCTTTTATATCGCGGGTACATATGCAACAACAGCCAGCTCTCAGTTAGCCGCAATTTAAGTGTTTATAAATTACAATTTTATTTAGGTATCTAATAAAAATATTGCGGCTAGATATTGCCAAGCAACCATGCATGCATCTATTCTTCTATCAAGTATCATTCCAAACAAATAAGTTTTATTAAAATCAAAATTTAAACTTGCAGATTTTACCAGTGGGTTCTTAGGCTATCTGGCGTAAGTACGTATAATAATCCCTTGCTAGTCTTTCAGCCTTAAGAAATATATAGCTTGAAGGAGGCGTTTCTCTTTGACTGAGAGTATACAGAAAAGCATTCACTTGCCTAAATCTTCGCCATAATCTGAAAAAGAGTGGCAAGCAACGAATGAAAGCAAACGATGTCGTAACAGCATCGCCTGCCCAACTTTGAGCGCAAGTTCTGAAGTGCGCAATCAACGGACAAACTTCGTCTTTGTGGAACGGACATAATTTGTCTCATATTTTTGTGAAAAGGATAGTTTATTCAGTATTGAGAAACAATCTACAATATTTTATACTTACTAAAAACTATTATAGGAATGTTTAATGCAATTAATATTCTATTTTAGTTTTATGAATGTATCATTTGATTAATATTTTATTTTAATGTTAACGAATGTACAATTTAATTGATTTTTATTTTAATGTTTATGATTGTACAATTTAATTTATATTTTATTTCAATGTTCATGAAAGTATAATTTAACTGATATTCTATTCTAATGTTTTATGAAAGTTTATTTTAATAATTTTAACATTTTATATTTTTATAATGCATGTATTTTTATGTTATATTGGTGATTGGAAATAAATTGGTTTTATTAGTATTGTTATAATTATGTTATAAAGATGTAAACTTTGTGAGTTTGTTTGTAGAAAGTAATCTCTGGAATAGCTGAACCGATTTTGAAAATTCTTTTACCAGTAGTAAGCTACAGCTTCTTTCTGAGTGTCATAGGCTTTTTATTATACGTAAATATAACGGGTCCTGCGGGGTAGGCCACAGGAGCGAAACCGCGGGAAATGTATTGATAATATTAAAATTTGATTTTCGAATGAGCGTGCTCTTCACCTCGACTTCGATGGTGGAAAGGATGGAACGAGCTTTGTCCAGACAACGCATGTTCAGGCTGACGGAATAAGAAGGTTCTAGTTACCTTTTTTTTTTAATGGGACGATCCAACCGCACTTTTCCCAAACCACTGCAACTCCTGAAAGCCTGAATCAACATGGTGACCAAACCCGGTGGCAAAGACGAAGTCCCAGAGAATGAATTTAACTGTCTAGGATCCCGCAACGTAACTAACCAGAAAAGAATATTCTGACTATGTCCAGCAGCGGACGTCTTTAGCTGAAATGATGATGATGATGAATTATGATCAGTGGCTTTTTGGCAGAAAGGTCAAAACAATATGGACTTACTTTCATCTGTACCTGTATCAAAATTATCCGAAGGGCTTATATGATTTCAATAAAGCCAAAAGAAACATAGCTCGGTAAACCTATGTGTGTATGTTAATGTACAAAGGATAATAATCCTACTACTATATAAACTTGAAACGGATTTTGATAAAACTTAACAGAAATATGAGCTTGTACATCAGAATAACACATAGGCTATAATTTATAAAGATATTAGGACAAGTACTAATATTACGCGGATGGAGCCGCGGGCGGCAGCTAAACAAACGTAAGGTCAAAGTTAATCCATATCAGACGCAACCATCTGTGGCGTATCGCAGCATCAGTTGGAGGCAGTGTATCCCAAGTTTGTGTTATGTCGAGATAGTTCGCGCTTCTAGTGTTAGAAGATTGTTACGAGATTTGTGCTGTGATTGTTGATTTTAGACTGTTTATGTAGGTGTTACTAACACCACAGTTAAGACTAAGACGCTATTGTTATAGTTTGAATTGAATATAGAGCCAAAGTTTTTTTAAGTAAAGCCAGGAATTTAATAGACGGACTTGAACGCGAACCATGTTCGCTACTTAGGTCTGTCATAGAAGTCGCGGATAAATTTGAAAGAGAGTTACCATAGCCCTGGCACAAGTAACTGAAGGAACACGGGTGGGTTTTAGTCAGGCAAACTCTGACACGCCACGGATTTGCCCGCTGGAATGTCTGCGGGCAAGTTGGTCCAGTGAATTCCTTGCTCAAATAAAATAAATAAAAACAATAAATCAAGAAACGATTATTGCTAACAAAGTTGTCTATATGCTTGCTAAAAGTTAGAACATAGGTTTTTTTTCAGGTTTAACGGCGGCCCCCAAACATTTGTTTGTCAGGCACAAGGCTGTTTCTGTTAAACAAAATTTTACAAGGATAGGATAGATGGACCCCTATTCCGCACTCCCATTTGGTCCGTTGTGCGTGCAGGCCTCCTCTCTGTGAGAGGGAATGGGCCGTAAACCAGCACGCGGGCCCAGTGCAGGTTGATGGGTGTCAAATGTCTTCGAATTTTTGGTTCTGAGACATGCCGGTTTCGTCACGATGTTTTCCTTTACCGTTTCGAGAGCAGTGGTTTTCTTCTTCTAGTTTGAGAATGTGGCCACTTCCTTGTGTCAGAGTTAATTAAGTCGCCACTGAGAACCCCACAGGCTTCTGACTTGGCTATTTCAGACTTACATTAACTATATAAAGTCCAGGTTTCCTCACGATGTTTTCCTTCACCGTTGCCTGTGATGTCCAAGAAAAATTAGTAAGTACATATGAATTAAATTAAATTAATGAAAGAGCAGTGGTGATGAAATAAATTACACAAAATAAAGTGCCTGCCTGGCTTCGAACCCACGATATACAACTTGTAAGTCGCGGCCGTTACTACTGGACCTCTCCATAATATGACTATTTTGCCATACAGCTCCTTTCTCCATTTTATTTATGCTATAAATGTTTTAATAGACATTTACTAGAGTGGCCTTATCACATACAAGTTTAAACAATAAACAAACGCCATTCTACAACGAATTGCATTTAAACATTCATCTGGTCTCGTCAACTGTATAAAATAAAGGCAAGACCACACTAGCGTTGCGGCTGTGCACTGCAGACAACTGGAAGAAGCTATGAGAAAAAAAATATGCCCAAATTTATTAACATACAATTCAGTTCAGTTCAAAAGAAAAAAGATACGATAAATTTCCAAGTATTATTCTTTAAAGCGATTCCTAATGAATAAATATTTATACAATGCTAAACAAATCCTTTAAATCTTTATATCTTTCATCTTTTTGGCAAAGTGCGGTGTTTATGACATTTTCTTCCTTCCTTTAAAACAGGAAAAGAGAGGAAGACAATTTTCCTCTGCGAACGTCCGCGTCGGTTCTTTATCTTTGCGATAAAACAGCTCCGATATCAAGTACAGTCGAACAAACTGATTGGTAAACAGGCCGCAACAACAACAACAGACAGGCATCTTGCACAGCTACTTTAACATAATAATAATAATATAATCTTTATTCATATAAAAACAGATTGCAGTACATGTAACAGTTTTACAAAGTGGGTAGTTATAAATATCTGACAATCAAGTGGGTGACGCGCTGTCCTCCTTGCTAGGCTATGAAATAGCCTGTATTAAGGAGTAACAGTGCCGATACCCTCTAATTGTATTTCTACAATATAATTTTTACAAGTTATTTTTAAATTCTTAAAATCTACAAATATTAGAGCGCGAGCGCATTTGTGTCTGTGTGCGTGTGTGTGTGAGTGAGCTTGTGTGTTTGTGCGTGTGTGCTGAGTGTGCGTGTATGAGTTTGTGTGTGTATGTATGTGCGTGAGCGTGTGGGTGTGTAAGTCAATGTAAGCGTGCGTAAGTAAGGAGATTGGATTTGTGTGGGTCTATGTTTTGGGTGAGTGGTACAATATACAAACTTATCATAATTTAATTAAATTAAATATTTTTCTGTTTCGTCGTAGTTCTTATTTTGAAGGAATGTGCGAACGGTCTTTTTACAATTATGATAAGACAATTTATATATTGGACAATTCTTGTTTATTGTATTGTAAAGAGACGGACCTAAATAATAAAAGAATCTTCTAGTAAACGACAAGCGAGCTTTTGGAGGAGTACATATTTTATATTTTCGGCGTTTGGTAATTTCAATGTAGGGGGTTATGCGGTGTTGCAACAGAATTAATTGTAAAATAAAGTGTTGCCGCACGTTGAGAACGTTGCAGTTTTTGTATAACTGATCAGTTGGATAAATTAGTGGACGGAAGGTAGCCACTTTCAGTATGGCGCGATGTGCAATTTCTAACGGTTTAAGGATAGTTTTTGCAGCACCACCCCAACATGGAATACAATAGGTAATAATAGATAGGCATAAGGCAAAATATACATTACGTATAATTATAGGATTAGCAATATTTCTTAAGGTTTTGAAGATATATATAAGTTTGCGAACTCTGCCAGTAAGGACATTAACATGAGATTTAAATTTAAGATTCTTATCTATGTTAACACCTAGGTATTTGATTTCATCCGTAGAGGATATAGTTGCACAGTGGCATGAAACTTGAGTCTGAAAATTGCATGTGTGAGCTTTAAGTGATATTGGTGGGTTTGGTTGGGTAGCAGAACTGATCGAGTAGGTAATGAACTTGGTTTTAGAGGTATTAAGTGTGAGCATATGGAAATAAAGCCAGTTTAGCGCTACATTAAAGCCATGCTGTGCCTTGTCTTCGAGTTCAGACCAAGTGTTAGCGACAAAAGTGATAGCAGTGTCATCTGCAAAGGATGTTATCTTGGTATTTGGAATATTTATATTGCATAAGTCGTTTATAAACACTAGAAATAATGTGGGTCCCAATATGCTTCCTTGTGGAACGCCATAGTAGATGGGGAGCTCATTGCTGCTGTGACGGTCAATCTTGACTATCTGGGAGCGATTTGTGAGGTAGTTTTGAAACAGATCAAGTTGCAATCCCCTGACACCCATCTTTTCAAGTTTGAGTAAGAGCGAACGAACGGGAACGGTGTCAAATGCTTTCGCAAGGTCTAAGAATATCGTAAGGACCTTTTTATGACTGTTCAGGTTGTGTACGATATTGTTAGTTAATTCCTGAACTGCGTCACAGGTAGACTTGTTTTTACGAAATCCAAATTGTTGTGGTGATATAAGTTTGTAATGTTCTAGGTAGTATACAAGTCTTTTATTGATAAGCCGTTCTAGTACCTTGGATAAGGCAGTCAGTACTGCAATGGGACGGTAATTATTCGGCAGGTTCCCGTCGCCTCCCTTGAAGACTGGGTGAATGATTGCCTTTTTAAAAGAAGAGGGAAAGACGGCAGTGTCGAAACATAGGTTAAAAATATGGCATAGTATGGGTGCCAGGGAGGTTGAGTACCTCTTCAGGATGTAAGGTGATATCCCATCCCAGCCAGTCGCAGCATCAGAGCGCAAAGAATGGATGACTGTTGTAATTTCGTCAAGGTCAGTAGGGTCGAGGACGAACGATGAAGTCGATGTGATATCAGAAGTGGGTTGAGTAGCTGTCAATGGCTGTGTAGTACTGGAGTGAATTAAATCATTTGCAAGCCTCTCGCCAATGTTTACGAAGTATGAGTTAATAGTGTTGCAAGATTCAATGGGTGAAGATGACAAAGTTAGTAATTGAGCAGATGTATTCTTAGTTTTAGTAGTGTTAGTTACTCGTTTAATAGTGTCCCATAGTGTTTTTGGGTTTTTACTAGCTTTGTTTAGTTCCTCTGTATCATAAATTCTCTTTGCTTTCTTTAAAATACTTATACAAAAATTTCTGTATCGGAGGTAAGTAATTTTTAGAACTTCATTTCCTGGGAAATTTTTAACTTTCTTGTGTAGAGTATCCCTGTTTCTTATGCACCGTAATAAACCAGGTGTGATCCACGGTTTAAGGATTCTCTTTTTCGATGAAACTTTTTTAACTGTGGTATTTTCAGAAATGGATACAGTCATTAAGTTCAGTAATCTATCGGTAGCTATATTTGCGTCTTTTATACTGAAAATAGGAGTGAAGTCCAGTTTTGATATTGATTTGTCAAGTCCTTCATAGTCAATTTTTGTTATAAGGGAATTTGTGACCGTTCGTAGACATTTATCGTGAATGCAAAGTAAGGAGGAGGAGTGATCAGTTATTGTGGAGCTTAAGACAAATGTGTGGGTGGGGGAAATTGTTTTGAGGAACGTGTGGTCCAAACAATTGCCATCCCTGGTCGGTAAGGTGTGGGCAGGAAGATAACCGTGAAAAGCGAGGCAATTTAGGTAATCGTGGGAGCGCATGTCAGATGTCGTAGGTTTGATGTCCACGTTCAGGTCACCTGTTATAACTACCGATTTAAATCTATGCAGTGACGGAAGAATGTTGTTAAGCACTGTGAGAAAGCTGTTTATATTATCTATTGACGGCGATCGATAAATACAGATTATTGCCAAGTCAAAGTTAATTTTTATAATCAGACCCGATGCAGATCGGTGGAAATCTGGTTCTTCGCATGTAACAGACAGGTCCGACTTCGAATACACCACTACACCATCACTCTGATTTATATGTTTGGTGGTCATGAAAGCGGAGTAATTATTGAGAATTGGGATAGTGCTATTGCTAGAACAAGGTAACCAGCATTCAGTTAAAACAACCAAATCGCAATCGAAAGAAATTCGGTGCAGAAGCGTTTGCAAGTTTAAGAAGTTACGGTTTACAGAGCGAATGTTTTGTGTCAGGATTTTAATGAAGTTATTAGGACATTTCACAATGGAGAGTGTTTCCTCAGGTGCGCATGTATAGGTTGTTGATACAGATAGTTCGTCGATGTTGTCAATTAAATTTTTTATGGTATTATGCATTTTTGCGGCAAAGTAAAACTAGTTTGATGGTTACGAGAAAATAGGGTGGTATTAGTTTTAGGGACGTGTGTGGAAAGCTTATGATTGGGGGTAATAAATTTAAAAACGCATTTTTTATGATATTGAAGTAGCTCGGTAAGCAATAATAGGGATGAACGCAAGCATATGTAAAGGGTGTATACGGTATCATGGTGAAGTTGTAATATGTTGGTGTAGAGTTATTAATGTATAAGAGTATGTTGTGTTGATAGTAATAGTTAAGTGTGTAAGTTTTGTTTATGTTTGTATTTAGTATTTTAACATATAAATTCGAAAAAATCGTTAAAGAAATCAAATAATACGTGTGATATATCAGGGTATACTTAAATGCAAGTAGTCATGCTTTGATGATTGTCGCCAGCTGCTTCAGTTGTTCTTCGCTTTTTACCAAGATAGTCTGGCTATCAGGATCCTTTTTTAGCATAACTCTTCCATTTGAAGTCCAACAAAAGTTATACTGGTGTTGCTTAGCGTGGTTTCTAGTAAGGTAAAATAACCTTTTAGTATTCGCTGTTAAAAGCTCAGTGATGTAAATAGGTGTTTCCTGTGCAGATTTTATTTTCAGATGGGTTGATTTTATCTTGTCTTTGGGATTGCGTTTATTATAGTCTTTAACATGAGCAAGAAAATTCGTTTTCGTCAGCGTATTGCTGAACTCGACTGATAAACTCGATGTTAAGTTTTCTTTTTTTGAGGGTAGTCTTACAATGTCCCGGATATTAGCAGATTCTGATTCAAGGCCTATATGTCTTGATAGGTGCGTAATAGTTTCATACAGCATGATTTTGGTCTCATTCTGCCTTTTGGGTACATTGCGTAATTCTATAGAGGTCTTGATAAGATTGTGGTCGAGAGTTTCCAACTTGTTTTCTAGCGTAGCTAGCTGGATTGCCATGGAGCCACGTAGATTTTCTAGTCCCATAATTTTATTTTCGAGTGACTGTAATTGATCTGAGACCGCTGTCATTGCCTTTTCGAGATCGTTATTTGTGACCTTTATTTCCGTATAGTGATTTTTTATCTCTTTAATATGACCTTCCAATTTGTCCAAGCGGGTGCTCTGAGTACACATCATCTCACTGATCATCTTCTTGATATCATTTTTAAAAATATCCAGGTCATCACCGCTGACTTCATCTGAAAGGCATCTGCGTTTGGCCCTCTGGGTGATTTTCCCTTCTAAGTCTTCATCTGCATGCAGCTTCCGGATATCAGACTCCGAACGCGATGAGAACTGATTTGGAGGAGTTTTGACTGTTGCCTTAGGCATGTTATCCTAACTTGCTAATTTGTATATTCAGAATCGCTAATCGCTATCGCTCTTGAGTTATGGCAGCCGACAAGGATGACGCACGGCACGGCTTACGCGCAGCAGGCTCCGCCTTCTATCTCCGTCTTGACTATTGCCGGCTTGTTTACTCCAGTACTATGCGTTTCGCGTTCTCTTCAAGCTTTATGCGCGCCTAGTACTTTGCGAAATATATTTAAAATTTAATTTCGAAATAACTATTAATTTGGAATAACAATTTAAGAAAAAATATCTTGTACGGAATGCACGTCTAAACGCTTTTGTGGTCCGAGGGGTAGGTGAAATAAAAAACATACCATTGACACTGTATTTTTAGGGTGTGTATGGTCACACTGCAGGGCCTTTTTCTGCTTCTTTCTCTTTTCCAATCTTCTTCCTTCTATCTTAAGCTTTTATAAAACAATTCTGCATGAACGCATCAAGCTCGATCTGTCAATTGTTTTTTGTTTCCATCTGGTACGATCTCTCAGGAGATTGCTCTGAACCAACACTGTGTTTAATTTAGCCCATGTTCCGTTCAACAAACGGAAGTGTCAAGACCAGTGCCGTTCAATCTTGTCTGGTATTAACCAACCAAATACTGTCATGAGGCAGTGTACCAATTTTGGTGTATACACCAAACTCTTTGTCCGTTAGTACCTATATACTCGTGTTACTGTTTAGCATACAAAATATCAATGTTTCCTGGAACACTATGCGGCGGTAATATGGCCTCACCTTAACTGCTCAGTATGCAATGCTCTCCTAATAATAACTTGCTTTACACAAAGTTTGTGCTGTAATAACATTTGAAATGTTCACAGGTATTTTCATATTTTATATATACACTGTATATTTATACTTTCTAGTTCTATTTCATGTATTGTTTGATCAGCATTTGATATGCAGTTCTGAGCTATTCTAGGATTATGCTAGAGAGTGTAGTTGTGATTTAATGACGTCATGTCGTGATATGGCTGGTTTATTGGGCATGTAATGGTTGACGCAGTGATGGAGATTTATTTCTATTTAAGCGCCGATTCCCTTGAGTAGCTGATTTTAAAATGAGAATCACGTCTAAACTGCTAATCGCAATTTTTTGAAAAAAATATATGTTATATTAGACCATTTCTTAATAATTTGATCTAAGCAAAATTTCAGTTTTATTCGTATAACATAGTGTAAAATTAATTTGCAAAGTTATGTCTAAAACGGACAAAAACACGATAATCACACCAAAACCGCTCGGCGTATTTTAATGAAATCGACACCATCTCAAAGACATTTTAGTTATCTACATTTTGATCTGAAGTTTTTTTTTTAAAGTCATAGAATAATAAGGAAAGTACAAAAAACTACTAAATTTTGAGTCGCGCGGGTGTGAAACGAGTGCGCGTTTTGTTCCCTCAAGGTCGTTGGCGTTAGTCGTCGTCTTAAAATTCGGGGGAGTGGTTTAGAATTGAAAATTTTGCGCGATATATATGTTTTTATATCTATTCTAATAAGTTATAAGGAGCAATTCTTGTATATAAATATATAATCTGAATCTCGGAAACGGCTCAAACGATTTACATGAAATTTAGTATGCAGGGGATTTCAGGGACGATAAATCGATCTAGCTAGGTTTCATTTTTAGAAAACGTATTTTCGCTATTTTCACCCGAGCAGAGCTCGGTCGCCCAGGTACTTTTTATATCACACGTAGATATACTTATACATATACAAAGACGAAGTTCTAAGAAATATTCGCATCTAAATAAGGACTCTAAAGAAAACCTGATATTTAATTAAGCAAAATTTACGTAGTCTCAAAAGTAAGGAATACGCAAATAGGTAAAAGATCCTACCACTATTATAAACTTGCGACTTTGTGAGGGTGGATGGATGGATGTTACTCTTTGACGCAAAAACTACTGAACGGATTTTGAAGAAACTTTACAGAAATATAACACATACATCAATATAACACACAGTAATATTATAAAGGCGAAGGTTTGTGAGTGTATATGTGTGTTTGTATATTTGTTACTTCTTCACCCTCAAACGGCTAGACGGATCTGAATGAAAATTGGCACAGAGATAGATTATAGTAAGGAATAGCACATAGGGTACTTTTTAACCCAGAAATATGTTCCCTCGGGATAAGTTTCGACTTCTCAGAATCTAGTAATTTAAAAAGATATTGGGTGAAGTACTAATTCCACGAGGGCGGAGCCACGAGCGGCAGCTGGTTATATTTAACCATTTATCTTGTTAGCTTGTTCTACCCCATTCTTTTTTTATTTATTTAAAGAGGGTTTTATCTAAACAGATTATGCCACCCTCATCGTTACAAATCAACTTTAAAAACTAAAAAGAACTAAAATAAATTACTCTTTATCGCAAATTACCCCTGCGTTTAATACCAATGTAACGAGTCTGTACATAGTCCTGGCTGCTTTCGATGTAGGAGCAGCAAGGAAATAAAGAAAAAAAAAAATATTTATTTGTGACCCGCACAGGAGACACGAGAAATAAGCATACAATTAAACAATAATAAAATAAAAACCTCGTGCGAGACCAAAAAGGCTCCTATCTCAGCATGTGCAGCGATAACCAGAAAAGGTACTAACGCTGCGCTGATATTCTGATAGGGCCGACTGTTGATGCCACGGACACACTTACGGAAACGGGACTTATATAATAAAATAAAATAGAAGAATATATAAATAACAAACAAAATAGAATAAACATACCCCAGTCTCGTTCATAATATTATAAAACACCATCCACAATTTTAGTCTCCCCGGCTCGTTCCGGACACACTCCATCATGATATGGTAAACATCTTCAACAAGGTTGCAGTCCACACAGTTGGAGATGCCACTTTATATGTGTCCGGAGCGTAGTCTGAGGGCTGTTATGATCGTTTGCCTTCCCATGTTGGCACTGTCCAACCACGTATTTTTAGGAACGCTTGGCTGTTTAGTGGCATACCATATCCCTTTACTACCTATCCCACTCTTGGGCAAAGGCTCCACTCTACTTCATGCACCTTCCAAATGTACAATATTATTATTTTCAAATCCATTTAAAAAATATCACCCATTCTGCCATCCAAAAAGTCTAACATCACACACTTACGTCAGCGGTTCAATCCAATTTATTTCTCCAACTTGAATCGTCTAAGTAAAACATGAGGTTAACTTGGACGCCCGATTCCACGCGCCAGCTGGTCAAACTCCGCGGGTCAACTTCACGGAGAGGTCTCCTTCAATGTGTGGACACCTGAGAAAATACGGACTGTGATTACACTTCTCTTCAACTGTATTTTTTACTTAAGAAAATGTTCTTGAGAACGGTTAAATGAATGTAGGTTAAATCTGCTCGCATCGGACAATTTGTTATTTTCTTGTAGTTTTCTGTATCTGCTTAGCCTTTACTCAAGTAAATTGTGATCGGCTTCGAGTCGTAACTGACTGAAGCTTAATACCAGTACTTAAAATAGAGCGACTGCTTGTCTAACCTCGATATATTGGATGACACCCTTTGGTGAGACAGGTTGTCAGATTTCAGCCTCTTGATTACCCTTAACGACTATTCTCTTGTAGTTTTACTTGTATGAAATCACAAAACCCGTTTGGGTTTCATAGCGGTCGGCGGGCGTATTACGTAAGGAACAGCAAGCTGCAATAATTGTGCAATAATTGCCCGATCAATTTAATGACCCGGCTACTGAGGCTTTTAAGACAAGCATTTTTTAACAGTCCATTTTAACAGAAGCTTATTATACTTGGCCAATGATTTTTAAAAATTATCGTTTGTTCATTCAATGATTTATAAAATTTATCGTTTATAAAATTTATTATTGCCAGCGCGTCAACCTTTTTGGCATGTTATGCTGACGTAGTCAAAACTACCATAAAATGCCTTCTCCACTTTACCGAGAACACGTCTGTTTCTATGATTCAACAAATGGTCCAGTCGGCTAGACATTTGAGACACAGAACTACACCAATTTGTCATTACTGTATTCACTAGGAATTAATTTGCGGATAATTAAATTAACCACAAAATAATACACGAAAATATGCCGCCAAAAACTCAAAAACTTCTGTACCTAATCAGTCAAAAACCATGCGTAAAACGAAATGATCGCGATCACCTTGCGATTAATTCACATTTTAGTTCGCAGATGTTTATTGTTAGCAGTGCTGTAGTAAAATTATTATGGTATGGCTATCGCTCATACGCGGATTTGCGATTAAAGAGCAATTATTTCACAAAAATTACCCTGCCAATTTTTTTACGTAAAGCGAAAATCGCGCGATGATTGCTGTGCGCAATTATTGTTCATTGCTGTTTTATACGAAATATGTCTGCGGTTCATAAAATATGGCGGTATGCCTATAGCGTAGCATGTTCGCAGCATTAGGCGTAGCAGTGGTAGCAAGCGTAGCTGAGTTAAAAACAACTCGTACTGCAAGCGTAATGATGCTGGTACCTAAATTAATACTTACACTATCATCCTATTATTTTACTTTTGACAGATGCACGCCTATGAAATTTCATAATTATTAACAGGCAACTAAAGACAATCAAATGCAATACTTCATGAACGCTTACAGTAGTGAAGCGATGTGCATTTTTGGTTCCATTAATCCAATAAATTAAAATTCACAGTTAAATCGAATTTATGTAGCAATAAATATCGCATTGTAAATTGAATATTTGTTACCTAATAAAAATGTAATTATAAATAAGATTTACAACTAAGGTTCATCCTTCCAATAAAGGTTAAATTTTGAAAAAAATATTATTGGATACAGAAAAACAGCAAATAAAATAATTGCGATTTTATTATGATGAATCGTTGGATTCTTCTCCACATAAACTGGCATCTTCACTTGAATAAAATCATGTGTTATCATAGGTATGTTAAATCGATTAAAATTTCTTAATTCGTTGAATGTTATAGGAAATCTAATCGGTACGGCCTTAGTTTATCACTATACTTCATAAAAGATAGCTTGATCTCTGCGACAGCAGTCAGTATCAATACAGTAACAATAGCGCTTGACAGGCTAACAATAACGTATACGTCAGTTTGACATATGTCGCAGAGATCAAGCTATCTTTTATGAAGTATAAATCATTAATTTTTATGCTGTCAAAAGTAAAATAACAGGCTGGAAGGAGTCTAGTACTAACAAAACCTTTTCTCACAAAATTACAATCAACTTAATGCCTCCACCTGAAAACATAAAGCAAATTAACATTATGAAAATGAACATCTCATACAATTTAAATGTGCCGAGTACACACTAAATCATCGCGTTTGGTCGCTCAAGTATTTCTTGGGCAACTTTATTTCGTTAGCTAAGACTTTAAGCAACCTTAAATCATGAAGACCGGCTTTATTTAATTTAAACGCGTTGGTTTATGATGAGAATTGTTGTTTATGAATGTGGTGTGAGTTTGGGGAGGGAGCGAGAGCGATTCAATGAGAGAGATGAAAATTTTCTATAGACAGTATTAATTGCTCAAACTGGATACATAATTGAGAAATTAGGTAAACGGAAATGCCAAACTACGTACAGTTGTTCCAAACGCCTAGTTGACACTTCGCGTGACCCATTTTATCTTGGTAGGAGAATAAGTATTGCCATACAACGTGGCAATGCTGCCAGTCTTTTGGGCACATTACCAGTGGACAACGATGTGCAGGAGTATTTCAACGCCATATTTTAGTTTAGTATATTTTTAGGTTTAGGTAGTGAGTAGTTTTTGATTAAAGTGTACATGTTTGTAGTCTTAGTTAATTAAGTATTTTATACACTGTGTATACTTTTATCTATGTAAATAAAATTATTTGAAATGACTTTTATTAAAAGCGCTAGGTAAACGATCAGTCTTATTTTATTTTTACGGAGTATATTAAACCAAATAACACGATTTGTGTCCCAAAGTACGCAATTGACGAGCTGGCAATGACTAGAGTTACATGAGATACTTATAATATAAGTTGTGTGTGTGTTCGCATGTTTGAATTGTCATGGGATTTCAGTTTATATGGACGTGACACATACTGCTCACTGTCACTTGATTAGATTGGAAGTGTTGCCGATGCCGCCTCTAGCAGCTTCCGCCAAGACGTAACCGTGATCTGAGTTTAATGGAGTTACGTTTTTACCCGACTGCCGAAGGAGGGTAATGTGTTTATCAGTCTATGTATGTATTTATTTATGTTTGTTCCTATGTGGTGTTTCAGACACTAAACGCGTTGGCCCATTTTTATGGTTCTTACGTCAATCAATTCTTCTTATTCTTATTCTTTCCCCAATGACACTCGATTGGCTGCATTAAAATTGGAAAATACAAAAATGGTGGCTTTTGGGCGCCATATTGAGGGACCAAATTTTTTATTTTCTTCCAAGTCCATCGTGTGGGGTATCAAAGTAAATTGTCTTAAGAGTTGTTTACAAAAATATATAATGCAAACATATTATAATGTTTAAATGTAAGTAATCCTAAAAAAAACATATTAAAAAGTTATAAATAAACAAAGTTAATTCAAAAAATCAAAAAACCCTACTGCTTATAAAGTGAATTAAAAAGACGTAAACAAGAAGAAAATCGTGCTGTGCAGTCGGAGGATACATCTGGTTTTGGTCAACCAGCTCACGAATATGTATCCTCCGACTGCACAGTATGATTTTCTTCTTGTTTACGTCTTTTTAGTTCGCTATTTAAGCAGTCGGGTTTTTTGGATTTTTGAATCAACTTTTTTTTAATTGTTTATTCAACATAACTTCAATCAAGTGCGAAAGGTTGGAAGCACGGCTGACTGTATTAAGTCACCAGGAAGAATACTCTAAATTCTATGCAGTTATGTATAATTGTATATCTTCCTAGACTGTTTATTTTCGTCTACAACTTTCACCACACTTATTTAATTAAATTATTTCTATTTTTTTATTCTGACATCAAGCTGCTATTACGAGACAGTTTGCAGAATTAAAAAGGCGTTTGTGACCACTCTCATAATTGCACCGTTGGCGCGTTGTGAAGCTAGTTTTTAGTAAGAAATTAAACACGTACTAGTTACTGCGTTAGCTAACATTTATCTGACTACTAACTGCTACCAACGGTTTGGCCCGTATGAAAGTCAGATATTGACCCAAGGGAACTAACTGCCTGAATAAAATTTATTTTATGTATTATTCCATGTATTATTATTATTCTGCCTGTGCTGTTTTTGCATGATTGAGTAAGAAACATCTAAACATCAACTCATGAGTTAATAGCATTAATATTATTAATGTTTACGATTATTGTTATTATGATTATTATTATTGATTAATTATGTGTTTTGTTTTGTATATTATTAATTGATTAATTGTTAATGATTAGTGACAATTTTTGTGTTCTGTATCTTTGAATATTATTATTTTTTTGTATCTTTTAATTGTTTTTTCTTTTTTTTCTAATTGATGTAAGTGCTGTGCACACCTATAAGTGGAAAGTTTACTGTAGTTACTGAAATAGAGATTATTATTTTTGTCATTGTTTCTGTGAACAATCCGTTGGAATGCCATAATAAATTAATTAATTAATAAGCGGAACTCCGCAAATGTAATAGATATCGATATATAATGACGATAAAATTTAAAATCTCAACTGTAAATTTCAAGTAACAACAGCATTAAATTACGAGATTGATTATTGATGTGAATTTTTAGACAGCAACTCTGTAAACTGAACTAACGTGAAACCCTCACGTCAGCGCAATACTAATGTGACGGCGTAATCAACAGGCAATTTAAATATAACGTGAGATTATAATAATTATAACACAACCTTATAATACGGAACCTTATAACAGTGACCCATTTACTCCAGGAAATAAGCTACATACGTTCGTTATTCCCTTTGAGTGTAAGTAAAAACAAGTTTATTTTATTAACAAGTTAATTACGTAATGATACTAAAAGCAGCGTGTTTGGCTTTCGGAAATTTAACAAAATACCGCGTATTTTTTACTTTTACCAGAAGAATTGGAGTAATTGGATTTTTTCGACGCAAAAGAAAACTTTTTCGTAAATTCTCTTTTCAGTGAGTTAATTATAGGGGCTTAGTTTGAAGCTACTGTACTTTACCAGAAGTCATCTGGCAATGGTAATTAGTGTTACCCGTGAAACTTGCCCCGGCTTCGAGACGCGAAGCCGGGGCAAGTCGCTAGTTTGGTTATAATTGGTCGCAGGTTTTCTATTTGGTTGGATGGCAAATATGTATTAGAGTGGTGTAATTAAAAAAACTTTTTTGCAAAAAAATACTACCGACTTCCAAATGAAAAACTACAAAGTGAAAAATAACTTAACTTTTGGAAGTCGGTGTCTTTCGTAGGAACCATTTTTTTGCGATATGGACACCGACTTCCAAAAGTTAAGTTATTTTTCACTTTGTAGTTTTTCATTTGGAAGTTTTTTATTTTTCCCTTTTTAGTTTTACCTACCTAATAGCAAGTTGTTTATTAAGGTCCCTATAACTCCAGAATAGATTAACCGAATAACATGAAACTTGAACATAACCGGTCAAATGAGAGATCTGCGTACCCCTTTAGAGCGTACTGGCGTGATGTTATGTTATGAAATGGTATAAACAATAAACATACATGCGGTTGCAGCAATCCCGAGAGTTTTGCCGTTATTTATTGAAGAGTTCTGTTGTGTATCTACGAAGTTCTTCATCAGACGTTCACCAAATTAAAATGGGACCAATTTCGAAACATACTCTTTCAAACAAAAAAAGAATTTTCAAAATCGGTCCACAATTGACGGAGATATCGGTGAACATACATTAAAAAAAAAAAAAAAAAAAAAAAAAAAAAAAAAAACATACAAGAAGTCGAACATAGAACCTCCTCCTTTTTTTTAAGTCGGTTAAAAATAAAAGAGAAGTGTTCAATTCAACGATTCGTGTTATAATGCCCATAATTGGTTTGTTGAACCAATTTTTTTTTTGTAAAAAATGAAAAGATCATATATATAAGTTTCCATACAAAACTATTTTTAGTTTTTTTTTTCACTGTAATTACAAAGTAAAATGCAATTGAAAATATTTTTTTGAATCCAGTACCGAAAACACCCCGATAGTTTGCCGAACAAATCCGAGCCCGTGTGACGTCACAACATAGCTGATACAGTGTTTTGACTTTTAACAGATTCAATCTTGTTATTATCGTCAATATATTGATGAATATCGAATAAATTGATCATAAATATGGAACCTTAAAAGTAATCGTGCTTGCTTCGTACCATTATGTACGAATACTACAAAAAGATCCCAAATATATGTGATTCGTGTGTACCTAGCAACCTACTAAATTTGAGCAGTGTTCTACGTCTAACTAGATTCCAATTACATATAATGTGTTAATTCTGTTGTTATCTTGTTCTAATTTAGTATTAAATTCGTATTAAATTCTTACTTTGATCATTAAAGACTGAGAATATGAAATTTTTAAGCGAACTTTCGAGCAAAGTTGACATTGTTGTATAATTACGTAACTTGAAAACATGATTTTTTGTTTATTGTGATATATTCATTATTTTATACTTAAATGACAGATATATGCATAAAACTAACATTTCTGTTTGAATTGTGAGAATCGATCGACGTATTTAAGAGATATTTACGGAAGAATTAGTGTAACGAAAATCTACCAAGTTAATATTTTTACGTTTCTGTTCTACAAACTTTTTAGTGTTTGTAAATATATAATATAGACATTAGTGTTCAATATTATTAAGGGATATTCTCAATCTGCCTAGCCTTTAAACCCAGTAACTGGGTAACACGGTACCCCTTGGCAAGACTGGCGTCAGATCTCAAGCTTCTGACTACCCGTAACGACTGTCAAAGATCTTCAAATGACAGCCGGGACCAACGGCTAAACGTGCTTTCCGAGGCACGGAGGAAACACGGTATGTTGAAATGGTCACCCATCCACGGACCGACCTCGTCAAGCGTTGCTTAACCTTGATGATCGAACAGCGCGGCTGTTTTTATTTAGCCACGAGCTCCTTTATTATGGGATATGTAAATAATGGGAATTACCAAAAATTTGATGTGTATGTGTATCATATTTAGTGGTATCTAATGAAGTTTTTTGATATCCAAAGTCAAAGTTTCGCGCCAATCGTGTTTGTTTACTTTTTATTTTACACCAATATCACCTACCTATATGTAAAAACGATTACGTTATGACAATTATGTTTCCTAATGTACCTGGTAAACAAAAATAACTACCACCGGTCCACTCTCACGTATTATTCATTACGACTACTTTATTTATGCTCAAAACTTCCAATTCGTACATCAGGTGGGTATATTATCGACATGAGCCTTTATAAATCCTTTATCACACATGACTAAATAAAATTTGTTGTTTATTAATATTTTTGCACTAGTTTTCGGATATTTTAGTCAATCTACGTGTAGTTGACACTATAGTATTATGATTTCCTTGAACGTTATGACGTCACCAACATGGCGACTCATTGTGGCCCGTTTGTAGTCACGTGGTTCTTTTCAAAATTTTATCGATTTTCAATTGCTTATAATAAATTGAAAAAAATTATTTAAGAGTTTTTTGAAACGACAATATAATTTAAGTTATGTAAAGTTTCGAAATACATTAAAAAAATCGTCATTTTTTTTTAATTCAACAACCCAATTGTGGTGTGCATTTACAACTATAAGGTTTGGCGAGCTGCTCACTACACATCCTTTATTTATGTACGTTTGCCCAGCACGGCCCCTCAGAATTTGCATTTATGGTGTACACCATTGCAATGTACTCGCCTCTAGCAGTATATGTACCGATTTCTTTTTCAATGTACCTCTATACTTTTGAAGAAATATGCAAAAAAAGGTGGCCGTGCCAGCCAAACGCTTTCAGCACGGCCCCCCATGTAACTTGAATAATACATACCGTATTAACAAATGTCTATAACTCAAGAAATGTACTCTATTAATACGTTATATGTGCCGCAACAGTTATTGTGAATTCATAATAACAAATAATATATAGATGTGGATAAGGGGCCGTGCTGGAAAAAATCATTTTAAGAAATATCTAAAAAAGACAAAACATACTTAGCCAAAAACTATTAAAAAATAATTGAAGTTTAGCAAGTAACATATGTACCGCATTGATTTCTCATACAACTTGTTATATTGTGAAAAATAAATCTATTTTAGTTCATGCAGCACGGCCCTCTATAGTTGCCTATATCTTTTTAAATAAGCCGTGTATGTTTACAAAATTCGACTTCCTGAATAATATATAGGAGTACATTCCTTTCAACTAAATTGCAATTCTGCTGTATCAATACTTTAGAAGATAAATTCAATCTAAAATATACATACATTAAAACTGATGGGGTGACCATGATTCTACATGAAAATAGGATAAAAAATACTGCTTAAATTGAGTAAATCTTTATTAAAATAAACAAATCAACAATATGGTAAACTATATAAACGATAACTAGGTACTTATACATAATAGGTCGATAATCGTACAAGTGTCAAGTTAGTGTCGCTAAGACTACATAGCTCAAAGTCTTAAAGTTTTAAAGCAAGTGTTTTAAAGTTTTAAAATGATCCTCTGATGCACTCGACGAAGGATTTTTATTATCTGATTTATATAATGGCATCATGACATTCGACCACAGGGGCAATTTTCGCAGTAGTCGTTTTATTGTCGTTAATAAGGGCGGATAATAAAAATCATTTAGAGGGCCAGTTACACAAACTTCTTCTTTATGATGTGTAACAGTTTCCTCAAACCACTTCGCGAAATTCAGCTCATTAAACGTTGTATCAACATGAACGTCATCATGTAAACAGTAACGGTCATCACTTGATAAAGAGTCATCTTCAGTTATATTATCATGTATTTCCTTAATATTTACATTTTGAAGTACACTTCTCAGGTAATATTGGGCTTCAGTACAATGCTTGGAATGATATTTAGACAGGATTATAGCTAGCAGTTTATCGATGATGTTTTTGATGACATTAATATTTTCTGCTTTTTTAATGTAAAGAATACACTGAACAAATAAGTAATTCACTTTTTTTGGTGCGTTTTCTAAAGAAATTTTACGAATAGATTTAATAAAATGGCTCGTATCAATTCTCATATATAAATTAGGTACAATGAAGTTGCCTTCTAATGCTTTAAAAGAAGCCTCTAAATAATCCTTGGTTGAGTTAAATTTTGTAAAACAATTAATTACAGCCGCAATCAAAGCCGATGAGTCGTCAGTTATAACTTCTGCGGGCGAAGTGATATTCTTTGCCCATTTAGATAACCAATCCGCAATAGTTTCTTTGGTATGGGAATTGCTAACCATTTGGGCGACGGGTACAGATTTCAAGCTATTATTAGCAGTTAACATTACTACGTATAAAAATAATTTCTTGGTTAGGTTGTTATTTTTATAAATAGAACCAGTAGCATCTAGGGAAATAGTTATTCTGTCAACTACTTTAGAATAGTGTCTATAATAATTGAGTTGTTCTTCTAACCAATAGTGTACATGAAATGTTGGTTTTATAAGTATTTCTTGAATTATATTAGAGAACTCGACGCTCTCAGCTAAAATTATCAAAGACATTAATTCATTTTTGTGATACCAATGTTGACTATTAGATTCATAACGGATTATCCTGAGTGCTCCAAGAGATGGCAATGTAGGTGGTTCTGTATCTCCGAATGTCATTGTGCGACGTGCCAGATCTTTATGAACAACGGCTGCTGGCTTTTCTTTTAAATTATCTGATAATTTTCGTCTCAAGTACGGAGTACAACGAACTTTCTTTCGTGGGTCATGCTTAAAGTTATTATCTAAGTTGATAATTTCACAAAGAAATTCGACGACCTTGTCTGTCTTCTCGGTGTCATGAATACGCACTTTTGCGTTGCACTGAGTACATTTTCCGTGGAAGGTAATTCCATTGCTATTAATGTTATAATTTTTAAAAGATATTGTACATGGCAATTTAAAATGTTTCCAAAGCTTTTGCCTCAAACCATTTATACTTAGGAATGGTTTTGTATGTTTCATATCTCAGGTATGGCTTCTTTTTATCGTTTCGTCGAAAAGTGCTGCGTATTGGCTGTATTTTTTTCCACTCGTGAATATCCACAGGAAATTTAAAAATAACTCTATTTCTATCTTCGTTTTTACTATGTTCGGATGATTCAGGCAAAGGTGTCGATTTCTTAGACGAATTCAAAGGTGTCGTTCCAACACTAATGTTTCCTAGTTTGTCATCAATTTTTGTTGGCTCCGGTGTGAGGTCATTAGTGCCCAGAAAATTTCTTTTATAACTTAGGTACAATGCTTTCGGAGACATAGCATAATTAAGCTCTTCAGCTAGTTTCTGGTACACATTTCTATCATATTTCGGTCCTTTGAGCTGATGTCGATTTTTCATAAATAGTTGTTTCTGTACATCTAATGCTACATCACTTTTCTTGCCCATCCTCACCATTAATTGTATCAATCTGAAGAAAAAAAAATCTGTACAAATATTTATAGTGAATTACGTAACTTCTTTTTAGATTTATATATAATTTTGCTACCTATTTATTTACTAAATATATTAATAAATAACGGTTAATATAAAGTGATAATTATTTTTGATACTCAACATTTTTTATAATTACTGCTCAGTATGATTACACCAATTCTTAAGTGAAAAATGCTGAATGAATGAACGATGCTGCCAACGGGCCGCTTTAAGTTTAAAATAGCGTCCGAAAATTGTATATCTCAACTTTTGCGTGTCACATTTACCTACTCTATATATGTATAGTGGGTAAAGTAGGTATATTTCCACTATATTGAAGAGTTCCTTAAAATTTTAAAAGATGGTAGGTAAATTTCTATGGACTCTGGGCGTAAAATCAACAGAAATGTAACTCCTAATAATTGTAAAGGCTTAATACTACTAGATACACAAGTATTTTCTTTTATATAACTACGAAGCACTCTTGGGTTTTGCTTGTAAATGAACAGAACACAATTAAACAAAAACTATGATTAATTATGTAAGGTAACATAATAATCGTAGGCTCATTACACAGTTTGCTATCATATATTATGGATAGCAAAATAAATTTAATGTAAGAAATAATTAATAATAGAACTACTCATTAGACATGGATATGCACTGCGGTTGATATCACAAAGTACATATTCACTGAGCAGTGTATACATTCACTCGCATTGCCCGAGATATTGAGATATGTACTATACACCGCATTGACTATGGCATCGCATTCATTCGTATCACACGGGCAATGAGTGAGAGAAAGAGTGCATGTAATATGTATGGCTCGCCAACTCTGACGTGAAACGCATTACCCGCGACAGCTAATACAAATTATAATGAGAGTGAATGAGACCGAAGCATAGCTTAGCCACAACAAGTTAAAATGAACCCTATTCCATTGCGTTACAGTTTATATCTCAAGAAGTGATGTTCTGCATAGTGTATACACATGTCTGTAAGTGACATGGGTATGCCCTATGTACTATTAATCGCAGTATATATTATATACTGCGGTTGCTATTATCAACCGCAGTGCATAGTGTATAAATCGTATTTATCGACCGCCCTCATGGCCGGTTGATATGTACTAAAGTGCATATCAAAAGTTGATGTACTTTGGAACCGGTGCATATCATATGGCATTGACTTTCGATGCACTGTTATGCGCATGTCTACTACTCATGCAAAGATTTGTAAAAAAAGAAAATTTGCAAAGATTTGTGTCGTAAGCAGGTGCTTCATACATTTTGGTATTTTTAAATAACATTAAATAAATCTAGCATACTGATTTAATGTGCTTTGCATTATCTTATGTGCATACAACGTGTAACTTTAATATTTACGCAATCTTCTTTAGGGTCAAGTTCAATTCCTACATGCACTTACCTAGATATACTTACATCAAATCTATTTTTTAAATACAAATAAATTATATTATAACTTAAAACTTACTTACCCGTTTATTTTAACAATCCATTTTCGTCCTTGAAATAGAATTCACTGCACAAACACACGACCCATGAATATTCATATTATTTGAGCAGTATTTATATTTACTACTGTCTGTTATGCGCGTAGAGATGTGACTGTCAATAAACACTCAAGCGCAACATGAAGTAACCGCGACACCAGCGCCACATTAAAAATTACGGTAGCGTCAGTGAACTAATAGCGATCGCACACGACAAAATTAACTGATAATATATTATTATACTTAATGATTATTTTTTAAGATGTAATGAATAAACACATAATTATTTAAATAAATTACCCAATAGCGGACAAATTTTAAACTTTGAGAAACATTGAATATTTTGTTTTTTTTAGCATTTCTCATTCTGAATAACATTTATTTAAACATATTATAAGTTGTGTTTTTTCTAGGGGAAGGTTATAAGCACGCTTTATATATTTTTTATTTCTACCACGCGAGCCGAACCGTAAGTTAAAGCTAGTCCACTTAGAAATTCGTTTATTTAATATATTATCCCACTAGATAGGCTTTGAGGAAAAGAAAACGATTAATTACTTGACGCCAAGAATCAGTTATTTTTATTTTTAATGTTTTTGATGGGTACCTATACCTACCCTGTGTCATTCTCACAATTAAGACGAATATAACGACATCTCTCAAGTTGAAATTAATAAAGCCGTTTAGACTACAAAGCGTGCCAAAGAAATGAAGGTTGCTACATATCTACATTCATTCACTCGAAAAACCTTACCGTCCTTCTGGTACAGTCGGGTAAAAAGAATGTTTATTTCAATGTAGTCACATAATTTAATTAATATAAGTACATAAATATAGAACATTTATGTACCTACCTACCAAATATATGAAATCATGGTCACCCCATCAGTTTTAATGTATGTATATTTTAGATTGAATTTATCTTCTAAAGTATTGATACAGCAGAATTGCAATTTAGTTGAAAGGAATGTACTCCTATATATTATTCAGGAAGTCGAATTTTGTAAACATACACGGCTTATTTAAAAAGATATAGGCAACTATAGAGGGCCGTGCTGAATGAACTAAAATAGATTTATTTTTCACAATATAACAAGTTGTATGAGAAATCAATGCGGTACATATGTTACTTGCTAAACTTCAATTATTTTTTAATAGTTTTTGGCTAAGTATGTTTTGTCTTTTTTAGATATTTCTTAAAATGATTTTTTCCAGCACGGCCCCTTATCCACATCTATATATTATTTGTTATTATGAATTCACAATAACTGTTGCGGCACATATAACGTATTAATAGAGTACATTTCTTGAGTTATAGACATTTGTTAATACGGTATGTATTATTCAAGTTACATGGGGGGCCGTGCTGAAAGCGTTTGGCTGGCACGGCCACCTTTTTTTGCATATTTCTTCAAAAGTATAGAGGTACATTGAAAAAGAAATCGGTACATATACTGCTAGAGGCGAGTACATTGCAATGGTGTACACCATAAATGCAAATTCTGAGGGGCCGTGCTGGGCAAACGTACATCTTTATTTTAGTTTTAATTAATTAATAGATACTTGGATTTATTTTCGTTGGATCCCACTTTTGAAGCCCATTTTTTAGGAATTAGCGATGGGTCTCATTTGCTATTCCCATTGAATCCCATGTTTTAACAACATGTGTACTGTTCAGAAGAAAAGTGATTTTCCTTTATTAAACATTTAAAAGCAGCGTGTGTTCGGCACACCGACTATTAAATGATTGAATGAATGAAAGACAGAACAATGAAACATGAATGAATTCATACTTTATTTGCACACAAATAAAAAGGTAAAAAGAAAAAAAAAAGAAAAAACGACTTTTTCTAAAAATTAAACCTAGCCAGATCGATTTATCCGTTTAGGGGTCGTGGTCCAACTATAATGTCTAACTAGTTGGACTACGGGTCTTTGGTAGGGGCAGTTGTCCAAGTAAAAATAATCATGAGTAATCATTATAAACTAATTACTCGCAGAGAGCTAGCATTTTACTATATACATTTTTAAACAGATATTGGTACACAGTCGAAAGCCAGGAAATCTGTCAACGGTCTTGCCAAGGGGTATCGTGTTACCCAGTTAATGGGTTGTGGAGGTCAGATAGGCAGTCGCTCCATTTAAAATACTGGTACTCTGGCGAATCCGATTAGAGTGGACGCCAACCCCAATACACTTACAGCCTTTCTTTGTTATTCTGTAAGACAACTGCTACTTTGTACAAGCAAAGTACCCATTTAAATATTTGTACTTTGCATTTTATTAACTCGTACTTTTCATATCCCCAATTTATTTCTGCCTCCCTCAGACCATGCATTCCTCTTCCTCTTTCCTTTCATCTGAATATCACAGTTCACATTCTTTTACATAATACAAAAGTGTAACGTTAAAAGTTATTCAAGTGTGAGGAAGTGTGCCACGTCGCTTAGTCGTCGCGTATTCGTCGCGTAGACGGTGAGATGTCGGGGCGTAGTCGGCGAGAGCTCGCGAACGGCTTGCGCTGACTTGCACAAGTTTTTGTGAACATACTTAGAGCTGATACTTTCTTGAGAACGTAACAGAGTAGGTAAGGAATATTTAGGAAACTTACTTCAGTCCGCGACTTTGTCTGCATCCAATTCCTAAATGCGAGTTCCAACTCTACTTCTTTTTAGGAAATAATGAGACTTACTATGTACTTTATATTCTGTGCTCAGGCGTTGCAATTGGATTTTGGAAAGAGTATGTTAAGATAAAGGTATTAAAAAAAGGTTTATAATGATAAGCATAAAATATTATCTTATAATTTACATTGGCATAACGAAATTCAGCATAATGATCATTACGCATAGTATAGGCACAAATATTTTGCCATATTGTATAGTGCCATAAATGCTCTATAAAATGAAGCAGCATTTTATAAAGCATAATGATATTTACACGTTCTTTGGAATACAATAAACATGTTCGCGGCTCAAGGGTGGTTCAAGGGCACCCCTACCGCACCTTAACCTAATCCAATTGAATCATGATTAATAGACGAATAAATATTATGCCTTAAAAAATTATGCAACTGCAAATTATGCCAAATGAAAGTTATGCTAACTTTGCATTATATTAAAGTATGATTATGCGAAAACATTATGCCAAACATTATTATGCATTAAAATGTTATGCCAGGCGGGAAAATTACAAAAAAAAAACAGTTACGAGTTACGCACAACTGCAGTTTCTATCAAATAAAGAAAATTAAAGCTTTCAATCCGGCTTTTTTTTAGTATTTGTGCTCGTTGTGAAAATTGTTTAGAAACTTTTTAATAATTCGAAATTATTAGAACTGGGTACATTGTCTTGGAAGAGTTAGTCACCATTATGACTAACAAAACCTTCAGACTCACATATGACACAATTTCATATATTTTCCCCTAAAACTTTACACTTTTCTCAACTACTTTCCTTATATTCAAGACGGTTACATTCTCCCCCGGCGTCTCGTTACACATTCATGAGTAGCTCGACGCGTCCCAATCACAGATAACACGGTGTTCACTGCAATCTGTGAATAGATTCCATCCCATGCTAGTTTTACATGAAAAAGAACTAAACTTACATCTGTATGCTAGAGTTTGTAAGGAGGATTGGCCTTTCCTGCATAAGAATAAGCGTGTGGCAAGATTTTTTTGTCTTCTGTAGATAATTTCAGCCTAATAGGGGGCATTCGTTAAGTCCTCTAAATACTTTTTCTTTTCGTGTCGCAGTTCTCTAAGTCTTTTAAAGGAGTATGTGCTCTTGGGGTACTTCAATGTATGGTTAGTTTTTTAGTTTTATAGAGGTAGATATGCGGTACAGGGTGTTAAGTTACGCTATTTCCTTTATTTCCCTACCAGAGGGGTTTTGTGTTTGGTGAGCCACTGCCTAATTGCTGTCGGGCTGTTATATATTGCTAGTCGCGTCTTACTAGGAGCAAATAATTAAGATTTCGAAAGATACCTTTTCATTTACGTTTTAAATAATTATATTCATTGTATTTTTATCATTATGGCCACCATATGTTTTGACGTAAGTACATCCGAAATCCGAAACACAAGTACCCATAACCAGAATGAAATATAAACACTAGAAAAAAACTTGAGAGGTGTCAAGGGACACCCGGATGGAACGAAGTTTTAGTTGATTCGCTATTGAAATAAAAAAAAAGAATAAAAAAAATGTACATGTACACACACACACATATATATATATATATATGGATATTTTTGAAACACTGTCAGTATTCATTATTGTTATTTTTTTATTGTTTTTTTCGCGCACGCCGCACGTCTTACAACTATAGCAAAAAGTGTCGTTACAACTTTTGGTCTTAATTTTTTCCGTCTAGCCCCCTTTCGTAACGCGCGATAAGGAACTTCGTTCCAAAGGAAAAAAAAAGAGTTTGAGTTTACTACTGACAATCATTGCTACTCTCTAATACCTATGTATTTGTTTTTCGTGTATATTGTTATTCGTAAGTAGTAATTTGTTGTCCAATAAACAATTATTTCTAAATTTGAACGTAGCGTAGGTACAACGTAGCAGTTTGAATTTAATTTCGAAATTATGAATTTCGCTATTTATGTTGAAGGGATCAACCATTCTGAATCTAATTTTGTTCCGTTCCCAGAGGATACCTCATCTACTAACGTGTTGTATCTTTCACTATTTTAAGTGGACCGTGAAAACCGAAACCTTTCTATCAATAGACTATTACTATGTATTCTGTAGACCACTATTGTCATTTGAATGAACTTGAGAGTACCGCACAAAGACGTCTTTGTACTATTCGAGGAATGAGAACGAATGGTTGAATGAGTGAATGAATTGTACCTTGCCACGGTGTTTCCTCGTGTATCGAATTTGTTGTGGGAACATCTCCTGGTTTCCTTGATCGAAGGTTTCTACGAGCCCCATACGGTATAGTGACTAGCAAAACCTTCGGCACTTTTTAATCTACTACCCACATTTTAATAAAATAGTGGTTTTCTAGTGGAATAATTTGTTACGAGTTTCAATAATTCTTTAATATTTGTTTAGTGAATATTTGAATTAGAATATTATGGATTCCATACGTTCAGGTAAATTTCTTTTTTACCGGTAACTAAAACGTTTACTTCACTACGAAAGTGAAGATATATCGTTTTAAACACAAGGCTATTTCCTATCAGTTTTTTTTAATTTTTATTCTCATAGTAAAAAAATTTGACACTCAACCGCACTCAACCTGTTTTGTTTATATATTTATAAACTCTCGAATTTAAATCTAAACTAGGCATGTTAGTAGATCAGCCTAAACGTGGCTATGGGAATACCAATGATGGAAATTCGGCGCGACGATTTTTTTGCAATTATGAAACATTTGAAGAAATAACTGGCATAAGCTGACAAAAATCTGATTAATAGACTATGATTGATGACAATGCATAGTAAGCTAGCAATAAATGAAGAAAAATTCAGAATATACGCTCTGAAAACTGCTGTGCTCTATTTGAAATTGTATCCATGGTCTAATATATTTATGTGTAATGTTTGTGTGTCAATAATTATTTAAATAATGTAATTTGTTAATATTGTATTTTAAATCGTATTGTATATTAATGGTTATGTTTTGTTACTTGTCATTTTATTGTTTTTTTTTTAATATCTATTTCATTTGATAATGTAATTGTAATTTTAATTGATGTATGTGCAATGTGAGTATCTCAATATTTATTTGAATAATCGAATTCGATAATATTGTATTTTAAATCGTATCGGATATTAATGGTATTGTTTTAATAATGATTTGATTTGACTTTTTACTTAATTTCTATTAATTATTTAGATTTTAGGGTAAGTAATAGTTCAATTTTAATTTAATCAATTTTTTATTTTATTTTATTTTATATTGTTTTATTACGATTTTAATAGATTTTTTGTAAATGTTTCATTGTAATATTAATGTGTAAAAAGTCGTTAGTGTGCCTTATTAATAAATAAATAAATATGCCACCTACCATTCACAGAATATTAATTCATGGACATATTATAATACAGAATGCAGTAGGTCCTATAGACCGCTTATCTGAAGAGGCCCAAGAAAGTAAGAACAAAGATATTAAGAAATTTTTACCTACGATTATTCAAATATCGCATCGAACGTTTATCTTATGAAAACGCTTTGCATAAGTATAAACTATTAACATTGCGCTCTAGACGCTTATTACATCAAGGAATGATGATCCATGGACTTGTACATAATAAGTTTGATTGCTCTGAATTGATAAGTCAAATTTGCTATATTGTACATAGAACAATAATGAGACGAGAGGCACGCTCTTATCCACTGTTTGCTACGACTCCCTGTCGTACAAATGCAGGAGAGAGAGTGCCGCTCCGGAGATTGATTCAAGCTTACAATAATAATTTAAAATCTTAATTTTAAAGATTTAAAGCGTACTTGAGTGCTAATTTATGAATAGCTAGTATCTACGATAAAATCCATCCCACCTGGGCGACTGAGCTCTGCTCGAAAATAGAGAAAACAACGTTTTCTAAAAACGAAATCTAGTTAGATCGTTTTATCGCCCCCGAAACCCTGCTCACTAAATTTCATGAATATCGTTGGAGCCGTTTCCGAGATTTAGATTATATACATACATATATACAAGAATTGCTCGTTTAAAGGTATTAGATAGATAAACACGAACAGTATCAGATACGCCACTGTCAATTATCCACCCACTATACTAATCATGACACCCCATCTTCTGACAACTTCGTGACTGACAAGCAATTATGAAGTCTCAATAAATTTGGCTGTCCCCTACAATTTGAGGAGTTAAGTCGGCCCTGTCTGCTGTCATCATGCCATGGGTGACGTAATCAAGATGGATGCCG
Source organism: Orthosia gothica (assembly GCA_949775005.1). NCBI lineage: Eukaryota > Metazoa > Arthropoda > Insecta > Lepidoptera > Noctuidae > Orthosia > Orthosia gothica. The sequence goes on along the minus strand of OX459038.1, from coordinate 32,268,794 downwards.
CAATCCTTCCTGTTGGAGGATCAATAAGGAGCTAAGCCGATGTTTAAGATGAGGCCAGGGAAACTGCGGACGAAATATATGTTTTATTCTCATTGTCTGTGAGTAGATGTTTACTTGTATGCGTCACCGATGGGTCAATCTGCTTTAAGAGGCTCAAGACAAAGTGAAATTATATCAGCAAATGTAAGGAATGAGGGTTTCCTGGAACATCCAGGCCAACAGTTGGTGCCACTTTGGCAAGAGTTCTTTCACTGGGAAAACTTGTGACATCAACATGACGTTTTTCAATTTAACTAATTTCAGAAAGGTAAGTATTTTGACAGGTGCTTGGACCTGACCCCATAGTGCTGCTACCTAGTGCACATTATTTCAGAAAACCCTCATTGACAAGCGCTGGCGAGATATCACAAAGTAAATCCCAAATATGTTGAACTTTTAACGAACGTTATCGCTGATAGGATGTGATTTTTTCTAGAGCCTGTAAAAGCTGGGCAAAATACATGCTTTGCTTTAATTAAAATACAAATTACAAAATACTTTCTAGTAGTATTCTAAAATACTTAATTAAAAATAACTACCTATATATACACTTAAATAAAAATAAAATAAAACTACGAATAAAAGGGCGGGGGTCACAGGGCGTCATAAAATTCGTCCACATCGCTGTCAACGTGAAAAGTGCCCAGAACGCTGGCAGCATTGCCACGTTGGATGGCAATGCTGATTCTCTGGCCTAGGAAAAGCCCAGCCCTCTGGTCACGTGAAGAGTCGACTAACCGTTTGCTTACGTCTCGAAATACTCGAAGAGCACTCGGACCCCATGGACCTAATGTTTCAACCCCAAACGGCTCAAATATATAACTTCCAATAAGGTTGTTGTATTTGCGCCGTTTGAGGTTTTCTGCACCAGCAGCAGCTGCCCCAGCACAGCCCGCCGTGCTAAGAAGATGGGATGGCGCAAGGGTGTCGACACATGTTGCATCCCACACCAAAGGCCTACCCACCTTCCAAGGCATTATGGTCATCCCGTCTGGTCTCTTCCCATCGTCGCGCGCCAAGCCATTGGGTTCTAAAACAGCTGGCACCCCGGCGGTGACAAGAGCCCGACGTATGATGTCATTAATGCTGGCGTGCCTTGCTAACCGACCAGCGCTTCTACTGCAGGATAGGCCATGGTGTCCGAGGCGGTCGACTGTACTGTACTTTCTTGTATGTATTTAAAATACTAAATACAAAATATTTGTAAGTCGTGTTACGTATTTGAAATACAAAATATAGTATTACAACTGTTTTTATTTAAAATACAGTCAATTATACATCGTGACATTCGTACCAATAAACCTAACTATTACACAGAAATTTCGTGAAAATGACCGTTTGAAATGAAAATGACAATTGACAAGATACTTGACAGATTGAAGTACGCGGTCGTTATTTTGCTTACGAAATCTATCAAGCGCTATGTTCTGCAGAACGCACCCAATATTAAGATCGCTAAATGTATTTATGTTAAAATGTATTTTAAAGCCATAAGTATTAGAAATACTAACTACAAAATACCTTAGCGTCATGTATTTGAAATACAAATTATAAATTACATTTTAAGAAGTAAATAATTACAAATACCATTTAGGTATTTGTATTTCAAACTGCCCAACCTGCCTAAGGTCTATTAATGGACCAAAGTTTTCGGTAATTTAATCAATAAACCACTAACTTCAGTGTCTTTATGTATAGCTGTAAGATATCGTGTTTTGAATTTTCCTTTTTGCAGAAAATGCATAACATGTAGATACGTAAATGAAAATCAGTCAGCCAAATTTTTCATAAGATTCTCAGATAAAAACCTAACCCGCTACCTTCGTTCCCCCACTCCAAGATTCTCTCTGTAAATACAAAATTTCTTCACGAGTTCCGAGAATAAATGCGTCGACATTAATCAGTGCAGCTACCCTGCTTCGAACGAGCGATGATGGACGGACGTCTTTTGTTGAAACACCCTTTTACATCTTAATATATTTTCTTTAAGTGACAGTAAGGTACAGCCTTCAGGAGAACGGCGTATGAATGATTGACATGGATTGTCTGTACCAAAAAGGGTGTCTTCCCTTGAGAGAAACGAAGATTTTCAAATAGATACCTCGTGTTTTTGTGTCATTTACATTATGTACGTGTTTTCTCTTGTGTGTGGGTGTCAGCATACATGAGTTGGGAGGTAGTTTAAATCCCTAGTGATTGGTAATAATACTGCAGCAATACTTTATTGGCATAATTCCAGTCCAAACTGAGGACGGAAACTGAAAAGTCTTATATGGATTTTTGTCACAGTTGAAGACGTTCATAAATTTCTAAGCTATGAACCCCGATTATGAATTAAGTATTTGTAGTTGAGTATTTGCCAAATTCTACTTTAACTTAAAAAGCTGTCACACTCGACACTTCTTAACTTCAAATACTAATTTCGGCCCTTGGGTTTATATTTACGAATAAAGAAAAAACAACTATTGATCAAAAGTTTGCGGTTCTGGGTTCATTTTATCACGGCAACAATGAACACACTGATAAATAAAATAGAAGAAAACTTTATTTTGGGTGTAACTAATTCAGTACTCTTGCAAATTAATTAAATCTTTGACCGCTTGTATATGACAAAACGACAAATAAGACAAAAAGCAAAAAACATACTTATAAATAAATGAAATGTACAATGCATATAAAAATGATATAAAGGGGTATACTCAAAGCGAACTCAGATTAGCTGAAAGAGAGGAAGTTGTAAAAACATAAATTACGATTCGATGGAACACGGTTATAAAAAAGTTTGTTACATAAAAAACTTGGCAGGTAGGCTAATTTCGTTCCTTGTGATTTCACAGCTCATGTAATATTTATGTCGCTTCCTGAAATGTACAGGATCGGGAATTATGGAAGTACGGCTGTGAGGCAACGAAAAGTGGGTTATTCTGGAGAAATGATTTGCAATTTCATACCCTTTTGCAATGGTTTCTATAAGGTTTTTCAATAGGCGTGGGTAGATTTTGGTGGCCCGTGGCGACCATTTTGTTTTGGTGATATCTATCAAATCTTTTTGTTTATTATTCAGTTACTTACGACAAATCACCATGGTAAGTTACACGATTGAACAGCACGTTCAAATGATAAAACTTTTGCGTGAGTGATTTAAGGGTAAGGTTATCTTTCACAGGGGCAATGTGAATTGGCCACCAAGGTCAAGGTCGATTTGACCCCGCTAGACTTTTTCTTGTGGGGTTTCTTGAAGTAGCAGGCTTATGTAAAAAAACCTCAATCGACCGATGCCCTAAAGTTGAACAACAAACACACACACAGACATCGTTCAAATGCCAGCTGAATTTGAGCGATTTATTGTACCTATGTAACACCTACACTTCACCAGTTCTAGCCAGAACTTTTAGTCCCATATAATAGTATTTGAGTCTATTTCCATCATCCGGGCACAAATCTAAACTCGCCCGGAGTTAACTACTGAGAAATTCTACAACTCGTAACTAGTAGTGGTAGTGGTAGGAACTCCCTTTTCTACAACTTGTAACTAATAGTGGTAATGGTAGGAACGCCCGTTTCTACAACTTGTAACGAGTAGTGGCAGGAACTCTAGTTTCTACAACTTGTAACTAGTAGTGGTAGTGGTAGGAACTCCCGTTTCTACAACTTGTAACGAGTAGTTGTAGTGGTAGGAACTCTCGTTTCTACAACTTGTAACGAGTAGTGGGTGGTATTATTGTTTTATAGCTTAAAATAAACATAATGTAACGCCTCTATTCCAAGTTGGACAGAAATGTACCTATGTAACACCTTCATTTCACCAGTTCTGTTTAAGTTCCATGTATTAGGGTGAAAGCCTATTGCCATCACCCGGGAACAAATCCAGTGTCCGGGCGTCTACTGTGATGTTCTACAACTTGTAACTAGTAGTGGTAGTGGTAGCAACTCCCGTTTATGCAACTTGTAACTAGTAGTGGTAGGAACTCCCGATTCTACAACTTGTGACTAGTAGTGGTAGTAACTCTAGTTTCTACAACTTGTAACTAGTAGTGGTAGTGGTAGGAACTCCCGTTTGTTCAACTTGTAACGAGTAGTGGTATTGGTAGAAACTCCCGTTTCTACAACTTGTAATTAGTAGAGGTAGTGGTAGGAACTCCCGTTTCTACAACTTGTAACCAGTAATGGTAGTGGTAGGAAAGCCCGTTTCTACAACTGGTAACTAGTACTGGTGGGAACTCTAGTTTCTACAACTTGTAACTAGTAGTGGTAGTGGTTGGAACTCCCGTTTCTACAACTTGTAATGAGTAGTTGTAGTGGTAGGAACTCCCGTTTCTACAACTTGTAACTAGAAGTGGTAGGAACTCTAGTTTCTACAACTTGTAACTAGTAGTGGTAGTGGTAGGATCTCCCGTTTGTACATCTTGTTACAAGTAGTGGTAGTGGTAGGAATTCCCGTTTCTTCAACTTGTAACTAGTAGTGGTAGTGGTAGGATCTCCCGTTTGTACATCTTGTTACAAGTAGTGGTAGTGGTAGGAACTCCCGTTTCTACAACTTGTAACGAGTAGTTGTAGTGGTAGGAACTCCCGTTTCTACAACTTGTAACGAGTAGTGGGTGGTATTATTGTTTTATAGCTTAAAATAAACATAATGTAACGCCTCTATTCCAAGTTGGACAGAAATGTACCTATGTAACACCTTCATTTCACCAGTTCTGTTTAAGTTCCATGTATTAGGGTAAAAGCCTATTGCCATCACCCGGGAACAAATCCAGTGTCCGGGCGTCTACTGTGATGTTCTACAACTTGTAACTAGTAGTGGTAGTGGTAGCAACTCCCGTTTATGCAACTTGTAACTAGTAGTGGTAGGAACTCCCGATTCTACAACTTGTGACTAGTAGTGGTAGTAACTCTAGTTTCTACAACTTGTAACTAGTAGTGGTAGTGGTAGCAACTCCCGTTTATGCAACTTGTAACTAGTAGTGGTAGGAACTCCCGATTCTACAACTTGTGACTAGTAGTGGTAGTAACTCTAGTTTCTACAACTTGTAACTAGTAGTGGTAGTGGTAGGAACTCCCGTTTGTTCAACTTGTAACGAGTAGTGGTATTGGTAGAAACTCCCGTTTCTACAACTTGTAATTAGTAGAGGTAGTGGTAGGAACTCCCGTTTCTACAACTTGTAACCAGTAATGGTAGTGGTAGGAAAGCCCGTTTCTACAACTGGTAACTAGTACTGGTGGGAACTCTAGTTTCTACAACTTGTAACTAGTAGTGGTAGTGGTTGGAACTCCCGTTTCTACAACTTGTAATGAGTAGTTGTAGTGGTAGAAACTCCCGTTTCTACAACTTGTAACTAGAAGTGGTAGGAACTCTAGTTTCTACAACTTGTAACTAGTAGTGGTAGTGGTAGGATCTCCCGTTTGTACATCTTGTTACAAGTAGTGGTAGTGGTAGGAATTCCCGTTTCTTCAACTTGTAACTAGTAGTGGTAGGAACTCTAGTTTCTACAACTTGTAACTAGTAGTGGTAGTGGTAGGAACGCCCGTTTCTACAACTTGTAACAAGTAGTGGTAGAAACTCCCGTTTCTACAACTTGTAACGAGTAGTGGGTGGTATTATTGTTTTATAGCTTAACATAAACATAATGTAACGCCTCTATTCCAAGTTGGACAGAAATGTACCTATGTAACACCTTCATTTCACCAGTTCTGTTTAAGTTCCATGTATTAGGGTGAAAGCCTATTGCCATCACCCGGGAACAAATCCAGTGTCCGGGCGTCTACTGTGATGTTCTACAACTTGTAACTAGTAGTGGTAGTGGTAGCAACTCCCGTTTATGCAACTTGTAACTAGTAGTGGTAGGAACTCCCGATTCTACAACTTGTGACTAGTAGTGGTAGTAACTCTAGTTTCTACAACTTGTAACTAGTAGTGGTAGTGGTAGGAACTCCCGTTTCTTCAACTTGTAACGAGTAGTGGTATTGGTAGAAACTCCCGTTTCTACAACTTGTAATTAGTAGAGGTAGTGGTAGGAACTCCCGTTTCTACAACTTGTAACCAGTAATGGTAGTGGTAGGAAAGCCCGTTTCTACAACTGGTAACTAGTACTGGTAGGAACTCTAGTTTCTACAACTTGTAACTAGTAGTGGTAGTGGTAGGAACGCCCGTTTCTACAACTTGTAACAAGTAGTGGTAGAAACTCCCGTTTCTACAACTTGTAAATAGTAGTGGTAGTGGTAGCAAATCCCATTTATACAACTTGTAACTAGTAATGGTAGTGGTAGGAAATCCCTTTTATACAACTTGTAACAAGTAGGGGTAGTAGTAGGAACTTCCGATTCTACGACTTGTGACTAGTAGCGGTAGTGGTAGGAACTCCCGTTTCTACAACTTATAATGAGTAGTTGTAGTGGTAGAAACTCCCATTTCTACAACTTGTAACTAGTAGTGGTAGTGGTAGATATTCCAGTTTCTACTACTTGTAACTAGTAGTGGTAGTGGTAGGAACTCCCGTTTCTTCAACTTGTAAGTAGTGGTAGGAACTCTAGTTTCTGCAACTTGTAACTAGTAGTGGTATTGGTAGGAACTCCCGTTTCTACAACTTGTAACAAGTAGTGGTAGGAACTCCCGTTTCTACAATTTGTAACGAGTAGTGGGTGGTATTATTGTTTTATAGCTTAACAACATAATATAAACATAATATAACGCCTGTATTCGAAGTTGGACAGAAATGTACCTATGTAACACCTATGTATGTGTACCTATGTAGTAGTGGTAGTGGTAGGAACTTCCGTTCCTGTACTTAGACTCCCATTTGGTCCGTTGTGCGTGGCTAACATAGCCAGCCTAGCTCCGTCCAAAAGCAATGCTTCCTGGGGTCTTCACAGGCTTCACGGAGCGACCTCTGCACTGTTCCGAGGTCTTTCTTGCGCTAAGATGCCAAGTCCTCGCATTCCAGGATTACGTGGGCTGCTGATTCTTCGGCGTCAAAACAGCCTCTGCAAAGTGGGCTGTCCGTGGCGCGATGAACTTGTCACTAAAACAGTTACGAAATCGGCGTTTTAAACATCTTTTTAACTTTGTTTGGTATTTGATAAGTAAGAAGATTAAATGAATATTTGGATGAAAACATCAAAGCTTTTAAACGACTATTAACATCATAAAATAAATCTTATCTTGACTTTACAGAAACCTTTGAAACTCTTCTAAAGACCAATACAACTACAAGAACACCTCGGTTCTAATAGATTCTCCCAATTAAGTGAAAACGATACTTTTGGCCGCAACGGACCTTATCAAGAAAGCCTTTGAGGTCCAATTAAATATAATTTCAAGTTTCCAGTTACACGACTGTTTCAGCCATTAATTGGTTTCTTGGAAACGTCCAACGAATTGAAATAATAATAATTATTATATTGGTTATCAGTTAGCATCTGCGTCAAAAAGATTGATGCTGTTTGGTTAGGCAGTTCGGACTCTGAATTTGAGCTCCATTTGATCAAATATTGCCTTTTATTTAATAGGAATTCAACATGTTATATGTGTGTGTTTGTTAGGTATCTACATCTCTGCCTGGCTCATTGGCAATATAAGCATGATTAAATGTCAATGTCTTAGTTTTTAAACGAATAGCTAGGTACGTAAGTACGTGATCAAACATGATTTATTATAAATATATTAAAAGATCTTTCTATGATGTAGCATCACAGCACCTGTAGTCAAGTTGACAATCTACAATCGATAACGCTAGTATAAAACGAATCAATTTATGAGAATGACACATCTGAACGTTAAGTCACGTGGTCAGGCAATACAAATAGAAGGCGTTAACGATTGTAGAAAGAGAATCGATACGAAACATTTGTAACTTGACTAGGGCGGATGGGACAATCACCCGACCAAAATACTGATATTCAAAAACTGATCAGCCTGGATGAACTGATACCCAGTATAGGCCGACCGCTTAACTGAGACTTTTCCTAAGGTAGCAAGAGAGATTTTGACACAAATCAGCGTGCTATCGACCGACAGGTCACTACTCCTGCGATGACCCTAAGTCCTCTTAAGTACTTTTATGTTGTACGAGTATGAAGTTTTTGGGTCAGGAACAAATTTTTGACGTAATTGCACAACGGAAATCACAATGTGTCACACTGGAATATAAATGTTCGAAAATAAATCGCACAATGGGACGAAAATTATTCACGACATAACCTAAAATTTGCAACAATTCTCAAATCAAAAAAAAAAAACAGTGGCAAAAATATTCTTTCGTTAGTCAAGCAAGGACATGCGTATTTTACATAGCGTAAAAAGACACCGAGCTTCTTATTTTATTTGAAGAAATTAAGCTTCAAGTTTAATTGTTTAATGAATGAGACTGTTTACAATATATAAAGATAATTATTATTAGCAAATATCCAAAATGATTTTGAGGCGTGTGAAGTTCGCAATATGTTGTCACTTATGAGTCGAAAACCACAGTGTCTGTATCCGGCATAAATTTGGACCTGTCCCTTTAATAAATAAATAAATACACCCCATTCCATACCACGCAGTTTCTTCAGAATGGTCTCAGTTAAGCGGTCGGTCTAAAACTGAAGAATGATCATGCAGAGATAAAGCGACACAGACTTTATTTGTAGCAGAAATATACCAAATTGAATACGACCTAACCCGTATAAATTCTGGTCCAACTAAACGTCTTTCTATTAGTTTCTATCAAGAAATACGGTACGTCCAAAATAAACTTAACTTTTCCTCGTTTAGAATAAAAAATATAGGCAAATATCCGTCTTGGGTAGGAAAGTATTTCAGATCTAGTTTCGAATAGGAAAGTATTTTAGCTCTAGCCTCAGTTTGTCGGCTTGCGAGAACTGCATGGAATACAAATCAAATGCATTTGTCATTTCTCTCTATGGCAATAACTCTGCCGGCGTGGCACTGGGGAATAAATGTTGATATAGCTGGGGTCCGTGTGGTTTAGAATAACTATTGAGTTTGTGTGGTTGGTTAAGGTGGTCTAGTTTGTCTAGCCTATTTTGTAAGTAGTTTATATGAAGTAACTACTGATGCGATAGGGAAATCCTTTAAAAATTTGTATATACACCGGACCATTTTTATCGCCAAGGCGAGCAGACGAGTCTGCCAGAGTTACTGACTTAAACCAGGCGGTATTCTGCAGCTTCTTTTGACTTAGGCAAGCATTCCAGTGCTTGAGCATATCGTCACTTTCACTTGGCCAGATATTGGCCTACATGAATTAATGCACAATATATACAACCCGATAACACTGCAAGCTTGGACATTTTAGTAATCAAATAAACCTTTTGTCGACATTAGAACATAATCCTGTAATAATGCAGCCGCTTTTGTTGTTTCTAGCTCTCGCGGTAATAAACGTTTCCGAACCTACGTCGAAACGCGATCGATATGCTTTTGTTTTCACCTCAAAATATTTAACAAAGTTTTTGTTTCCAGTTATGAAATGGAGGACAAGAGTCAAAATAAAAGCAAATCGAACTCATAAAATCGCAACGCACCACTTGTCACTTCTTTTTAGCGTGTCGATGGTAAATATAAAAATATAAATCTATATATTGTCCCTTAATGTACAGCATTGCCCCACAACGCACCGCATTGTCTCTTAGCGCAACACATTGCCTCGTTTTGCCCTGCACCACACACATTATTGCACCCTACACACACGTATTGCTGCCACATCGCACTGCATTGTCCCGCAAGGCACCACATTGCTCCGCAACGCACTGCATTGCCCCGATACGCACAGCATTGCCCCGTCCCCGCAACACAACGCCATGCTGCAACGCCCTGCAACACACCGGTTTGTACAGCACTGTGTGTGTGGGCTCTTCTATAAACCACCCTTGCACTATTTCCCCCACGTATATCACAATTACCGGTGTTGCTTGAACTAACACTAAACTTATTATTCTCTAAAACTGATATTTTTCTACAAGTTTCTACGATATTTTCTCGGCGAATATCGAAAATAAACTCAATATATGATTGTATTATAACTTGTAGCACCGGAGATTGGTAGTTTATCTTAGATCATAGTAAGGGATATTAAGTTTTTCTAAATAGAGGTGATTTATTTTTGAAATTGATTGGTTTTGAAACCATGTGTGTTCTATTTATTTTAAAACGTCGGCACAACTTTGATCTCGACGATGAAGTACAAATTTATCAGGCAAAGAATTGAGAAGAGGAGTTGAATTGAGTTTTCCTTTTGTATTTGTATATGTTGATTTTGTGTACTTGTGTAAAGAATATGAATGAGGAAACCCCAAATAATTGGATAAGATTAGGCCATGACAGAGAAAGAGAAGACCTAGGCCGTCAAAGTGGTTTTGTTTATTCTCGATTAGTAACCTAACAATAAATTATAATAAATAGAGAGTGAGATGGAGAAGTCTCGCAAAAGCCACAACCAACATATCCAAAAAGAACCACTCCACCAGGAGTAGAGTTCGAGTCCGACTAAGAAGAAGAAGAAAAAGCTAACTAATGTCATAAATACGAAAGTTTGGATGGTTGGATGTATGTACAGTACAACTATTTTATTAATGTCTCTCGGCAATCATCGCATTGCCGAATACAAACGAAAGCTAATTTCAATGTCCATCAATTATTAGATTTATCGTGTATAATGATTTGAATACAGAACTAATTACTTTATTGTTGTTTTGTTTTGATTGCCGTGTGAAATTTATTTATAGAGCTGTAAAAATAGCAGCTTATCAGACGGGTGAGGCCGCGCGTGGAAGCTAGTAAATTATAAATACTTTACAGACTGTATTTACTATTTCTGAAAACTAAAAATGTGAAACTTTAGAAAAATACTCGCAGGTATAGAGTTTATTCTAATCCAACAAACATACTGAAGTCACAAAATCCGTCTTTCTTCAGCTTACTTGCCTTATTTATATACATTTTAACATAATCTAAGACTTAGCCATAAAGTATAGGATATTAGTCGTAAACAGCGAGCTCTCGATCTCAAGTTATCGAGTTGACCGGTTATGTATATATATATGTTATGCATAACATGAATATCTTGTGGCCATGAAACAGAATGTGCTCATCGCTCTGGTATAAATATAGAAGATGGAGATGTTCTCCATACTAAAAATCTAATAGACTAAGGCCCCAGAGCTCTAGACGTTTATAAGGTGTTCGAAAATCATCCTCTAAGAACTTCAATTTCATATTAGTGATTGGAGCCTAAGAAGATTGGTTAAATATGGCATGAAAGTTAGTATGGATGTTCATCATTTATCTCACCTGCTTACGGTCTTATCTGTCGCAAAGTTATCTATTTAGCTTATTTAGTTGCCAATTGCGTTTCTTAATTGCAAAGGCAAAGGGGCAGAGTTCACTTATTTTACAATTCTTCCTTACAAATATTTTTCCTTACAATATGATTCTGCATGGTCAATACATTAAGGTTACGTGAAGTTGGTTTTTGTCGAAACATACCCACATGAAACAGATTTTTTTTAAATAAAAATTACAAATCTAATTAAAGCAAGAATGCAAACACGTAAGTATCCGGCTCGAATGACCATGTCGGGAAGAGTTAACTAAACGCACGTATTCAATGAACACTTTAATCATCTGCGTTTACATGAAAAGGTGAACTCACAATTACTTTATTTAGGTTAAATTAAATCTACTCCCATGAAGTTTATGGATCCTTTTGTCACTGTGACCCGCGCGTAACTTACAAGCAATAGATGGCTACTGTGGCTACGACTTTATGCTATTGCTTGTCGCGAGCGCTGCGATGCGAGTTATATATCGATGCGCTAGTGATGTGCGCATGCTAACTAAATTTTAGTGTTGGGATTCCAACACAAACTTAAATATTTTACAAACCATATGTATTTGTGACGTAGAATAATAAATAATATGGATTCTTGCTCGCTCATCTCGTGGCCCACAATGTCATCTCAGCGCGAATAGTTACAAGATCGTTGACTGTCTGCTCCGGATGCAAGCGAACAAATAAGTGTCGATATACCACATATAGTGTGTACATGTATAGTGCCGTGATAGTAGTACTCTTTGTTTATATTGATAGTACATAATAAGCATGTAAGCTAGGAGTTCTTGGCTAAGTTAAAATAACCTCACGGGACGATTTCTGAAGGATAAGGTAAGGCAGAAGGCTGTCCTTGGATGGGTGGGCAATGTGGGCATTCATTACATACTGAGAAATTGCTGTGCCTCGGAAACAAGTTAAACCGTTGGTCCCGAGTTACAGTCATTGCGTTAGTTAGAAGCCGTAAAAATCAACAGCAGTTTTGCCAAGGGGTACTGGATTGTGGAGAAGGAAAATAAAGAGTTGCTTTATCTATAGTAAAACACTGGTACTGACCTGCATCTGGGTAGATTGGCAGCCGACCCCTAGATAGTTGAAAACAAAACGCACACACTTAAACAAGTGAACTAATAAAAACCAATCTGTTTACTATAGTCTTGACAATCTAAGAAGACGAATTTGACAGCAATAAAAATACTTAAACTATTCGAAAACATGTTGCTTATGGATTAAGAATTTGATTTTTATTCCATAACTAGCGATCCGCCCCGGCTTCGCCCGTAACAAATTAAACACAAAAGCCTTCCTTGTTTCTCTCTCTTTCTTTTGGTGAAAACCGCATGAAAATCCATTCAGTAGTTTTTGTGTTTATTGCGCTCAAACGCGTTGGGGGACTTTTTTTTTTTTTGATTTGGAGCGTAGAAGATTAAAGAACTATAAATCTGTCGAATTGCATCGCGTCCATGTGAACGTACTTGCAATTTCAGTGAGTAAAAATCGTTTATCCGGATGATAAGAATCGAAAATCTGTGTCGAGCCATCAAGAAGGTCGCTTAGCTTAGCAAGAAGATCGCTTAGCATAGCAAGAAGGTCGCTTAACTTAGCAAGAAGGTCACTTAAATTGGCAAAAAGGTCGCTTAGCTTAGCAAGAAGGTCGCTTAACTTAGCAAGAAGTTCGCTTTTCTTAGGAAGAAGGTCGCTTAGCTTAGCAAGAAGGTCGCTTAGCTTAGCAAGAAGGTCGCTTAGCTTAGCAAGAAGGTTTTGTTGGCACACCATCTTTTCTTTTCATTCCATTAATTTTCAGAAATATGATAACCAAACCATAATAATTATTTAGTGAGTAGGAAAATAAAGTGTAACCGAGGATATTTTCTGTTAATTGCCTTAATCTTTAATTAAATGTCAAAAGTCAAGGGTTAAAACTTTGACATTTTAATATGCCCAGACCTTTTCTATATTTAAGAAATTAATTTTGTCGGATTATTCAGATAATTATTCAAGGGCTATGTTTTAAAGTATTTTAATCATGGTATCCAGACGAGTATATTCTAGATTTTTAGCATATTTTTACTTAAACTAAACTTAAAGTTATTGTATCAAGGAAAGTGTCCCGAAAGTGATTGCAAAAATGAATGTCTAGCGGTAAGGCAGATTTACTCTTTGCAAAAAACTATAGAATTAATTTTGATTAAACTTTGAAATAATATAGAATAACACATAGGCTATAATTTATAAAGTTGTGGGGTAAAGTACTGCTGGCGGCTGCAAGTCTAGACCCTTCTCATATCCATTGAACATTTTCCACCCAACCCTCGGTGATGAATAAAATTGTGAAGATACTTTAACGTTTAAATATTTTTTTTTATCTTTTAAAAAAAGATCATTGACTGTCTGCACCGGATGCGTCTGAACGGTCTTTAATCAAATGCTACTATACAGTGCGATAGTGTCGTTAGTAGAAAAATATAGCTGCAGATAAGAGGGTAGACAGACACAAAATTGATTTTATTATGAAGTGAAAACTTCTGAGTCGCGTTGAGCGATTTTGGAAGGGGCAAAAACTTATGAGTTCGCGTCGAAACTTATAAGTTTTCACGTCTGTCGCTGTCTGACTGCTTATTTTCACCCGACTGCCAAAGGAGGGTAATGTGTTTATATAACAGTCTATGTATATTTGTTCCTATGTGGCGTTCTAGAGACCAAACGCGTTGACCCGAAGTGTTTTGTTTTGGAAGTTGATTTAACTTTTTTGTTAAAAAGTTTTTTATATAGACACGTTTAAGGAACTTCATCGTTACTAATCAATCTGCCTGGCATTTTCTCAATTATGTTGGGGTTGGATTCAGCTGAGTACCAGTATTTTACATGGAGCGACTGCCTATCTATCTTCACAACACAGTAACTGGGTAACATGATAGCCTTTGGCAAGACTGGTGTCAGATTTCAGGCTTTTGACTGTCTGTAATGACCAGTGTGTGTTGCCAGTGATTACTTACGGGACAGAGACTCAGTTGCTCACACTGGGCCTCATCAGAAGACTTAAAGTCACCCAAAGGGTAATGGAGAGATCTATGCTCGGAGTTTCCTTGCGTGATCGAATCAGAAATGAAGGCATCCGCAAAAGAACCAAGGTTACGAACATAGCTATAGCTATATATAGCGAAGAATTTTCAAACTTAAATGGCAGTGGGTAGGGCACATTGCTCGCAGAACAGATGGCCGCTGGGACCGAAAAGTTCTAAAGTGGCGACCGTGTACCGGAAGACGCAGCGTTGAAAGGCCACCCTCTAAGTGGAGTGACGACCTGGTCAATCACTGGACCGATCAGTGCGGCGACGTTTGGAGGAGACTTATGTCCAGCAGTCGTGAAAGTGTTTTTCGTCTGAAATGATGACTATCCGTAACAACTGTCAAAGACGAAATGGCAATTAAAACCTATACGTTTATTAACTATTCATACAATGTCTGCATTCTTTTAACATCCATCATTTTAAAATTAAAGTCGAGATATAAACACAAAAATGTTGCATATCATGCTTAAACTCATTTATTCGCTCGGCAAAGACGGTTAAAGCTGGATACAGCTTGATATATGAAAGGGTTGTGACTCGGGTTTGCGATGCAGCTTGAAAAGTGACGGAGCTGGATTTTAAAAAGCTGTTTTTAAAATATCCTCGGGAGGATACATAGTTGTTGCAAAGTTTTGCTTGGTGTTTACTTTTTGGTACGGTCGTTGGTCTAGTGTTCGCAAGCGTTACTGCTGAGTATGAGTTCCTAGTTTCGATTAGGCATAGGCATTGGGTTTGCCCCGTATTACATGTTAATTTTATAAACATGCCTAGTTAAATATTTTTTATTAAAAGCACACAACATTTCCTCCTTATCCTCTAGCAGTGGCAATTCATCACGCCGACTTGTGAACGGGTGTAATCATAATATTCGCTCAGAGCCCTTTGTGGAGCCAACTCAGCCAGTCACCGTGTCTTCTCTTATAATGTCGCGTTATTAAAAACTGTCTAACAAGGGTTTAGGTACTCTAGAAGAATACTATTAGGATTTCGATATTTTATTTTCTTTCTTTGGTCTAATGGTCGCAAGCTCTACTGCTGAACAATGAGGGCCGAATCCCGGGTTGAGCAAAGTGTTATTGGGTTTTATCTTCTGGAATTTCTCAATAACAGTCTGGATTTGTGATGGGTTGACTCGCCCTATATATATGTCGGAAACACGAGGGCTTCCTTCCATATACCCTCGTACTTGTGGGCTTATCGTGGGTTATGCATGCACGAGGCAGGTAACTTATGCCGCTTTAGAGATATTCCATTGTCCAATTCTAGTAGCAAGTTGACGCGCCAGTTTGTAATCACTTTTCACTAGCCAGTAGCCTGATACTTTTAGACGCAACTCCACCGGCACCAATCATGCCACTCATCACACTTGATCGCGGTACCGTCTCCAGTTCTCTCTACCCAAGTCAACCCCGCGCTGCCGCGCGCATTCCCTCCAAATTGTCTGTCACCTTACTCTAGGATTCAAATCCTTCACTAGCATTGGACATTGGAGAAAACTCAGTGTTGCCAATCGAATAAAATCTAATTGAAATTTGAATCAGAAGCTAAATGTTGCCAATTAAATAAAACTGAATTAATAACTTTACAAGCGATATTTCTTCGTTCCCAACTATTAATCATTTACCTTCCTCCGATACGGCCATCTTGACATTCAAACGGTCCCACGTTTGATGTAGAGCGATGAACAACATCGTTACTCAATTGTGATGAAAAACAAAAACCAAGAGAACAAAAATAAATTAGGTACCTAATAGGTTAAGTTCGGCCGCTCCTGACCAAATAAAAAAAATTACGTGGTCGTGACATCTTCCACGTGAAACCTTCAATCAACACCTTATATTACCAGCCTACAAGAAAAATCAAGTACTTCTATACTCATGAAAACATAATTCTCATAGCTTTCACACTGTTCATTTGTTTTCTCCATGTAAATCTAGGTCTCCACACCGTACAGCGTACACAACCATCGTCGTACTCTCGAAACAGACACCTCACCGTTTAGACAACCATATTAACATTAACACATTCTAAACGGTTACCGAAGCACCAGAGGTACCAGGTTCCCAACAGACGTCAAATCGGTCTCGAAGCACTTAGTGTGCCAGAAACCACCCAAACGCCCAACACAACATACCATGCCACATACACCAAACAACGGGTCACCGAAGCCCCAGGGACCAGGCTCCCCCAGACACACAACAGGTTACCAAAGCCCCAGAGAGACTAGGCTCCCCCCAGACAACCGGTCACCAAAGCCCCAGAGGGACCAGGCTCCCCCAGACAACCGGTCCTCTCGAAGCAACAAGACTGCCAGATACCCATGCTACATACATTAAACAACAGGTCACCGAAGCCCCAGAGGGACTAGGCTCTCCCCCATACATATCCAGCAATGTTTCTTGGTCCCACAGCAATTGCTGTGCCTCCTGATGGTCAACCCTGTGACCATCCTGCAACCATAGTCATCCTGACCAGGCCTCGTAACCCATCTCGGTTACAGCAGTCATCTTTTGACCACTCACCAGCCCACTTTAGGCTACAGCAGTCATCTCTGACCACTTACCAGCCTATCTTAGGCTACAACAGTCATCTCTGACCACTCACCAGCCCATCATAGGCTACAGCAGTCATCTCTGACCACTCACCAGCCTATCTTAGGCTACAGCAGTCACCGCAGTGACTACTCTTCACCGCACAGTCAGTCCTTTGACCATGCACACGACCTCACCATTGCTAGATTGATTTGAATCAGTCTTCACCATAGTACATTCAGTTACGTCAATGGGTACTTGATCTTTCAGATTTTCTCTAACTCATCATGAACCAAACAAAGCCTTTAATTCAACACATAATTGCCACCATTCAGAATTCCAATTCACTTCCAAACAGCACCTTTAAACCAAAATGAAATTTGTTATTTCAATCTTTACTCTCAGTATCAATCTTTATTCTGAATACTACGACAACCTCACATTCAGGATTTCATACACAGCCAAAAGCATACTCAAGAACTCTATTCTATGTTCATGATTTCATACCAAACTCTCAGTACGATAGGTATAATTACTACCAACAACCAACATTACCAACTTTGCAAACTAAAAATTAAATCATGCACCGCACATCACCGACTTTACATCTGTGTTAACATTATCTTATCCAACTTGAAATAAATTACACAAAATAACGTTAGGTATGTTCACAATGACCAACACAGACTATTCAACTATTCAACAAGTTACCACAGCCATTACCGACAGTATACTTTAAATTCCAAACTTATTATTCAAGTTAGGTAGGTACTAGACTTCCTACATGACACCACACAATTCACAAATACACACCTTTATTTTAAAGAGATGCTACAATTATTAAAACTTTTGAACAATGTTCAAGATTACCGAGGCCAAGCATCGTTGAACAACACAGAACAAGGAAACCATTCCTAGTTTCCTCCAAAAAAAAACAAAAAACCCATGTACCAAGTACATCAAATAGAACCCAAGTATATCCGTGGTCTACAATTCACAATAACTTAGGAAATACATTCGCTACACAGAATGCACTTTCAACTTAAACGCCGAATATACTCTTGACTCCGTCATCTCTCTGACCCACGAAACTGAGAAACCGTTCTATGTGAATTAAAATGTTGCCAATTGAACATCTATCTCATCCTCAGCCACAACTTGGAACAGTTATTGGCTCTCGAGCATCTCATAATACCTGGACACGTCTTCTCGACACCATCTAAATGTCTAGTTGCACTTGTCATTCACCGTAGTCAATTTAAATCATTTTTATTTGTAGGTATCATTAGAACAACATGTTATCAGTTGGTTAGTTCTCTACAATGCGATATATAACAACTTGACATTAACTTTACCTGAATTCAACCATTGGTAGCAACAAAACTAAACGCCAACTGTCTAGGCTATAGTAACGTTAATCCTCGTGATGTTTGCAGGTTGTATGATTGCATATCGAGTCGAACAACAAACTATTTCACTAAACTTTAACACCGGTTTGAAAATAATCTTGATTACATAGCTCTTAACTGAAAGTTATTGCATGTCTTTGCAACAATGCGAAAGTTAAAAGTCTAATCCTCACAGTGACTCACACTTTGTAACGATTTATTAATAATCTAGTCTTTATCTAGTAACTTTTAAGTTAAAAATCATATCAAAGTTATTTGTTTTGTATCATCAAACTTTTTCGAATGTTGACACTAACTTGTCACTGTCTTTATGTCTTAAAGAGATGAGCAAGGGATGACGTTCTGTTATCGATTAATCGACGAATCGATTTCAGGACAAAAAAAAAAAAAAAAAACGTTTTTTTTCATTCGATATCAAGTACTGAATCGATCCAGCGAATCAATATTTCACCCTAGAAAATCGTGATAAGATTTTTCTGTTTTGATATGAATCAAAATATCATTTAAAAATAATTGAATGTATATCACAAACAAGTGAATTCAACGTAAACAAAATAAATATTGTTCCCTTATACCTGATACTTTAATGTTGTTGTAAAAACAACCCCAATCGGTCAAAGATGCTAAAGATCGATTATTATTACGATTTTTCTTTTTGCGTTCCGTAACTGGATTCAAACTTGTATTGAAAATACCAACGCGAACAGTTAGAAAGTATGTTGTTTCCAAGGAATAGCATATTCACAAATTCCCTTGGAGATCAAATCAACAACAAACTCAGTGGTAGTAATATTTACGGGAAATCTGAAGTGACACCTATTGATAAAAAATGCATGGCTAAAATTCCTAGTGTTCAAACATATAAAAAAAACGGATTGCTAATATCTTTACTTCTCGATTGTCAGTAAACTAACAACCTATTTATTATCTGTGTTTATGCTTGTGACAGCACTAGTGGTCACAAAACCGTGTATTATTGTTCTAACAACATAATAATGTAATGAAATCTCATTTTTTTTTTGCGTTTCATCCCCACGTTCCAATGCTCCGAGTACATTAGAAACATAAAATTGCGAAAATCGTTTTGTTGCTTAATAAAAAAGATTAAATACTTGATGAAACAAAATATTTCAAAGCTCGAACAAAGCAAGGATATCAATAGATGGTGTGACATGGACTGACTTCTCATTCTGTCTATGTAAAAATGAATTGTTCATTTTTTTATTGATCATAAAAAAATTCATGCACCTATTCAATAAGTTATTTCAAGCAGCATAGTACGGCTAATGGGGTCCCGAATCTAATTTCGATGATTATTGAAAGAAACATACAGTATCAACACCATAAAATAGCGCTGTTTGAATATTTTTTTTACTCTTTTTATGTAACTTACATGACACATTTCCATGAAACAAAATAATGCAATAGTTATAAATTGCAATGAATGCAAGAATTAATTGTAAAACTTAGGTAAATCCAAACCTAATACATACTTCGGCTGCCACAAAAATGTACAGCTGCACAGATTGTTGAATGCAGATCAATCAAAGTAACATACCTTAAGCCTGTACTCCCGGATGGGTCAGGCAGCAGTGCCGGGGGTGCGGGTCAGGTAACCTCCACGTTGGCCTAGTTGGTTGCTGGTCTCTTTCGGATACGTCCGGGGGGAAGAACAACCCGCTAGGCTGGTGCACCCTGGGCACCGTCAATAACTTCCCATTCGTGGGTTCTTGTTGGCGGTGGCGAATATCTGACGGGGGGGGAGGGGGGGGGACTCGTCGCTCTGGGTGTTCCCCTGATTAGCAGGGGACACTCCA
Source organism: Orthosia gothica (assembly GCA_949775005.1). Taxonomy (NCBI): domain Eukaryota; kingdom Metazoa; phylum Arthropoda; class Insecta; order Lepidoptera; family Noctuidae; genus Orthosia; species Orthosia gothica. The sequence continues at coordinate 32,248,597 of OX459038.1, read as the reverse complement.
GATGCGACACAGGGGTAGGATGGGTAGGTAGTGGTAGGTCAGCGGTGGGGCTCACTTCCTGGCCTCTGGGCGGGCCGCCTTCCCCTGCGGGGGGGAACGCCCGGGGCACCCCAGCTCTGCACCCTGCACTGCCCGGCTCTGCAGTGACCGGCTCTGCCCGCTCTGCACCTGGCTTTGCACTCGGCGCTCGTGCGGTTTGAGCTCACCGAGTGCACTGACCAGCTCTGCACCCTGCTTTGCCCGGCTCTGCATCCGGGCTTTGCCCGCTCTGCACCTGGCTCTGCAGCCCGGAATCTCTCCTGCGGGTGGGGGTGGCCGCGGCTCGGGGGCGGGAGGTGGGCCCAAGAGGAGGTTGTGACTTGTCGTTGCCGACCCTCCTTTGACGTGGGATGGTCGGCAGGGACAAGTCGATGGTAGGAGGAGGCGGCGGAGCGTCGGTCTCGACGCTTCGCCGCACACGCGGTGGGCGGCATCTGGCCTTCGCGGATTCTGGCCAGATGCCGCATAGGAGGGGACCGTTAGGTCCAACGCGGTGGAGGGTACGGCGCGGCACACCGTCTAGGTGTGCCCAGCGGGGGCGTAGCTGCGCCGTGCCCTCAGGAGGATGTAGGGCAGGCCCTCTCGCTTCCCGGTGTGGTAAATCCATGCTGGGGAGCGGGGAGGCCTGGGCGGCGGTTGCCTCCTTTTGCGAGGACGCCATGTCGCAAAAGGAGGCAGCGGTGGGGGTGGGAGAGGGCGGTTGTACGATCGCCTGCGCCCACCCCCTGGTGGTGATTAGCGGGCGGCAGGTGCGGGGGCGCCTGTCGTCTGCATTGCACAATCACCACCCTCGTCGGGCGGGAATGGCCGAACACTCACGGTCATTCCCGGGCCCCTCCACTGAGGGAGGGGCGTGCGGGGCCCGCCATTATGGTGGGCAGTCGTCGGCGGAGGACTGGGCGTAAAGGCTGTGCCGGTTTCCCAGTCCTCCTCCATAAAGACGATGCGGGAGTGCGCTGGTTTATTTTAGTGGGTATACCGGGCTCGCCCGGGGAGTCCCACATAGCCCGTCCATTCCCCCGATGGGCGGGTATGCGTAATGCATTTTTTTCCAGCGTTATCAAAAAAAAAAAAAAGGCAGCAGTGCCGACCATGCTCACATGCACAAGTCCAGACTCCTAGATGCTACCAGAAAATAATAAATGGATTGATCACCGCAGTGGCATGTATAACACCACGAAATTTTCTCTTTCATAGCGCTGTAGGCTGTGGGTTGTGTTGCCTTTTGAAATGGAACCTGAGCTCCGCACTTGTATCACCACACACAGCTGGTCACAAAAGGTCTTGTGGTATCCACAGCAGCCATGTTGAAGGGCTCAGACGTCCATGCTATTTGTTGCATATTGTACGAATTCCTGAAAAATTCATGTCTATGAGCAAGTTTTCACACAAGCGTAATGTTTTGTTGAATCAAGTTGTGGCTTAAGGATGTTTGCTCTCTTGCACTGTATTTACACAAGTCGTCTTATTCTCATGCGAGTTCCACTGACAGTATGGATGGATGGCAACACCGGCTAAAGTTTACATATATGGCCCGCGTATTTAAAAATTTACAATCTAAGAAAAACCTTCTAAATTCACCAAAAACTAGTGGAACTCAGTGCAATCACTGTAACTTACAAGTGGTATTATTTGTGACTATCAACTACAAGTGTATAACCAACTTAAGTCCATAGTATGTTTCAGTTCAAAACAGTTCACAAGCAGTAAATCAGTGAGAATAATAACAATTCACAACAGCCTTACTCTTATTAATATCAAATAGTGAAAGTAAGTGCAGTTTTATCAAAAAAATAGTGAAATAATCGCGAAATACAAAAAAAACATAAATATAAACACCGTTAAGAAAAAATAATTTAAAATTGACCTTTGGACTATAATCAATGTTCGACAACTAGCGCCAGCTCGTCACCAAGCGGTGAATAGACTAACCAAGATAGTACCGCTACTTGCCACCAGCGGCGCAAAACTAACCATTGGGGATACCAGTGCCAAAAATATTTTAGTATTTGGTAGAAAATTATTATTTTTTGAGGACTTCGGACAAACATAGAGATTCGGGGCCCAGAAGGTGTTATTCATTGTGCATTTAATTTTTTGAAAATCTGGTTTCAATTTACAATATGGAGTTCTTGGAAAATGTCACTTTCCGAAGGACACGCACGCGGTCGGAACCTGATACCAGCGCTATAATCTCGCAAACGTTGGATTGTACCTCTAGTTCCTTGCCAGGTATGTCTGAAGATGAAGATGAAAACCAAATAAGCATCTATAAGAAAGAGTTAGAAGAGCTTAAAACTCAACTAAAAAGCGCACACAAGGAAATAGAATTGTTATCATTGGAGATTAGTAGCCTGAAGAAAACGAATGCTGATTTGGTGGAAAGGAATAGGACGTACAAAGTAATAGCGTGTAGTCCCCTTAAGACCAAAGCCCAAACACCGAAGAAGAAAGCACCTGTTCGTACAAGGACAACACAAACGCAGACATCAGAAAGTATGAAGACTACACACAGCGCACATCAAGTAGATATTGGTTCTGTAAGTTCTCAGGACGTCATCGCCTCACAGAGCAATATTAATGCAAATGCACCACATCCTTCGCCCCCATTTGCAAAGTGTAACATATGTGTTCTGAGCAGTGAAACATCAAACAGAATATATACAATGAGTGAGAGAACTCATTTAAACAACTATAATATGTGTCATTATCGTACTCCTAAATGTGGCATAAAATATTTGTTAAATAATATTCATCAAAAAGTACGAAACTACACTCGTGCAGATTATTGCATTGTTTTCATTGGCGAAGAGGATTTCAGGAAAACCCATAATTATATAAAATTTGTAACCTATATTCGTGATATGTTAATAACACTAACTCATACTAACTTTATAATATGTCTGCCTACATTTAAATACATGGACAATGCCAATACTATGTTTAACAGCCGAGTAGATACTTTTAATAATTTGATTTGTATGGATGTTGAGACTTACAATTACGCATTTATTTTGGACTCAAATTTAAATCTTCCATACACATGGGATACATATAACCAGCGACATGGGCACCTGAATAGCAAGGGCTTTATGCAGATTATCTCGGATTTACAGGAGTTCATCCTAGACTTAGAGGCAGCAAATACTTCTAATTTAAGACTTTTAAGAGATGAACTTTCTAATGACTACAATGACTCAAATGTTAATCGGTCTAAAAGTCCATCCAGTAATATTAATGAGACAACCGAGTCGTCCCACTCAAATTGTTTTTTTCGCCTATAACAGCATAAATATCTTGCATCAAAACATTGCTGGTCTTTTGAATAAGGTTGACCTGCTTACAGTCCATCTTCAGGAACTATCTAAGAAACAAAAAGACATAGATGTGGTCTGCATAACAGAACATTTCATTATGCGGGGCTATGAAAACGTATTAAATATCCCAAATTATAAATTAGCTGCTTGTTATTCAAGACGAGCAAAAAAGCGCGGAGGATCTTGCGTTCTAGTTAAAATAGACCTAGAATATAAAGAACTAACAGAAATCGCACGCCATTCAATAACAAACATTTTTGAATGCTGCGGAATTGAATTAGTCCGGCAAAAATTAATCGTTATTTGTATATATAGGCCACCAAAAATTAACAACCTAAATATGTTCTATGAAAAACTTGAACTTGTTATGAAAACTTCTTGTATTAACTCAAGTAAAGCTGTTGTTCTTTGCGGGGACTTCAACATTGATACCTTAAAAAAGAATAGAATGTCCCTAGACTTTGAATATTTTCTTTTGGGCTGCAATCTGAAGCTAGTACTGAGGCAACCAACTAGATTGTGCAGTAATAGCTGCATTGATAACTTTGCTCACAATTCTCGTCAAAAATGTAAATGTGAAGTGATCGATTTGGCTCTTTCAGATCACACGGCACAAACTCTGCAAATTAAGGTAAATAAAACATATAGATTGAAGTCTTGGCGAATCAAGAGACGAGATTTGTCGTTAGAAAATCTAGTTAAATTTAATCATCATCTTAGCTGCATGTCGTTCTCTGAAATATACAATACGGAGAGTGTAAATGTAGCATATGATATTTTCTTGGAACGTTTCCGTTTATTGTATGACCTTTGCTTTCCCTACAAATTTGTTACTATACAACCGCATAGAAAAGTTAAATGGGTCTCTCGAGGAATACGTGTTTGCAGTAAAAAGCAGCGTCACCTTTTATGGCAATACAGACTGAGGCCAAATAATGAAAATAAAAATAAATTTAAAGACTACTCAAAAAAATTTCGAAAAATTATCAAATTAACTCAGAAATCACAGAATAACTACTTCATACGAACCTCAGGTAATAAGTCGAAGGCATCTTGGCAAGTTATAAATAACAAAACACACACTTACGACCCAATTTCCCAAATTAGACTACATGATACAACAATTACAGATCCTCAAAGAATTGCTAATATCTTTAATAACTACTTTATTGATCAGATTCAACAGTCACCTCAAGTGTCATTTGAAACCAATAATATTCCGAACAACACAAACTCAATGTTTATGGCACCAGTTCTACCCCAAGATGTAATTAGAGCAATAACATCTTTAAAAAATAAAAATAGCGTTGGGTATGACGATATAGCAACGAAAGTTGTTAAATTTGTGGCGAACAATATAGCTGTACCTCTTAGCCATATTATTAATCTCAGCATTGACTCTGGTGTGTTCCCTAATAGCTTAAAAACTGTTATAGTTAAACCGCTTTACAAGAAGAATAAAAAAGAAGAAATAGCTAATTACAGACCAGTAGCCTTAATTCCGGTATTGTCCAAAGTAGTAGAGAAGTTAATCTACGAATTACTTAACAATTTTTTATTTAAATATGACATTTTGTGTAATGAACAAAAAGGTTTTAGGAAAGGCAAGGGCATTAATACGGCTATTTTCGATTTATACAATACTATCATAAAAAAATGTAGATAGCAAAGTACCTATTTGCGCAATCTTCACTGATATGACGAAAGCTTTTGATTGCGTAGATCACGACATTCTACTGAACAAGTTGAGTGTTTATGGAATAAGGGGAAATGTTCTCAAATTTATTAAATCATACCTTAGCGATCGTAAACAGTACACGGAAATAACTACAATTTGCCATAAGACGAAGAGTGAAAAAAAATACCGATCCGAAGGACGAACAGTAAAATATGGTGTGCCACAGGGCAGCGTCCTCGGGCCACCCCTTTTCTTAATTTATATCAACGATTTGCCACGTCATGTTGATAATCCAATGGTGTTATTTGCCGATGACAGCACCGCGTTGGTAAAATGTAAACATCCGGATGGCTATGAACAGGACATAAATAAGACCCTGGAAGATATCGTACATTGGCTAGAAAGAAACAACTTAGTGATAAACCTACAAAAAACTAATATAATGCACTTCCATCAACGCACAATTCTAAAAAAAGTATCAGTAGAATACAATAAAGAACAAATTAACCAAGTTAAAGTAGCAAAATTTTTGGGGATTTACATTGACAGTCAACTGAATTGGCAACAACAAGCAGAGGAAATTTGCAAAAGGATGAATTCAGCGGCATATGTCCTTTCAAGATTGTCCAAAAAAGTTGACATTCAAACTACTTTGGTGGCTTATCATGGTCTGGTTGCATCAGTGTTAAGATTTGGTATTATTTTCTGGGGCAATTGCAGCTCAAGGGAATATATATTCAAAGCACAAAAACGTTGCATTAGAGCGATGTGTGGTTTGAAGACCACAGACAGTTGCGAACCGAAGTTTAAGTCCCTAAAAGTGCTTACATTTCCGTCATTGTATATTCTAGAAATGGCCATGTTTGTAAAGACCAATAAAAACCAATTTCCGATGATATCAGAAACTAGTAAACGACCCGTTAGAAAACAATACAAAAATTTATTACAAATCGAGTCCTGCAACACAGCGCTATTAAAAAAGAGCGTTATTTGTATGGGTCCTACCATCTACAATAAATTGCCAGAAGTAATGAAAAATGATACAATTAGAAACTTTAAAAAGAAATTAGTGGCCTTCCTAACAGAAAAATGTTATTACTCGATTAATGATTTTTTAATGGACAAAACTATTTAATCAGCAATGTGTATATTTTTTTTTATTTATTAATTTTTTTTTTCTGAATAAACGTCTTATTTTGACTTTTTTCAATATTATTTAATTTATGAATAATTGTCATAATTCCGTGACATTTTAATTTGTAATTTTAATTTTTGAATACTTAATTAACAATTTTTATGAATTTAATGATTTAATAATTCTGTGATATTTGAATTTGTAATTTTATTTTGACATATTTCAATATTAATTAATGTATGTATGTAACATTCTAATTATTCTGTGACATTTTAGTTTGTAATTTTTTTTTTTTTTAGATACATAATTAATAATTTTTATGAATTTTTGCGTGCCTATTTCTAGGCAGAATGTACATGGCTCACTCCTATTTACAACACCTGTATTTTAATGTAACCTACATTCATTGCAAATAAATGATTTGATTGATTGATTGATTGATTGATTGATTGATTGATATGAAACTGGCTAAGTTTCTTTTAGCATCATAACGAAAATAGAAATTTATTTTAAATTTTAGCCACTTTACCAAGAAAAACAATAGGTATTGTGGCTAAACTTCACAAGGCATTAGATAGGTACTAATTATTGTCAGAATACTCAAGTTTATACTTCCCTGCACATCTGTACACCACAGTTGCGTTTGCCCAGTAGGTATCTAGTCAGGATTGGGCATCCATGTCATCATTAACATTATCTGCAACCCGACTTCGCATGTTGTCTAGGATAGGCCACACTATTCGGTTGAATTCGGGCAACATGATATTCCTGTCTCTAGTAGCCGGCGAGTTGCAAAACGTCTCCATTAGGTAGGTACTTCCATGCCATTTTGTTGCGCACCAAAGTGCGCGACAGCCTTTACTCGTCTCATTTGGTCCATCATCGCCTTGTGCGTGCATTGGTTCATATGATACTTCTGATGTCGGAAACACGAGGGCTTCCTTCCATATACCCTCGTACTTGTGGGCTTATCGTGGGTTATGCATGCACGAGGCAGGTAACTTATGCCGCTTTAGAGATATTCGATTGTCCAATTCTAGTAGCAAGTTGACGCGCCAGTTTGTAATCACTTTTCACTAGCCAGTAGCCTGATACTTTTAGACGCAACTCCACCGGCACCAATCATGCCACTCATCACACTTGATCGCGGTACCGTCTCCAGTTCTCTCTACCCAAGTCAACCCCGCGCTGCCGCGCGCCTTCCCTCCAAATTGTCTGTCACCTTACTCTAGGATTCAAATCCTTCACTAGCATTGGACATTGGAGAAAACTCAGTGTTGCCAATCGAATAAAATCTAATTGAAATTTGAATCAGAAGCTAAATGTTGCCAATTAAATAAAACTGAATTAATAACTTTACAAGCGATATTTCTTCGTTCCCAACTATTAATCATTTACCTTTCTCCGATATATATATATATAATCCATTTATTTAAGGCGACAGGGCCCATATAAAAATAACTTAAAACTAAACATACATTATCATGGTGTTAGTAACAATACAAACTTATACCTAGGTTAGTAGCACAATAACAAAAGATACAATTTGAACAACGTCTAAAATTCACATTTAATCAATCATCATCATTGCTTCAGCATTCCAGCTGAAATACTGGAGCAACGATTCATGTGAACACAGTCCAGCCTGTCAGCAATCATGGCCAGGATGCCGTTGGAGCTGGCGCGCACCCTGCGCACCAAGGATGCACATCTTTTACGCATCAATGCATAAAAGCAATCGACGCGCATTTCCGCAAACATCCCCGATGCGCTACAGAAGCGAGGCAGCCCCATCAGCACCCTGAAGGCATTATTATACTGAACGCGAAGGGCGCTGTACGATTTTTGCGTAAAATGAACCCACAGGCTACAGGTGTAAAACGAGGTACAGAAGGCCCTAAACAGAGACTTCTTAACCCCCGCAGAAGCACGTGAAAACCTGCGGGCAATCATATTCGCTCTGACCGACAGCGCCCTCCGCTCTCTCTCAATGTCGTCATCGTCCCTGAGGCTAGCGGTCAATACGTGCCCCAGGTACTTAAAGGTCTGTACCCTTGACAAAGGTACACCATTCATTTTAACATGAGGCACCGTTTCTGGATATTTTCCAGCTGCCCCAAACACCATAACGACACTCTGCCGCACATTATACAATAGGCCGTGGTTGCTGGCGTAACTTTCACATAGACTTACCAACTTTCTAAGGCCACAGACTGAGGCACTGAGCAGCACCATGTCATCTGCATAGCTAATGTTGTTGACACATATGCCATCAATATAACATCCGACTCTGGTGCTGCTCAGCTCCACAATCAACTGGTCCATGTACATGTCTCACAGCACACTCCAAACCATACGAACTCGAGTACGCCCCGTCCCACCTAACACTGTTGACCTGGTTCCCGTACCAAAATTTTAAAATATTTGTTACTTCAGGTGGTAAGTTAGCATCACTTAGCTTCCTCCAAAGAGTGTCGTAGGAAACCAAATCAAAAGCATTCGATAGGTCGAGGAAACAGGCATACACTGCCGTGCTACGGCTTGTATAGTACTCCACAGCGTGCTTAAATCCCAAAATCGCGCTTTCAGTGGACAACCTAGGTCGAAATCCAAACTGGTTGTCATGCAATTGTACATGTTTACTCAATTGGGATTTAAGCACGCTGTCCAATGCCTTAGACACAACCATAGCCAGCGAGATAGGTCGATAGTTATTCCTATCCGTCTATAGCCCAGTTTTATTTTTAACTACGGGTACAACTATCGTTCTTAACATCTCCGGGGGTAGATACGCATGGCTCAAACAAAGATTGTAAAACAAAGCTAATACACGTGACAAGTGAGGGCCCGCATAACGAAGATGCTCGATGCTCAGTCCATCGTGGCCGGGAGACTTGCCCCTTGACATAGACGTTATGACAGAAGCAATGTCTTTAGCAGAAACCCTAACCACCAACTCCCCCATGGGCTCAACATCGATCACCGCCTATATATTGAAATATGAAATATATATTTAAAGTTTTTAATTACCTCATTCTCCAATCGAGGAGGCTTATACTGTCCTGAATTTTTAAACTTGTTTTTATTTATTTTTCAATTAAAGGTTTTATGAAAAAAAGTTTTTCATAAAAAAATAAACAACTACTTTTTTAAATTTTAATTCACAAAACTGATGTACAATCAAGTCTGCAAAAAAAATATATGTGAATCTTACATGCACATATTAAAAACACATATTATTAAAAAAAAAAATATAAAGAATCTAAGAAAATAAAAACAAATTTTAACCGTTAACAGATGATAGAAAATAACAAAAGAGAAATTAAATCAAAATAAAATTAAAGTCAAATCACAATTGAATTTAATCTCAGCAAAGTATAAAATAAATCAAAAATGAAATCAATAATAAATTAAAATTAAATTCGCCCAACTCCCCTATAACATGGGACTTGCACATAACTAGTGAAATGTGCGTGTACCAACTATAGATGGAACTTTGCCCAACCCTACGGGGAATACAAGCGTAAATAGCGTTTATGTTTTGTTAATTGCTTTGAATTTGAAAGATTTTTAGGAGGATATTTATAGAGAGATATAAGAATTTAAATACAATAAAACAGGGGCGTCGCCAGCCGATGGCCCAGGGAGGGACAAGATGATATATAGATGATGGGCAAAGTATGAATTTTAAATACAATCAAAAGCACATGAATCTTTACACTGCTAGTGCGTAAAAAATCGGTACAAAATCCAATGTGCAAAAGCTACACGAGGTCTAGACCGTACAATGAAGAATACTTGTAAACAAAGTTATTATATATATTAGAATAACAGAATAAAAAAATTGGGACAAAATATAAAAGAATAATCGAATAAAAAGGATTTGAAAGCAATCAAATGGTCCATTGACAAACAATTACAAGATTTTACTATATAAATAAAGATCCTGTATTTTATTAAGTTTATTATAACAAAATCTTTGGGGGTTTTTTGTAAACTTTTCGACCACTTTGTTATGAAAATCTTGTAAGTTGTGTGTGCACACTCATCATGGGCAGACCATTGAGGCTATTTGCCCCATAGTGCTTCTTAACCAGGTTTTTAGTCTCTCGAGGCTAACTGACGAACGATCTGCCGTACACGTTGTGCACGGTAAAGCACTATTTTTTTTAACGATTTTCCCATTTCGGGCAAGAAGATTTTGTCCCTTGTAGGACATCAACAAGGGTTAGATACGATAAGTTAAGTGAATGGACTTCCTACAGGGGGGAGCCGACTGCCCTTCCTTGCCCCCTTGGCAATGCCTATGCAATATTAGCTTAGTAAAGAAACGATGGATGGATTGTGTAAAAATGTATATCAGTAGAAAGAAGGTCATTATTGAGATGACGACAAATGGAAATGTATGGAAGATAAAGACACGCTCCGTTAACCGTTGGGATCAGCCCAAATGTACTGGGCTAAGGAAAGGAGGATGATGAATATATTTTAGCAATTAGCAATCTCTGCCAGATATAGTTTTCGGCATGCAACTTGGCAAGTCTTTAGATGCGCACAAGTTGTTTTTTCGGTCTCTTTTGTTACCAAGCGGGACGCGAGGTACGTTAAGCACAGTTCCGACCGCGCGATTATTTGGACAGTTGACATAAGGATCGACTTAACAATCGCGTCGCGCCCACGTTCCGTTTGCTCTATATAGTGGTTGGTCAACTAACCCCCAGTACGCCAATACCTTGAAAAATCTGAGGATGCGTTGAACGATCGTAATTATTTCTCCGGTAATAGTTAACTTAGTACCAAAGTTTAGCCTCATATCAGAAATGTTTTTAACCATAACACATATACCTTAAACCGGCCAAGTGCGAGTTTGACTCGCGCACAGAGGGTTTCGTATAAACAGCTAGGTACATTCACTAAAATAATTAAGTAACATCACTAACGTTCATAAACAATGAAAGCACCGAACATTGCTCTAACGAAGGGACACAATTAACTTTGCCGTTCGAAAACTGTTGTCCCCATACATTAATATACAAAATTTTTACTTTTCCAAGTACGTATAAGTTGGTCGACTATTATTCGTAAACTTGTAAAGCCTACTTAGCTGTGAATAAACTACCGCCGTGAATTTTTTCACATATCCAAAAGTAACTATTTAGCTCAATAAATTAGCCATCTAAAGATGAATTTAACGCAAATGTTCGAAAAATGGTTTTTACACACCCGTGATATTTTGGGATGGCCTATCCAACAATACCCCACATCATGGGATACAGGAAGTACACTAAAAATATATATTTCTCATGGTTTTATTTTACCGCTAATATGTATATCCACAGACAGATCATAGAAACAACAGTGTTGTTTCTATGATCTGTGTGTATATCCATGCCAATTATAGTTTTCTAGTAGTAAGAGTGTCTGAGCTATACTGCGGACGGACGGACGGACATGAACTGCCCTGTTGTATTTTTATGTTTTGTGTACAATAAAGAATAAGAATGCGGACGGACAAACGGACATGGTGAAACTATAAGGTACCTAGTTGACACGGAACCCTAAAAAGTTACAAAACCCAGGCAATCTCTCCAAAACAGCATGCTATCAAAAACTGGGTAACAGAAGCAGTAGCCAAAAACGTACTTTTTAAATATTATTCCTATCCAGTAACATTTTACATCAACGCCGTCCATGTTAAGCCATTTTTCAAGCCATTCACTAAAAGCTTTCTTTGTTTCGCGAGAACTTTTAACTTTACTATGGAGGTTAAATTTAATGTTCGTTCATTTGCATGCTACCATTGTACAACTTGATTAAAACATTCCACAGTTTTCCCTTTTAAAATTATGTTAGTTGACTCCGTTTTGGTTTGATGAGTCTTTCTGAAAGTTTAAGCTAAAAAGTTTTATTATTTATACAGGTGCAAGAAGGGGTTACTAGTACTGTCTTATATGTTGTGCACTTGCTATTCTCACACGTCCAAGTCCAAGTTTATGCGAAGAAAAATAAAAGTGTTTTGTTAAAAATAAGCTATTTCTTAAGTTACATTTATTAGTGACACTATCGGAAAGTATAATAACTACAGAGTGTGTTTTTTCGCATATTCAACGGGTTCGATTCCTGACTAGGCATATTGATTTTTCAAAAATCCAGAGATACAGTTTTAGTTGTCATTAAAATCGGGTCCGAGACTACTTTGACTGTTTTTCGCTATTCCTCATAGTTTCGTTTTTTTTTTATTTATCGATAGGCTCGCGTTTGACCAATATCTCGCCTGATGGTAAGTGATGATGTGCATCAAGTTGATATTTGTCAGATCCATCCCAGAGGTGAGATCAGTACTCCATGCTTGACCGAACTTGCGCTTTATACAAATTGAGCAGCTGTTCAGGCGTAAAGTACGGTCTCATCTTTGCAAGGATCCCCAACTTTTTTGCAGCCAACTGAGCCTTTGCCTCAATGAATGGACCAAAATTGAAGGTCGATGTTAACGTAACACCAAGAAGGTCGAGATGGTCCGTTATCGGCACGGTTACACCACGGAAAGATGGAGCCGGGTGGCTCTTTTTGCGGAAAAAAGACACGCCTGGGTCTTAGCAGCATTGAAACTGACTAGCATTAGCATTGGCATCACCCCATTCGGAGACTGCCTCCAAAGACAGGTTCAAGCGCTCAACCATGGCCTCCCGGAGAGACTGGATCTCAGGTCCAGTAGCCCCTGCGCCGGACACGTATCTCTCAGCAACCGTGCTGTCGTCTGCGTACCCGAAGGTTCCGAGTTTTAGCAGGTCATTTATGTGCAGCAAAACAGTGTAGCTGAGAGCACCGACCCCTGAGGGACTCCGGCATTAATACCTAACTGACCGGACGAGCAGCCACCGATAACTACTCGGATAGACCGATCCCTCAGGAAGCAATCCAGTCACACATGGCACTAGTCTACTAGGCAGACCGAAGGAAGGAAGCTTACCAATAAGGCTCTCATGCCGGACCCTGTCGATAGCCTTCGTGATGCAAGTGCTTCGCCTTGCCTCTCGATGGCCTTACTCCAGACGTGAATGGCCTACGCTAGAGGAATTGGCCAGGCATCCTTCAAAAAAACTTTTAGCTTATAAAAAATGGAATATTTTTAAGAAAACAAGTTTTAAGGTATCTGTCCAATTCAAATTGACGTCAGCATAAAGCGAATTTATATAGCAAGTGAACCCAAATTCTACCAGTACGTATATCTTTATTTATTTACACTTAAATCTTCATTTCAATTCTGGTCCATTCTAAAAATGGTCAACAACGATGAATTTATTAAATTTACTGACAAAGGCTTTCAAAGAATTGCGCAAACTATTAAAAATTCATGAAACGTGTCACTGTGATTCTCAGAGAAACTAAAAACGTATGCGGCTAGTTGTGAAATCTAGTTTTAATGTTATTCTTATTTTAAGTGGTTCAAAAATCTTGTCTTTGAGCAAGTTGGGCGTTAAATAATTAATTTTACAACTGAGTCCTCTACTGAAACTCTGTTGTGTAATATTTTATTTTTCAGGAACGACGAAACAGAGAAAATTTTCTCTTATTTATGCTGCACGTGGCTTTATGAAATATATCTAGACCCAAAACTGCTAGCCCAGATATTTTCTGGGTTACTCTAAGATCTATTTACAGGTAGACATGTTTTGTTTGTTTGGTCGGTTTGGGTTCACGTTTTGACACAGATTTTCAGATATCAGATTTTAATTAATTTTATCCATGTTTACGCCCAATAAACTAATTACATTACATTCTAAGCCACCAGTCGCGGATAAATTTGAAAGACAGTTACCGCGGCCATAGCACAAGCAACTGAAGGAATACGGGTGGAACTTTTTAGTCAGTAAAAGTCTGACACGCCCTTTCGCTTCACCCAGAGCGTTGATAAGTTGATGGTTGATTTCCCACAAAAAAAGCCTCCAGTTGTGGATCAAATTTGCGCCATAATGATTCTTTTAAACAAATTTTCAAACTGAAAGCATTTATCCTATATTATTATAAGAGCAATATTTTTTTATATGTATGTCGCATCAAGGCTGGCCGATAGATGTAAACCATCGGGAAGTCAAGATGTTATTCCCTTAGGTTAAGACATCGTGTGTGGGCAGGTCGGTGGGTACAATCGTGCAAATGAAATCACATAAATTATTCGATACACTGGGTTTATTCAAATATTCACAGTTACAATTCTGCTTACGGATCGACACTGATTCTACGACGTGTTAGCTCTAAGGCTGTCAGTACTCAACTGCCATATCCTAGTATCCCCACTACGCAAGCGATTAGAATAAGCGCGCCAATGCGTAGTTGTTCTTGCTTTTGTTGCTTGCGATTTGTTTTAACGTCCGTACTATTGTCTAAACCCGACATGTATTTGTAATCAAGTTGTCGAAAACAGTTTTAACGATTTCGATAAAATTTGCAATAAAGGGGTTTTCGGGGACGGGAAATTTTTTATCTAGGTCCTATTATCTGGGAAAGTTCGTTTTCTCTATTTTCAACCGAGCAGAGTTTGGTTGCCCTGGAATAGCCAATAAAACTATTTACAAGCACTTTTGATTTTAAAGAAGTCGGTCAGTCAGAAAAAATCTGTCAAAATTAATTTCTTTACCTAAAAATGTGTCTAAAACATTCAACAACAAAAAGAGATTTGCAGATTTCAGCGCAAAGTCCTTAATCCAACCTTATGCATATCTAATCTTCCCTGTAACTTAAAATTATTTTAAGCCTTACCTTACCACTGCGAAGTGAACACAGAACTTAAGCTTACCGGGCAAAGACCTTAGTTAGGACTAAGGTGACCGAAACTGTCGCGCTAAATTATAGCGATTACAAAAAGGATAATGTTTTGGGATTGGATTGTAGAAATGTTGATAGGGATTACAGTATTCTGTAACATAATACTGTAGGTTGCGATAAAAATGTAGTTCTGTGATTAATGTGAGAGTCAGGTGATTGATTAACTTTATGATTGAAGTAGAGAACTTCAGAGCAATTATAAAATTGTATATAGCATTTCAGTTATAATAAAACTTTAGTGAATGCCACCAGTCAAAGTAAAAAGCATAAAAGTTGGATCACCATATTATTTTATTATGTATGAATGTGTTTTTCTGCCCTGAAACAATAATCGAGATGAAGCACGCAAGAAAGTGTCAAACATAAATTCGATACCTCAGTTCCAAAATGTAACAAGTCTGAAATTCAGTGAGTTTGAGATAAGTATTACAAATTCTTCCTTAAACGATTACACAACAAGTCGATGAGTGAATGCAGTTTAGTTGTTACACTCAATAATTTTTCATAAGTCTAAAATATTTTCGTTTCATACAGTAACAACTTAATTTATTTCGTTTTGGAACTGAGAATGTTTTCAAATTCCTAGCATCATAAGAGCGTTCATTGTAATATTATATTGCAGAGTAATATAAGAATGTTTAAGTTGTTTTTTTAAAGTTTCATGTTTTTATTTAATGTTTATTACACTGGTAAAAGTATCACTAGTCGCATAATTTTCTAATTATAATATATCATAAGAATCTTTTTCTGAATAGGGTAGTTTACAAAAAAAACGTTTTTGTCCGTCAGGCAGACTAATAAAAAAATTAGACACGTATTTTTTTCTTTTGACTCAAACGTAAAGTGACGACGATCTAATGCTTTGAAATATCATGAAACGTCAAATCGCTAGTACACTTTATACTGACTTAGTGACGTCACAAGCCCCCACTCCTGAACTTTGAGGCGCTTTAACTTTGTGATTTTTTTATTGATTTGGTAAAACAAAACCATACTTGTCCAATATTATTTTATAATCTGACTGACGGAGTAAATAAAATTATAATTTTTTTACTCAGGAAACATCCCTATTACGGTATAGTTAGTGCATTTACAAGCCTTGTTCAAGCATAGTAATTTAAGCCTTATGTAAATAAACATGAAAAAACACACGCTCATGACTTGCAACGACTGTACAGACACGGATTGTCCATTGTTTCCTTAATAATGGAAGAAGCAAACAGCTCTTCCAACAAAACGTTACTTATCCTGCTTTGTTTAATCCACAAAGCTAAGTACATAATTTATTTTGATTGTGCATTTTAATGCGTTGCATGTTCTTTCGCTTATAAACCATTTCGAGTTTCATTAAAATGTTGTTTTATTTAAATGGTAAACAAGGATTGATTGGATCGCATTAGAGTTTGAACCATGTTTGAACATTGCTAAGTGGTTGTGTGTTCGCGAATCTGATGTGGTATGAACAAGCAATTATAGCACGTATGATCTTGCAGGTTATTTCTGTTTCAGAACTACTTACTCGTACTTAGAGTAAATAGGTAGTTTTGAAACAGAAATAACATGTGTTATTTGTGTTTTTAAGCGACTTTCCAAAAAGGAGGAGGTTCTATGTTCGACTTATGTTTGTATTTTTGTTTTTTTTTAGTTTTCACCGATTTCTCCAATCAATCATCAAGTCAATTGTGGACAGATTTTGAAATTATTTTTTTTTGTTTTAAAGAAAATGTATCCATATTGGTCCCTTTTAATTTGATTAAGAACTTCGGTGCTTTCAGGACAACACCTACGGCAGCGATTGAGAGATACCTTAATATCCCTCCTCTGCATATGATGGTTGAATTCGAGGCAAGGAAGACATTACATCGTCTTGCTGTTGCTGGACTATGGGATGCCTCTAAGCCAGAGACTAACCATATAAAGTTCGATGGGAATGAAGACCTGGATCGGGTAACAAGCATGATATCCGATAAAATGCAAACTATGTTTGTGTTTGAAAGGTCTTACAAGGTCCAAATCCCTACAATAGAGGACTGGACGAAGGGAATCGATCCACCAGAACAAGATAGTCTGGTATGGTACACTGATGGATCCAAAATGGAATCAGGTACAGGAGCGGGAATATACGCAAAAGGTTACAAATGTAGCAGAAGCTTAGGGAAGATGGCAACTGTATTCCAAGCAGAAACATATGCCATAATAACCTGTGCTCAAGAGAATATAGATAGAGGAACCAGAGACAAATCCATATATATTCTTAGTGACAGTCAGGCTGCAATCAAAGCCATGGCATCCTACAAAGTGGACTCCAGACTTATCTGGATGCTATCCAGGCCCTAAACAGGCTTGGGAAGCATAACAGGGTAGGACTGCTGGGTCCCTGGGCACAAAGGAATCCATGGTAACGAAGTGGCAGATGAACTGGCAAGAGAGGGCTCAGCAAATGATTTTGTGGGTCCAGAACCATGTGTAGGCATTTCGACGTGTCTCGTCAAAGCCACATTTAGGGAGTTTGCAGATCAAAAACAACGAAAACATTGGCTGTCTTATACCGGTCTACAACACTCCAAGAAATTCCTAGGCTCTACGTTCAAAGCCCGGGAATGCATTTGGAATATGAGCAGGGGGCAAATCCGTTACCTGCTTGGGGCCTTTACTGGGCACTTTGGAACCAACGACATGATCATGAAGATGGTAGACCCATCTTCATCTTCTTCACCGCGACACCCATGTGCAGGTTGTGTGGGGAACATACGGAACGCATGGAGCACCTTCTGTGCACATGCGATGCACTGGCTGGTAAGCGAATGAGTCTCCTAGGGGTTGGATATCCAAAACCAGAAGACTATAGGCTCATATCTCCTAGTCTCGTTGTAAAACTCATGAAAAGTGTTTTCAACGAGATCGGCGAGGAGTAAGTTATCTAGGGGAACACAATAGATCCCATGGGTCGAAGTGTCCGAGTTATTTCTCGGCCCCTCCACAAGATAAGATAAGATAAGTCGCTGCCAACACTATCTATAACCGTGGAATGGAACCGAACGCAATCGACGTACAAAAAATAATCAGTTAATCAGACGAAAAACGCTAGTTACGTGTCGGTACGGTTTCTTTGTATGGGATGAGATTTGCATCTGTATGTTAGTATTATATTATCGGTACTGTAAAGATGATTGCATGTATTTAAGAAAATTATTTGAGACGATGTTGACGCTAAAAAGGATACAGGTCTATCTACACATCAGGGCTGTGCCCGGGTTGTGACAGGGCCGGGCCCAGACATTGAAGCTTCGTCACTGGCCCTTGCACGGACGTGTGTGAACGAGTTCATATAAAATGTACACAGCAATATATTTTTGAGCCTCTGACGGGGCACGGTCCGTTCACGTCCCGGGCACGGCCCTGGTATGTGTCGATGGACCTAAATATAGAGGTACAGCCAGATTAATGAAAGTGAATGCAACAATGGATGATAGGGCATTATTTATAAAAATAATAAACATAATATTTAAATTTCAATTAGCAGATTCTTTTTTAATATTTTCCATATATAAATTGAATAAAGAATCTAATCTGATCAGTTCTTATGAATTCAGCTGTGTCTTTTTAAAAGGTGTTATGTAGTTTTTAACCCCCAATGGAAAAAGAGGGGTGTTATAAGTTTGACGTGTGTATCTGTGTATTTGTGTGCTGTGTGTGTGACGTGTGTATCTGTCTGTGGCATCATAGCTCGAAAACGGATGTACAGATTTTGATTTCGTTTTTTTTTGTTTGAATGGTGACTTTATCGAGAGTTTTCTTAGCCGGGTCAGGTCCAAATTTTTGCCGGATACAGACACTGTGGTTTTCGACACATAAGTGACAAAATATTGCGAACTTTTCACGCCTTAAAATAATTATGGATATTTTCTAATAATAATTATCTTTATATATTGTAAACAGTCAAACTTGAAGCCTAATTTCTTCAAATAAAATATAATAACAATCGGTGTCTTTTTACGCTAAGCTAAAGACGCATGTCTTGCTTGACTATGAATTTGTGAATTGTTGCAACTTGTAGGTTATGTCGTGAATAATTTTCATTCCATTGTGCGATTTATTATCGAACATTTATATTCCAGTGCTACACATTGTGATTTCCGTTGTGATTACGTCAAAAATTTGGTCCTGACCAAGCTATGTTTGATGAAAATCGATTCAGCCGTTCTAAAGTTATGGTCGTTTTACTGTTTGAATCGCGATGTTTTCGCAAGATATCGTGTCATAATTACGTGTTCAATAGATTGCCCGTGTCCGTCTTTATAGTAAGGTTACTTACTATAAAATTAAAATGATTTCTAAATCAAATATCACTCCAAACCAAAATGACCCAACCTCATTAAAACCCTAAAGAAACATTCAATTACAAACTTAAAACAGTACACATCACCTATTTGTTTCTACGAATTCACCCAAAAGTCCTCGCTCTTACAAAGTGTGTACTTACGACCAATTCACTTCGTTGAGCGACAGTCATTTCGCTAAGTGATTGCTCTTTACTCATGTCCTACGACATTTCGACAAGATCCAAGACTACGTGTGGTTTGTATGTTTTTATTTGTATGAGAATGTTGGTTCTCTGGTTGAGTTACAAGATTTGTTTGAACTAAAAAGCGCAATGAAAAATTATATTTCTCGTGTTCCGTATCAAAGAACAGTCAGTAAATAGAAGTATGTTGTGTTGTTTAAACGTAACTAAAAGAATATTTTTAAAACAATAATAATAAGGGTTTATATAGAATAACACAGAGAGAGGGAGTCGTTGGTACCTGCTCTAATGAAAATCATTGTATGCACCACATGCATCATTTTGGCACCTTAAAAAACCTAAAATTGCTTATTTAAATTTTGCAAAAGCTTCAAGCCCTTGTCCCATGTTACTTGGGGTCGGAGCAACACAATTTCTTCTTCCACACCGTCCTACTCCTGTCACGCTATCACTGACTCCCTTTTCTTTCAAATCACTCCTCACAAAGTCCATCCATCTTTTAGTAACATGCGTTTCATCCCTCCTGATCAAATGACCATACCAGGATCAAAGGTTTCCTTTCAACTTTTCTGTCACTAGCGCCACTTTCAAACTTCCTCTAATATACTCATTTCTCACTTTATCCATTCTCATCACGCCGCACCCTTTGCCTTTCCGAATTCACTTACGTAATTAGGCTGCTGTTATTTTGGAACTCGGGTAGACCATGGATTGGATTAATAATAATATGCTAAAAAAAGAGTCCCCTTTTCTTTCATATCACTCCTCACACAGTCCATCCATTTTATCTTTGATCTTCCCCTCCCTCTCCATCCATCCATCAATATCTATATTCATAACTCTTTGAGTATGTAGCATGCGTTTCATCCGGACAAACAGTTTCCTTTCAACTTTTTATAAAAGGTAATCTCTGGAAATATTGATCCAATTATGAAAAATTTTTCACTGATAAAAAGCTGCTGGTACTATCATTAGGTGTTGTTTTTGTACTTTTGGTTCGGTCACGGGAGAGAACCTGCGGAGAAATAATAGTCTTTACTTCCTAGTAAAAGAAAATGGTATGGAATGGTAAAAGCTACTTTTTTATTGTCAAGGTGGTGGGATACAGCACTATTCCCAAACCACTGCAACTTCTGAAAGCCAAAATCAAACAGTGGGCAAACCCCGAGTACAAAAAAGTGCCGAAGCAATGAAGCTCGACGAAGTCCCGGAGAATTAATTTAATTGTCTTGAATCCCGCAACGAAATGAATCAGAAAAGAACAATAGAGGAGTAGGTAGAAGAGACTGCAGTACTTGCCATCTAAATCAAATAATCCATACATAATGTTGATCTACATAACTTTACCTAAGCGAGACAGAGAGCTTGAAACTTACCCGATGGTCTAAAAGCATGAACCTTCTTACCTACAGTTCTCTCTTTTTATTGTTGTTTAGTTATTTTAAGTTTTTTTTAATGTTGTGTGCTCTTGAGGCTTGTGACAAAAAAATGTGTTCTTCTTTCTTTCTTTACTTTTTCAATAAACGTATGCAACACGGGATATGCCTAGAATTTTATAAATTTTACATAGTGCAGTCATTTCATGGCAGTCTTAGATATCGGATGCGAAAATAATGTTGGCTCTTTATTAACCAAATAAAGTTAGGTAAATTACAGAGAAAGAAAAAGAATGGAACCCACGAGTAAATTTCAAACTAATACTACAAAAGTCATCATAACAATTCTGCAAAACTCTTGGCATGAGGAGGCGAGAGTACTTCAATTTCTTACAGAGCCAACTGAATGCTGACCCAGAAGTAATGCGCTTGACATGGAACCTGTCCAACTCTGCTGATACTCGTATAAATTTAACATTGCTATAACTATCTGATTATGTTCGAAAGTTTTTGTAGATAGTGCCAAAAGAAATTGGCGTTCGATTTTGATTTTGAAATCCTTCATATGGGAATGTTTAATTTCCTATTAAGATTTTACGCATATTACAGTTGTTCTCGTTCTTAAAAAAATTAACACTCGACGGGTAAAGAGGGGTGTTATAATTTTGACGTGTGTACCTGTGTATTTGCGTATCTGTCTGTGGCATCATAGCTGCTAAACGGATGAACCGATTTTGAATTTTGAACCGGGGTATTTTCGCAAAATGTCGTGTCATAATTACGTGTTCGATAAATTGTTGATGGAGACGTGTCTACTACTAAATAAATTATGTGGTATAAAATGTTTGAAATAAAAAAAGATGACAGGAGTTTTGGCAATTTTTAATTTTTACTTGTGTTTTCAGTTATTTATTAACATTAAATGGACCAATAAAAGAATGTACAAGAGAGTCTAGTTCTGGATAGTGGCATTCTGTCAGCGACAATAATTATCAGAAAATCAAAATGTAATGGATTCATTGGCACGGCTACTGAAATCAAAGTTGAAAATAATGCCAGAGCAGTGTACTTAAATTGCTCTATGTCATAATCTAAATTGAATCCGTCAACCCACCTTGAGCAAGCGTGGTGAGCAATACTTGTGCCTTCTTGCTATGAGAAGATGAAGAGGCCTTTACATGCTGGTATTATTATTATTATCAATCCAAGCCATGGTCTACCCGTGTTCCAAAATACCAGCAGCCGAATTGCATTCGGCAAGGCAAAGGGTGCGGCTTGACGAGAATGGATAAAGTGACAAATGAGTACATTAGAGGCAGTATGAAAGTGGCTCCAGTGAAGTTAATGGGAACCGTTTATCCTGTTATGGTCATGTGATAAGGAGGGATGAAACCCATGTTACTAAAATATGGATGGACTATGTGAGGAGTGTTATGAATGAAAAGGGAGTCAGTGATAGCGTGGCGGAGGACAGGACGGTATGGAAAAAGAAAACGTGTTGCGCCGACCTCAAGTAACATGGGATAAGGTCAGGAAGATGATGAAAGGGTTTCACCCGTTTGACTTATTTGTTAATAGTTAAAGTATAAAAGCGTCGGATTATTTTTGAACGTCTTCCTGGTACTAACTTGTAACTAAGTTTCAAATATTCCCGCAGACTAATTGCGTAAGTGAATTCGGCAAGGTTTGAAGATACTCTTTCGAAAATAGTATCTTCACCAATGAAAGCGTCCAATAATTTTTGACAATACTTAATTATTTAAAAATAATTTGTCATACTCTTTCATGGGGTCAAAACCTTATATGCTTTAACTGTCAACAAAGAAGTTCACTGAACTAAAACAAAGTGAAGTAACATACCAATCGTGAGATGTCTTGCAAGGAGCAGGTAATATCCGCTGTCTGGTAAACAGTGTGCACAGGTGACACACTATCATGTAGCTGGTTGAGACACAGTAGCGGATGCACCTTAATACTTCTAGTAGTGTAGGTAAGAACCGTTATCTGTACCTCTATACCAATATTACAAAAAGGGAAGGTCTTTTTGTTTGCTTGTTTGTTTGTACCGAATAGGCTCCGAAACTACTGGACTGATTTTAAAAATTCTATCACATTTGTAAAGCTTCATGGTTCCCGAGTAACATAGGCTATAATTTTGACGGGACTGAAGCCGCGGGGGTCAGCTAGTTTAAAGTAAAGAACTAATCTTTCCATCGACTTAAAAAAAAAAAAGGAGGTTCTTGATTCATCGGAATCTTTTTTTTAAATATATTATGTTACCCGACTTCTCAAACATGCCTGGCCCGATTTGGAAAATTGTTCTTTTGTTTGAAAGGGTATATATTCCCTGGTGGTCAGGATCTGGTGATGGGATCCTGGAGAAATCAAGGGAACTCCTAATATATTATAGGCATAGGCACATAAACTGATTTTAGTATTTTCTACAACAATTCAATCATTCTGCACTCAGGAAGTATCATTTAGTGAAGTAGAACGTAGAGCTTCACCAAGCAGACCACAGATGGGCACAGGAACTCCTTATTGTTAAGTATGTCACGGGTATAAGATATCTAGAATAGTTAACCGACTATGATGAAGCAAGTACTTATAAATAAATGGGGCTGCTAACAATGGTACCATCGCACTGATCTGATGTTGAAGCTGGAAGGTAGGCACTGGAACTCCGAAATAAAACAATGTAACCCGGGGCTTAATGGAATCGTCATAAAATGTACTTTGGCTATAAATGATTTTCATGGTAATTGGAAGTACCTATCTTAACTAGAAAGGGATAAAAAAACACTTAAACAAAAAAATCAAACCGACTTCCAAAACAAAACAATACAAAGCGAAAAATAATTGATTTTGGTAGTCAGTTAGATTTTTTTGTTACAAAGTTTCTTTCTATGATCTACTAATATTATATAAGCAAAACTCTGTACATCTAGATTTTTTCAACAGCTGAACGGATTCGTTCTTGAACTGGTCTTGGTATTTCTTATTTGCCTATAACGTTTGCCATTCCATTGCAGACTCATTTTCTGCATCTCAATATCGGTCAATCAAGCGTATATAATTTTTTTCCAATACATTTTGTTTTTATTGGTATACTAGTTCTGCCAGCGGCTTTGCCTGCGTGAAAGTAGAAAATTAACCCATGAGAACATATTCCCGGGATAAAAAGTATCCAAGCTATTCCTGACTACAAATCTTTGTAATAGGGATGGTTGGGTACTATAGGTTGGAGGTGATGCGCAATCTTGCTCTGGTCAAATACGTTTTTATGGTTTTTCGGGGGATGCTCAACAATCCACAAATCTAAGAATCGTTGGGATTACTCGTTCCAAACAGTAGGCTAAGGTTGGGGCCGAGGGAGAGTCTGTTTAAAACTCCGGTAGCCCGTACAAACCTATTAAAGTTTGCACCAGTGTGTCGGGCTGTTACGATTCTTAATAGCATCTCTCAGCGCTTGGACATTTTCACCTGCTCTTTGGCGGAATTCCAGAGGGTGACAATTACTTTGTTGTCCTCTAGTTAACTTGTGAGGACGCCCGTAGCCGTTACTTGGGACTGTTCAATCATGGACGTAAGTAGGTGTGTGATCAGTTTAACGGGGCGTCTCTGAGTGTCGTATTGTACGACTACTTTTGTTACCTTGGGTTCTACCTGTAAAACAATTGTATGTGTAAATGAATAAATAAAAAAAAAAAAAAAAAACTCTGTGCCAAAAAACACACACACACACCCAAACTTAATATTAGTGTGATAGTGTGGTATTGTGTGATAAGTCTTGACACACTAATGGCTCCTGCAAGAGGTGAATCAGTAGTGGCGATAAACATAAACGCGTGAGTTATGAACCTCGATGTGCCCCCGAGAAACTATCTTGAATCTCACAACAATTTTATATATTATATTTTAATTTTCGTTTTACTAGTAAAGCTCAACTATAGTGAGTCAAACAAGTAGTTGAACGGTGCATGTAGGCTATTGTCACAATTGACCTACTTCCTGCAGCAGCGCCCGAAGTTTCAGCGAAACAATTAAGTTGCGGCGGTAATTGGAGCAGTATAGTGTCCTACAGAGCCCGGAGACGGTTTCTACTTGATATTAGGATATAAATTTGGATAGATATTGTTTGAGTTAAGTTATGATCGTTTATTCATTTCATAAACGCCAGCAAGACTGTGCACCTTGGGAAAGAATAGATAAAGCGGGCCGACCGCAAGTTAATGGGATAAGGTCGCAATAGAAGAGGAAGCCTTCCAACGCTGCGTCTTCCGATACGCGGTCGCCACTCCAGAACTTTTCGGCCTCAACGGCCATCCGTTCAGCGAGTAATTTGCTCTGCCCACTGCCACTTAAGTTTGGCAATTCTTCGGGCTATGTCGGTAACCTTGGTTCTCTGGCGGATGTCTTCATTTCTGATTCTATCACGAAAGGAAACTCCAAGCATAGCTCTCTTCATTGCCTTTTAGGTGAATTTAAGTCGAAGCATTGGATGGCCTCCCTCTAGGTGGAGCGACAGCCTGGTCAAGTCTGCGGGAGTCTGGTGGTTGCGAAACGTACAGGACCGATCAGTGTGGCGACGCTTGGGGGAGGCCTATGTCCAGCAGTGGACGCCTTTCAGCTGAAATGATGATAATGAAAAGAAGAATTAATGACAAAAACGCTCGCTAACTGATGCAATGTGGTTGTTAGTATCGGCGTACCTCTGCTTAACCCTTCGAGGAATGCAGGCGTGATGTTATGCTATGTTAAAGAAGCTGGTTGGTAAGTAGATCAATCTGTGTGTCGTTAGACTTTAAAAAGGTTTGGACAGCATAACCTGAATCAAACATAAATCTATGGGCCTTAGTTGCCTGAAAATAAATAAAACCGGCCAAGTGCGACTCGGACTCGCGCACGAAGGGTTCCGTACCACTATCGCAAAAAACGGCAAAAAATCACGTTTGTTGTATGGGAGCCCCCCTAAAATATTTAATTTATTTTATTTTTTTACACAGATGATGTATTTCTGTTGCTGCTATCAGCAACAGAAATACATCATCTGTGAAAATTTCAACTGTCTAGCTATCACGGCTCATGAGATACAGCCTGGTGACAGACAGACAGACAGACAGACAGACGGACCGCGGCGTCTTAGTAATAGGGTCCCGTTTTTACCCTTTGGGTACGGAACTCTAATAATCACTTGGTCCATGAGATATAATACCATGTTCCGGCCTGCACCTGGCAACCCAGCTGGGAACCTATCGCGAGCACGAGACATCATGCTACCGACCCGAGCCAATGGGAGCGCAGGTCCGACCGTCCTGCGAGCGGGGCGCGGGCGCCGTGGACACTTGCCTCCACGTGCCACCAGTGATCGGTCGACGATAACTTCCGTAAAATAACATTGTACCGGGTCCCAAAAAGTATTCCTGTAACCTTCAGATTTTATAGTAATAATTAGTAAGTGATTGTCTAAAGGTATAAATTTCATTTGGCAAACCTTACCCCTACGCAAAAGGCGACCGTGACAGACACAGACTCTTGGCTCTTCTACAACCCAGCTCATTGCATGCACCTAGAAAGTTTCGTCCATTATCACAATAGATAGCGTAGGGTTTACCTCTCCTAGCTACAAAACGACGGTTCACCTAGAAGTAGTCAGCGACCTCACGACCGAAGCATTAATTCTATGTATCCGTCGTTTCACAATGGCAGTTGCCTCGTTGCTGTATTCGCCACTGGGACCGCTGCTGCATTGTCCCGAGGAACTCCTTCTGCCACCTGGACCAGAACTGTTGACGGATTTTCTCAATTAACTCGTAGCGATTGGGCCGCAGAGCTGTGATGGGTGGTGATGGGACGGCGGTCAATGGCCTGCCCACTAGAAAGTGCCCTGGGGTTCCCCTGGGGAAGGACAGGGATTTGACGAGAGGGGGGAGAGGGGACGGGAATTCAGTATGGCCTTAATCTGTGAAAACAGTGTGAAAAAAACCCTATTCTAGGTAAGGAACATCTAGGTATTTTCATTTGGCAACCCTTACCCCTACACAAAGGCGTAAACATACCACATCCAACGAATAGCCAAAGAATAAATGTGCTTAAATGATATTAATAATATAAAGAGCACTTTCTTTTTAGCAGTCATACTACTTTAAATCTTACTTTCCAGTTCACCAGCTGCACTGGCCCGTTTACTCCCACGCAAACATAACCAGCTTTAAGTGTTAACATAAAATTCATTCCAGAGTTTAGTAACGCCTACGTTTTTCCTACGAAACGCCTACCAGCCTCGATATACACAATTTGCCTGAAATGTCAAAGGGATGTGTAGGAAGATCTATCTTGTTTGGGATTTAGATTATGTTAATATGTTTTTGGTAATGGTGCACGATATATGCGTACTAACCGTATGCGTAGGTGAGCACTTTTCACAAAGATCCGGAGGGCTGATTAAAACCAACTTAGCCTTGAAGTAAAGCTCGACATCAGAGGCATTAGATTATTCATGGGGGTTTTGCCATAAGCCCACTTGGCAGGCGGGTTGCAGATTGCTGTATGGTTGTTACAAATGCACAGATAACGTTGCTGCCCATTCTCTGGTTTGTACCTTAGTCGCCTCTTACGACACCTACGAGAAGGCATGGGATGGTGAAGTTCTTTACGTCCGACACCATACGGGACACAAAACATTATAAAAAAGCCTTATATTTCCTACTTACTAACAAATTGGTAATTGACTAATTATAAAATAACACTAGTTTCTTAGCAGGAACCCCTTAATCAGGTGAAGGCCTCCTCCAAGTCATTCCATTTGGTTCTGTTTTGGGCTATTTGTAGCCATTTTTGGCCAGCAGTAGTTTTTATATCATCCTCCCATCTTGATATTGGGCGACCCTTCTTTCGTTTCCCTTGTGGCCTTTTCCTTGTGGTTACTCTTCTAGTCCATCTCTGGTCCTGAAGTTTTGCTACATGCCCAGCCCATTTCCATTTTTGGTTTTTGGCATATTCAAGAGCGTCTATGGATTTTGTGGTTTCTCTTATTTTAGTGTGCCTGATTTTTTGTTTTTTTTGACACAAAACATTACTATAATAAAAATAAACCCAATAAGCAGCATTTTTAAGCATAATGCTATATTTAAAGATAAGTACTATAATTTAATTACCGACCCCACCTAAACTGGGAAAAGATTAGAAAGAAGAAGAAGACGTACTATAATTTAATTGTAAATTTTAGAGGCATAAATGCGTATGTGCTGATGCTACCAGCCTGTTAGGCCAAACATTTTAATTCATAATAGCTTAAGTTGAAGTACGGCTCATAAAACTATTAATAATTTGGTGCAGTAAATAGTAAGTTAAGTTTGGTAAAGTAAGTAGTAAGCATAAGTAAATATAAAAGCTTATGGCTTTCAGGTATTTGAAAAACTCTGTAAATCCAACATTACGCATGAATGTATCTTTACAATGGTAAGAGATAGAAATAGAAATACCAGGGGTCAGATCGTTAGAAAGAGAAACAAAAACATAATATCGATATACTAAAAAGTAATTTTGGTCGAATCTGCACAGCAGACATCATGCTTCTGATGTCGAGAAAGATTGGACGGTGTCCATAAGACCTTTAATATCTGTCACTATAACTACTAGATCATGTCCAAGCAACTGCAGCTGCTGGAAATAGCTGCAGTGAACAGAGCAGTATGTACTCTATTCTACTAGCAAGCTTTAGAAAACGACATCCATAACAGCCAAAAAGTCTATCCAGGCAGACGCATTAATAAGGTCTACAGTTCCCGACACTCGCAACAGTTGTGTCCACCGTAAAATTTTAAGATC
This sequence comes from Orthosia gothica, assembly GCA_949775005.1. NCBI lineage: Eukaryota > Metazoa > Arthropoda > Insecta > Lepidoptera > Noctuidae > Orthosia > Orthosia gothica. The sequence goes on along the minus strand of OX459038.1, from coordinate 32,219,871 downwards.
CCAACCCTAACTTGCTGATATTGAGTTCCAAAATCCACATTTTATATCTAGCCTAAGAGAACACTGCAAAAATCTGCAGGTATATTTGTTTTTGATTAAACTTTGTTCATGAATGGTACTTGATTAATTTAATCAATTGCAATTTATCCCCAATATACTAGTTTTACAAGTGAATCTAAAGTCAGTTAAACATCACAACACCATTTCGGTGGTGTCGAAAATTGGAAAAATTAAGCTTGCCAGCTCTCAGTTAGCTGCAATCTGTGAGTCAAATTAATGGCGGCTAACTGAGAGTTAGATGATATTGCATACGCAACCACGATACAGGAGAAATTCCTAGTTTCAAAAAGCAAAAAAAAAACTGTTTGGGCCTAGATGTGGCCAGGTAACCCGGTAGTAATCTATTCTACTATCAAAAATAAATCATTAAAATCAAGATTTCTCAAAATTTAAATTCGTGCCTTTTTTTTGCTGTGGGATCTCATACTAATCGGGCATTATCTTCTTTACAGGGTAATTTAAATAATATCTTCCGGGGAGGATAATCTCGCAATCTTATAGGTTAAGTAGAATAGCCCTCTCAATTTGTCAGTGCAAGCTTGAGATGGATTAGCTGGCATTTGCATCGTTTTGGGAGTCAGACAAGGAAGTTATGGGGTTAAGAAGTTTTATGTTGTTTTAATTTGTTGCTGGAAATTCAGGTAATATTTGTGAGCCCAGTTTTATGAGTTATTCGGTTTGATATTGTTTTTGAATTTTATTATTTACGCCTACATTTTAAGTTATTTGCGTTACTTGATACAATTATATTGACAGTTAAAGTTCGTTATTTATTGACATTAATCGAAGGGCTCCTCCGTTTTCATGCCGACTGATTTGAGTTCTTAGCCTGGCCAAGAATCGTGAGGTAGTTTGATGATAATCTTGTTTTCCACTGTAGAGGCCTTCATAAGCTTAATTATTGGATGTTTATAAATAAACAGTTACAGGTTCAGTTTTAGGTATTTTACCTATGTTTGCAATATTTGTAAGTATGTGAGAACCATGTTCCTATTTGTCAAATTAATGAATTTACCTGTTAACGCTTTTAATAATTAATACCTGTACGTAGTTTAGTGTGTAGTGCTATTCTGGGTGCATCGTCCTCACATATATTAATTTATTAATGTATATACTTATGTAAATATAGTAAAACACCTAGTTTCTTGTGCATTCTTGTCCATAACAAGCTACTTTGCCGAATGCACGGTAGAATCAACTTTTATTACTTGTAAATTTTAATTTTAATTTGTGTTTGGCGGTCAAAAGTGCCGCTTATTGGCCTAGTTGAAAAAATATATTTGACTTTGACAATTTGTAAGTAGCAAAGAGAATAATTAGTCCACGTGAATATATTATTGAAATACGAGTACTCGTATCTGGCTCATTTATATTAAGGTATACAAAAATAGCCACATTCTGCTAAGAGCATTCTTATAAGAGCCTATTTACCAATTCAAAATGAAAACATGAAAATTATTTAAAGAAGTTACTTCGAGCCCTAAAAAAATCAGATTGAGGAAGACGACTACGAAAATAAAGCAGAGATCTCAGACGCTGTTCCACTTGTATTTTTTCTCGTCAAATAAATTACTTAGTTATATATTCAAGGAAGATATCTCAAAGGACGGGCCTTTAATCATCGCAAGTGTTACTTCTGATTTTATACTGTCGAGCGGACCGGCAGAAGTTGAACTTGCCCCCAGTAATATTGCAAACTAAAGATATTGGCCATTTTATTTGGTCTGTCGATCGAGGAAGAAAAAATATATATAAAAATAAAAAAAGCCTTTTATTTCACGTATTATATTTTTTATTCTTACAAAGTTTTATTTTAGTGGTTATAAATTAATTAATATATAATTTTTTAACAGAATCACAATCATATAAATTTGCAATAATCATCTAAATCGTATACGTTATCATTTTTATTAAAAAAAAGTCATATGTTTTCACGATCATAATCATTCTTCAATCATTTAATTTTATATACTTTTTATTATTATTGAATTCATATAAAATCAATGATTAAAAACAAGTAATAGTGTAAGTAAAAACATATTTCATTCATTGGTATAACAAATCATTCATAATAATTACTGCGAATAATTTCATTGAGAATTATTATAATATTATGTTCATTTATGTGATCGAATTATATTATATATAATTATTATTATATAATATATATTATTATTAACATTTATGTTAAATCATGGTGTTCGTAATAAAGTTTAAACATTTAAATTAGTGTAATGTGATAATAATTAGGTACGAGGAGGCGTGGGATAAGAATTCCTGGAAGGACAGTGAGACAGTGAATGCTAAGAAAAAAAAAACGACAAATAAAAAAAATAACGTGAGTGCTAGAAAATATTCAATATTATTGCAGAGTCGTTTTAAGAATTAGTCTTCTGTATTCCCTTCCAAATAGCGATCGAATCCGAATCCCGAAAAGGCGAAAATATTTACCTAATTTACTTCATAAATTATTTATCTGTGTCATTTGGGGATGCAAGTAAGTACGTATTTTCTTTGTAACAATTCAATTTATGAGCATTAAGGGTTTGTTCGGTTTCTCGTTCTCTTTGACACCATAATCAGGGCAATCAGAGGGGAAAATCTGTGAATGTCTGAGGAATGGAAAGTAGGTCGTTATATATTGCTTCTGTATATATTTCAGTGTCTCGTTTTCGTCTCTGGTGTCAGAGGCGATTTTCGCAATTTCTTGCAACTCTTGTCGATTTTCCTTCAATTTCTCACTCGTGAGAGTCTTTTATTGTTATGCAGTAAATTCAAACTATATGATAAGATTATACGGGCATCAAGGGCTGAGTCGCAATTTGAAAGTTTTGTCTAGCAGTTCATTACTTGATTCATTTAATCTGTTTTATAGTTACAGGGTATTCCTTCCCAATCATGGAGCAATAGAAAATATAGCTTTTTAAATTATTGATGAAAACAAACCAGTGGTCCAGATAAACCCTAGATCGAAAGAGCTAGAAGACATAATGATAAAAAAATAAAAAAGTCAATGTCTTCTGCCCAGTTGAGAGTTGGTATTGTCTAACAAAAACAGCTATAATACAGACATTAAAATTAAACCAACACACATTCCACTCCACGCATTCAACAAACGTATTACAAGATACACACAAAATTTAATTACAAATTAGCCGCTCCATTACCTCGAACAAGAGCCGCTTTGGAACAAAATGTCGCTTAAAACTTCGCAGAGAAATATTTCCTTGGAACAACGTAAAATAAAACGTACCACAGAAAGTAAAAGAGTATAAAATATAGCTATGGCCGCAACAAATTCTTTTTAAAATGGCGTGTAGTGAGCGAAATATGAAGGAATAAAGTTGTGGACTCAATGTAGGAGTAACGTTGATAGCCTGTGGGTTGTGGGCAGGAATAGAGTCTATATTGCCTTGCTCGTGTGTTGGGGCATTTTGTAATAAGATAGATTTTATATTTCTTGTGAGTTACTGCTTGAACAACAGCGCGACGTTGGTAACTCAACGCTTTAAGATTGAATTATGATTGCTAAACTGTGGTATAAGTTTGATAACTAATATTTTTAAACTAGTTTGCTGGTTTAGTTGTCGTTAGTACGACAGTTAAGCATGGTTCTGGGGGGTGACCACAAACTCTTAGAGTAAGGTTATTATGAATGTGTATAAGTGACAGATGTTTTTGACTTGTATACATCTGCCCCTTACGCACACTCAAAATAACCTTACTCGAAGAGCTTGTGGTCGCCCACCAATTTTAGTATTTTTTGTTTTAATTTAATCTAATGTTATTTAATTTGAAATCATCTACATCATGTCTGATTCACATCTATATTTTTTTAAATTTCAAAATGTGTGTCCCCCCCCCTGTAACTTCTAAAATAAGAGAATGATAAAACTAAAAAAAATATATGATTTACATTACCATGTAAACTACCACCGAAAATTGGTTTGAACGAGATCTAGTGAGTAGTTTTTTTTTAATACGTCATAAATCGTAAACCACAATTTACCAAGTACGGAACCCTTCATGCGCGAGTCCGACTCGCACTTGGCCGGTTTTTTAGGCTAACTAACTAAGGCTCCGCGGCCTGTCTGTCTGTTTGTCTGTCCGTCTATCACTAGGCTGTATCTCATGAACCGTGATAGCTAGACAGTTGAAATTTTCACAGATGATGTATTATATATATACGCTATAACAACAAATACTAAAAACGGAATAAAATAAATATTTAAGTGGGGGCTCCCATATAACAAACGTGATTTTTTGCCGTTTTTGCGATAACGGTACGGAACCTATCGTGCGCGAGTCCGACTCGCACTTGGCCGGTTTTTCTTCTTCTTCGTCGCTTGTGTGTTTGCATACATCGTAGTCAATTCCCATTACACAGAACATAGACCGCAGTTTTAAAGTCTAGCGGAAACTGAGTATATATGTTTCAATGAATGAAAACTTCATATGAATGATATAATGACTTAACTTCCTGCTCACAGATTAAAAAGGAACGAATGAAAACAATTGCGGTTCTCATTATGATACGAGGGCCGTTGAAATATCGTATTCATTTTGTTTCACAGTGGGCAGTTACTAATTAGAAGCAATTTTTATTTCTCTCACAAATCTGAGGTAAAATTATTTACGACGCGGGATTATTTTTGGAAAAAGCAATTTTGAAGCTTTTATGTTCGCTGTGTAGGAATCCTTAAGAATATAACCAGTAGTGGTGGCGATACATACGTTGGAAGACCTCCCACTAGGTGGACCAATGATCTGGTGAAGATGGCGGGAGTCCGCTGAATGCGAGACGCACGGGATCGCCCAATGTGGCTGCACTTGGGGAGGCCTATTTTCAGCAGTGGACGTCATTCGGCTGAATTGATGTTGATGAGACGTATTTTTAACCCGCTACGGAAAAAGAGGGGTGTTATAAGTTTGACGTGTTTTGCTGTGTATCTGTGTGTCTGTCTGTGGCATCATAGCTCCTTAACGGATGAACTAATTTTGAAATATTTTTTTACATGCTAAAAAGGTGACTTTGTCGCGAGTGTTCTTAGCTATGTTTGATTAAAATCTGTTAAGCCGTTCAAAAGATATCCGCATTTTACTTTTTGGATCTGGGTTTTTTCGCAAGATATCGTGTTATAATTACTACTACTTTTTGGTCTCGCACAGGGTTTTTATTTTATTATTGTTTAAGTGTGTGCTTATTTTCTCGTGTCTCCTGTGCGGGTCACAAATAAATATTTTTCTTTCTTTCTTTTTTTTCTTTTCGATAGATTGTCGATTGAAGCGCACTACTAGCTATATTTTGATGCTATTCTAGTTATATATTGATGATTTGATTTTGGTTTAGATATTTAGTGAATACTTGTTTAGGTTGGTGTTTCAGTAATTATAATTATGTAACATAACGGAGGAGATCACTGGCCCCTTGAAAAAACACAGGTGCTGCTACCTAGCTCAGGGGTCAGGGTTTTACGATTTTTGTAAATTTCGGAGCTAGTGAACAATTTATTTATTTATATTATATGTAATTTGAAAAGCATGAAATAAAAATTAAATTACAAATTTAACCTCTAAAAAGCAAAAAAATAAGCTTCGTACTCGCGTCAGGGAAACGCTTAGTAAATAACATAAACTGCTTTAAATGTTGGCGGTTCCCCGACGCGAGTACGAGGCTTATTTTTTGCTTTTTAGAGGTTTTTGTGTCGGGATTTTTTTTGCTGAATACGATGAAGAATATCGATGGATGGAAATATAATACATATTCTTTTAAAACTTCCATGAAAGACCTATAAGTTAATTTAAATATTCTCTGTAAAGCACGTTTCAGCTATTCTAAAACTTAAGTACCGACTCAATCATAATAAAAAACTGCTTCATTTTAAAACCTAATATTCTTCAATTTATTAAAGACAAGTTTGCACAAAGATTTAAGTTTGCTTCAAGCAAATTAATAATTGTAGCTTATCATATTGACATTAATCGAGTGTTTTTTTCCGTTGTAATGGAAACTCAGTCGACTGGAGTGTAAGAGTTTCATCTAAAAGTACTTAAAATATCGGCCTTGGTTATCAGGATAACAGGCTAGTCTTGGAACGTAACATTTTAGCTAAACGTGCTCATGAATCACTCTGCATTGTCCGATAAAGTGAACTGCGGTTGCGTATTTAGTAATGTTACTTGTAATTTATCGATAAAACATAACTTTATTTCATTTATTTGTTGATATCTTCGTCATCGATTTCATAGATCAGCATCATCTTCCTGCCCTTATCCCATGTTACTTGGGGTCGGCGCAACACGTTTTCTTCTTCCAAACCTTTCTGTCCCTTGTTACGCTATTAATGACTCCCTTTTCCTTCATATCACTCCTCACACAGTCCATTCTTCTCTTTAGCCTTCCTTTTCCTCTCCATCCATCCACATTTATATTGATAACTTTAGTAACATGCGTTTCATCCGTCCTCATCACATGACCATACCAGTCGATTGCATAGATAAATCAGATTTAAGCCTTAAGGGACGCGTACCGTGAAGGCGCACGGTCAAAAAGTAGGATAGTATAGATGGACCTCCTTATCCGCACTTAGACTTCACAGAGGTGAACGGTAGAATCAACTTTTATTCCATGTAAATTTAAAAAGTATGGAGTTTCTTGTGCATTCTTCTCCATAACTAGCTACTTTCCGAATGCACGGTAGAATCAACTTGTATTCCATTTAAATTTAAATTGTGACATTCAAAAGTGCCGCTTGGTGGCCCAGTTGAAATAAATATCTTTTGTCTTTTGTCTTTTTGTGAATGGACCGTAATACACCACGCGGGCACAGTGCGAGTTGGTGGATGTCACATGTCTTCGAATTTTTGGTTCTAAGACATGCCGGTTTCCTCACGATGTTTTCCTTCACAATTTCGGGAGCAATGGTGATAAAATAATTTACGCAAAGTAAAGCACCTGCTTGGGTTCTAACCAACGACTTGTAAGTCGCGCCCGTTATCACTGGGCCACTACTGCTCTGTTGAAAGATTATCTGAAAAGACTTGGCGAAGCCTATGTCCAGCAGTGAGAGAGTATAGGCTAAATAAAACATACATTATTATGATACATAGGTACTATAAGGTTCAAACTTGCAGTCACACTCTACCAAAACAGATAAAGCAATTTTTTTGTAGGAGCTTTACTCGTCTTTAAAAACGTCGTTGAAATGTCTAGGCTAATAATACTACTTACACAACACGACTATAATTATCAATATCACACCAATTATTCGTAAAGAGCTACGTTCAGTACTAGATAAGAAAACCAGTAGATATTACTTCATCATCAAGGCTTTGCACCAAAAAGTCTAACAAAAAAGAATTCGACACAAAAATAATCAACTAAAACGTTGAAATAATCAACTAAAGAGTTGAAATTATCTACTGAAAAGTTGAAATAATCAACTAAAAAGTTGAAATTATCAACTAAAAACATGATTATTTTACCAAATCCCTATCGCCAAGACAGCTCAACACTAGTAAACATGGCGGATGAAATTCGGGGATAAAAAAGGAAATTTGTGTCGCGACGTTTGGCGCCACTGGCTATATTGTCTGATACCCAAACCGGGTACGCTAGAGAAGAAATTTGGTAATATTCTGTGTGTACAAGAGGTTTGGCGTTTGTTAGATTTATCATATTTTATTGGCAATTTTTACTGACCGTTTGAAGTTTCTAGCGATTTTAGTTTGATACTGAGGTTATGCAGCTAGCAGCACTATCCTGACTCACTGGGATATGGTCAACCCGACTCACTAGGGCAACTCTGCGACTTCCGTTTCCGACTCACGGGAACCAACCTTCCACTGGCCTGGAACGCGTCACAAGATGTATGGACGACTCAAACTGCCATCGACCTCCAGTCTCTGGAGGGGAGTGATAGGATAAATGGACCCCGATGGATCCGCACTAAGACGCCCACTTAGTCCGTTGTGCGTGCAGGCCTCCTCCCTGTCAAAGGGAATGGACCGTAATACACCACGCAGGCCCAGTGCGGGTTGGTGGATGTCACATGTCTTCAAATTTTTGGTAATAAGACATGCCGGTATCCTCACGATGTTTTCCTTCACCGTTTTAAGAGCAGTGGTGACGAAATAATTTACACAAAGTAAAGCGCCTGCCTGGGTTCGAACCCACGATCAGACAGACTACTGCTCTGTGGGGAGTGATGTAGCGGCATTAACGTCGCCACCTACGAACTAACGATATGACGTCACACAAATCCTGCATCGTGCAGGCAAAGTGTTCGGCGCGATTTAAACGTATAAAACAGTCCGACATCAACCGTTGGGCAGTTGCCCGGACCAGACACAACAACCGTCTGGTCGGAGGATCCTCCCTTTTCAATGGAGGATTGCGCACATTCATACACACACATACATAAAACATACATTTGCATGGTATGGTGTAGTTTGATGGGAGTACGTTTAAGGTTTACGTGGGATGAGAAGTCGTTCTGTCGTTGTACGCGAGGAGAAGATTTTGCAATTATAGAATATAACATAAATATAATATTCGCAATGCGGTCTTATAGAAGTTATCTGATCTGATTGACTGAATGTATGACAAATCCATAGAAGTTTATTAAACACCTCGTAATTTATGTTGTTTAAATTAAAGTCATAACTACTACCTACGAGAGACCCAAAACAGTTAAAACCTATTTTTCGAAACCAAATCCCTATATCCACGCAAACAATTAATTACCAACTTGTTTCATAAATCCAAAAATTGAGCGCCCACAACACAAAACAAGGTTATTAAAACTGTTTTAACAGTTATGAAAATTGTCCTGAAACCGGTTTCGTTTTAACACGAAAAACCCGCTGACCAGACAATATATGGGATGAATAATGTGACAAGGAGGCTTCAATCTGTGGGACATTCCAACACAGTCCGTTTTAGATGATTTGTCAGTTTTACCCACAGAGCGCGGAAGCAGCAGTGTGGTTACTGGCAGGAACTAGAGACGCCATCACTAATAAATTAAACTTTCGGCTGTCATATCATATAGCCCGTAGCTTTAGTCGGAAATGTAAAAAAAAATATTTTTGGTAAATAACATGCAGGGTCACATAATTATTTTATAGTGGCAAACATTAAATTAAAACTAACAATGAAGTTGACAGGTTAGCAACGGGTCACAGCCTGTATCTTGATGACCCAGACATAACACAGAGTTTATAATTTAAATTGTCCTGCTAGCGCAACGAGGCAATTTATGACAGTGTCTATATACAAATTCGTATATAGAAACAAGCCCTGTTATTAGGAATAACGCAAGCAACAGTGCAGGCGAGTAACTAAGTGTGGAGTGTGTGTTTATCCGAGTGTGTGTACTCGATGTAGGAATTAATTTGTGCAACACAGAAAACTTTTTGTATCCTCGTAAGTTCGGTCTAACAACCATTTTTTTAGTTTATATTTGGCCTCACTAAAAGTTTCAGTTATGGAGTTAAAGACGCATATACGTCGAAAACCGGGACGCAAATACGGTTTTCATTTTGATCATTTCTATCAGGCAATTTCCTACCCCTTTCTCTGCAGCTGGAGCCAACTACCTTGTCTTTAACCAGCTTTAATAGTGACGCTAAGATTTATAGTTATTCCAATCGTAATACCCCAGCTTTCTTGTATAGATCTTCGGTAGAAAAGCGCCGCGGTTTTCCTAGGAGTACCTTGACGACAGCACGCTAAGCCCGTTTCAGCTCCAGCATGCACATCTTGGCGTCAAATAAACGGTGATACTCACTGACACATTTTGTTTGTATGGCAATTTTTGACCGTGCCGCCTCTAGCAGTACTCACAACCAGCGTGCGTGTATGACTGGACGTATGAATGTAATTGTAACTAAAATAGTATGTAAGGATTGTAGCAGATGGCTTTCTATAGTTTCTGCCACGAGATTGCCGTGCCATGAGATGGCGTCATTTTTTAACCGACTTACCAAAAAGGAGGAGGTTCTATGTTCGACTTCTTGTATGTTTTTTTTTTTTTTTATGTATGTTCACCGATATCTCCGTCAATTGTGGACCGATTTTGAAAATTCTTTTTTTGTTTGAAAGAGTATGTTTCGAAATTGGTCCCATTTTAATTTGGTGAAGATCTGATGAAGAACTTCGGAGATATACAACAGAACTCTTCAATAAATGACGGCAAATCATTCGGGATTGCTGCAATCGCATGTCTGTTTATTGTTTATACCATTTCATAACATAACATCACGCCAGTACGCTCTAAAGGGTTACGCAGATCTCTCATTTCACCGGTTATGTTCAAGTTTTATGTTATTCGGGTAATCTATTCTGGCGTTATAGGGACCTTACTAAACAACTTGCCTATTAGGTAGGTACAACTAAAAAGGTAAAAATAAAAAAACATTTTTGCAAAAAAATACTACCGACTTACAAACAAAAAACTACAAAGTGAAAAATAACTTCATTTTGGAAGTCGGTGTCCATATCGCCAAGAAACGGGAAACAAGAAAGACACCAACTTCCAAAATTAAGTTATTTTTCACTTTGTAGTTTTTTGTTTGTAAGTCGGTAGTATTTTTTTGTAAAAATGTTGTTTTTTGTATGACCCTAGCAGTGGCCTCCTAAAAGTCTCGTTGCTCTCTGGTTTTTCCCACTTACTCTAGCCGAGTAGGGAAACAGGATATATTGAAAATTTCCGCCTTTGAGATAATATATCGGGCCTCGATGCCACTTTTGTCTTTTATGGGGTAAAAGGAATTGCGAGGGGATTTTGATTTAGGTGCGTTTTAATGCCATCTATCTTGGTAAAGTGGGTTAGCGTGCAAACTAGGCCGGGGATGTGGTAAGGACAAAATGATGACAGGTTACAGAGAATGATACTCTTACGAGATTAAATGGTTGTTTGTTTTCTTATCTGTTGTATAAGAGTACTGCTATCATCTAAATTAATACAGTAAAAGTTGCATCTACTTATTACTTGAGTTCTTAGTTTTACCAAGGTAGTTATTTCTGTATCGTTGTTCGGAGAAAATAATGCTACGGCAAAGAATACTTACCCGCCAATTAATAAATTATTTATTGGTAGTAATAACTACCAATTTTCTGGAAATACACTGTAGCGGAACGCTACAATTGGCAGGTTACATTATATGAATTTTCAAATTTCGATTGACAAGGAAACACGATACAAGGGAACATGGTAGAGTGAAAAAAAATTTTTTGGTCATTTTATAAGCGTAAATTTTAAGTTTAAATACTTATTGTCTTGTTTGCGTTCGTATCGTCCCGCGAATATAGTGCGGATCACGTAAGCGAATAAACTGGTATGTATTGTGGTGTCTGCCTAGAGTTTCGCTTTCTTTGATATCTAAGATTTCTTTATCGTGTGGTCGGGAGGTGTGAGCCCTTGTGCCTGACGGGCCCGAAGATTTTAACGTTTGCAACGGCGTGTATTTTCCTTCGAGATTTGCGTTGCTGTTTCTGCTTGCTATCCGGCATTGAAGCGCTGACAGCAGACTTTTTAATCCAACAACTAGCTAACGTATCATTTTGTATGACATTTATTTTTTTGTGTTTTAATAACCTAGTAATAAATAACTTGATAGTTTCAACTTTCAAAATACCACGGATTAAAACTTAATTTAATGTCGTAAAGGATTTATTTACACCTGGATGCTTAGGCCATAATCTAATCACTTGCAACTGCGTAAAGGCTTGGTACGTGTGTTCAGCGTAATACTCTCAAATCATGTCAAAATTTCACTCCTAAGTTTTGTCTTACCAAATATATTTATAAATTTTCGTGGTATTATTATTATTAAACTAAATTATATGTATTGATGCGGCATTTAGTGTTTTTCTTTTTTATAACGCCACAATACCTACATATTTTACATATTAGATTATCCCAAAATGATTGTGACATACTATAAAACCCCCTTAACTGCTGTGATTGAATGAACAAATTTTCAAAAGCCAATGGCATCACTAGACTTGCATTTAATTAGTGACGCTTCAAAAATTTGCCAATTTACTTTAAACATGGTCGACATCTAATTTTGCCAGTAAAAAAAAATAGAGTCTTTTTTTTTTTCAGAAACTTGTGGTAAACTATACACAAAGCTAAGTAGGAATAGTTGCAGCTAGGGTGGTGCACTGCATTTTACGTTAACTCTACTATGTCAAATAGTCTTTGACATAGTAGAGTTAACGCAACGCAAGTTAACTAAATAATAAAAGATCCCAAAACACTAAACCAACTCGTCCCCCCATAAATAAAGCCGAACATAGTTAAGCGAGAACAGTGAGAGTAGTGCAAACTCGCGCCATAATTTAATTGATCTGTTTATATTAGTCCTTAAAATATATCTTCTTTTAACGAAAATATTCATTTAAACCTCCCTACCGTATGTAATAGAATATCCCCAAAAAACCCAAAACAGCTTGTCCCCCCACAAATAAATCCGAACATAGTTAGCGCGAACAGTGAGTGTTGTGCAAACTCGCGCCATATTTAGTTGTTCTGTTTAGTGTACAACGTTTTTTGTGCACAGTTTTAATGGAAAACGCGAGCTAATGGGATTTCTGACTCACTCGTATGTTTCCTTCCTTCTTTTTTTTTTTCATTTTTGTCGTACGCCAGCTTACTCGTGTTTTCGTTGAGAGGCAAAATGAGTCTGCATTTATTTTTTGAACATAACTTACTAATTTTTTTCACGCGAGCAGATGCATTAAAAGGAAATGAGACAGTCACAAAAAAACTGTAAAATAGTCGCTGGAACTAAGATCACCAATAGCGTTATAAATAGTAAATAGTTACAAATAGTAACGCTATTGGTAACTCCAGTTCTGTATCTAATTGCAACAGCACAACCAGGTGCGATACATAATCATAATCATTTTTATTCATAATCATTTATTGGCACTTTTATAAATGGTTACATCAAAGTTATCACATTAGCATAAATTATTACATATTTTAATTTGCAATTACGTTGATGCGAAACTGCCTGACCCCCATACTAGTTGTCAACTGTACTACAGTGGGCTAGTTTTATTCTTCCCTGTGCAAAATTGTAGTAATATTATAAATTTTCGTAATAATAATGTAAAATTATAGCCGTGTATTTCAACAGTGGTTGGCCAGAGGCCGGTAGTCCTCCTATAGTTTTGGGCAATCGATCCATTAAACCTACAAAATCCAAAGCCCAATACATGATTTCTCCATAATTTGCAATAGTCCTGCACCAACCGGGTGCAGGACTATATTACATAATATACAGACTATATAATACTAATTATTACGCAACTGCACCCAACGACACCCAGTCGTTGGGTGCAGTTGCGTAGTGCATACAGGGATAATCGTCGGTTGGTGTCATATTTCCTGATACATGCCTAACGGGGCCTCTACGAGTTAGCTTCGGCTCCTCGCTAGATGATGCGAGAATCTCAGGATAAGTAAATGCGGAGACACTTTAGGGAAACATCAATGGTAATCATCCGACTGGAATGATGATAATGATAGCTACTTCATCATCATCATATCAACCGAAGGACGTCCACTGCTGGACACAGGCCTCCCCCAAGCGTCGCCACATTGACCGGTCCCGTGATAGGTAGGTACTTCCACCAGTATATTTCGTAAGTCTGACAGTACTGAAAATTTTCCTTTTATAGGCTGACATAATTATCATTAAAACAAACACAAACAAATTATCGAAAATATATCATTAACTCGTATAACGAAAATGCTAATTACAATATTAGATACCACAATTTGTCAATAAAATCTACAAACCACAATCTCAGGTAACTCATATTTAAAACAAGTAAAAAACAACGCTTTATCAAAATAATTTCAGCAATAAAATCCACAGGCGAACAATCGCGTACAAATTATTAGAAACTCCATTTATTTTCGTAGAATTTCAGTCGAAACGACCCTCATATATTTTAGGAAATATCAAAAGCACGCATTTTTGTTGATGGACCACCGTAAAAGTTACAAATACCGGACAAGCGCGTGTCAGACGCTCAGTAAAGGGTTCCGTGGTCGGGATGGGTATTTTGATGGATGCGTGGCAGATGTCTCCTGAGGCCTTAGTGCGAGTTTTTTAACGTACTCACTCGTGATAACGTAAGCGATCTGTTATGTCAAAATGTATACAAAAAATTGGTTTCTCGTTACCGTCCCCAGACGGCGCTTATTCAATTTCAATACAAATTAACGTTTACTCACGCTCACTCGAGATAGCGGAAACGATCTCTTATGTCAAAAAAGAGGTTTCTCCTTACCGTCACCAGACGGCGCTTATCCAGTTTCAATAAAAAAATATGTTTACGTTAACGCGGTTGAGCGTGAGTAAAAACTCACACTAAGGCTTCTGATGACGAGATTACGACCATCGGCTCTAGAGCCTCTTGTCTAGAAAAGTGACATTCTCTCAACAAAATTGATTTCGATCATCGTCTTCGCTGATAGAATTAAAATTTGTCTAGCTAGAGCCTCAGATTCGTAAACTTTTTCTTTTTACAAGCTTATATTTAACTTGCAATGTATGTATCGAAGTGTGTTCGGGTCAAAACTTGCAACTGAATTTTAAAGCAGTTATTCTCCACCGATTAAGATGAAATTTTGCATACATGCATGGTTAGCTAAGTGACGTCATTCTAAATCCAATATGGCAGACGGGCCAAGATGGCGGACCTGTTTATTTTGTGCACTGCCATGATATATGTATCAAATTAAAGGATTTGCTGGGCAGAATACGAAAATGCTTGTCTTAAAAACATTTTTTTTTTATAAAAAAAGAACAAATCACCAGATAAGGTTAGTGCAGACAGTTAGTATGTATTATACTATACTAACGAGGTTCATGTTATTGTAGTGGTTAAAGTTCAACATAAGTTCAAAGTTTGTTGAAAAGAGTCAGCTGATGTGATTTTATTCAAAGTTCATTAGAAATAACATGATTCATGTTCTATAGCAGACTTTCGTAATGACTGGTTATAACAAAATATCGTAGCTAAAAATATAAAAGATTTTTGAAACAATGTTTTTATAAACTGATTTAACAAAAGCTGAATTTTATAAAGTCAGCAGAAAACATAAAAGGCTACAAAAACATAGAACCCTATTAAATACTCTGACGTCTAACTTTCCTGTGACTTAAGGTCTATCCACACATATCAGGGCCGTGCTCAGGACGTGTTGGTGCCGGGCCCAGGCATTGAAGCTTCGTCATTGGCCCGTGCACGGACGTGTGTGAACGAGTTCATATAAAACGTACACACCGATATTTTTTTGATCCCCTGACGGGGCACGGTCTGTCCAAGTCCCGAGCACGGTGTGGATAGACTTTTAGGCGTGAATGACCCTCAGTTCATATGCAAATTTATTATACCTTTCTCTTGGTTTGCGCCATCTGTATATGGAGGACATCCCACCCATACGCACTAAACATTTTGGTAATACTTTTCAAAATTTATTCTTAATCGGTTGAGGATAATTGCTTTAAAATTCAGTTGCAAGATTTGACCTGATCTCACATATATTGCAAGTTAAGTGATGTGTGTTGCTTTACTCCAGTCTGTATAAGCTTTGCTCTAGTATTGGCATGAACTAATAATATAACAAAGTAATCATCCTCCTACCCGTATCCTAACGCAGCATTTCTTTTTATTCCATAAATCTCTATTTGCCGTAATTTACGTTCGGGGATGCGCCATCGGTACATGGTGGACATCCCAACCCTACGCACTAAACGTTTTGCGTATACTTTGTTTGTGCGTACAGCTAAGGAGTGGAATTCCCTGCAGGTGTCTGTGTTTTCTGATAGCTAGAACCTGGGAGTCTTTAAGTCAAAAGTGGACAGGTGACTTCTAGGCAAGCGTGCTTTTCCATCGACCACATCATTGCTTACCATCGGGTGAGATTGGGGTCAAACGCGAGCCTATTAATAATGAAATCATAAGTTTACCAAAATGTATCTACAATATTTTCATACTTTCTGAAAATATAACATTCTACGCTACTATTCAGGTTGTTCCATTCAGTCCCAGCCTCATAAGGAAGTAAGGAACATGATCCCACTATTTATATTTTCCAAAGGACCGTACTGATATATGGCATCAATTTCTCACAGCTGTATAGTAGGACCAACACATAGGTAAAACACAAAAGTACGTAATATTTTTTCAAAAAAAATAACCAGATTTTTAGCTTATCGTGCATTGTCATTCAAACGAAACATGTATGCAAAATTTCATCTTAATCGTTTGAGGATAATTGCTTTAAAATTCAGTTGCAAGATTTGACCCAATTTCACATATATTGCAAGTTAAATAAGAGCTTGTAAAAAATCAGTGTTTCTAAAGCAAGTGAAGTGATGTGTGTTGCTTTACTCCAGTCTGTATAAGCTTTGCTCTAGTATTGGCATGAACTAATAATATAACAAAGTAATCATCCTCCTACCCGTATCCTAACGCAGCATTTCTTTTCATTTCATAAATCTCTATTTGCCGTAATTTACGTTCGGGGATGCGCCATCGGTACATGATGGACAGCCCAACCCTACGCACTAAACATTTTGCGAATACTTTCTTTGTGCGTACAGCTAAGGAGTGGAATTCCCTGCAGGTGCCTGTGTTTCCTGATAGCTAGAACCTGGGAGTCTTTAAGTCATGAGTGGACAGGTGACTTCTAGGCAAGCGTGCTTTTCCATCGACCACATCATTGCTTACCATCGGGTGAGATTGGGGTCAAACGCGAGCCTATTAATAATAAAATCATAGAACAAGTTTACCAAAATTAATCTACAATATTTTCATACTTTCTGAAAATATAACATTCTACGCTACTATTCAGGTTGTTCCATTCAGTCCCAGCCTCATAAGGAAGTAAGGAACATGATCCCACTATTTATATTTTCCAAAGGACCGTACTGATATATGGCATCAATTTCTCACAGCTGTATAGTAGGACCAACACATAGGTAAAACACAAAAGTAATAAACGTAATCATTTTTCAAAAAAAATAACCAGATTTTTAGCTTATCGTGCATTGTCATTCAAACCCAACATGTATGCAAAATTTCATCTTAATCGTTTGAGGATAATTGCTTTAAAATTCAGTTGCAAGATTTGACCCGATTTCACATATATTGCAAGTTAAATAAGAGCTTGTAAAAAATCAGTGTTTCTGAAGCAAGTGAAGTGATGTGTGTTGCTTTACTCCAGTCTGTATAAGCTTTGCTCTAGTATTGGCATGAACTAATAATATAATAAAGGAAACATCCTCCTACCCGCATCCCAACGCAACATTTCTTTTTTTCTTCCATAAATCTCTATTTGCCGTAATTTACGTTCGGCGATGCGCCATCGGTACATGGTGGACATCCCATCCCTACGCACTAAACGTTTTGCGAATACTTTCATTGTGCTTACAGCTACTTTCTATTTTGTGGTACAGATAAGGAGTGGAATTCCCTGGAGGAGTCTGTGTTGCCTGATAGCTACAATCTAGCGGTCTTTAGTCAAGAGTTACAAGGTTACTTTTAGGCAAGTGTGCTTCACCGTCGACCAGATCATCAGGTGACAAAGTGGTCAAGCGCGAGCCAGAAGGAAAAAAAAATGTCGTATCGTTTTTCATACAATCTATCTATCTTTTGATTGGTCTTCCTCTTACTTTATTACCAATTACATTCATATTCAAAACTTTATATTCATCTCATTCCCATAAATCAAGATTCCGGATTTCCACACGTTTCCAGTTGGTCTTTACTTGGGTCTTTTTGAAATTTTTTGATTAATGTTGACCTTCTGATACCTATATTTTTCTGCAGAATATAGAAAGTACCACATGAGCAGTATTAATGTTACGCTTTGTTGTGTGTACTTTTATATTTGTAGAAATACGACTGCTATTTTGGTGCTAATTGTCGTTGGTATTCTTTTACTCGTAGCAAAGAAATAATGCATGTTTTTGTGCCCGGTGATCTGATTGTGAAGTGTATCCGTAACTGGTGGATGGTAATATGATCGCCTACTACATGGGAAGTAAACAAACATTATTATTTTTATTATTAATTAAGCCTTTTTATTCAGATAGTTCCAAAGTATTTAATTAATACATTATTTTTACATGACATCGACACATATAATATCTGTTTGCCCATTTTTGGCAAAGGCCTCCTCCAACCTCTTCCACCCCTCTCTATCTCTTGCCGTCCTTGTCCATCCTTTAGTTCGTCCACCCACCTTTTGAACGGTGTCCCCCTCTTTCGTTTATTGTATTTTGCGAACCAATTCATCAATGTTCTACTCCATTTCTCCCTTCCCCTTACTGTGTGTCCTGTCCATCTCCATTTTAATTTCGTTACTTTAAGTGCAACATTTCGCCAGAGACAGAGACAAATGGAAATCTTTGGAGGAGGCCTTCACCTGAGAGGGGTCCAAGCATATATAATAAATTAAAATAATAACTTAAATATTCTAAAATAATAATAATTCACCTATATTAATAAATTTGATTATACCAATTATTCTATTTTCTGTAATACTTCACAGAAAAATAATAATAATCGAGTATGTGATTTGAATTGCAATATTGTAAAATTATTTTGTAAATGCATGGAATAAAAGGCTTTTTTATTTTTTATTTTATTTTATTTGAAGTGCAACATTTTCTATTTTTGTAAGTCTTCTGAGTGTTTGGTTTTTAATTTTACCCAGCCTCCTTTTCCCGAGCATACTTCTTTCATTTCAGTAAACATACATAACTGGAGATATATGGCAGTACTTCTTCTACATTTCGCGTCGATGGAAATTGCAGTCCAGGTTTAACGGCATTTGGGGCATTATGGGTAGGTTTAACTCTGCCTTACCTTTCGGGAACTACAGCGTGAAGCTAAACTAACTACTACGTTATGATAATTACTACACTTTGGACTGAGGACGTTAGCACGCTGGAATTCAGTACCGTAATTTCGGGAGATGCGTCCCTACGCTTATCTGTATAAACTCTACCAAATCGTTAATTTCGAAACAAAAATATTGCAGCAATATATCTGCCGAGAATTTCTAAAGAACAAATGAAATGACATTTGTATTACAGTTTGCTGATATTTTTCAATGTTGCACAACTCCATTCGGAAGTTTCGAGAAATTATTACTCCTGTGTAGTTTCAAATGTTTGTATGTAGCCTGTACAGGTTGGAACTGCACTTACAGAAGGAAATGTTGGTCGAAGTTTTTATATTTATTGTAACTAGGATTTCAAAGGCATAGTGGAATAAACTTAAAGAGAAATCTAGCTAAGTGGGCCTGAATATGTAAAAAATTCTACAATTGATAATTGAGGTCCCGATAGTTTTGCATTGAAATACCTTTAACAGAGAATAATTTTTCAAAATAATATATTATGTTTTTTCTATAATTGGGACATTTTAGCTCATTATTCTCGATGTCAAAACATGGTTGGTCGCCACTGGGAGACAGCGAAACAACTTTAAAAAAATATTCTCGGTGTCCACCACTGGAGGACAGCGACACAGAATTTTAAATTATTTTTGTTGTCCACCACTGGGGTCAGTGACACGGATTTTTAAACATTCCATTGAGTGGAATTCACTACCTGCGTCTGTGTTTCCGAACGCAATCAAACCGAATCTCTTCAAAGTTAGAGTGAACAGTGGCTTCTTCTGGGTTAGCTCACTCCATCGTCGACTTTGTCTCTGTCACCTCTGACCTAGACTAGAGTCAAGAGAAAAACCAAACATACTGAAACAGAATTGAGACATGTCTCCCAGCGATGGCCCTGGGGAATATTTAAAAATCCGTGCCGCGACAACGAGATTAATTTTTAAAGGGGAATGCCCACAGTCCATAGACACTTTGGCCCTGGGTGCCCACATATAAAAGCATATGTAAATGATAATATGCTATTTAAAGAATTAAATGGTATAGGAATTGGTTTAGAAAAAAGTCCGGATTGTTAAGATATTAAATGGTCTTTTATTTCACAAATACAGCTTTTTAACAATCATTTTTCTATAATACATACATATATTATCCAGTTTATTTAGATCTATTATGTATTTAATGATCTTATACATCATTTGCATCATAAACAATTAGTACATCATCGAGAAATTGAGCAGGAGGGAAAATATCAGCCTGATGCCGTGCCCTACCCAAATACCATATTACTGTCATAATATGGGCACCGCATCCTACCGTTCGACGGCCGAGAATAGAATTGCAACAATACTTTTAAATTGCACTTCTACCAGCAACAAACAAAATAATACAAATGCAAACGGGTTGTGATTATTTAGTTATTTACTGATTTACACATATGACAGATAACCGTGCTGTCATAATGTCAGATTCGATGTTGCCACTTAACAGACATAAAAATCCATGAATCGATATCGATTTTTTGTAATACACGAATTAATGAACGAACGAAGTAATGAAAGCGCCCCAAAGATTATTATTATGTTTATTTTAGTTTTTATAATTCTGTTACATTAATAACAGAATTATAAAAACTAAAATAAACATATTTTGAAAAAAATATTAGAATGACAGTTAAATTGTGCAGTAGCGTTTTTGTTATGATCTAAAGAATTTATGGTATATCAACTAGCAATTCGCTTGTTTAATTATCATAACATCATAATAATAATCGCAAAAACTAATAATATTGGCATTATAATAATTACACCATAAAAAATCTATTGAATAAAAGATAATCCAGTATATTTTGAATGAAATTAATAATTGGCAACACTTTTTATTTTACCCACAAACCAATGATTACATTATTTCATTTGATTTTTTCAGTACTTTTTATTTTTGCAAAAATGTTGCAATCTTGTTTCGTTAAATGAATACCGCGATTAATAAATAAAAAACATTATCGTTTTTTTTAACTAAACCAAATTGTTGGGCGTTTCGTGGCCAAAAATGGGCATTGCCCTTTGTTTCGTTGTCCACCAGTGGTGGCCAAACAAGTGTTGGACATCGGGCATAATCGCTTTTTAGCTCACTAGCCATAATGTATCCTTTTGAATTTTGATCTGAACAAATTGCGACGTGTTTGTTTACAACCATAATGATCTTTTTTGCGGGGCCTTCTGTATATGAGATAATCACATTTTAAACCTACTATTGATACTGCTATTTTGCAAACTAGATAACTAAAAATAATTTATATGAGTGATTAAAAAATCTAGGTCCCTTGAGATCCCAGCTATCCAGGATTCACTGTAGTTCAATTTGAAGGCATTTTGGGAAGAGGAAAGGCCTTCAAACGCGATGAGGGGTGAGCGAGATGATTTATATTTCTTTCCTGTTCATTCGACCTCTACTATCAAACTACCACTATTAATCATTGTAAGACAATTCGTTGGAGATAAACTCTTTATTTTCTATGTTCCCAAAAATAATAGAAATGAAGATAAGAGCATTGAATTATTGCATTACCAAAGTTAACATTTCTAAAAATTACTTATTTCCACCAAGGTTCTATTTAATATAACTGTTAATGCGACATTTTTGACAAAACTGACATAATATTCACATTTTCAGGACAGGTGGTGTTTATTAAAGCAGATAACTTATGAAGGAATAGCTGCCGCCCGCGGCTCCTCCCGCGTGTTATAGTCTTTCGCCCAATATCTATATACATTATAGCCTATGTGTTATTTTGATGTATAAGCTATATTTCTGTAAAGTTTCATCAAAATCCATTCTGTAGTTTTTGCGTGAGATAGTAACAAACATCCATCTATCCTCACAAACTTTCACGTTTATAATAGTAGGTGGAAACTTCAAATAAATGCATTTAATTGTTTATTTATGGATCACCAACGAGTAACATAGAGACCAAACACGTTAGCCGATTTTGATGATTCTTACGTCAATCGATTCGTCTTAACCCTGCGAGTGTCACTGGCAACATTAAAATTGCAAAATAGAAAAATGGCGGCTTTTGGGCGTCGTGGGGCAACATAAACTTAAATAAAATATATAAATTGGAATCAACATTATCATGCACACTCAATTTATAGGCCCACATTATTGAGTATACAAGCTCCACATAACAATTAATACATATTCAATTAGATTAAAATCAAAATAACATTAAAATACGGATTAAATTCAATTAATATTTATATTCAGTTTATGTCTAATTAGCTCTAAATATGTATAGACGATGTCAAATTACATCAAAAAATAAAAAAAGTAGTAAAATACAGGTTATCTCAAATTAAATCAAATCAAAACAATTTTAAAATACAGGAGTCAAATAAAATTAAAATACAGATTATGTCTAAGTAAAATAAAATTTAAATTCATTCGATACAAGTTTATACAGTGTTTAAAATACTTAATTAACTAAGACTACAAAGATATACACTTAAACCAAAAACTACTGACTAACTAAACCTAAAAATATACTAAACTAAATAATGGCGTCGAAAAACTCCTCCACATGGTATGTCCACTGGTAATGTGCCCAAAATACTGGCAGCATTGCCACGTTGTATGGCAATGCTTATTCTCTGACCAAGGTCAAAGCCAGCCATAGGCTCACGCGAAGTATCAACTAGGCAATGTGTCAATTAAATTAGATTGAAATATTAATAATGTCAATATAATAAATTGTCGGATTGTTAAATTACAAACCTGTAACCTGTCGATTTTATTCTTCACATGTTTTTTTAAATTGTTATTAAAGTTAACTAAACTCAGGTATATAAAAAAATAAATAATTATAATTATCAAAGCTTACTTAGTTTACCACCACGAAACTAAAGTTAAACCAAACAATCATCACACTAATAGGTAACATAGTTCTTTCTCAACTAATTACATCATAATAAAGAAAGAAACCCAATTCATCAATCTGTTAATTACAGATGAATAGTTTCAGACTTCGGCCATGAATCTAGTCTAGACAATATCTCGTGAGGATCACATATTTTATAAGCGGACTCAACGGGTCGATGGTCAATAAACGTATTATGTTCGGCTATGAATCTCGTGGTTATTATGACTGTTTTATGGCAAACGTGGATTTTGGAATCTTTAGTTATCTTCAAATTTTGATAGTGATGCGTTGTTGCTATTAATACATTGATTTGAAGTGCTATATTTTCATTTTGCCATTTGATTTATATTTTATGCATAGATTTAATAATTATACGTTATTGCTATTTGACATTTTTATTTATGTTATTATTTTCATTGATATTTTGAGATAACTGTTATTCATTCACCTGTTAGTCATTGATTTTCACTTTTTATTGTTGGCTTTGATAATTATGGTATTCATTTATTTTTAACTTACATAATATTTGCACGCCATAGCATGTGGCAAACATGTCGGGATCTTTCGTTTTTTTTTGTTAACTTGCATGCATATTGTATATGTTACCCATGTTTGAGCAAATAAATATATCTTATCTTATCTTGTCTTATCTTTAGGAAATGATTTGAATGATTCTAAAGTCGTGACAATCTAAGAAGTCGGAATTGGCAGCTATAAAAATACGTTACATAAGTTAAACTTCATGCTTACGAATGATACTCGTTGTTATAGTGTATGGGTGACATAGCAATTATTTAGTATTATGAATTTGATTTTTCGTAGACGTTCATACAAACGTATCGCGGCATGTAAAATGAGAAATGTCATCGGACTTCTTAGATGGTCACCATTATAGCTATTGTTAAGGCGCAGTTACCCCTCAGTAGCTGATTTTAAAATGAGAATCACTTCTAAACGGCTAGTCGTAATTTTTGTACAAAAATTTATTTTACATAAGACCATTTTTTTAATAAATTGTTCTAAGAAAATTTTGATTTTTATTCGTACAACATAGTGTAATTAATTTGTAAAGTTATGTCTTATACGGACAAAAACACGACAGTAG
The DNA here is from genome assembly GCA_949775005.1 of Orthosia gothica. Taxonomy (NCBI): domain Eukaryota; kingdom Metazoa; phylum Arthropoda; class Insecta; order Lepidoptera; family Noctuidae; genus Orthosia; species Orthosia gothica. Next base: position 32,195,846 of record OX459038.1, on the reverse strand, counting down.
CACTAAAACCACCGGGCGTATTTTAATGAAATTGATTCCATCTCAAAGACAATTTAACTATCTACATTTTGATTTGAGGCTTTTTTAAAGTCATAGAATAATAAAGGAATGTATCAAAAACTACTGAATTTTGGGTCACGCGGGTGTCAAACGAGTGCGCGTTTTGTTCCCTCCAGGTCGTTGGAGACTGTCGTCGCCTTAATGAGCAGTAGTGGCCCAACGTCCCGACTCAAAGCTAGTGGATCGAACCCTGCCAGACAATTAACTTAGTGTAATTGCCACCACACTCTACTAGACTAGTGATATTTAGTAAAATGTTGATACTTATTGGCATTTCTTCCATCGCCATCGCTGACATCGAATGACACAGTGATGGAGTGAAGAACACGGCTTGTTCCAGAATCAAACATTCAAAGACATGTGCCATCTAAATAATAGGCTAATATACTAAGTTTAACGGGACAGAGACGTGGTCGCTCACAATGGGCCTCATCAGAAGGCTTGAAGTCACCCAAAGGGCAATGGAAAGAGCTATGCTCGGAGTTTCCTTGCGTGATCGAATCAAAAATGAAGACATCCGCAAGAGAACCAAGGTTACCGAGATAGCCCGAAGAATTGCCGAACTTCAGTGGGCAGGGCACAATGCACGCAGAACGGATGGCCGTTGGGGCTGAAAAGTTTTTGAGTGGCGACCGCGTACCGGAAGACGTAGCGTTGGAAGGCCTCCCTCTAGGTGGAGCGACGACCTGGTCAAGGCTGCGGGAGTCCAGTGGATGTGAGACGCACAGGACCGATCAGTGTGGCGATGCTTGGGGGAGACCTATATCCAGCAGTGGACGTATTTCGGCTAAAATGATGATGACGATACTAAGCTTATATATAGAATATAAAGCTATGATATAGAAGCCAGGATACAGACAAACGACTAGTATGACACCGTCCATCCTAATTTTGTTAATGTAGATACAATTTGTTTACTACAGATTTGAAAATTTGAATTAATTTTATGCTTGCTAGAGTTGGTTGATGTTTGCCTGTCAAGACCAAGACCAAAATGGTGCTTTACTATCCTATATTCGAGGTATATCTTTTTTATAATATTTGTCCACGAAATGACTTCAAATTGTTGCTTTAAGAAGTCACAACAAACAAAAAAAACAAGGACAAATAAAATATAACAGTCAATCTCAACTTTCCCAATTCACACCCCATAAATAATTCCTAACTAAGCACAACATTAATAAACATTTTCGTCACATTTCCGACCTTCCGCAGTAACTTACCGATATATACTGCGGCCGTCAAACGTAAAACACGGAATCTTTACCTTGGGGAGAGCCGGCGTCGGTTACAAATTGAATGTAACCAATCCTTGGTTTACGAGCTCCCTCTTGTGTTCTAAAAGTAAACTATGTTTGATGGCTTACTTGAGGTTTCTTAGTGGCCCAAGATCCCAAACGACCCAGAAACGTCTAACTCATAGCTTTCTACACAAACGTTGTGGGATTGATTGGCGACCTCTTAGACTACTATATTTACTAATTTCACGTTGAATATTATTTAAATATGAATTCTATGTTAATATTCTGTCATCATACATAAAAATTAGCGCTCAAACTTTAAGAAAAATGAGTAATATTCTTGCGTAACACCTGATTGGTCAATTGGCAAATTGGCCGCCATCGGCCCAAACTGGAAAATATGCGTACGTTAAAAGTACATAATTATGTACTAGTACTAATCAATCCAACAAATGTTGGTAGACTAGCTAGAGCTAGGAATAATGTCTGGGGCGTCTGGGATCTCCGTCTATAGCGTTAGTGGTGCTGCAAACTTTAGGGAAGGGTAAATGTTAAAAAGAGGATTTAATGCCCTTAAAGGTAGTTGTAAGCTTTCAGGTTGAAACGTGTTTGGGATTTTCTGTGGGATTTGTAAAAGAGTTTTTGGTCCTTAAATGGACATCGGCTCGAACTTCCCTTTATCTGTATAAAAAGTTTATGTCTAATTTTGAATAAATAAAAAATAAAGTACTCAAACAAAAAATCTTATCTAACACTTATCTATACGAGCCTCCCAACGCCGTAATAAAATAATTAGTAAGTAATTAGTATAAATAAGACTAGAATTAAATGTAATTAAAGTATTTACCTTTATAACTTTATAATTACACGAGTAGCTATGTGTTATTAAATGAATAGATACTGAATTATTGAAAACAATTATTAATTATAAAATAAATTAATAAGAATTATATATTTAATAATAATTTATAAACTTTATACGGTCGGGACTACAGGTTGACCTCGAATGATACTCTCTACTATATACCCTCTATCCCGAAAATACTTCAAGATATAAAAAAAAATGTTTTAACAAAAGTTGTAGAAAATTTAATCCACTACAATATTTAATCTACAAACAAATATCATATAATATAGATATTTGCAAAAAATGAATAAAAAAACGATTTTTGGCCTTTGACCTTGGAATATCTGTAGACGCGGACACCATACGATAAGTAGGTTTTGAGACAACTGTTAGGGTGTCAAAATAAAGGTATATTAAACAAGTTTATAACGACTATCTCTTATTCTGAGATTCATGACCTAATTTAAAAATTTTTTTTAGACTATGATGTTGCCGGACGTTCTCCAGAGCCCACATTGCGGTTGATTTAGCATGAACCGTACATCTACATATAACGTCACATTACATGCAAATTAATTAAAAACAGGTTCCATAAATTTCGTGATAACTACCACATATCATAACGATGCCTCATTACCTACACCGCAGATACACCATACCTCACGCTAATTATTCGTGCGGAATGTGATCGCACGGTATCGCGGTGAATCGTGTAATTAAACATAGCGCGTTCATATTTCCTAACTAGTGGCGGTACGCAGCAATATGCGTGTAAAATTATGCGGTTATTTTTAGGGCACCATAATTATTTTGTGTTGTATTTTAGTTGATAAATTGTTAATTTTCTTTTCTGTTGTTTCAGTGGTTTGGAAATGTTGAATGTGTGCGAATTTATGTCTCGCTGAATAGAACTCTACATCAGCCGGATCAAGGGTTTTAAACCATGCAAGTGCCAATATTCTGATAAAAAGGTTTTTCTTTCTGTAAACAACAGCGAGTGTCTATTATAATTTACTCGAAAGCGACTAATTGGGTTAGTTGTCACAAATCCTCTCGTTTAATCTCATCTACTAACTCTCCGCTGTCTTAGAAGCCACTTCGTTATTTTCCGATAAAAATACGTCGGAATCCACTACATAATATTTAAAAGCCACACAGACTAAACCCGCCTTAATCCCACCCAGATTAAGTGAGATCCAACCACATACTCACTCTCGTACAAAAACTGCAAAACCTACTCCAATATCATAACTCACGTTAACCAGAACCATCTCTTTCACACCTAAAAAACCGACAAAGACAGAACGAACTTCCACCAAAAACCCAGAAAGCAGTACAGCAAATTTCGCTAGCTGTTGGAAATTAAAACGTCAAAACCATTAATATACTTCTCGAGTGCAAAATTGTTTAACTTTTCCCATTAAAAGCTGGTGCTGTGCTTTATATAGCTTACTATTTTAGCACATGGGAGCTTGTGGAGCCGGTAGAGGCTTACAGAATGTGATGGTAGAATTATTAGAGAATTTATGCGATAATGCTGGTGGAACCATTTAAATTGGGGACAAATGTTGCTGTGGGCAAATGTGGTTGATTTAAGCGAGTAAATGTTGTATAGTACGTAGTGTCATCATATATATATATGAGCGTTGGAAATTATAATAGCGATTGGAAAAAAACCAGCCCCGTACGAGTCGGACTCGAGCTCCGAGGGTTCCTTACGCACAGCTTCACTTACCAATATAATTATCATACTCATAATCATAATAATCATTTATTTGCTAATATCGGTAATTACATGAAGTTGTTAAAAAATGTATAGCACAGTCCACCCATATTACACCTTGAGGCATGCAAATCACAAGAAAGTACACACATTTACTTGCAAAAAATACCTTATAATTTAACACAATTTCAACCTATTTTGTTTTGATCTTTTCACCGCGTGGCAACAATGAACCATAACAAATTTTAAGCTATCAATAATGTCACTAGATGAATTAAATTAAAAATGTCATTTATTAAATGAGGATGTCACGATAAATTTGTAAATAAATGTTAAAGTAAATGTCAAAGTAAATATCAAAGTAAATGTCAAAGTAATAGTATTAATAATTAAATTATTAATTAAATTAGCGCACTAGTCACATCAACAATATGTCCTTACATCCTCTTTTAAGTAATCCTGAATACTATAATAGCATTTACATAGCAAGAATCTTTTTAATTTCTTTTTGAAATCGTCGATGGACTGAGTTTCTAGTATGGACTTTGGCAAGTGATTGTATACACGCGGTGCCATACTGAAAATGCTTTTGGAATATAAGGCTGTCTTGTAAGATTTGCAACAAATTTTATCTCTATGCCGCATACTTCTGTACTTATCAAAAAGATGTTTGTTAGTTCTTCCAAAGCTAGCAATCTCATAAATGTAGACATACGGCAATGTTAATATATTATGCTTGATAAAATATGGTCTGCAGCTATCAGTCTGGTTTATATTAAACATACCCCTAATGCACCGCTTTTGCGCCTTGAATGCCATATCCTTATTGGTGGAATGACCCCAGAATATCACACCATACTTTATCAAGGATCCCACGTAGCCATGATATGCCGCAAGTACAGCAGAGGTGTTTACCGTTTTTGCCAGCATATGTAGGGCATATGATTGCTTATTTAATTTCTGATTCAAAGTATCAACATGTGTCTTCCAATTCAAATTATAATCAATTGACATGCCTAAGAATTTTGTAGTTGCTGTCTCATTTATTTTGTTACCTGAATATTGTATATTGTTTATGACATCTACCGGCACCTGGTGACAAACCGACGCAACAGTAACGCGCGGCGAGAGATGCATCGATCTGCTAGCATCAATCCTCGCTAGTTCCAGACCAACGGGCGAGATGGCGCTGCTCCGCCTGTATAAAACGAAGTCACGCAGCCAAACGCGACTCTTCAACAGAATCTCTCGTTAGCATAAACTCTTAATTAATATAAAATATATTGAATTCATAACGGTTTTCCAATGTAATTGGAAGCATTGTTTTAAAGAATATAATATTGTACACCAGGAAGAATCGCCTTATTTTCACCCTGAAGAACCCACGAACCAAACATTGGACCTTCGAGCCGGATAGAAGAAGAATCAGCAGAGGTTTGGCAATCCTTATCGTTCCTTTCCTTCTCCTCCTTTTATTTGTGCTAAAACTGTGACTAATTACAGGTAATTCGCCTTAGGTTCGCGTAATCACACCAAGGTGTTTGCAGGAAAACAGTGAGTACCCTTATCTTCATAAATTGCCAAAATGAGTCTAGGTTCGGAAGATATAGGTAAAGTTTCAATACGTAATAAATCTCCTATACCAGTGTTACAAAGTGCTAACGATCAGATTCAAGATTTAAATAAAAAAAGGGGTACAATAAAGGGTAGATTGACACTTTTTACGAGATTTGTAACTTCCCTTGTCAGTGTACCGTTAAACGATAAAAAAATTACGGAATTAAGGTTAAGAACTGATGGTGCTAAATCATTAATGCAAGACTTTAACTATATTCAAAGTTCTATAGAGGAATTAGTTTCAGAAAAAGAATTATCTCAGCAAATAGATATTCGTGAATCCTTTGAAAATTCCTACTATACGGTATTTACAGAAGTTGACTGTTTATTGCAAAGCGTTAGTAATCCTAGTTCTGCTGTTAGTGATAAATCTAAGTGCAACTCAAACCCGTTAGTTAAATTGCCCACTATAACTTTGCCTTCATTTGATGGGTCATACAATGCGTGGCTTGAGTTTAGAGATACCTACCTTTCATTGATCCATAAATCTACACAACTTGATGAAATTCAAAAGTTCCATTATTTAAGATCTGCTCTAACAGGGAATGCCAGTCAGGTGATAAAATCATTAGAGTTTTCATCTGGAAACTACATAATAGCATGGGATTTGCTTAACCATAGATTTAACAACAGTAACTTATTAGTGCATAATCATGTAAAAGCGTTATTTTCTTCGCAATCGATGTCAAAGGAATCACCTCATCTTATTAGAAAATTAATCGATACAGTGCTTAAGAATTTACGTGCGTTAAAGACGCTCGGGGAACCCACAGAGTGGTGGGATACCCTCATTATTTTTACAATTGTTTCTAAATTAGATTTGGCTACGGAGAGAGAATGGGAACAACATAAAAGCATATTAGGTACTGAGAAATCATCAAAGTTGTCCCATTTATTGGATTTTTTAACGGATAAAGCTAATATGTTGGAGATGGTGCAAGTTAACCATTCTCCTTTCCCTTCAGGGAATAGGCCAGTTTCTGATAACAAGTTTAAATCACAAAAAATTAATAGTTTTGCAACCACGCATAACTCCACTCAGAATAATCAGAAGAATAAGCGCACTCGTGATTGTATTGTGTGTACTGGTAATCATTCACTTTATGCGTGCACCCAGTTCTTGAAATTATCGGTGAAGGATAGGTTAGATCTTGTGAGCAAGAATAGTTTGTGTGCAAATTGTTTACGTAAGGGACACACCCCGAATGATTGTTACTTCGGCCCGTGTAAGCGGTGCAATCTCAAACATAACAATTTATTGCATGATGAGGGTAGTAAGGACAGCGCATTAAGATCTGAACCTTCTGACTCATCCGCAGTTCTACATACGCAAGCTTATTTATGTTCCGAACGTGATAACGGGTATCATAGGGTAAAGTCTGAGTTATTAGATAACGCTTTATTGTCAACTGCCATCATTGAAGTCGCGGGCAATGACGACAAGTATCATAAGGCACGCGCTTTAATTGACAGTGGCAGTCAGCATAGTATAATTTCTGAGTCACTACGTAAAAAATTAAATTTAAAGTCGATACAGTCCGCTTATCAAATCGTAGGAGTGGGACAGTCGGTCTCACATTCCGCTCAGTTATGTGAAATCAAACTTAGATCTCTAAACGACAATAACTATCATACAAATATTAAATGTTTGGTCCTACCCACTATAACAAATATGATACCTACTTTTAAAATAAATTCTAACAAATTAAAAATACCTAACGGATTAAATCTAGCAGACCCTACTTACTGCATACCGTCAAATATAGATTTATTGTTAGGAGTTGACCAGTTTTGGGATTTAATAATCGAAGGCAGAATTCGCTTAAGTAACGGACCTTATCTTCAAAATACCAAGTTAGGATGGATAGTCGCTGGCCCCATTTACTTTGAACCTAGGCGCATTATTCCTGTTCAATGTAACTTTACTCAAACTTTAGAAATTGGGGAACAGTTAAGAAAATTTTGGGAGATAGAGGAAGTGTCATGCCAAAATAATAACTTTTATTCACAGGAAGAACAAGCCTGTGAGAAACTATTTATAGATACAACTAAACGTTTAGCCGATGGTCGGTTCTCTGTGCGCATACCGTTTAAAGATTCGATAAATAAGCTTGGTGACAGTTATGAAACCGCTAAAGGACGGTTTCTGTCACTAGAGCGAAAACTCGAACGTAATAGTCAGTACAAAAAAATGTATAATGATTTTATGAAGGAATACCTAAGTCTGGGACACATGACTCGCATTGAACATTACCCACCAAATAATTATTTTCTACCCCACCATGGTGTATTTCGTGAAGACAGTGTCACAACAAAGCTACGTGTGGTGTTTAATGCTAGTCAACCGACATCATCGGGAAAGTCGCTTAACGATATCCAGATGACAGGCCCTCCTTTACAAAATGATTTGTTTGCGATTCTTTTGCGTTTCCGTCAATATAACTACGTTGCGTGTGGTGACATAGAAAAGATGTTCAGGCAAGTGTTAATACAGGAGGATCAAAGACATTTACAGATGATAATCTGGCGTGAGTGCCCTTCTGAACCACTTTCTGTATATAAACTCAACACCGTGACATATGGTACTGCGTCTGCACCCTATCTTAGCATGCGATGCGTTAGACAGTTAGGGCATGAATGCACTGACGCAGATATTTCGCGTACACTCTTAAATGACATGTACGTTGATGACTGTATTTTCGGGAATGATGATAAAACTGAATTAATACGAATTTGTAAAGGTGTTATTGAAGTATGTAAGTCAGGTTGTTTACCGTTAAGAAAGTGGGTATTTAATTCAGACGAAATCGCAAAGGAAATAATTAAAAATGATTACAGTCAGTCGAAACATTTCACACTAAATGAGAATAGTTCTAATAAAACTCTGGGCCTAGGTTGGTTGAACAATGATGATAATTTCCATTTCACTTCAAAAATAAAAGAAATCTCAACTCCGACAACTAAACGCTTAATTTTATCGGTTGTGTCACAAGTATACGATCCTTTAGGATTACTTAGCCCTGTTATAATCAAAGCAAAGATACTACTACAAAAACTGTGGTTGTGCAAACTAGATTGGGACGACGAAGTACCGCTTGACATTAAAGATAAGTGGGAAAAGTTTGTTACTTCATTATCCGCATTACATGATATTCGAGTCCCTCGTCACATAATATGTACAAATTCTGACCGAACAGAGTTACACATATTCACTGATGCCAGTGAAACCGCATACGGCGCGTGTGCATACGCCCGTAGCTTTAGCGAGACCGGGGACGTCACAGTGACACTGATTTGTTCGAAGAGCCGCGTCGCTCCTGTCAAACCAGTTAGCATACCGCGTTTAGAGTTGTGTGGCGCGCTCGTCGGCGCAATAATATTAGAACGAATAACAAAAGCTCTCAAGCTAAACTTTGATAAGATATTTTGTTGGACGGACTCGACTATTGTGTTGGGCTGGTTAAGAATGTCGCCTCAACAGTTAAAGCCCTTTGTTCAAAATCGTGCAGTGCAAATTAGTGAATATAGCAGCAATGCAAAATGGCTGCATGTCGATGGGAAACATAACCCAGCCGATTTAGTTTCTCGAGGTACCAGTCTGAACGACTTAATACAAAATAAAAAGTGGTGGAATGGACCCTCCTTTTTATGGGAAAAGGTAACGGAGTTTCAAACATTCGACACACCACATACCTTTCAAGATAGTTTGCCAGAATTAAGAACAAAACAAACAACAGTCACCATGGTTTGTGATGGTTCTGGTGGAGATTTTAAAAGGTTCTCTTCATTTTGCAAACTACAACGCGCCTATGCATTTGTTTTAAGATTTATTCACAATATTAAACCAGTAAACAAGCTTGATCGTTTGACAGGTCCCTTATCAGTGGAAGAGTTAACTAACTCATTGAATCTCATAATAAAAAGAATTCAATTAGAATCATTTCCAGATGAACATCACGCTTTAGTAAATAAATTACCAATTAAATCAACTCGTAACTTATTAAGTTTAACTTTATTTTTAGATGACAAAGGCATTATCCGAGTGGGAGGTAGATTGTCTAATTCGCCTGACTTCTCATTTAACAAAAAGCATCCCATGTTATTGTGTGGTAAGCATTACGTCACTCAACTTATTTTCAAGCTAGAGCATTTGAGGTTATTACATGCTGGTCCGCAACAGCTGTTAGCCCATTTAAGAGAGACCTGGTGGCCCTTGTGTGGTAGGAACTTAGCTAGGAAAATTATACAACAATGCAAAATGTGCACGCGCATGAAAGGTGAAACAGTGCAACCAATCATGGGAAATCTACCGCAGGAAAGGATCACTATTGACTTCCCTTTCATAAACAGCGGTGTTGATTATGCAGGACCACTTTATATTTTAAACCGGAAAGGCAGAGGCTCTAAACTTGAAAAGTGCTATCTATGTTTATTTGTTTGCTTTGCTACTAAGGCCTTGCACTTGGAACTTGTCACTAATCTAACCTCAGAATATTACATTTTAGCTCTAAAGCGGTTTATTTCCCGGAGAGGAAAACCACATTGCATATTTTCTGACCACGGTAGGAATTTTGTAGGAGCTAAAAGGGAACTTACAACTTTCTTATCTAGGGAGTCTCAACCTATTATTGATTATGCTTCATCTAATGGTATAGAATTTAAATTTATACCACCTTATGCACCTCATTTTGGCGGTTTATGGGAGGCAGGGGTAAAATCCTGTAAGCATCACATTGCACGGGTGTTAGGCAATAGTCACTTAACCTACGAGGAGTTCAGTACGGTTCTAGCACAAATAGAAGCTGTCCTGAATTCCCGTCCTATGTACTGTCTGTCCCCAGATCCATCAGATTATACCCCCCTCACACCTGCACACTTCCTGATTGGCCGACCGCTAACCTCACATGCGAGCGAAGACGTTGCCAGTACTCCACTACACGCACTATCCCGCTACCAGCGCATCGAACAACTGAGGCAACACTTCTGGAGGCGATGGTCATCAGAGTACATCGGAGAACTACAGACCCGCACAAAATGGAAGCAGTCAAAAGGAGTTTTAGCACCCAACACTTTGGTGCTCATAAAAGATGATAACCTCCCACCGCTGAAATGGCGTTTGGGACGAATATTGTCTGTGTTCCCAGGGAAAGACGGCGTACCCCGAGTGGCCAGTATCCGGACAGCTAATGGGGTCATCGAGAGGGCATTCTCAAAGATCTGCCCTTTGCCCTCCACCAATGATGAGGAAGCAGCAGCCACGCAGCCTGAACCAGGACATTGAGAGCAGCTGTGGAGCTCTCAAGGCCCGCCGGCATGTTTATGACATCTACCGGCACCTGGTGACAAACCGACGCAACAGTAACGCGCGGCGAGAGATGCATCGATCTGCTAGCATCAATCCTCGCTAGTTCCAGACCAACGGGCGAGATGGCGCTGCTCCGCCTGTATAAAACGAAGTCACGCAGCCAAACGCGACTCTTCAACAGAATCTCTCGTTAGCATAAACTCTTAATTAATATAAAATATATTGAATTCATAACGGTTTTCCAATGTAATTAGAAGCATTGTTTTAAAGAATATAATATTGTACACCAGGAAGAATCGCCTTATTTTCACCCTGAAGAACCCACGAACCAAACATATATTAAGGTCAGCAAATTGGGCTTTACGATTGCGAAATATCATAATTTTAGTTTTGTCAAAGTTCATTTTCAAATTGTTATTAGTCAGCCATTTTATAATATCAGTTACAGTGCTGTTTATATCTTTTTCTAGGGATTCCTTATCCTTACTTGTAAAAACGATAGTACTATCATCGGCAAAAAGTATAGAGGAATGACTGGTTACTTTTGGAAAGTCATTTATGTAAATGATGAACAGCAGAGGGCCCAAAACACTTCCTTGAGGGACGCCTTGTTTGATTTCTCCGTTGTAATTGTAATTAGTTAAAAATCTTGTTGAATTAGGTAAAATTACTAAAATTCATAAACAATGCAACACATCATAGCACGCATTCAAACCACCAAAAATGGCTCTCACTCAAAAGTTTGAAAACTGTTGTTCACCAACTGCAAATACGAGTAAGTTCATAGTCGATGTTTTATCAGACTACGGTGAAGCCAAAAGAAGGGTTATGTTTTTAACCTGGTTTAACTTTTCCTATTAAAAGCTGGTGCTGTACGTTAGATAGCTTATTACTTTAGCACATGGGAGTTTGGGGAGCGGGCAGGGGCTTACAGAAGGTGATGGTCGGTTTAGCAGATAATTTATGCGATAATGCTGGTGGAACAATTTAAATTGGGGGCAAATTATTATTTGGAAAAATGTGGTCAATTTGAAGGAGCAAATTGTCGTAGTAAGTATGTGGTAACCAATGGCTTTATAACATGTCTGGGTTTGGGATAGGATTCGATAAACTAGGAAATAGAACTAGGAATTAGTTTGGATTCAGTTGCTTTGTTCAACTAAGTTAGGTTTGGTTTCCAGTCTTACCGGATGCAGCTGACCTCCACAACCCAGGAACTGGGTAACACGATACCCCATGGAAAGACTGGTGACAGATTTTAATTACTGTCTGTACTGTAAGTACTTATCTGTTTCTTTCTTATCCTGCCACGATGTCCAAAAATTATCATTCACAATACAATCACTTGATAGTTAAATCATCATCATCAGCCTTTTAATGTTCCCACTGCTGGGACACAGGCCTCCTCTCTGTAAGAGAGGGATAGTTAAATACTCATACATAATAGAATGTTGCAAGAAATATACTATCCTACAGTAAGAAGTCAGAAAGTTTCGCAAAAGTATAAAGTTCAGTGCCATTGTCACTTTTTGCTGACAAAAGTGTCAGAGTGCGAACTTGCCCTAACAGACTGCAGAACTCTGGCGGGAATCGACGTAACGCCTCAAGGCATTGTAGCTGATTTGACCCAAATATAACTTTATTGTGTGTAGAAGTCACAATAAAGTGACGAGGAAAAGGTCAACCTAAACAATGGTACAACTTCAATCTTTTTTTTTAAATTATCTTTGTAGGTCAGTTATAAGCAGGGACCGTTTGGGTCACCTATTCACAGGGTTTCTACAAAGGGTTAAAAAAACGGTTCACTGCCGTGCAGAGCGGCACCGCACTGCAATTTGCGGAAGTAAGTTCCTAAGCGCCATGAAATACGCGTCACTTATGCGTTCGGGTTAAACCACTCCACCACTGTCGCAGCCGCTGCAATTGAAGTGTGTTGATTAGAACACGTAAGCGACCCCTATTACACGGTGTATATCAATTTATGTATCAATTTCAATTTATTTCATCACAAATAAATTTGAGTACATGATTATCCTTTATCCTACCACATACATAAAGCAGGTGAATGAGGTAAGCTGCAGCAGAGGGCAGAGCAAGACCCAGCCCTGCGCTAGGAGCTAACCTGTGTTACAAGCGCTGGGCACCTACTCAACCGAAACACTTGCAACACACTTACAAACATCTAGTCATGTATAGAATCGTCCTTCCGTAAATTTCCAGTATCGTCATCAAGGCTAATCCGCGCTGTCAATGTGGCTGAATTTTGGTCAAAATAAATATATTCTAAATCAACGATATGACAAAGAAGCAGAATGGTGTGTCACCGGAGCCGCTCTGCTTAGAAGTGAAGCTTTGAGAAGCGGTTACCTCATCAACCATGATGAGTGCTTCGGATTTTGAAGGAATTTACTAACCCTGTTCAAAACCTATCCAAACCCAATCAAAAGCCTTAAGAAAACTTTATGAATGGAATCCGAACCTAACGGTTATAAGGTGGAGAAGAAAACTATATTTTAACAGTTAAACTTGCTGTAATCTTAGCTACGTTCGTGGGTTGCCATGAGTGGTACTTCTTTGCTCTATCTAGTAGGTATAATTGAGCAGGTTCAATGAATTGTAGATTTATGGAGCGAAGGTAAGGGTCACACGTTTTGCAGGAATTAAGATTTGATTGCAGTTACAAACTCCTTGATTACAGGAACTAGAGAACGAGTATTTAATATCAATATTAAAGTAACGTAATTATAAACTCAAGTGGGTAACTAACTAACGGTAACCCGAACCGTGCACCTTTTGTCGACGTTTTATAAGTGCCCTTGTAGCCGGAGGTGAGGTCTGGGCAACTCAACTTCTGAGGCGTGTTTTCATGAATGTTAGAGATTGGTTTAAAGAGTGCCAGAGCCACGAAGGACGCCATTTGAATAATTTTATTTTCAAAATGTAATTTTCCCATGTTTTCAGTTTCTGATTTTATAAATTAACGTTGTTATATTAACATATAAATCAAAAATCTACATGACACTGAGGTTTGCTGTAAGTTATGGATTAAGCTATCCTACTGTACAATTGTATCTGTATATGTATGTTTTTTGTACAATAAAGAATATAAATAGTAGTCAAACGCAAACCAATAAAAAATGTATTCGTTCATTTTTTATGCATCTACAAAAGTTAGTTTTTTTCTGGGACACCAGTATAAGTAAAGCAGCATTTTCCAAGATGCTCTTTATTAAAAATAAATTTCGAAAAAGAATTACTGATGTGCTCCTCCAAGATTTAATAGCCTGCACCAACTTTAGTCCAAACTACGGTATGCTTTACAATAATATAGGAAAAAAATATTGGTACTTTTGTTGATTACATTTGTGTTCAATTTTAACAAAGTAAAAATGAGTTGCGATGTAAAAGGCCAGGGGTATGGGCTGGGGGTAGTTGGCTTAAAACCTTATGGACCGCGACGCCCTAAAGAAAATAAATGGTGCCCTTGCCGTAAGCCTAGACGTAATAACTTACCTTCATAGTCGCAGTTCATCAGGCTTGCCGCAGACTCTGAAGAAAAAAAATATGCAGAGGTACTGAGCTACATTCCATTTCCAACTACAAAATTAATAAACATTTCTCTACCAATATACCACAACTAAATATTCAGCAAAATACGACTGAAATTCTCGAAATTCCGACGTTACCACAATCTCAATACGCCCCAATAGTAAAGCATATTTCAGCTACAGGAGCACGCACGTACAAAGTCACCTTGCCTCGGAAAGGGGTGAATTTCCTTGGGAAGCAGTGCGGGCGGAAATTAACACGTCTCTGCAAGGTTACATGCAGGTTTAGATGTGCCTTTTGAGGCATTTTTCAAAGATTAATGTCTGGATGGTGACAGTGTCTGTTTGGTGACGTAGGGTTGTAAGCTTTTTTGGTAATGTGTGTGTGAGTAGAGACGTGAAATATCCTGCAAGGAAACAAAAAAAATACATGGTCCGGGGTTTAACAAAAATATTTAGTACGTAAGTAAGGCACTGGTCAGTGCTGCCAACTTAGCGCTTTCAGCGCCAGATCTAGCGCTTTGTTTGTTCAATAGCGCGTTCTAGCGCCTAGCGCTAAATCTAGCGCGTTTTTTGATATCTGTACTTTCTTTAAAAAAAAGTAAATGCGCAAACTTATAACTTCCTAACGAAGTGTTGAGAAAAATTTCATCCACAAATAAATATAAATTCAAGTCCAAAACTAATCAAGACCAACCTTATTTCAGCCTTTGAAGCAATTGTAGTAGAATCAGATGATGATGAATTAATTTACAATTTGTAATCCCTTTATTTTATAATATAATTACGTTAACACGTAACTAATTTAATTTATTATTACTAAACAAGTATTATTTATAATGTATGTAACTCTTTTATATGACATATTTTGATTAAATAATAAAATAAAAAATGCGTTTATACATTTTTAGTCTCAAATTATTGGGCGTTTTGTTTGAATTTGACCGATTTTTGGAGCGTTTTTTTGACAGCGACCATTTAGCGAGTTCTAGCGCTTTTTTAAAGAGCTAACAGCGCGTTTTTGCCATAACGAGTTGGCAGCACTGGCACTGGTAGTGCATCCTAGGAATATGCTAAGCCCACATAATTATGGATCACTTTTTGTCACAGGTAGGTAAAGATAGTTTACACTTTTTACCGAAAACAAACGTATTAAAATTATTCTTGAATCTTGAGAAAAAAGGTCAATGAGGCGAAGAAAAACTATTCAGGATTTTGAATACAAAACAATAAGTGTTTTATCAATATCAAAACATCCAAGCACAGGTATCTCTTCAATAACAAACTTATACACGGAAAAGAATTCCCGATCTTTTTAATAACTTACTGCAGCCAAGCTCTCGTTAATCCCCGCACATAATGCACTTCCACCAAATAAATCCAGTCCGAGCCGAAGCCCATAAAATCAGCCATCCGAGGCAGAAAACATCTTAGCATCAGACACTTCGGCACCAGGGCCACTTAAGCAAATCCCGAGCATCCCCGAGACATTTTGGCAAGCACCTTCTACCCTCAATCACGAGAATTCCTGTTTCGTTAACAATATTGCGGAATAAAATCGTACGGACGCTTCCAAATCGTTCGGTTAGACCGCTCAAAACAAACTTGGAAACGTTTTATGGATTTTATAATCGGTCAATGCTGGAACTACTCCAAGCAGGGCATGGTCGGGGATGGGATGGTCTAAGGTAGGGTCAGCAGCGGTTTGAATAAACCAGACAGGTGTTTTTTGTGATGATGACTGGCTCATTTGATGGTTTATTGTCACGTATATTCATAGACCAAGGGCCGGTTCCTCCATTAATTTTTTGGAGTTAATAAGAACTTTTCAAACCCTAAATGCTAAAGTTTGACAGGTATTCAGGCTGCACATTGGCTTTCAGTAGAGTGTGACAATTACTTCATTTCAAATTCCTTTTTTATAAATAGGGGTCAATAAATTTTTGTGTATGGATTTTGGATGCTTGCAAATGAACTTGCATGCATGAGCCCAAAGCTTCAATCTTTTGTAATTATTGTTTTATATGGACCTAAAACTAAGCAATAATCGTGCGATTATCATCGGATAGTGTCATTTATTTGTATGGCAAAATCGGAAAACGCCATGCAATTAAACGCGACGGTCGCGTGTTTGAGCGATTATTGCTTTCTATTAGGACGAGGCCTTATAGTTTAATTCTTTAAAAGCCCTTTTGAATCATTATTACTGGTCCTGGTGCTGCTGGTGGATGTTTTGATGACTTTGGATCTCAGGAGTTGTTTTAACTTACTTAATGGCAAGAAATACATTCCATTCCAACAAAAACCAATCAGTACAACTAACTCACAAATTCCCGTCGAAATCATATGACTTCTACCACATTAGTTCTCGCCGCTTTCTGTTGCCAAGTGGCTGAAAACTTTGCCAGGGTTCAGCGAGAACGTTTTATGTTGTTTCCCCCTATTTTGATGTGATTTGAATTTAATTTTAACGTTTTTATGATAAACTTGTTTACGTGTCTTGTCATGTAGAATAACTGGGAGTTTAGGTTATTTAGAAAAAATTGGCAGAGCTCGTTCTACAAAATCTTGGCACAATGATCATGAAGTTAGAGAGAAAGTATATTTTATCCTGTTTTTGGGTCCTTTGTAAACACATCACGCATTCATGATTTTTAACCGACTTTCCAAAAAGGATTAGGTTCTATGTTTGACTTTATGTTTTTTTTTTTTTTATGTTTTAGTTTCATGATATTCGGGTAATTTATTCTGGCATTATAGGTTCCTTACTAAACCACTTGCCTATTAAAGGTAGGTATAACTAAAAAGTGAAAATTAAAAAATCTTTTTTACAAAATTACTACCGACTTCCAAATAAAAAAACTACAAAATTAAAATATTTTTATTTTGGATGTCTGTGTCCATAACGCAAAAAATGGTACCTACAAAAGACACCGACTGCCAAAAAGAAATTTATTTATCACTTTGTAGTTTTTTTTGTTGGAAGTCGGTAGTATTTTTTTGTAAAAAGATTTTTTGTACATTTAGTTTTTACGCAAAACATCAAGATTACTTTGTTTTATACATAAATACATACATAAAATCACGCCTTTTTTTGCCATGAGGGTAGGTAGAACCTACAAAAGTTATTTATTTTATATAAGTTTCATATTTATATTTTATACGCATACCTATGCTTCCGGCAAAATATCGCTAAATTATATTGAATGGTGACATAATGGTGGCCAAAGCCATAGAAATCAAGGTCGTCCATATGCGACGCGCAGATCCGGGAAGCATGGTAGAAATCACTAACTGTTCTGTGGTAGAAATGGAGGCCTATATTTTACTGCTGGGAGTTTCCAGGCGATATGACGTTGTATTGAATACACCCGCATGAAAATCAAAATTATCGCAAAGGAACCTACTCATCCTCATCATCATCTTACCCGAAAGATGTCCACTGCTGAACCCACCTACCTAGGACCCTACTATCTATATAAAAATATCCTATGTGTTAATCTAGGTTATAAACTACCTGGTGGCGCCTAACACCAAATACTTGGGCGGAAATATTAAATTGGTTGCGTTTATCCCAGACGCAGGGGGCTGGTTTAATTAAATAGTGGACTGTATGAAGCGGGGTCGAAAAATACGTGAGTCTGACCTTGCAAAATACGACACGAATTAGGACGACGAAATTGTACATGGACAAAGGAATTTGGCAGGAAAATGCAACACCACTGACCTGTAGATTCACCATCAATCTTCCACGTCGGCCGGCCGAAGGTTCGAGACCTTTGCTGGATCAGGGCAGCGCACGAGAGGGCGCACAGACGCCTTTCACAGCTAATACACGCACTTTACGTAGTGTTTTAGATAATAGTTCGTAAATGCACTTGCGATAGTTCACAACCGTAAATTTGTAATAAAATTAACAAGGGAGCAGGCAATTAGTAACACTGCCCTCGTCGAAGAACGCGACAAGACAATAGAGTCTTCACACCGTCACCGTAGATGGTGACAAGGACAGCGATAGTCCGGGTGTGCATGAGGGAAAAGGATGGGACACGACAGGATAGTGACGCATTTTGCAAGTCATTTCTTACTTCTACCCTACAGTGAAAATAATAAGCTAATACGAAATCCAACATCCCCCTAGCCTTGAAGAAACCCTTCAAAAAAAGGTTAGAAAACTAAGAAAATCGCTATATTTAGCAACTTCAAGGATTAACTAGAGCGGAGAAATATAATGAAACTTATAACTTTAACTTAACTAACATAAAATAAGCTAATTTATACTTATGGGCGTAAAAATATATATAATAGAGATATATGAATATATGGCTATTGAGTCGGAAGAGGGCATAACCGCACTACTGGTCGTTTATAAGTACCGGTTTTAGTTTTTACTTCCGCTACGCGAACAACACCATCCTTACCAGGGTATACATTGGTAACCACTCCCAATGGCCACTGTAAGGGTGGAGCGTTATCTACATTTAACAACACTACAGTACCGACTGTAATAGGATTAGACGGAGTATTCCATTTTTCGCGTTGTTGCAAGTTATGTAAATATTCCGACTTAAATCGCCTCCAACACGATTGAACTATTGAATCCATTAAAGAGAAACGAGACAACAGATCTGTTCGTTCTTCGGATAAGTCGGCTGCAGGTAAGCATTCTAGTGGAGTGGTAGATAAAAAATGCGCGGGAGTAAGTGCTAATGGCTCTGATGGATCAGAGCTCAACACATAAAGAGGACGGCTATTTAGCACTGCCTCAATTTGAATAAGAATGGTCGACATCTCTTCAAAGGTGAGAACTTGATTACCGATTGTTCGAAATAAAAGCGACTTGGTGCTCTTAACGTTCGCTTCCCATATCCCTCCGAAGTGACTTGCTGTAGGAGGGTTCATTCGCCACGTGATGCGGTTCTTCGCGAGTTCATGACTAAAACTTTGATAGTAATCAGCGGTTTGTAAAAACTCGTGAAGTTCATTAAAATATTTTTTAGAAGCGACAAAATTAGTCCCGTTATCGCTATATAAGAAATTACAAGGACCTCTTCGCGATGTGAATCGTTTAAATGCGTCGATAAAGGAAGCGGAAGTTAAGTTAGAAACTAATTCGATATGCACTGCTTTTGTCACGAGACAAATAAAAATACAAATATAAGCTTTTACACTTCGTATGCCCCGTTTGCGGTAAGGAGTAACATAAAGCGGACCTGCGTAATCGACGCCCGTATGTAAAAATGCTTTGCATTGCTCTAACCTACATTTAGGCAAATCGGCCATAGGCGGAAACGTAGGCTTAGGATTAACTCGGAAACAATCATTACATTTGTGTATGTACTGTCGAACCACACGTCTAGCGGAAATAATCCAATATTTGGATCTCAATAACGAAAGTAATAATTGCGGCCCGGCGTGACAATTGTCGCGGTGATAAAATTCAATTAATAATTTAACAACTTGTCCTTGCCCGGGAAGTAAAATCGGATGTTTAGAAGAATAGTCTAGTGTCGAGTTCGATAAGCGACCTCCGACACGTAGAAGTCCGTTACATAAAAATGGAAACAATTTCCGCAACTTGGCCGAACACGGTTGACCTTTAGAAATATTCTTAATGTCTTCGGAAAAGTATTTAGATTGAACCGCGCGAATTATATCCAATTCAGCTGTATTTAAATCTTCAGCGGTAATTGTATCGTTTTGCGGCAATTTTTTAATAAATCTAAGCGAAAAAACTGTAGCTTCCAGCAGCTTTTCCCATGTGGAACACTCTGAAGCTAATTTTAAGAGCGGGTTATCATTGTCTGTGACTTGAGTCACGTGCGTAACAGTTTTTTCTTCCGGTAATGAAGACCGGTTGGATAAAAATTGTTGTATAGGCCAGTTTTGTCTAGGCAAGGAAAGCCAGGATGGACCCTTAAACCAAAGCTCATGTTGAATGAGCTGCGAAGGCATGAGTCCACGAGATACGCAATCTGCGGGGTTCTCTATGCCAGCGACATGATATAAATTTTCAGGTGAAATATTTTCCTGAATTTGACAAATGCGGTTGGCAACATAAGTGTTGAATCGGTGAGGCGAAGCAACAGACCAACTGAGTGCTACTTCAGAGTCCGAAAAAGCATATATATTTTCAATTTTATGTCGTTTAGATAAAGTGTCATGAACGGTTTTAAGAAGTCGTGACATTAAAAGTATTCCGTTTAATTCCAAGCGTGCGAGAGTGATTTTAGGTTTAGCAGATGCGACACGCGACTTGGAGCACACGAGTGAAATAATAGGCGGTTGATCGCCATTGACGACGTGTAAAAATATCACACAACCGTATGCGGATTCGCTCGCATCTGAAAATGCTACTAAGGAAACTGTAGAACGGGTTTCTATACCTAAATGACGTGGAAATGATAAATTAGATATTTGCGGTAATTCTATTAAGTATTGTTGCCAAATTTTAACAATGCGAGAAGGGGGTATATCGTCCCAATCGAGTTTTATAAGCCAGAGCTCCTTAATTATTAATTTAGCGAAAAGAATTATAGGGCCGACGAGTCCTAAGACGTCGTACAACCGAGCGGTAGCGGATAAAATGGCGCGTTTAGTACAAACAGGTAGGGGACTTGATATTTTGAAAATAAAGGTATCCTGAGCGGGCAACCAACGCAAACCTAATACAGGGTGTCTCAAAAGAAAGTTCACATTTAAATCATTTTTTAAAAGAAAAGTCTTAGCTTTATTGAAAAAATGTTTATTTTATATTGAAGTACACTGTTTGGGAATTTATTTTTTAAAAATAACATCGTCCAAATGTAAACCGTTGCGCTCTCGGCATTCATTTAGTCAAAAAAGTAAGGGCCGATAATTCCTCGCGCCGACATCGCTTGATGTTCTTGGTCGCCCAGATTTTGGTTTCTCCAGAGTTGACCCAGTCTCTTCAAACTTCTCAACCCATTTTGCAATGAGACGAGTGCTAGGCGCATCATTTAAGTGACGAATATGTCGAATACTGCAGAATTTTCTACGCTGTCATAGGCAATTTGTGCCCGACTAAATGAATGCCGAGAGCGCAACGGTTTACATTTGGACGATGTTATTTTTAAAAAATAAATTCCCAAACAGTGTACTTCAATATAAAATAAACATTTTTTCAATAAAGCTAAGACTTTTCTTTTAAAAAAAGATTTAAATGTGAACTTTCTTTTGAGACACCCTGTATCTTAAATGTATTTCCATCGTCGAAAGAAATGCATTCAGATTGACGGTGCGACTCGGGAATATGTTCGAGTAATTCCTGTGAGTTGGAAGTCCATTTAACTAAGTCAAACCCGCCAGTTTTGAAGATCTGGATCAGATCAGTAGCTGTCTTAACTGCTTCCTCGAGAGAAGAAGCAGATGAAGCTACGTCATCCATATAAATGTCCCTCTCTAATACGGCTGCCGCAGTTGGCCAATTATGCCGTTCATCGCTAGCGAGCTGGCGTAGCGTGCGGAGCGCCAAAAATGGTGAAGACCGGAGCCCAAATGTGACTCGAGTGAACTCAAAAACCTCGAGTGGGTCAGTTTCTGAAAATCTATATAAGATTCTTTGAAATTTGCGGTGCGGAGCATTTGTATAAATGCATAAATACATTTGTTTTACATCTGCACAAAAGGCAATGTAATAAACACGAACATTTAAAAGTATATGAAATATATCAGCCTGTAGATTGCAACCCGTATACAGGACATCATTTAGTGATAAGCCTGTACTTGTCTTGGCACTGCCATCGAGCACAGGACGAACCTTGGTTGTCGCCTTGTCGTTGCGCACTACAGGATGGTGCGGTAGATAAAAGCCTGGGGCGACTAATGCCTCAGGTGCGGTGCGGGACAGTATACCCTTATTTAGGTAATCACGAATAACATCGTCATATTTTAATTTTAAATTAGGATCCTTAGAAAATTTCTTTTCTAAAAGTAGGAAACGTTTTTTAGCGGTAGTATAAGAATTGCCAAGATTATTTGGGTCTTCTTTAAAAGGAAGGTCAACTGAATAGCTGCCATCGGAGTTACGAACAGTGGTTGAAATATAAATATTTTCACACTGTTGGTCGTCGGGACTTAAAAATGACTGCGAGGGTAATTCCTCGACTGCCCAAAATCTTTCAACCATCTGATGCAGCGGATCAGAAGTAAAAGCACACAATGTGCGGGTAGCGGGTTGCGGAGAAATAATAGGAGCGTCACCTAAAATCAGGTAACCTAAAGTCGTTTCAAGGGCGGAGGGCATACCGTTATCTGAGCTTTTAATTTTATCAGAAAGTAAAATTTCACAATAAAATTTAACACCTAAAAGTATATCTATAGTTCCCGGTTGCGAAAAGTCATCATCGGCGAGCGGTAAGTTACGAATAAATTCAATAGCCGCGGTATCAACACAGGTGTCCGGCAACTGTGACGTAATCTGTCCTACTACCATCGGCCTTATAGAATATTCGCACTTATTATCAAAGCGAGACGTGAATTTAACAGAAGTAACACCGAGAATTTTTTGTGAGGCTCCTCCAATGCCTTGAACTTGCGAATAGCGGGTTTGATTATAAATAGGAAGCGATAGTCGCTTACAACAAGTTGCGGAAATATAATCACTCTGAGAGCCAGGATCCACTAGACATCTCAAAAAGTGAGTGCGGTTTAAAGAATCAACAAACTTTACTTTTGCGGTCCCTAACAAAGTAGTCGTTTGATAACGAGCTGTTCGATCGTACGAAACTGTACACAACGATGCATTATTTGCAATAGTTGTAGGGTCATTAGAAGCGGCGAGTGAATGAGTCATAGCGGACTCTAAATGACTGCTGGCCGGGGTAGGGCGCGGCAAGTCATGAGCGGTAGCGGAAATAGGATTAGAGGTATTGGGCACCACAGAGCCAACTTTACAATTCGTTTTATCATTTTGTGTTGGATTGAAATGTAATAAGGTGTGGTGCCGCTTTGAACAATGAGAACAAGTATGTTTCGAAGTACAAGAAAAAGTCTTGTGTTTAGTACTTAAACAATTGTTACAGAAATGATTAAGTTTTATAAAATGATATCTTTCTCGCGGGGTTAACTTATTAAATGACGAACAAGAATATAAATGTTCATGTGGTTTCTCATTACATAAAGCGCATTTATCGCTTACACTTGGACCATACCCTACATCTGTATTAACAAAAGACTTGAACGGTTTAGGGATGTGCTTAGTTTGACGCTGCTGGTTAGACTGAGAATTATTAGCTACCGATTTACTAAGGTTCATAGAACGAGACAAAACTTTACTTTGCTCCTTTATAAATTCAATTAAATTATGATAAGGAGGTATTTTATCTTTACGATAGGTAATTTCAAATAATTTAACTGTGTCTGCGTCCAACTTTTGCAGAGCCAAGTGCAAGAAAATAAATTCAGTTAAATCGTTAAGCTTCAATTGCTTAAGCGCTTGTACTGAAGAATCAAAATTATTTATAAATGAGTCTAACCCATCAGAACTAGCAATGGATAGCGGTCTAAACTGTAACAATTGGTTTAAATATGCGGATGCGAGTGAGCGAGGATCGTCATATTTTTGCACGAGTGCCTGCCAAATAATAATATAATTTTCTGCGGTTGGCGCCAACCCTGCGCAAACGCACGACGCCTGTCCAGTTAATTTACCTACTAAGTAAAATACTTTTTCACGTTATCGTGTATCATGCTTTTAAATTGTTGATAAAACAATGGCCATTTCTTGACATTACCGTCGAATGACATCAAATCAATGGGCGGAAGGCGAGGATTAGATTTTTGTAATGAAGTTTGAGATTCAGATTCAGGACACTCGGTTTTATTATTGAGTAAAACCTGTTTTATAAAACAAAACATTTCTTCAAAAGATAACCAGGAATCATATTCGACCTCAGAATCGGGGTTCAACTGTAAATTTAACATATTATGAGAATCTAAAACTTGTTGATAATCATTACGCAATGTATCAATATTTAAAGCACTAGAACAAAACGACTTATAATATTGTCGATCATTATTTGCTTTCTGTGCAAGTTCGAAAATATTTTCTACGCGTTTGTAAATTACATCGCGTTTGACTACGTATAACGATAACTGGTTTTTATTAGTACTGGTAGTGTCAAAGAACTGATCTGCATCACTTCCTTTCCTCTTTGCTTTAGTCATTGTGAATAACTGTATATATGTAGTATAGCGGCGATAAGTAGGCAATACGATTATGTAAACAAAGTACTAATAAGCGGTTATAATCATAAAACGACTAACTTTAGTTGCGAGAATAAAATAAATGATTGCGGGTGAGAGAAAAATATCAAAAGTACTGGTATGTGAACGTGACCTAACGAAGCGAGCTGAAGTTCACCGAACAATTACGAACGAACTAGTTGTCTAAAGAACGATCATATAGGAACCGATTCAAAATGGCGGAATACCAAAATGGAATGAATTTGAAAAGAAATAACTTTTACGTTGTGTTGTACTATGCAATGCGGGTGCGGAAATAAAAAGCAATAGATGTCGGTGCGGGGAAAAAACAAAGAATAAACGACATTCTATTTATTAATTACGTAGTACAGTGACCGTTTAGTTATAACTGACCATGCGGTTTACATAAAGAATGCGACCTAAATGACCAAAAGTAAATACGGTTCGAAGTGACCAAAAATAATGGTGGCGCCTAACACCAAATACTTGGGCGGAAATATTAAATTGGTTGCGTTTATCCCAGACGCAGGGGGCTGGTTTAATTAAATAGTGGACTGTATGAAGCGGGGTCGAAAAATACGTGAGTCTGACCTTGCAAAATACGACACGAATTAGGACGACGAAATTGTACATGGACAAAGGAATTTGGCAGGAAAATGCAACACTACTGACCTGTAGATTCACCATCAATCTTCCACGTCGGCCGGCCGAAGGTTCGAGACCTTTGCTGGATCAGGGCAGCGCACGAGAGGGCGCACAGACGCCTTTCACAGCTAATACACGCACTTTACGTAGTGTTTTAGATAATAGTTCGTAAATGCACTTGCGATAGTTCACAACCGTAAATTTGTAATAAAATTAACAAGGGAGCAGGCAATTAGTAACACTGCCCTCGTCGAAGAACGCGACAAGACAATAGAGCCTTCACACCGTCACCGTAGATGGTGACAAGGACAGCGATAGTCCGGGTGTGCATGAGGGAAAAGGATGGGACACGACAGGATAGTGACGCATTTTGCAAGTCATTTCTTACTTCTACCCTACAGTGAAAATAATAAGCTAATACGAAATCCAACACTACCTATGTTCAAATTGAACCAAAATCCGTTCAGTAATTTTTGCGAGATTAAAACACAAACATACAAACTTTCGCATTTATCACATTAGTAGGATAGATCTACACCATCGAATGTCCCGTAAATACAGAAGGCTCTTTTAGAGAAAAAGAAATACTACGTCCATATGTAAACGTGTTCAACTGAATAATTTGAACTACAGCCTCCAACTACACTAGGTTTATTTGTCTATCTCCTCATGCATAGTTATGTCCTGCTATCTATGGAAATAGGCCGTATAGCCGTTTTGCGAAAGTGGGTCTATTGTTACATACAACTTACAATACAAGTAATATTATAAACTAGCTGTGCTTGTGGCTTCGCTCTCGTCAACTGCCTACCCTACCCTCCTACCCTGCGCTACCTACCCTATTCTACCTACCTACTGGGTGAAAATCATAACCCACCGTGAAATGCAGTAGGCCTATAAAGAAGGATACATGAGCTAGACTTCTTTTTACCCGACTGAGAAGGAGGGTAACGTGTTTATCAGTCTATGTATGTTTGTATCTATGTATGTTTGTTCCTATGTGGCATTCTAGAGACCAAACACGTCGGCCGATTTTGAAATTTGCAGATTTTGGGCGCCATATTGTGGGGGCTTATTTTTTTTCTGCCTAGCCCATCTTGTGGGTATCTAAATAAAGGGTTTAAAGAGGAGATTTCAAAACATATAACACTTATATGTTTAAATGTAATTCGAAGAAAACATCTAAACAGTTATAAATTAAAAAGTTAATTAAAAAAGTCAAAAAACCCGACTGATTAAAAAGCGAACTAAAAAGTCATAAACCAGAAGAAAATCATGCTATGCAGTCGGAGGATACATCTGATATTGGTCAGCTAGCTCGCGAATATGTATCCTCCGACTGCACATCATAATATTCTTCTTGTTTACGACATTTTAGTTCGCTTCTTAAGCAGTCGGTTTTCTTTTACTTTTTTCAAAGGACTGACCCGTAAGGGAATGCGGGAAGGGTGGCTTTTGCCCTGGTGTGGGACAATGTAGGTTTATAATATTAATAACGTAGGTGAAGTCGCTGGCAAAAGCTAGTACAACTATAACTAGGTCCATCCACTCAACATACTCATAATATTTTTATGTGTTTATCCTAGCAATAAAAAACAAGAAGCTTGTATCCGTTTCTAAATCAATTCACGCTTTAATCGCGAAAACTCGTAAACGTGGCTCCGTAAAAGTTTTTTATTTTTTGTCTGAAATGGTAATCAGACACTTAATGGATTCTGTTCATTTAAATCTTTTGAAGTGAATTTGATTTGTTTTCTGTACTTTGATTCTACTTGTTGCTATATCATTGAACAAATAAATGTTTATTGGTACAAAAAAAGTTTACAATAATTAGTGTTCACATACGTATACATCTAAATTGTAGGATCTACATTGTAACCACTGGTTACCCTGCCTCTCAAACTAGGGCAACCTGTATCTTGAGAGACAGTATTCGTAAGATTTTTCATACTTAATATTAAACAAAGCGTGGAGCATAGTCATCGCTTTCACAATGTATTATTATTAAAGAATTTAAAAATTAAAAATAATTTAATTAATATTTAAAAGTAGTGTGTGTAGTGAGTGTGGTTTGTGTGTCATTTGCCATAGAGCGGTTAACTTTTTCAGTCTTTTACTTGATTTGTTTGTTTGTTTGTTAAACATGGCAATACTTTTATTTATTATATATTTTTTTGTATACTGAAACAAATTTTTAGGCCTTAAAATCTTTGTTTTTACTTGCAACAACACAGAGTTTTGCTATTTGCTCATTAGTTTTGTGTTATTTTATTAAAGTTTATTTTCTAATAATTATTACAGTTACACAACTTGTTCTGTTAAACTTTAACCGAACAATTTTTGTAACAATTTTAGCTAATAAAGTCGACATGCTGAACGCGCTTGAATAAGCCCGCCATTTCATTAATTTCATTTTATTAATTTATTTATTTCCTCGCACAATGCATAGTAAAATGTTGTATGATACACGTACGTAAGATGATTTCCGACTTGTGTCGATTTATCCACTCACTCGCTTCGCTCGCTCTTGAATAAAAATGCCACTCATCGGAAATCACCTACCTTCCGCACTTGTAGCATAAATAACTATTAAATTATCAAAAGAATCTGCCATGCCTTGCCCGGCTATGTCGGGCAACCTATAGCGCTATGCAGCTGAATAAAGTGTTTTACATGAAATGGTTTCAGTTTCTGTGTGACTCGCACCTGAAAGTTCATAGGTTATCGGATAATATGAAACTCCAATGCAAAAATGCCAATGTATTCCATTACCTTCCTAGACAAATCTTTTACTGTTCAGGCCACTCGTCTATGGAATGCATTGCCTGGGGGCACTACTTGTCACTGTGATCATAATCATAAGCTGAATTGTTTTTTTTCTGTATATTAGTTGTATGTATTTTTTTGTTTGAGCTGCACAACCCAGATACCTTTTGGTATGTCTGATTGAAAGACTTTCGGATTTCTAATTACCCGTAACAATTGTATTATTATTTGAAAGTCAAGTATCAATCACTATTTTAACTTACTTATTTATTGATTGGATTTGACTTAAGAACCTATGTCCCTTAGGTGGGGCAGAGGGCGTCCACAGTAGTCCCCTATCGCGACAGGTTTTGAGCTTCACGCCATTCCGATGCTCGTGGCTTCAGCCAATACGGTGCGTCGCCAGGTGACGGGGACGGACACTCTTGCTTTTTGCTTGAGGATTCCAATCCATGGCCTGTTTGGGTTTCCAATCCATGTGATCGGCATCCCTGCGGAGTGTATGTAGTGTAGTGGCACCAACGCCGTCATTTGCGAACTAATGACATGACGTCACACAAAGCCTGCATCGAGCAAGTAAAGTTTTCGGCGCCATTGGAAATCTTGTATGTGTATATACAACAGTCCGACATCAATCGTCGGGCAGTTGCCCGAACCAAAGACAACACCCGTCTGGTCGGAGGATCCTCCCTTTTCAATGGAGGTTTGTGGGAATTTATACCCTGTTCCGCTGCCTCCAAATGTGGGACTATTCCATCGCCATTTACGACGATTGATCTGGGTGTCGATCGGGCTCTCGTGGCATCTCCAAAAGCGTTAAAGATGGTCTCGGGCCAGTATATTCAGAGGATGCGACGAAGATATCAGTTGACAGGACTATGAAAAAGTTTGAATGTGTTGAATTGACAGGACAGTTATCTATGAAAAAATTATGCTCTGCAAGAGTAACATTTAAACATTGCACTTAAGTTACCTAGTTTAAAATGACAAAAGAAATTCTGGCGGTTTTCTGCAGTCGACTTTCCACGACTCTATCCGTTGCTTTTACATGAACTCGACGAGTATTTTCAAAGCAAGTGCAGTAGTAGTACTTGCAAGCTTAGCTCTCTCATCCAGAAGAGTATTGTGGCTATTTCCTAGCTTTCAGAATATTCCGGATTTCAGTCTTTAGAAAATGTATTCCTTTTAATAATAAAACTGTCTCCTTTAGGTATCTGGTCTTGTAAACTGAAATAGATTTAGTCCAGGTATGAGTCTGACCAAATGGCTGAGAAAGCATTAAGCATAGTAATAGCTCGGGTTTTTCAGTGGCAGGGTCCCCTTTGTGTGGCTAGCATGTCTGAGTGGTAGGTTAGATACATACTTAAATAAACCCTACGCAAAGTAAGAATAGCAGTAAATGGAATGAAGAATGGTAAGGCAGTTGGTCCGGATGGAATACCAGTTGAAGTGTGGAAGATATTGCGCGTCGATGGATGGACGTGCTTAGCTTTATTCTTCAATAAGTTGTTGCTGGAAGAAGCCATACCTGATGAATGGTGCAATAGTTCGCTAGTGCCCATCTTTAAAAACAAAGGTGATGTGCTGGAGTGCAATAACTATAGAGGAATAAAGCTAATGTCACATAGTATGAAAGCTTGGGAGAAAGTTATTGAAAGGCGGCTGAGAGAAGAGAGTGAAATATCGCAGAACCAATTCGGTTTTATGCCTGGTCGGGGTACAACGGATGCCATTTTCGCAATCCGCCAGTTGTGCGAGAAATACAGAGGTGCTCATAAAAACTTGCACATGGTGTTCGTTGACCTCGAGAAGGCATACGACTGGGTGCCCCGTGAGGTTTTGTGGTGGGTCCTTAAGAAGAAAGGTGTACCTGGGAAGTATGTACAGTTGATCCAAGCGATGTACAGTCGATGCAGTACCCAAGTCCGATCTACAGTGGGCACTACTGGCAGCTTCAGTGTGGCAGTCGGCTTGCACCAAGGGTCGGCTCTCAGTCCTTACCTCTTCCTGATGATAATGGACGCACTGACGTCAGACATACAGGAAGAGGCACCCTGGTGTATGCTGTTTGCCGATGACATTGTGCTGGTCGCCGAGAGTGGCCTAGAGGTTCAGAGCAGATTGAAGGTGTGGTGGCACAGACTGGAGAGTGTTGGCTTGAAATTGAGCAGAACTAAAACTGAGTACCTTTTCTGCGATTTTGGCGGTCTCTCCAGTTCCGTGCCTATAGCTCTTGCTGGAACACCCATGCCGATATGCTCCGACTTTCGGTACCTAGGGTCGCTTGTCCAAGGGGATGGCGAGGTAGACGAGACGTAACGCACAGGATCAACTCGGGATGGATGAAATGGCGACAGGTCACTGGAATAATTTGTGACCCACGGATGCCCCTCAAGTTAAAGGGGAAAATTTAGAAGTCCGTGATTAGACCTGTCGTACTGTATGGATCAGAATGTTGGGCTGTGAAAAAGATGGATGAAAAGATATTGCATGTAGCAGAAATGAGAATGTTGAGATGGATGTGCGGAGTGACGAGAATGGATAAAGTGAGAAATGAGTATATTAGAGGTAGTTTGAAAGTGGCGCCAGTAACATAAAAGTTAAAAGGAAACCGTTTGTCCTGGTATGGTCATGTGATGAGGAGGGATGAAACGCATGTTACTAAAAGAGTTATGAATATAGATGTGAATGGATGGAGAGGGAGGGGACGGCCAAAGAAAAGATGGATGGACTGTGTGAGGAGTTATATGAAAGAAAAGGGCGTCAGTGATGGAGTGACGGGGGACAGGATGGTATGGAAGAAGAAAACGTGTTGCGCCGACCCCAAGTAACATGGGATAAGGGCAGGAAGATGATGATGACATGTCTGAGTTATGAATTTGCAGTTTATTATCAATTTGTTAATCTCTTCTTCAGCCTGAAAACCTACCGAGTAAGGTTTAACTCGTTCTCAACTCCAAATAATCAATTCAGAAACTGGCGCTTAATGTTATTCATGACATCCACTAACAGAAAGAAACGACTTTTACTTAATCACAATATACTTCATCCTTGTCATAATTTAATCAACATCCTCTGTATAAATAATGCCCAACTTTATTATTTTTAAACTATAATACTGTACTCACAGACATAAATCTTACTAGATATCGCAAGTCCAACTGGTATGAAAACCAAACATTTACCGATAGTTGAAAATGTTACCATTGTCTCGGCTAACTTTTTTGTAGAGTTTTTAAAGCTCAATACGGCATAATGACACGCGAAGTACATACAAAATACATTCATCATCAGCATCCTCATCATATCAGCCGAAAGACGTCCACTGCTGGACATAGCCCTACCGCAAGCGTCACCACATGAACGGTCCCGTGCGTCTTGCATCCAGTGGATCCCTGCAATCTTCACCGGGTCATCGGTCCACCTGGTGGAAGGTCTTCCAACGCCACGTCTTAAAGTTCGCGGTCGCCACTCCAGGACTTTTCTGCCCCATTGGCCGTCCGTTCTGGAAGCAATATGCCCTGCTCACTGCCACTTAAGTTTGTCAATACTTCGTTCAAAATACATTTGCGTTATCTATTTTTTTTTTACTAACAAAAGGCGCATGTTTTACTACTATTTCACATGATGGTAAGCGATGATATTGTCGCTAGTCTAGAATCTAAACTAACCATTCACTCATGACATTCGCGTCATCTAGTTACATTTATATCTGTGACTGGAATTTTGCTAAAGAACTCTATTGCATGAAATTGATTAATTACTTCGCCGCCAGGCGCCAGCGAGCGTTGCGGAGACATCCACTTTATATCGGTTTCAATAAAGTTTATCTTTCAAGTTGTCTCCATCGATGGGCTAATTACTCTAGTTCGTTATTAAGGCTTTACTTTGATACTGTGAAATTAGATTAAGTGTGTTTTGATTTTAACTTGGGTTGTAAATTGGAGAAATGAGCATAAACTTACTTACCTACTTATGAACTTTAGTCTGATGACTTGGAGATGATCACAAATGGAATTCAACTGGACGCTGCAATCGCAAGATACTTGGGAGAAGCTTGTGTCCTATAGTCCAATTCTCTTGTCAACGATGAAGATTATGATACTTCAGAACTTCTTCAGGTTTCCGCGCAGCACGTTTTCTTCTTTCATTCCTTCCTGTCAACCGTCAAGCTATCACTGACTCCCGTTTCATTCGTTTCATTCCACACACAATTCATCTACCTTTCCATTGCCTCACTATATTAAACCATAAGACAGTTAAAAATGATGGTCTTTAGAAAATTATTAGTGATGTTCGACGACTAGTCGGTCAGTTAAGCCGACTATCCGGCCACTTTCGTAATCGGCGACTATTCGGCAAAGAACACCGATCATCTGGCACTGTTGTAGGTGATTCTTCTACTTGGATTTGCAACTGAGAGGAATCGTCTATGGTTGTTGTTGTTCATATTCGTAGTATTTGCTGTTTGCCCTGGCCCCAAGAAAAATTATCATTTGGCACTGGTTACACTTGACTTTACGGAAATCATTGTCCAATTGGAAAGAAAATCCAAACACTTTCTTTTTGAAATTATTAATTTTTAATTGATCTCTTTCACAATACAAAATAAAACACAACACGACAAAATAATAACCCTATTGTCTTCATTTTTTTACACAAAAACACCGCTCTGACCCGTGCACAAGCAACAATTAAGAAACATTGCGAAGTAAACAAAACATATTCAGACACGCTCGCAGACGGTGGTTGCGAAATAGCCGAAGACCCCCGAAACCGTGATCTTGAGCTTGGCCGACTAATCGGCCACTTTGCAACCGACTAATTGGGTAGTCGGCTAGTCGGCCAAAGTCATAGTCAGCACGTCTCTGAAAATAATATAACTCAAATCAAAAACAACTTAAGTTGGTTAATTTTTGTCGCCAACCAAAATACAGAGGGCAAGCTAGATTACTGCTAGTTTATTTAAAAAGGTGGCTTAATAGGGCACTAATTTTAAATGTGCCTAATTAGAAATTTGCAAGCAAGTTGCTCTGAACTGCGAAGTTATTTTAGTCAGCCTTATTTTTAATTTACTACTGTTTGTCTGGCCAAAGATAGCTTATAGCTTTTAGCGCAATATTTTACTCATAAAATGTCCTCAAAAGGAACATATTACGCGAGGATTTGGACCTTCCTGTGTACTACTAATTTAGACATGAATGTGAAAATGTGTATGTTTGGATAAAATGTGTTTGAAAGTTTGGTAAAACACTTTGCAAAAAGGCGACATCGCGGGCAGAAGGTTGTTTTTAACCGCCGAAAAAAGAGGGGTGTTTTACGTGTGTGGCTGTGTATCTGTGTAACTGTGTATCTGTGTGTCTGTCTGTGGCACCATAGCGCCGAAACGGATGAATCAATTTTGATTTAGTTTTTTTTGTTGGTGATTTTGTCGAGAGTGTTCATAGCTATGTTTGAATAAAATCGGTTCAGCCGTTCAACAGTCATGGGCGTTTTAATATTTGAATCGGGGTGTTTTCGCAAGATATCGTGTCATAATTACGTGTTCAATAGATTTCCGATCGAAGCGTATCTACTATGTTCTAGATAAATTATGTAGCATGAAATAAAAATATGTCGGGGGTTTTTGAAATAATGAAATTTTATTTGTAAATGAAATTATTGTAGCTAAACTCATTTTCTTCCGAGTTAAATTAGTTATACATACAAAACTAAATGTAACTCAAATGATGCGACTGTCTGTTAAAAATTTATTCAAGCAACCAGAAGCTAATAAGCGTTTAAAAAGTCACTTATATTTGCGATTCATTTTTGAAATTGAGTCTGAGCTTATACCGAAGGAATTTATGTTTTTTTGCTGTTTATGCCGTCGGCTGCATTCTGGTGCTGCAAATACTTTTTTCAGTTTCAAACTTGTCAGAAGTTCAGGAGTCCGATGCGGGCGGTCCGTGTAAAGTTCCTGAAATGTTTTCTGTTATTTTTATTGAAAACTTTTGTTTTTCGTATTTTGTGCAGTTGTTTTTAATTGTTCCATTTTAAGCAGTCCAACACTAGGTCCACACCGACACTTTTTAATTATATTTATTTTTTATTTTGCCCGATTTACCTTTATTCATTAGGTATTATTAAGAACATAGTTCGAATACATTAATTGATGTCACCACAAATACAACTGAAAATTTAATTAAAACATATTCTCAAAAAGTTATTACGAAAATATCTTTTTGAAAATATGTTATGTTAATACCCATTTATCTTGCGAAAACACTCCGATTCAAACAGTAAAACGCCCATAACTTTTGAACGGCTCAACTGATTTTATTCAAACATGGCTAAGAACACTCTCGAAAAAATCCCCTTTCAAACAAAATAAACTAAATCAAAATCGGTTCATCCGTTTAGGCGATATGATGCCACAGACAGACACACAGATACACATATACACAGATACACAGCAACACACGTGAAACTTATAACACCCCTTTTTTCCGGCGGGGGTTAAAAACAACTTTAGTTGAGTCCCCACATATATTTTCCTGCACCCTATGTTTGCAAACCTCCACTTGGTAAGCAAATTAACTAGTTAAAGATATCATATGACAAAATAATGCTCTGATACTTTAATTATAACTCAGTAGATAGCTCGATTTATTTATTTAGCGTATATTTTATTCTTAATAAGCAATTTGTTCCTGTTATAATTTGATTTTTAATAAGGTTTTTTGTAGTTATAAATTGGTATTTCGGTAGCCAATTAATATCAGATTGTAATTTGTACCAGTGCAAGGATATGGCTTGTTCTCTTGGCGAGGAAAATTTTGCATTAGCAGTTTTTGAGTTTTTTGCGTTACAGACTAAGACCAGTGGTGGCCCAGTGGTGACGGTCCCGACTTACATATCGTAGGTCATGAGTTCAAACCCAGGCAGGCGCTTTACTTTGTGTGAAATTATTTCATTACCACTTTGGGTGGCTTGTGGGTGTTCCAATTATTTTGTCCTGAACCAATCAAGTGGGGTATCAAAATGAAGGGTTTTTAAAGTACATTACTAAATATATAACACTTATAGGTTTAAAAGTCATTCGAAAATAAATGATAACTAGGAAGTTGTAAAAAAAAAAGTACCTAAATTAAAAAAAAACAAAAATACCGACTTTATAAGAAGTTAACTAAAAAGACGTAAACAAGAAAAAAAATATGCTGTACAGTCGGAGGATACATCTGGTTTTGGTCAGTCAGCTCGCGATTATATACCTGTCACACACATTAACACCTTATTGATATTTTTTTTGTTTATTTGTCGTGTCTCCTGGTCGGGTAACAAATAAAAATAAATCTTCTCTCTTCTTCTTTCTGATAGACGACTGTGACGTGTTGGGGTCAACATCCAGTCCAACCGGATGCAGCTGAGTACCAGTGTTTTACATGGATCGACTGCCTATCTGACCTCCACAACCCAGCAACTGGGTAATACAACACCCCTTTGGCAAGACTGGTATCAGATTTCCTGACTAACCCGTAAGGACTGTCAAATTTGTGCAAATGGCAGCCGGGACCAACGGCTTAGCGTGCTTTCCGAGGCACGGAGGGATCTCGATATGTTGAGATGGTCATCCATCCACGAACCAACCTCGTCAAGCGTTGGTTAACCTTGAATACCCTTTTAATCTTGTTGGAAAATTTCGGACTCCTAAAGCGTACTGCGTATTTAGTTTAAAAATTGAAAGCTGTCAATAACAATTGACAGAACCAATAAAAAAAGCGGCCAAGTGCGAGTCGATCCCGCGCACGAAGGCTTCCGTACCATTATCGCAAAACGGCAAAAAAATCACGTTTTTGTTTGGGAGCCCCACTTAATGTTACACTAGTCGAAAATTCTTCCAAACAAACGTGGTCTAGAGATTACTCCACTGTTTGACGATAGACGTTCAAAATAAAAAAATATATCAATTTGTCTCACCATTATCTAGTCCTGTATGGAAACAAAAATGTAAAAAAATAATATTTTTGAAAGTTATGAGCGTCGAAAGTTGCATATTTCAACACTTATTTTAACGCATCTTTGGGCGGAAATAAATACCATAGGAAGAAGGAAATTAGCAAAACTGCTAATTTGTATGCGAACTAGCTTCTTATTGCTCATCATAGCATCTATTTCTTTCGCACGTGTTGTCGGATAAGATAGCATGCATTTTAACCCCGCGCACAAAATAGTTCTTGCCGTCGATTAGTTCAACCTAATATTTACTTTATTCTGTTTTTAGTATTTGTTGTAATAGCGGCAAAAGAAATACATCATCTGTGTCAATTTCAACTGTCTAGCTATCACGGTTCATGAGATACAGCCTGGTGCCAGACAGACAGACAGACGGACTGTAGAGTCTTAGTAATAGAGTCCCGTTTTCACCCTTTGGGTACGGAACCCTAAAAACTAGGCAACCCACTAACATGAAAAGAAAATAGCCCACAGAAAAGTTCTTTCAAACTATGATGAGGCCTATCAAGCGATGCAATCCAATCTGAGGGCATTGTGGAAAATTCTAGAACATTTTTCATTATTAGATGGTACATCTTTATTATTTAACTCTTCAGTTAGTCTTCGTGAACAAATTGGAAAATACGCCTGAGGCCCTTTCATTCTGTGAAAACTTATCTTGGAGATATTGGTTAAATTCTTTTTGAAGAAAATCCTTCTTTTTTGGCTTATTTTTTGGAATTAGTTTGGACTGGAATTTTGAAATATAATCTCGATTGATGAGAGTTGTTAAAGTAGTTACTTATGCAGGGTTCTAAAGAATACACTGATTAAAAATATAGTGGCACGACGAGGTACTGCATAAATTCTACATAATTTTCTTTTTGTACAAAACTTTAAAGATGTGATATTATATTCATATATTTTCCCTAAATAAAGCAAGACCATAAAAGTAATTATTATGATGATCAAATATAGTAGATTAAATAATTTTGTACTGTTTCTAATCCAAATTGTTGGAACAAAATAAAAAGTAAGTACATTTTCGCGAGCTGGCTGACCAAAACCAGATGTATCCTCCGACTGCACAGCAAGATTTTCTTCTTTTTT
Source organism: Orthosia gothica (assembly GCA_949775005.1). Taxonomy (NCBI): domain Eukaryota; kingdom Metazoa; phylum Arthropoda; class Insecta; order Lepidoptera; family Noctuidae; genus Orthosia; species Orthosia gothica. The sequence goes on along the minus strand of OX459038.1, from coordinate 32,158,783 downwards.
ACGTCTTTTTAGTTGGCTTTTTAAGCAGTCGGATTTTTGTTATTTTTTTTTATTACTGCTTTTTAGTTATTATTTTTTTAGAATTAGGTACATTTAAACATATAAGTATTTTATATTTTTGTAATCACCTCTTAAAACCCTTTATTTTGATACCCTACAGGATGGATTTAGAAGAAAAAAAAATGGCCCCACAATATGGCGCCCGAAAACCGCCATTTTTCTATTTTGCCATTTTAATGTAGTCAGTGACACTCGCAGGATTAAGACGAATCGATTGACGTAAGAATCATCAGAATCAGCCAACACGTTTGGTCTCTAGAACGCCATATAAGAACAAACATACATACATACATCCTTACATACATACTTAGACTGATAAACACACTACCCTCCTTCGGCAGTCGGGTAAAAATATAACGGCACGACGAGGTACTGCATAAATTCTACATGTTTTCTTTTTCTACAAATCTTTAAATATGTTAATGATATTATAGTCATCTATTGTCCCTAATTATAGCGAGACAAAAAAAAGTAATTGATCTGATGATCTACTATGATGATATAGTAGATTAAATAATTTTGTACTGTTTCTATCAAAATTGTTGTAACAAAATAAAAAGCTTTTACACCGGCTTCCGAAATGAAAGTTTTTTTCCGCTGTGTAGTGTTTTGTTTTAGAAGTCGGTTTAATTTTTTTGTTAAAATATTTTTGTATTATTCTCTTTTAGGTTATAACATGAAAATACGCATTATTAAGAATAACTCAAAAACTACTAGCAAAATCTTGATCAAATTTAAATGGGACCGCATGAGAAACACAAGCTTTCACATAAAAAAGAATCATTAAAATCAGTTACCTAGTAAAAAGTTTTGAGGTAAGACATAAAAAATACTGTTGAATTGAGAACCTCCTCCATTTTGAAGTCGATTAAAAAATCAACAGCTAGCTCTAATCGCTAATCACTGGAACATGTTGAGGATAATTTTTCACACACACAATTACACTACACATACTTGATCATGCTACAATAATTTTTAATCATCCTAGAACCTAAACTTTTTTCTTTTCCTTTTTAATTATATCTCAACATTGTAGAGAGTAACCCACGGGAAGTTGCGAGTAAGTAACCACATTACTAGTATCCTTATAATTTACTGGGGATGCCTCAATGTTGTGCTGTAAAAAAATTGTATGAGAAACAATTAAAACTTTTTTTTTATAATCTTAGCCTTAGAGACTACGTAAAATTAAGCTTTTGGTGTTAATAAACAACTAATTTATTTATGACCCATTTCAAGTTACTGAAACAAGCCCTCCTCACTTTATTATTCTCTCTTTATATTCCCAATTTTCTATACAACGAAAAGCCGAGTTACGTGGTCGTAGTCCAAACACAGCTAGACGTTTCGCGTGTATATTTGTAAAGGCGCCACAAACGTGCCGACCAGAGGCATACACGTCGACCATTGAATTGTGTGGCACGTGTGTTTAGTGCCAATTTTCGCGTGAATAAACGCGTTCAGCGCGCGTTTGCTAATGTGACCGGGGTTTTTATGTTAAACATGATCTGGAAATTCTGTATAAATCATTCCATTTTTGACAAAAGATGTTGATAGGATCATAGATTTGTTGTTAAATAGTATCATAGAAACAGGAGCAGGCCGGAGCTATACAAGACAAATAGCTCTTTCCCTTTTTCACTGTGATAATTTTAACACGTCATGCTGTAAGGGTCTTGCCATAATGAATCTTGAATCTCGTCTCTCCATAATATGAAGTGATATTGCCCTATCAGTTTTGCTACTGCCTTATTCTAAATTCTAAGGCAATTAATTATTGTGACGGTTTTAAGTGCAAAGAAATTTTGGCGAGAGAATGTTCTAAATATGCTTAGTGAATAAGAAATTCTAGAATTGGCAATACTGCTGTACACACTACCGAAGCAATAGTACTACACACAACCGACATGTCCTCCATTGCAATCAAATATGTCACAAAAAAATAACTAAAAACCCGACTGCTTAAAAAGCCAACTAAAAAGACGTAAACAAGAAGAATATCATGCTGTGCAGTCGGAGGATACATATGCGCGAGCTGGCTGACCAAAACCAGATGTATCCTCCGACTGCACAGCATGATATTTAGTTGGCTTTTTAAATAGTCGGGTTTTTTGTTATTTTTAATATTTTTTTTATTTACAACTTTTTAGTTATATTTTTTTAGAATTTGGTACATTTAAACATGTAGGTGTAACATATATTTGTAATCATTTCTTAAAACCCTTCATTTTGATACACCACACGACGGGTTTGGAAAAAAAAATCGGGCCCCCACAATATGGCGCCCAAAATCTAAAATTTTTCTATTTTGCAATTTTAATGTAGCCAGTAACACTCGACGGTTAGGACGAATCGATTTACGTAAGAATCATCAAAATCGGCCAACGCTTTTGGTCTCTAGAACGCCATATAGGAACAAACATACGTACATACATACTTACATACATACATAGACTAAAAAAATAGGGTCAAAGAATTATGATAATGTAACAGGTATATGATTCTAGAGGTCATATATAATATTTAGGATAAGAGATAGGATCCTATGTATGATCCTAGATATATGATAGTGTAATACACCACTAAGAAAATTGCAAAAATGAACAACGTCTCAATCAACCGGCCTAGCCTTTCGCAAATATTTTGGGGTTGGATTCTAATCTAACCGTATAGAGCTGAGTACCAGTGTTTTACATAGAGCGAGTACCTTTCTGACCTCCAAAACCGACTTGTCAATTGACATTGACTTTTGATTTGTACTTTAGTCTTTGACTTTTGACTTTTGACTATGACTTTTACTTTGGCTTTGACTTTGACTTTGAAACCCCTTGGCAAGACTAGGGCCAGATGTTCTGGCTTCTGACAAACCGTATCGGCTGGCAAGCATCTAAAAATGACAAACCGGACCAACAACGGCTTAACGTGCTCTTCGAGGAGCTAAGAGGTCTCGATAGGAAAGATACGGATGTCTTACATGTCAACGAAAGTCTAATTATTCTCTCAAAATGGTTCGCAGCTAACATTCTTTTACTGAATGCGAAAAAAAACTAAATGTTTAAAGTTCTATTTACCAAATGTACCACAACTTGACCTAAATTTAAATCTTGACGGAAAATATCTTGAAGTTATAGCTGAAACTGTATTCTTAGGTATTACTATCGATTCAAAATTACAGTGGGGCGCGCACATTACAACTCTTTCGGGATAGTTAAGTTTAGCTGCATATGCAGTAAGGAAAATAAGGCAGCTAACCGATGTAGCCACAGCTACACTACTATGCTACTTACTATGCTACTTACTATGCTGTATACTATGCTTATTTCCACAGTATTATGTCTTATGGCATTCTGCTGTGGGGTTTCAACAGCAGACGTTGACTCAATTTTCATATTACAAAAGAGGGCAATCCGCGCGATCTATAAAATGGGTCCTCGCGAGTCCCTCAGAGAAAAAATTAAAGAGATCGATATACTGACTCTATCTTCACTTTATATTTTGGAATGTATTTTGTATGTCCGCAAAAATCGAGGGCTTTTCAACACTAGAGGCGACTTACATAACTTAAATACACGCAGTAAACACGAAAATGTAATACCCAAATTCAGATTACTTAACTAAAACTAGCAAGTCTTTTCATATAAACAGTATACACTTTTATAACAAGTTGCCAAAGTCGAACTGACCGATGGAAAGTTCAAAAACTACATCAAAGGTGTCCTTATTAAAAAAGCATATTATGAAATCAAGGACAACGTTGAAGATAAAAAAAATTGGTTGTAGCTCCTTCTGCGCATGCGGCTTCTCTGGGAACTCATAAACGGCACAAATATGTGGATGTCTCTAAATATTCTCAATATCATTTTTTCTTCATTTTATAAGACTTTTTACAATGGTTAACAATCATCTTTATAGCCCTTTGCTAAGAATAGTTACAGCACTGATAACAACATTTGTGCCACATGTTAAATTTAGTCTTGTTATACTTTGTAGAGATTCTTTTACCGATTGTTTTGTAAATGTGTGAACATTGTGTAGGTTTTCTAGATTTCTAGATGCTTGTTAATATTTGTTAACATTTTATCTTGTTTTGTTTCTATTTTTTTATCTTTTGTTTATTTTTTAATTTTTTTTTATGGTTTCTTACGACTTATTGTCGGTCCTGCGTTGTCCCCCCATCTAAGTACTGCTGTAACATGGAAATATTGTAAAACTAAACAATTTTTTAAAAGAGTAACCATGGAGTTTCTTGCCGGTTCTTCTCCATAGGAAACCACCAACCCGAATCTTGCTTCTTTTTCCGACTTTTTTTTTTGCCCATGTAGGCCTATGTGAAATAAAAATTATTGATTTTGATATGTAATCCCATCCAAGGACCGACCTTGGCAAGCATTGCTTAACCTTGAAGGCAGACCCGTAAAAATTAGAAGAACCCGAAGGTGCTATTACTTAGCCAGGAGCTCCTCTTATTTTATCAATAAATAAAAACAAATAACAGCCATATTACTCATACAACATTAAAAATATTAAGGCACAATACCACAAAAATAGTTCCCAAACTAAATAATTGCGGCGTTTCTGGCAACATTACTTTATATTATTTTCGGAAAACAGGATGAGGTTGTCACATAAAAAGGGAGATGATTGCCGAAAGCATTTGTTAGGATAATAAATACTTGTGTATTAATGTCTGGGTTAATAAATAGGTTTCTTATATAAAAGAAGAGTATTCTTTTACTGAATACTAACGTTCGTTATGGTCAAATAAAGTATCTCCTATCTTTGTGTGTGATTGGTAATGAGTATGAGTAGGTCATTATCTCTTAGTGCTTGTGAAAGTCTGTTTTAAGGCAATTTCAAGAGAAAACACTCAAAGTAGGCTAATTTTGAAACGTAAGCCATTACATTTATTTTGTGGCTGTGAATTTTGAGAACTTGGCTGTTTACAAAATACGTCTTTAAAGAAAATCTCGGTTGAAATGAACGGTAAACGAATCCCTTACTTAGACCTTCTACAAATGTATGGTAAACTTGACATCGTCGCGGTTGGTGGATTCAATCAATTATTTGATTGCAGGACATGGTTGTTTTTTATTTTCTATTACTAACATTATTTTTGGGTAAAAAGTTGTAGTTTAATTAAAATTACAAGCGTTACGTTTTGTAAGCAGTCCGAGAGTGACCAAGTTTTAGGTCTTGTCAGTGTACGGTTCGTACACTTGCAGAGTTGTTGTTGTTGAGGTTGAAGCACGAAGAGAAAAGATCACTCAGTTTCCGTTAGGTTTGTTAGGTTTATTACGTGTTTACAAGTAATACTGTTGACGATTCCTTTCTCTAATGTTAGTCACCGCGTAGCAGTTACCGTACTCGTTGATTTAATGTATTATTGGAATGACGCGCGTAAGGTGCATGTCACTGCGTCAGCAAAATATGAACAGTTTTAGACTGTACAGTCAGCATCTTAATAATTACCATTACCTATAATTGGCCATACAAATTGTAATAGGCATATTTTGTAAAATATTTTTAAGTATCGCTGTTGGTTACCTAATTATATAAATAAATATATAAATTCTATGCTCAACGATTGACGACGACAGATACATCCATTTCATAACGTTTTTTGTTTAACATCTACCTACATACTCATTGAAATAGTGTTGAAACTCAAACAGAAACGCCAGCATTAATAAAATGTATTCAGCCAAATCTTGACACAAATTAGTGTTGTCGGCTAATCGAACATGTTCCAGGTATAGATTTAGTGGCGTAGCGTTTTGGCATAACAGCTGCCACGGGCGCAGGTCTGTTTTAGGTTTTGTCAGCGTCTTAATAAACCTCTACAATTAGACGGCAGAAGTCATTTTTGTACCCGTAATTTCAGATCAAATAAAAAGTCAAGATGGAACGTTGCAAACAACAAAGTGAAGCCAGTTCAAACTATGCCTTGGCGTATAAATACACAATTATACTAAGGGGTAGTTTCGTTGTACGTGTGCCCACACGTACCCGAAACTACCCCTTAGTTTATTTGATCTGAGACCGTAATTTCATTTGTTTATTTTCTATGATAGTCTAATCTTCGACACAGCGCTGCATCTCAGGCAGAAACGCCAGGACTAATTAAAATTTATTGCCCCCAGCTGAGTCTTGACACAAATTGGTGTAGTCAGCTAATCTGTAGCTCATAGAACACGTTCCAGGGATTGATTTAGTGGCGTAGCGTGTTGGCATTTAGCTTGGCACGAAGCCTGGTGTGATAACTGTTACATAGTGCATAGTATGTATTGTAGCTACATACATAACACCATGTCTATACTTTCCCTGAAGGGTTGGCCAGAGGGGCACCAAAATTTTAGCAGTTATATTTAACAAGTTCGTGGACAGTACGTGATTGTACGTCACAATTTGAAATTTTGATATATTTTGCTAGAAACTGGCCTTGAAAAGCGTACTTTAAAACCCTATGGTGACCATCATCATCATCATTTCAGCCGAAAGACGTAAACTGCTGGACATAGGCCACACCCAAGCATCGCCAACAACCACCGGACTCCGCAGCCTTGACCAGGTCGTCGCTCCACCTAAAGGGAGGCCTTCCAACGCTACGTCTTCCGGTATGCAGTCGCCACTCCAGAACTATTAGACCGCATCTGTTCTGCGAGCAATGCCCTGCCCACTGCCATTTAAGTTTGGCAAATTAAAATGGATTTTCGCGCTCGCTCATAGCATACAGACGTGCTCGTTAGCAATATTTAATTAAAACAATTATAATAGTGACCTTCTTTATTGTATAAATTTTTGCCTACTGTGTAGTTTTGTAAACATTATAATGAAAACTTAGAAACAGTGAAGTGACTATCAAATAAAATGGATAACAGTTCCTGTAATCCAAGCGGCCGAGTTCAAGCCTCCACCTCGCCAGCGAAGTCAACGACGCAAATCCCAGCCCAATCAGATTTCTCGATTGAAGTCGCATCCACGCCCGACATACAAAGATGGATGTCAACTATAGAGCAGCACTTAAATGAGGTTTGCTCTATTGCCTCGGATGGCAAACTAAACTCTGAACAGAAACTGAAAATTTCTAACTTGTGTCGTAAAATAGGATCTGGCACCTCTCAGATGGCAGTCCTATACCAATCTCTGAAGCAGAAAGCAATTGTAGCACACGATATTATTGATGCCTTAAAAGAAAAGCGCAATTTGACGGAACACATCTCAGAGCTCAAGCAGACGATTAAGGACTCTGGCACTGCGGGTAATGTTTCATTTGCCGACATGGTGAAAAAGGGATCAAATGATTTCGTTCAACCTAACAATTTAAGCTCTGTGGTCATTTATCCTAGTGACAAACTCAAGTCCAGTGACGAAACAAAAGACATGGTAACAAAAATCATACGACCTGATCAAATGAAGCTGCATGTACGAGGTGTCCGCAAGACCAAAAATGGAGGTGTTATTATTAGCACAGAGACCAAGCAAGACGCCGAGAAAATCAAGAAGGCCGTCCAGCTTTCTACATCTGGACTAACCGCCGATGAGCCCAACAAGCGCAAACCACGGATCGTGATTGTAGGAGTGCCGTCTTCCCTGGCTGAAACTGAAGTCTTTAGGTGCATTTACGAGCAGAACATACCCGACAAGTTGCCAGAGATGTCCATGGAGTCCTTTCTGGCCTCTGTTAAATTAAGTCACAAATCTGGAAGGAAAGATGCGTCGAGCTGTAATTACGTTATTGAAATTCCAGCTAATATACGTAAAGCCCTAATTTCCACATTAAGGCTGTTTATAAATTGGACGTCCTGCCCTGTTAGGGACTTCACTCTGGTTACCAGATGCTACAAATGCCAATTATATGGTCATGCAGCAAAAACATGCAGAGAGGTCAACTCTGTGTGTGCTCACTGCGGTGAAGCTGGACACTCGGTGTCTGATTGCACTAAGAAAGCGGACTCATCGAAATGCGCAACTTGTTCGCGATTTAAAAAGCCCAACAATCACAAAACGGGAGACCCTGAGTGCCCTGCTAGGAAACTAGCGGAATACAGGCACATCAACTCTATCGACTATGAGGGCGTCTAGTACGTCATACTCAAGGTCACACGCGTTAAACGTCTGCGGCTGACACTGCAATGGCCTACTAACCATCAATTTGTTGCTGGCTAAGCTCGTTATTCTTTGGCTGCAAAAATTAAGTGCCTATGTTTTAATTTTGCAATGTTGACTTCACAATTCTGCTTAGCAAATATTTCTCAATCTTTAGTTATGTGTAATCAAAGTGCACTTTTTTGCAATATAGGTAAATAAGACATTAAGTAATATTATGACCTAGTAATTTAGTTTTATATTTATAGTTTTAAGTGAATTAAAATAATTTCCAAACTTATACAATCTTACCACTATTTTTAGACTTCATATATTATGTTAAATATTGTTAAAATTCTGTTGTCCTACGATAAGCATATATTTAGAGCTCCTACAGCCTGTGATACAGGATTACCTAGTACAGGCATCTTACATTATTATACCTACATTAGTTATCTAAGATTTAAACTGTTTTTTACCTTTTGTAATATCTGAATAAAGATTTATTATTATTATTATTATTCATTTATTTATTCTTCTTTCTTATTCAATACATTTTTAAATATTTAAAAAAAGAAAACTTAAAAACATTTAAAGATATAAAAAATAGAGGCCAACCGGTATCGGGAACAGGGTCCAAGCTACCGGTGGTTAGGGCTCCAGAGACAGGAACCTCCTCACAATGCGAGCCGTATCGAGGAGTACTGCCTTCTGTATCAGGCCCTTGATCCAACCGCGCAATGATAGCCTCGACAGATGGTCGTCGAGACTCTTGGCCATCAGGCCGTTGGCCGTAACGACAATCGGCACAATGATCGCCGAGTCCACATTCCACATGTCGACAACCTCGTGTGCCAAGTCGAGATACTTGATTTGTTTCTCCTTCTCAGCTTTCACGAGGTTCTCGTCATGTGGGATGGTGACATCGATTATCATTGTGCGGCGCGCTAATCGGTCTATCACCACTATATCCGGCTTATTGGCAACAATAGTCCTATCAGTGATGATAGACCGATCCCAGTACAACGTGACATGGTCATTTTCGAGAACTGGGTCGGGCACATACTTGTAATACGGTACCTCAGAATCCACTAAATTGTACTTCAAAGCAAGTTGCTGGTGAATAATCCTGGCCACTTGGTTATGCCTGTGTAAGTACTCGCCGTTAGCCAGACGAGAACAACCAGAGATAATATGTCTTATTATTATAATTCTTCGGAATATACAATGAAATAATAATTATATTGTATAAAAACGGTATCTCATGACTTATTCTGTTTGTTTAAGATGGATAAGCGCAAGAGAAATCTGTTGACGATTTTTAATGATTCCAATGAATCAACCATGGCGGACCCTTTCCAGGATAATGATGGCTTTAGTTCAGTTAAGGATTTTGACCCACAAGGAAATACTAAACGTTGTGTCTATAACGCATCTCATTAGTTGTACTTATAATGAGATAGACAAACAATTCTTCTAGCATCTAAAATCATAAAAATCTCCATTAAATTCAAAATATTCCAGCCCTTGCAATCAATTGCGCTACACGCTAGAATATTTGTGTAGACTATTAGATTATTTCTGATTGGCAAAAAACAAAGAGTAGTCAAAGAGCGCTCATGAATGTATAACGATTCAAACAATTGGCGCTGAAGCCAGACGCTGCAATATAATGCTATGTGTTGAGATTTGAGAATTAGTATTGAGAGAAGAATGTGATTCTGAAGGATTTGAGGGTCGCATGGATTATAATGATTAAAATTGATGATTGTTAGTGGATACAGTTTTGTGTTGACGCAGAGGCCAAAATATGCAGATTACCGTCTTCCCTATCCAAAGAGTCATTTATAGCTGATTCTTAGCAGTCACATTTTGTGACTGCTATGTGGACAGTGAACCTGGTTAAGTCTTGTTTAGGTATATCTGCTAACATTTGCGGTTAAACGGACTGTTAATTTTTTCGCATATTTTCCGTTGGTACAAATCGTTGTGTTTACTAATGCTCTTTGAGAGTGCAGTTACTCGAGTATACCTACATTAGATAGTAAATATGTTATTTCCAATCAATCCATAGTAATTTGATCATCTTTTTCCTTGTTTTGACCACACACTCTCGGACTCCCTACGATCCAAACAAGTTTGGCACTCAACGACGTAAACATACTGTCTGTCCGTCCATCCGCACAAATTTTCGTTCGACCCAACGTAGTTTCCATTTCCTCAGTAGCTACGTCTATAACAAGGCTAATAAAATATTAAATATATATCCTATGTGCAAATCAAAATGTAAAAAAACATTAACGACATGGCTACTTAAATTGGATTATGCAGAGACCGAAAATATACTAAGTATTTCACAATAATTTCGCCTACTGAAAATATTCACCTTCATCCTTGGAGCGCGTTTCACCTTGTCACACACAGACACACACACACACTCTCGGGCAAGTAAGTGCTCATGCCTGGTGTTCATGGGCGCTGGGGTGAGGACTTATATTGCACTCACGGACACAACACTCTCCAAAGACACACATGACACATCTCCTTTTGTTTTTGTATAATTATCTCCTCCTCTCAAGTTGATACTTTCACATTGTTGTAGTACGTAAGTGCACCATAATATTGTATTTTTAAGGGTGTGAGCCTGGAGATCTGTCATACAGGTCTCGAACCCAGTATAGACTCCAGCTCTCACTAAGGTTTGAATCTGCTGTAACCTAGATTTAACGACCTTTAACGAAATGTACCTTTTTGAGAGAAATAAACTTCTATTCTATTCTATTCTATTCTATTCTATCTCCAACAGATAATTAATCGGTTCACCTTGTTGGAGGTCTTCCAATGTCTTCTAGGACACGATCGCCATTTCAAAAACATTCGGCCGCATCGACTAGTATAAATATTATTCATAAAATTGATGGCGTATAAAATCAATATCATCGCTATTATAATCAACATTCTTAACAATAATATTTAATAACAATCTCAACAACATTAACTAAGAAACTGAAGAGAACAGTGCCCATTGTTGAATGTCAAGGAGCTATTAATAGTATTAGTTGAGGTTGCCCTGTGTACAATACAATTGGAATCAGTTGCATTGACGAACAGAAAGCGGTTCTGAATAGTAATAACTAAACAATAGTATTATTTATTTGATATTATGCGAGAGTAAGTGGTTTTGAAGCAAGAGGCTTATAATATTTAAACTACAAAGTATCAGCCTGAAGTTGTTGACAGGATTGAAAAGCTAATTTTCAATACTGAATAATGATTTTGTTAATTCTCAAGAGTGTTTGTTTTTTTTATTTTGGTTCTAATTTTAATTACTAATTGTTATTTGAACTGTGATTATAATTTTAATAATTCAAAATCACAGTTTGATCTCAACTGTGATTTTGAATTTGAATTTATTTTTATACATTGTTTAACTTCATAATATAATTTTTAAATAAATTTTTGTTTTCGGATTTGTTTGTCATATTAAGATTATTTCTTTTATTTTTAATTATTTGATTCCAAATGTTATAGTTGTACAATCTGCGGCATTGAGCTTTGCCACGGAGAACATTACAGACTTTTCTGAAACCTGGGTCACCAAGATACAGGCTGAGCCTAGTTTGGGGCCCACGGACACTTCCATTGTGATATCTAGTTCATTTAGTCCACTGTGCAAATTGTTTCTGTGTTTAAGTTGTGTGTTTGTCAATAATTAAATTATTATTAGATGAAAATAGATCGAATGAATGAATGGATAATGGTGCCTTTTAGATAGGCTCAAAAATAGGTCTTGGGACTTGCACTACTCTTGAGCTTGAGGTGTTGGGTTTGATATTTGATTAAATTAAAGTGTTATTAGGGTTGTCCAGTCATTTCTCAGTAGCAACCCGGAGCCTGGATACAAATAAAGACTGACTCACGGCACAAGCCTGTTTGAGAACAAATTGCCGTGCGTTCAAGCGTTTTTGCCATACATATTACAATCAAAAATATGCTCACAATGTTAGGACCCATTAATATTAATGTGATTTTTTAGGCAACTGGGCTTCTCCTAGTTGTAAACGACTCTTTGTGCCTATTGGTCTTGTTTGTTCTTTCTGCTACTTATATGGAGGACAGTGGATATATTTCCTACTCCTCCGTTATTCTTTCCTTATTAATTTCGTTGTGGGATCCAAGACAGTCAAATTTATTCTGCGGGACTTCGTCGAGCTTCATTGCCTCGGCGCTTTTCTGGAGGTTGCCACTGTTGATTCTAGCTTTCAGGAGTTGCAGTGGTTTTGAAATAGTGCGGTGGAAAAGATCCAAAAAAAAAATTCGTTGTTAGCAATAGACTTGCCGCTTATAACATTCTCGGTCCTTGAGATCATCGGAAAACCTAAAATTAATGATAAATGATAATGATCAATGATTTTATTTCTGTAAGTTGGTTTGTACAAACACTTTTACATGTCGATCATATTTTTTAAAACTAGATGAGGTCGGCGTTGCCTATCTGACTACTCTGAGAAGAAAGGCCGAAACAAACTCAGAGGTCACAGTCTCTTTTAAAGTCCTGACAAAATCTTGGTTAGATCATGTGAAGACCATGTAGACAGATGTCTGAAATGGTCTTTTGAGGAAAGAACCTGCCAGATTGAGTGGACCTGTCCAGTCAGTGCACGCATTTATCAATAACCGAGCAGCTCAACTCAGAATTTAAGGAGCTCCACGATTCGACGAACAATACCAAAGAAAGGATATTCGGGTAGGCCGCATAAACTACTTAAACTGCCAGACCATGATTAAAAACTAAGATAAAATAAAAAACAAAAAAAAAGATCCACATAGTCTTCATATTCACAATAATTAAAATAAAATAATATAATACTTTAAAAAGTAAATATTCTCGTCATTGCAAGAAAACAAAAAAAAAAACAAACAAAATATAACAAAATTTAAAACAAAATTCATGGTGCAAAATATAAAAATCAAAATTAATTGTAGCAGCTCAATCCCAAGCCTTTTTGTCCTCAACGTAATCTTTAATAGTATAAAACGCTTTCTGGCACAACTTACGTTTAATGAAAGATTTGTATTTATTAAGACTTAGATCTTGTACGTGGCTTGGAAGCTTATTATAAAAGCGTACACATTGACATCTAAACGAGCCACCTATCTTCTTGAGCCTTGTTGTAGGTACTACAAATTTGTGTTTGAGTTTTTAAGCATTCGTGTGCATTCCACATCCTTTTTCGAGAAATCTTTCACGGTTCAAGCAGCTCGTTTGTGGAATGGATTACCTATTGAGGTAAGGCGTGCGCAAACATTACCTTTATTTAAAAAAATGGTGAAGAAACATTTCCTTTCTCTGTAACTATTCTTCTCCTTTCTCTGTTCTATATTTGATATTTATTAGTATATTATTTTATGTTATATCTAAGTAATATTATCTAATATAGTTTTTGTACACTGACAGCCCAATGTCTATCTCGTCTCATTCAGTCCATCCAAAGGTTGTCTGTAAGAGATTGCCCTGTGCGATAAGACCGCCCATTGTACACTTATCTTTATAAATGTTGAGTCCTGTAATTATTTAAGTGGTGTACAATAAAGTATATAATAAATAAATAACATAGAACTTCAACTTATAGGTATCAGGCGAAATGTGGTTGTACTTTAGGTATGCCTCTGCCTACCTATTATCACGGACAACAAACATGCATGACGTAAATATCTTCAACAAGGTTTCAACAGCATCAAGACAAGAGGTGACGCCCGTTTTTCATCGAGTGAACTACTAAGTATTGAACAAATTTGACGCAACCATAGCTCAATTCTCTTACAACCGCATTACAATTACCAACCCGTCGCAACACTGATCAACAATAAATATATTTACGATGTTCGTATAACATGGCATATAATTTAGAGTCACAGGGCCGTTCTCTGGATGATAATAAAACCGCCCATTTGGCATCCCTCCCATGACAATCACGGGGTAAAACGTATAAATCTACGTCCTTTCGGAGCGGTGACTATCCGCGGTACAAAACACAGGTATGTTGCAGTAGGTTCAATTTGGATTTTCTGTTGGTCAAAAACAATTAAAATGCTTTAGGGTAGATTTCTGATTTCTGAATCGAGTGGAATTCAAAATGCGTCGAACCTTTTGAGGCTAAAGTAGATTTTACAAATATTCAAATTCAAATGATCAATCCAGAAATCAGGAGTTAGTCGCATTGTAAATTCTATCGTTATCTAATATCGAGTAAGTAATTTAATAAGTGAAATTTTCTAGCATGGTGTAGAAGGTGGAGGTGGATCTTTTATTTAGAGTACTATACCACTAGTAGACAATTAATTCAATTTTTTGTCCTTCTAATAAAAATTTAAGTTGAGTAGCGTGAGATACCTAACTTAGATCTCTGAAAAGCAACGTTCTTTTCATAACCCGTGAATTGCGTGACACAGCTTTTAAAGTTCTATTTGTGAATCGTCTTCCTTCATTTTTTAACAAGCTTTGGCTTCTTGGTTATCTGTAGCCTAATACATAACAATTATCAAAAAACTATTCTCTTAGCTTTGTTTGGGTAGAACTTTCGCGAGTAATACTACAGACAAACTAATTGGTTCCATATTTCGTCATCATGAGTCAACCTCATAGCTATTTTTAAGAAAATTAACATTGTAAACCTTCTGTCCATAGCCTGTCTACTGTAACACCCAAGAAATAGTGGTTTATTTAAATTCCTCGACATCTTGGGGGTCGTTTGGGTGTACAATCACTAAGATAAATGCTGCGACATGCCACGCGGTCATCAGATATTGTGGCAGTAAAACGAATTGTACGATGTATGTTTGTGTGTATGTATGTTTATGTATGGCTGGAAAATAGGTCACACTTCGGTTGGCGTGAAAGCGGAATATTATTTCTCCAAGATGATAAACATAAGCTTGGTATATTCTGTTTGTGTCAAACTGCCATGGCAGTCGGACATAAATATAGATAGGAAATATCAGGATGTTTCGTGTTCAAATGTAACTGCTATACGAATATTTCTTTTTGTAATAAAGAAGGTCTAATCCATGGTATGTTATGTTTATGGCTTAAGAAAATAAAATTGGACAGACAGATGTCAAATCAGATGAACATGTCAGAGTATAAAATATTCTAAGATTTTACAAATTAGCAGTAAAAATAATTTGTTGGTATTAAATCAATCAGAGATAACTTATTACAACGCAGAGTTTTATCAATAATCAAGCAAAGTTTTGTAACATATACAGTCCATGGTTTTTGAAACCAAGAAGTTGAATAGCTCATAATCATCATTTCAGCCAAAAGACGTCCACTATTGGACAAGGGCTTCTTTCAAGGGTCGTCGCATCGACTGATCGAGGGCTTCTTGCATCCAATGGGTTCTTGAGGACCTCACCAGGTCATGTTTTCTACTTGCGGGAGGCCTTCTAACGCTGCATCATCCTATAATACGTCAAGTGCTTACCGGCAACCATACTCTTAAAACCAGAACACAGAAATATTGCAAAAAAAAAACAACATTACTTCTCCAGTGCCGTTGATCGAGTTACTACTGAGCACGAGCTCTTAGGTTCGATGACCGGGTCGGATAAGATATTATTGTGTTTTTCGATTCAGAAATTACTCGTCTGTACCAACTTGGAACCTGGATTTATGACCGGTTGATGGGAATAGATTTGCCTGGTTGATGGCAAAATTACGTGCCTTCAAGCGTTTTTGCCATACCTATTATTGAATAAATTATTAATAATTATTATTATTAATTTAACAGCTCTCAATGTTAGGATCCATTATTATTAATAATCATTTTATCCGGGAGCTAAAACAACTGGGCTTATTCCAGTTGTAAACGACCCTTTATACCTATTGGTCTTGTTTGTTCTGTTTCTTGCTTGATATGGTTATAAGTGGAAATTATAGATCTTTTTCCTACTCCTCCGTTATTCTTTTCTTATTAATTTAGTTGCAGGATCCAAGACAGATACTTCATTCTCCGGGACTTCGTCGAGCTTATTGCCTCGACGCTTTTCTAGTGGTCACCACTGTTGATTCTGGCTTTCAGGAGTTGCAGTGGTTTGGGAATAGTGCGGTAGGATTGACCAATAAAAAAAATTGGTTCGCTCATTATTATATGTGACTTAGACATCACTGGTGAAAATGAGAGTGTAATAAATAAGGTTTCTTTTTGTATTGTTTAATCTTGGTGTACAATTAAGTATATGTAAATAAATAATCTTACTAATATTATAAATGCGAAAGTTTGGATGGATGTATGTTTGTTACTCAATCACGCCGGAAAGGCTGAACGGATATGGATGTAATTTGGCACAGGGATAAATTCATAGTCTGGAATAGCACAAAGGCGACTTTTTATCCCAGTATAACGTTCCCTTGGGATGATAAAAGAAAACTTTTAACGCGGGCGAAGCCGCTGGCAGATACTAGTTCTTTATATATACTTTGTTAATCGGATCTAATAAGTAAACCTTAGCCTTAAACATAATAATGGTGATGTTATCAACTTATCCCAAACTTAGCGCTTTAGGTACAATATACAAGGCAAAACAAAGTTTCACCTTAACATCTTCAGGTAAACCAGGATAATTTAGATCAATAACATGGTCGTATGTACGCGAACTTTCAACATATACTTACGTACATAATCTGGAAGCCTCGAGCGTTCACTAATTATGTGAAGGAAGACCTTGTTCATATTATACATAGCATATATATTGCTGTTTCTTGAGTAGTAAAGGTAAATTAGGGCAATTTCTTTTTTGTATTTTATATTTTCGTAAGAAATGAAGGTCGTTACGGCGAGTCAGAAGCCAGGCAATCTGATATCAATCTTGCCAAAGGGGTCGTGTTACCGAGTTACAGGGTTTTGGAGGTCAGATAGGCAGTCACTTCATGTGAAATACCTACTGATATTCAGCTGTATCTGACTGACTGGAAGCCGAGATCAAGATAGTAGGGAAGAGGCAGAGATGCAGCTGTGGGCCAGCGGTCACGGACCCGACTTACCGTAAAATGCCGTGAATTAGAACGCAGGGATGAATGGGACCATAAAGTGGTATCAAAGATAAAATCCTAATCAAAGTTTTGTTCCCATTCACCTCTGCATGCTTATTCACCCCGTTTTACCGGTACGAGTCGGAGGTCGTGGGTTCGAACCCAGGCAGGCACATTACTTTGTCAAAATTATTTCGTCACCACTGCTCTCAAAACGATGAAGATAAACATCGTGAGGAAACCGGTATCTCCTAGGACTTAAAATTCGAAGAAATGTGACATCCAACAACCCGCACTGAGTCCACGTGATAGATTAGGGCCGGCCCACTCCCTCTCCCTGAGAGGAGGCCAGTGTCCCAGCAGTGGAAAAAAATACTTATGCTTAGGTATATGCTAGGAGGATTGATTGAGTCCGACTTATTTACAATGTTTTTCTTTGCCATAAAAGAGTCAGGCTTATTTTTCTTCGCCGTTAATGAGCAGTGTCAAAAAATGCCATTCTATCATTTTAGCCGTAGAATTTAAACCGCCAATCAAGTCCGAATAACCGTCATATTGGTTATTTAATCAAACATTTAATTTAAATTATTTACACTAATCACACGTCCACTACATACCAGCGAAACATTATAGTTTCCAAACAAAACGTGCTAATATTTGTAGTGCGAATGAAGCTGCGATACCAGCAGCTAATTGTGAACCAATGCATTAAATGAAGTGTTTGTACAACAGTTCCCAGTGGATGTTAGTGTGCATACACTTGTTTGTTATGTTGTGGACATTAACTAATAACAATAGGTGTTGCATTTGTGTTTGAAACAAATCAATCTGCTTAGCCTTTTCCTATGTTGTGGTAAGCTACCAGTATTTAACACGGAGCGACTGCCTCCACAGCCTAGTGCAGAAAGTATAAGTCATCTTTGCGCACGGCTCTATATGGATGTAATTATGTGTGGGTGGTTGTTTGCACTACTGCGTCACTGCCACACGTATTAAGGCGCAGATACCCCTCAGTAGCTGATTTTAAAATGAGAATCACGTCTAAACGGCTAGTAGGAAAAAATATATTTTACATAAGACCATTTTTTTAATAATTTGATCTGAGAAAATTTTGCGTTTTATTCATATAACATAATGTAATTAATTTGTAAAGTTATGTCTAAAACGGACAAAAATACAACAATCGCAACAAAACTGCCGGGCGTATTTTAATGAAATTGTCACCATCTCAAAGACGATTTAATTATCTACATTTTGATTTGAGGCTTTTGTTTTAAAGTCATATAATAATGAGGAAAGTGCAAAAAGCTACTGAATTTTGGGTCGCGCGGGTGTGAAACGAGTGCGCTTTTTGTTCTCAAGGTTGTTGGCGACTGTCGTCGTCCTAATTCTGTGTGTTTACAAGCGTAAGCACAACGCACGCACACATGGCGCCGCGAGCAAAGATGGGTTGAACTATCTATAACTTAGAAACACTTTTAAATCCCTTGGCTGGGTTTAGATTTTTTATGGCTTCTGATTACTGTAGCGACTGTTAAAGATCTTTAAATGACGGCAGGGACCACGGCTTAGCACGCTTTCCGAGGCACGAAGGAGGCATAGATTGTGCACGATGGTATTGCTCATCAGCAACTTATGACCATTAAGGATGAGTTTCCCAAAACGGTGAATCAACTCACAATAAAAGTTTGTTGTCTGTTAGTGAAATAACTTAATTAAGATTTTTATTAAATGGAAAATTAAAATTAGCCCATTTAGTTTAAGTTTTTTTTTATCTTAATAAAGAAAATAGTGAGTTTTTATTTTATTTAATTTATCTTTATTTAAGACGAAAGTCCATATAATTTTACAGAGATACCATTAGTAGGGTTGTTAGTAGTACCCACAAAAATAACACTTAACAAGGTGCTAGTAATTTGTTAATAAACAAAACAAGTTACACAATAATAATGATTACCAAAGTCTGAAATCCTATTTCTGAGTACACTTGCCCAGTATACAGTAAAAGGACTGTTTATTTTGCACGCTAAGGTTCTGAGGACAGTGTTGGTGCCACCACGGTACCCAACTCATCATCGATACAGTTCTTTCCTAATGATGGAGAAGTAGTCATCGACGGAAGCATCCGCAAACGTTGCGGAAGTACTGCAGTACCTGTGTTTTTTCAACACTGACCTCAGAGCGTCATTGTACTGAACACGCAGGGCGTTGTAAGGCCGCCGCGTAAAATTGATCCACAGACTGCACAAAGAAACTTTTTAATGTGTCTTACTCTATTATCTAATTTCTTTTTCAAAGTATATTGTTAGATACTACTAACGTAAACTTATCTGTCTGTGATGGGAGAAAAATATTTGTATTATTAACCACTAAACAGTGCGTGATAAGACGAATTCCAAGCTAACGAGTCGCGGGCAACTGCTAGTAAAATATATTTTCGTACACACTATTCCCCAGACTTAAACAATTTATAATTCATTTAAACTTTATCTCGATGTCATTCGCCTCTGAACCTCTGAACAAATACAAAACTGCGTGAACCCATTCGAGCAAACTTTTTAAAACCTATAAAAGAAAACTTTTTATGGGTTCTAAAAGTTCCAGCCCATTAAGGACTTTCAACCACAGCGTTTCGTTTAAAAATAAAGGGAATGTACCCATTTCCAATTATACAGCAGTATGTTACTTTGTTTTACTTTTATCGACTTTGCAAAATGGTACTTCAGCGATTTTTATTTATAAGCTTTATTTTGTCCCTTACATGCGTTGTGTTATTATATATACTTATTCATTTATTTGATAGTAATGTTAGTTTTGTACTTAAGTTAGGTTAGTATTGTTAGGTGTAAGAGCCGTTTTTTGCGGTGAAAGCCTCCTCCAAACCGTTCCAGGTGGCTCTATCCTTTGCCCGTCTAGGCCATACGTTTCCGGCTATTTGTACGATGTCGTCACTGCATCCTTTAAATGGTCTACCCTACTTCTTTATTTTGTTTATGGGGTACCAATTTGTGATTATTTGTGACCATCTTTCATCCGTACCCGTGATACTAAAATATAATTATACCAGGTTGTTACCGTACAACTACAGGGCCTAAGGCCTCTTCTCATTAGAGAAGGCACGAGCATTTATCACCATGGTTGCTTCAGGCGGGTTGGCGATTTCAAACCTATATTAACTTTAAAAGTTCAGGGTTCTTCACAATATTTTGCTTCACCGATGATGTCAGCGACGTTTGGGATTGAAAATCTTTTATTTCGATTTTAGATTTCATTTAGATTTTCTTAGGTACCTAAAAGATTTTAGTTGTTAATATTTTGACTATTAATTGTGAGTAGAAATCCTAGCCTTTTCATCAGAATACGGCGATGTGATACCATTGCGTAGAATCTCCTACCGATATCCATAAAACGTTTAGGGTATATTTTCATATTTTTTTGTACAGCTAATAATGATATTTTCTACCGGAGACTGTGTTTGCTGATAGCTTTAATCTAGGGGTTTTTAAGTCAAGAGTGATTAGTGTACTTAAAGGCAAGCGCGTCCGATCGTCAACCACATTATCGCTTACCATCACTTGAAATCAAACGCGAGCTTATCAATAAAAAAAAAAGTTAAATAAATAGATTTAACTTTTTTTATTTGTAACTTTTTAGTTAGTTTTTTTTCGAATAAGATACATTGAAACATATAAGTATTATATATTTTTGAAATCAGCTCTTAAAACCCTTTATTTTGATACCCCACACGATGGGTTTGGAAGAAGAAAAAAATTTGGGATTCCACAATATGGTACCCAAAATCCGCCATTTTTCTATTGTCCAATTTTAATGTAGCCTATGACACTCGCAGGGTTAAGACGAATCGATTGACGTATGAATCAACAAAATCGGCCAACGCGTTTGGTCTCTGGAACGCCATATAGGAACAAACATACATACATACATACATAGACTGATAAACACATTACCCTACTTCGGCACTCGGGTAATAAGAAACAGTTTTAGAGACCTTAAAGTATCTAAATTGTACATGACACAAATCTTAGTCCGGCCAAAACCGTTTAGCCAGCATCTGTGGCTCTTGAGACAAACAGACGCAGCCTCCTGTGAATACAAAGAGCCACGCAATCAAAGCTGCTCACTCACATTTTGTTACGTACTCCCCAAGTTTGTTGCTGCCTTCCCAAATGTAGCTTAGGAAGGGAAGGTGGTTGGATGTGGCATGAATAAAGTCGAGATGGTAAAATCTACGACGCGATCGATTTATATGACACCAATAAGCGAAAGCTTACAGTCACCCAAAGGGTAATGGATCGAATCAGATATGTAGAGATCCGAAAGAGATCCAGGGTTACCGACATAGCCCGAAGAATTGCCAAACTTAAGTGACAGTGGGTAGGGCACATTGCTAGCAGAACGGATGGCCGATGGGGCAGAAAAGTTCTGGAGTGGCGACCGTGAACCGGAAGACGTTGCATAGAAAGGCCTCCCACCAGGTGGACTGACGGCATGGTGAAGGTTGCGGGGATCCACTGGATGCGGGACGCACGGGACCGATCAATGTGGCGACGCTTGCGGGAGGCCTACGTCCAGCCGTGATCGTCTTTCGGCTGATATGATGATGACGAATAAGCGAAATTGAAAGTACGCATAAAATGCAATTCGACCGAGTAGCACATGAACATAAATATTCTTAGAAAATACGTGCGTTATTGCATATTGACGCAATATAATTTCTTGCGCCATCAGACAAAACCCTTTGAATTTAGCAGGGGTATCTTATTGCTGCCAAAAGAAAGCTTTAGCCATCAATGAATTACCAATGTCACTACCAGTTGCCAACCATGTCATGTTGGCGAAGCTTGGTTAGAGGTCTACCAGGCCTAAGTGCAGTAGTGGACGTGTTTCGGCTAAAAAAATATGTAGATGTTTGATAGAAGTCCAAAGTCACTACCAGTTTCCAACTTGTCCACCTGACAGGGTTTACTTAGTGTAAACATAATTCAAAGGAACATCAGTTTTGCTGTAAAAGGAGAACGGCAGGTTTGTATGGGAGTTTCGTACCGCTAATAGAAATTTTGTGTTTTGGGATATTTTTTGTTTTATTTGGTAGTTAATATGATAGATAATCCCTTTTTAAATTCTTAGATTTTTTAACGTTACTTGGGACGTAAATGTTATAACCAGTTTTATTTTTAAGGTTATGTACTAGTGTACTAATGTAGATTGTTACATATAGGTAAATGTTGCATTTTGTGTTATGTAAATTATTTGTTGCTATCTTTGTAGTGTTTTACTTAGCATTAAGTAGGTAGATTGAGATGCGGATCTTACCTACTCAGGGCATTAGGAGATACCTATATCCAGCAGCGGACTGCAACCGTTTGATAATGATGAGTTTGATTATATTTAATGTTATATCTATTTCTAAGTAATTAATTATCAATTCAATATTTGTGTTATTTTACGTAAGGCAATTTCTAATAACATAACTGCGTTTAGCGTACGATTTTATAACGTTTATATATTACAATCTTTAGATGGATGTTATTAATTAATCCGAAGTTTTAAAAATAGTAAACGTACATGCAAATAAATGGCTTAGTTGACATAATAAGTGGTATAAATTCTATAACCGAACAACAGAAAAAGTATGCGGTTCAAAATCTGCCATTCGCCTTTCAAGTGGATAAGTTGTAAACTTATACCGATGTGTAAGCCCTAATTCTAAAAGGGTTTAAGTATGAGTGGAAACTTGCAAGCTTTTCTTTTAATTCGGACTTCCAGTACCTTTTACAGTCACCATGATATGCTTGGATGATTTGAATTTCCAATATTAATTGGTTTCTATTAAAAATAATATTCCTTCCTGTCATGTCCGATTGTCTTCACATCTCCCAAACACGTAGGTAAGAAGTTCAGGCCTTCTCGTTGTGTACAGAAAGTTGTCGCGACTTCAGAGTATGCAACTTACGTTAAGGTAAACGTATTTAAAGTTTTCTGAGAAGGTTTCTAGCTATTAGAATAAGCCAGTGTACAATGTCATAGGTACTTCTTTTTATTTTACAGTAGCTTTCTTCATATTGTTACTTCTCCACTGTTATTTTATTGTACCTAATTTTGTTGGGGGATCCGTGACGGTTGATTCGTTTGTTTGAAACTCGTCGAGCTTCATTGCCTCGGCATTTTTCTGGTGGTCGCCACAGTCACTGTTGATTCAGACTTTCAGAGATCGCAGAGGTATGGTTTAAGGCTGTAGGCTTGTTTCAAATACAAATAGCTTTCTTCTAGAGATTTATTTATGTTTCTGGCTGTATTAAGCCGCTTGCAGTCATCATGAGACATGTGCCAGAATTGTATGGACGGGGGTACTCTATTGTAAGCATAATAATTATTTCGAAACGGTGGCTTTGATTGCCGATTTTTTAAGCTTGTGGAATACATGGAGAATTATAATATGCGTTGCATGCCTCGTAGTGTATACGTGTCCTTAGGTTTATGTGGAGTTCGGTTATTATACGAGTACATTCGGTCATGTTCGGCAAAAATCGGGAATACCCGAGAAATATATTACTCATAAGTGTTCGTCACAGATAAGGAGGTAATCTGTGGTGTTCGTACTTAAACTCGTAGATACCTACATAAACATCATAATAAATTGGATATCGTAGTGATAAAATTAATTACATCATGTTCTTGTTTTAGATTAGCGACCTAATCTTTGTTTTCTAAAACCGAAATCTCTGATAATGCACACGTATGTGAGATAACTAATCTTGATAAAATCGGTACATATTTTTTTCAATTAATCTGTTATTTATATACCTACCAATTTATTTAAAAACATTTTTTTTTTTTTTTTCTAAATATTCTTAAACAATACGTTAGTGAATGAAGCCTAAAAATTAATCATAAGGCTCAGAGTTTGTTAATCCTTCTACAATTTTAACGCGAAAGTATGTGAGTGTGAAAGTACGCGAAACTACTGAACATATTTTGAATTTACTAATATTTTGGGGTAAGCACTTATTCCAGGAGGGAGGAGCCGCGGGCGGCAGTTAGTCTTCTATTAATCGAACAAAACAAAAACGACAAAGAACAAAATAAAAACAAATATTGACAAAGTACCAACCATAGTTTACACTATAGTTCTTATAATACTGTTGTGTAATTCGCAGAATAAAGAAAAGAATAGAACCGCATCTACTCAGCAAACAAAAGGAAATCCATTAGAGCTGTGCAGTGTGCAATAAAGTTTATAAGATTAATGATACTCGATCACATTGTTCTGTTTTGTTTTCTTTAATAAACTTGTTTTTCTGCATCATACGGGTGTATTGGAGAAACATTTCACTTTTTCATAAGCATTAAGTTCTTTTGGGTTCTGAACCCAAAGGGTAATAACGGGACCCTATTACTAAGACTCCACTGTCCGTCTCTCTGTCAGTCACCAGGCTGTATCTCATGAACTGTGATAGCTAGAAAGTTGAAATTTTCACAGATTATGTATTTCTGTTGCCGCTATAACAACAAATATTAAAAACAAAATAAAATAGATATTTAAGTGGGGTTCCCACACAACAAACTTGATTATGATATTCCGAATCGCACGTGTTGCCTAATTACTACGGAGGTGTTGTCTGCGCACGCGCAATTGTTCGCAAAATGAAATGCACAAAGTGTTCCAAAACAGTGACTAAGAAATCTCCTGGATTGCAGTGTACAAAGTGCTGTAAGTGGCTGCACGCATCGTGTGCAGGAATCTCAGCCGAACAATTAACAGCATTAAAATCGACAGAATCTGTGGATTGGAAATGTCGCTCATGTGTGGGTAGGTAATTTGAAACCCAAGCGTATTTCCTGTATCATGCCAGACCCTGAGGATGACGATAATACTGACACCGAGATACTGAGTAATACCGTGTCGTCTCATATTATCATGGAGCTCCGTCGAGAAGTACGAGAAACGATCCGGATTGAAATGCAGTCTATCCAAACAACACTTCAGTTCTTCTCAGACAAAATTAATGATTTCGATGAGAGATTTAAAACATACGATACCCGCCTGAGAACATTAGAAAACCAATGTAACGATCTCAGGAACCAGCATAAAAACCTTAAGTTGCATAACGACGCCTTGGAGCAAAAAACCGCTTTAATGGAGCAAGCGGCGCTCGCAAATCAGATTGAAGTATGTGGTATTCCTGAACAGGAAAGGGAGAAAATACAGGACGTCACATCTAAATTATGTGCAGTATTTGACCTCAACCCTGATGATATACTCAAGGCCTACCGAAAAGTTAGTCGTGCCAAGAGGAACTCCAAGAAGACCTAGCCTCCGGCAATCATAATCGGACTCCGAGAAGGCAAACGAGAACAGTGGCTGCTGGCCTCAAAAACAGAACAAAAATCCTGCAAGGACATGGGCGGAGAAGATGACAACAAAATATACTTCCGTGAGTCACTTTCACCACATATCTCTTTTTTGCTATGGAAAGCTAAGTCTGAACTGAAAGACCAGTTTAAATATGTCTGGTGTAAAAATGGTCACGTTCTGGCACGGAAAAATGATAATGATAAGGTCTGTCATATTAATCATGAAAGCGATATCAATAACTTGAAGATCGCATCACACGATGTCAGAAACTGATTTACCTACGATTCCTTCTACAAACCACCGTCAATGTTGTCAATATGCCGGCGACCAAATATATACCATTCTTAAAGATGCAATGGCTGAATCAACGATTCAAGAAAATAACCACAATACGTGGTCATCTTTTATGAAAAGTGTTGAAACAAAACATAATCGCCTAAATGTCCTCCACGTCAACATTCGCTCAATGCTCAAAAACTATGCCCATCTTGAGTACATAATATCGTCGAGCCCTCACCTCGTACACATTATAATAATAACAGAAGTTAACTTATCAGATAGCTGCGTAAATCTATTTCAACTCCCGGACTACAACATGTACTCGCAACTTCGTAGTTATCGTAAAGGAGGCGGTATAATTATGTTTGTGCATAACAGTCTTAGTTTTACGCGGATACCTACAAATACAAGTTTCTATGAATGTATAACCGGCGAGATTGAAACGAACTATGGTTTCAAACTATGTGTATGTGCAGTGTATCGGCCGCCCGAATTGAACAAAACATCTTTTATAAAGGAACTCCTAAGTGTCATTAGTTTATACCCACGTACATGTAATTATGTTTTATTGGGGGATATGAATATTAATCTTAAGCAAATAACACCTATACGGACATCATATTTAAATTGTATGAGCGAAATTGGTCTCGAATGTGGAATAACCCAGCACACGCGCATAGAAATAAAAAATAATTCACTTACTAAGTCCTGTATTGATCATATATTTGCACGCCTAATGAATTGTAAGGCAGTGTACTCATCAGTAATTAACTATAAAATTGCTGACCATTATATAACGGGCCTAACACTTGTTCACAATACGCGGCCAGCAGGCAATAATTCTAAAATGATAACTAAGCTAGATAATGATAAGTTACGAGAGGAGTTGTGTAATATAAATTGGAAGACTGCGCTAGATTTAAAAACTCCCACTGAAGTGTTAAGATTTATAACAAAAAAATTTAGCGAAATATATGAAAAATGTAAAATACAAACCAAAATTAATTTAGGCAAAAGGCATGTTAGTACTTGGATTAACGATAGAATGCGACATATGTGTAACAAAAAGATTGAGTTATTTGATATATGGAAAAAAGATGAAAATAACGTAAATAATAGATTATTGTATAATATGTATAGAAATAAAACAAATAAATATATATCTAAAATTAAAAATTACTCAATTAGAAAAGAGGTGTCAGAAAATTTTAGAAATACTAGAAAAATATGGCAAATAATTAACAATATATGTGGGAGGATGTGTAATGCAGTGGATGACGTAATTAAAAAGCACTTTGATGAAGACTTTAGTTATTTAAGTAATAAATTTGCTCGTGGTTTTGAAGACAACATCAACAAAATTTGTAAAAATTGTGAGGTACCTCTACTGCAAGACACTTCCTCCCAAGAAATGTCTAAGGTGTCTATGAGACTTAAAAAAGTCAATGATAAATTGGTTTTTAAAATAATTAGTCATTTGAATAAGAAAAAAAGTCCAGGTATAGATAGCATTCGAGTGAGTGACCTACAATGTATAAATTCTGAAATAACACCTGTCATTACTCATTTAATAAACTTATGTATATCCACGTCATCCTATCCTGATGAATTAAAGACTGGCATAATTAGACCCATACACAAGAAGGGTCCCTACAATGACATAAATAACTATAGGCCTATTACTATTCTACCTAGCATAGACAAAATAGTGGAAAGATATTTGGGTAATGAAATTAATATTTTTTTGTCTAGCAATAATATCATAAATAATAAGCAGTTTGGGTTTCAGAAAGGTCGTAACACTACGCAGCTACTGTCGGCTTTTTCTGATGAGGTCAATAAGCATTTGGGCGCTCGCGAACAGGTGCTTATTGCCCTCATCGACTTTAGCAAAGCTTTTGATACTTTGCGGTATGAAACATTATTCAGTAGACTCGAACAGGGTGGTATACGGGGTCCTCTTTTGAAATGGTTCAAAAATTACCATAATAATCGTCATACTGTAGTTCGTTTGGGCAATTGCCAAAGTGAAAAAATACCTACTAAAATGGGCACCGCCCAAGGTTCAATAATTGGCCCAACTGAGTACTTATTATACGTTAATAACATGTGTAATATTATTCCGGAAGACTCTGTATACCAGTTTGCCGATGACACTTGTCTGGTAACCCATCACAAAAATATAATTGAGGCTCAAACGGTAATGCAACGTTTATTTGATGACCTGTGTAAATGGGCACACGATGCAGGCCTGGTTATCAACGCTAGTAAAACCAAGATTATCCATATACACTCTCCTTATATGAAGATCAGACATGTACCTAAGATAACTGCGCATGACCACCAGTGCCTGCATCGCGGGCCCACTGCACGCATTTGTGCGTGTCCTACGTTAGAGGCTGTTGACCAGCACACCTATCTCGGACTCATTATTGACAAGCATTTCAATTGGGGATCACACATTGAAAGTGTAAGTAACAAACTCAGATCTATTAACGCCAAGTTGGCTATCCTCAAATATAAACTTCCCTTCCACACGCTACGCATGCTATATCTCGCTCTGGCAGATTCCGTCATAAGCTATGGCCTAACTAGTTACGGACGCTCCTACAAAACTTATGTAGATAAAATATATAGACTACAACTAAGTTTACTCAAGACTATTGTGCCAAAGAATATTAAACTTAAATATAAAGATGATGAATACGGACTATTTAAATATTGTAAAATTGTGTCAGTCTTTGATAAATTCAGGTCGGCAATTATCTTGGACAAATTTAATAATATTAGCTCCTTAACTTTAAACAATAGACCAAAACAGTTACGTGATCTGGATTACTTGCCAACGTATAAACTACCTACAACTGTAAATGTGTATGGCACGAGAACGTGGGAATATATATTACCTGATACTCTGAATAAAATTCCTAAAACTATGCAGTCAAATATTGTCACTAGCACATATTCATTCGCGTTCGATTTTTGCTGAGAGCAGTTGTGTTACATGCGATCGCGCGCGTACCACAGTGTATAAGTGCTTACGCATCAAAATAACGCCGTCCAGTCGGATGCACCGCAATGACCTAGTTATTGCGTAATGCTGACGGCTGCAGGCGAATATTATTGTTAAGGCGAAGTTAATACTCGATTAACTTCTGCAATGAGTTCGAATAAGCAAAAACTCAGCGTGAACTTATCAACAGAGACTGAACATCTGTTGTTCAAGTACTTTTGTGAAGAACAAAGGCAGCGTGAAAAGCTTGAAAAAAACGTAAATGACTTAAAAAGTCAGATAGAAAACCTCCAGCAACAGCTGAAACTTCAAGCGGAGAACCCACCGAAATCCGCTACTACAACCGCCCCTGAAACTTCTCCCCCGCCTGTTGAATATACAACGGATGAAGAAGAACTCGCTCGAGAAACAGGATGGATACGGCAAAAAAGCAGGAAGAAAAGAAAATTGAACACCTCGCCCGCCCAACCCACTCTGCATGAACAAGGAAGTGAACATAATAAAGGTAAGGAAAAAACCATTAAAACTCCTTTGCCACCACCTATTGTAGTAGATGGTATCCAGGATTACCAGAAATTCTTTGATTTTTTGTCTGAGAGCCAACCAGCTGACGCGTTCAGCATCAAAATGATGAACGGCGATACAATCAAAGTAAATGCCAAAAACGATGATTCATACAGAGCAATTACAAAGGCCCTCTCTCTCAACAATTGCCTTTGGCACTCGTATGAGAACAAGCAAGAGAGACCAATTAGAGTGATGGCAAAAAAATTGCATTTCACATGCATTCCGGAGAGAATTGTTGAAGATTTGCGTGGCAAAGGCTACAAAATCTTAGAAGCAGTCAACAAATTGAGTTGGAAAACCAAAGAGCCACTCAATATGTTCATGCTAACATTCTCAAACGATGAAGAAACTAGCAAAATTTTTAACATCAAAACTGTATTGGGATGTAATGTGGAAATACAACCGGTAAAATCCACAAAACTGGTACCTCAGTGCAAACGATGCCAGGCTTACGGCCATACGCAAAAGTACTGCTCCAAAGAACCGAGGTGCGTAAAGTGCACAGGCAAACATCTCACGAAGGATTGCAGAAAATCAAAAGAGGAGAAGCCAAAGTGCGTTCACTGTGGAGCGCCACATCCAGCTAACTACAGAGGTTGTATCGTAGCTAAAGAAATCCAGCAGATGAGAAACAAAAAATCGAAAGGCAATAATACTGCCCCTCAACAAAATACACCTAGTGGAAGAGCCGAAGTCCCCACCCAGTACAAACGAAGGCAAAGCACTACAATTAAAAACGTATCTTATGCCCAAGTAGCTACAAGAGGCATAGCCAAGGCGCCTGTGGTTGATATGAACAGTGACAAAAAGTTAGATGAAATCTTAAAGTTAATGTCATCATTCGACGAGAGATTGAAAAAAATTGAAAATAGCAACAAAGCTGCTACTACTAAGCCACAAAAATGAATACTACACTAAGAATTATGGCGTGGAACTCAAATGGGTTACAAAAACATCAGAACGAGTTACAAGTAGTATTAGATATAGAAAAGATTGATGTTTGCCTGATATCAGAAACTCACTTCACAAAGCAATCTCACATTAAGTTTAAAGGGTACAAAGTATACCATGCACTTCACCCAGACAATTCCGCAAGAGGTGGTAGTGCCATTATAGTAAAAGAAAACCTACAGCACTTTGAAGAGTTTAAATACGAAGAGAGGGACATCCAAGCAGTGGCAATTTGTCTACAAACCAAAAAATATCCTCTAACAGTATCTGCCATCTACTGTCCACCACGGTATATGATAAAAAAGGACCACTATATGAACTTTCTAACTCGCTTTAGAACTCGATTTATCTTAGGAGGTGACTTCAATGCTAAAAATACGTATTGGGGCTCAAGACTAACAACTACTAAAGGCAAAGAACTACTAAATGCCATAAAAGAGCTGAAATGTGATGTCATATCAACTGGAAAGCCCACCTACTGGCCAACAGATCAAAATAAAATTCCGGACTTAATAGACTTTTTTATAACCAAGGATCTATCAACTAGTTATATAAAATCGGAACAAAGTTATGACATGAACTCAGATCACTCTGCAATATATCTTGAAATTAGCGAAACCATTTTGTGTAAAGAAAACAGGCCCACTCTTGTTAATAAGTGTACAGACTGGGTGAGCTTCAGGACCAGATTGAATGATCAAATAGACCTTAAAATTCCACTCAAAACACCCGAACATCTAAACGTCGAAGTGGAAAAGTTCATAATGCATATCCAGCAGGCAGCGTGGGAAAATACACCTGACTTCAACAAGAGGACGAAAGGAAATACTTACCCGCTCAGAATCAAGCATCTCATTATGGAGAAAAGAAAACAGAGGAAAACTTGGCATCAATCTAGGTGCCCTGAAGACAAACGAAAATTGAATTTTCTTACAAAAAAAGTAAGAAGACTAATCCAAGACTTTAAAGACGAGTCAACCAAAACCTATCTTCAGAGCCTAAGTAACGACCAAAAGACAGACTACTCTCTTTGGAAGGCTACTAAGCACTTAAAAAGACCGATTACCCAAATACCACCTATCAAATGTGAAAACGGGCAATGGGCAGTAACTAACGAGCAAAAAGCGAAAAGGTTTGCAGAGCACCTAGAAAATATCTTTCAACCAAACGACGGGGAAATCATTGAAAATCACACTTTGCTTAATATGGTGACATCGGAAAATGAAGTTACCATAAAATTAGTAACACCGAGAGAAGTCGCACGAGAAATAAAACACAATATAAGTACAAGAAAATCACCAGGGTACGATTTAATAACAGGAGAAGTACTTCATAACCTACCGAGAAAGGGTCTGGTTAAATTAACGACCCTTATCAATGCCGCATTAAGGCTTAAATATGTACCAGACTTATGGAAGGTGGCTGAAGTAATAATGATAGCTAAGCCAGGTAAACCGGCTCACGAAACATCATCCTATAGGCCTATTTCCTTGCTACCAATAATGTCCAAGCTATTTGAAAAGCTGTTACTCAGACGACTTAAACCTATAATAGATAGCAAGAACATAATACCAGAGCACCAGTTTGGTTTTCGAGAAAAACACTCTACTATTGATCAAGTACATCGGATCACAAACGTTATAGAAAACGCCCTTGAAGATAAGAAAGTATGTTCTACTGTATTCCTAGACGTGGCGCAAGCGTTTGACAAAGTATGGCATGAAGGCCTTATACATAAATTGAAGAGCTTATTACCGAAGCAATTTTCAGATATATTAGAGTCCTATGTTCTAAACAGAGTCTTTAGAATAAGACAAGAAGACGCCTACTCTGAACTGAAACAAATAAAAGCTGGTGTACCGCAAGGAAGTGTGTTAGGTCCGGTCCTGTACCTACTATACACTTGTGATATTCCTAAATTAGAGCAAAACACGATTGGGACCTTTGCTGATGATACGGCCATAATGGCTGTAGGAAACAGCCACGTAGAAGCAGTAGAAAAGGTTCAAATGGCTGTTAATCTAGTTTATGACTGGACCAAAAAATGGAGGATTAAACTAAATGAATCTAAATCTGTTCACATTGATTTTACCAACAAAAAACACCAGTATTCTCCAGTTTATATTAATAATAAACAAGTCCCATTCGAGAATACAGCCAAATATCTCGGTATGACCCTTGACGCAAAGTTACGCTGGAAAGCCCACGTCAAGAAGAAAAAAGAAGAACTCGACTTCCGATATAAAAGAATGTATTGGCTGCTTGGAAGAAACTCCATGCTGTCTGTGCAAAACAAATTACTGCTATACAAACAAGTCCTGATGCCAGTTTGGACTTATGGTATTCAGCTATGGGGCTGCACCAAACAGAGCAATATATTAATTATACAAAGATTCCAGAACAAAGTGCTAAGGGCAATTGTAAATGCACCGTGGTACATACGAAATGATGACCTCCATCGGGACCTAAAAGTTGAGTTCATCGATAAAGTGATCCAGAAATTTGCAGAAGCTCACGAAAAGAGACTTCATCAGCATGTGAACGTCGAGGCAATCCAGCTTCTCGACCACACAAACATAGTTAGAAGACTAAAAAGAACAAAACCGTTCGAGTTAGTGTTTAGTGTTAGTGAATAGTGTAACGTACGAAAGTGCTACCAAATAAACACAAGAACGAAGTGTATTCGCCTTAATAGAGACAATAAGAAAAGTGCTATTGGACACATTCTTAGTAAAGACAATGTAATAGTTTAGGTTATAATTAAATTACTTATTAGTCTATTTATAAGGCTAGATTGTAATAAGAGTAGGGTCCATCCTATTGATGAACCCTAGAAAAGGCAAAAAAAAAACTAGCACATATAAAAAATGTAAATTTACCTTAAAAAAATATTATATTACTGGTGACATCACTTAATAAGTTTTAAGTGGGTATAAGTAAATGTTTACCTATTTTAGTAATATGTGGTTCGAGTTTGCTTCCTCCACTTTGTCACATAAACCTTACAAGGTTTTAGACAAGTGTTATGCTGTACAATAAGTGTTATTTAATGTATTGGAAAATAAACGAAAAAAAAAAAAAAAAAAATTTGTTGCTGTTTTTTGAAATCATGGTAGGGAGGGTTCCCTACCATAATTTCGCGCGCAAGTACGACACGCATTTTGCCGGTTTATTTTTAAATATTGGATAGTGAGATTTGAGCTTATTCTATCATCTTTGCCGGCGCGTTATAGTCGGAAATTGTCCCCAGTGAACGTAGGTACTACAGGGATAAAAATATCCTATTTTCTAATTCAGATCATGGTAAATGATCTACTTGTGTCTGCTCAAAATTTCCGGTAAGCGGTAAGGTATTTCCGCTATGCTCGACTCGAAAAATAGGTACCTACTAATAAGTGACCCTTTGCACGAAATTTTTCGATTCTACGTAAACAATGGCAGTTAAAGGTGGAAATAAAAGTGTTTTAATGCAATTAAATTGAGCAGGAAGCTGAAAAATATTGAAATTAAACTAAAAATATCGAAATCTTTGTACGAAATATTTTAAGGATAAGTTTCTCTTTTACGGAATGGCGTTTCGTTTTTCACAGGTCTATGGAATGGATGGACACTTTGTTTTAAAAATGAATGACGCGACGTTTTGAGTCGTCGTTTCGAGTGGAACGGATCGGAACGTTTATTAACTTATTTTTAGCAAAAGCATTTACATACAAGGTTTTCTTAATTTACTTTTTATTTGGTTAAATAAAATATTACACTGTTACATTTTTCGTCATCACTGCCCGCGAATGTGATTTCGAGCATAGCGGAACTTTTTAGTGGGTATTTTTCGAGTCGAGCATTCGATACTAGAGTGTTCCGGAACTAACTGGAAATTTCGTTCATGATTCGCTCAGCCGTTGAGGCCTGATAAATTATTAAAATTCTGAATACCAGTATTTTATGCACACAACCCAGTAACTGGGTAACATGATACCCTCAGGCAAAACTGGTGTGAGTTTGCTGGCTTCTGACTACCCGTAAAAGATCCCTATCACAGTCAAAGATTTACAAATGTGAGCCGAGACTAACAGCTTTACATGCTTTCCGTCGCACGGAGGAGTGTCTGTATGTCGGAATGGTCACCCACCCACAGACCGACCTCGGCAAGCGTTGCTTAGCCTTTAAAAACGACCCGTGTAACTGTTGTTATTTAGCCAAGGGCTCGTCCGGAAAATCCATTCTATTAATAATCAGTGTTTGTCAAATCCAAAATAGCCATTTACCAAGCACTAACATAAGCCACTCGTTAACAAAGATAGGAATTTAATCGGAGACGAGACGTTGATCAATTTATCAGCAGTATTGTGGGGTTATTAAGCCGAGATCTAATTAATAACGTGCGTCAACTGAGTCGGTGTTGCCAGTGGGGCGGTAGGATGGCGCTTGATTTAATTGTGATTGAATTTAAGTGTTTCAGCTGAATCAAGTGTCTAGAAACCGCCTTAGACTGGACCTCGATATAGTTGGGGCAAGACAAAGGCCTTGCCTTTAGATACCCCCCTAGAAGAGTCCAGAGACGACGGATTCGGCGTCATCCGTCATCGTCATCAATATCAATATAGAAGACGTTTAGTTGGAGGCAAAATCTTACTCCCCATATACATTTTTATATAATATAATTTTACTTCGTGTTTCAACCAATTCATAAAGTCAGGTTTTGCACTATTTAGAAAACATGTAAGTAAGATTTGTTTTATATTCATCAATTCATCACTTTATAGAGAACACCCTTTAGTTCATCTTATTTTTCCCTCTTTATCATTAGTTTTTCAGGCCAAGCCCGAATCACTGCTAGCAAGTAATCTACTACCATTAATACACCAATGGCACTGGCTGGTAAATATATCTTTCACAATGCGGAATATGCGTGAAAAAAAAAATTACCAGTTTATCGATAAAAAGACTAAAATAGAATACCAATAGTAAAAACAGAATCAAAATTGATTGAAAAACTAAAGAGATATAACAATTTAAATAAATATATTTGTCCCTCTTTACGAAAATGCCAATTTCTATAGCCAGCTGCTATAGAAATTGGCATTTTCGTAAAGATGGGCGTCGTGGCATTTGACGTCGGACTTCTCTTTCTAATTCTCAAGTTCGTCGCTTTATAACTTCGTCTCTAATCGAGATATTTAAAAACCTTTTATATTTGTTTACTATAGTTTATAAGTATTTCATTTAGCAAATAAAAAAATTATATGCATGTTCCCTATTCCCGTTCGTCCACGCAGCGTCTTAACGCCCCGACAGATTGTCGAAACTATAACGATTAACGGATTAGTTAAGACGTCAAACTAAGTTCGACGGTTCAAGTTGCAGGATCGCGGTGTTGCTACTTAGAATAACTTATGACTATCTGACATTGTTTTGCTTAAGTACTTGTGTAAGCTTTCAGCAACGCTCAGGCGTGAATTTTGATTCAAAATTGGCAGATATTTGATCATTACTCAAATTTAGCTTAGGTGTTTTGAAATTCATGACGATTTGTTGACCTTTGCGTTGTATCTAATTGTTGGGCAGAAATTAATAAGTTTTTCTAAGTAGATATATCATGATCAATACAACACACCTAATTAAAGCAGAATAATTTTATTAAAGAATTTCCTTAAATTTTTTCCTAGGTCATGTCTTAGGGTCAGTTTCAGATTTGAAAATTTTGAGCTAAAAACATCTCAAACCCTTGATAAATTCCAAAATTTGTCAGTCTTTGAAGTAGAGTACAAATACTCTACGTCAAATTTTTTATACAATTATAATAGTAAAAAAAAAAACTGAAAAAAACGCTTTATTAAAAAACCAAACTAAAAAGTAGAAAATAATTTTCAATAATTTCATTTTAAGAATCATCATCATCATCATTTCAGCCGAAACACGTCCACTGCTGGACATAGGCCTACCCCAGGCGTCGCCACATTGACCGATCCCGTGCGTCTCGCATCCAGCGTCTTCCCGCAACCTTAACCAGGTCATCGGTCCACCTAGTGGGAGGCCTTCCAACGTATCGTCTTCCAGTTTGCGGTCGCCACTCCAGAACTTTTCGGCCCCATCGGCCATCCGTTCTGCGAGCAATGTGCCCTGCCCACTGCCACTTAAGTTTGGCAATTCTTCGGGCTATGTCGGTAACTTTGGTTCTCCTGCGGATATCATCATTTCTGACGTGATCACGCAAGGAAATGCCGAGCATAGCCCTCTCCATTGCCCTTTGGGTGACTTTAAGCTTTCTGATAAGGCCCATTGTGAGCGACCACGTCTCGGTCCCATAGGTGATCACTGGCAACACACACTGGTCATAGACTTTTGTCTTGAGACACTGCGGTAAATTGGACGAGAAGATACCACGCAACTTCCCGAACGCCGCCCAGCCGAGTCGGATTCGACGGTTGACCTCTTTCTCGAAGTTGGACCTACCCAACTGGACCGTTTGTCCCAGGTAAACATAATCGTCTACAACTTCAAGTGTAGAGTCTCCGATCTTGATAGGAGTGGGTGTTACATGGGCGTTCACCATGACCTTGGTTTTGTCCATGTTCATTTTAAGACCCACTCTTTCGGAAGCTCTACTAAGGTCATCGAGCATTTTACTGAGGCTCTCCATGGTCTCAGCCATGATCACTATGTCGTCGGCAAACCGAAGGTGAGTGATGTACTCGCCATTAACGTTGATGCCAAGCCCCTTCCAGTCCAGAACCTTGAAGACGTCCTCCAGCGCAGCAGTGAACAGTTTCGGAGAAATTACGTCTCCCTGTCTTACGCCGCGCTGGAGAAGGATAGGTTTCGAAGTCTGATCCTGAAGACGGACTGACATGGTGGCGTTTTTGTACAGACACTTCAACACCTCAATGTACCGGTAGTCGATCTGGCACCGTTGGAGAGACTGTAGTACAGCCCAAGTCTCGATCGAATCGAAGGCTTTCTCGTAGTCCACAAACGCTAAACAGAGAGGCAAGTTATACTCTTCGGTCTTCTGTATAACCTGCCGCAGCGTATGTATGTGGTCTACGGTGCTAAAGCCTTTTCGGAATTCTGGCTTGTTCGGGAGGCTGGAAATCGTCAAACCTGCGCGCGAGACGATTCGTGATGACTCTTGAAAACAACTTGTAAACATGGCTAAGAAGCGAGATGGGCCTATAGTTCTTCAGCCGGGCATTGTCGCCCTTCTTGAAGAAGAGTACCACCACACCCCTGCACCATGCCTGTGGCGTTTTGCCCTCGAGTATGACGGAATCAAAAAGCTTCTGAAGGGCCTTGAGGACCGGTTTTCCACCCGCCATCAGGAGTTCAGCCGTGATTCCGTCATCACCCGGCGCCTTGTTGTTTTTAAGCTGTTTCAGAGCCATCCTAATCTCGTACAGGCTGACGT
This sequence comes from Orthosia gothica, assembly GCA_949775005.1. NCBI lineage: Eukaryota > Metazoa > Arthropoda > Insecta > Lepidoptera > Noctuidae > Orthosia > Orthosia gothica. The sequence continues at coordinate 32,121,012 of OX459038.1, read as the reverse complement.
CCGGGATATCTTCGGTATAGTGTCGGGTCAATCTAGCTCTTGGGTCGTTTGCTAGATTCGCAACGGGTTTACTGGTTGACGTGTACAACTGCCCATAGAAACTCTCGATCTCTCTCAGAAGCTCCGGTTTGGCGGATACAATCCTGCCATCATCGGTCTTCAGTTTCGTGAGCTGGCTCTGCCCAATAGACAGATCCCTTGAAAACACATTGGAGCCTTTATTTCGCTCAATCGCGTCTTTAATACGCTCGGTATTAAAGCGGCGGAGGTCTCTTTTCAAGGATTTAGAGATCTGTCTATTGATCTGCCGGTATTTGCACGCCTCATCTGAAGACTGCAGGATCATCTCACGCCTCTCCTTCATAAGCTTGAGGGTATGATCAGAGAGCTTTTTGTTTCTATCTGTACGACGGGTCTTGAAAAACTTAGACCCGACCGTATGGACAGCTTCCACGAACCCGTCGCTGTATTCGTCCACGGAGCTCCCCAGGCACTCGAAACGATTCTGGAGTTCGAGCTGAAAGCTCTCGGGGTTTTGGACCTCGACCTGTGCTGGACGGAGCGTGGACTTCATCAGTCGAGACCTTTCAAGCTTAATATTAATGTTCAAAGTGTCTCTTACCATGCGGTGATCGCTCCCGGTTTTTACCGAATTGATCACAGAGACATCATTGAACATTTGCTTCTTGGTTGACCTGATGAAGTCAATCTCATTTTTTGTTGCACCATCGGGGCTCTGTCAGGTCCACTTCCGGTGTTCACGCTTTTTGAAGAAGGAGTTCATCATATAGAGGCCCTCCTTCTCCATAAAACTGGCCAGTAGGTGACCCCGGTGGTTCCGTCGTCCAACTCCAAATTGCCCCACTTGCAGCTCATCCTCGTCTCGTTTGGCCAGTTTCGCGTTGTTGTCCCCCATGACAACGGTGAAGTGAGTTTTGAAACCATGCATGGCTCTGGAGATATCCTCATACATGGTCTCTACCTCGTCGTCGGGGTGTGCCGAGGTTGGGGCGTAGACCTGTATGACCTTCAGCGAATATCTAGAGGATATTCTGAGTATAAGGTACGCCACCCTGGTCGACACACTCTCGATCTTCACCACGTTGTTCACAAGGGACCTGTGGACGATAAACCCGACACCACCTTGGGACTGCCGGTCACCCTCTCGGAAATAGAGCAGGTTACCGGATTTGAGGATTATCGAGTCCTCCCCCTCTCTTCGGACTTCAGATAACCCTATAATGCTCCATCGCAACCTGCTCAATTCCTCTTCGAGCTCGGTGATCTTCTCGTCGGTCCGAAATGTGCGCGTGTTGTACGTTGCCAGGTCCAGTCGTCGAAGATTGTTGGGGTAGCCGGATCTCGTCCGGAGATTCTTAGCACCCCTTGCCATGCCGTAACCTCGACCGCTACCGTAGTCGAGGGTAGGCGGGCTGCCGGGCACTAGGGGCCATTTTTTATTTGTGCTATTCATAGGGGGGGTTTTGCCATAATCGCCACGCTTGGCAGGCGGATTGGCGATCGCAGTATGGTTGTTATAGGAGCACAGAGAACGCTGCTGCCCATTCTCTGGTTTGTCCCTTAGTCGCCTTTTACGACACCCACGGGAAGACATGGGATGGTGAAATTCTTAACGTCCGGCACCATACGGAACCATTACCATTTTAAGAATAGTGTGATTAAAAATCATTATTTTATTGTAAAAAAGCGTGGGGTGTCGTAGACCGCCATACATTAGAATTACAGTCTCCATAAGTCAGTGGTATGCAACCCAAATGATTTATTTATCAACTAATTATTATTAATGAAAAATTGCAATCTTGCAACTGACGCTTAGACAGTCCACCTTTGTCCCCAGGGATGTGCCCTAACAGGCGGGCACAGGGGGTTTCGGGGTGGACTTAGATATAAGTTAAACATGTCACGGCCCCTTCTACGTGCTGATAGTGATCACTGGTGATGATCATATCATATATGATGATATAATCATATCATATCATCATATCATGGTCACTAGTCTTTAGTGAGGTAAAATCCCACACTACCTGGTGTTTTTCCCAAAAGTCGAGGCGCCTTTTGAAGGCTGGCCGCCGTAAACAAAAAAAGTCAGTCCACCTTGCTGATTGGACAATATTTTGTCACGGTGTAAAGTATTCCCATGAATTTTATTACCATTATACGAGTCAAGAACTATTTGAAATCCAAATCGAATACCTTTTTACGAGCAATTTTTGTATACATATAATCTGAATCTCGGAAACGGCTCCAACGATTTTCATGAAATTTAGTATGCAGTGGTTACGGGGGGCAATAAATCGATCTAGCTAGGTTACATTTTTAGAAAACGTTGTTTTCTCTATTTTCACTCGAGCAGAGCTCGGTGGCCCAGGTACTGATTTATCAACTAATTAGTAAGTACACGAATTGCAACCTTGCAACTGATCCTATTGGCAGTCTACCTTGCTGATTAGCTAATATTTTGGCAAGACATGAAGTATTCCCATAAAGTTTGATATCATTATGAGACAAGAACAGGTCAGGAAACTAAGGGTCATCTGTCCACGCCCTGGTAAGATGGCAGCGTCATACAGTTCACGGTCACCAATCCAGAACTTTTCGGCCCCATCGTCCATCCGTTCTGCCAGCATCCATTACTTACCTCCTCTAAAAGCAGATCACTCTTTTTCACCTCCATTAGACCGTGTCACAGTCGTTAACATCAGATACGTTACACCCTACATTAGCCAGTGGTATGCTACCTAAATGATTTATCAATTAATTATTAAGTACACGAATTGCAAATTTGCAACTGATGCCTGCCTATGGCATATCGATCGGCCTGACGATTTTATAAAATTTTAAAATTCTGTGGTGAGTTTTTAGATATTTGTAAAAAAGTATAATGTTTGTGGAACACGTTTGGAAGTTTAAAAATATTAATATGTAAGAAGCGATGGATATTATCTAGTGACAGATTTTCATTTCTAGTCAGAATATCTTAGAAGTTTCATGGATGTCACAGAGATGCCGTACACGCGGCGCACGTAAACATCTTCCTATCCATAGATATCGCATTTTATACATTTCTAGGGGGTGAGGTTTCTTTGCTGCTGTATGTACCAATAAAAGAACTACAAATGTATGCATAATTAACATAATTATCCGTCCCAAACATTGGATACATTACACTCGCCATTAGCCAGTGGTGTGCAACCCAAATGATTTATCAACTAATTATGTATGCAGCCACGTGAAAATTAGAGGCCGGTGCAACGCGGTCATAATGAGAGCCAGTGGTTGACAACTGTAAACGACAACGGCTTTCACGTGGTGATTTTAGAAATGGACACTTCCCACGCTAAATTCCTTAATAGCCGTTTTTATAACTACACATTTTTGGGTTCTATGAATAGCGGCAATATAGATATTCTGTCGGCCTTTTTCAATGTTATAAAATGTTATTTAAAATCAATGCTTAATGTTCCGGGCCCGACTAATATTCCTCGACCGTAATTAAAATTTGTATGAAAGTATGGCCATATGCCGCGAAGCGGCGTGAGAAAATAAGACGAACTCCGTCCCTTGTAATGTCCCATTGTGTGGCCTGGTTGGGCCGGACACAATGTACCGTAAGCATTGTCTCTTAGCTTTCTTGTAACTTAGAAATTAACATGTGAATATTTAAAGTAGGATTGACGTAGGTGCCATGTGAGTAAAGCTATCTACACTTGTAATGTGTATAAGAACTAGAGAAAAGGTAGATAGTTAGTTGGGATTGTCTCGCAGTTTTCTTCTTTGTTACAAAAATAAATGAACACGTCCACGTGTTTGTCCACGTGTGTAAAATGACACATGTATGGGCCATGTGAATTTTAGAGTAGTAGTAGTAGTATAATAAAACTTGAAATATACATAAGATTTAGAGAAAAGGTAGCTAATTAGATAAGATTATGTATATTGTCATAGTTTTATTACTTGGAGTAAGGAGGAATCTAGATTAAGATTTTTGTGTTGACCTTTGTACACCTTTTATATTTTTCCTATGTAGAATTAAGTATGTAGATTAAGGAAATGTATAACTTGTGTATATTTAAGTAAGATAAGTTTTATAAAATCGGCATTTCTGTGGTGCCATGCTTGAATACAGTTGCAAAGTAGGGGCGCCATTGTTCTCGCCGAGCGGTTTCTGTATAAAAGCCGGCCCGCTTGTAGGCAGAGACACAGTCGGTCTTCCACTCTACAAGGAGTAACAAGTAAGGAATAAATTGAAGATACGAATCACGATAGTATTTTCATTTCCTCAACGAGTCTCCAACCGAACCAACAATACAGTCCACTTCAGTCTGGTCCTTCGAAAGCCGGATACAAGATCCAAGAACCTGCGGCAACCAGTCCACTTCAGTCTGGTTCTACGAGCAACGGATACTAGAAGAATCCGCGGCAACCAGTCCACTTCAGCCTGGTCCAGCGAGCTACGGTTTCAAGAACGAAGAACCCGTGGCAACCAGGCCCAATACAGGCTGGTCCATCAAGCAGCGGATACAAGAACGACGAACCCGCTGCAACCAGAACACCGAGCTGCAGACCAAGTACGAAGATCTGCAGCAAGAGCGAAGAAAGGAACCCGGCTGTCACCGAGCTGCAGACGAAGTAAGAAGATCTGCGGTAAGAACAAAGCTGTACGGAACAGGAACGGTTTCGAACCTAACCGGTCTTGAACCTGACCAGCTTAATCCCAACCGAACCCGACCGGCTCACCGAACCGAGCCGACCGGTTTCACTCATAGTACCGACCCGAAGAGGTACCAACCCGTCGTGCTACACCGAACGTGCTGAACGACTCAAGATGGTGTTCACAAGGAGCCAGGGAGACGCAACCGAGATGGAAGAACAGCTACGCATCCAAGAACAGGAAGCGCGACGCGTCCAAGAACAGGAGGCGCGCCGCCAGGAAGCGGAGCTGATCGAACGGGAGCGAAGAAGAAGACTCTCACCAGACCCACCAGCATCACCAGTCTCGAGAACAGCACACAACAGCGCAGCGGGGCCTTCCAGTGCACAGACGACAAACACCGCGATCCAACAGCGAATGACGTCACCGACCAGGACAATGAGGTCGCAACGGTCCACGACAAGCGTCACAACAAGGCTACGGATGGCGGAACTGGAGGCTGCAGAGAAGCTAGCAGCCATCCGGACCCAGCAACTGGCACTGGAAGAAGAGCTAGTCAAGAAGAGACTAGCAGTGGAGGTGTCAGCGATCAACGATGAAGAAAGCGTACAAGAGGAACAAGAGCCCTCTCGTCCACGCGAAGAGCCTAATCGAATGGTGGATGAATGGCTAAGGACGAATCCCCTCAACTCACGGGGGGAGGAGGGACCAAGAGAATCCAAACAGCTACGCTTCGCATCTAGAACGAGATCGCCGACCCCCACAAGACCGAAGGACAGCATCGAGCACTTGGCAGCAACGCTAGAGAAGATGGCCCGACCTAGGCCTAGGCACACGGAGCTACCTACATTCTCCGGAGCGGCCAACGAGTGGCTGCCATTCAAGGCGGCTGTACGAGATTCGACAGATATGTACCAGGTTACAGCAGCCGAGAACGTACAAAGGCTGAGAAGCTGCCTCAAAGGAGAAGCAAGAGACGCCGTGGCCGCCCTTCTACATACGGCCACTGATCCAGGCGTCATTATGAAGACCCTTGAGCAGTGCTTCGGACGACCGGAAGTCATCATCGACCGGGCACTGGATGACCTCAAGAAGCTTCCGAAACCTGGTACATCGGCCACAGAACTCAATAGTTTCGCTGTCAAGCTACAGAACATCATTTGCGTGCTGCAAACAATCGATCGAAGAGGTTACTTGTTCAACCCTTTTATGACCCGAGAAGTACTGGACAAGCTCAGCCCGCATCTCCGATCCCGCTGGTGTGACTACGCCTACGATCAAGAAGGGACAGCGGATCCGGAAATCGTCGTGATGTCACGGTTTCTAATGCGAGAGGCGGACCGAGCGTTACGATATACGTACGCTCCGTCTACAAGCGCCGCCGCACCGAGAAAGGAAACTCGACCCATCGTGACACTCAAGAAGAAGGCGAGCGTGTTCACTACAACCGAAGGAAGGGAAGAAGAAAAGGACAAGTGCCCCAAGTGCGAGCAAGACCACGTATTGACGCGGTGTCCGCGGTACAAGGCGCTTACGGTAGAGCAGCGATGGAGCTTCCTGAAATCCAATAGGATTTGCTTCAAATGCGCCCAGAAGCAACACAGGCGCATAAGCTGCAAGGCGCAGCTGTGCGGCGTGGATCAATGTCGCCGCCCGCATCATGCGACGCTCCATCAAGCGGTACGCGAAGCGCAGACCGAAGACACGGTGAAGGCTGAACCACCGAAGTCGGAAGCGGTCCTGTCCGTGGCTACCCGACCCGCTACTGGGCCACGGGCTGTCTTACTCAAGATGTGTCCTGTCATCGTGTCCGGACCACGGGGGGAGGTCAAGACCTACGCGCTCCTAGACGAAGGGGCCACGATCACGCTAGTGGACGAAGAACTGGCGGCGAGCATCGGGGCAGAAGGGCCATCACGGCCGCTCCACCTGAGCGGGGTCAACATGTCGCTGCGAGATATGGGCAGCCAAACCGTAAACATCAGCGTGAAGGGACTGAAGAGTGACGAGAGCTACAAGGTCAGAGCGAGGACCATGAAGGATCTCCGGCTGCACCAGCAGTCAATTCCCGACACGTTGCTGGACTACGAGCACCTGAGGGACCTAACACCAGAAGAGGTGTGCTACGAACTGGCGCGCCCCGGGCTTCTAGTGGGTACAGACCACTGGGAGTGCATAGTGTCCCGCGAGCTCCGAATCGGCGGCCCTAACCAACCGGCAGCATCAAGAACGCAACTAGGATGGGTGGTGCACGGAACCGCACCACGCAAGACCATCGTTAAAGAAGGGAACGTGCTGCATGTGTACGAGCCCGACCGAACAAAGGGTGCATGCAGCCTCCAGGAAATCCACGACCTAGTCGAAGGCCACTTCAGGATCGACGCGCTCGGCATACAAGGCAAGCCGAGAGTCAAGGCGAGCGATCAACGGGCCATCGACATAGTCGGGAGGACAATCAGGAAGATTGACACCGGGTACGAGGTTGGGCTGCCATGGCGACGAGACGAGGTCACTATGCCGCCTAGCTACAATCAAGCGTTCCGCCGGCTGAAGAAGATCGAGCAGAAGATGGACGCCGACCCACAGTTCGCGGCCGAGTACTCCAAGCAGGTTAACAACCTATTGGACAAGGGGTACGCAACGCCATGCGACGGTTCGGAGCGAGCGAGTGCCATCTGTTGGTATCTGCCACATTTCGCCGTTCAGAATCCGAACAAGCCTGGCAAACATAGGCTAGTGTTCGACGCAGCAGCGAAGAGCAACGGCGTCTGCCTAAACGACGAACTGTTGGAGGGACCCGACCTACTGCTTTCGCTACCAGGAATCCTGTTTAGGTTCCGAGAAAAGGCGGTAGCGATTACAGCAGACGTGCAGGAGATGTTCCTGAGGATCAGGATAAGGCCGGAGGACCAACCAGCGCAACAGTTCCTATGGAGAGGTGACGACCGACAAGAGCCTCCGAGGAAATACAAGATGACCAGTATGATATTCGGCGCCGCGAGCTCCCCGTACATGGCCCATTACGTACGCAACTACAACGCAGACGTACATGGGCAGGAGTACCCGCGGGCGCTGGAGGCCATCAAAGGAAGTCACTATATGGACGATTTGGTGGCCAGCTATGAAGACGCCGAAGAAGCACGGAGAGCAGTCGAGGAAACGAGGGCAGTGCACGCGCATGCAAGGTTCACGCTGCGAGGTTGGAGCTCCAGCGACGAGACGGTGCTATGCGACGTGCCCACCGAGCTACACGCCACCTCTCCTACACAGTTGGGAGGTGAGCAGCCTGAGAGCAAGATCCTGGGGCTGCATTGGGATGCGGAGCGCGATGAGCTGGGGTTCAACACATCCATGAACCGAGTCCCCGCTGAAGTAAGAACGAGAACGCGCGCCCCGACTAAGCGTGAAGCCCTCAGCGCCGTGATGTCCATATACGACCCGCTTGGGTTGCTGAGCCACTACACAATACGATCGAAGATCATACTGCAGAGCTTGTGGCGCCTTCAGACGACGTGGGACGAGCAAATCCCCGAGGAAGAGAACGAGCTCTTCGCCTCCTGGCTCGCTCGCCTGACAGAACTCGCTCAGCTGCGACTACCGCGCTGTTACGTGACGCAAAAGTATGAGCGCGTCGACTTACACGTACTTTGCGACGCCAGCGAGCAAGCCTACGCAGCCGTGGCCTATTGGCGAATAAGAAACGTCGATGGGAGCCTGAACGTCGTGTTGGTGGCCGCCAAAGCTAAGGTGGTGCCTCGTCGGGCGCAAACTATACCGCGCCTGGAGCTACAAGCCGCAGTGATCGGGGCAAGACTCGCCGAGACGATAAGGAGGGAGCACCGCGTCGATATCGGCCAGACGACCTACTGGACCGATTCATCTACCGTGGTGCACTGGATCCATAACGACGTACGACGCTACACGCCATTCGTCGCGCATCGGCTGGGAGAGATCGCAGAGTTGACCCAGAAAGAAGAGTGGCGTTGGCTGCCTACTGCGTGCAACGTAGCGGATGACGCCACTCGACTCGTCGACACGCCCATCTGCGCCACGGATAGATGGTTTCGGGGGCCGGAATTCTTGCTCCTGCCAGAAGAGCAGTGGCCCACGACGTCGACGGATGAACCAGAGAACGAGGAAGTCCTTCACACGAGTGAAGAAACTGAGCGAGACAGCTGGCTACCGAACCCGGCCCGCTTCTCAAAGTATGAGGTATTGGTGAGAGCCACCGCTCAAGCGATCGCTTTCACTGATATCTGCCGACGAAGAGCAACAAGGATGGAGTATCGTCATATCCAGCGCGCCGAGGCTGAACTGATCAAACAGGCACAAGAGGACAGCTTCGGGGAAGATATGAAGCGGATCCGGTCCGCTCGCCCGCTCACGAGGGCAAGTCGATTGTACAGGCTGGATCCAGTGCTGGATGACGGTGTCTTAAGGGTGAGGGGCCGGATCGAGGCCTCTCCCGCACCGACCGAGATGAAGCGGCCTATTATACTCGACGGCCGCCATCAGCTGACTAAGCTCCTCGTGTTGCGGGAGCACTGCGCTGCGGGCCACGCCAATAGGGAGCGTGTGACGAACGACCTACGACAGCGGTACTGGGTCATTCACTTGCGACCCACGGTACGCGCTGTCGAGAGGAGCTGCGTCTTCTGTAAGACGAGGCGGGCGATGCCGCAAACACCAGCTACAGGAGACCTGCCACAAGCCCGCCTTGACCCTTTTCACCGCCCGTTCACCAACTGTGGGGTGGACTATTTCGGGCCAATAATGGTCAAGGTAGGACGCCGCCGAGAGAAGAGGTGGGGCGCACTCTTTACGTGCCTCACTTCCCGCGCCGTGCACATCGAGCTTGTCGCTTCACTCTCCACCGACTCAGCAATCATGGCGCTGAGACGAATGGCCGCGCGCAGGGGCTGGCCGAGGGTGATGTACTCCGACAACGCGACTAATTTCCGCGGAGCCGACCAGGAGCTACGCCACGCCTACGCCGAGTGGATGCCTGCCCTGCGAGATGAGGGGCTACTGCATCGCTTGGAGTGGCGCTTCATCCCTCCCGGCGCGCCCAACCAAGGCGGTGCGTGGGAACGTATGGTGCGCTCCGTGAAGACGGCGCTCAGCGTGACCCTGCGAGAGAAGGCGCCGGCGGAAGAAGTACTGTGGACTCTGCTCACTGAGGCTGAGTTCTCAATCAATGCGCGACCGCTGACACACGTCAGTGTGGATCCCAGCGACCCCGAGGCCCTAACCCCCAACCACTTCTTGTTGGGGTCGTCCAAGGGGCTGCCGACGACAGGACCCTGCGAAGAGGATGACCGGAGGACTTGGCGAGCTAGTCAGGCGCTCGCTGACCACTTCTGGCGACGATGGCTACGCGAGTACCTGCCCACGTTGGTTCCTCGCGGCGAGCCACGGAACGACGTGCGACCCATGCAAGCCGGCGACGTGGTCCTCGTGGTCGACAACACGCTGCCACGGAACACATGGCCGATGGGAATCGTCGAGCGCACGCATCGAGGACCGGATGGCGGCATCAGAGTCGTCGAGGTGCGCACCAGGACCGGCACCTTTCGACGCCCCGTGAGCAAGCTCGTCGTCGTGTCAACGAAGGAGGCTACGCGAGCTGCGCCGGGGGGAGAACTGTAAACGACAACGGCTTTCACGTGGTGATTTTAGAAATGGACACTTCCCACGCTAAATTCCTTAATAGCCGTTTTTATAACTACACATTTTTGGGTTCTATGAATAGCGGCAATATAGATATTCTGTCGGCCTTTTTCAATGTTATAAAATGTTATTTAAAATCAATGCTTAATGTTCCGGGCCCGACTAATATTCCTCGACCGTAATTAAAATTTGTATGAAAGTATGGCCATATGCCGCGAAGCGGCGTGAGAAAATAAGACGAACTCCGTCCCTTGTAATGTCCCATTGTGTGGCCTGGTTGGGCCGGACACAATGTACCGTAAGCATTGTCTCTTAGCTTTCTTGTAACTTAGAAATTAACATGTGAATATTTAAAGTAGGATTGACGTAGGTGCCATGTGAGTAAAGCTATCTACACTTGTAATGTGTATAAGAACTAGAGAAAAGGTAGATAGTTAGTTGGGATTGTCTCGCAGTTTTCTTCTTTGTTACAAAAATAAATGAACACGTCCACGTGTTTGACCACGTGTGTAAAATGACACATGTATGGGCCATGTGAATTTTAGAGTAGTAGTAGTAGTATAATAAAACTTGAAATATACATAAGATTTAGAGAAAAGGTAGCTAATTAGATAAGATTATGTATATTGTCATAGTTTTATTACTTGGAGTAAGGAGGAATCTAGATTAAGATTTTTGTGTTGACCTTTGTACACCTTTTATATTTTTCCTATGTAGAATTAAGTATGTAGATTAAGGAAATGTATAACTTGTGTATATTTAAGTAAGATAAGTTTTATAAAATCGGCATTTCTGTGGTGCCATGCTTGAATACAGTTGCAAAGTAGGGGCGCCATTGTTCTCGCCGAGCGGTTTTTGTATAAAAGCCGGCCCGCTTGTAGGCAGAGACACAGTCGGTCTTCCACTCTACAAGGAGTAACAAGTAAGGAATAAATTGAAGATACGAATCACGATAGTATTTTCATTTCCTCAACGAGTCTCCAACCGAACCAACAATACAGTCCACTTCAACAACCATAATATATACTGTTTGTGAACAGTAGTGGTCTCATGTTATGTTACCGGAAGAGGATTTCTAGCATGATTTGCTAGGAGTGCTTTCTGATGTCTATATAAGATATCTATTAGAATTGATTTGGCATGGCCATAAATTCTTGTTATCTATCGTAAAGATTAACGATTTATAATGGAATGCAGGGGTTTAAAACCTTTGGTGATATGCTCTTAGCGAACAGTCTTGATATCGGGTACTCTTTCAGTGACCTATGAGGACTCTAAGGTCGGCTTAAGACATCTCCAGTCTTATCTTTAAACAGTTTGCCTAGATTGTTTATCTTTTTTTATAAGTATTTCTTTACCTCATTAACTCATTGTAATTTCAATGCTGTGATCCATTGCATTCAGTGAAAAGCTATTTATTTGAGTGTCTGTGTCTCAAAAAAAGGTTGCTACCTAGTAGTACTTAAACCTTTTAAATATGTTAGTAAGGACTAATACCAAACAAAATAAATTAAACAGTGAACAAATAACAATACATCACCGTTGTGATTACCCACGAGAGATCGCTCAGTAGCGATAGCGATTCACGTACATTCACATTGAAATATCGAACTGTGTGTGCCTAGCGGTATGTTAAAGTTAATCTTGAGATCAAGGGAGTGTACGCCAGCACCTGAACCATTATTTATTTTTGAGCCATCTGTGTAGAATCTAGGCGACTTGCAATCATGCTCAGAATGCTGTAGGTCCAGTTCTTTAAGTACAATGTCTATCGAATTTTTAATATTGTATGTTCTCCTTTTAAGTACCCACTTCAGGTTCCCTAGTCATCTAGGTACATTTTTAACTTCAATTAATACCTAATCAACTGCACTCAGCTTTCAGTGTACTACGTAATAAGTTACTGTGGCGATCCATGTTGACATTCGATAATTATACAATCGGTGATATCCATTGCATGCTCGACTTGAACTTGATTGATTTATTAGCCCATTAGCCACGCAATATAGCCGCAGCTACATTTTGTTTGTAGGAGACACATTTTGATCGAATATGCTGCTTTTACGTAGGGTTTAAAAAGTATTTGGAAAAAGTAACTTGTAGAAAGAGAAAGCTCTTTACTATACTATAATCAAGCATTAAGTTCACCTATATACCTGAATTTTGCATGAAGTTTTAATAAATAAATAGAAGGCAAAGGAATGTGGTAATATACCGCACGACGAGCGGAAAACATTAAAATAAAGTTTTTAAGAAAAAAAAATTTTTTTTCAACATATATATTTATTTCTTTGGTACCTATATATACCTAAAGAAAGTTATTTTTCATTTTGTAGTGTTTTTCTTTGGAGGATGGTTTAATTTTTTAGTTAAAAAGTTTTAATATTTCACTTTCTAGTTTTGGTAGTTCATATTACCATGAAAATTATTTATAGCCAGAATACATCTCATGGCAATTCCAATAAGCCCAAACACAACTAGGATTCGTTGTTTTATTACGGAGTTCCAGTGCCGTTCCAGTGCCAGTGCTTACAGTTTCATCATCAAATCAGTTCGATGATACCATTTTCATCAGTCTTCATCATAGTCGCTTAACTGTTACCCGTACCACGGTACCTTACTCGTGACATAGTTATCATTTAGGAGTTCCAGTGACCATCTGTGGTCTTCTTCATCAGTTCCACTTCACCAAATGATTCTTTCCGAGTACAAATGCTTGCCATGTTGATATAAATACTAAAATTACTACATGTTTGCCCATAATATTTGAAGAGTTCCCTCGAGTTCCATTGGATACCATTATCAAATCCTAGCCAGATCACCTGGGACCACCTTCCAAAAAAAACAAGAATTTTCCAAATCGGTTCAGGCTTCTTTGAGTCATCGGGTAACATACTTGTTAATTTACTTGTATATTAATCTGTGGAAACTGTTTCTGGATTTTGTTGAACTAATTGCATGCTTATGTTTGTTATTGCATCTGTTTGTTTCCCAAATAAAATAAAATAAAAATAAAATACGTAAATAAGAGATGGCAACGAATTGAGATCCTCCTTCTTTTTTTAACAAATTTATATTCATGTCAACTTTAATTTCTTACCAACATTCTTTGTCCTGAAAGAGTCTTCAAGCAAGCAAGCAAGCTCAATATTGACGACAATGATCAACAACACGTTTAAATTAGCTTCAGCTAACAGTTTCGGTCGCAAGAGAGTCCGAAATTCCAAGAACGGGATAAAATGTATTCCATGTCTTAGTCCAGGACATAGTGTGTTCGTGTGGGCAGTTTCATCAGAATATTTTAAGCCGTTAAGACTTGAACTGTTAACAGACAGAGTTACTCTTGCATTTATAAAATTATAAGCATGGATAAATTTCTTTGAAATTTCACTGTCGCATTGTTTCGTTGCCCATGTCTGTGAGAGCCTTTAAAAGCCATATGTCAAAATGGGTTAAATAATAAAACGTAGGCACTATGCAGTAGTTAGAAATTGTTTATTGTTTACAGATGAGAGGTTATCCACGGGAGGAAAGCTGTGACTCGGGTGAAGACAGATGGAGAGCTAGCTTGGCAACCTTCGCTGGGCCCGAATGATACCACACCGACCTGAAAATAAAATATTATAGAAGAATAGTTTTCAAAAATTGATTCAAAGTTTATAAGAAAAACTTATTTTTTTTATGAAGTTAGGGTGTGGGTCTATTATTCATGTTACTGAATGAATGGAGTCCTACACATATTTTCAATGAATTTTAGGTTTAAAATGTATCTTATCTTTAACTTTTTACTAATTTGAAATCTTATTTAAGCGCTCTACCCCGCTCAGTTGAGCGGAGAGAGATTTCGAAACCTAGCCATGTCTTAACGACTTCTTTAACTAAGTTGGATTCTTACAATTATATTTTTTGTATTTTTTATTTATTTGATTCTTTCTTTTCTTCTTCTTCATTGATCACAATCATAATTGCGTAGTTTCCTCCATTTGACTTTTGTCTTGTACCTTTGCCTTTTGCCAAATTTTACGAACAAGGTCTTGTTCGTAAATTTCTTTTACGTTTTTCTACATAGAGATCTACCTACGCTTGCGATTGTGCAACTGTTCTAGCTTCATGTTTTGCACTGACCGACTGTTTGACAATTCAAAAGTACTTCTAAATAGTCTAATTCATATAAATTATTTAAGTTTGAGTTTGACAACGTTGTTCAAATAACTAGTTATAAATTGTTATTATTGAATAAAAATCCTGAACTTAAGGGTTTTTTCTTGTGTCATGGTGAGTTAGAAGAAGTTTCATTACTTTTTTAACATCGCACACACAACATAAGTTTGTATTATTTTAATTTAGTTTTTGTTTGTCTTTAGTTACAAGCCTTGTTCATTGTCATTTTGTAAGTAATGAAGAACGAGGCCTCCTAGCACAGGTATTTGAAATACTTAAAAGGAAAAAAATATACGCTCTTGGTCGTGGAGTTGCGGAAACCAGCCCGTTTTAACCTAACCTACTTAAAAGGAACCCTTACGCAGAAGAATGATTTATATATTATAATGATTGTATATCTTAATGTGAGATATTTTTGTTTCAACGTTAGGATTCAAAAACTTACCAAAATCCTCTTATTCTGATGTAAAACAGTCAGAGGTCCACCGGAGTCTCCATCACAGGTACCCTTGCCACCAGTCCCACCGGTGCAGAGATGGCTGGCTGCTATCGTCACTTTGAAGCTGTTCTGACAGACAGCATTGGTGATGATGGGCACCTCAGTCTGGTGCAGGGATGTGGTGGTTGGGAAACTATTTTGAGCTGAAACAAGAAAGATGAAGATGTTTATTTGTTAAGGTATTCGCGGTCCCCTAGCTGATCAGATTTTTCTAAAAGTCGCTTTAAGTAAACAAAAAAGTTTGTGAAAAAATTGCAAAAAATAATTTCTGTCGATAAAATAAAGGATAAATAGATGAGGTCCGGTTCCCTAGACACAAAAAAGGTCCTTTTGAGTGCGAAGCTACTTAACACACTTCCAATTATCCACAATTAGATATTCATTCTAAGCATTTATTATACGGCTAACGAGAGAATTGAAAATATATGAAGTATAAATTAATTTCAAGGAAGGTCCGGTAACACAGGAATATTAAGGCACTTTTCCTTAATGAATCGTTGATCTTTCAGGAAAACCCACGTCTATTTTCATAAAAGAAAACAACCTTATTACCTAAAAACACAGATACAATGCTTTTCATAATATTCATTTAAACCGAAAAACCTGTGGGTGTTTCCACTGCCCCAAAATTTTTATAGGCTATACAAATTATGAAATTAATTGGAAATCGTGAATTTCGCTTGGGGGCGTTAATTTCCCTTTGTTTGGGCCCGTTTTGGGTACATGTTAGGCCTACAGAGAGGCTTGCTCGGGCATGTCCCGGCCCTTTACAAGAACGCCATTTGTTCGAACCAGGATAACCCTCGGGAAGGTACAGTGTTTTGGCATTTAGCGCTGAGGTAATAAAGGTTATTTTTAATAGATAGTTTTTGGGATTGATGTTAGAAGTGATGTTTCTGGAAATAATGTCAGTCTTAAATATGGAAAGGTGCCATGTTTTGGGTATAAAAATCATTTTCAAACATTATGCAATTAACTTCGCGAGAAGATGAGGACATACTTAATTATTTTGCAATATTTAATCTACTAAGGAAAAACTTAATAAAAAAACACGGATACCAATTAATTAGCGACAAGATTAGATTGAAGATCTTTATTTATTTCATGAATACAGATAATAAAATGATTTGTAAGACAATCAATTATCAAGTAACTGGTTTTTTTGTTGATATTAAACTATCACAGTGAATGATTATTTTATTGTATTTTTATGTACCTGCCATGCCATGATAACCCTCCACTACCCTTGGTTGACTGTTAGGGAATGCCTCAGGCATTATGACAGCCTATTTCCTTTTTGTTGCATGAAGTTTTAACTTTTAGTAAGTAAATAAAATTAGTTTTTCATGAGTTCACTAGTACGTACCTACTCATTGCTATGGTTAGATTTTGATGATAGTTTTAACACAAGGCACGTGTGAATGAATATTATGTTGAATTTCAGTTCGTGACAATATTTCATTCAGGTGGCGTAAGTCATAGATATGAAAAAAAAAAACACTTTGAAATTGCGAAATGAAATTTCTGCTGTTTCCTAATTTTATTCGCATTTTCATCTCCTGAAATATTGACAATGTCACCCAATATAATATAGTTCGGTCAAAATAGACATTATAGCCCTTGCATAAATTTAAGGGAAGCTTGAGATTTACATGAACGTTAGGAATACTATTATAATGAAATTGTGAAGAATCCTCATCAATTCTATTTGTTTGAAAATGTTATTCAAGGTTCAAACATAAATTTCTTCTGTGGAATTTATGCAGGAAACCCTATTTTTCGGGATAACTTGTCCGGACTAATAAGCAAACGAAACCAGTCTCAGTCAGAACGTATCTAAGGGCGACAAACCTATATTGGTCAGTAAAACAATAAAATAAAAGAAAGAATGCATACCATCGCTGTTCTTGCCAAATCCGGAGACTTGACCGGTTATGCCTGCGAAGTTCTGGTTCACATCAGCTGTCGCCGGTAGAGGGATCACTGCGATCGTAGCTGACAACACAACGAAATAAAAGTTAATATCTGAAGGTAGAAGAGCATTCTAATTGAAAGAAAGAAAATATATTTATTTAGCACACTAAAAGACACACAATATAGGTACTAACACACATAAAGATTTTGAAAGAAATTGCTTAAACAACTAATCTGTTGGGTCAGCTTCCTGTCTAACCAAATGCAGTACCAATGCACCAAATACCACTGTTTTACACGGAGTGACTGCCTATCTGATCTCTACAACCCAGTAACTGGGTAACACGACATAACTGGTGTAACATTTTCTGGCTTGTGATTATCAGTAATGAATGTCCAGGATCAAAAAATGTCAGCCGGGATCAACGGTCTAACTTTGCCGAGGCACGGAGGAGTCACGGTGGGGTTCGGGCAGTTGCGCGGTATCTTCTCGTTCAATTTACCACCGTGTCTCAAGACTAACATTTATGACCAGTGTGTGTTGCCAATGGGCCTCATCAGAAAGCTAAGTCATCGAAAGTGCAATAGAGAGGGCTATGCTTGGAGTTTCCTTGCGTGATGGCATTAGAAATGAGAACCAAAGTTACCGATATAGCCCAAAGAATTGCGAAACATAAGTGGCAGTGCGCAGGGCACATTTCTCGCAGAACGGTTGGTTGCTGGGGCCGAAAAGTTCTGGAATGGCGAGCGCGAACCGGTAGACGATACGTTGGAAGGCTTTTCACTAGGTGGACCGATGACCTGGTAACAGATAATATAATACTAGCATACAGATGCCTCATCCCATACAAAGAAACCGTGCCGACGTAACTAGCGTTTTTCGTCTGATCAAGATGATTATTTTTATAAGTACTTCGATAGCGTTGGGTTCCGTTCCACGGCTATAAATAGTGTTAGCAGCGACTTGCAAGTAAAAGGTTTATCTCGGTTCATGACTATTTTTTCTTTAAATACAGTGACTGTTTGTTTTATAGTGTTAAAAGTTTTACAATGCATGTCCTCGAAAAGATCGGTTTTCCAAGCAGCCAAACTGTGCGGAAAGTGTCACTTTTTTTCACTAGTGCTTTTTACTTTCCTGTACTTTTTTAATTTTTAACTCCAACGTCAGCCCGACGCATAGAGTTTTTATTATTTGAGAAAAGTTTTAAAAATTAATTATGTACAGATTATCATTCATATAAAAGTTAAAATAAAACTAATACTTTATTTTAGGCGTTTTTAATTACTCTAGATTTAGTTTTGATCAATAAATTAATTTTAAATATTCATTAAATATGTTTGGCAGAACGTATATTTTGCTCGTGCCTTATTGCGTTACGATGTGAAAGCAATTCGCACATGCGCAGTAGATATGCCCGAGGAACCATTAGTTAATCTGTGGATATGTTGAACGCGCTTGAATAAGCCCGCCATGTTATTAATTTCATTTTATTAATTTTGTTTATTTCCTCGCACAATGCATAGTAAAATATTGTATGATACACGTACGTAAGATGATTTCCGACTTGTGTCGATTTATCCACTCACTCGCTTCGCTCGCTCGTGAATAAAAATGCCACTCATCGGAAATCACCTACCTTCCGCACTTGTGTCATAAATAACTATTTACAGTACCATTGTAACAAAATGAGTTACGATACAAATTTAAAAAATCGAGTGGCTTAAATTGCCTCAGAAATTTAAATCTGTGCTATGATCCGTTCAAACAATCTTTGAAATGTGAATTAAGAGCCCAATATTCCATGACTTTGTGCTTAGGAGATTTTACTTAAAATAAAATATGCAATTTTTATGCTCAATTCTAGAAAATGTTAATTTTACACACAATTCAATAACGAATCGATGCATATCGAGCCATCTAGTGATATTTATTTAAACCAATTTTTTTTTGTTCGGGTTGGGACCTCGTGACCTGGTTAAGGGTGAGGGAATCCGCTGGATTGTAGACGTACGGGATCAGTCAATGTGGCGACGCTTGGGGTAGACCTATGTCCAGCTGTGGATGTGTTTCAGCTGAAATGATGATAAATGGATGGTCGAAATTGAAGAAAAATTGTATAATCACTGATTTTATTTGGGACTACCTCTTTTCTGTCAGGCATCGGCAACGTCAGAAAGATAAATAGTGTCATAGAGCATCTGAGGTCATACATAAATTTCACGTTACAATAAATCCTTTCGTTTTGCAAACCGGTCACGTTGCATCGTAACTTATTTCAGTTATAAAAACCATAATACTTTAATATTTAAGCAATAAAAGTGCTATAAGAACTCTGTTCCGTAGTTTCTGAGTCGGACGTGCAAGACATTACAATATGTAACTACAAAATACTGCTTTTATCGCTGCTTCTTTTTTCACTCTTGCAGTTAGTAACGCTTAGAAAGTACTAGAAATACAGAAAAATGGTATAAGGTAAAGTACCTTTCTACAATCATTCTTATTTGTTCGTGAACGGGCACCATCAGTTGGGGATTGGTCATAACTCGGCCAGTTTTTAATTACTTATTGTATTTTTGAATTGTTGGTTACGCTAGACGCTTTTACGTGTATGTGTTTTTAAATCGTTCTCACATATATGTAATTTTCCATTAAGAATGATGTAACCGAATACTTGTTATTAAAACCGATGGAATAGAGTGTCTCTGGAGTTTCCTGCACATTCTTCTCCATAGAGAACCTACTAACGCTTGCGAATGTGCAACTAGATTAATTGTTTTGTTTGAAAATTCAAAAGTACCTTTAAATGGTTTGGTTGATATGAAGTATTTGATTTAAGTTTTTCTTTTTTATGTCACCACCTTAACATGACGTCATAGCAATGTTGCGTGATATATTGTATGCTACGTCTAGTGTAGGTGTCATCTGTGTCAGTGTTTCCACAAATGTAAACAAGAAGAAAATTATGACTAGTGGTCCCGAATAGGATATCGTGTGTATGGGACATTGTGCGAAAAGGACATTGTGCGAATGGGGCATTGTGCGATTGAGACATTTTGCGAATGGGACTTTGTGCGAATAGGACATTGTGCAAATGGGACTTTGTGCGAATGGGACATTCTGCGCCATCGGGACTTTTTGCGAATGGGACATTCTGCGTCAGATCCCTTAAAAGGTGTGAATACTGCTTAAGTTACAGGCACATGAAATATTCAACGTGTTGTTGCAGATTGTGTTTTTAGGCGACGGTTACCTATCACTATCAATTTGGGTTTGGAAGCAAGTTTTCAGTAGAATAACTAAGTGTATGTTTGCCACACACTGCGTCAGGATGCTTACTAAGGGAAACGGATATACGCAAAATCTCATTGAAACGCTAGGCACCGCAAAGCAGCCTACGGCCAAAATAAAACATCCACTCCAATTCTGCAACCTAGGACCTCGCTATGCACTAAAGCATCATCATCATCTGCCTAGCCTTTGCCGAATTGTTGTTAAGGTCGGCTTCCAGTCTTACCGGGTTCAGCTGAGTACCAGTGCTTTACATGGAGCAACTGCCTATCTGACCTCCACAACCCAGTAACTGGGTAACACGATACCCCTTGGCAAGACTGGTGTCAGATCTCAAGCTTCTGACTACCCGTAATGACAGCCGGGACCAACGGCTTAACGTGCTTTCCGAGGTACGGAAGAAACTCGCAATGATGAAATGGTCACCCATCCACCGACCGACCTCGACCAGCGTTGCTTAACCTTGAAGATCAATCCGTGCGGCTGTTATTATTAAGCGTCGTATACAAATGAATCGAGTAGTTATTATTATTAGGGGACGGTCAACTTGACTTTGACGCCAGATGTTATCGATATCTTTTAGTAGGGTATTCCTGCCTTATCGTTCATTGACAATAAGTTTTTTTACAGGTGACGTACTCAAACTACTTAGCACCGTTTTGTCATTCGTTGTCAACACAGACCACAGATACGCCTTTGCGGTTACTGCATTGCTAGCGACGGCATCGACAAAACTTTTCATAGATGATAAGCGGATCTTTTCTGCTTACAGCTACAAGGCATTATTATGCTTACAGCAATATTACTGTGTCGTGAAGTGTTGTGGCGCTGGATTATAATAAGTTTAGCGCGGATTTGTGGGCACAAATATTATTATTAGTGATGGTGTCTCTAGTCAGTCTAGTCGCTGCTGGTGCGAGGCGTTCCTTGCTCTGTGTTCATTGACAACATGTTTTTATCTGCTACTCTTTTATCTACGTTTTTAAGTACGTACCACTTCAGTGTTGAGTGTTTAACGTCACTTGTGTAGCTGTGTCATAGATTGACGACATATTAAAACAAATCTCCTTGGTATTTTATAATATCATTGAAGTTAAGTTCTTCGAATAAGTTACAAAGTAATTGCGACAGATGAGGAGAGGCAATGTTGACTATTATTACCATTCTTGTTTGCCAAGAATTTTTGAATGATTCTTATTCTTTGTGAACCGTGGGTTCTGAACGATGATCTGGCATTAGATAATTTTTTACGACAAATGATTAAGTATTTTACCGATGGCACAACGCAATTTTAGTTGTTTTGATGGGCGATATAGCGCACCTATTTTTTAAGACAATTTCTTGAGCTTATCGGTCGAATTGCATCGGAATTTCGTTTTGCAATGTGATACATCAAATCGCGTCAAACCATTAGGAAAGTCTCTAAGAAAACTGGCAAATATTAGGACTCTTTTCCCCAGCAGTGGGAAAACAGATTAAGTAAAATTATTGAACAAAATACTCACTACTTAACTGCACAGCAGCAATCTTCACCATAGCAATATCATTCAGCAAATAATTCCAAGAAGAATGCATGGTGACGTCAGTAGTTTCTACCCTTGTCCCTCCTGTGAAGATGGTAAGGGAGCCAAGCACAATGGTGAACTGACTCGCTTGGCTCTGGCCGTCGAACCAGCAGTGGGCTGCAGTGAGGACCCTGGTTGTTGAGATCAAGCTGCCTCCGCATACTGAGGATTGGCCTCCAGTTAGCCTGGCTATGATACCTGCCTGGGGAGTGAAAATGGAAGGCTAGTTTTATATTTGTTTGAATGTGAGACTCCTGTAAATAAAACATATGACTTGTTTTAGGGACAGATATAAAGATCAATAATCGGTATCTGCGGCTTCTTCCAAGCAACTGTAGAATCGATAAGAGCTGTTTTGAATTTCATATCGATAAACAGGATTCAAATTGCATATCGATAAAAATGACTATGTCATATTACGTTTTTTAGAATAATAGACTAAAAGGTAACTTTCTAAAAAGTATACCATGTTTCTGGATCTCTGTTTAACCGACTTCAAAACACGTAAAATGAAATAAAAAACAGTACAGCTTACCTGATGAGGAATAGCAGTAGTAGCAGTGACTGTACTTCCACCAACAATCCTCGAAGACTGCCTCTGAGACTCCCTACTCAATATCCTCAGGGCTTGTGGCACCCCAATTTTCAAATGATACCCATAAGCTGGCGAATTTTCCACACTCTTACAGTAAGAAGAATGAAAGAAAATAAATAAACAAATTATTAATTGACTGAAACGCATTGTAAGCTGTTAATGCAAAGCTATTATGGACTCGTTATCCTTAAGACGGGTGATTTTGTATTTGTAGTGATTGTTTGCTTATCAGTGTGTGATATAGATTAGCGACAAGAGGCGCGACCACACTGCGGGTATTCGTGCACGCTTGAGTGTAGGTAGTTGAAGTAACTATGAAACATTTGAGGCTAAAGACAGTGACATGACATGCTATTGGCGATAGTGTAGGCCAAAATGTCAAAATATTTGGAACTGACCCCGCGCTTTTCATTGGTGCATATCCCGTTAGTCCCGCTATGGTCGAATGTAAAAATACCTACAAAAAGGGCCGCTATGCACGAAATTCTTCGATTCTACGTAAACAATAGAAGGTACAGTTGGAAAGAAAAGTGTTTGAATTCAAATAAATTGAGCAAGAAACTGAAAAATATTGAAGTTAAACTAAAAACGTCAAAATCTTGGTACGAAATATTTTTAGGTTAAGTTTCTCTTTTATGGAAAGACGTTTCGTTTTTCACAGTTCTATGGAATGGATGGATACTTTGTTTTTAAAAAGAATGATGCGACATGTTGAGTGGCGGTGAGGCGAGTGCAGGTTAGTATGATGAAACGAAACATTTATTAAGTTTTTTTCGCGAAAGTAACGGTACTTACTAGGTTTTCTTAATTTACGTTTAAATGGTTAAATAAAATATTATACTGTAACACTTTTCTTCTTCACTGCCCACGAATGTGATTGCGTGCATATCGGAACTTTATAGTAGGTTTTTTTTTTAATCGAGCATAGCGGGACTAACCGCAATCGTTATCTTCAATTTGTATAGATACTCTGGTTTGTTTTAAGTTGTTAAAAAGATTCTTCTGACAGAAAATAAGAAATAATTTACTTTTACAATAATAATCTGAACATAAGAGGCTCTAGGAGGCAAAAAAAAAAAGGCTTTAGGATTGTGTATGAACCTATCGAATTTTCATAATCATATAATTTATGCTCGCTAATAAGTAATGCTTAAGTTATGGACGAACCTTTAGGGTTTGCCTGGGTTTTAAGAGCTGCATCCGGTTGATGAGTTATGGTGTCAATATGAAGTGGAACTCACAGACTTGGCAAACTTTACACTTTTGCGGGGCGAAGTGTATGGTCTAGGATTTGGTTTAGGTCTAGGCTAAGGCCTGGAGCACTACCATGAGCTAAAAACATTGCACGTAAGTGACAGATGTATAAGGAGTAGGTACAAGGAGGCGCTGCGGCTGGCACTGTCGACCTAGGCGCTCCACGTATTCCACTCGGCCTGACGACCTAGGCGCTACATATTCCACTCGGCCTGACGACCTAGGCGCTACGTATTCCACTCGGCCATCGTCGCCAGAAGTGGTCAGCGAGCGCCTGACTAGCTCGCCAAGTCCTCCGGTCATCCTCTTCGCAGGGTCCTGTCGTCGGCAGCCCCTTGGACGACCCCAACAAGAAGTGGTTGGGGGTTAGGGCCTCGGGGTCGCTGGGATCCACACTGACGTGTGTCAGCGGTCGCGCATTGATTGAGAACTCAGCCTCAGTGAGCAGAGTCCTCAGTACTTCTTCCGCCGGCGCCTTCTCTCGCAGGGTCACGCTGAGCGCCTTCTTCACGGAGCGCACCATACGTTCCCACGCACCGCCTTGGTTGGGCGCGCCGGGAGGGATGAAGCGCCACTCCAAGCGATGCAGTAGCCCCTCATCTCGCAGGGCAGGCATCCACTCGGCGTAGGCGTGGCGTAGCTCCTGGTCGGCTCCGCGGAAATTAGTCGCGTTGTCGGAGTACATCACCCTCGGCCAGCCCCTGCGCGCGGCCATTCGTCTCAGCGCCATGATTGCTGAGTCGGTGGAGAGTGAAGCGACAAGCTCGATGTGCACGGCGCGGGAAGTGAGGCACGTAAAGAGTGCGCCTCACCACTTCTCTCGGCGGCGTCCTACCTTGACCATTATTGGCCCGAAATAGTCCACTCCACAGTTGGTGAACGGGCGGTGAAAAGGGTCAAGGCGGGCTTGTGGCAGGTCTCCTGTAGCTGGTGTTTGCGGAACGCCTCGTTTTGCAGAAGGCGCAGCTCCTCTCGACAGCGCGTACCGTGGGTCGCAAGTGAATGACCCAGTACCGCTTTCGTAGGTCGTTCGTCACACGCTCCCTATTGGCGTGGACCGCAGCGCAGTGCTCCCGCAACACGTGGAGCTTAGTCAGCTGATGGCAGCCGTCGATTATAATAGGCCGCTTCATCTCGGTCGGTGCGGGAGAGGCCTCGATCCGGCCCCTCACCCTTAAGACACCGTCATCCAGCACTGGATCCACCGCGTACACAAGTTATACATTTCCTTAATCTACATACTTAATTCTACATAGGAAAAATATAAAAGGTGTACAAAGGTCAACACAAAAGTCCTCATCTAGATTCCTTCTTACTCCAAGTATTAAACTATGACAATATACATAATCTTATCTAATTAGCTACCTTTTCTCTAAATCTTATGTATATTACAAGTTTTATTATACTCCTACTCTAAAATTCACATGGCACATACATGTGACATATTTTACACACGTGGTCATTGATTTTTGTAACAAAGAAGAAAACTGCGAGACCATCCTAATTAACTATCTACCCTTTCTCTAGTTCTTATACACATTAGATAGCTTTACTCACATGGCACCTATGTCAATCCTACTTTAAATATGCACATGTTAATTTCTTAGTTACAAGAAAGCTAAGAGACAATGCTTATGGTACATTGTGTCCGGCCCTACCAGGTAGCTACATTACAGGGGACGGAGTTCGTCTTATTTTCTCACGCCGCTTCGCGTCATGTGGCCATCCTTTCATACCCATTTTAATTACGGTCGAGCCGAGCGTGAAACATTAAGCATTGATTTTAAATTACATTTTATAACATTGAAAAAGGCCGACAGAAGATCTATATTGCAGTCATTCATAGACCCGCTAAGAACCCAAAAACGTGCAGTTATAAAAAAGGCCATTAAGGAATTTAGCGTGGGAAGTGTCCATTTCTTAAAATTACCACGTGAGCCGTTGTCGTTTACAGGTATCAAGGTCAAGAACTGGATTGGCATAGAAAAATCTCAACTTTCTGAGCGACTCGACTGTCCGTCTTCTTGATAATTTAAAAACACCTAGTATGTAAATGGAAAATAAAAACTTGAAATAGGTATCGAGAGGGAGCTGTCGAACTGAAGTGAGAAGAGTAGAGAAGAAATAACTGAAGGAAACGGGTTGAGGTATTATGGCAATGCGGCATAAAGCAATCTACCTGGTCTTTGCTCTTTTTATGTGGGAATTATCCAATGTCTTCGTCCGCTCTGGGTGAAGCTGGGGGGCATGTCAGACTTCTACTGACTAAAATCACACGTGTTTCTTCAGTTGCTTGTGCCAGGGCCGTGATAACTCTCTTTCAAATTTATTCGTGATCCAGACAGGCATCGGCCGGCACCGTCAGTTTCTGCTGACATCTCTTTAAGGCGCGCTTGGAACACTACGCATAATCGACTCAGACCTGGTCCTTATCGGATGGTGAACTACTCATTACTCGCAGTCCGCAAACCCGCGCCAACGGTGGCCAGGAATCGACTTGCGACTCCCGACGCAAAGGGCGTCTCCTGTGGTGGCTAGGGGCGTGAGGGCGTCTCTGTTGCGTCTCCCTCACGCGTTCCGCCTCTCCAGCCACTCCTCAAAGAGAGGCCTTATCGCCGCAATTGTGGCGTTCCCGGCATCCACCACCCTGGAACTCAGTAACAGAATGCTCTTCGGCAACACCGATATCGGATTGCCTAGCTTCTGACACGTATAAAGACTATCGAAGATCTTCAAGTGACAGCCGGGACAAAGCTTTCTAAAACAATTTGAATTCAATATGGATCCTGCTGGAACAATTGAAATGGAATCAATTGCACCCGCAATAGTCGCTTCAGAAATATTATGAGAATGTCTTTTCCACAATATCTGTAAAAGCTATTACTTTAGCTGTTTGTTGGAGCGTTTTTTTTCCACAAGATTGCTTCCTTATTGCTGAAGAATTCAGAGGTTTGTTTATTATCTACATAAATAAGAGAGATCAATGGTTCTTTGAAAATTTGAACGATGATACAAAACGTCGTTTTAGTGACTCCGTATTAAGACGTCGGATTCGCAAAACGACATTTATTTATTTATTTATTTATAGTTAATTAAAACGGTACAGATACCAATTACATTATTAACATAGAAATTGTGAAACAACAATGTTGACAACTGTGTTACATAAGATAATTAAACAATTCACATATACAATTAAAATGGCACAGTACAGCGACATATGCGCAGATCGTCCTATTCTTAAAATTACATATAGGGATCTGACCGGAACAAATCGATAGAACACATGCGTCAATTTGCATCACAATATGATTATCTTTCTAGGGCTAGATCCTCTTATATCTTTCAGCCACCACCCAAAAAAACTACCAGCAACTCTCTCACACCACAAAGAAACAAAAGAAAGTCTATTTTTATCCAAGCAGAATCTGCTCACTCCCGACTAGAACGTAATTAATCACCCTTCCAGCCTTGGGGTACAAAAAGTCGGCCGTGTCAAAGGTATGACGAAGCTAATTAAATACCCTGTGAATAGTAAGCCTCTGTCTTTGCGAAAGGTAAGGGGAACTGATTAATTACTGGTACGGAACCGAGATGAACCAGTGACAGATTGTAATATTAGATGAGCGTTGAGGGTTGAAAATGGTTATTAGATTTGCTGTTGTAAAGGGTTAATCATTTTAGTTTCAGTTTTTATCTGTGTAACTACAGAGGACGGTCATTGTCAGCGAGTAAGGTCGAGGGTTCCCTCAGGGGTCAGCGTTCGCTGGCGTGACGACTTTGAGGCCTTTATGGCAGACTGCTTCTGCAAGCGGCTTTGCCTGCGTAAAAAAATGTTTTCTTATCCCAAGGAAATATTATATCCGGATGAAAAAGTAGCCCCTGTGCTATTCCAGACTATAATCTGTGTCTGTGCCAAGTTTTATTCAGATCCATTCAGCCGTTCTAGTATGATTGAGTAACAAACATACATCCACACATCTATCCGAACTTTCACGTTTATAATATTAGTAAGATTAGTTGAAAAAACAACACTTCGAGCACGGTAAAAGGCTATGTGGAATTTCTTGGCCTACACATAATCTATACTATAATATTATAAAGCTGAAGAGTTTGTTTGTTTGAACGCGCTAATCTCAGGAACTACTGGTTGAAATTGAAAAAAAAACGCTACGACCAATAGGAGCAGAGCATAAATGAAAAATGTTGCAAAACCGGGAAAAAAATTCCTATTTGTGAGCTTCTGTTAAGTGCGCTGCGTCGTGCGCCGTACAACATTCATGTATCTATGGTAGGTAGGGTAGATGGGTAGGTAGGTAGCCAGTTGACGGGAAACGAGTCGAAACCGCGTGGGACAGCTAGTTATCAATATAATAAGAGCCGCACAAATCGATCATCAAGGCAACGCTTGCCGCGGTTTATCCGTGGCTGGGTGATCAGAGATTCTATACCGAGATGCCTCTGTGCCTCAAAAAGAATAGAAGAATAGAATAGAAATATATTTATTCGAAACAGGCACAACACAACAGAAACAAACATGGACTAAAGACAAAAAAGAAGTGCAAAGATAAATTGCGCTGAACGTGCCCATACCGAAAGCATTACAAACAGCGCTGGTTTTCAGTTGGCCCGCAGCGGCACACGGATGTGGGTAACAAAAAAAAAAAACTATACATAATTTGACATGAGTGATACAATCTAAGGATTTGTAAAATGTGTAAATAAATAATGTACAATGAAATAATAAAATAATAAGTGTATAGTGAGCTACAATGTGTGTGTGTTGTAGCGCAAGAGAAAATAAAATAATGAATCATTCACAAAATACCCTACCACCTTATCACAAAGAACGTAAAGTCATAAAACTAGCTATTATTCATATTCCTTCTCTGTACATGCTGTAAGATTGTGGAACTCACTTCCGCCTAGCATTAGACATCTAGATACTATCTCGCTTTTTAAAAAACGATTAAAAGAGCATTATCTTTCCTCTCAAATCTGATCTTGATAAGCATATGTATATATTCAGTATCTATATATTTTAAAGTTATGTATTTATTTAAGTATATATCACTTATACTATATGTGTATGTTTTTATATCTTAGGTTAGTCGTTCACTTTTCTACTCTTCCTGCTCTCACACACTATTTGTCTACATTTTATTTCATATCTCCTTTTCGCGGGTCTGCTGGTAGAAATTTCTAAAGAAATAAGCAGTACCCTTGTACTCCTTTGTCATGATGTGTTTTCTATATGTATTTTCTGTGTGTACATTAATAATTAAATAAATAAATAAAGAACAAAATAAGTCACCAACATGGTGCATAAGCCTAATAGTAGCAAGTCACTAGAGACTGTTCTTGAACAAGCATTTTGCATTTTAAAAGCACGTTAAGCCGATGTTCCCGGCTATAATTTTCCATCTTTGTCAGTTGTTAGTAAAATTAAGGTTTTCAAAATTTTAAGCTAGCTTCTTGCGCTTTTGCATTTTAAATTCTTTTAATTTTATGCATTGCCTCTCTTGAAGATTTTCTGCATTCAGTTAGTCGACAACAAAATCAATCTGCCACTACCATTCTTGCTTAGAGGTATCGTCAATATCGTGTTACGTTGTGGAGGTCAGATAAGTTAGATAGTCGCTGAATCCGGTTAGATTGGAAGCCGACCGCGCAACATAGTTGGGATAGAACAGGCAGATTTATATAATAGTAAGCCTCTGTCATTGCAAAAAGTAAGGCAAACTGATTAATTACTGGTAAGGTACCGAGATGAGCCAGTGAAAGTTTAGATGAGCAATTTTGGGTTAACGGGATGGAATTTGAAGGGTTGAAATTGTGTTGTTAAAGCATATTTTATTAAGTTGTTTGTATTAATTTTACTATACTTAATTGTCGAACACGAACTCGTGGCTCAATAATAACAGTCGAACGGATCGATCTTCAAGGTTAAACAAAACTTGCCGAGGTCGGTCTATAGATGGGTGAGCATCTCTACACGGTGAAGTGGTATAGGTATAGCTACTAGGTTATTATTTTTGTTTTCTTAGTGAGGCTCGAGTTTGTACCTCGCCTGATGTTAAGCGATGATGTGGTCGACGGTGAAGCACGCTGTCCCAGAAGTAAACTATACACTATTGACTTTAAATACCCTTAGGTTATAGCTATCAAGAAAAAAGGATCCGGCAATGAAATGAATGAATTCCACTCCTTAGCTATGAATGAAAGTATTCGCAAAACGATTTGTGCATATGGGTGGGATGTCCACCTTGTACCAATAGCACATTGCGACTATGTGTCGTGGTGGTCCAGGGGCCTCGCCTCTCGTGCTTGAGGTTGTGGGTTAAAATATTTACATGTGCTTTCTAGGTTTATCTTGGACATTATAGGCAACGGTGAAGGAAAACATCGTGAGAAAACCTTGCATAGTTAATTTAAGTCTGAAATAGCCAAGTCAGAGGCCTGGAAGTTCCCAGAGGCGGATTAATATACTCAAGAGGTGGCCACATCCTCACATGAAAAAGAAATACGCTATTATTATTGTTTAAGTTAGGTAGGCAGACGATCCATCTAAAATACTAAATACTGAGAAAATGTTCAGCAGATTGATTGACATATAGGCCGGTATTCAAGATGCTCATGCTCAACTCAACTCAGACTAGCAAAGGAACAGTTGTGATTGGTTGACTTATTTTTTTGACATTAACGTGTTCAAGTCCAAGATCCTAGACGCCCCAAACGGTACCGAACTTTTTTAAGACAAAATCAGTGGATTTGAATAGTGTTAGTATGTACTTGGAACGTCGAGTACTTGCTAACTTGGATTTTCATTCAACTCATACCACACAATTTGTGTAGAATGAATTCAGTGACGTCTGGGCCGTCTGGGCTTGCTCTATTGAGTACACATATGTCAAGCTGAACAATCATATGCGAAACTCGAGAGTTGTGGTTGGTTGGCAGTTAATAATAATATCGTTTATTTATAACTAACTAATACTTAATTTTCTATTTAATCTATTGTACAGAAATGGACCTAAGAATGTAACGAATCTATTTACAAAGACATATTTTGTGGATGCATTAGACTCGCAGACAATGTTATTTCGTCTCTTATTATTTATCTGGCGTACGAAAGCATGGTGTGTTGTTTTAATACAAAGTGCTCGATGAAAAGCTGGCAAACAGTCAGCACGTTGCAGGATTTGTAAAGCAGATCAGTGGGGCAGAGAAAAACTGAAATTGGCTACTTTTAAAATTGCTCACTGAGCCCTTTCAAGAGGCAGTAGATGCGTTTTTGATGCTCCACCCCATGAGGTGATACAGTATTGGAATACAGATTGACCAAGGGCCAAATAGACTTATTTTATCAATTTTGAATCTGCAATCGGTCTCATTTTTTTTTAAACAAAAATTAATTTGCGTACTCTATTTACTAGGCTATCAATATAAGGTCTAAAGGAGAGTGTTTCATCTGTAATAATCCCGAGATATTTTATGTTGCCTGTTTTGAGGATTGGACAATTACACATGCAGACTGCGTGGAATCCACATTTATGGGCATACAGATAAGAGTAAGTAATGTTAAATTGAGGCTTGCGCATGGAGAAGTGAATATTTTTTGTCTTGTCAGCATTTAGTGTAAGTTAATTTGCTTTGTAGCCAATTAGTCACAGTATTGAAGCCTTGTTGAGCGTATTCGTACTATACATTACTGGTTTTCGCGGTAAAGATTAACGCCGTGTCGTCGGCATATGATATAATTTGCGTTGTTTAATATCTAAGTTACACAAATCTTTAATGTAAATTAGGAATAGGGTTGGGCCCAGAATGCTTCCCTGAGGAACAGCATAACCAGTATTTTTTTGCTCATCGCTAGTAATATCGTCTATTTTAACATATTGAGATCGATCGTCTAAGTAGCCAGCAAAAAGTTTCAGCGGTGTTCCCCTAATTCCAAAAGCCTCTAATTTTTTTAGAAGCATAGGATCAAGGAAAACCCCAAGGTTCTGGTTTCCTTTGCCAAGTTCTTCTGCGGTATAATATGTCAGACTATAAACCGCAATGGCTGTGGATAATTAGGCTCTGATCCAAATTACGCAGATGATAGCAGATTATTTTTTCTAGATTATTAACCAGTCCGCTGTTTACAATTTTCTCTAGTATTTTAGATATTGAAGGGAGTAAAGATATCGGTCTATAATTATTTACTTAGTTTTTGTTTCCGGATTTAAAGATAGGGATTAAAACTACTTTTTTCAGACTTCTAGCGAAAATACCTTCAGATAAACAAATACGAAATATATGCGTTAAGAGAGGTACTAGGATATGCTTATAGGTTATAAGGATCTTATTGCTTATATTATCCCCTCCAATTGTACAGTCATCTTTAAGTCCAAATATTATTCGGGTTATTTCGTCTTCGTCAGTATCCAGCAATCCAAATGATTTTAAAACACATATATTATTTTGGGCAGATGATGGTGGAACACAGTAATGTTTTGGAATCCGTTCGGCAAGAGTTTTCCCAACATTTACAAAACAGTTATTAACGTATTTAGCTGCCAAGAGAGGTGATGGATAAGAAAACAGCAAGCTAACAATGCACGCTATTTTGTCCTATAGATGACGTACTTAAAATGTTTCCAAAGTTGCTTACTATTGTTTCCTGCTCTATTTAATTCGTCATCGTAATAATTTATTAAGTTCTTTAGGCGGTTGTTGCAAAAATTCTGTATCTCTTATAGGTTAATTTAATGATTAAATTATCAGGGTTACTCCTAGATCTCTGATAACGTTTATCTATGTGTCTTATAAACTGAATTAGGCCTTTTATCTGTTCTGTGGAGTATAAGCTCTGGAATACGGGCTTTAATTTTCACTTACCTAACATACGATACCTTCTTATTATTTTCGGGCCTTTTTCCATCTTCCCGAAAAATAGTCATGTCATTCTTTGTCTTCGAAATTCTTTGTATGGCTTGGTTTTCTGTATTTTATGTGTTTTCTGAATCACATTTTTCAACCCAGAAGTACAATGCTTGCCGGCATTCACGCGGGCGAAGCCATTGGCTAAAGCTACTTAGTTAAGTTATTAAACCATCACATAGGATAATAAAGATAATAATTATCAATTACAAAAATACATTCAATGTTATGAAATTTATGACATCAACGGAATATCAGTGACAAAATAAGATTTGAAAAATCAGTCCAAACAGGAAAATAAAATGATAAATTATCTTATAGATAAAGAGCTAATTATAATCAATTATGGAATATGGGTTCTCCGAATCTGAGATTTTTATATAAGCAGGCACATTTCCTTGTGTATAAGTTATTTACTTTATAGATATGTAAAAATGTGAAAGTTTGAGAAGATGTATGTTTCTCAATAGAACAGAAATGACTGAACGTATATTTATTAAGGGCCTTGCACCGCTTTAATGCCGTAAAACGGTTACTTTCTAAAGCATACTCCTTAGTAATGGCTAGGTTAGTTTAGCTATATATATTTAGTACCTATTCATTCATGTGCATTATTTATTAAACATGTATTTTTTGTGTAACAATTAGTTTTGTTTTAAAAAAATATTAATTGTACGACAATCTTCGCTACTTTAAAATACGCCTCCAAAACGACTAGGATTTATAATGGTAGATTAGTAGCCAAGGGGTGTAAGGCATCAATTGCAGCTCGAGATATTTATGGGCGCCTATAGTTCGAGGGTGTAATTGGTGCTTACACCGAGCTAACTATTCTGCTTTACATTGATTGTGAGGTAAGTAGAAAAAAACCGGCATTACAAGAATAAAACATTAAAGCGAAGAAGCGAAGAACTTTGCGCTTACTCCGAGCGGGTGCACGGCCAGTACTGCGTTACCATTGGGGAATATATATATTCCTTAAATTTTAGCGCATTTAAAGATCATGCCCTATTAGTCACCATATAATACTTTTGAATCGGAATGGGAGGACCTTTTTTTGTAATTGCCCATCTCTCTGGAAACCTTTAAAAGGTTACTGGACTTTTGAGGAACAAACCAGGGGATTTTGAATTTTTACCTCACTAAAACCACGCCGGTCATCACCGTCAGCACCAGCGTCAGCAGCTAAGTTTCGCTGAGCACGGCTGCACGTGATCATTGTATCACTGTCTTTCTTGTAGTCTCTTGGTGGACGAATTCATTCATTCATTCATTCGTTTGGCGCTCTTTTTTTAGGTGCTCGTGGCTAAATAATAACAGCCGCACGGGTCGATCTTCAAGGTTAAGCAACGCTTGCCGAGGTCGGTCCGTGGATGGGTGACCATTTCAACATACCGAATTTCCTCCGTGCCTCGGAAAGCACGTTATGTCGTTGGTCCCAGCTGACATTTGAAGATCTTTGACAGTCGTTACGGATAGTCAGAAGCTTGAGATCTGACACCAGTCCTGTCAAGGGGTATGGTGTTACCCAGTTACTGGGTTGTGGAGGTCGGATAGGCAGTCACTCCATGTAAAATACTGGTACTCAGCTGAATCCGGTAAGACTGGAAGCCGACCCCAACAACAATTGGGAAAAGGCTAGGTAGATGATGATTCATTTCTTTGGCGATACAACCCTTTTGGGTATTGGCCTCGTCAATGATCTACTTCCATTTCGGTCCGTCACTGGCCTCTTTTCACCAAGATGTTTTTCTTTCCATACTCTTCAAACCTTCCTCGACATAATCTACCCAGCGCTTCCTGGGTTTACCTCTGGATCTTTTTTGAATCGGAGTCCATTTGGACATGACTCTAACGGCTCTGGTTTCGCCCATACTTTCCAGGTGACCTGCCCATCTGAGCCTTTGCGACTTGAAGAACCTGACAATCGTTTCCCCATTGATCAGGTTTTCTAATTTGTAGTTCATTCTTACACGATTTGTGCCGTCGTCTCCTCGCACCGGTCCAAAAACTCTCCTCAAGACTTTCCTTTCAAACAGTGCTAATTTAAGTTCGTATTTTTGAATCAGCGTCCAGTTCTCACAAGCATATGTCATGACTGGCTGAATTATGGTCTTGTAAATAGTGAGTTTGGACTTTGAGGTTAAGTGTTTACTCTTCTTCTTCTTCTTCTTCATCGTGTCGATGATTCCATTTTTTTGTTTTTAATTTAGATGTTGTGCTTCGACCAGAACTCAGCAACATCGACAGCCCTAGCGCTGGCCTCGCACAGGTCCTTCATGGTGCAGGTGTTTGTGCACAGAGAGCAGGACAACAGATGGGGCATCGTTTGCGGTGCGGTTCCACAGTCGCACTGTGGCTGATCGGAGTACCCCCATCTGACCAGGTTGTACCTACAGCGGCCCACATGGCTTCGCAGCCTATTTAGGGTTTTCCATGTAGGCCATGGCAGTTTATGTCCAGCTGGGAGCTTTTCTGCAGGATCGATATAGTCAGTTGGAGGGGGGTATTTGAGGAGCCACAGCTTTCTGCGCGCTTCCCCAGGGCTGTCGTCGCAAGTTGTTTTAGCCGACTTTAGGAAGCTGTTCCGACTCTTTAGTCGCCCCCTTGATGGCTCCGTGTTGTAAAGTAGGTGTCGGTTATCGGTCTCCTGCTTGTGCTTTTCGAAGGAACAGGCAACTTCCCTACGGACCTCTGGAGGGGCTATTCCTGCCAGTGGAAATAATGCAGAAAGTGGAGTAGGTTTAAGGCACCCAGTGATAATTCTGCATGTGTCATTTAGGGCTACATCTACTTTTCGGGCATGAGCGGATCGATGCCACACTGGGCAGGCAAATTCGCCAGCCGAGAAGCAGAGAGCCAAACCAGTTGTACGAAGGACGTGAGGGGAGGCGCCCCAGGAAGTGGATGTGAGTCGACGAAGCAGGTTGTTGCGTGTGTTAACCTTAAGTTTAGCTTTATCGCAGTGGCTTTTGTAGGTCAGTGAGCGGTCCAAGGTTGCACCTAGATAGACAAGGTTGTCATTGTGTTCAATGTCAGCGCCACGCGATTGGATGTTTAATTTTCTGGCAGCCTGACGATTTCTCAAGTGGAATGAGCATGACTGCGTTTTAGACGGGTTAGGTCTTAATGCATTATCTTCGTAGTATCCACTGAGATTCGTCAGGGCCAGTTCAAGGTTAGCCTCAGCATCCCCAAAATTTGTCGCCCTTGTGGCCAGTGCTAAGTCGTCTGCGTAGAGGAACCTTTCCGTGTTTGTCGTACTGGGCTGATAGTTAGTATAAATGTTAAATAGAATGGGAGCCAAGACACTACCCTGAGGTAGACCATTCTTCAAGATACTCCACCTGCTCTTTTCCGAGTTTAAGATGACCATAAAACGTCGATTGCGTAGCATTTCACCCAGGAGTCGTATGAATGCATGGTCTTCTGTTAGGGCTGTTAACTTGAATAACAGCCTTTTCACATTAACGGTGTCGTACGCCGCTGACAAGTCGACAAGGACAACACCAGTTATTTTATTGGCTTCGTATCCAGTGTGTTTACTGCTTAGCATGGCCTTGCAAGCGTAGAAGCATCTGTTTCCGGCAGTTATACGAGCCCTGATCTTCTCCTCCATCAATTTTCGGGAGTTTAAGTTCGACCCCAAGTATCGGAATGCACTCACACCCTGAATTCTTTTATCTCCGACAGTGACATCATGGCTTGTCGCAGCAAGGCGACTGCTGGCGAGGTATTTGGTCTTGGATGCATTAACCTGTAATCCGAACTGGACCGATTCAGATTCTAATATCATTCCGTGGTTGACCACACTTTGTTTGGATCGGCTAGTAATCACAATGTCATCCGCATATGCTGCCAGCTGAGACGTGTTGTAGTCTTTGAGCCCTTTAAGATTGAGTTTTCGTGTGACAGCTTCCAGCACCAGGTTAAAAATCGGTGTCGATAAGGCATCTCCCTGCTTCACTCCAGAGGTAATGGGGAAACTTTCAGACTGTTCGTTCTGGATGACCACAATGGACTTAGTGTCTCGCATTGTCGCGCTAACAAGCTGAACGATCTTGCATGGCACTCCTAGTCTTGGTGGACGAATACAGTCCCCAATCTGACTTAAGCTGATGTGGGTCTCCCCGACGCCTCTTTCACCTCCCTCCCATGCTTGGCGGCCTCTTTCTGGACTATCACAGCCAGACAGGAGAAGACCAGGGTAGGGAGGAGCCTTATTTATTTTTGCCGAAATATACGAGTAAAACCATAAGCAAAACAAGTATGGGCAATTAATTATACATAATAATAATGCGTAATTATTGAGCAATATCTATTGGCTTGTTTCATTAGTACTAAGTATTGATAAATAGTCAATTATCACGAACATATTTAAGAGGAAAAAGACACTATGCATTATCATTACATTAATAAAAATATATTAGTTACGATCCAAGATATTGCAATCACATCTGATACGGCAAAATTATTTGTTTGCGAATTGACACGAATGAAACGAAGAGTTAAATGTGTGTTTGTTTGTGTAGTCTTACATTACAAATAGCTGAGCTGACATTGATTAGGTACTCTTGAATGTTCTTTTTATCCAATACATATCGAGAACCCTGCGTGCCTTAGATAGTATGTAAATACCGATGTCATTTGTAGCTGTAAGCATCCCGAAAGACTGATAAGCAGGCTTACAATAAGGATTCAAAGTTACAAATTTAAGGAATAAATCAAATAGCCTGTTGCTCCATTTAAAAATACTGATATTCAGCCGACTACATCTATGAAGTTAGATTAGAGCCCGACCCAACCCCTTTTTTATAAAGTTTGAAATAAAAGAACGTTTACGTAAACACGATCAAGTACATCTATTAACTAAAACTATGACCACTATAATTATTGGTTCACCATACAAATTTCCACCTCCCTTGCCACCTTATGGGCAGGAAGGTTTCCGGAATAAAAACTATCCTAAGCCCTTCCCAGGGTCTCAAACTAAACATGAGTAACTCCACCCAAAATTTGTTCAGCAGTTTAAGCGTGAAAAGGTAACAGACAGACAGACATAGTTACTTTCACACTAATAATATTTTACTATATCTGCGATTTAATTTTAAATTGTTGAGATAAATTTAAAATTGCCTCCTTCACTTTCCAAACTGTATGATACTATATATCATCAGCTTTCTTGGTTCATCTTCAGTCACTGGTTCATTTTTTTACTTTTAAATTCAACTGGGTTGCCATAACTTACGCATAAATTCAAGAGTAAGGATTGAATAGTTAATCCAAGGTTATTCCATGTTTATTAATAACATGGCTAAACCTAAGTTAATCCTTAGTTACACCGGGATTAGCTAGTCCAAGAGTAACTTCGGAGTAAGCTGGTAATACGCTATTTTTATTAATAAGACGGTAAAGGTTCGTCCATAACTTAAACATTAAGTACTAGCGAGTATAAATTACGTGATTAAGAAAATTCAATAGGTTCATCCACAATTTGAGCCTCTTATTTGTACTGACTATTAATGTAAAAGTAAATTATTTGTTATTTTCTGTTTGAAGAATCTTCCTGAACTTTGATGCGCTTTATCTTTGTCAATTTTTATTTATTTGATTAAGCTTAAAATACGGGTAAAATATTATTTGATAATCTCACTGACACACTAAATAGTATTATCATTTCCTACCCAGGAAACACCCCTATTCTTTCATAGTTATGTCAACTACCTACACTCAAGCGTGCACGAATACTCGCTGTGTGGTCGCGCCTCTTGTTGCTAATCTATATCACACACTGATAAGCAACCAATCACTACAACTACAAAAGCACCCGTCTTAAGGTTAACGAGTCCATAATAGGTTTACATTAACAACTAACAATGCGTTTCAGTAAATTAATAATTTGTTTATTTATTTTCTTTCATTCTTCTTACTGTAAGAGTGTGGAAAATTCGCCAGCTTATGGGTATCATTTGAAGATTGGGGTACCACAAGCCCTGAGGATATTGAGTAGGGAGACTCAGGGGCAGTCTTCGAGGATTGTTGGTGGAAGCACAGTTACTGCTGCTACTGCTATTCCTCATCAGGTAGGCTGTACTGTTTTTATTTCGTTATACTCAGTATAATTAACTTTTAAAAATACAACCGAAGTAAGAACCTCTTACTGTTTTGAAGTCGGTTAAAAAGAGATGCAGTAACATGTTATACTTTTTAGAAAGTTACCTTTTAACCTATTATTCTAAAAAACTAAATATGACAGTCATTTTTATCGATATGCAATTCAAAACAACACTTATCGATTCTACAGTTGCTTGGAACAAAACAAGAAATCTGTTTTATTTCAACCGGAGACTCTCATCTAAAGAAATATAAAACCAACCTTCCATTTTCACTCCCCAGGCAGGTATCATAGCCAGTCTAACCGGAGGCCAATCCTCAGTATGCGGAGGCAGCTTGATCTCAACAACCAGGGTCCTCACTGCAGCCCACTGCTGGTTCGACGGCCAGAGCCAAGCAAGGCAGTTCACCATTGTGCTCGGTTCCGTTACCATCTTCACAGGAGGGACAAGGGTAACAACAACTGACGTCACCATGCATCCATCTTGGAATTATTTGCTGAATGATATTGCTATGGTGCGGATTGCTGCTGTGAGGTTAAGTAGTGAGTATTTTTGTATTTTTCTTTTGTTTACTATTTGTTACCCTATATTATGCACTGCTGGTTAAATGATTTTTCCATTTTAATCCAGCTCTCGTTATTATTTGTCTACTTAACTAAGTTAAAATATCAAGGAAAAATGGCGACTGAATTGATCAATCCTATGAGGTTCCATTGTCATTTCAACTGCTTTTTTTCTAATGAACCTATGCGATAGTGTGCGATTCATAAATTGTTTAGTAGATCTTCTGGTTTACAAAGACCAAGAGTCAATCAAATTGTCTAACCACTCCAAACAGATGTCACGTGAGGTCGCAATACTGTTGAGGGTGCGTTAGTACATTTAGGGATATGATACGTCACGCGCCTACTGAGCCTATAAGCCTAACAGTCCCTACGACTATAATCCCTATAAACCCTACAGCCCTAACCTACCATATACCTAGTAGTGATATATAAATATATAAATAAGTTCAGGATGTCTGCACCATGCGACCTAAGGTTACAGACGGATAGTAGACAGGATGTCCAGGTTCGGGAAGGATAAACTCACTGCCAGCTCGCAGACTCACGAGACTGAGAAGGCTAAAGGTGTCTTGGCCACAGTGAGGGGTAATGAGCCAAGAATATAAAATTCAAATCTGCTTTATTTTACAAGATGTACAGCTTATATACTAATTTAACTTAATACACACTATTATACAAAGTTGTATGTGTTTCATGCGTGTAAGATGCAACTCAGTCATTATTTTAACTAGGCCGCTTGTGTAGTCGTCGCCGGGCCAAGTGCTGATTCGATGTTCAAAGGTTAACATTGAACATTCTGGCGACTCCTCAGGGACAGGACCGTAGTTGGTACAGCTCAATGGTTTCGTATGGTCTGGCCTGGCCTTCTCCAGTTTGCTGTGCTTGAGTGGGCACCCTGCGTGGTATGCCGTACGGCTGCTCTGTTAGTTGCGTGTGTGGTATGTTGCTGACGATCGAGGGCAATTGAGCAGGTGGCGCAGTGTTTCTTCTCGCAGTAATGACGGCTCTAAGTCGATTCAACACCTGTGGACCAAAATAAATTAAAACAAATGCTAAAGTTATGATTATGAGTGAAGTACTGATGCTAGTTATGTATGTATGAGACTGTAACTGTTTCCAAATTGTGTTATCTAGTTGAGTCTGTAAGCTAGTTTCAGATGTGACTAAATGGTCAAAAATTCCTTTTGTCCTGTCTAACACTACTTCTTCTTTCGATATATCTTTAATGTTTGTTTGTAAAATCTGCGTATTAATGGAGAAATTCGTTGTTTTAGAATAAGAAGCTAGCACTGTCACAGTCGTTGTTCTTTTTGCAGCAAGTATGTTTTTAAGTGTTTTAATAACGCAATTCTCGGCGATATGTAGAACTCCAACATCGTGAATCGTTATTTCTTGTCTTTGTCCGTCACACACAATCGATATGGCTACTGGTTTTGTCGTTACGAAGAGCCAAGTGTTTTGCATGAATAATTGCTTCCATACAATATCTGTCGACATTTTGTAGATTTCTGACGTGCATTGAGTTTGTGTGTAGTTCTCAGTTCTAAAAAGTTGATCAACTATGCAATTTTTATTTAATTGCATGTTCTTGACAGCTACAGGATAGCAGACAAATTCTGTATTGCTATGAAGACAATCTTTAAATTCTTCTTGACTCAGTTCAAAGTAACGCTCGTTGTTGTAGTCGAACCCCATGAAAGTCTGCTGAATAGAGAAGCACTCGAACGATCCATCAGTTTTCCTCTCTGGAATAGGCGTGACATGTATGAGTGTATACTTTGTTACGTCGTGTATTGGAAAGTGAGCATATACTCTTATGTGAGTAGTATTTACATTCATCTCAGTCTGTATTATTTGATCCTGAATGATTTTTAAGTTTGATGGTAACTTTTGATTAGCCGTTTTTATTATGTTGCTGACATGTGTTGGTGTTAATATGCTATATACACTTGCTTTTTGTAAATAAATTTCAAGTAAACCTGTATAGTAATCCATTATTTCATTGATGAAATTGTTTGCTACCTCTTATGACGGGATGCCGCAGTTGTTGAGAGTG
The DNA here is from genome assembly GCA_949775005.1 of Orthosia gothica. Lineage (NCBI taxonomy): Eukaryota > Metazoa > Arthropoda > Insecta > Lepidoptera > Noctuidae > Orthosia > Orthosia gothica. The sequence continues at coordinate 32,079,730 of OX459038.1, read as the reverse complement.
TTATGTGATCAAGGATCAGAAGCTTCATTTTGCACTGAAGAAGTGGCACAACTGCTGGCTTACCCACGTCAAAAAATCCGAGCCGAAATAAAAGGAATCGGAGATGAAAAACCAAAAACATCAAACCATACAATCAACATTACTTTACAACCAAGGTACTCTAGCGATTATAAACTGCCAGTAACGCTAATAATACTACCAAAACTAACAAGTTCATTACCAAGGCATGACTTAAAACAATTACAAGAAAAAATCTTGGATAATGCGCTGATAGCTGACCCAACTTATTATAAAAAGGGACCAATTGATATAATATTAGGTGCCCAAGACCATAGCAAAATACTACTACAGGGTTTCGAAAGACTACGGGACGGAATTATCGCTCAAAACACACAGTTAGGGTGGATTTTATCCGGATTTTATCCCGATGACACGAATAGTGGAGCCAAAATACTGAGTATGGTGGCTTGCACTGAAGAGGTACGACAACTTACGAAATTTTGGGAATTAGAAGAAATTCCACAAAACTACAAACTCACACAGGACGACCAGGCCTGTGAAAACTACTATAAAGAAACAACGATAAGAAACCTAGATGGAACATACACGGTACGACTTCCGTTTAAGGATACAAACTTAAACTTAAACATAAACGGCGAATCGCGCAAAAAGGCCGCTGCTCGCCTCTTACAACTAGAACGACAGTTCGCAAAAAATGAAAATTTAAGACACCAATACATTGAATTTATGAACGAATATTTACGTATTATGAGAATATAATATATATATAATATATATATGAGAAAAGTAGATACAAAAAACTACAACTTAGGAAAATACTACATACCACATCAGGCAGTAATTAAGGAAGACTCACTTACTACGAAGTTACGCGTGGTTTTTGAAGGTTAACATTGAACACAAATATTTTCACGACTTTGCTGCTGCAAAGTACTGCAATAGTGCAAAAGGAAGTGGCAATAATGGCAGTATTTTGTAGGTGCAAATTGTAATGTCTTGCACGTCCGACTCAGAAACTGTGGGACAGGGTTCTCATAGCAATTTTATTGCTTACATATTAAAGAATTATGATTTTTAAAACTGAAATAAGTAACGATGCATCGTGATCGGTTTACAAAGTTAAGGAAAGAAATTAAAGGAATTGATTTATTGTAACTTGAATTTATGTATGACCTCAGATGCTCTATGACACCATTTATCTTTCTGACGTTGCCGATTCCGTACAGAAAAGAAGTATTCTCAAAAAAAAAACGGTGATTACACAAAGTTTCTTTGAATCCGGCCATCCATTCATCGTCATTTCCCCCGAAAGATACGCATCCACTGCTGGACATATACCTCCCCCAGGCGTCACCACATTCACCGGTGGTCCGAACCGTCTTCCAGTTTGCGGTCACTACTCCAAAACTTTTTGGTTCATCGATTACGTTCTGTGAGCAATGTGCCCTGCCGATTGCCACTTTTGTTTCGCAATTCTTCAGGATGTGATCACGCAAGGAAACTCCGAGCATAGCCCTCTTCATTGCCCTTTCTGATGAGGCCCATTGATAGCGACCACGTCTCGGTCCCGTAGTTTATTTATTTATTTAATACTTCATGCACACACAAGTACAGAGGCGGACTTTATGCCTTAGGCATTTTCTACCAGTCAACCTTTGGGTGATGGAGAGATAAACAGTGGTAGGTGCAATATTGAAAGTTATATGGATTATTTAATTATAAACTATAAATACCATACCATATATATTCAAAATAATAAACTATATACATAAATATACATAAACATTAGTAGTAATAGATACATAATTGAAAAACATTAGCGCTGTTACGATACTACTGCCAACTTCTTACGGATATGCTTGCGAACTTTAACTTTGAAGGTTAACCGGTAGTTAATGACTGGCTAGAGATACTGCGGTAAATTGGACGAGAAGATACCGCGCAACTGCCCGAACCCCGCCCAGCCAATCATCCATTACATACAGAGACGTCAAAAACTACTATAGTCAACTTGAAATAACATTAGAATTTTTTACAACCCCCTTTAATAGCCCGTTCAACCGATTTTGAGTTCTCTCACATAAATATTAAGATGGCATAAAAAGCATAAACCTGTTACCAAAACTAACTGTTTATTACAGCTGCCATTTGTCATATCATCAACGCAATAGAAGTCTAAATCGATTGAACGGGATGTAAAATGGGATTATTTAAATGTTTAATGTTATCTCAAATATTAGTAGTATTCGTGCCTCGGAAAATACGTTAGACCGTTGGTTCCGGCTGGCATTTGTAGATCCTTGACAGTCATTACTGATAATCAGAAGCCAAAAAGTCTGACACCAGTCTTGTCGTGTTACCCAGTTACTGGGTTGTAATGGTCAGATAGGCAGCCGCTCCGTGTAAAATACTGGTACTATATTATATTTGGTTAGACTGGAAGCTGATCCCAACACACGCATTCATAGTTTAGAAAATTGCGCATTCAGAGCTGTCAGGTTGGCAAGAGAATCCAAGGCGGCCTCCGTAAGCATCTTAAGTGACTCGAGATCGTCACTTGACCTGCTGAGGCGACCGTCTGTCACTCACCACCTGGCACTCCAAATCAAGAGAAGCGTCCGTGAAATCAGAGAGGAGGGCAGAGAAGTGAGGCTCTTTTGGCTCAAAGCCCATGTGGGAACTGCCGGGAATGAGAGAGCGGATGAGCTGGCCAAGGAGGCAGCTCTAACAAAATGCACATCAGACTACAGCAAGGTCCCCGTTTCGTTCGTGAGAAAGAAGATACGGGAAGGGACTATAAGGAAGTGGCAAGCGCGGTACGAGTCCTCGAGTACAGGATCAGTCACGAAAGTGTTCTTTCCAGACGTCCTAGCGGCGAAAAGAACACTCAGAGTAGCAGTGCTCACACCGGTCCACGTACAAGTCCTTACAGGACATGGCGGATTCTCAGCGTATCTCCACCGCTTCCATCTCAAAGATAGTCCCTCGTGCGTTTGTGACCCGAGTTGCGAAGAGACAGTCTGGCACCTGCTCTTCGAATGCCCAAGGTTCAGCCAAGACAGAATGGAGCTCGAAGTAAAATTCGAAACCCAGCTTAGCCAGTCCACACTCCACGCCGTCATGGGGAGACCGGCTACTAGGATTCCATTCTTGGCATTCGCGAGCAAAGTTGCCACAATCGCGATCGGTCTACTGGGGATCTTCTAGCGTATGCCATTCACATCTGGAGTGAGGCCATCGAGAGGCACGGGGAAGCGCTTGCCGTCTCCCTCGACATCTCGAAGGCATTTGATAGGGTCTGGCACGAAAGCCTTATTGGTAAGCTTCCTTCATTCGGTTTGCCCGGTGGTCTGTGTGATTGGATTGCAGACTTCCTGAGAGATCGGTCCATTCGAGTGGTTATCGATGGCTGCTCGTCGGACCAATTGGATATCAATGCCGGGGTCCCTCAGGGGTCGGTACTCTCAGCAACTTTATTCTTGCTGCATATTAACGATCTGCTTAAACCCGGCACCTTTGGGTATGCAGACGACAGCACTGTTGCTGAGAGATACTTGTCCAACGCTCGTGCTACCGGGCCTCAGATCCGGTCTCTCCGGGAGGCCATGGTGGAGCGCTTGAACCTGTCCTTGCAGGCAGTCTCCGAATGGGGCGATGCCAATCTGGTCAGGTTTAATGCCGCTAAAACCCAGGCGTGTCTTTTTTCCGCTAAAAAGAGCCAATTTTACCCAGATCCAACTTTCCGAGATGCGACCGTGCCAATAACTGACCATCTTGAGCTTCTTGGCGTTACGTTGACATCTACTCTCAATTTTGGCCCTTACATTGAGGCAAAGGCTCAGCTGGCTGCCAAAAAGCTGGGGATCCTTGCAAAGGTGAGACGGTACTTCACGCCGGAACAGCTCCTCAACTTGTATCAAGCGCAAGTTCGATCATGCATGGAGTACTGTTCTCATCTCTGGGACGGATCAGCCAAATACCAGCTTGACGCACTAGAGTCGATCGAAAAGCGAGCCAAGAGGCTCATCGGCGATGAGGCGCTGGTCAAGTCAAAGCTCCAGAGTCTTGAACATCGTCGCCGAGTTGCCAGCCTATCGGTTTTTTATCGGTTACATTTCGGGGAGTGTGCGACGGAATTGCACGATATAATTCCACCTAGCCCGTTCCACCATCGGACTACCAGACGTACGGCGATGCGCCATCGATACATGGTAGACATCCCACCCATACGCACAAAACGTTTTGGGAACACTTTTATTATGCGTACAGCTAAGGAGTGGAATTCCCTGCCGGAGTCTGTGTTTCCCGATAGCTACAATCTAGGGGTCTTTAAGTCAAGAGTGAATAGGTTATTTCTAGGCAAGCGTGTTTCACCGTCGACCACATCATCGCTTACCATCAGGTGAGATTGTGGTCAAGCGCGAGCCTATAGGTTATAAAAAAAAAAAAAAAAAAAAATCGCAGCAAAGGCTAACAGAACAGACGTAACCTTACGAAGTCGACCACACATTCAAACTCACACAACCACAACAACAACCACAACCACACAAACAACAACCACAACTACACAAACAACAACAAGCACACCATTGACTGATACACAAATTACACACACACTCTCTAACCAACGGCCATTACCAACGGTAGCAGCAGCGGTAGCAGCAACAGCCAGCCTACAACCAGCCCCTAGCATGACTACCACACAATTTCTGGCTTGCGGAGAGGACGGAGTCCCTGGCATCAGACTGCGAGGCGTCGCTCTGTTCATGAACAGGGAACAGGAGAAGTTAGGCATAGGCTTCTGCATAGGCTCAAGTCGAGCTGCGGCCCGAATACACCTTTCGCCGGGCCTTGCCACCCTGATTAACGGAAGCACTACCAAAACGAGCATAAAAGGCAGCAAGTATGCTGCACTACCTCAAGTGGAAGTGGCCACTCACCGATGCCGTCTAATGCGGTTTAAAAGGAAAACAATCGCATTAATCGAGTGGGGAGAGGCTACTCCATTTGCTCAAGCAAGCTCATTGCTTCAGAGGATCGGGGAGGCAGGAGACTACACGTCAGCCGCAGCCCGAACCATAAGTGTGGACGCAATGGTGGTGGGAGGGGAGAGAGGAGACGTCGCAGACCGCTTTGGCTGTCTAAAAGCCTCAGAACATCATGAGGTCGTTGTCTACGAGGACAGAGGAGAAACCCTGAGTTTCCTCAAAGCCCCCAGACAACCAACAACCAGCGCGATGAGCCCCACCACTCAAAGCGGATCGGAAAGGGCCCAGCAGAAGGCAGCAGCCGAAAAAGCCGCTAAGGAGCAGTGCAACACCATAAACCCAGAGGACCGGGCCCGGTCGAGGAGTCGCCTGAAAGCGTTTGGCACTTTCCTGAGTGCACTGCTCCCAAGCACCAGCCACGCATCACCATCTCATAAGCAGGAGACAGCACTAGAGAGGTTTTTCAGAAAAAAACCAAAGGAACCAACCCAGCAAAAGCCTGAGCTAACACGAGCCGACAAAGGTCAAGTCATCCCGCCGACCCTCGCAGTAAAGTCGGGTACCACGGATCACGTAAAAAGCGCGTTCCTCGAGTACGTAGCAATCGTAAGAGCGACCAGAGAGGTCAATCTTATGACATGCAGGAAGATCCTGCAGACCTTCCAGAGAGACACAGAGGGTCTGTTAAGAGTACTTCTCGAGGAAGCTGGGGCAGCGGTGTACGACAACGTCACATCCCAAGTCATCAAAGGGGAAATGACGGGGTCGTATATGGCAGCCTACAGCGCGAGGAGTGGCTTTGTGGCCCTGGACAAGGAGGAGACGGAGCGCTCAGGCAAACTCAAGTTCAGTGTGCCAAATGACGACCCGATAGTTGTTACCGCCAAATGTACCAAAATCATGCCGGATGATAAGATCCTGGAAATGGCACAGTCCATTTCAGAGACCTTAGATATCCCGGCATCGCAGCCAAGTTGGGCGGTACCCAATATCAGGTGGATTAACGGAGTTCCGGGTTGCGGTAAGACAACCTGGCTGGTAAAGCACTTCGACGAGGACAGGGACGTGATAGCCACCACGACAACAGAAGCTGCCAAAGATCTTAGGGAAAAGCTTGCGCGCCGCTTAGGAGACCGAGCAAAGGCCAAGGTGCGCACTATGGCTTCAATCCTAGCATACGGTTTCAAGAGCCAAGACAAATGCTACCGTCTTACGGTAGACGAGGCTCTTATGAACCACTTTGGTGCCATAGTCATGGCAGTAAAGTTGTCTGGAGCAAGCGAGCTTGTCCTCGTCGGAGACGTTAACCAGCTTCCATTTTTGGACAGAGAGAACCTTTTCGAGCTTAGGTATACCCGTCCAGACCTGGTTGCTGGCATCAGCCAGGAGTTTCTCTGCACACACCGCAATCCAATGGACGTGGCGTTTGCACTGAGTGAGATATACCCTGGTATATACTCTTCCAAGTCGTCGCTGTCGCGGGTCCACTCCCTGAAGGTGAAAGGTTACACAGGGGCGCAAATACCGAGCACTGCCCAAAACACCCTGTTCCTGGTTCATACGCAGGGGGAGAAAGCTTCTCTTGCGAGCCAGGGATTTGGGTCCGGCGAAGGGTCACGCCTGCTAACCATACACGAGGCTCAGGGGTCGACCTACGACAGCGTCATCATCATCAACACCAAGTCCAGGAGGCTTCAGGTCCACGACAGCATATCCCACGCGGTAGTGGCGTTGTCCAGACATACAGTCAGTTGCGTCTATTACACCGACGACGACGATGACGCCGCAGGCCGCCTTGCTAAGAGGGCGATGGATGCGCCGACTAAAACGGTCGTCAACTACAATCTTCAGACGGCCATGCAGCATCGAGACGTAGTCGTCATAGAGGCCTTGCTCACGCTAGCGAAGTCCCTGGTCAGCAGACATCACCAAAACACCACCTAACAAGTCCCATCCAAAAACTCCACGCTAAACACATACCTAAACCATCACCCTGTCTGTATATTGTAAAGCTGCATGGTGGAGCGAGTAAATCATACTCACCTCAACGTCCTAACGACGGGGTTTCTTTAACCGGAACCGTCGGCCGGGACTGGTTTGCTCGCACTACCATGCATCTTCCCCCGAAAGTGTACCAATAAATATAAGTAAACAAAATAGCAAATAACATAACCAGTGTATCAATAGAAATAAGTAAACAAAATATTTAATAACATAAAGATAAGTAGCAAATAGAAACATAAAATTGTAATGCCAGTGTGTATTTAGTATTTAGTGAGGGATGAACTCACGTAGTCTTAACTTAGTTAAGTAAGCCTAAAAATAATGTTCGACGTAGGAGTCAAACAATTGCAATTTTTTATGAAAAAAAAAAAAAAAACAAACAGAATATAACAAGGTAAAAAAGAGCGCGGACCACACATGTCCGCGGTAGAATATAAATAAAAAAAAAAAAAAAAACTGTTTATTACAGCTGCCATTTGTCATATCATCAACGCAATAGAAGTCTAAATCGATTGAACGGGATGTAAAATGGGATTATTTAAATGTTTAATGTTATCTCAAATATTAGTAGTATTCGTGCCTCGGAAAATACGTTAGACCGTTGGTTCCGGCTGTCATTTGTAGATCCTTGACAGTCATTACTGATAATCAGAAGCCAAAAAGTCTGACACCAGTCTTGTCGTGTTACCCAGTTACTGGGTTGTAATGGTCAGATAGGCAGCCGCTCCGTGTAAAATACTGGTACTATATTATATTTGGTTAGACTGGAAGCTGATCCCAACACACGCATTCATAGTTTAGAAAAGGATAGGCAGATTAATTGTACAATTTCTTTCATAATCTTTAGGTGTGTCATTAGGTAATATTGTGTGTCTTTTAGTCTGCTAAATAAATGTATTTTCTTTCTTATCCTTTCTTTCAATTAGAATGCTGTTCTACCTTCAGAAGTTAACTTTATTTTTTGTTTTCAGCTACGATCGCAGTGATACCTCTACCGGCGACAGCTGATGTGAACCAGAACTTCGCAGGCGTAACCGGTCAAGTCTCCGGATTTGGCAAGAACAGCGATGGTATACATTGTTTCTATTATTTTATAGGTTTACTGACCATTGTAGGTTTGTCGCCATTATATACGTCTACGATACTGACTGAGAGTGGTTTCGATTGCTTATTGGTCCGGTCAAGGAGTTCCTGAGGGGTACCCTTGCATAAATTCCATTGATTTTTGAACCTTGCATAACATTTTTTGCACACATAGAATCGATGAGGATTCTTCCCAATTTCATTATAATAGTATAATAATATCCTAACGTTCATGTAAATTTTCGGCTTTTCATAAATCTATGCAAGGGATAATGTCTATCTTGACCGATTTTATTATATTGGGTGATATTTTCAGTATTTCAGGGGATGAAAATGCGACAAAAATTAGGAAACGACAGAAATGTTATTTCGCAATTTCATAGTGTTTTTTTTTCATATCTACGACTTTCGAAACCTTAATGAAATAAAATTCAATATATTTGACGATCACACGTGGCTTGGATTATAACTAACATTAAAATCTGACCACAGTAAGGAGTAGTGAAGTCATGAAAAATCGATTTTATTTAAATTCAAGGAATATAAAATGTATCCTATGTCCTATTCCAGACTATAATGTATCTCTGTGCCAATATTCATCCAGATCCGTCACGCCGTTAGAGCGTGAAGAATTAAAAAACATTAAAACACACACATACCTACACATACTTTCGCATTTATAATATTAGTGTGATAGTATGAAGTGTGATTAAAAGTTAAAACTTCAACTTTACTAAGCTATATCTATACTTCTATATACTATTTAATATTATATAGAGGAAAGATTTATATTTTTGTATGTAAAGAATAAACTTAAAAACTACTGAACCGATTTCAAAAATTATATCTTCGTTGGGAAGCTACACTATTCCCGGGTGACACAGGCTACTTTTTATCCCTGTATTCAAACGGGAACGGGAACTACGCGAGTGAAAACACGAGGCGTCCGCTGGTGCAATATATAGGAATTAGGCTGACTTAATGCCTTAAGCATTCTATACCATTCAATTGGTTGAACATGACAGGTGCATAAAAAGACAATAAATAATCACTCACTATGATAGTTCATAATTATTTTAGTAATATCAACCAACAAACAGATAATTGACTGTCTTATAAGTCATATTATTATCTGTTTTATTAATATCGCTGTAATAAATATAGATCTTCAATCTAATCTTGTCACTAATTAATTGGTATCCGTGTCTGTTTATTAGGGTTTTCATATTCTTTATTGTACACAAAAAAAAAAAATACAAAAGGAAATCTTATGTACAAAGGCGAGCTTAACCCATAATTGGGTTCTCTGACAGCAAACCTCAGTGCTAAAGAGAAATAGACAAAATTAGGACAGTTAACAAAAGCGAACAACAAATACTAGATAAAAACATTTGAATTCTTACTAACAAAATACACTACACAAATACGTGTACAGCACATAATGCATAAACATTTGTTTTCCGTTTGAGATTAAATATTGCATTATAATTAAGTATGTCCTCTTTTTTCGCGTAATTAATTGCATAATGTTTGAAAACACAAGGTTCTATATTATAAGAACGACATTTTTCCAAAATGCCCAAAAACTATCTTTTAAAAATAACCTTTAACATTTCTACGCTAAATGCGAAAACACTGTACCTTCCCGTGGGTTATCCTGGTTCGAACAAATGGCGTTCTTGTAAAGGGCCGGGACAGACCCGAACAATCCCCTTTGTAGGCCCAACATGTACCCGAACGGGCCCAAACAAAAGGAAATTATCGCCCCCAAGCGAAATTCACGATTTCCAATTAATTTCATAATTTGTAAAGCCTATAAAAATTTTGGGGCAGTGGAAACACCCACAAGTTATTCGGTTTAAATGAATATTTTGAAAATCATTGTGTCTGTGTTTTTAGGTAATAAGGTTGTTTTCTTTTATGAAAATAGATGTGGGTTTTCCTGAAATATCAACGATTAATTAAGGAAAAGTTCCTTAATAATTCCTGTAGTTTATACTTCATATATTTTCAATTATCTCGTTAGTCATGTAATAAATGCTTAGAATGAATATCTAATTGTGGACAATTGAACATATGCCATGTCTTCGCATTTACCGTTTAGGGTTCAGTACCTTAAAAAGACCTTTTTGGGTCACGGGAACCGGACCTCATCTGTGTATCCTTTATTTTATCGATGGAAATTATTTTTTGCCAGGTATTCACAAACTTTTTTGTTTACTTAAAGCATCTTTCATAAAATATGATCTGTAAAGGGACCGCAATACCTAAAACAAATAAACATCATCATCTTTCTTGTTTCAGCTCAAAACAGTTTCCCCACCACCACATCCCTGCACCAGACTGCGGTGCCCATTATCACCAACGCAGTCTGTCAGAACAGCTTCAAAGTGACTATAGCAGCGAGCCATCTCTGCACCGGTGGGACTGGGGGCAAGGGTACCTGTGATGGAGACTCCGGTGGACCTCTGACTGTTCTGCATCGAAATAAGAGAATTTTGGTAAGTTTGTGCTGAATTCTAACGTTGGAACTGTATTTAACTACAACTATATGCAACTTCCTCTAACTCACCATGACAAAGAAAAAACCCTCAATGTCATGATATTATTTCAATAATAATAATTTATAACTGGTTATTTGAATAACGTTGAGGTCAAACTCAAACTCAAATAATTTATTTCAATTAGACCAGAATTGTCAAACAAAACATGAAGCTAGTTGCACATTCGCAAGCGTATGTACATCTCTATGTAGAAGATTGTGCAAGAAATCAACGAACTAGGTCAGACGAAGGTACAAGACAATCTAATGAAGAAAACTACGCAATTATAATTGTCAGAAACCAATTTAGTTAAAGAAGTCGGAAAGACATGGCTAGGTTTCGAAATCTCTCTCTGCTCAGCTGAGCGGGTTTAAATAATATATCAAATGTGGTATACAGTGCGTAATTTTAAAGAGTTAGTAAAAGGTTCAAGATAAGATACATTTCAAACCTAAAATTCATTGAAAATATGTGTAGGTTTAATTTGATTGATGAAGTTTTTCTTTTGAACTTTGAGTAGATTAAAGAAAACTATTTTACAAAAAAAAAAAAATATTTTATTTTCAGGTCGGTGTGGTTTCATTCGGACCCAGCGAAGGTTGCCAAGCTAGCTCTCCATCTGTCTTCACTCGTGTCACAAAATTCCTCCCATGGATAACCTCTCGTCTGTAAACAATAAACGTTGGTGTAATTACTGCATAGTACGTTTTATTATTTAACCCAATTTGGCAGTATGGATTTTAAAGGCTCTCACAGACATGGGTGACGAAACAATGCAACGGTGAAATTTCAATGAAATTATAGGTACTTTTACACATCCCCAACTTTTTGGCAGCCAGCTGAGCCTTTGCCTCAATGTATGGGCCAAAATTGAGAGTCGATGTCAACGAAACACCAAGAAGCTCAAGATGGTCCGTTATCGGCACGGTCATACCACGGAAAGAAGGAGCCGGGTGGAATTGGCTCCTTTTAGAGACAAAAGACACGCCTGGGTTTTAGCAGCATTAAACCTGACCAGATTGGAATCGCCCCATTCGGAGACTGCCTGCAAGGACAGGTTAAAACGCTCTACCATGGCCTCACGGAGAGACCGGATCTGCGGCCCGGTAGCTTGTGCGTTGGACAAGTATCTCTCAGCAACAGTGCTGTCGTCAGCATACCCAAAGGTGCTGGGTTTAAGCAGATCGTTAATGTGCAACAAGAACAATGTTGCTGAGAGTACTGACCCCTGAGGGACCCCGGCATTAATATCCAATTGGTCCAAAGAGCAGCCATCGATAACCACTCGAATAGACCGATCTCTCAGGAAGTCTGCAATCCAATCACACAGACCACCGGGCAAACCGAATGAAAGAAGCTTACCAATGAGGCTTTCGTGCCAGACCCTATCGAAAGCCTTCGAGATGTCGAGGGAGTCGGCAAGCGCTGCCCCGTGTCTCTCGATGGCTTCACTCCATATGTTAATGGCATACGCTAGAAGATCCCCAGTAGACCGATTTTGGCGGAAGCCTAAGGAAGGATATTGTTAGTTTCTAGGTATGCCAGGAGCTTTTTGTTAAGTACACGCTCCATACTCTTACAGAGGATGGACGTTACAGAGATGGGTCTGTAGTTGGCCGGGTCAGTTCGACTGCCCTTTTTGGGCACAGGCTGTAGGTTGGCTTGCTTCCAAGCATTCGGCACTTTTCCAGTCTCATATGAAAGGCGGAATAGGCGTGTCAAGATTGGAGACAGTTCAGGCGCACAGGTTCTAAGAACTATTGCTGGTATTCCGTCAGGGCCGCTAGCCTTGTTTACGTCGAGGTTGCGCAGCAACCTATGGACGTCCTTTTGATGGATGCGAATGTCCGACATACTCGTCTCGCATCCAACAGGAGAAGGAGGGGGCCGCGAATCACCAGGATTCAGACGCGAAGATTCCGCAAAAAGAGATGCAAATAAATTTGCCTTCTCCTCAGCGGAGTGGGCCAACGACCCGTCGGGTTTCAGCAGTGGTGGTAGTGAATAATATAGATAAATGCATAAAAACTTTGTGTTTTTCGTGTTTTTGAAGTCGGTTTATATTTTGTGAAAAGTTTTTATTTTTCTCTTCTTAGTTTTAGTACACCGTTACTAAAAATGAAAAATTACTTTTTTACTTTTTACAAAATAACCATAATAACTCAATTTACAGATTCATGCTGTTTGTCGCTAAGGGGTTGGGTTCATCATAATCATCATCAAATCAGCTGAAAGACGTCCAATGCTGGCCATAGTCCTCACCCCAAGCGTCACCACATTGACCGGTCCCGTGCGTGTCGCAACCAAATGATCCCCACAACCTTGCCAGGTCATTGGTCCACCTGGTAGGAGGCACATTTCTGATTCGATAACGCAAGGAAACGCCGAGCATAGCCCTCTCCATAGCCCTTTGGGTGAATGTAAGCTGTATAATGAGGCCCATTGTAAGCGACTACGTCTCATAGCCATACGTCATCACTGGCACCACACACTTTGATGCAATGAGTTGTCCATTGAGGGTAAAGTGCCAGTAAATATTGCACTCTTTAGGGAACTGCACACTATATATTTAAAGTAAAGCACTTCAGTGATTAAATACATGAGTATTCATACACCAACTAGTTATAATACAGACTTGTTTGCAGATAAGACCAAATACTTATTAATTCTAGGTAAATCAAATCGTCTCGCGGCAATCACCGCCAGAACCAAACTCAAAAAGCTGACGCCCGTTTTTTCCTCGTTCTGTCATATCTTCTAATTTTCAAATTCAAATCTCAATTAAGAAATCAAGACCAGAACGAATAAAAAACGGTTTACAGAGAGGGGCAGTCTTCCGCTGCCCTTATTATAATGTACAACTAGCTTAAGGAAGTTCTAGCCCATGGTACCTATGTTATGTCTATGGCTTAAGAAAATAAAATAGGCAGACAGACGTTAGATTAGATGAAAATATCAGAGTATAAAATATGCCAAGATTTTACAAATTAGCAATATAAATTAAGTTGAAGATACTAAATCAATCAGAGATAACTAAACATATGCTTTTCAGGTGTTAACAGTATCAAAGAATACATAAACATTAGTCACATGAGTTGATACTGTTGTGATATTTGGTTTAAAGAGGTGGAAGAGTATTCAATAAATTATTTGTAAAATATGAGTTAGTAAAAAGATGTTCATTGACAAGAGTGTTTATTTCAAGTAACTAGGCAATACATATAGAAAAAATATAACTATATAAATAAGTCTGCATAACAGAGGTTACTTATCTACAACAGCCGCCCTTAATCGAAGTTGTGCAAGACAAACACACAAACAGAAAACAAAAATAAAATAAAATTAAGTTTCTAGACCTAAGCTAATTGTACATCGTTTGTGTACTATAGGCCCTAGTGGCTTTGTTAGCACTTCAGCAGGCATATCACTAGTTTTCATATATTCTAACATTATTATGTTATCTGATACTTTGAACTCTTCCAGAGCCTCGTGCTGATAACGTGTTGGGATATTTGGTTAAAATAGCTGGAAGAGTATTAAATAAATAATTTGTAAAATATGAGTTAATAAAAAGATGTTCATTGACAAGAGTGTTTAGTGCAACCAGAATCTACGTAAAATACGTCCTTGCTTGAGCGGCCTAAAGCATTGAGAGCTATAAACGTGGTGTTTTCTACTTTCTCCGTATTGCCTTTCTCCTTGTTTCTCAGCGGACAGTTAGGTCTCTTATGACCAGGTACTTTACACTCGTAGCAAACTATTTCCTTCTCCTTGGATTTTGACTTCTTCTTCGCATGAAACGCGAAATCTATAGATATAGCTGCATCTTTAGACATCTCATTCAGCAGTTTTGTCTTTACTAAGTCACTAGTCACGTCAACATTACAGTTTTCTAGAGCCATAATGAGAGGTTCATATTTTGGAGTGAGACCTCCCAAAAGTATAGCAGCAATAGACCTGTCCTCTATGACTACATCAATATCCGCAAGATCCTGTGCGGTTGATAAAACTGCATTGATGTACAGTTCAATATTTCCGAAATCTGACTGACTCAACCTGTACAGTTTTCGCTCTAAAACTAGTCTTCTACCCATTCCCTTATCTTCAAAAGCCCGTTGCAAACATTTCTATGCTTCGGCTGCAGTTTTTGCACATCTAACGTGGGTAATAGCTGCACCGTCAACGGTTAAACATAACTTTGCCAGAGCTTTCTCATCGTTGCGTACCTTGATCGAAGCAGGGGTCGTGTCACCATCTGGATAACCACTAATTGTCACCCACAAGTCCTCGTGTGAAAAGATTCTCATCTTAAACTTCCAGGTAGGATATCCATCTTTATTTCGAAGATAAAAACGTAGAGGGATTCGACTTATTAACACTCGAAGCATTTCTAGTTTCATGTGACATTTCGACTAGTAAAATTTTATAGTCACACAAGAAACTCAACTAATTAGATCACAAATTACATTTTAAACTCTTCCAGAACCTTCGTGTGATAACGTTTAAACTCTTCCAGAGCCTCGTGCTGATAACGTGTTGGGATATTTGGTTTAAAGAGGTGGAAAAGAATTAAATAAATTATTTGTAAAATATGAGTTAGTAGAAAGATGCTCATTGACAAGAGTGTTTATTTCAAGTAACTAGGCAAAACATATAGAAAAATATAACTATCATAATAAGTCTGCATAACAGAGGTTACTTATCTAGAACAGATACAATATCAAAAGATATGAAGATGTGGTTTGTATAGTGTTATAAAACGTAAGTAGACTAAAAGATGTGGAATGAATACCACATCGGGGGGCTGGAAATCGTCAAACCTACGCGCGAGACTTGAAAAAAACTTGTAGATATGGCTAAGAAGTGAGATGCGCCTATAGTTCTTCAGCCGGGCATTGTCGCCTTTCATGAAGAAGATTACCATCACACCCCTGCGCCGTGCCTGTGGTGTTTTGCTCTCGAGTATGACGGAATCAAACAGCTTCTGAAGGGTCTTAAGGACCGGGGTTTTGGACATGGATCTGTGCTGTACGGAGCGTGGACTTCATCAGTTGAGACCTTTCAAGCTTAATATTAATGTTCAATGTGCCTCTTACCATGCGGTGAAAGCGCCCGGTTTTCACCGAATTGATCACAGAAACATCATTGAACATTTGCTTCTTGGTTGACATAATGCAGTCGATCTCATGTTTTGTTGCACCATTGGGCTCTGCCAGGTCCAGTTCCTGTGTTGACGCTCTTTGAAGAAGGAGTACATCGAATAGGGTCCTCCTTCTCCATAAAACTGGCCAGTAGGTGACCCCGGTGGTTCCGACGTCTATTTCCATATTGGCCCCACTTGCAGCTCATCCTCGTCTCGTTTGTCCAGTTTTGCGTTGAATTCCACCATGACAACGGTGAAGTGAGTTTTGAAACCATTCATGGCTCTGGAGATACCCTCATACATGGTCTGGAACTCGTCGTCGGGGTGTGCTGAAGTTGCGGCGTAGACATGTATGACCTTCAGCGAATGGCTTGAGGATATTCTGAGTATAAGGTACGCCACCCTGGTCGACACACTCTTGATCTTCACCACGTTGTTCACAAGGGACTTGTGGACGATAAACCCGACACCACCCTGAGCCAGCCGGTCACTCTCTTGGAAATAGAGCAGGTTACCGGATTTGAGGATTACCGAGTCCTGTCCCTCTCTTCGGACTTCAGATAGCCCTATAATACTCCATCGTAACCTGCTCAGTTCTTCCTCGAGTTCGGCTATCTTCTCGTCGGTCCGAAGTGTTCGCGTGTTCCTGGTCCAGTCGTCGGTGTTTATTGGGGTAGCCGGGTCCACTCCGGGGATTCTTCGCAACCCTTGCCACGCCATCGCCTCGACCGCTACCGTAGTCGAGGGTAGACGGGCTGCCGGGCACTCGGGGCCGTTTTTTCTTGGTGCTTTTCATTTTGGTTTGGGGGGTTTGCCGTAATCGCTACGCTTGGCAGGCAGGTCGGCGATCGCAGTTTTTCTTAAAAAGCACAGAGAACGCTGCTGCCCACTCTCTGGTGTTTCCCTTAGTCGCCTCTTAGGACTCCCACGGGAAGATATGGGATGTTGAAATTTTTTACGTCCGCCACCATACGGTACCACCATAGGTGTTCGGTTGAATGCTCCATATCTTGAAAACTGCTGAACCAATTTCGATTAAACTTACCCAATTCCCTTAGTTGAGAGATACTCAATCCAACAAAAATGAATCATCACAATTTGATAAGTAGTTTCGGTAAAATGCGTGGACAAAGATACAACAAGAAAGGAAGAAAAGGGTAAGTATAAAAAAAACAAGCCAAGTGCGAGTCGGACTCGCGCACGAAGGCTTCCGTACCATTATCGCAAAAAACAGCAAAAATATCATGTTTGTTGTATGGGTGACCCCCTTAAATATTTATTTTATTCTGTTTTTAGTATTTGTTATTATAGCGGCAACAGAAATACATCATCTGTGAAAATTTCAACTGTCTAGCTGTCACGGTTCATGAGATACAGCCTGGTGACAGACAGACAGACGGCCCGCGGAGTCTTAGTAATAGGGTCCCGTTTTTACCCTTTGGGTACGGAACACTAAAAACTGTAGGTTAGATTTATTCAGGGAGATAAATACTTGCTTATATTTATTTTATATAATTATTGCTTATTATTAGTTGCTGGGATTATTTTATTATTAATTATTACTTATATGGTGTACATAATAAAGAGTATTCTATTCTATTCTATTCTATGTACATTTTATTAAATACCTATATTATCCAATTAAAAAAAAAATAATTACTCAACCTAAAAATAAACTTGTCTAAAATATGGCATCGAAAAACTCCTCCACATCGTTGTCCACTAGAGGTAATGTGCCCAAAAGACTGGCAGCATTGCTTCGTTGTATGGCAATGATAATCCTCTGACCAAGGTAAAAGCCAGCCCTTGGTTCACGTGAAGTGTCATCTAGCCGTTTACGCAAATCTTCGAATAATGCGTGAACACTCGGACCCCACGGACCAAGAGTTTCAACCCCAAACGGCTCGAAAATATAACTTCCGATGAGTTATTATTTTTCCGCCGCTTGAGGTTCTCTGCAGCCGCAGTGGCAGTGCCAGCACAGCAAGACGAGCTAGGAAGATGGGATGGAGCAAGAGTATCTACACAAGTAGCGTCCCACACTAAAGGCCTACCCGTCTTTCATGGAAACAAAGACATGCCGTCCGGTCTTTTGCTATCGTCACGTGCCAGGCCATGGGGTTCTAATACAACCCACATTGTTAGGGTTGGGTTCCCAAAGGGTAAATACGGAACTCTACTACGAAGACTCCACGGTCCATCTGTCTGTCTGTCTGTCACCAGGCTGTATTTCATGAACCGTGATAGTTACACAGTTGAGATTTTCACAGATGATGTTTTTCTGTTGACGCTTTAACAAAAAACAGAATAAAATTAATATTTACGTGGGACACTCAGAAAGTTTTGCGAAACTAAAAAAAATTGTTCTATACGTACATATATTTTTATTAAATCTTTTCAAAGTACTTTCCACCAGCCTTTATACAAAGATTCATGCGCCTAAACCAGTTTTCAAAACACTTTTTCCAGTCCGCCGCAGACACCTCGTTTACAGCCTGCTCGAACGCAGCCAGCGCATCTTCCGGCGACGAAAATTGTATCCCTTTGAGCTGATTTTTTATTTTTGGGAATAAAAAGAAGTCACACGGTGCTAGATCAGGGCTGTAAGGAGGGTGACCCAGGAGTTTGACTGGCGTGCTGTCCAGGAAGTCCCTCGTTTTGAGTGCGGTGTGCGCAGGTGCATTGTCGTGGTGGAGCAGTAGCCCGCGGAGCCCTGTGTTTGGTCGCTTGTTGCTTATAACAGAGAAAACTTCTGGCAAACATTTGGTAGTATACCATTCGGCATTAATGCTTCTTTGATCCCGTAAGGGAATTGATACCAAGTGGCCAGTCAAATTAAAAAAGCTAGCGATCAAAATCTTACCCCCGCTTCTAGATCGCTTCACTTTGGTAGGCGTTGGCTCATTTTGAAACACCCAAACAGTCGACTGGCGCTTGGTTTCTGGGTCGTATTGATAAATCCAGGACTCATCACCTGTAACGATGTCGTAAACACGCCGAGACGAGCCTGCTTCAAATTTGTTAAGCATATCACGGCACCATTCCAAATTTACTGTTCATAGGATTGTTTATTTGTTTTTTGTAATTTGATTGTTGGTTTTTATTGTGTTTAACTAATAAAGCATTATTCCACCCGGGCCTGCTTCTGAGCATCGGTGAGGTTGTGCGGCACCCAGCGTGATACTATCCTCCTCACGCGAAGATGGCTGTGTAGAATCTCGTGAACGTTTCCCGATCCAATCTTCAATATGTGTTGAATCTCCTGATATGTAATTCGCCTATTGTCTTGGATTAAATTTTTCACTGCTAGCACGTTTTCTTCGGTAACAGCCGTCAAAGGGCGACCGCTTCTTTCGTCATCCCCCAAAGTTGGTCGACCGCGCTTGAATTCGTTATACCAACGATACACGGTTGCCTTGGAAGGGCCTTCATCCATGAATGCCATTTGAAGTCTATCGTACGATTCATCCGGTTTCAGGCGACACTTGAAATCGTATAAAATCATAGCTCTAAAATGTTCCCGGCGCAGATCCATATTTCAGTGAGACACAATACTTTGAATTAACTCGCAAAAAATGTGGAGGGAAATTTTGAAATTGGAACTTACTTATTTTTACTTATAAATAATCATATTTTCGAAAAACATTATAACTGGCCAGTCTCCCATATATAAAAACTTTTTTTCGCAATACTTTCTGAGGGGCCTGGTATATCAGATATTTTGTATAATAAAATAAATAATTTTCATAATATCTAATATTTAGTAGGAACATTATATTTACATAAAAGTCAGTCAGAAACAGAAAGATAATCATGCGTCATTTTGACTTAGGCTGTAGTTATATTTCAAAATCTGTGCGGTGCGGTGCGGGTGGTAGCTCTCTGCGACGAATGAGATGTCATAAACGTGGCTCTCCACGGATTCCCGGTATTTACGAAGAGAGAGCAATATATCGAAAAGGCATGCGTCAATTTTACGCAGACTATCTTTCTATGGCTAGACAGGTGTCATTTGATGTAAGCGATGGCGTTGTAGAAATGCCAAAATGTAAGAGATTAATCACGTGACTTTGATAGCGATTGAAAATTCCATACATTTTTTTAATCGCTATCACTGAGATGAAAGAATGTTACTTGTATAGACCCTAAGGAATTAGTCGCTTCTGAAGATTATCAAAGCTATTGTTATGCCAGTGGAAAAGAGAGACGGAGCTATGCAGGACAAGTAGGAAGGCTTTTTTATGGTATGCGTCGTAGTCTTGACGCAGAACGTCAATTATGCAAAATGCAGACGTCAAAAATTTTAGTCACTTTCACTTATACTCACTTTCGCAAAACGTCTTTTTCGCACTACGTCAATTGACATTATGCAAAAATTACCAATCTTTTTACGATGACATTTTAATAAAGTGACGTTCTGCAAGACCTGCGTCGTGCCTGGCCCAAATCAGCTGTTTTTCTAGTTACCTATATTTATATTCTTGGGAACCCGTGGTGTGTCCTAATATGATAGATTACCTAAAAAAATTGGATTGTTCCTGTAACTTATGTATGTATTATCCTTTTCATGTAGATAATCCAGCTGATAATCAGGCTGTGTTCCCAATTACAACCAAATCTGTATCGAGATTGAGGTGGAAACAATTTTAATAATATTGATAGGATTATTTTTCGTCTACCGCATATATTTGTACCCTTTCTTAAAACATATAATAAATGATAGAACAACTAAAAGGCATAAAACCTCAAAAAAATCTCACAAACCAAAATTGCCGTCTATAAATCAGAATCCCAAAGAACAAACGAAGCTCTCCGACGAATAAAACAAAAGGAATTTTAGACACATTCACGGAATTTCAGCGCCATGATTTACAAATCTTGAACATATTCCTTACTATATAAGGCGACCCTATTCCAACCCCCTTTTATCTAACAGTCCTCCAGGGTGGATTTACAGTGGTTTGAATAAAATATACTTTTTGTAGAAAATATGAGAAAGGATGGAAAACATTGAAAGGACGGGGATGGGCTATACAATGACTATCTGAGATAACAGAGGGTTACTTTTAACCTAGATACAAGTTTATTACATAGTGGACATCGTGATGTGAGAAAAAATAAATAAGGCTTTTTGGTTCTGTTGTGAATAATATGTTATTGCAGTGCAGAAAAATATGTTATTTAATTACATTACATTGGAATCTATAGTTAGGGTCTGTTCGAGGATTTTTTGGTTCGTGGTCTAAATTGAACAAAATTTTGCCATTTTGTTTTTCATACAATTTCCACAGACAATGTATCAATTGATTACCAAAGATCTTCGCAAAGAACTATTCAAAACTTCATTTACATAGCTACTATCCACATTCAATGAAACCTCTACCAATGTTCAAGCAAAAACAATTATCAGAACTATGAAGAAATTATCTTATTTAACAAAACAATTATTACATTTTAACCTCGGACTCATTCTGTCAAAAATACTTCTAATTTCCCTGCATATTGACAAGTTTTCGACAGCCGAGTGACTGTCGTAGAGTGAATTTAAACGTTTTTAAGTAAACATTAAATTTGTATTGACCCCCACACACGAGTATCATAATTAAAAAACATTTTTGCAAAAAAATACTACCGACTTCCAAATGAAAAACTACAAAGTGAAAAATAACTTAACTTTTGGAAGTCGGTGTCTTTCGTAGGAACCATTTTTTTGCGATATGGACACCGACTTCCAAAAGTTAAGTTATTTTTCACTTTGTAGTTTTTCATTTGGAAGTCGGTAGTATTTTTTTGCAAAAATGTTTTTTATTTTTCGCTTTTTAGTTTTACCTACCTAATAGCAAGTTGTTTATTAAGGTCCCTATAACTCCAGAATAGATTAACCGAATAACATGAAACTTGAACATAACCGTTGAAATGAGAGATCTGCGTACCCCTTTAGAGCGTACTGGCGTGATGTTATTTTATGAAATGGTATAAACAACAAACAGACATGCGATTGCAGCAATCCCGAGAGTTTTGCCGTTATTTATTGAAGAGTTCTGTTGTGTATCTCCGAAGTTCTACATCAGACGTTCACCAAATTAAAATGGGACCAATTTCGAAACATACTCTTTCAAACAAAAAAAGAATTTTCAAAATCGGTCCACAATTGACGGAGAAATCGGTGAACATACATAAAAAAAAAAAAAAAAAAAAAAAAAACATACAAGAAGTCGAACATAGAACCTCCTCCTTTTTTGTAAGTCGGTTAAAAACATCTACTAAAATACTATTTAACTAAAGGTCACCTCAACTATTTGATCGTTTTCTACTAAGGTAACTTATATCTATTTTAGACTAAGGTATGTAGGAAATATCTTTAGTTATTTGATTAAAACTCGATCCACTTCAAAGGAATGAATATGGTAATATTAACTTAACTGTAATAAACCGGTATTTTAGACCTACTTCTCGAATAGTTCCCTAGAGGAAGATTAATATACTTTGAGCCTATGTTTTAGTGCGGCAATATACCTGAAAATGAAAACAGATGATTCCTTTTGTATTATAATTATTTATCTTTACATACACATACATAAACTCACATCTTTTTCCCAAGGGGTAGGCAGAAACTACAGAACGCCTATTATGACCCGTACATACGTAAACCACTTTTACTTCGTTTGCTTTTTTACATCTGCATCATCATCATGCACGCACACCGGTTATGAGTTTAACGCATGTATAAAACAAAGTATTTGGTTACCCTTCTCCGTATAGACACATTAATTTTAAAATTACGCGCCATTTTCTGACAGCTGTCATAGTATTGCCAGCACAAAAAATAATGAGCAATGAAAATGTTGGCAACATGATAAATTGTATGTCCTAAGGTGGGTTGTTGAACTCTGCCTTTTCTCCCATATTCATTTTTCCAAAAGTGCGTCATACTCATAACCCACGGATAATATTAAACGGATTCAAAGAATAATAAAGACTGTATATTGGTTATAAAAGCTTATTGGCTATTAAGCTGACTACGACTATTCTGCCAGGGTCATATTTTGATTTATAACCCCTTTGTTTTTTCGTTACCATTGCCAAAAATGGAAAAGATCAATAATAATCATAAATTCGGTCCATTCCAAAATCAACCTACTTATTTTGAAAAAAGAATAACTATTCTTTTGGCACGCACTTCAAATAATAACAGCCAAATTCAAAAATCTTTCGTTTCATTTTTATTTGTTCTATTTAAACTTACTTACTTCAGAATACATTGGACATTCGTAGCCCAAACTGTAGTACTGCGCAACGAAACTTCTTCAAAATCAAGGAACATTCTAGATTCTACAACTTTCCGCAGAGTTCCTCGCAATTAGTGGCTACAGTCTAGAACTCTAGACCGAAGCAATGAAAACTTGAACGATGCACCTCTGACGTCAGTTATGAATGACGTCATTAGAGTCCATTTAGAAAGCTGCGGCTGCCTGATTATTTTTGTTTTTATATTTTTCTGTTCATATCTATGACCAGGTTTTTTATTTGTAAGAATGAAATAGCAAAAATCTTGGTGTCTCATTAAGACGACTACTAACGCCAACGACCTTGAGGAAACAAAACGCGCCCACGTTTCACACCCGCGCGACCCAAAATTTTGTAGTTTTTTGTAGTTTCCTTATTATTTTATGACTTTAAAAAAAAAAGCTTCAGATGAAAATGTAGATAATTAAATTGTCTTTGAGATGGTGTCAATTTCATTAAAATGCACCCAGCGGTTTTGGTGCAACTGTCGTGTTTTTTTCCGTTTTAGACATATCTTTACAAATTAATTACACTATGTTATACGCATAAAACTCAAAATGTTTTAGATCAAATTATTAAGAAAATGGTCTAATATAAGATATATTTTTTTCAAAAAATTGCAATTAGTCATTTTGACGTGATTATCATTTTAAAATAAGCTACTCAAGGGAATCGGTGCCTTAATGTATTTGTTTATTCGTTTATCCTCGCACTGGAACGCCTTACAACAATTACACCAATGGAGCACAAACTCCTTACCCACTATAAGTCCAAGTGTCCTGTTATGATAGTTGGTTCAATGCATGCACTCTCCAAAGGGGTAAGGTACTACACCGATATTTCGTGGGTTATGAACTAACAATAAGTTCCACTAACAGTTAACAATAATAATAATAATTTTACTGATGAAATTCTTGTATGTTTTCAATCTTTGAACATATTTTTTATTTAAAACGTACATTCACCACAACCAAAGCACTTTCCAAATTTTACAATCGCATGTTCCCGTCATTAAACTGATAAGGGCAAAAAATTGGCCCTTTTCACCTTCTACAATGACGCCATTTTTCAGAGGCAACCCTGACACACCTGCGAACGGTCTCTTTGACCCAAACCTTCAATGGGAACATTGGGAACCCTCCGGATGACCCGTCATCGAGATACCCTTGTTATACCTACGATGGTCGTTTAGACCCAAGAGGTATTGTATATTAAAGCTTCGTAAAAAGTTTAAATAGCCATTTAGATAGTTACACCGCTCTATCGGGAAGTATTATGAGTATCCTATCCGGCCTTTTGTAATGGAATAAAAATCCGGCCAAGTACGTGTCGGGCTTCGCATATTTAGGGTTCCGTACCAAACCGCAAAATCAAGTTTGTTGTAATTGGAAAAATAAGGGAACCTCAATGAAAATATCTGATTTATCAATATATTGGTTTATTAACAATTGAAATAGTAATGATAATATTATCACCCAATTTCAGGTTCTTAGGTTAGTGGGAAATTAAAAAAAGGCTTCAGAACAAAATTTCGTAAGAAAAGCGGATTTTGGTGACTCCTCATTCCATTGTTTTCTAATATTATTAAAACAAAAATACAGTATTTATCTACCTAACGAACTCTTAACAACGATACCCCACTCAATGGGGTAGATCGATATATTTTATCGAGTCCCGATTTTGCTGTATGCGAGCCCCCCTTAAAAAACATTTTTAAATATTTTTTGATGGCTTCGGGTCATCGAGATACTTACACTGTGAAAATTGAAATACCTATACCTTTTGGCTGTAAAACCTGTGTGACAGACGACGGACAGACAGACAGACACGTGAATGACAGCAATAGGGCTCCGTTTGGACCCTTCGGGTACGGAACCCTAAAAATTAATTCCCTAAAAATTTCCTGACGTTTGTTTGGGCCTCATCGGGTCTTAATTGCTAATACGGGCGCACCCATTTTGTCACAAATGTCACATTTTGACAGATGATTTAGAAAAATTTATCACTTTTGTCTGGAGGTGGTGATAAAATTTTACAGTTGAAAATAAATATATTTGCCTTCTAATTACTGCACCAAATGGCAATAAATTCATGTTGTGTGTATGGTGATCAATGCTTATTAATTAATTGAAATGTTACAGGATTATTAATTAATTTTATATTATTACTTTTTCATAATTGTATTTTTTTTTTATTGTTGCTCTTATTTTTTTTTATTTTTTTATTATTATTTGCTTTTATACCATATTCTTCTTACTTTCTACATTTTTAAATGTTTCTTAAATAAAATCCCCAAAAAACATTTAAAATATAAAAAATAGGGGCCCACCGGTATTGGTCCAAGCTATTATATGTTTTAGTAATTATTAAAATTGTCACAATAATTATATCTTTCTAACAAACACTTAATATGTTATTAAACAAACAAAGGAAAATAAAGTGTGCATAAGTCTATGGTCGTGGGTCAAATATTAATTTATTCCCAACAAAATTAAAAAGTTGTTTAGCTGTATGAACGGCATACTTTTTTACGTATTATTTTATTTGGTCGTCTATTCAAATTATATCGCATTATGAAGTCAACAACAAGAAAAGCAAGTCGCGACTGCAAACTATGTCACATGGTTGTCCCGTGCTAGCATTTAAGACAAATTGTAAGACATGACATACTTTATCATAACTTGTCATGACGTAGTTCAAGTCGAAAACCAAGCAATTTAAAAAAAATAAAAAAAAACATTATTCATGTTGGAATGCTGCTAACATGGGGGTAGCAAAGGGGGGGGGGCTAAATTTTGGTTATTTTTTGCCCAGGATGTACCGTTTTCGAGATATCATTTTGGAAATATATAGGGTTTTATGCAAAATAAAATAAGATACGGAGGCCCATAATTCGGCAACAGTGCGTCGTAGGGCTATGCTTCTCAGAACATAAATGGTTTTTATGGCCAAGGTTAAACCGAAACTGCAATAAAATTGGAAAATTTCCGAAAAAGAATAAATAAACGTCAAGAAGTTATGCCACAAGTCAAGAAAATCACTCACGCCGCCGTGCTAGCATTTAAGACAAAATAAGTTTATCGCCCAAACTGTGATTAAAAGTGTGACTTAAGCGATGTCACAGTAGGCCATGCTCGCCGGGCAGCAGTATACACGAGCCAGTCTGGCAGTCTTTGTTACAATTTTTTTTTCAATCAGTGCGTCTGTGCATCACAATCCGCGCGGATCAACCGAACGAGTCGGTCGATACATATTTGCAGAACATGTACCGCGTGGTAAACTGCGGTACAAGATCTAGCACACGGGACGGAGCACGCCGCGCTGTGCCACGCGGTAGCGCACGGTAATGTAGACGATAAACACTATTTGGTCTGAGCTTGTACCGCGCGGTTAGTATTTCCGCGTAACATAGCCTAAATGTTGCTTGGTATGTTCCTTGACGTTGTTCATAGGTCGTTTTGCGAATCGGACGTTTTGGTACGGAGTCGTTGAAAAGACTTGATTGATGATTAGATTTTAATCTATTTCAAATAATCAGTCAAGTATTCGACACCTAATAAGTAGGAAAATTCGTTTGCACACACACACAAACAACCACTCACTTTAAACTCATAACCCTTTGCCATTTCACCGTGGACAAAACATATAACTATCGTCATGATACTCGTATTAGGGATGTACCATAGGCTATCAAGCCGGAGGCGGCAGCGGAGGCGGGAATGGAAGAAAAAGAAACAAGTTTAAATAAATGTATTTATTATCTACTTATAAAATATATTAGTAATCAAAATTTAAAAGATGCAGGTTATATTTTACAAATAACAGTTCTGAGGTCTTATCCTCTTCTGGATTATTGACTAGCGATTCATAATTTAAACCGGATTCACCAATCATCTGCTCATTTGGTATAGAACCTGGCGGTGGTGACAAATAAGTGCGCACTATAGGAGCAAATACTTGAAATTTCGTGTTATATCTCCACCACATTAAAGGGTCTTCGTTAAGTGGAAGCATAGTTTCTTTATTATATTCCTTTATTAATGATTTCCATTTTCTGAGTTGTATTTTGGTGTCTGCAGTGTCACTTTCTACATCGTCTTCATCGTCACTGCTGTTTTTATATGAGACCCCTTGTTTAGATTTTACACTTCGCGTTGGCTGGCGAGAGCTTGTGCTTGGTTTCTCATCTTCTGGTTTATTTTCTATTCTAGGTCTTTTAGGAGCAGAAGCCTCGTCTTCATCATCTCCACTTTCAGACTCAACACTCAAGTCATGCAGTGATAACAAGCGTAATATTTCAGATTGAAGCTGGTTCTTAGTAACTTCATTAAAAAACTTCAACTTATATCTTGGGTCCAGGTATGTAGCCAGCGAATACAGTATATTGCTGGAAAGGTCACCGAATTTCGAGTTGATGTCTTCGATCAGTTCATTAATCATGTTTCTGAAACACAGATTGGTGTCTGCTTTTTCTTGTTCTACCTCCAAGGTATGCTTCAATGCATCTATCATTGGGATAACTGATGATATGCAAGCTTTTTTATCGCTAAGTTTTTTCGTTATTTCTTCGAAAGGTTTCAGTATAGCCACTAATTTGTTAAGATTCCACCACTCTTTAGCGGAAAATTGTGGAATATTGTGATTGCTGGCATATAGGCAGATTGAATCTTTGATCTTCAATAGTCGTTCGATCATATAGAAAGTGCTGTTCCAGCTAAAATGAAAGAGGAAATGAAAATATTTTATGCTGCCCACGCTCTACACATTATTATAAAATAAGAGATACATATAAATTAATAACTTACTACACAAGGTTTACTGGATATGTTACCGTAAAATACCGAACTACGGTAACCGACTAGGATTTACCGGTAAAACCTAAGATTTACCAGGTTTTACTAGTAAAAGTCCAAAATGTTCTATGATAAAATCGAAAATTTCTTGCTTTTACCAGAAATCGCACGGTAAATTTTAGGATTAACCTCAGAGCTTGGCAAGAGTTGATATATTGTAATGCCTTCGATACTCTTTAAAACGAAACAATAAATACAATTAAGGACCTGTTGATTAGCTTCATAAAAGTAGGAATGATGATGTGATATCGAATCGTATCTATTTCCTTCATTTTTTTTTCTCACCTACAATATTATAAAACTGATCAAAATAGACGATCATCATCATTTCAACCGAACGATGTCTACATGTGGAATCGTCTCATCGATTAAGTTCGCCTATGTGCATAAAGATTTAATAAATACATAAATTATCCCAAATAATAACAAGCTACAATAATAGCTTACTAACCGATTATATAATTGATCTTATCATTTCGCCAAATTCTGGCATTATTAATTTTTTACAGTAAAAATACAAAATGATTTTAAAACATTTTCGAATGCTTAAATCATGTAGGTATTTTAATATTTGTCATCATTTTGTTGGGTCTTAAAAAAAACAACATTTACCAGTCTCTCTCAGCTGACAAAAGCAATGTTTCAACGATAAATCCTTGGTTTCACCATAGGGGCTTTTACAGTAACAGCTAAACGAGATAATAAACGAATAAAACACATACCGGGTGAAACAGTCCTGAATAACCTGAAGAGCAGGTTTATTTAACTGTTCTGTTTGAATTTGATTCAGTTCATCTTGAGCTATTTGAGAGTACTTAAAGTGACCCGTTATCCTTTTACATTTTTCAATTAAGTTGTTTACTTGTTGGTTTTCTAGAGCAGAACGAATACACAGTTGTAATTGGTTGACTGTGCAATTCACTTCAGATATTTTGCTAGCCTGATGCATTGCTCTGACCCTATTTGATCCTCCATCACGAATAAAGCAATGCAGCTGTTCGTCCTGAATCTCCCACTCCAGCAACATCATTCTGAAATTGTGACAGATCACATCACCGGTATTGCGGCTATAAGGTGAGCAACATTTCAAAAGAACTTGCATTCGTGTGAAATCTTCAGTAATTCCATGTGCCGTTAAGCCAAAAAGCGACACACTAGCAAGTGGTTCAGAGCATATATCGGTTGTGAATGATAGTTTAGGAATTTTTTTGAGCATTTCTCCGACTTTTCTTGCCATTTTCGGATATATTTCCTCACAAATGTGGTCAGCGAAAAATTTTGGTCCTCTTATCTGGTAATTTGGCATCACCATTTGCATTACGCGTTGAAAACCGATGCCTTCAACAAAATTGAATGGAAGATTCTGTAGTGCAATCATTTCTCCGATCAAATCGTCCATTTTTTTTGATACAGCGTGTGATGTTTCCCACATTTGACTTCTTTTTGATGTTTCTTGTTTGGCCTTCTGATTTGATGTCACTGTCACAGGTAATTCATTTTCTACAATCTCTTGTTGTTCTTCCATTTCCCAAAGTTCTTCATATTTTTCTTTATGCATAGCTTTCAAATGTGCCTTCAATGCTGATGTTGATCGGCCTTTTCTTGAATAGTTTTTATAACAGACTTTGCATCTAGATAAATTTTCGTCGATTTCATCAAAATACTGCCAAACATTACTTGTTTTCGTCTTACCTGTGTGCTGTGATGGTGTCACTGTAGATGCTGACGGTATCTCATCCACTTCCACTTCTATTTCTACATGTTCTTCCACTTCCACATATAGTTCGTCATATTTTTCTCTATGCATAGATCTCAAATGCCCTCTCAGTGAAGAG
Source organism: Orthosia gothica (assembly GCA_949775005.1). Lineage (NCBI taxonomy): Eukaryota > Metazoa > Arthropoda > Insecta > Lepidoptera > Noctuidae > Orthosia > Orthosia gothica. The sequence goes on along the minus strand of OX459038.1, from coordinate 32,049,973 downwards.
GTAGTCCGTCCTTTTCTTGAATAGTTATTGAAACAGACTTTGCATTTTGCAGTATCTTCGTCTACTTCTTCAAAATACTGCCATATATCACTTCTTTTCTGCCTGGTTGATGGTTGAGATGGTGTCACTGTAGATGGCGTCTTCACAACTGTCTCTCGTTGTTCTTCCAATTTACAAAACTCCTCATATTGTTCTTTATGCATAGCCTTCAAATGGCATTTCAATGGAGTTGTAGACCGGCCTTTATTTGAGTAGTTTTTGAAGCAAATTTTGCATTTTACGTAATTCTCACCTGCTTCTACAAAATAATTCCAAATATCACTTGTTTTCGGCTTCATTACGCGATTTGATTAAGTAAAAACTATTTATAAAGTTACAAATTCACTGCGCGACTCAACTACACGACATTGAGAGAGCCGACGCCGAGTGAACGGTTATGTCCCCTCCCGCCCGCTACCCGCAACCCCCACTCGGATGTCTCGTTCACGCACGCGCAGTGGCGAGTGATAGCGGGTGGCATCGCGTGCGATTATAAGCCGTAAACTGACCTCCGTTAGGTACAACTTCGTTGATATCTGTCGGTAGGTACGTATACGAAGGCGGAGGTCGATAACTTGCGGATGTTCCGCATTAGCGCAGGCGGACTCGTGCTCCCGTTACAACCTTGCTCAGAATAATAAACATTCATTCATTCTCAAACTAAACACAAGTAACGCGGGCTTTGATTTTTATTTATTTAAGACTTCTATGAATCAAGATCTGATATCGGTATTTGCAATGATTTCAGATTTAGAATTGTCACCAATAATCTATTTACCTACTTAAAGAAATTATATTTATTTGTAACACCACGCCTTTATTTCTTGAAGGTATCGCTAGAGATGGCTGTTAAACAATATGTGCGTATCAGAACACCTTCTATAAGGTCTATGATTTTACAAGTAATTTTATTAACTGGCTTGTTTCGTATATGTACCTAGTTTTAGTCTGATGATGCAGTCATAAGTACCTCTCAACCATACAAGATTGCATTATTGTGTTATTATTGTAATATTTAGTACCTATGTTAGTTTAAAAGAAGCTCATATAATTATTTTTAGCCCACTTCGCAAAAAGGAGGAGGTTATTAATTCGACTGTATTTTTTTTTTGTTATGTGTGTTACCTCAGAACTTTTTATTGGGTGAACCGATTTTGATGATTCTTTTTGTATTTGATCGCTGGTGCTTGTAATGTGGTCCCGTTTAATTTTTATCAAGATCAGATGAAGAACTTCGGAGATACACATCAGAACACTTCAGTAAATGACGGCAAATCACTCGGGATAGCTGCAATCGCATGTCTGTTTATTGTTTACACCATTTCATAACACAACATCACACTAGTACGCTCTAAAGGGGTACGCAGGTGTGAACAGTTCACCCTGGTATACTATCATTCCACAATTTTGTTTAAGTTTCATGTTATAGGGTTAATATATTCAGCGACTTTGGGCTTTATAGGTATAGAACTGGTCCATTATGTACCACAACTAAAAAGTCAAAAATATAAAATATTTTTTACAAAAATTACAACCGACTTTCAAACAAAAACACTACAAAGTGAAAAATAACTTCAATCTCGGCAGTCGGTGTCAAAAACGTAGAAATGAAAAAAGGAACACCGACTTCCGCAATTGAAGTTATTTTTCACTTTGTAGTGTTTTTGTTTGGAAGTCGGTTGTAATTTTTCTATCAAGTAGACATGAATTCATACTTCACACATCATGCTATTGAGAAATTCCTGTAGAAATAAAAAACAATACATTCTTTGCTTTGCCTTTTAAAATTGAAGTATACATACCGTTACAAACACAAAAGAAAATTTGATTCTTAACTCTGCATCCTAGGTCCCGCATGATAAGCCAGGTTACGATACATACATTTATTCAGCGAGCACCACAAGTCCCATTAATGAAATATTCATACATTGCCCCGGCTACAGCAATTACTAACGACTTATAATCAATCTCTGTCGCGCTTGAACTGCTATTGTGGAATCTTTGTGACTTTTATCTGTAACCTAGAATTTGTGAAGTAAGCCCTAGTCCTGTACGTTCTATTTGGTCAATAAAAAAATAACAAACCGGTAAATAGATGTGGTCAGTGTGTTTCCTTGGAGCTTTGTGCACATGTGCAGTCTGTGGGCCTGTGGGCCAGATATACGCAAAGATTGTACAACGATTGCCGCGTTCAGTATAAATAACGCATTTAGGATGCTGGTGAGGGTGACGCTACCCGGCTTCTGGAATGTTTTCAGTTGCGCATGTAGATTGCTTTTACACAGCCATGCGTAAAAGATACGCTTCTCTGGTGCACAGGGTACGGGACGGCCCAGTATCTATGCATGATTTCAAGTCGCCTAGACTGTTTTTACGTGTGCCATCTTACATGAACTAATGCAACCGTGATCCACTGTTATTTGTTGTTTTGTTTGTTTTTTCCAGTGCTTTACTAACATAGTTGTAAGTCTTTTATAAGTCTATCGTGCCATTTTGAATAAAGATGATTCTAGCCTGTTCTATTATTTTAACTGTGTCAAATAAATATAAACATTTCTTTCTTTTTTTCTATGCAAAAGGCTTTCGAAGAGATCTCTAAATGGGCAATGGTTTAGCAAACAGGCCGCAGGCGGAATACGGCAAACAGACTGATATCGAAGAGGAAATACACGGGCCAATTTATCGAACGATCGGCTATAAGAATTAACACTGCATAAAGTTGGATAGAACTTGCAAGTTTTGCGTCACAATTGTACAGCACTATAGGTACCTACCAGGTATTTTGGAATGAGGTTTAGAAGAATATTGTAATGTCAATAATCTTGATTACTAAGGGTCGGTTTCTGAATTGAGGGAACGCATCGAACCCTACTTTAGAGCCCAGATTTTAATGCTAAAAACTAGAGTTTGACAAAAACTCAAGTTTTAATTCATAATTCATAAATCGAGGTAAGCGGTGGGGCAATATATTGTCAGTTTAAAATGTATCAGTGTCACACTAGTATTTTTTTTCCTTATAGGTACTTGTGGCATTAAAACAAATCCTTGGAGGAGCTCCTGGCAAAATAATCTTCAAAGTTAAGCAACACTTGCCAAAGTTGGTCAGTGGATATGTGACATTCCTTCACCCTTATCTTATTGAATCTCCTCCATACATCAGAAAGAACGTTAAGCCGTTGGTTCCGGCTGTCATTTGAAGATCTTTGACATGTTGTTACGGATAGTCAGAAGCCAGGCAATCTGTCACCAGTGTTGCAAAGGGTTACCCAGTTGCATACTAAGTTCTGGAGATCAGAAAGGCTCCATGTAAAACCCTGGCATCCAACTGCATAAAGAAATATTGGAAGTAGACTTTAACATACTTGCAAAAAGGCAAGTCAGAATGAGTACCTACCTACAATGGGGATGTTTCCTGGGTAGAAAAATGACAAAGGTACAAGTTGGTAGCCGACTACACGCAGCAGCAGCAGACAACGTGTCGTCGCTTCATGTTGCCACGACACGTCGTCGCGTCCTGTCGCTACAGTCATTTTTCGAACCCGACTACAGACGGCAGCAGCAGACGGTAGCGCCGTATTCCTATTGGTTCTGAGTGTTCCGTGATACAAGCTGTCTGACTACACTCACTCACTCTTGGTCACTACTGATCTTCAGTCGGGCGACCACGTCGTCTGCGATCGACGTTCGTGCGACGCGTAGTCGGGCGACTTGTCGCTAGCTGCGGCAGATATTTCATAGAAATACATAGATACCAGTGTCGCAGCGACATGTTGTCTGCTGCTGCTCCGTGTAGTCAGCTACCAACTTGTATCTTTATTCTATTTAGTCCGTCAGTGAGATTATCAAATAATATTGGTCATGTATTTTTTGCTTTACCAAATCAATAAAAATTGACAAAGATAAAGCGCACCAAAGGTCAGGAGTGCGGGCTTGTGACGTCACTATGTCAGTATATAGTGTACTAACAGCGTGACGTCACACGATATTTCAACGCATTATACCGTCGTCACTTTATGTTTACGTCCCAAAAAAATGTGTGTGTTTCCAATATTTTTTTATTATTCTATTTGACGGATGAAAAACTAATTTTCAGTTAACATCCCTATTTCTTGTAACCTACATTATTTTCACAAACTTTCCAACTTACTAAAGTTTCTTGACCTTCAACAAAATTGATCTGAACACTCATTAAGACCAAAAATGGCAGTCTTCCTCAATGAAGCTTAAGTGTCCCTCAGTAATTAACTAGTGAGATTATCGTAATATGAATCTGTTACATTAATAGTGGCGTTGGCAGAGAGCCAAACACTTAATGTAATTGTTTGTATATAGAAGGGGACCTTACCATGTATCTACTCTAGGCCTTTTTTGGCAGTAAAATGGAAGTAGTAGCTTGGATTGTGTAGTAAGCTGGATATGAATTTTGTGACCTTGGAACAATCTGACTCCTAAGTCACAGGATCTCCTAGTTTAGGAGTCAGGGTTTTCTCTCTCTGAATGACCTTTATTTACTGAAATTCATGCGATCTAGTATGTAAGCATTGTTGAATGTTTTTGTATAAATAAAGATTTTTATTTTATTTATTTTTTATTAAATAATTGGCAAAGCTATAAAATGCCTTCGAAAAGTCCATTCTCTCCTTCGGAAATCAACCCCGAGCCCAATATACCGACTTATTGTGTTTTTTGGGATTCACTGGCTATTATCATTAGCTACCTATGTAAACTACTTCGCGTGATAATTAAGCCACTCTTTGCATAGTTATCAACTTGTCCTTACCTACTCGTATTTAACTATGTGCTAACTTGTGGATCACCTGATTATTAAACAATGTTTAATAAAAAAAGTACCTAGTTCTTCTTTCGCGGGCTGGCTGACCAAAATCTGGTGCCTCCTCCGCCTGCACAGCATGATTTTTTCCTTGTTTACGACTTTTTAGTTCGCTTTTGAAGCAGTCGGGTTTTTTGATTTTTTGAATTAAGTTTTTTTATTTATTTATTTACTTTGGGAAAACAAACGGTTACACAAAAAACAATACAAAGAAAAATATTAGAAAAAAAAACAATAGTAACATATGTGTAGCCCACGACGTTATCCACATCTTAAGAATAAAAAAATTATAACTTTTTAGTTAGTTTTTTCCAATTAGATACATTTAAACTTATAAGTGTTATAATTTTTTGAAATCACCTCTTAAAACCCTTTATTTTGATACCCCACACGATGGGTTTGGAAGAAGAAAAAAATTTGGGCCCCCACAATATGGCACCCAAAATCCGCCATTTTTCTATTGTGCAATTTTAATGTAGCCTATGACACTCGCAGGGTTAAGACGCATCGATTGACGTATGAATCATCAAAATCGGCCAACGCGTTTGGTCTCTGGAACGCCATATAGGAACAAACATACATACATACATACTTACATACATACATACATACATACATACATACATACATACATAGACTGATAAACACATTACCCTCCTTCGGCAGTCGGGTAAAAATAGGTATCGTTGTTAAAATATAAAAGATTTTTGAAACAATGTTTTTATTAATTATATAATCATCAAAACGTTGTAACAAACATGCTTAGTTGAGGAGTACTCATAGATGGGTTCTTTTCAAATAATTTTGCATATCCAGTCTTCAACATTCTAAGTACTGGCGATTTCTCTTAGCCAATAATATACTCACTATCATAAGTGAAATATATTCAGGGTCAACATGCTTCTTGTGACAGGAGCTAAATCTCTGAAATATAAGATTTCTATACATTTTGCTAACAATGGCATTTTTGGGACACATGAGTAAAAAATCCACATAAAATCGTGGTTATTTGTGAAAAAGCCTTCGTTATGGGGTTATGAAATTTTGGGATACAGCGGAGAATGAATATTAAAGTTTTATGGTATGTTGTTTGTAAGTTTGTTTTTATAATATCGCCAGAGGATTCCTAGGACATTCCTATATTAAATAATTTAAAAAAAGCGTTAAAATATATCAGAGTTAGTAAGTATCCATGGAGTTTCTAGCACATTCATCTTCATAGATGCCAATGCTTTGAAACGTGTATCTAAAGTCTAAACTGATATATCAATTTATTGGTATTTGTTAGTAAAATACACGTAAACATAAATATTATCACCAAATATCAAGTTCATAGGTCAATGGGAAGTTAAAGAATTATTCGGAACAAAATAATAATAAATATAATATATACATACGTATATAACAAAAAAACGCACCAGAGAATGGGCAACAGCGTTCATAACAAACTGCGATCGCCAACCTGCCTGCCAAGCGTGGCGATTATGCCAAATCCCCCCAAACCGATGAATAGCGCAACCATGAAATGGCTCTTAGAGTCCGGCAGCCCGTCTACCCTCGACTACGGTAGCGGTCGAGGCGATGTCGTGGTAAAGGGTGCGAGGAATCCCTGGAGTGGACCCGGCTACCCCAATAACGTAGCGTTGGAAGGCCTCCCACTAGGTGGAGCAACGACCTGGTCAAGGCTGCGGGCGTCCGGTGTATGCGAAAAGCACAGGACCGATCAGTGTGGCTACGCTTGGGGGAGGCCTATGTCCAGCTGTGGACATCTTTCGGCTGAAATGATGATGATACCTAAATACACTATTATTTTTATTCTTTATCGCACTGAAAAACAAACAAACCGATACACATACAATAGAACAGCTTATGTACAAAGGCGAGCATAGCTCATAATTAAGTTCTCGAACAGCAAACCTCAGTGCCATAGAGAGCGCCATACATATTTCAAATCGCAAACTGACCTTGCAAAGTGACCTTCAAGTCTAAAATAAACCTCTCTTTTCATAATGCATTCTGTCCTATACAAAGAAGAACATAAGCATTTCCTCAATCCTCTCCAGATTATGTGCCCTTACTGTCATCCCACATAAAAAGCGAACTTTACTATTTCCCGAGACCTTTTACTTTTTAAAGTGTACACTTTTCCTTTAGCGGCCTTTCTTTTTGGAGACCCACATCAGTCCTTAAGAACCTTGCACACTATATGTGGCTAGTGGCCGCAAAGATTAGGCTAAACTATGTATAAACACCATGCACGCTGTTGGCCGCAAAGATTACCATGCAGCACCCAATTTGCGCATGGTCTCAATCACAATTTTGCAGGATTTTGAAAGAAATTGATTGTTTTAAGTGTTTCCCACAATTTTTATGCAAGACTACGAAAATAACGTAATCAATATTGTTGAATTGTAAAAATGTAGGTCCATTGATTTTGTGTTACGCAATTACTAGTTCCGCGACGTACTGCGACTAATTGCAGCCAAACTTTATGTAGGCGCTTTAAGACGGTACCCTGACCAAAAAATCGGCATGAGAAATGAGCGTTCCTATTGGTTTAGCGGCACTGGTGGCGCAAGAATTACAGTAGTGATTACGCCCAGATTTTTGAATAAAATCTTTATAAAATCGAATTTTGGCCTTTTGAAAAAAATAATTCTACAAAAATGTTCGTTATTAAATTGTCTATCCATTAAGAGTTAGTACAAAAAATTATCAATGAACACTTTACGAGGAGATGCATAATATCAATAATTATTTCTCATTTTTATGTTTTTTTGGAAGTAGATTAGTGAAATATATACAACATTTAAAAAAAAACTAAATCTACCATTTTAGAATCAATATTATGTAGAAATTTAATGTATTTTTATTAATTGATATTTCTTTTTAAATAACGAGTAGATAGCTCCTAAAAACAGCACAAAAACGGCTTGCGCGGCGTTTTACTCGGGGTACCGCCTTAATATGAACGTCCGCATCTTGGGTGGTACTAGGTTGCGACCAAGACTGGCTGTAATCTTGTAGTGTGCACGGTCCCTAAGATTGAACAAAAACTTTCACTGACCTCTTCTTAAAATCATTCCCTTTGGCTGGGTCGCGTGCAGATACTACAATAGTTTTCTTCTTGGGTTCCATTAACGCTAAAAGTATAATATATCATCATGCAGTCGCCATATTGTCTACCTATAGGGTTAGGTCACCAAAATTATGAGTAATAATATTAAGAGTATTTTTTCTATATTTTTTGTAGTATGGTGCTAAAGCCAGTCATTAATGCTAAGTGTGGCATTACTAGAAATCGTACTCTCGTTTGAACAATAAAAATAAATCTCTTTGCACTTAGCTGAAGCCGTTATTTGGAACCATAATATTTTTCTTCAGCCAAAAACAAGATATTACTTTTTAAAAGCGTAGAAACAATAATATGCAAGAAATGAATTCCAATAGCAAATTGAGAGTTCTGAATATCTTTGACTAATTGTTTTGATCCTAATTTAGTATTATTTTAAAGTCTTTTCCCATTGTAACGAATTTAAAATTGAAGATTGAATAGTCTTACAAGCTTTTTCTTTCTTTTTTACTTTTCAGACCAAAATATTATACAAATACATACACATTCAGGTTCTGGAATAGTGACCGCATACACGAAGACGCAGCATTGAATCGTCTTGTCACAAGCTAGACCGATGAGCTAGTGAGGGCCGCAGGAATCCGATGGATACTAGACGCACAGGAACGGTCGATGTGGCCACGCTTGGAGAAACCCCTACGTCCAGCAGTGGTCGTCCTTCGGATGAAATTGTAATGAAGATGAGGCCCCATATCCGGCGACAAAAGTATCAAAATCTTCTACGTAATTTACGAAAAACTCGACCCAGATACAAAACCAAAAAATCATATCCCTTTCTGTAAGATAGTTTGTATCATAAAATCGAACGTGGCCATGGGAAAGTTCACCCTAACACCCGATCCTATGGCGTGTATCGTAAGAAATGGGTAAATAATGGGCACATCGGACCGGGGCCGGGTGGTGAAACCGATGAGGGCTTCGTAAGTATACAGGAAGGGATTCTTAAGTCAATGTCTTGACGTCGAATGGTTGGGTAGCAATGTAGGATATGAGCGGTAGCGTTTTAAAAACGTATACACTTTCACAAAAGATAAGGCAATTTCAGTGGAATATATTCATGGCAGGAGCAGTAGAGGTAATGGAGTGCAGTGGTAGCCTAGTGGCCTAAGCCACGACTTATAAGTTGTAGGTCGTGGGTTCAAACCCAGGCTGGTGCTTTACTTTTTGTAAATTATTATCACCACTGCTCTCAAAACGATGAAGGAAAACATCGTGAGAAAACCGAAATGTCCTAGAACCAAAAATTCGAATACATAGGCGACATCTTCCATCCCGCATTAGGCTCTCATGGTTTATTACGGCCAATTCTCTCTTACAGAGAGGAGGCCTGTGTCCCAGCAGTGGGAACATTAAAAGGGCTGATGATGTTGATAATGACATGTAATATAAGTTATAGCAACTAAATTAGTTAACATAAATATTTCTTTTGTCTCGTTTTTGCAATTTCTGCCCGTTCTACATTTTTTTACCTTTATCTATAATTTCCAAAGTAGGTAATTGTCCATTAGAGCTTATTGACATTATGATAAATAACTATCTTATCTTATCTTGTGGAGGGGCCGAGAAATAACTCGGACACTTCGACCCATTGGGATCTATTGTGTTCCCCTAGATAACTTACTCCTCTCCAATCTCGTTGAAAACTCTTTTCATGAGTTTTACAACGAGACTAGGAGATATGAGCCTATAGTCTTCTGGTTTTGGGTATCCAAACCCTAGGAGACTCATTCGCTTACCAGCCAGTGCATCGCATGTGCACAGAAGGTGCTCCATGCGTTCCGTATGTTCCCCACACAACCTGACCCACAAAATCATTTGCTGAGCCCTCTTTTGCCAGTTCATCTGCCACTTCGTTACCATGGATTCCTTTGTGCCCAGGGACCCACATCAGTCTCACCCTGTTATGCTTCCCAAGCCTGTTTAGGGTCTGGATAGCATCCAGAATAAGTCTGGAGTCCACTTTGTAGGATACCATGGTTTTGATTGCAGCCTGACTGTCACTAAGAATATATATGGATTTGCCTCTGGTTCCTCTATCTATATTCTCTCGAGCACAGGTTATTATGGCATATGTTTCTGCTTGGAACACAGTTGCCATCTTCCCTAAGCTTCTGCTACATTTGTTACCTTTTGCGTATATTCCCGCTCCTGTACCTGATTCCATTTTGGATCCATCAGTGTACCATACCAGACTATATTTGTTCTGGTGGATCGATTCCCTTCGTCCAGTCCTCTATTGTAGGGATTTGGACCTTGAAAGACCTTTCAAACACAAACATAGTTTGCATTTTATCGGTTATCTTGTTACCAGATCCAGGGTAACAAGCATTATATCCGATAAAACTAACTAGTCCACTATGTCCCACAGCTAGGCAAAGAGCTCCCTTTCCTCTTTCCAGTTTTACCAGTCTGATGAGATTTTAATTCAATTTCTTTGAGGTATGAGCTAGGCTTATTTATAAAAAGAGCCTTGGTCATCCCGCAACCTTTGTCATGTTCAATCGAAATGGTTGTTTGCCTGAAGTAACACGCTGTCGCCTCCGCTTCTCATGTAGCAGCACCCACTAAGAATTCTGTAATACATCTATTGAATTATTCAGGGCCGTAGTTTGCGGATATTTGGCATTCTCAGTTGAAGCCTGTAAATCTGGTTTCACAGTTCGGATCTACTGTCTGATTAGCATATGGCAAATAAACTGTTTAGATCCAATGAAATAGTGTACTGTGAATTTGTCAAGGACTCCTTGTGGAACTTTGATCTGAAGTTGCGTGTGCTTATGAAAGTTTTATTTTTATTGTGTACCAAATAAGAAGTTGGCAGGTAATGGTAAGTGGTAATCGTAACCCACGTTATGTTCAATATCAGAGACTGCCTTTTGCATTTTCTGCCTTCATCGGCCTCTTCAAATCAAAACACAGCAACGTTGCTTGCAGGCAAAAATTGTCATAGTAACTTTTCCGCCGGCAATGTGCCCACCCTTAAAAACGAAATAAAATTATTCAATATTATTGCTTTTTAAAACAAGCTTTTTTCGTATTCTTCTCAGGCAACCCTTTCATTTGCTACCCATATCATGGCTGTGCACAAAAAAATAACTAGTCCGCCATCTTGGATTTCGAATGACGTCACTTAGCTTACCATGCATTGTCATCCAACTAAGTGTGTAAGCAACATTTCATCTTAATCGTTGGAGGATAACTGCTTTACAAATCAGTTGCAATTTTTGACCCGAACACACTTACATACATACATTGCAAGTTAAAAATAAAAGCTTGTAACATAACAATAATATTTATGACTATTTTGCCAGTAGAACATTTTATATGTTCAAAAAACACCAGAAAGTGAATCAATTCGCAATGGTGGTACAACAATGTTTCCGTTTAATTCCACTGTACGGAACCACAAACATACTACCGTACCCCGCTCACTTCTATTTCCAGTATTTTCTTTCAGTTTGCGGCCATTTTCTCGAATTGAAGGATTTGCTGTAATTCCCTTTGAACGGAGTAGGAAGAGGAATTGTGTTGTGTCTAAAAGATATTACTTTACCGTCCTAGACTGTTGCGTAAAATACAGTGCAGAAAAATAAGCAGCTTTATGTTGGAGAAAAACTCAAGCAAAATGTTTTTCAAGCAAGTAGATTTTGACTGCAAAGTTCTGGCAAAACATATTTATTAAGTTAGTTAGTACTTTATTAACATTTATATAAATTAACATAGTATAAAATACGTAATTAACAATAACTACCTATAATACAGTGCAGAGCAGTGCTGGCCCAGTGGTAACAGCCGTGACTTACAAGTTGTAGGTCGTGGGTTTGAACCCAGGCAGGCGCTTTACTTTGTGTAAATTATTTCATCACCACTGCTCTCAAAACGGTGAAGGAAAACATCGTGAGGAAACCGGCCAGAACCAAAAATTCGAAGACATGTGATATCTACCAATCCGCACTGGGCCCGCGTGGTAGATTATAATAGCCCATTCCCTCTCACAGAGAGGAGGCCTGTGTACCAGCAGTAGGAACATTAATAGGCTGATGACGATGCCGATGACGACCTGTAATAAAGAAAAACTACGAACGCGTATAAAACGCGCGCGAACGTTTTCACCCACTAAATTCTTATTTTGTAAGATTTGTTTTCTAAGAGATACCTATGCTTTTTTTGCATTTTGACGTAATTATTGTATGCCTACTAGGCAGGACATAATGGAACTGTAATTTAACTAACATCTGTCTGTATAATCTATGCCCACAATAAAAAGATTTGATTTGATTTGATAACGGGCAGGTGTCATTGGGTGTCACAAAAATCGTCCACATCAATGTCAACGTGAAAAGTGAAAAGCCCAGAACGCTGGCAGCATTGCCACGTTGGATGGCAGTGCTGATTCTCTGGCCGGAGAAAAGTCCAGCCCTCTGTTCACGTGAAGTGCCGACAAACCTTTTGCTTACATCTCGATCGTTACATCGATCAATGGGGTCCAAACCCCATGAATCATAAATGTATTTTGGTTTGAAACAGCCATTTTTCTACCGCATTTTTATTGCAGAATACGAAATGAAATTGTGGACTATTTCGTTTTCTGAACCTGCCATTACCTCCTTACTGAATTTCAGTCATGTATCGAGGTGCACATGTGTCACAAACTCAGTTTCATTCATCTATCTACTGATACACTGGTATTTCATTGATGGAGTGAATGACGTTGTGATGGGTTTATACAAGCTTTTATTTATTTTGCAATGTATGTGTGTTCGGGTCAAATCTTTCAACTGAATTTTATGGCAGTTATCCGCAACCGATTAAGATGAAATTTTGCATACATATTTAGTTTGGATACCAATGCATGGTTAGCTAAGTGACGTCATTCTAAATATCCAATATGGCGGACGGCCCAAGATGGCCGACTAGTTCTTTTTTGTGGACTGCCATGATATGGGTATCAAATGTTTGCTGCAAAAAAGCTTGATTTAAAAAAAACAAAATTTAATGAATAATTTGATTTATTAATCTCTGACATTTTTGATATTTAATCAACGTTCAAGATTGTCGATTGGCTTTTCGCTAGCGTTTGGTAATCTTATAAATGATACCAATCGCTATCACGACGCTTTCGTTGATAGAATCTCAATTGTCTATAGCCTCAGAGCCTAAGAGCGTTTGTCCACCGCCACCGTCACCGGGACGGCAACGAGAACGAGTTTTTTTCTGCCCGAGATCACAGTGACGTGACTGCGATCGATTGTCCATCGCAACGATCTCGGTGGTATACAAAGCACAATTTATATTGGAAACAAAAACTAGCGCGCTGCGATGTCACGGCGCGGCGCCCCGCCGGTGTCGTGGCCAAGTTTAAACGTATTTTTTATTGCTGGTACTTACATCGGCCCGTTACAAACTCACAATCCCGGGCCGAGTTCTAGCGGTCATGCCGATTTATTCGAATTGACGACGGCCGGGATGACGGCCTTCGGGCGATGGGCTTATTGCGGTGGACAAGCGGCTATAGTAAATGTATGTGTCGCTACATCGGGCCGTCATCACGTTCTTGTTGACGTCCCGGTGATGGTGGCGGTGGACAAACGTACTTAGGTTTCTCTTACACTTAACTGCATTGACACCTGTCACTTGTATGCAAAGACCGCTTGGGAGCCTCAAGCTTGTACACATCAGTACCTACCTTATTATCATGTCAGCTTTGAGTAGTTAACTAAACATTACATAATGATGTCTTTAGGAAAACTTAGTGCTTGATGTACCAATTAATTATATAGTGAATGCAGTTTGATGCTTCAGTTATCAAGATAATGGATAGATATTTGAGGTATACGTGGGACACTCAGAAAGTTTTGCGAAACTAAAAAAAATTGTTCTATACGTACATATATTTTTATTAAATCTTTTCAAAGTACTTTCCACCAGCCTCTATACAAAGATTCATGCGCCTAAACCAGTTTTCAAAACACTTTTTCCAGTCCGCCGCAGACACCTCGTTTACAGCCTGCTCGAACGCAGCCAGCGCATCTTCCGGCGACGAAAATTGTATCCCTTTGAGCTGATTTTTTATTTTTGGGAATAAAAAGAAGTCACACGGTGCTAGATCAGGGCTGTAAGGAGGGTGACCCAGGAGTTTGACTGGCGTGCTGTCCAGGAAGTCCCTCGTTTTGAGTGCGGTGTGCGCAGGTGCATTGTCGTGGTGGAGCAGTAGCCCGCGGAGCCCTGTGTTTGGTCGCTTGTTGCTTATAACAGAGAAAACTTCTGGCAAACATTTGGTAGTATACCATTCGGCATTAATGCTTCTTTGATCCCGTAAGGGAATTGATACCAAGTGGCCAGTCAAATTAAAAAAGCTAGCGATCAAAATCTTACCCCCGCTTCTAGATCGCTTCACTTTGGTAGGCGTTGGCTCATTTTGAAACACCCAAACAGTCGACTGGCGCTTGGTTTCTGGGTCGTATTGATAAATCCAGGACTCATCACCTGTAACGATGTCGTAAACACGCCGAGACGAGCCTGCTTCAAACTTGTTAAGCATATCACGGCACCATTCCACCCGGGCGCGTATTACCATTGTGTATATCAGTACAGACACCCATAGTCTGTACTAGATCACTTTGTGCTCTTAAAAATAACAAATACTCTAAAGCAAACTACGTATGACTACAGACCTGTCTGTATAAGTATACGGTTTGTTCGCATATGTCTAAAGCAAAATGTGACCGTGTTATGGTCAACGAATCAGCACAAGAGCGAGCGAAGCGAGCTCGGGAACCTAGGGCACCCCGACACGGACAGGTTAGGTTCGAACGAGATGACGGGAGCTGAAGTGAGCGAGCAAAGCGAGCGAACGCAGCTCCCGTCATCTCGTTCGTGTTAGGTTACTTTTGACCCTGCAGACAGAAATAGGAGCCCCGCGCAGCGGGGCTACGTCGACTTTGTTGCTTTAACTCTAATCGTACTTGCACCTATTCTATGTTAAAACCAATGTCAACATTAAAATTGTGTATATCAGTACAGACACACATACTACGGCAGCCAAATTGTCTGTACTCGTATGTGTTTTGCTCTCACGAATTAGAGCAAAGTGTATTTTATTTCAGTCTGTCTCTGTACTGATATGCAGTATGCTCTCTAGCTACAAGAGCATATTGCGTGCGATTACAGAGCAACCCCTGTCTGTGCTAGTAAACATTATGGCAATACGCCACCCGGGCCTGCTTCTGAGCATCGGTGAGGTTGTGCGGCACCCAGCGTGATACTATCCTCCTCACGCGAAGATGGCTGTGTAGAATCTCGTGAACGCTTCCCGATCCAATCTTCAATATGTGTTGAATCTCCTGATATGTAATTCGCCTATTGTCTTGGATTAAATTTTTCACTGCTAGCACGTTTTCTTCGGTAACAGCCGTCAAAGGGCGACCGCTTCTTTCGTCATCCCCCAAAGTTGGTCGACCGCGCTTGAATTCGTTATACCAACGATACACGGTTGCCTTGGAAGGGCCTTCATCCATGAATGCCATTTGAAGTCTATCGTACGATTCATCCGGTTTCAGGCGACACTTGAAATCGTATAAAATCATAGCTCTAAAATGTTCCCGGCGCAGATCCATATTTCAGTGAGACACAATACTTTGAATTAACTCGCAAAAAATGTGGAGGGAAATTTTGAAATTGGAACTTACTTATTTTTACTTATAAATAATCATATTTTCGAAAAACATTATAACTGGCCAGTCTCCCATATATAAAAACTTTTTTTCGCAATACTTTCTGAGGGGCCTGGTTTATCAAATAAGTAACTGATATTAAAGTGGAATCTTACGAAACAACAATTCCATCGACTTTCAAGGGGGCGAAGCCACTGGCAGAAGCTATTTTACCCGACTGCCGAAGGAGGGTAATGTGTTTATCAGTATGTATGTATGTATGTTTGTTCCTATATGGCGTTCCAGAGACGAAACGCGTTGGCCGATTTTGATGATTCATATGTCAATCGATGCGTCTTAACCCTGCGAGTGTCATAGGCTACATTAAAATTTGACAATAGAAAAAAAATTGTGGGGCCCAAATTTTGTTTTTCTTCCAAACCCATCGTGTGGGGTATCAAAATAAAGGTTTTTAAGAGGTTATTTCAAAAATATATTATACCTATATGTTTTCATGTATCTAATTCGAAAAAAACTAACTAAAAATTTATAAATAAAAAAACTTAATGCAAGAAATCAAAAAACCCGACTGCTTCAAAAGCGAAATAAAAAGTCAAGTCAACAAGGAAAAAATCATGCTGTGCAGACGGAGGATACACCAGATTTTGGTCAGCCAGCCCGCGAATATGTATCCTCCGTCTGCACAGCATGATTTTTTACTTGTTTACGACTTTTTAGTTCGCTTTTGGAGCAGTCGGGTTTTTTGATTTTTTGAATTAAGTTTTTACTTCATTACTTACTAGCAAAAATCCGGATAGATTTTTAAGGTCAAATATAAGTAGGCTCTTTTCCCTGTCATATTATTTTTGACCAAAGATACAGGTACTTAATTACTCCTAAAGCCACTCTCTCCTGAAGTTCCAAATGTTCAACCCCATATTTCATTAATCAGCATTAAAATCAAAATTAATTAACTAAATAATTAGAAATCTTCCAGCATTAGAAATAATTAAATTCTTATACTTAATTTTTATTACTTTTCAACTAAGCACTTATAAAGTTCCAGGACAAGATGTTGAGAAAAAAATATTAGTATAAGTAGGTCTCAAGTGGCGCTAATTAAATCTACTGATTAAGGACACAGAGTAGGGAAGGCAGTATGACAACGGCTTCAATAGCAGCATAGCAACAGTGTCCAGATAGCAAAATACGAGTAACTATATCTCTCGAATACAAACAGCAATGAAAATAGCTTTAGACGTTGTTTAATATATGTTTGACTTTTTCTTCTTCTTCTTTTCGTGTGAGGATGTGGGACACCTCTGGTGTCAGAGTTAATAAAGCCACCTCTGGGAATCCCACAGGCCTCTGGCTAATTCAGACTTACATTATAAGTCCAGGTTTCCTCACGATGTTTTCCTTCACCGTTGCCTATGATGTCCAAGAAAACCTTAGATATGTTTATGTGCATGAAGTATTAAATAAATAAATAAATGTTATTAGAAGGTATAATCCGCGTTCACGTGAAGGCGTGTAAATTAAAAAAAAAACAGTCAAATGCGAGTCAGACTCGCGCACCGAGGGTTCCGTACAAACCTTAGCTTAAAGGTTTTATGTACCTAAGTATTTGATATGAATTTCAATTTAATAACTCTACGTGTTCATGAGGAAAGGGGAAGTAAGTTTAAAATTATTAAAAATATTTTTATTATATGATGTAATTAAAAATTTACGGATTTCGCAATTATTCCTTTATCTGAATTATTTCTTTATAAGACGTTGCTTCATACCAAATTTCAAGATTTTGATTCCCTTGCGAGTTTCGAAAATTTGTGGAAATTTGCGGCATAAAGGGCTGTATCTTTTGATTGTGTCTGCTTAGAAGTTTTATTTTTCTTGTTGTTTAAATTTCAGCTTGATACCTCCACGCGTTCCTGAGACAGACAGCAAAATTATCCTAAAAGGGTTCGGTTTTTTTCCTTTCGAGGTACGGAACACTAACAATATATTTGTTGGAAAATCTAAACATCAATTTATGGGCACTTTATTATTCAGATGAGCTAAATACGATACCAAATAAAAATAACAATACTTGTCCCCTCTTTGCTCCCTACGCTCGATCCTACACGAAAGTATTCTTAGTCCTTTTTTAATAAAATCTTAATCAACTGAACTTCGCTACTCTGTGACCCTCCCCGCTGCATTAATAATAACTTGTCACCCACTTCTTTCCTTATTGGCCGAGTCGTTTCTCTAATGAAAACTTTTGAAGGATCCTTCTTCCACCCCTCTTCATTACAAAGTTTGAATGAATAATGTTTATAATTTTATGTTTTGGTGAACAGTGAATAATTCCATTCTTTGTTGTCCTCCCAATCTCGGAGTTAGAATAAGTGATTTGATTTATTTAAATAAATATGCTTTTGTGGATGGCAAGTCAGAAGTGGGATGAGGATGTCTGAACTCTGAAGTGTTCAGTTCAACGGGTTTTTTGATTGTAGTTGTTGTTATATTTTTTGGTTCTAAATGAACACATCTTTTGTTAGTGATAGCGTCATGGTCACTAACATTAACATTAGAAGCGGGATATTTACCATGTTTACTGTTTGAAATATGGTAAATATCCCGCTACTAATATTAATGTTAATAATAATAGTAGTTTATGCAATGGTTATATAATAGGGGTTATTAAAACACGAGCGTGGGTTTATCACATGAGGCGAAGCCGAATGTGATAATATTAACACGCGAGTGTTTTAATACCTAATTATATGCCGTTGCATACACTATTTTATCTTCACTTATACAGTTGAAATAAAATAAAAGTTGAAAAGGAAAAAATATGCAGTATGTCGGGCAATTTAGATTCTCATTGCACCATGACTGTCAATGTCAATGAGAAGCGCCAATAAATTAAAAAGTAAAAGTGTGCTATAAAAATTAAAAAGCTATTTTATGATGCAGTTGTTTGAAAATCGAAGGAAAATGTTGAACTGTAATGGTTTTTATTTTTATTTTACCTATCCACGAATATAAAGTACGTGTTTATGCAATATTTTTTGAATTCATATTTGGAACATTACGTTGTGAGTGTAGATAAAGTCACAAAGTACGTAAGCGGCGGCGCGCCGCAGACAGAGGGGCCACTCTCACTTTGACATTTCGGTTTTACAGGGAATATTGGGCAATATTGGACCGAGCTCAGTCGCGGCTGTCATGATTGCTTTGTGCATGCGTTTGTCACGTCATTCATACATTAAGTACTGTAACGAGGTTAATTGCATTGGATGGGTTACCTTTATTATTTGTTACAGACCGAATTTACTTTTTTGTTTTTAATTCTTTCTTTCAATTATTTTTAAGTTATAAAGGTCATTAATCTTTCAAGATGACAAATTAGAAATTCATTATCTAGGATTATAATAAATTATTTTAAGCCAATAGATGAAATTGGGCACTTGTCATAATAATAAGGTTCAAGTCATACAGCTTACAAATATGTTTCCTCCGACTGCACAGCATAATTTTTGATTTTATTAGGTACCTGTTTTTTCACATTTATATTTTTGTCGAACTTGGAGCTTTTTACAATTTATTTTTTTAAGTGGGATCATTATTACACTATTATTATACTACGTCTTTTTACTCTCCAATACTCATCGTATGTGGCGTAATATTAAATGTTTCGTGATATTAAATGGATGTTTGATGCCCTGTCTACCCTCTAAGGCATGTAAGCATGATATGATGTATGTTTAGACGAATCTATGTATTTATGTTTGTAACTTGGGCAACCTACTCTTTTTTTTAATTCGGATCAATATAGTAGCAACCCTAGTGAATCTGTCAAGTTTAGCTGTCAATTTTCTAAACGGCGGGAGTGGCCCTTCTGTATACTTACTATTTTGTGATAAAGTAGTTTAAAGATAAGCTTAAAATGAAATTTATCATCATAATATCGTTAATCAAATAGAACTCCGTAGAACATTGGCATATCTTTTTAATTAAGGCCTGACTCCAATATTATCAGGCTGGCTATAGACTGAGGCTGACATTAGCTAAATTAATATTAGCCTAACCTTTAAGGACTTGAAAGTATGGAACTATTTGGTGCCAAAAACTTTTCGAGTACGTTTTTGGTTGTTTGGTAATTAAAGTTTTTTATAGTTTTTAGACTAAGGAAATATTTAAAGGCCAAATATATTTTACAAGGCTAGAATAGGTCGGGTTCAGTACCGTTCAAAGCGTTTTTTTTTATTAAATTTCGTTTCGTAATCCAAGACAGTTAAATAAAATTATTTTCTGGAAATCGTCGAGCTTAAATGGCTTCTGGTGGTTAGTTTTTATAGCTTCGTCATCGCTTTTCTGGTGATCGCTGATTGTAGCTTTCAGTGGTTAGGAATAGTGTGGAGTGGAGGGCTTGTACCGAAAAATGGGTTTTTATTTCCTATGTTATGGTGACCTACGGTAAGGTATTTCATAAATGCCTTTTGTCTTTTTGTTTAATTTCAGAAAAACTACCCCAAATTTTGCTCAAATAATATCTCTGCCTTCTACCTTATAATTCTGACCTTTCTTAATGGCTGACTCAAGTAATCTTAGCCTTGGTTAACATGGCCGCCCAATTCGAAGCCTCGTCTGTTTACTGTGTAACATGGTGAAGGCGTGTGGTCTTAGAGAACCTATTAATTGTAGACGATGGTCTTACAAAGGCTAATTATCTTTGATGCTAGGTTGAAGCATGATCTTTCTCTAGTCTTTATTCCTATTTATAAGGGGTCAGTTGACAAGCACAACTGACCCCTTATAAACTTGACAAAGCCTGTTTCAGTATTGGATAGTTAATTTTATTAGTTGAGATTTTAGTAAAATTAATAAATCATTGAAGTAAGGGACATCCTGCTGTCGCAATTTAAATTGTATTGTAACTAAGAAAATTTCGGATGCAAATCGGAAAAATATCAGCTTAGCGTCCATGTGAAGGTACTAGCAATTCATTTCGTAAAAATTGCTTAGCGGTGTGATATAAATCAAATCGCGTTGAACTATCAGGAACGTTGCTTACAGATATATGCGCAATTGTGCACCAATTTCTGCCATCAGGAATGTCAAGTCGAATTGTCAAGGAGTGGGTCGGGTCGTTAGAAAGTTGAAGCTTTTTTTCAGACTATGCTCTTAAGTAATTTTTTTTTTTTTATTTGGATGGCCATGTCATTGCCATCTGTGATGGCTCTAGTACTGCAGATGATTTTTTTTTTATGAAACAAGATTTTTCCGTATTCTTCTCAGCAAACCCTTTCTTTTGATACCCATATCATGGCAGTGCACAAAAAATAACTAGTCCGCCATCTTGGGCTATCCACCATATTGGATTTAGAATGATGTCACTTAGCTAACCATGCATTGTCATTCAAACTAAACGTGTATGCAAATTTTCATCTGAATTGGTAGAGGATAACTATAACTGCTTAAAAAATCAATTGCAAGATTTGACCCGAACACACTTACATACATACATTGCAAGTAAAATAAAAGCTTGTCAAAAGGCGTTCGTTTTTTATCAAAGTCTGTAACGTTTCAGTCAAAGTAAAAAGTTTAATAAGAAAACCAGACACTCGAAAACACCCACTCAAATTTTACAACTTCATCTGCAGATGTTTTTATTGCAGGCTCCCTCAAGAATATTTATATCACAGTACCTGTGTAACTGAATGTCTCTCCACAAAATCTGAACGTTGAAGACACCTTTAATTTCCACGATTTACATACCACGGCTAGGTGTACTCGTAAAATGGATTGTAATACGACCTCAGAGCAATCGTGTAGCGGTCGCATTTACAGTTAGGGTCAGCTCCCACGAGTTGCGACGCGACGCTGCACGTGCTTTTTAAAATGACGATGCGATATAGAAATTTATTTTCTACATTAAAAGTTAAACATTTCAGTGAGAGAATTATAGCAAAAGAAAACTCACTCCACAACGGCGACACGCTGCAAGTCGGAACGCACAACGCTGTGGTATGCGGTGCCAGACACATATTCATATGAAATACGTCTAGAATGGTATTTTGCACAGTAGGCGTTAGCGGTGAGGAGGATTATTGTCCGTTAACGCTTACCGCATACTGCAGCGTTGTTCATTATTACAATCAAGAGGTTATTGCAAAGCTTTCGTGCTATCGGTAAGGGGGCGGGCTCTGAATCAGCGTTGACCAGCATAGTAGCAATAGTGCACACTGTTCAACATCAGCTGAGCTCGTTCCTTTTGCCATACTGTAAAAATATAATGCTTCTGAACTAATTTTCTGTTTTTTTATAACATTTTACAGGCAATAAATGTGTTCTTCCTTTCTTTAAAGCTCTGCACAGGTCTAAAAAGCTATCTCAAACATCGACGCGTTTCAATATGAGCTGACCCTTATAACTCAAAATGCGTTGTAAAACTCAAGTACTAAGGTTAAGGTAAGGCCATGCTCTGTATACTTTGAGGCCACAAATTGGTGTTTGGCCTTGTGATGTCATGTTTGTACCTACTAATGGGTTTGCGTAATGAGTTGATTGTGTGAGTTGAGTAATTTGATTGTCAACTGCTTTTTGGAGAGGACATTGAAGTGAAGAAAGTAAATAAGCCTATTATTTTTTTACACAAACATTTTTTTGTTTTATTTATTTAATCCAATATGTTACACTTTTATTATAAATGATAAATGATTTTATTTCTGTAAGCTGGTTTGTACAAACACTTTTACATGTCGATCATATTTTATCATATCATATTTTATTATCACACATCACCTGTCAAACTGCAAAGTAATTTGTCGGCAGTAGGTTCTCGTGGATTTATGGCTAATCTTTGTTTGGTTAAACAAAAAAAAATAAAGTTAAACAAAAGAAAAAAACTAAAGTTAAACAAAAGAAAAAACTAAAGTTAAACAAAAGCAAAAAACTAAAGTTTAACAACAAAAAAAATTAAAGTTAAACAAAAGAAAAAAACTAGAGTTAAACAAAAGAAAAAACTAAAGTTAAAAAAAAGAAAAAACAAAAGTTAAACAAAAGCAAAAAACTAAAGTTAAACAAAAGAAAAAAACTAAAGTTAAACAAAAGAAAAAACTAAAGTTAAACAAAAGAAAAAACTAAAGTTAAACAAAAGAAAAAAAACTAAATTTCAACAAAAGAAAAAAAACTAAAGTTAAAACTATGACTAAAATCATGGCAAACACTCCATAGTGTATACAGAGTAGTTACCCACATAACCATAGATTCCACAAGCACAGCTACTACACTCAGCGGCATCACCCCATAATACCTATTCTGTATTTATTAATCGAACTCAGTACATGTGACATTTCCCGACCGAGGCCGTCGAGGACCGCAGCAACTATGGACACATTGATATGTAATGTTTCCTTAGGACACTTTTCATATATAATATAACATACATAGACTGTTAAACACATTACCCTCCTTTGGCAGTCGGGTAAAAAATAAGCACAATGTAGCTGACCTATATGATGCAATTATGAAAAATGATAGAGATCAATACTGGGACATACCAAGGTTACCGTAAAGCCAGGACAGCACCATTTACTTTGTTTCTACGTAAGACTAGGTACGTTAGTTATGAGAACATGATTTAGAAAATAAAACGGTATGGTAAACCGATCATAGTTTCCTTAAGGCGCAGATATCCCTGAGTTGCTAATTTTAAAATGAAAATCTCAGTCTAAACGGCTAGTAGTAAATTTTTGGAATACATATATGATACATTAGACCATTTTACATAGTGTAATTAATTTGTAAAGTTATGTCTAAAACGAACAAAATTTCGACAATCGTACCAAAACCGTTGGGCGTATTTTTATGAAATTGACGCCATCGCAAAGACAATTTAACCACTCTGCTCGACAAGATTTTGACACATGACATACCAGCTGACTCGACAGGTTGTTGCAAATTACGCCATGAAATTCAGGAATTTACATGAACTTTCAACATTCGAATTTTTCAGAAAAATAAGTTTACGCAGCTATTTTACACAGAAAATTTGTAAAAAATATCTTTATTTACATGTTTAGGTCGGTTAAACCGTGTAAGCCTATTGCAAAATGTGTACAAATTAAGAATTACTACACCTTTCCAAACAGTAGACAATTTAGATTTGCTTAAAATATATGCATAAACAACCTTATAGCTTGCTGAAATGATGCAAAAGGACAAAATAAAGATATACTCATTTTATTTGCGTCCTTATGTACCTAAGTTTTCATACAACAGTTCATAAAAAAACAAGCCAAAATCTGGCAAAATTTTGCTTAAAATGTTGATGCAACCTTGCATTATGACATTTCTTTGGTGTTGTTTTTTTTATGCTGTCTATTCACCTGTCTCATAATCGATAAAATTGCATTCAGCCTAATCGATTAAGTGTATCAAACGATTATTTTAAATTATTTCGATTGACTCGGTTCATTTAAATAAATTAGAGATTTTAAAAACTGTATTGTTTTAAAATTAGAATAAACCCGTGTATAGGAATAAAATACAATAACAACTTATAGTAAGTAATAACTATACATAAATGATTTCATAATAATGTTATCATAATCATAATACAGTATTTTAAGAAAAAATTCGGTTCCGTGGCTAATTTCGCGCCAATTTTTCTATTACGTACAATAATTCAAAATTCAAAATCGGAATGCGGTCTATATTCAAAATATATTATTATATATTATTTATTTTTGTCGGATACATTTTAGTCTAAAAGAGAGTTTTAGTTTGATCTTTTCAGAAGGTTTTATACAGAACGACCAGTATAAATACGAGTATATCTATGTATTATAAGTAGGCGTAGGCAGGAACTGGTACACTTACGCGAATCCGAAGCCAGCTGTTATGGCATGGCTGTAATTGAAATCCAAGATGGCGACCATACAATGTATCGTAATGGAAGTCATTAACATGATTTTCGAGGGCGGTGATTCAAAAAATTAATTCAAAATAAATCTAAGAAGGCGGTGCATATTATGTACCAAGCTGCATTACAAATATCATCATAAAAACCGCTTGACGCACAAAGATGAAATTTGGCAGGGAAGTTTCTCAAGTGCGCATTATGAAAGGATTTTTGGAAATTTCACCCCTAAGGTGGTTAAAGTGGGTTGAAAGTATGTATGAAATTTCTATAGTTCGTAAGTTGGAAATTCCACCCCTACAGGTGTAAAAAAGGGTTGAAAGTTTGTATGAAATTGTACAGTTTATAAATGGACACATATTGTAGATTGACGCTCTTGGTTGATAAAAAGAATTCATGTATTTATTGCTTTTTGGAAATTCAACCCCTAAGGAAGTGAAAAGGTGGAAATTTGAAAATTTGTCATAAATACTAACCTAAGTAAATAGTAAAGGTTTCATTATTAGTTTTTCAAAACTATTCCTAAAAGACGATTTATGGGGTGAGATTTTTGAAGAATTTTATTGTCTGTACAATAAAATTCTTCTTTCTAATTCTTCCCTCCCCTATATCATAAACAGAAGCCCTGTGGCTTCTGTTTATGATATAGGGGAGGGATTTTTGGAAATTCACCTTTCAAGGGGTCGAACTAAAAAGTCATCTGAAGGATAAAATACGGAGCACGTGAAGTCGCGGGCGAAGTATTAGTACATACATAAGTTCAAGGGCTAGCACATTCTCTTAATTCACAAATTAAAGATGGCGGCAATTTCAAAGTCAATCAAAAATTAAAAAAAAATCGAATTCGAATTTCAATTCTAAATCCAAGTTGGCAGCTATTTCAGGTTTTTTATTTTTCTATAATTTCAATTTTAAGCCCGTATTCGTTAATGACACCTATGACGAAAAGTTAAAAATATTTCGTCGGCGCCATCTTGGATTTTTATTTTAAGCCCATATTCGTAATTTAAATATACGGAAACCAGAACAATGATTCCCAAAAAAAAGAAAAGTTAACCACCTTTTGTCAGCGAAACCATTAAAATTACCCAATAATGAAAATCAAATTATCGTCGGCGACATCTTGGATTTTTATTTTAAGCCCATATTCGTAATTTAAATATACGGAAACCAGAACAATGATTCCCAAAAAAAAGAAAAGTTAACCACCTTTTGTCAGCGAAACCATTAAAATTACCCAATAATGAAAATCAAATTATCGTCGGCGACATCTTGGATTTTGATTTTCAGCTAAGTTGGTTGACAACCATAACCATGCCAAGAAGACACGCACAAGGTTATTGGCACTAATTGTTTTTGAGGAATGCAGATGTTAATAGAAACTAATCTTATGTTCTTAAAACGAATAAAAATAATACTTCTAAGGCCGAGTTTCTCACCTTAAATTTTCGCAGAATTAATGTGACAAATAGTCAAGCACGCGTTATCTGCTGCGATTGGCTATTGAAAATTCATTCAACCAATCACAACAGATAACGCGTGCTTGACAATTTATTAAAAGTATCTATAGAATAACCAATTTTCATATAATTTCAACAAACTGGACCGAAATCAAAACCTAACCATACCATACTCAACTCATTATTCAATATATGTTAATAATACCAGCTTATAACTGTTCCACTGCAGGACAAAGACCTCTTCTCATACAGAGAAGGCACGAGTAAGGATCGAGCGAGGTATATTCCAGGGCGATAGTTTGAGTCCACTTTGGTTTTGCGATCACCATGCTTGCTCAATTGCGTGTTGGCGATTTGAGACTATAAGACCAGGTTTCTTCATGAAGTTTTCTTTCACCGTTGTCAGCGATATCTAAGATATACTCAGAAAGTACATAAATAAATTTGAAAAAAAGTCCGCCTATGTATCACCATTGTACATGAAGTTTAAATAAATAAATAAATAAATAAATTGGTACTTGCCCGGATTTGAACCCATGACCTCAGGCTAGGCGAGGCCTTTAGCCACCACGACACTCATTACAATATAACGAATAATCATAAAATTGGTTCCCCGAAACTATGCATTTCATACTTACATAAAAATATACTAGGCACTCTGTATACTTCTGAGACTATCAAACAAGGCCCGGCCCAATCATTATTACTTTTATAAAAAATATTTTTGAATAGCGAGCGCATTCCGAATTTAAATTTTGAATCGGATAGAAAATTCGGCGCGAAACTATCCACGGTTCGATGAATTTGTTTAGTTTGCTGTAGTCAAATAATGTCCAAATATCTATTAAGATAACTTTAAAAAGTATTAATAGTAATTATTTTAGGTACTTATAGTATTTTATGCCTAAATAAGGTTTATTCTAATTTTTAAGAATCGATTTGGGATAATCGCTCATTAATTGAGTTAACAGTATAAAAAAAATCGATTGCTAAAATCGTTTCGGCACACCACTATTACAATAAAAAAACAATGTCGTTGACGAATTCAAAGACCTTATACTTCTTACTACTAGACCACAAAATAGTAATTATACAGAAGGGCCACTCCCGCCGTTTAGAAAATTGACAGCTAAACTTGACAGATTCACTAGGGTTGCTACTATATTGATTCCGAATTAAAAAAAGAGTAAGTTGCCCAAGTTACAAACATAAATACATAGATTCGTCTAAGCATACATCATATTTTTTTATATCATGCTTACATGCCTTAGAGGGTAGACAGGGCATCAGATATCCATTTAATATCACGAAACATTTAATATTACGCCACATACGATGAGTATTGGAGAGTAAAAAGACGTAGTAATAGTGTAATAATGATCCCACTTAAAAAAATAAATTGTAAAAAGCTCCAAGCTCGACAAAAATATAAATGTGAAAAAACAGGTACCTAAAAAAATCAAAAAACCAAAGATGATCTTAAACAAAAAGAAAATTATGCTGTGCAGTCGAAGGAAACATATTTGTAAGCTGTATGAATTGAAACTTATTATTATGAAAAGTTCCCAATTTCATCTATGGGCTTAAAATAATTTATTATAATCCTAGATAATGAATTTCTAATTTGTCATCTTAAAACATTAATGACCTTTATAACTTAAAAATAATTGAAAGAAAGAATTAAAAACAAAAAAGTAAATTCGGTCTGTAACAAATAATAAAGGTAACTCATCCAATGCAACCAACCTCGTTACAGTACTTAATGTATGAATGACGTGACAAACGCCTGCACAAAGCACTCATGACAGCCGCGACTGAGCTCGGTCCAATATTGCCCAATATTCCCTGTAAAACCGAAATGTCAAAGTGAGAGTGGCCTCTCTGTCTGCGGCGCGCCGCCGCTTACGTACTTTGTGACTAGACTGTGCACTATGGCGCAAAAACCGGTCTGAGCGAGAGGGCTCCCGTTGGTAGTGTGTCTCTTTCTAATGAGGTGACCATGACCAAACATAACACGGGACAAATTGATTGTAAAAACAATAGTGTAAGTATCCCAATATATGTATTTATGCTACCTAACTACGCTACGTAAACCTACCAAATTCATTGAAAAAAAAAATGTGTGTATTTTTTTGGAATTTTACATTACCGAGTCGGTGTCGATCGTACAGAATTTCGACATCCCATGTTTTTCCATTGGTGTCGTAAGAGGCGACTAAGGGACAAACCAGATAATGATCAGCAGCGTTCTCTGTGCATTTGTAACAACCATACTGGGATTGCCAACCCGCCTGCATAGCACTCCCCATGAATAGCACAAATAAAACATAGCCAAAAAACCCGGCAAAAACGCCGCAAATCTGGTGGTCTTTTTTTTCTTTGTTCGCCCTTTTCGGGCAGGCTAAGGTCTTGGACCATACCGCCTCGTCTTCAGTGCAATTTTAACATTCTTTAGTATGTATTATTCTTTGTATTTTAACAGATTCTAATGGGTTTTGGAGTATTTGGCAGCAAATTGTATCGAGTCAGCCTTCCCAGTAAGCTTTGCGGAGGTAGTCAATACTACAATAAAATTCTCCGCTCCACTATACTGAGATCGCTTCTGTCAATGATTTCACATATTGTCCAGTTGCGTAGACAGTTGAGAGACAAAACTACACCGATTTTATATCACAATATCCACTAGGAATCAATTTGCAAATAATATTAACAGCCGCTGAACTTCACTCGAAAAAATCCCGCCAAAAACTCCAACCTGATGGTCTTACATTTAGTATTACCAGGCCCAGACATTTAAAAGTACTACTCTTACTCAGTATTAATGTTTTTTTTTTAATACAATGAATTGATTAATTATAGGCACTGTAAAAATATTTAAATACGTTTCAAAGTTTCATAGACTTTGAAACGTATTTAAATATATTTTTTATTCGTTCGTTTTGTTATAACATAAAAATGAAAAATATAAAATTTTCTACCATTTCTACCAAATCCAATGATTGGTTGAGCTAGCAAGATGTCAGACAAGGACACACTACCAGCGGGAACCCTCTCGCCAGGACCGCTTTTGGTTAGCTACCGCTTATAAGGAAATAGCTAACCTAGGCGTATGATAATAGATTTCATTTTAGCTAAACAAAAATATTTTGGTGCACAGTCTAGTAGTAAGAAATACGTATAAGGTCTTTGGACGAATTGGAGGTTTTGAACATAAATAAAGTAGTGGTGATGAATTTTACGTATTATTGGACCGGTGTTTGTTAATTACGTTAAGATTTGGGCGTGTTCTTGTTGTTTATTAAGTTTAGAGACATAATTGTCATTATTGTAATCATTTTTACATGTGGGTTGGTGAAATTTTTGTAAAATAAAAATGTAAACAAACACGATTGGCGCGAAACTTCGACTTTCGATAACAAATAACTTCATTACCACTAAATATTTAGTTTGAAATATGGATGAATTCGTCGAATAATTTAACGATGAGCAAACCGCTACTACCCCTGCAGTGGAGTTTGGGTGTCCCAAATATGTTTTTTTTTATGATTTTTAGCCTCGACTACCTCTGTCATCAAAATGGCGATTATCGCATAAACACACTTGTATTTAACAAAGGTAAATTATTAAACTTCCGCACTTAATCTAAAAAAAATATTGGTGCTAACATATAAGCTTTTTATCCAACTGTTTTAAGTAACGCCCCCAAAGACGATTCGTTAGGTATCTTAATCAATAATTACGTTATTAATTGGGATGTCGTATGACGTAAATCTGGGGTCCAAAATGAGCCGCGGCTGAGCCAGCGGAGGTATGCTTGTCGGGCCCCAAAATGTACCCCGTCCGAACTTTACGGTTAATTATGTACATTTTGATCTGAGGCTTTTTTTAAAGTCATGGAATAATAAGGAAAGTACAAAATTCTGCTTAATTTTGGGTCGCACGGTTGTGAAACGAGTGCGAGTTTTGTTCCCTCAAGGTCGTTGGCGACAGTCGTCGTCTTAAACCTTTTACCCCCACGATACAGAAACCCAGTGTAAGATTTGGGGCATTTGTAAAGACCTAGCATAGTACCATTGTTTTGATATTAAACTTCTCTGTAAAATTTTGAATAAAGTTTTTAATATTTATTTATTGTTTTTACAAAACAGAGAATTTTAGAATTTTCAGAATAAAACAAGAACCTTCGATCATCACGGGACAAAACAAATAATAAGGGATATTATAAATGGCATATCAAATAAATAATCGCCTATCAATACATACTCATCATTTATATTCTTATTTACATCTAATAACTTACTTCACTACAAATAAACTAAATGTTTAACAAAACTCAAACTGCAGATAAAACGAAATTATACATCAATATAACATTACTTTTTTCCTCATAATGCAATACTGTTAAATTTATTTTTGTACAAAAATACTACATACATAGCATAAATACTGTCTGCACAGCAAATTATCCATATTTCATAGTCTATTTTAGTTGATCTACGAATAAATTATGGTCAAAGAATCAGTCCAAGAGCGAGCGAAGCGAGCTCGGGAACTTAGACTCACATATATTAATGTATGTACGTATGTTAATATTGTAAAACACCAATTTTTTTTTTTTTTTTTAAAAGAGTAAGTATGGAGTTTCTTGTGCGTTCTTCTCCATATCAATCTACTTTCCGAATGCACGGTAGAATCTTTTTTTTTTTTTTTTTTTTTTTTTGTCTATATTTTTTTTTTTTTTTTTTTTTATTACTTTTAAATTTATTTTTTATTACTTTTAATTTTTAATTTTAATTTATGTGACGTTCAAAAGTGCCGTTTATTGGCCTAATTGAATAAATATATTTGACTTTGACTTTGACTTTGACTTTAGGGCACCCCGACACGGACAGGTTAGGTTCCTTTTGACCCTGCAGACAGAAATAGGAGCCCCGCGCAGCGGGGCTACGTCGACTTATTCGAAAAATCGCTGTACGCTGCGAAAATAAATTGTAGTGTGTTTAGTGATATTTTGAGTTGAATATTTTGCTGTGCAATCAGTAATTTTGATGGGAATTCGGAATCTTATCGCGTAGAAAAAAAGATATTTTTTGATTTGCGTTTAAATACTACCCGTTGTGTAAGATGATCTGTGATACATTATTTACTGTGATGACTGCACTTTTTATGTTTTTATTATCTCTAATGTTTATATTTTA
Source organism: Orthosia gothica (assembly GCA_949775005.1). NCBI lineage: Eukaryota > Metazoa > Arthropoda > Insecta > Lepidoptera > Noctuidae > Orthosia > Orthosia gothica. The sequence continues at coordinate 32,018,746 of OX459038.1, read as the reverse complement.
CTGCACCTATTTTATGTTCTTATGTTTTTACGCTAATGTTAATATAAAATCTGTGATAACAACACCGACTGTATAAACTCTGTGATAAACAGCACCACTATTGTAAAGAAAATCAGCATTTTTTTTTTTTTTTTTTTTTTTTTTTTTTTTTTTTTTTTTTTTTTTTTTTTTTTTGTAGCGGCACCGACGCCGCCACTTACGAACGAATGACATGACGTCACACAAATCCTGCATCGCGCAAGCAAAGTTTTCGGCGCGATTAGAACACATACAACAGTCCGACAACAACCGTTGGGCAGTTGCCCGGACCAGACACAACACCCGTCTGGTCGGAGGATCCTCCCTTTTCTATGGAGGTTTGTGGGACTTTACACCCTGTTCCACCTGCCCACAAACTGGTGACCCTCGAACATGAACATCAGCGCAGCCTTCGTGCAGAGCTACTTCATCGTGACGTCATCATCACTTCCCCAAGCTTTCGAGCAGCGAGTCACACAGCCAGCCAGTACCTACGGCATCTACGGGGGTATCCTGACCACCAGCATGCAGCGGACGCGCATTCCTGGTCATCACCCTCAGCTTCTATCATCAACGCTCCGACCCACTGGAGCCACCAGCACTCTCCCGACTCACTGGGACATCATCACCGCTCCGACCCACTGGAGCCAGCAACTCTATCCCGACTCACTGGGATATCATCACCCCGACTCACTGGGGCACAACCGCAGACAGTTCCGACTCACCGCGAACCCTGCGACTTCCGGTTCCGACTCACTGGAACCAACCTTCCACTGGCCTGGCACGCATCACAAGATGTACCTACGGACGACTCAACCTGCTATCGACCTCCGGTCTCCGGAGGGGAGTGATGTAGCGGCACCGACGCCGCCACTTACGAACGAATGACATGACGTCACACAAATCCTGCATCGCGCAAGCAAAGTTTTCGGCGCGATTAGAACACATACAACAGTCCGACAACAACCGTTGGGCAGTTGCCCGGACCAGACACAACACCCGTCTGGTCGGAGGATCCTCCCTTTTCTATGGAGGTTTGTGGGACTTTACACCCTGTTCCACCTACCCCCAAAATTTTATTTTCGTAAACCTGTGATAAATAAATAAATTATGCCATTAGATAAGATTAAATAAAGTGGGATTCCCACCCACAGTATGAAAGAAGAAGAATGCAAGAAAGATATAGGATGAGGAAAGAAAGTACGAGAGGCATAAAAGATTGAACGGAATGTTAGAGGTTCAGCACAGAATAGGCGCCAAATTCTGTGGCGGGGATTAGTGTAAATAGATATAAAAACAAAAACCTACCAGACCCTACACTACCCTACACTACCCTACCCTACCCTACCCTACCCTACCCTACCCTACCTATAAACCTCACGGAGCCCGAGACCTTTCCAACGAATGCAAAACCGTGGCAATCGGTTCGTGCGTTCTGGAGTTATAGCGTCAGGGAGGAAAACCCGACTTATTTTCATATAGTAGATTTATTAGAATTCAATTAAGTAACCACGTTTCCGAACAAATGATGCTCGAATTTATTATATATTTTAAAGAAGCTTTGATCTTTGTTTCTAAGTCTGTTATTTCCAACTCCTAAAGTATCCTTCATATAAAATTGAAACAGATTACAGATAAAAAAAAAATAAAAAAATTGCTGACTCTCAATTTTCGGAAAACGTGTCCACATGAAGATGCGGAATTTTCAGAATAAAACAAGAACCTTCGATCATCACGGGACAAAACAAATAATAATAATGTTTTGTGTCCATGAAGGCCTATACATTCAGTTAACAACATGGCTGGGAGGCATTTAAAAAAAAGAAAACACTATCTAAAAAAAGAACTCTTTTAATTTTTTTCCGAAGGCCAGGTACGTTAAGCCCGTAACACCGAACACATTCGAGTCCATCCGATGTTTTACGAGCGGCATAAACGACAGCTGTACTGTAAAAAGTTTATTCAAATTCACCTTTTTTACTGTTCTGTTATCTCTGTATAGGTATGGATATGTCGGCTACGTTATATGAAAAAGCGTGAAAAAATTGGTTGTTCTTTTTCGGCCTGGTTTTTGGTTTGGCAGTTTGCCAATTTCTTTTTCGGTAGGTAGAGGTCGTTTGATAAAGCCTCTTTGGTGTCCTGGCAGGTAAGGTTTTATACGTGTAGAAAAAAAAAACCGGCCAAGTGCGTGTAGGACTCCGCACGTTTAGAGTTCCGTACCAAACCGCAAAATCAAGTTGGTTGTAATAAGAAAAACTAGAGAATTTCAAAGAAAACTTTGGTGCCTTCTTATTCCTTTGTTCTCCAATATTTTTTTAAATAACAAATATAGTATGTATCTACTTAACGTGATCTTAACAACGATACCCCACTCAATGCGGTAGGAAAATTTTCTTTTTTTTTCACGCTCCCTTTTTTATTTAACCTTCATGCGCGAAAGTACAATGGCGGCCTTTAGGCATTCTCTACCCAGCTTAGCCTAGTTTTCTGCTTTTTAGCTGTATGGAAGCCCCCTTAAAACATTTAAAAATATTTTTTGACAATTTGTATGGCTTTGTGTCAACAATATGCTCATACTGTGAAAATATGAAGACTGTAGCTCCAAACCGTTTGGCTGTAAAACCTGTGTGACAGACGACGGACAGACAGACAGACAGACACGTGAGTGACAGCAATAGGGCTCCGTTTGGACTCTTCGGATACGGAACCCTAAAAACTATTAAAAATAATGGAGTTTGTAGAAACCGAAGTTCGCTTTTATTTTGTGATATCCATATCCTATCTGAATTGATTGCTTCTTTCAAGTATATGAGTAAGTTGTAAAAACTCATATATTTTAAATAATCTTTGTTTTTTGTTTCTAAGCCTGCTATGTCCAACTCCTAAAGTATCCTTCATATAAAATTGAAACAGATTACAGATAAATAAAAAAAAACAATATTGCCGACTCTCAATTTTCAGAAAACGTGTCCACATGAAGATGAAGAAGTCAATATAATAGACATTATTGCAACCTTCCTAGGCCCCATAATGCCAACAGCACACAATCCCAATAAATAAAGTACAGAGACCCAAAAGTTTGATGTCATAAAAAATCCATTTAAAGTTATTTTGTTTGGACCCGCGTTCTCATAATGTGGGTAGAAACGGTTGTTTTCTGACAGCCCTACAAAGATTTATTTATTAAATAGTTTTCTAATGCAAAGGCATTGATATATTCAGGCTGAAAAAAAACGTGGATCAAACGAAACAGGGTGATAGTTGGGGCTCCAAGGAACAAAAAATTGAAAAATCTTAAGAGGCGAGTCCTTAAGAAACACCTTAAAAGGCACTTACAGTTTTCATTATTTCTAAAGATTCACCGCGCTGAATTATACAAAAAAAATAATTAAGAACCTTAACAGATGTGCCAACAGTTTCACCGCGAGATATTTGTAAAACCATCCTAAATTTTTAAAAAAAAAATTGTTGAAATCTCTCAAAAACATCTAAATCGACCTTTTCTATTTGCACTATTGTCATAATACTAGAAGAATATTTATAAATCTCTTTAGATATATCGTGACACGAAAGTATGAATATGACGTTCACCGTTTTATTTATCTAATAAGTCACACCAAATGATAGTAATCCACGTTTCAACATTGTTATTTTTTCTACACAAATTGTTTTCTATTCCCCATACATTTTAGTATGGAGCGTTACGCTCCCGTAATTTGTTTTATAAACGACCACGCGCGCGAAAAATTTTCAGTGCCGTCTTAGATTCCAAGGTGAGAGCACGTCCGTTTTTTTTCCGAGCCGAGTTCGCAAAACGTCTACGCACACATACACAATAGGCATAAGGGTGGGTCGCGAGTGTCGTGACATGACTGTAGCACTATTCAAGCAATAAGACAAACTGGCTTATAAAATGGACCAAATCATGTTTTTGGTAATCATGTGTCTTGTAAGCCATACTATTGCAAGCAACTGAATTCAACAAATATAAATGGTGAAATTGGCACTGATAAAAAAATTTGCCGGTAATGAAAGCTTACACCTTTTTTATTGCCGTAATGAAACTTGTCTCAAGATTAGTCAACAATGCTAAAAGCTTAATTTATAAAGTCAATAGTAATATAGCAGAGGTTTTTAAAAGTGTTGTTGCAAAGTTCGTAGGAGGAAAACTAATTAATTTCTCAACTAGACAATCTTACGCAGCTCGTTGTGCAACGTGCGTTGTGGCATTTAACATTAAGCAGCCAAAAACTTACTTGTACAATAAAATCATACACAAAATACCTAACATATTTATAAGCCATCATGAGTTAAAAAAACCGGCCAAGTTTGAGTCGGACTCGCGCACGAAGGGTTCCGTACTTGGTAAATTGCGGTTTACGATTTATGACGTATTAAAAAAAAAAACTACTTACTAGATCTCGTTCAAACCAATTTTTAGTGGAAGTTTACTTGGTAATTAATGTACATCATATATTTTTTTTAGTTTTATCATTCTGTTATTTTAGAAGTTACATTTTACCACTTTGGAAGTGTCTCTCGCGCAAACTATTCAGTTTAGAAAAAAATATAATAGAAACCTCAACATAATTTTTGAAGACCTATCCATAGATACCCCATACGTATGGGTTTCATGAAAAAAAAAAAATTTTGTTTCAGTTTCAAGTATACTTGAAACTGAAACAAAATTTGTTTTTTTTTCTATTTTTGTGTGAAAATCTTAATGCGGTTCGCAGAATACATCTACTTATCAAGTTTCAATAGCATAGTTCTTATATTTTCGGGAAAAAGTGGCTGTGACATACGGACGGACAGACAGACAGACATGACGAATATATAAAGGTTCCGTTTTTTGTTTGCCATTTGGCCACGGAACCCTAAAAAAGGTTCTAGATCTAAGCAATAAAATAAATAAATTAGAGAACATCATTCAATCAAGCATTATTTTTTGTACTTATCATAATAATAATTTAAATGTTGTATTACATATAGTAATTATTTTTCTAACAATCAAACTACACAACCGATTACACTGTGACCCCACCCTTTATTCACGACTATATTACTACTATGGGCACGCGTGCCGTGCGGAGCGGTGAATCAATAGCTAATACATTGCGCGTTTTTGAGACAAGCTTACAAATCCTTCAGAAGCGAACGCGCATTAAAGCTATATTATGCCCGTCGCTCCGCATAATTTTTCACTTGTTCTTGGGTGCGTGTACACTACAATGTGTGATGCCAATGTGTTAGTGAAAATGTCGATGTGTGGGTTCTAAAATAAGTTCTGACGCTCGCAAACCTGCCTCTTAAAAAAGATTGTTACTTTATGACCAACTGCAAATACCCCAAATGTCACCGTTTCCACGATTTTTGGCCCAGCTTGCTTATAACAATGTGCAAAGGCTTTTATTTTGGCGGTACAGTTGGCGCAGTGGATGAGTGATGGGCTACTTTGCTGTGTTTCACAGGTTCGAATCCCGCACTGAGTAAATTTTTTGTATCGCCTAAAGATAGTTGTCTGTTTGTGTATGTAAGTTTTAATGTTTTCAAACGCACCCATGATACAGGAGATGTTTGTGGTTGTAAAAAAAGGGTCGTGACTAAGTTATAACAATTGTACGGGTTAATCTTCAACGTTAAGCAACACTTGCCGTGGTCGTTTCGTGCATGGGTGGCCATCCACAGAACAACCGGTAGTCCCGGTTTTCATAAATGTAAATCTTTAACAGTCGTTTCGGGTAGTTTAAGCCATATAATCTGGTGTAGGCCAGTTAGGAAGAACTTCCATGTGTAATACTCGTATTAAGTCGTATTTACCTGCATACGATTAGACTGGTAAAAATGCTCGAAACTTGAGAAGAAGCTCAGAGTATCTTGGATCAAGTGCCGAACAAATGTCTCGATACTCCAAGAATTCACATCAAGCAGCGTCTTTCCACAACAGTACACTCCCGAATACTCACTTTCTTCGGACACGTTTAAAGGCGGGACAGTTAGTCCATAGAGCGATTAGTCGTCCAAGGGAAAGTCGAAGGCACTAGACCGCGTGGTAGGTCACCCATGCTCAAGTCTGCTGTGGGTGGTCCCGTGCACGAAAGTACCCGGATGATTTTTAATCGGGAAAGGTGGCGAGACATTGTGAGAAGCATTACATTTGCCGCAAAGGGTAACAACACTTTATGACGACTGAGGATCGACTAAGAAGATGAAAGTTAGACTTGAAGCCGATCATAACATATGCACAGTTGCGAAAAGGCTAGACAGATTTATTTTTTTAGAAAACCCTTCGACTAAGATTTATATACGAAATGGTTTTAAAATGCAAAACGGTTGTGGAGATGAAGAATGAGTCTGAGACTGAAATTGGGCAGGGCCTAATTATTTAAGGGTTTACTTTCGGTCTGACTAGACTAGATCATCGCCATTTTCAAGCCGAAACAGCTGTGTCTGAATATCAACTAGCTTTTTATTACGGACTGTGTGCCAGTATATCTACTGAAGTAGGTACTAAACAATAAACGCTTTGAGTGATACATAATTATAAAAACAAGAATAAAAAAATATTAAAAAAATATATATATATATATATAAATGCGAAAGTTTGGATGGATGTATGTTTGCTACTCAATCACGCCGCAATTTTGTCACAGACATAGATTCGAATCGCACATAGGCTAATTTTGGTCGGTATAATGTAAGAAAACACTTTTCACGCGGCACCTTTCATCGAATAGGGACCGCTGATGGAAAGAAAACGCACGCTCGCGAACGAAGGCGAACAAACAATAGACAAACAAGATAGATAAGCGTGTGAAGACGAGCTGGCGTGTGAGCTTCCCACTCGTTAGCGTTGGATCGCTTAGTCTATGCCTGGGGCCCTAGACAAGAGACATTCTATAATCGAAAGCGTGGCGATAGCGATTGTCAAAATTGTATGGGATTGACAGGCGATATCGAAAAATCACGTGATGAACCCCTTACATTTTGACTTGTCGACTATCGCCTTCGCTGACATCGAATGCCACTTGTCTAAAGCCTCTGGAATTACATAAAAGAAGAAAGAATCGATTCTCCAAAAATTAAAAAAAACTTTTTTGCAAAAAAATACTACCGACTTCCAAATGAAAAACTACAAAGTGAAAAATAACTTAATTTTTGGAAGTCGGTGTCTTTCATGGGTACCATTTTTTTGCGATATGGATACCGACTTCCAAAAGTTAAGTTATTTTTCACTTTGTAGTTTTTTGGAAGTCGGTAGTATTTTTTTGCAAAAAAGTTTTTTATTTTACCCTTTTTAGTTTTACCTACCTAATAGGCAAGTTGTTTAGTAAGGTCCCTATAATGCCAGAACAGATTACCCGAATAACATGAAACTTGAACATTACTGGTGAAATGAGAGATCTGCGTACTCCTTTAGAGCGTACTGTTGAAGTTATGTTATGAAATGGTATAGACAATAAACAGATATGCGATTGCAGCAATCCCGAGAGTTTTGTTGTTATTTATTGAAGAGTTCTGTTGTATATCTCGAAGTTCTTCAGCAGACCTTCACCAAATTAAAATGGAACCAATTTCGAAACATACTCGTTCAAACAACAAAGAATTTTCAAAATCGGTCCACAATTGACGGAGATATCGGTGAAAATACACAAATAAAAAAAAAAACAAAATCAAACATTAAGTCGAACATAGAACCTCCTCCTTTTTGCTTAGTTGGTTAAAAAGTTGGTAACCCTTTCGGTACGGACACGCTCAGGCAATACTTGATTGTATTTTTTTACTATTATTCCCTATTGTTTTGCGATTATTACCGTTTTTTATGAAATAAGTTGACTTCTTTTTTTATTATTCAAAGTAATGCAATCGATTCAGCTTTGCCAACGCAGTGGCAGTTTATTGATGCCTTTCTTGAAGAAATCAGCTGGACGGGAGGCAAAAAATTCTTCAAAGGCATTTTGTACCACCTCTCGGGTATTGAATTTTCTGCCCGCCAAGAATTTATCCAAATTCTGGAAATGTAGAAGTCTGTAAACACAAGGTGAGTATGGCGGGTGACGGAAAGCTTCCAACACCAGCTCTTGTAACTTGGAGACCATCTGCTGTGCAGTATGAGGACGCGCTTTGCCGGGCAGGAGCAGCGGTGAAGACTGACGAGTGATTGACCAAAGCTTCGAGGAGACGTGCGAGCTTCTCCATCATTGTGTTCAGTTCATCAGAGTACACATCTGCAGTAAAGCTCATCCCATTTGGTAAGAAGTTATGATGAATCACACCAGCTCTAGACCAGTGACCATCACTTTTCTAGGGGTTTGTTTGTCGTTTAGGGCATTGTTTAGGTGCTGAACCAGGATTCAACCAACTTGCTGAGCGCTTGCGATTGTCAAATAGAATCTATTTTTCGTCACAGGAAACAATGCAGTTAAAAATGCCTTCGTTTGTGTTTCTGTTGAGCAGTGCAAAGCACGTCTCGACGTGTACTTAGGGCTGGCGATCATTGAGTTCGTGGGGCCATTTGCCAAGCTTGTTTACCTTGCCAATTTTACGCAAATAGACCAATATTGTTTTGATGCTAACGTCGAAAGCTGCTAATAATTCAGCCGTAGTTTGAGTATCATCAACTTCCACATTCGCCTTTAATTCGTCACTGTCGACCAAAGTTTTCGGACGACCACGGGGTTCATTTTTCAGGTAAAATTTTCCAGAACGGAAGGGGGGCCAAACAATAGGTGGTGCATTCGTTTGTAGTGTTAGCTCCATAAACGTTTTTGTTGTTGCGTGCCGCTTGTAAAGCGTTAAATAAATAATAATAAATAAATAAAAAGTCTTTATTACTTCAATTGTACCACAAAACACTATATCTAAACACTTTGCGTTACAACTAGGGTAAAGTGTGTTTACGATGAACTCTGGCACCCAATGTAAGATTTAACTTGTGTTTAGGGTGCCAGCGTCCTCGCGCACAATTTAAACATGTAACAGCAGTTGTAAGACGAACACAGTACAATTATCATTACTAAATTATAATAAATTTACTAGCTAATGCATCTATGATGTGGCCTAATTATGTACCTATGTATGGATGTGTATATGTATGTGTATAAGTGTGTGAGGGAGAGGTAAATACTATTAGGAAAACTTGTGTTTATGTAAGTCTGTAAACATCACCGGTCAAACGTCGATTGCACACCATGTGTGCAGAAAACAATAAAATGTCTATTTTGTCTGCTAATTGGTGTGGAACGAGTTAAGCGATCGAAATCTGTAGTAAATCTTCAGTCTTATTGTAATTTAATGTCAAGCGTTGCTGCCACGATGTTACTCATATTCCATAATTACTCGATTTTTTAACGTATCTATGATGACGAAAAAGATTCAAATGCGATGAAAACATATCGCTCATCAATAATCAAATGACTAATTTTGAAAAATGAATTCGAACATTTTAAATAACATTAATTTGAAATTAGAATTCTTAGCCAAACAAAAATATTTTGATTTGAAATAGCCCGTACTGCAAAACGGTAATTGCATATGTATAGTTCTACTAGCTGACCCTCGAGGCTTCGCTCCCGTCAACTGGCTTCCTATAACCTACCTACCCTGCCTATCCTGCCTGCCCAGCCTACCCTGCCTACCCTGCCTACCCTGCCTACCATCCCTACCCTGCCTATCCCGCCTACGCTACCTACCCTGCCTATCCTGCCTACCCTGCCTACCCTGTCTACCCTGCCTATCCTTCCTACCCTACCTATCCTGCCTACCCTACCTATCCTGCCTACCCTACCTATCCTGCCTACCGTGCTTACCCTGCCTACCCTGCCTACCCTGCCTACCCTGCCTACCATGCCTACCCTGCCTATCCTGCCTACCCTGCCTACCATGCCTGCTCTGCCTATCTTGCCTACCCTGCCTCAAAATCAAAAAGCAAAATCAAAATCAATTTCATATATACCTACATGGGCACTTATAAAACGTCGACAAAAGGTGCACGGTTCGGGTTGCAGAACCAGCAAGATACTCCATAAATCTATGCCTATCCTGCATACCCTGCCTACCCTGCCTACTCTGCCTAACTTGCCTACCCTGCCTACCCTGCCTACCCTGCCTATCCTGCCTATCCTGCCTATCCTGCCTACCCTGCCTACCCTGCCTACCCTGCCTACCCTGCCTACCCTGCCTACTCTGCCTACCCTGCCTATCCTACCTACTAATGCCAAGGAATGAATTTTATAGGCAACATTTTGCTACCTTGGGTTACATTAATGCAATTTTCATAAGGATCTCTAATTGTTTTGAAAATATATTATAGCCTATGTACGACACTCAGGCATAATGTAGCTTTCTACTGGTGAAATCATTTCAGTAGATCCAGAGATTACCCCTTACAACGTCACAAAATCACATACTTTACCGCTTTATAAGTATAGATTATGATCCCGCCTTGCTGTTACACCCTGTATTTTTCATCGGATTTGATCCAGAAGTCTCCACTAATTGTATATTTAGGTAATTATTCTACAGTTTCCAACACATACATAAACCTGTCAGAAGTTAGTTAAATAATATACCCAGGACATGGTACATAATTTAATTCTAGGGATAGTTAACTTGCTAACAAGGGATTTGTCCCTTATTAGTGAGTTACCTGTACAGCTTTGGTATGGAAGGACTACAGTGTACGAAGTTACTAACATTATTGTAGGTTTAAATTATCTAAACCAGGCTGCAAACTGTGTGAGAAGCTATTCAAGCTTCGATATTAACCAAGAGCTAGTAAACCTTGTCCAGCGTGAATAGCGTGATAGGAAGGTGTGCATCGCAGGTTATTGTAGTGGACAGTAGAGACTAAAGTCTGCGCAAGATGACATAAACATTAAAAAAGTATAATTACGTAAATTGAACACATGATTTTTTGTTCATAAGGTTTTCAAAAAGCAGAAGATTATCAATTTGACTGTATTTTATTTTATGTGTGTTATCTCAGAACTTGTTTCTAGAAGCACCGATTTTGATGATTCTTTTTTATTTGAAATCTGGTGCTTGTCATATAGTCCCATTTAATTTTCATCAAGATCTGAAGAAGAACTTTGGATATATACATCAGAACTCGTCAATTAATGACGGCGAATCACTCGGGATAGCTGCAATCGCATTTCTGTTTATTGTTTACACCATTTCATAACATAACATCACACTAGTAGGGTTCTAAAGGGGTACGCAGGTGTAAACCGTTCACTTTGGTATACTCTTAATCCACCGGTTTTGTTTAAAATTCATGTTATTGGGTTAATCTATTTTGGCTTCACTTTGGGCATTATTGGTACCAAGCCTATATAACTGGTCCATTATGTACCTCAACTAAAAAGTGAAAAATAAAACAATTTTTTTACAAAAAATACGACCGACTCCCAAATAAAATCTTTTTCTTTGCAAGAAATAAGCTTTCTTTTTCAGTGTTTTATGCTATTGACACAATTGTTTTTTAAACTTTAGAGTTCAACAACCGTTGAAGACCTTCCGCATACTCCAACTTCAACTCAACTGCCGCACAATCCTACAAAAGTAATTTGCCAAAAATCCTCGCCAACAGACCCTAATGTGCTCCGTCCAAATTACAGAACGCTTTCATGACTGACATACATCAAGACATTACTCGTGAACTCAGCGATCATCTCATGTACTCACAGCTTTTAAGCAAATTATATGAAGCGTCGACAGACAACGTTTTAGTTCAGTGGCCCAGAAAATGTCTTTTGTCAACTCGGTGAGTTCATATCACTGCCAATGTTGTTTCTGCCACTGTTTTTTTTTTTGGCATGAACCGGTGTTTTCATGGATATGCATTTTAGTTTAAATTTCATCAAAAATGCAACGCTTGACTTGAAGATGGAGACTTTGGATATGGGCAAAGACTTATTACTTTGCTAAAAGACGGAGCTACCGCTTGAAAAAAGTTTTTCACTAGCATCGTCACAACAGGTAATACGCCATTTTAACCGACTCCAAAAAAGGAGGAGGTTCTCAATTCGTCGGTATCTTTTTTTTTTATATGAGTTCCCCGATTACTCAAAGAATCCTGGACCGATTTAGAAAACGATTCTTATGTTTGAAAGGGTATACTTTCCAGTTGATCCCATAGTCATCAGGTCAGGATCTGATGATGGGATCTTGGTGAAATCGAGGAAACTCCTCAAATATTATAGGCATACATATAGCGATTTTGGAATTTACATCAACAACGTAATCATTTTAATAAAATAAATAAGAAGCTAACAGTTTACCCTCTTACAAGAGCCAATTGTAAGAGGGTTATTACTGCCTGGCTTAAGTCGCTCAATTACGATGACACTGAAAGTCTGCTTACTGTACCATCCTAACCAACTGCGTATGCTGTCACCTCTTTCACCCCACACACACGCACTCACACACACACTCACTCTGTCCCACACACACTCACTCAGACGCATACACGCTCCCACACACTCGCACTCACACTCGCGCACACATACTCACGCACACATACTCAATTACACACTCACTCAATTTAGTTCCTCTCACCCACTTTGTACCACCATAACAGCAACAACCTCACTCACCTAGCTTAATCCCTCTTAACTATTACTTCTTACTGATGTTGTATACAACTGGCATCTATTGTCCGGAGTCTGGAGAGGCTGGTAATCTGTCATACAGGTCTCCTAGTACAGAAACCAGTCTCTCACATAGATCACAAGAGTTTTCGCTAATGTTTTGTTTGTTTTTTTTTATATTGTCTGTAAAATTCTATGTGAGAGAAGAACAATAAACTTTATTATTATTATTATTATTATTTTCACTCAGAAAGTATCATTGGTGAAGTGGAACTAATGAAGAATATAGATGGCCAATGGAACTCCTTAATGCTTAGTATGTCACGTCTACGATATCTCGATAAGTTAAACGACTATGATGAAGCAAATACTTATAAATAAATAGTACTGATGAAAATGGTACCATCGAACTGATCTGATGATAAAGCCGGCAGGTAGGCACTGGAACTCCGAAATAAAACAATGTACCATAGTCGTGATTGGGCTTATTGGAATCGTCAAGAGATGTACTTTGGCTGTATATGGTTTTTATGGCAATTGGAAGTCCTATCAAAACTAAAAAGAGAATAAATAAAAAAATCTACAAAAATCAAACCGCCTTCCAAAAAAAAAACACTACAAATTTGAAAATAACTTTCCTTTCCGAAGTCGGTGTCGAAACACGGAAAATAATAGGTACCATAGACACCGACTTCGGAAAAGAAAGTTAATTTTAAATTTGTAGTGTTTTTTTTTGGAAGTCTGTTTGATTTTTTGCATTTAGCGAATTTCCTCAATCTTCTCCAATCCGTCTGTCCACCTTTTTAAACACAAGACATATGATCCAGCATTCAGTAAGTATACGGTCGCTAATATATGACTTAACATATCCTCCATAACCTCCTAACATATCCAAATTAATATATCCATATATTAATTATATTAATATATCTTTTGCAAGAAGTAAGTCCTTTAAAAGTTGAGGATCAAACTCATATCTCATTACTTTCTGAATAATCGTTTACAATCTTTGTCTTCAGGGAGTGACATATTTATCTACCTACCTATACTGCAAATCGCTTAGACACCTAGCTTTATTATTTAATTGACCTACGTCCTCTCTTCCTTTTGAATCGTATCTAATCAATAAAAAAAGCTTACTTAAAAATCAATAACCCAGTCGGGTTATTGATTTTTGAACTTAAGAAGCGAACTAACAAGAAAAAATCATGCTGTGCAGTTGGAGGATCAGGCAGTTTGCGAATATGTATCCTTCGACTGCACACCATGTTTTTTTCTTGCTTACAGATTTTTACCTGACTGTCGAAGGAAGGTAATGTGTTTATCAGTCTATGTATGTATGTATGTTTGTTCCTATATGGCGTTCCAGAGGACAAACGCGTTGGCCAATTTTGGTGATTCATACGTCAATCGATTCGTCTTAACCCTGCGAGTGTCATAGGCTACATTAAAATTGGACAATGGAAAAATGGCGGATTTTGGGTGCCATATTGTGGGGGACCAAATTTTTTTTTTCTTCCAAATCCATCGTGTGGGATATCAAAATAAAGTGTTTTAAGAGGTGATTTCAAAAATATATAACACTTAATGTTTAAATGTATCTAATTCGAAAAAAAACTTAACTAAAAAGTTATAAATATAAAAAGTTAAATCAAAAATCAAAAAACCCGACTGCTTCATAAGCGAACTAAAAAGTCGTAAACAAGGAAAAAATTATGCTGTGCAGGCGGAGGATACACCAGATTTTGGTCAGCCAGCCCGCGAATATGTCAGCAGCCATTCGGGCTTTTGATTTTTAAATTAGTTTTTTTTATTTAAGACATTTTAGTGAATATTTTTTTATAAATATATTAAATATATATCTGAATAAAGCTGAAGAGTTTGTTTGTTTGTTTGTTTGAACGCGCTAATCTCAGTAACTACTGATTGGAATTGAAAAATTATTTTTGTGTTGGTTAGTCCATTTATCGAGGAAGGTTATAGACTATATAACATCACGCTACGACCAATAGGAGCGGAGCATACATGAACAATGTTGCAAAAATGGGCAAAATCTTTCCTTTTTGAGAGATTCCGTTGCATGCGCTGCAACGGTTTAATTTACGCAACAATCATGTATGTAGGGAAGGTAGGGTAGATTATAGGTAGGTAGGTAGCCAGTTGACTTGAGCGAAGCCGCGTGGGTCAGCTAGTTTAAACATATAAGTGGTTTACACTTTTGTAATCACCTATAAAAACCCATAATTTTGATACCCCATTCGATGGGTTGCGAAGAAAAAAATATTGCAACCTCTTCAATATAGCGCCCAAAATCCGCCATGTTTCTTAATTTTTTAACGGCACTTATGTAAGAACACTTGGGCGGCCAAGACCTATCTAACGATGTCTTAATTATAAAAATCTGTCAAGTGATTTGAAAGATACAAGGTAATAAATAATATTACATACATACAAAAAAAAACTTAATTCAAAAAATCTAAAAAACCCGACTGCTTCAAAACCGAACTAAAAAGTCGTAAACAAGGAAAAACTCATGCTGTGCAGTCGGAGGATACATATTCGCGGTCTGGCTGACCAAATCTGGTGTATCCTCCGCCTGCACAGCATGATTTTTTCCTTGTTTACGACTTTTTAGTTCGCTTTTGAAGCAGTCGGGTTTTTTAGATTTTTTGAATTAAGTTTTTCTATTTATAACTTTTTAGTTAGGTTTTTTTCGAATTAGAAACATTTAAACATATAAGTGTAATATATTTTTGAAATCACCTCTTAAAACCCTTTATTTTCATACCCCACACGATAGGTTTCGAAGAAAAAAAAAATTTGGGCCCCCACAATATGCCCACCCAAAATCCGCCATTTTTCTATTGTCCAATTTTAATGTAGCCTATGACACTCGCAGGGTAAAGACGCATCGATTGACGTATGAATCATCAAAATCGGCCAACGCGTTTGGTCTCTGGAACGCCATATAAGAACAAACATACATACATACTTACATACATACATAGACTGATAAACACATTACCCTCCTTCGGCAGTCGGGTAAAAATACAAACATAGGTACTTACATACAAATATACTTACATTCAAGATACGCGCGAAAAACATTACCCATTCCTTGCAGCCGGGTAAAAAAAGGATTCTGATCCAAAAGGACAGACCACGAAGTGATCCTCTAAGGGTTCCTTTCTTCCCTAAAATTCACATTAGTATGCTTGTACCGTAATCATTACACAATCACTCAGGAGTTAGTAGCCTACATTAACCGCGGATTGCGATGTGTTCACACTCTACTGCCGATCAATTGTTTGTTGATCAACCGTTTTGTTGATGAGACGGCGTGATTGATTCACAGATAATCGGATAATGGTTGGGTTCATTACATGATATAGGGATACTGATTTGCGGGCTAATTTTATTAACACACACACCTGCAAAATACGTGACTAAGTATGTTCTGGTATAAAGGAAATGATGCCTGTAAGATATATAGGTAGATAATGAAGACAGGTACATGAGATATTTCAGTTTGCTCTCAACCTCAACAAAAGACTACTCGTATTTGCTCACATGTTCGTTGAAAATGGTCTAACGGGAATGTTCTAAAGGGACTAAAAGTAGCCTTTGTCTTAATCCTGGTCGTGGTTTACCCGTGTGCTAAGTGTCATCTGAATCCGTTCAGCGATTTAGGTGCATCAAAACAAAGCGACTTTAACCTTTTTAACATAGGTATAAGTAGGGCTCTTAACCGGCCGGTTTTTAACCGACTTTCCAAAAAGGAGAAGGTTCTCAATTCTGGTGTTTATAAATATATTTTTTTATGTATCTTCGGACATAACTCCGTCATATATAAACGGATATGCAAAATTATTTTTTTGTTCCAGAGAAGTTTATTCCGAAATTTAAATTTGGTAAAGATCTGATGAAGAACTTCGTAGATATACAACAGAATTCTTCAATAAATGACGGCTAATCTCTCGGAATTGCTGCACTCGCACTCGTTTATTTTTACACCATTTCATAACATAACATCACGCCAGTATGCTCTAAACGGGTACGCAGATGTCTACAGTTCACCCTGGTATACTCTCATTCCACCGGTTATGTTCAAGTTATATGTTATTTGGGTAATCTATTCTGGCATCACTGTGGGCATTAAAGGTACCTTACTATAAAACTTGCCCATTATGTACCAATAAAAGTGAAAAATAAAAAATATTTTAACAAAAAAACAAAACCGACTTCTAATGCAGATCACTAGAAATCTAAAAATAACCTGTTTTGCTTTAGAAGTCGTAAAAAGTTTTTATGGTCAGCCAGCTCGCGAACATTACCCTCCGACTGCACAGCATGGTCACAGTATAAATATGGACAAACAGTATAGAAAATACCTACAAACTCTCGAAACGGGTTTAATGAGACAGCCACTACTGACAGCACCGCGAGAACCGCTGAGGGGTCTCGTCGATGCGCATGTTTATGTGAGTGTTCCATTTCGAGCGTTTGTAGGTAGTTTCCATACTGTTTGTACATATTTATAATGTTGCATGATTTTCTTCTTGTAACGTATTTTACTTCGCCTTTTAAGCAGGCGCATTTTATGATTTTTTTAATTTACTTTTTATATCATAGTTATAATTAGGGCTCTTATTGGCCGGTTTTTTAAGTAGGATATAGATGTGTATTGTCGCTAAGCAACGTGGTTTTCCTTTGTCTTGTTAACCGAATTAAGTAGAAGAGACAACACATTTGTGGAACAAATAACAATAAAAGTACGAGGAACAAAAACGTTTCTACTCCGTATATCGTTAGTACAAAATTAAGTGTTTCCGCGCTAGACATGCTTTGACTTGCAATGTGCAAAGTCCTTTGATTAAAACTGGTGCTATTTTCTTAAGGGAATAAGGAATTTTTTATAGAAAAAAAGAATAGAAATACAATAATCAAAAAATAACAAAGATATTCTTCTCTTATAAAAAAAAGTACAAATGAAAATCAAGAATTGCGCTGAGCGTGCCCATAACGAAAGGGTTACCAACTCAACATTTGACAAAGCAAGGCGTCAAATACCCAGCGCTGACTGATGTGTATAAATGGTTAATTTTTATCTTCTATAGTTAATAGCACTCTTTGTAAACAAGCATATTACAAATTAGATGATTATATTCAAGATAAGAATGCTTGGAAACATGCTGGTCCTGCTCCATGGGCAATCTTTGGTGTAGACAAAATCAAATTTGTTAATTTATATTCCTATTCATAGTTATTGTACTCATGGTTTTTTTTTTTTTTGAATTGACTCACACACTGTTCCGTTGTTGTTGAATTAGGTATTTTACTTATGTTTATAATATTTGTAAGTATGTGAGAACCATGTTCCTACTTATCAAATTAATTAATTTTCCTTTTAATGCTTTTTAATACTTTATACCTGTACGTAGTATAGTGTGTAGAGCTATTCTGGGTGCATCGTCCTCACATATAATAATGTATGTACTTATGTAAATATTGTAAAAAACCTATTTTTTTCAAAGATTTAGTATGGAGTTTTTTGTGCGTTCTTCTCCATAACAATCTACTTTCCGAATGCACGGTAGAATCATTTTTTATTACTTGTAAATTTTAATTTATGTGACGTTCAAAAGTGCCGTTTATTGGCCTAATTAAATAAATATATTTGACTTTGACTTTGACTATAACATAAAATCATGCGTGTAGTCCTTAAATGGATAGACAGAGGTGGTGTACCACTGGTAAAAAGCATTTCTCCTATTATATTTGCCTTCTAATTTGGATAAATCAATCAAGTTCAATCTTGTTTTAAAGTGATGGCCGCTTAATTTCTGCGCCCTCTAATAAAAAATGTTGATTCGTGTATGTAATTCTAACATTATCTTTATGTAAAAACGAATGTAAGTTTGTTTGTTAAGCTTTCATGTCCTGAACGAATTTAAATGAATTTTGCCTTAGGAACAGAACTTGTATTAAGAAAAAGGAAGCATTTCTTCCCGGTATAATATTCCTTGGGATTATAAAAACCTCCTTGATACCCCTTCCCACACAACCGACTCCTACTCCTTTACTGTGTATGCGGTGTGGTTGTGGAACTCGCTGCCGCCTGATAATAGGCACTGCCAAACTCTCGCAGTTTTCAAGAGAAGAGTGAAAGAACATAACGTTTCCATTCCGAAAGGACAGACCACGAAGTGATCCTCTAAGGGTTTCTTTCTTCCCTAAAATTCACATTAGTATGCTTGTACCGTAATCATTACACAATCACTCAGGAATTAGTAGCCTACATTAACCGTGGATTGCGATGTGTTCACACTCTACTGCCGATCAATTGTTTGTTGATCAACCGTTTTGTTGATGAGACGGCGTGATTGATTCACAGATAATCGGATAACGGTTGGGTTCATTACACGATATAGGGATACTGATTTGCGGGATAATTTTATTAACACACAGACCTGCAAAATAAGTAAAGTGACTAAGTATGTAAATGATGCCTGTAAGATATACAGGTAGATAATGAAGACAGGTACATGAGATATTTCAGTTTGCTATGAACCTCAACAAAAGACTACTCGTATTTGCTCACATGTTAGTTGAAAATGGTCTCACAGGAACGTTCTAACGGGACAAAAAGTAGCCTTTGTCTTAATCCTGGTCGTGGTTTACCCGTGTGCTAAGTGTCATCTGAATCCGTTCAGCAATTTAGGTGCATCAAAACAAAGCGACTTTGACCTTTCTAACATAGGTATAAGTAGGGCTCTTAACCGGCCGGTTTTTAACCGACTTCCCAAAAAGGAGAAAATTCTCAATTCTGGTGTTTATAAATATATTTTTTATGTATCTTCGGACATAACTCCGTCATATACCCCGCCATATATACTTGTATCAAGCGCAAGTTCGATCATGCATGGAGTACTGTTCTCATCTCTGGGACGGATCAGCCAAATACCAGCTTGACGCACTAGAGTCGATCGAAAAGCGAGCCAAGAGGCTCATCGGCGATGAGGCGCTGGTCAAGTCAAAGCTCCAGAGTCTTGAACATCGTCGCCGAGTTGCCAGCCTGTCGGTTTTTTATCGGTTACATTTCGGGGAGTGTGCGATGGAATTGCACGATATAATTCCACCTAGCCCGTTCCATCATCGGACTACCAGACGTACGGCGATGCGCCATCGATACATGGTAGACATCCCACCCATACGCACAAAACGTTTTGGGAACACTTTTATTATGCGTACAGCTAAGGAGTGGAATTCCCTGCCGGAGTCTGTGTTTCCCGATAGCTACAATCTAGGGGTCTTTAAGTCAAGAGTGAATAGGTTATTTCTAGGCAAGCGTGTTTCACCGTCGACCACATCATCGCTTACCATCAGGTGAGATTGTGGTCAAGCGCGAGCCTATAGGTTATAAAAAAAAAAAAAAAAAAAAAAATATAAACGGAATTGCAAAATTATTTTTTTGTTCCAAAGAAGTTTATTCCGAAATTTAAATTTGGTAAAGATCTGATGAAGAACTTCGTAGATATACAACAGAATTCTTCAATAAATGACGGCGAATATCTCTCAGGATTGCTGCACTCGCATGTCTGTTTATTCTTTACACCATTTCATAACATACCATCACGCCAGTATGCTCTAAATGGGTACGCAGATGTGTACAGTTCACCCTGGTATACTCTCATTCCACCGGTTATGTTCAAGTTACATGTTGGTGTAATCTATTCTGGCATCACTGATCATCTTATACGAGTAGGTACCTTACTATAAAACATGACCATTATGTACCTTTAAAAAGTGAAAAATAAAACTTTTAAACAAAAAAATTTAACCGACTTCTAAAGCAAATCACTACAAATCTAAAAATAACGTTTTTTACCCGACTGCCGAAGGAGGGTAATGTGTTTAACAGTCTATGTATGTATGTAAGTATGTATGTATGTTTGTTCCTATATGGCGTTTCAGAGACCAAACGTGTTGGCCGATTTTGATGATTCATACGTCAATCGATTCGTCTTAACCCTGCGAGTGTCATAGGCTACATTAAAATTGGACAATAGAAAAATGGCGGATTTTGGGTGCCAAATTGTGGGGGCCCAAATGTTTTTTTTCTTCCAAACCCATCGTGTGGGGTATCAAAATAAAGAATTTTAAGAGGTGATTTCAAAAATATATAACACTTATATGTTTAAATGTATCTAACGATAATGATTTTTTCCTAGTTTACGACTTTTTAGTTCGCTTTTGAAGCAGTCGGGTTTTTTGATTGTTTTAATTAAGTTTTACCTTTAGAAATCGTAAAAAGTTTTAATGGTCAGCCAGCTCACAAACATGTACCCTCCGGCTGCACAGCATGGTCACAGTATAAATATGGACAAACAGTATAGAAAATACCTACAAACTCTCGAAACGGGTTTTATCAGACAGCCACTACTGACAGCACCGCGCGAACTGCTGAGGGGTCTCGTCGATGCGCATGTTTATGTGAGTGTTCCGTTTCGAGCGTTTGTAGGTAGTTTCCATACTGTTTGTACATATTTATATTGTTGCATGATTTTCTTCTTGTAACGTATTTTTACTTCGCCTTTTAAGCAGGCGCATTTTTTGTTTTTTTTTTATTTACTTTTTGTATCATAGTTATAATTAGGGCTCTTATTGGCCGGTTTTTTAAGTAGGATATAGATGTGTATTGTCGCCAAGCAACGTGGTTTTCCTTTTGTCTTGTTAACCGAATTAAGTAGAAGAAACAGCACATTTGTAGAACAAATAACAATAAAAGTACGAGGAACAAAAACGTTTCTACTCCGTACATCGTTAGTACTAAATTAAGTGTTTCCGCGCTAGACATGCTTTGACTTGCAATGTGCAAAGTCCTTTGATTAAAACTGGTGCTATTTTCTTAAGGGAATAAGGAATTTTTTATAGAAAAAAAGAATAGAAAAACAATAATCAAAAAATAACAAAGATATTCTTCTCTTATAAAAAAAGGACAAATGAAAATCAAGAATTGCGCTGAGCGTGCCCGTAACGAAAGGGTTACCAACTCAACATTTGACGGGCGTCAAATACCCAGCGCTGACTGATGTGTATAAATGGTTAATTTTTATCTTCTATAGTTAAAAGCACTCTTTGTAAACAAACATATTACAAATTAGATGATTATATTCAAGATAAGAATGCTTGGAAACATGCTGGTCCTGCTCCATAGGGCAATCTTTGGTGTAGACAAAATCAAATTTGTTAATTTATATTCCTATTTATAGTTATTGTACTCATGGTTTTTTTTTTTTTTGAAATTGACTCACACACTGTTCCGTTGTTGTTGAATTAGGTATTTTACTTATGTTTATAATATTTGTAAGTATGTGAGAACCATGTTCCTACTTATCAAATTAATTAATTTTCCTTTTAATGCTTTTTAATACTTTATACCGTACGTACGTACGTAGTATAGTGTGTAGAGCTATTCTGGGTGCATCGTCCTCACATATATTAATGTATGTACTTATGTAAATATTGTAAAACACAAATTTTTTTTTTAAAGAGTAAGTTTGGAGTTTCTTGTGCGTTCTTCTCCATAACAATCTACTTTCCGAATGAATGGTAGAATCATTTTTTATTACTTGTAAATTTTAATTTATGTGACGTTCAAAAGTGCCGTTTATTGGCCTAATTGAATAAATATATTTGACTTTGACTATAACATAAAATCATGCGTGTAGTCCTTAAATGGATAGGCGGAGGTGGTGTATACCACTGGTAAAAATCATTTCTCCTATATTTGCCTTCTAATTTGGATAAATCAATCAAGTTCAATCTTGTTTTAAAGTGATGGCTACTTAATTTTTGCGTCCTCTAATTAAAAATGTTGATCCGTGTAGGTTCTTACATTATCTATAATATGTAGAAGCGAATTTGAGTTTGTTTGTTAAGCTTTCATGTCTTAACGACTGAACGAATTTAAATGAATTTTGCCTTAGGAACAGAACTTGTATTAAGACAAAGGATGCATTTCATCCCGGTATAATATTTCTTGGGATTATAAAAACCTCCTTGATACGCCTTCCCACACAACCGACTCCTACTCCTTTACTGTACAAGCGGTGTGGTTGTGGAACTCACTACCGCCTGATAATAGGCACTGCCAAACTCTGGCAGTTTTCAAAAGAAGAGTGAAAGAACATAACGTTTCCATTCCGTCATAGGTGCTCATAATATTTAATAGTATCTTTTTATAAATCTTAGTATTAATTGTAATGATATTTATTTTAATACATAAAATTATGATTACTTAGCTGTGAATTGTTTTGTGTTTATTTTATCCCTCTACACACAATGTCTACATCTCTTTTTTCATCTTTCCTTTCGCAGGTATGCTGGAAGAGATTTCATTAGAAATAATCATCACCTCTGTTTCTATTTTTTGTTCCTTCTTCTTGTTCTAGTATCGCCATAATATGATAAGCATCGAAAACTCCCTTTTTCAACTCAAAAACAACTTGGCCAATAAACAAAATAAACAAATCCAGTAAATCGCAACAAATATTCTGCTCAAAGAGTTCCTAATAATCTTTTTGATCTTAAAATTCTTCAGTAAGAATTTCTCGGTATGAATCCCATTGTGCTGGCAATCCGAAGTTAATCTGAGGGTATGCCAGAGCCATTCAAACTTCGGTTGATAAAAATACTGCGGCAAGTATCCGGGGCCGCATTGTGGAGATTAAGAAGAAATATAGAATACTTATTGAAGTATTTAGGTCTCGTTGTGCAGAATATTTTGTATTTTCAAAGGAGATTTTCAGGAATTTCTGCTGTCAGCTGTGAGAGTCGGTAAGTTTTTATATCTATCAATCTATCTTCTATCTATATATATACTAGTTGACCCGGCAAACTTTGTTTTGCCATAAAAACATCAAACATTTATCTACCCTACCTACCCTACCCTACCCTACCCGACCCTACACTACCCTACCCTACCCTACACTACCCTACCCTACGCTACACTACCCTATCCTACACTACTCTACCCAACACTACCCTACACAACCCTACCCTACACTACCCTACCCTACCCTACCCTACCCTACGCTACCCTACCCTACCCTACACTACCCTACCCTACCTACCCTACCCTATCGACCTACCAACTTGTTGAACTATTTATTTGAAGCCATTGGCATGACGCAGGAAATCAAGATCCTGGGGCTAACAATCGACAACAAGCTTACGTTTAACAAGCACGTCGCCAACGTTTGTCAGAAGGCGACGGACTTTTATAAGCAGTTGTCGAGGGCTGCGAAGGACAGCTGGGGCCTCCACCCCGACGTCATCCGCACCATGTACACGGCAGTGGTGGAACCGGTAATAATGTACGCGGCAGGTGCATGGGCACCTACAGCCACAAGACAGTGCGTCACAAAGAGGTTAAATGCGGTCCAGCGGGGATTTGCACAGAAATTGTGCAAGTCCTATCGCAGAGTTTCCCTAAACTCGGCACTAGTGTTGGCCGGGATACTTCCCCTCGACCTCCGAATACGAGAGGCAGCTGCCCTATATGAGGCAAGGAGGGGGTCGCCCCTGTCGGCACTGGGAGATGGGGACGTCGAGCGACGCGCCGCATTTGTCTCTAGACCCCACCCGGCGGAGCATATGAGCCTGCAGTTCATATGCCTGGCAGATCAGGACCAACTTGCAGACCACTGCTCACAAGCAGTGCAGATTTATACGGACGGCAGCAAAATCGATGGCAAGGTGGGGGCGGCATTGTCTTTTTGGAGCAATGGCGCCGAAACCGGATGCCAGAAGATTAAACTGTCGTCCTACTGCACGGTCTACCAGGCCGAACTGCTGGCCATATGCAAAGCCACGCGGGAGATCGCCAAGAAAAAAGACTCGACTTTTGGTATTTTCAGTGACTCGCGATCGGCACTGGAAACGGTCAAAAACCACCGCTCTATTCATCCCCTTGCAGTCGAAGCCCGGGAGAACCTGAGGCAGTGCAGCATCCAAAACAAGCATGTTGCTCTGTTTTGGATCAAGGCGCACGCGGGACTGGAGGGGAACGAGAGAGCCGACCAGTTGGCAAAAGAAGCGGCATTAAAACTTAAAAAGAAACCAGACTACGACCAGCGCCCGGTTTCATTCGTCAAGCGACAAATCCGTCAGGATTCGCTCGTCGAATGGAACCGGAGATACTCAATGGGTGATACAGCCGCCACCACAAAATTATTCTTTCCGGACGCCGTGGAAGCCTACAAAATAGTAAGAAAAATGAGACCAACAGGGCTATTAACCCAAGTTTTGACGGGGCATGGTGGGTTTTCAGAATACCTGAACAGATTCAGGTGTAAGGAAAGCCCATCATGCACATGTGACGATGACGTAGGCGAAACGGCGATCCACGTAATTACGGACTGCCCGGTATATGCCCTAGACAGATACAACACCGAACAGCAGCTAGGGATACAGATCACACAAGGGAACCTTCATGAACTTATCAGTAGGAAAATTTACAGAGAAACATTCACAGCATACTGCCTAACAGTAGCACAAAGGACAGTCAGCAAAAATAAATAAGCCATTAACATCAATGCTCGAAGACTTACATTGTTATGTAAGTCTGGAAGCGTACAGAGCAGTATACATCAGAAACCAACTGAATCTAGCTACCGCTAAAATATTTTTGCTGTAAAATATGTTTTAATCATAAGTTATTTTAATTAGTATAAAATGTAAATTTAAGAAACTCGTCAAGAGACTGAGTAGCATGTTAATAGTTCATAAGAAATTGTATATATTTGACCTTTAATAAAACGAGTCCCCAAGGTCTCGGACCATGTCCGGGGAACCTCCCTAGTTCGCAGAGCGCCGAGTGGTAGGCGCCGTCTTCAATTACCTACCCCCTACCCTACCCTACGCTACCCTACCCTACCTACCTACCTACACTACACTACTCTACCTACCTACCCTACCCTACCCTACCCTACCCTACCTACCTACCTACACTACACTACTCTACCTACCTACCCTACCCTACCCTACCCTACCTTACCTCAGGGAGCGCTACCAACTTGAATGTGAGCTGGACAGGAAAATCACGAAGGAGAGCCTGCATGGGCTCATGGACAAGAAATATAGGGAAAAGTTTTTGGAATATTGCATTAGAGTAGCCACTGCGGTTATACATCGAAATAAAACCTGAGGCGCACCGTGCTTCATTAATATTTTTGTGTGATATTTAAATGCAAGCACGGAATGCAGCAAGGACATGTATAGCCGGCAGTATTTCATGTTAGTACCTAAGTTTATAGACTGTGTAATTGATTACTGTTATATTTATTTTTTTAATAACTGTGCTTTTGTGTTTTTATCCCTTTCATGTATCTATCTGTGATAAAAAAGCACCTTTTGTATTTTTTTGTATTACCTGTGATAAACAGCACCATTTGCACAATTCTGTGATACCGCACTTTTTGTATTTTTGAACTTCTTGTATATTTCCTAACTTTAACTGTGATAATTAGCATTTTTTTGTATTTATTTTCTGGGATAAACAGAACATGTATATTTTATTGAATTTTAATTTGATTGAAATAAAAATGCCCGTAGTTATTTAAATAAACCCACACAGTATACAAGAAGATGAATGCACGATGAACCATAGTATGAAGAATAAAAGTGCGAGAGGAAAGAAAGATTGAACGGAATGTATGTGTTTGCAATCAATAGGCGCCAATTTCGTTGGTGGGATTAGTGTTAAGAAAAAAAAAAAAAAAAAAAAAACCCTACCTTACCCTACCCTACCCTACCCTACCCTACCTACCTACCTACACTACACTACTCTACCTACCTACCCTACCTACCTACCCTACCCTACCCTACCCTACCGACCCTACCCTACCCTACCCTACCCGCACGGTCTACCAGGCCGAACTGTTGGCCATATGTAAAGCCACGAGGGAGATTCTTAAGAGCGCTAAAGAGACTTGGCATCTTTAGCGACTCTCGATCCTCACTCGAAACGGTCGCAAACCACCGCTCCTCTCATCCCCTTGCAGTCGAAACCAGAGAGAATCTGCGGCAGGGCAGATCCCAGGGCAAAGATATATCTTTATTCTGGATCAAGGCCCATGCGGGACTGGAAGGGAATGAGAGAGCCGACCAGTTGGCTAAAGATGCGGCGCTCAAATTGAAGAGGAGGCCGGATTACGATCAGTGCCCGCTGTCATTCGTCAAGCGGCATATCCGAAAGGATTCGCTTGACGAATGGAACCGACGGTACAGAATGGGCGACACAGCCGCAACCACTAAGCTGTTCTTTCCGGACGCGATCGACGCGTACAGAGCAGTCAGGAAGTTAAAGCCGACAGGTGTAATCACGCAAATAATGACAGGGCATGGTGGGTTTTCCGAATACTTGAACAGATTCAAGTGTAAGGAAAGCCCATCATGTATATGTGACCCAGACATTGACGAGACAGTGATACACTTGTTGACTGACTGCCCGGCCTATGGCCTGGAGAGGTACGAGATTGAACAAAGACTGGGAATAGAGATAAAAACAGAAAATTTAAGTAAATTAATTAATAACAAAAAACACAGAACAGAATTTTTAAAATATTGTAAGAAAATAGCGGAAAAAACGATACAAAAGAATAAATAGATGTATAATTATGCTCGAAATTATATATGTCATATATAACAGGTAGCATTAGTGAATGGATGTAAAACAAATTGGATCACATTATAATAAGATACAATAAGAATAGATGTGTAATAATATTAGTAACTGTGTAGAATGTAAAAGTGTTAAATTTAGAAACTTATCATGTAGTAGAAAGTAAGATATGTAATAGTGTAATAAGAAAGTTTGTAATACCTAGTAATAAAGATAAGTCTCCATAGTCTCGGATTATGTCCGGGGACTTTTAGCTCGCAGAATCCGCCAAAAGCGCGGAGGTAGGCGCCATAAAAAAAAAAAAAAAAACCTTACCCTACCCTACCCTACCCTACCCTAACCTACCCTACCCTACCCTACCTACCTACCTACACTGCACTACTCTACCTACCTACCCTACCTACCTACCCTAACCTACCCTACCCGACCCTACACTACCCTACCCTACCCTACACTACCCTACCCTACGCTACACTACCCTATCCTACACTACTCTACCCAACACTACCCTACACTACCCTACCCTACCCTACCCTACCCTACCCTACGCTACCCTACCCTACCCTACCCTACCCTACCCTACCCTACCCTACCTACCCTACCTACCTACACTACACTACTCTACCTACCTACCCTATCCAACCAAACATTTTTTTTTTGCTTTTAAACCTTCCCTGTATTCTGTCGAACATAACAAAAAAAGAATTATTCAAATCGGTCCAGCCGTTCTCGAGTTTTAGCGAGACTAACAAACAGCAATTGATTTTCATATATATAGATATATATGCGTTTCAGAGTCTATGAAACGCCTGGACCGATTTCAAAAATTATTTCACAGTTGGGAAGCTACACTATCCCCGGGTGACATACGCTACTTTTTATCTCTGTATTCCTACGGGAACGAGAACTACGTGGGTGAAACCGCGAGACGTCCGCTAGTATGTTACAAAATAATACTGTAGTTTGTGCCCACACCCATGAAAAAAGGCGTGAGTATATATGTAAAATAATACTTAGATCTGACGTAAAATTTCAACTCTATTTTCGACAGTTTTTCAGGCAAAAGACGTCCACTGCTGATCAAAGATATTTCCCAATTTGACTGTGATTTTCGGTAAAATTGGCGAAAGTATTTTTTATTTAAAAATAAAGTGTTTCTACTTGCACATTATCTTCGCTAAGAACAGAACATCGTGTTTTAATCCACAAAGGAATGATATCGTAGTAACACCGCACACAAAGCTGGTTGTAAAACGCAATGACCTTTGACACCTTCATTATAACGTTGTATTTAGTTTCAGTTTGTGGTAATTAATGGATCATTTGTATGAGCTCGACCATAATTACCGACACAGCCCGAAGAATTGCGACAGATAAG
Source organism: Orthosia gothica (assembly GCA_949775005.1). Taxonomy (NCBI): domain Eukaryota; kingdom Metazoa; phylum Arthropoda; class Insecta; order Lepidoptera; family Noctuidae; genus Orthosia; species Orthosia gothica. The sequence continues at coordinate 31,990,071 of OX459038.1, read as the reverse complement.
TGGCCGTGGGCAGGGCACATAGCTCGCAGAGTGGATGGCCAATAGAGCTGAAAGGTTCTGGAATGGCGACCGCGAACCGGAAGAAGATGCTTTGGAAGGCATCCCACTAGGTGAACCGATGACCTGATTAAAGTTGCAGAAATACGCATGATGCGAGACACACGGTATCGGGCAATGTGGCAACGCTAAGGGAAGGCCTATTTCCAGCAATGGACGTCTTTTGGCTGATATGATGATGATTGATGAAGATGATTTTATTTGTATGATCTACAGATAGTTGTTCCGGCTCTTGGTGTTGTGTTTGTGAGTTTATATGTTTGTAAACGCACCCACGATACAGGAATAAATTCCAAGAGCGAGGTCGTACTGGCCACTTTGATCTCAAATATCTCCTCTTTGGTTTGGAATTCCAATTTTAAATTTATACAGCTTCTATTTATGCATGCTTTTATGTTTGGCAAACCATAATTCATGTGATTTGTCCTCTTTTGGTTTTTTCTTTGCGCCAGTCAGTTTACAAAATGGAAAACTTGAAATATCGCGTTATTTACGAGTACGTGATCCATCGTGGCTCTAGTGCTGCAGAAACGGCTCGAAGGATTAATGATGGTGTATGGTGAGGGTGTCGCAAAAGCAAACACAGTGCGTTTTTCGTTCCAACGTTTTCGTTCTGGAAATTCAACCTGCAGAACAAGCCCCGTGGACTGCCGGAGAACAAAGTTGATAATGAAGAATTGAAGGCTATTGTGGAAGCAGATCCATCGCAAACCACGTTCGAGTTAGCTGCAGGCTGCGGTGTTAGTGATAAAACTGTTTTAATACACTTGAAGCAAATTGGGAAGGTGAAAAAGCTTGAAAGGTGGGTACCTCATGGATCGAGTGCAGCAAACTACCATATTTTTCGAAATTTGGATATTTTCTTGCAAGGGAAAAATTCAACTCCGATGGGGCAGTCCAAAGCGCCTTCAAAGATTTTATTGATTCCCGTCCGAATGTTTTCTTTAGTTAAGGTATCAATGAACTACCTATGAGATGGCAAAATGCATAGATAGCAATGGTACATACTTTGATTAAATACATATATTGTTAGAAGATTTTGAATAAAGACGTCACTTTTGAACGTCATCTGACATAACAGTGATACCCTCACTATACGCACTTACTATAAGCAGTGCGCACCATTTGTATCGCTCATTTTTGCATCGAGACTTCGTGGCGTTCGCATCGTTGGTTAACTGGTTCATAATCTCTTACTACCTACTTGTTCATTCGTGTCTGGTTATATTTTTACCTACCTTCATGTTTGCTGTACTTTTGTAATTTTGAATAATTGATTAAAGTTAGTATTTTCTGTGTTTATCTGTTTTTTTTTTATATTAAAAATAAGTTACCGTTAAGTATAATATTATGTTAAAAATGACTTTATGTTCTTCCCTTAAAAAACGCCAATTTGATATGTAATTACCTAATATATTTTTGAAATCACCTCTTAAAACCCTTTATTTTGATACCCCACAAGATGGGTTTGGAAGGAAAAAAAAAATTGTCCCCCACAATATGGCGCCCAAAAGCCGCCATTTTTCTGTTTTCCAATTGTAATGTAGCCAGTGACACTTGCAGGGTTAAGACTAATCGATTAATGTAAGAATTATCAAAATCGGCCAACGCGTTTGGTCGGTAAAAATGAGGGCATTTCAAAGAAAAATGAGATTTATAAATATATTCGCATTTTTGTCCGGAATACGTGCCCCCGATTAAACTCAATGGCTATGAGTTAGGGCGAGTGTACCAGTTCAAGTACTTAGGGCACTATGTTACCGACGGCCTTGATGACCGGGTAAATATCGAGAGGGAACGAAGGGCGCTGGCAGTCCGTTGTAACATGTTGGCTCGCAGGTTTGCACGGTCGTGGGCTCTTATCCCATACAAAGAAACTGTCCCGACGTACTGTACTGATTATTTGATTTATTTATCGATATCGATTGATTATTAGATGGTGATCTATCTATCGCCGTGGAACAAAAAATAATCAGTATAATCAGATGAAAAACGGTAGTTACGTTCGCACGGTTACGTTGTATGGGATAAGGCATCTGTATGCTAGTATTACATTATTTGTGGCACGGTGTTGCAAGCCAGTAAAAATAACACTTTGAAAGCTTATTGCAAAGTATTTTACACGTGCAGCCTCTGGAAAAACTACACTCAGCGGGCTATCAACGCCTTACGGGTAAAATAAAATAACGGGTTCTGGATGTTGATGGGTTTATTTCTCACAACAGAATACATAATTGTTATTTACTTATAATGTGAAAAACTTGTTGCGTAATTAAAACGAGTTGTGGAATAGCATACAATATCTATATACAATTACACTATAGACTAACTAAATAGATACTGACGTAACGTATTGTATTAGTAACACAAAACTAACGTCGTATTTTTTTACAGCTATAATACTCACAAAAAAAACAACTTGAAGTAAACTTGTATAAATTTACTCCTTTTCTATGTGACTACAACGAAATAAAATGAGTGAGACAAATATACCTGGACATATAGCACCAGGTAACCTCCGGAAGTACATATAAATGTGAAGGAATATAAATGAAAAGTTACATTGAAGCTTGCTCGGATTTGAACTCACGACCTCAAGCAAGAGAGGCGAGATCTTATTTAAAGACTCCTTCTGAATTATGTCTATTAAGAATAACAAAGCATAAAACAAAACATTCACAGCTCTCGGTATACTTGAAACATGTCCTTTATGACCGTCAAAACTGACGGAGCCATTTGAAACAATTCGTTTACAAAATCTTCGACATCTCTTTCTCGCATATCACAAAGCAGCTTGTATATAAGTGTGCCGTTATACACTTTTCTGTACTGAATAGATTCATACGGTGAACCACATAAAGTGTTCAAATAATTCATATGCTGGACACAGAACTGGAGTTCGACTAACCTTTTGGATGCCTCTCCGTTGAAAATTATTTCAGCTTCATCGTTATCGTACTGAAAATACTTGGCTGCAACGCGTTTAACTTTTAAATAATCTTTCCAATCCTCAGAACGTGTTTCCGTATTGATCACTAAGTTCAGCAGGACGTACGACATCACAACCGCATACACTTCTTTGGTCACGTCCTCGCCTTCCAACTGCTTTTTGCGAGCAAAGTACGCCAGGGCGGCAAACAGTACTACACAACCTGGCTGTAATTTAGCTAAAACTTCAGTGTTAATATCATTCTCCGTCAGAAAGTGGTCGAACAACTTCAATTGCTTCACTTGATCCCAACCATTCTCGAACACTGACACTTTACAGGTGTACATAGGTCTACAAAAATTCGGGTCTGACATCATCTCTATGTACCTGTTGGCTTCCTGGTACACTTTGAATTTATCTCCCCTGTAGTTTGTCAGTAAGTTGTAAGCATATTTTATGATATCAATCGACAGGAAAATACTGTCTTGTGATTTTTCGTCAATGACCCAAGATCCGTCAATAACTTTCCATTTGTACAGGTTAATGTATACAGGTGGCACGTGTTTACAAACCACTCCTTTTTCAAACCATTCAAGATCTTCGCTCACAATCGGGATATTCGAATTAAGTAGATACTCAGTCACAAGTCCGGGTTCATTGTTCCGCATGTTTGTTAATATTTTGTAATAATTGAACCAAAACTTGCTTCGGTCTTCATTGCATAGCAAATTTTTTGAAATTCCATCTCTCGCCTCTTGTTCACTATGCTTCGAGAGCCATGCAATCAGATATTTCAGTTTTAGGTATTGAGGGATACATAATACACCCCAAGTTTCTAATAGTGAATCGAAGAAGTTTATTGGAAATAGTGTTGAGTCGGTTAATGAAGCAAAAATAGCAGCCTTCTCTTCAGTCAGGGAATTCTTTTGGAGGAAATCCTGAAGTTTGTACTGGCGGCATTTGATAGACTTCGTTTTTTTGTCAAAAATCATGGTTGGGGAAGGTATGTAATTGGCTTTTCTGAAGCAGTATTCTATATCGAAGCTAATAATGGCACATTCTAATTTTAGAGCTAAGGCTACGCACTCATCCTTGGTCTCCGTGACGCAAAAAGCGTGCTCTATGCCCATTTCATCTACCACTTGTACAGTGGTATCTTTTGAAAATATAGGTGGTACAAATATGCAGTTTGTATCAAAATCGAAGAATTCTTGTCGAAACTTTGTAATTTTCTTCTCCATGTCCGTGTCACCGCCTTTGAATATGATGTAAATTTTGACGTTAGCCTCTTTGTACATTATAAACTGTCTTTTCAGGTATTCAGCTTACTGGTTGGCTTCACAACCGAAGACGAAGGGGATTCTGCTCTTTTCGTACATGTAGTGTAAGTGGTTCTGTCCATCTATGACAACGGAACAGTTTTTTAGAGAGAACTCTTGTGTCTCCTCTTTATCGATATATTTCGGATATTGGATGATCCTCATTTTGATCTCTGGAACAGAATGAATGATGGTTTAGTGTTACTATAACTTGAGGTTTTAGAAGTCTGGCAGGACATCGAAGAAGTAACTGAAACGATAGCAGTTAATAATTCACATCTTTCTGTAATAATACTGTTTGGTTTATTATTATTTATTTTATTTCATTTGTGTTCCTTTTTCGTGAGTCTGTCCAAGGCATTAATAGTAGGTCCCATCAGAGTACCAGCACGGCGTTATTTACTATTTTTAAATATCGTTTTAGTAACATTGTTATGTTTAATGAGATAATATATAATGATGTTAGATAAGTTGCTGTGATGACATAAACTTCAGAAATTAAGATATATCATCAGAGGGGATCAAAGCATTCTCAATCAGAGTCAAAGCGAGGCAACAACTCAGTCTAAAAATGTACATAGCACATTGACCCCTATTGCCACCACTTAATGCGCACATTTCTATCAAGATAAAAAAAAAATAGACCAGCGCGCCCTCGATCGAATACGTGCAAAAACGCGCGAATTCGATCAGAGGGTCTAGACAAATGATATTCTATTAAACATGAGCGTCGCCATAGCAATTAAAAAAGATTTAAAAAAAATGTATGGAAATGCCAAGCATTATTGAAATTTCACATATCAATCTCACACATTCTGGCATTTCGACCAGCTCCATCGCTGATATAATGACACATTGCCTGAAGCCTCAGGACTTAATGAATACAATGAAGTGTTTTGATAATTTAATATTATCAATTCTAACATCGATCAGTGCAGTAAAACCAAGATAAAATTTATCGATAAAGATAACATATATGCAATAAACATATTTATTTTGTAAATCATGCATGGAACAATACGTTAAAATTGCGAAAGTGGAACAACATATAAAAAAAAATAGGCTTGAACGTCTTACGTCGTCTGAAAGGAGTATGAGTCTGCCTATCCCCAAGGGGAAAAGGTGTTGGTTTATGTATTGTGAACTTGAACGTTAGTCTAGCGGATATTGGCTACGATAAACGGTCTAGAAAAAGTATTGTTTTGCCCTCGTAATTGATATGGAAGAAGTGGAGAGAGGCGCTTGCCAGGAGAGAGAAAACAGACGCAAAAATAAAATTGTCCCCGTTCATTGTAAATGTATATTTATGACCTTTGAACTTGACTATTGTTTTTGCACACGTGAAATCTATGGGAACTATTGACATTTCATTAATAATAACGCAATCAGTAGACTCAATAGTGGATGTAAATAAAGAGATAACATAAATAAAGTAATATCAAATTATACTTACAGATGGAATACTCTTTTTTGATTACTATTTTGTATAAGAAACACACCACCGCACAATTCACAACTCTGGATTTGACTGGTGCAAATGCTGATGATAATGCTTTTGGAGCTATATAAAGCCCGAAGATATTATGATGTGGCTATGACACATCGCGATTGTTGCAGTCAAAATAAAAATAAGTCATTTCAAAGTTTTCTTACTTATAAGTAGGTATCCCGTTTCCAATACGTCTCCATCAAAAATAAAATACTTATGGAAAGAAAAGGAGAAAAAAAGAAAAATTGTTTATTTGCGTCAGGTATAACTCATACCAAAAACAAAAACTTAAATACCTCCGAATACTTATAAAGTTCAGGAGTGGCGACTGCGAACCGGAAGACGTTGGAAGGATTTCCACTAGGTGGACCGAAGACCTGGTGAAGGTTGCGGGTGTCCGCTGAATGCGAGACAAGCGGTCAATGTGGCGACATTTGGGGAGGCCTATGCTTAGCAGTGGACGTCTTTCGGCTGAAATGATGATGATGTTGAAATACAAATAGAAAAAGTTTTTCTATTCTATTTATTACCCTGAGCAATCGCGGTTTTACACGTTTGTGTAAAACCCTTGGTTGGTTGGTGTAATCCTTGGTTTATACCCATAGTAAATTTCATGACGATTCCAATAATCCCAAACACGACTAGGATCCATTGTTTTATTTCGGAGTTCCAGTGCCTACCTTCTGGTTTCATCATCAGATCAGTTCGATGTTACCATTTTCATTAGCACTATTTATTTATATATATATGTATTTCCTTCATCATAGACGGTTAGCTATACGATATATCTTATACCCGTGACATACTTAGCATTAAGGAGTTCCAGTGGCCATCTGTGGTCTTCTCCATCAGTTCCATTTTCCAAATGACAGTTTCTGAATGTAATTATATTGCGTAATAATATTGTGTATTGCATTGTTGATGAAAATACCAATATCGCTATATGTATGCCTATAATATTTGAGGGGTGCCCTCGATTTCTCTGGGATGCCATCATCAGAACCTGGTTTCCTTATTATGGTATTACCCTTGGGTCATCTCCTTTCGAACAGTAACAGAATCATCAAAATCGGTACATAAACGTCGAAGTTATCCGAGAACCACATAAAAAAAATATATATATCGGTTGAATTAAGAAACCTCCTCCTTTTTTGAAATCGGTTAAAAACATAAAAGAAAACTACAACGGGCGGCCAATTTATTTGTTGATATTTTCTAATAAGTAAGGACACTTGTTGTTTTTTTTATAACAACGTTTTTGCAATACTTACGGTATTTGCAATAATTCGCAGATATTATGTTAATATTAGATAGATTGTATAATTGGGAATGTCTAATAAAATCATTAGTTTCACAACATGCCTGCAGCATTCATACAAGATTAGGGGATTTACCGTATTCACTCCTACGTTTCATTCCACTATTATCGTTCTAATTTTTTCAGAGGTTTGAACTGACATGAATCCAAGTCTTTTCAGCCAACATGGTTTTTGTATTGTTTGTTACCAAAAAAAGTTTTTTTTTAAAGTTACAATATCATAGCATCGGATATTGTTGATTTCAATAAAACAAAACGCTTCTAGTACCTAATAATGCCAGTAAGGGCGCTACTCTATTCATCAGGTCCAAAATTGGTTCACAGCAAACAATTTGGTACTAAATGAAAAAAAAAACAAATGTGTTAGATACACATTACCGAATGTTAGAAGTAGCAAATGCGACATCATATTAAATGGAGAAAAGCTGGTTTTTATAAATCAAACAGTATTCCTAGAAATGACAATGGGTTTCTCACATAACATCTCTTGCAGGTCGGCTAAGCTCAGCCGTTTATGCTGTTAGAAAGATAAGACAGATAACGGATGAAGTAACCGCGCGTTTGCTCTATTTTTGTTACTTTCGCAGCATTATGTCATACAGTATTTTACTGTGTGTTCGGGCGGCTGATATTGTATCCATATTTATATTGAAAAATTGAGCTCGTGGCTAAATAATAACAGCAGCACGGGTCAATTTTCAAGGTTAAGCAACGCTTGACGAGGTCGGTCCGTGGATGGGTGACCATTTTCATTATCTTCGTATAATCTCAGCCCTCTGTTCCATCATCATTCCAGCCGAAAGACGTCCACTGCTGGACACAGGCCTCTGTTTACATGGCACGACAGTGTTCCTGATTCTTGTTACCGACGAATTTGAATGCCGTCATTATTGTTATATAGTGAAGTGCGGTAAGAAAAAGAGATATTAAGAGATAACTTTCGTGTCATATACAGAGTCTTATGCTGTTACTAAACAGTCAAAAACTTGTGAAAACCAATGAACAGGTTTTATTTTTAATATTATTTAAATTATAAAAAATGACCAAACATCTGACAATTACGTACGGCTGCAGTCGAAGATGCAAATAAAACCGATATAAGTTCAATAAGACGTCCATCGCTCGAGGATGAGAAACAGAACTACCTTCAACGTTACATGAAGCTTGAACAAATACATCAACATTTTTAGCAGCGCTGGCAAAGGGAATATGTAGCAGAACTACAGCAGCGCTCCAAATGACGTACAAATTCAGCATCACTGCAAGATGGAGATTTAATCCTTTCTCGAGAAGGATAATGTCCCACCACTCAGCTGGCGAATGGGATGAGTCAGCCGCCTGTTCCCTAGAACCGACGGCACCACACGAGTCGCAGACGTGGAAACTACCAGAGGCTGCTTCAGGAGACCTCTCACTCGGATTTGCCCCTTGCCCGCCTCTTCACCGGATGACGTCTGAAGAAGTTGAAAGGAGTCTTTCAACGGGGGGGAATATGTCTACGCCATAGCTACGCCTGATGTTTTCTAATAGCATCAAATTACACATTCAAGTGGTGCTATAACTAGTTTTGTATTTTTTACTTACACCCGCACATTTTGATCATTTTCACTTTATAAATTTGTTCACGGCTGTGACGACATCGATTTCCAAAATCCAAAGATTAAAGCTGTTTTGTGAAGAAACTGAGGTTTTTCATACATTAACTGCCAAATGTCCACTAATAGACACGGGTTATTGTAGTGGACAGTAGAGACTTAAGTCTCCGCCAGATGACAAAATAATAAAAGTCATTGATCCGACTTCTACCAAAAAGTATAATTATGTAACTTGAAAATATGTTTTTTTGTTTATGGACATATTTTGATAATTTGGTCTCAAATTAAAGGTATGGAAGTAGATTCATTTTATCCGTTTAAATCATGTAAATTGGTCCACGCGTCTACTGAAAATAATTGTCAATAAAGATTATAATTTGGTATATGTGTTTCATTATACGAGTACTAGTAAAAACCTACGTAAATAAATATCACTGAACATGGTGTTGACCAAAAGGTTAGTAATTCATGCCAAGTGAAAGGGTTAAGGGCGCCCCTTACCGCCTATACCCGTACCCTATACCTTTGATTTGAACGTGTTAGCGACACTGCCTTTACATTTTTTCGTATTCCGATCGTTTTGAAATTTTTGAATACATAGGTAGACAGTGTTATAGGTGTACCAGAATCTCATGGCATTTTTTATTTTTTTTAAATTGTGATTTTCATATGGCAATGTCAATTGTCACCTGTCGAATCAAAGTACTTGATGTGTCAACCGCTGCTGAAATTTTTTGATATTATCTTGAAAGTTTGTTATTTTTGTGAAAATGTCGAAAAACCCACTTCGATCTCATGCGAGACATATTGTTTTCAATGTGTATCATAAAATAAGTGAAGAAGAAGGCGTAAATCAAACTCAATCTTTGATTTTAAAGTGCGTCGTAGAGTGGACCGGTAAGTTGGACTGACTTGTTTTGATACTTTTAGTTTAATTTATATTTTTCTTACCTAATTTTAATTTCTTTCCATTACTATTATATGGTAAATCGTAGGTCAGGGCACATCGAATGATGGCCGGAAGGAAATGGCAACAGTAATGTAACTGTTACTAATTCTTCGACAAGATATTGATTTTAACGAAGATTGAGAATCTTTGACGTAAGAAAAATATTAAGTAATAATCTGCGCCCTGCAGTGGGACGTGTATATAGACGGGAGTTTTTGGCGGGATTTTGTCGAGTGAAGTTCAGTGGCTGTTAATATTATTTGCAAATTGATTCCTAGTGGATATTGTGATATATTATTGGTGTAGTTTTGTATCTCAACTGTCTCCGCAACTGGACAATTTGTAAAATCATTGACAAAAGCGATCTCGGGATAGTGGAGCGATGTATTTTATTGTAGTATTGACTGCCTCTGCAAAGCTTACTGGGAAGACTGACTCGATACAAATACTCCAAAAAACATTAGAATCTGTTGCATTCTAATGCATACTAAAGAATAAATATAAGATCCAAAACTCTTTCCAAAGACGTGGCTAAAAGGTCCTAGCAACCAGGCCATAAAACTTATATAAAAAAAAAAATATAGACTGATGATGATGAATGACTTTAAGTAACATGATACATTTTATTATTTTTTACAGACTTTATACATAAAGAGATTGGTTTTGAATATGTTAAATGCCAATGAAAAAGAACCATTTTGATGGAGAGAGATGACATAAAACTACAAAGATACAAGTTTTTGAAATGCCAGTGGAGTTCATGGAATCGTATTCTAGTTTTCTAGTTCTGAATGAGGTTTTAAGTTATTAGTATGATTTAAATGCTAAATAATAAACTAATACATAAATTAATATTCAATTGATTTATTTTTCCTATGTTAAGAACACGATGTATAACAACATTATTCATACACATACCTATAATACTCACAGTGGATCTTTGTGTCTCTGAATTGGTTGCAAGACCCCGCGCAGTAGCTAAATTTTTGTGTCAATGTTGAAGGTGAAGATAGCATTGTATAACTGTCTCTTTCACTCGCTTATGTATGTCACATAAGCTTACGGAGTTTCTTGTGCATTCTTCTCCATAACAAGCTACTTTCCGAATGCACGGTAGAATCAACTTTTATTCCATGTAAATTTAAATTGTGACATTCAAAAGTGCCGCTTGGTGGCCCAGTTGAAATAAATATCTTTTGTCTTTTTTGTCATCGTCCTATCTCGCTTACTCTATGCAGTATACTCGATGACAAACTGTTTCTTACGCAATGGTTGGCAGGACCAAGTTCAAAGACACAAAGATCCGTTGTGACTACTATACTATAGGTACCTCATGTTCATTAATACTAAACACATAAATAAAAATTAAACAGTATCAAGATCGTTTGATCCAATTTCCCCAGTATTGCATACAACAAATTTTTATTTCCCTTTTTGCCATGAGATTCTGGTAGACCTATAATTCAAATTCAAATGCATTTATTTCGGACAACAGAGATCCATATTGGGTTAGTATTACAAAAAAGCTTAAATTCTATTGTTAGTATCATTTAAAGTTTAGTTTAATTTAGATTTAAAGTCTATATTATAAACACTGCGTGCCGAGGATGACTAGCCAGGAACACATGTTTCCTATCTAATCACTCTCCGCACAAAATGTCGAATATCTGGAGTATAGCTCTCAGCCACAGCTCTCAGGATATAGTTGCGACTATTCCGCACTCAGCAGCGACGCAGTTTTTTGCGCATTATGGCATGGAAACCATCTGTGTGGGTCTCAGCAAACATTGCCGATGCGCTGCAGAAACGAGGCAGCCGCAACAACATCCTAAAGGCATTATTATATTGCACGCGCAGGACATCCAGCGAACGCTTGGTGTAGTTGACCTATAGATTACCCGTGTAAAAGCTCTGAGAGAAGGCCTTAAAAAGAGTAATTTTTACTAGGTCAGAGCAACGAGAAAATCTATGCGCCAGTATGTTACCCCTGACCGCCAGTGCCCTACGCTCCCTCTCAATGTCTATATCATCCCTAAGGTCGTCGGTTAATAACTATTATTTTTTTGTTATTTGGCGGTGACTTTAGTTGTGTTTTCTCAGAGCAAAGCAATGAATTATCGATCGCCAGTTAGGGCGCTCCATCACGTCATGCTAGCTACACGCCAGTATGAACGCAAACAGCGATTTCATAATACATTTGGAACTGTCTTCACGCTCACCTTAGCCCTCGTGCAAGCTAGGCCGAGACCTAGGTCACCTGGTACCCAAGTTTTAGTGTCTATATCATTTTGTTATAAAACAATTGTGTCAATAGCATTAAACACTGAAAAAGAAAGCTTATTTCTTGCAAAGCGATAAACTATCTCAGATGTCTAAAGTTCAACAACCGTTGAAGACCTTCCGCATACTCCAACTTCAACTCAACTGCCGCACAACTCTACAAAAGTAATTTGCCAAAAATCCTCGCATACAGACCCTAATGTGCTCCGTGGAAATTACAGAACGCTTTCATGACTGACATCATCATCTCAAGTACTCACAGCTTTTAAGCAAATTATATGAAGCGTCGACAGACAACGTTTTAGTTCAGTGGCCCAGAAAATGTCTTTTGTCAACTCGGTGAGTTCATATCGCTGCCAATGTGGTCTGTTTTTGGGATTAACCGGCTTTTCAAAGATATGCATGTTAAGTTTAAATCTCATCAAAAATGCAACGCTTGTCTTGAAGATGGAGACTTTGGATATGGGCAAAGACTTATTACTTTGCTAAAAGACGGAGCTACCGCTTGAAATAAGATTTTCACTAGCATCGTCACAACGGGTAATAAGCCATTTGCATTAAGTGAATGCCTGCTGTCTTTTCTAATCCGTCTATCCACCTTGTTAGACGAAAGGTTTATTATTCACCATTCAGTAGGTATACGGTCGCCAGGGATGTGCCCTAACAGACGTTGCACAGAGGGGGTTCCGGTTCCGGTGGTCTTTTAAGAGGTGAAAGGGATTTTTCCAGGTGCTGATGGTGAACAACGGATTTGTTTTAGTGAGATAAAAATCCCACATTCCCTGGTCTTTTTCCTAAACGTCCAGGTGCCTTTTGAAGGTTTGCCCAAGAGGAAAAAAAAGCTATACGGTCGCCAACTTAACTTTACGGTTTCCGTTGCTAATCGCTGTCTTCTTAATTCCGATTAGAACACTTATTCCATAATTGGTTGAGGATCAAATTCATGGCGTTCATATTCAATATACTGCAAATTGCTCAGACACCTAGCTTAACCAATTAATCTACACCTCTCTTCTCAAAAAGGATCTTGAGCCAAAGGGACAGACCACGAAGTTATTCTCTAAGGGTTCCTTTTTTCCCTAAAATACTCATTAGTATGCCTGTACCGTAATCATTACCGAATCACTCAGGAATTAGTAGCCTAAATTAACCGCGGATTGCGATGTGTTCACACTCTACTGCCGATCAATTGTTTGTTGATCAACCGTTTTGTTAATGAGACGGCGTGATTGATTCACAGATAATCGGATAATGGCGGGGTCCATTACATGATATAGGGATACTGATTTGCGGGATAATTTTATTAACACACAGCCCTGCAAAATAAGTAAAGAAGCTGTGTTTTGGTTTGAAGGAAATTATGCTTGTAAGATACAAAACCGTTTTGGTCTCGCCAATTACCCCATGTAATTTATTTTATTTTTATTGTTGTTTGTGTTTTGCTTATCTCGTGTCTCCGTGTGCGGGTTATAAATAAATATTTTGACCCTATGTTTCCTTTTTTGATGATACTTTATCTTTAGAAGCACTAGAACTCTCATACAATGCTCAAAATTACGCTGTTAACAGAGGCCTGGTGTACGAATTTCACAACTATATATGAAAAAAATAAAAACATAGGGGCATAGTATATATCTTTATTTTATAGTTTGTGGAATATCTTTTAAATAGGTCCAATATTGGAGGAGGAAACAGGCGAGAGCCAAACCTCGAAATATGACTATTTACTAAGGTAATTCAGTCGAAGCTCTCTGCCCATATTTCCTCTTTAGTTTGGTCTCAACCTCAACAATAAAAATTATCTCATGAGAATGTACTAACGGGACAAAAAGTAGCCTTTGTCCTAATCCAGATCATGGTTTAACTCCAAATCTGTTTAGCAAATTTAGGCGCATCGAAACATAACTTTGAACTTTTTAACATAGGCATATGTAGGACTCTTATTGGCTGGTTTTTGAAGTAGGATACAAGGATGAAAAACAGGTGATACTGATAATTACCTTCGCCAGGCAACGTGGTTTTCCTCTGTCTTATTAACCGAATCAAGTAGCAGAGACAGCACATTCGTAGAACAAATAACAATAAAAGTACGAGGAACAGAAACGTTTCTACTCCGTGCATCGTTAGTACTTAATTAACTTGCTGCGCTAGACATGCTTTGACTTGCAATTTACCAAGTCCTTTGATTAAAACAGGCACTATTTTCTTAAGGGAATAAGGAAATTTTATAGAAGAAAATAATAGAAATAGAATAATCACAAAGTAACAAAGAAAGTAATATTAAAAGTACAACTAAAAACCAAGAATTGCGCTGAGCGTGCCCATACCGCAAGGGTTACCAACTTACCATCATCATGACCATATCAGCCGAAAGACGTACACTGCTGGACAAAGGCCTCCCCCAAGCGTCGTCACATTGATCCTGTGCGTCCCGCATCCAGCAGATCCCCGCAACCATCACCAGGTCATCGGTCCACCTGGTGGGAGGCCTTCCAACGCAAAGTCTTTCGGTTCGCGGTTGCCACTCAAGAACTTTTCTGCCCCATCGGCGATCTGTTCTGCGAGCTATGTGCCCTGCCCACTGCCACTTAAGTTTGGCAATGCTTCGGATTATGTCGGTAACCCTGGTTCTCTTGTGGATCCCTACATTTCTGATTTCATAAGGAATCTCCGAGCATAGCCTTCTCCAATACCCTTTGGGTGACCGTAAGCTTTCTGATGAGGCCCATTGTGAACGTCCAACTCATCATGGGCGTCAAATAACCAGCGCAGATGGATGTGTTTGAATGTTATTTTAGAAGTTTCTCTAGTGTGTTATCTATAACAATATTATAAAGAGGAAAGATTTTTTTGTTTGTTTGTTTGTACCGAATAGGCCTGGATTGATTTTAAAATGGACCGATTTTAAAAATTCTTTCACCTATGGAAAGCTACATTATTCCCGAGTAACATAGGCTATAATTTTAACGGGAGCGAAGCCGCAGGGGTCAGCTAGTTTTGTATAAATGGTTAATCTTTATCTTCTATGGTTAGGCAGAGGTGGTGTACTACCGGTAAAAAGCATTTCCCCAGTTTGTTTTAGAAGTGATAGCAGCTTAATGTCTGCGCCTTCTAATCAATAAGATAAGATAAGATAAGATATATTTATTTGCCCAAACATGTGTATACATACAACAAGTCATTACACTTGCATGCAGGATGACAAAAAGAAACAAAGGTTCAGCCATGTTTGCCATACTATGGCGTGCAAATATTATTTAAAAAAATTAAAATATTTAATTCCTCTTATTAATTTAAAAATAAAATAATTCCAAATGTCAACAGTAAAAAGAAAAACAAAAAATTATATAGACAATGTCAAAAATATCAAGCAAACGAAAAATATACGTAAAAACTAATTCCAAATGTCAACAGTAAAAGAAAAATAAATAATAACAATAACAAAAATATTAAGCAAATCGCACACCTAGATAAAGAGTAGCACAACTCAAAATACCTTTTTTTTTTCTTTCTCTTTCCTTCTTTTTCGGCGCTGATTCCGATAATTGCAATAACTCAATTTTGGATTATTTTGAGTTGTGCTACCCTTCATCTAGGTGTGCGAAATGTCAAATCTATGTAAAATAATTTCAAATGTCAACAGTACAAAGAGATAAAAATAAAAATAACAATACCAAAAATAATAAGCAAATGTCAAATCTATGTAAATATAATTTCAAATGTCAACAGTAAAAAATAAATATTAACAATGTCAAAAAATATATGTCTAATTTAATATGTCAAATCTATGGCAAAAATCAATCAATTTTAGAAAAACCAATTAAAAACTATGTATGTCAAATCCTTAAAATAATCAAAAACAATTATTGTCAAATAGTAATAACAATATACATATGTCAAAATGAAAGATTCTGCCAGAAATTCGCTAATACTATAGTAAGCCCTGGTACTTAGAAACGACTTTAATTGTTTCTTCAGTTGCACATTATTAAGGTCCCTCCAAATTTTGGGTAGCTTATTATAAACAATTGGAGCCATGCAAAAAACACTTTGCACATAAGTGCCGTTCTACTGCTATGCAGACAGAGCTGACTTTGATCACGCCTGTTTCTCGGAAATTCATCTGCCATACTTAAAAATATGCCACTATTATTTCTAAAAAACATTACCGTTTCCAGAATATAAATAGATGGCAATGTTAATATCTTATAACGGACGTAATAGGGCTTACAACTGTCGGTCGTTTTTAACTTAAACATGGCTCTTAGGCATCTTTTTTGTGCTTTAAACGCAAATTCGTTGAGTTACCCCAAAAGATAATACCATATCTGAGAACCGATTCAGTTAGCCCGTTGTAAGCCGATTAACGGTTCGAGATAGTGTGTACAAGGCGTAAGCAATACTGCTTATTCTTTTAGTTAGGGCTTCTATGTGCGTCTTCCAATTTATACTACGGTCTATTGTCAGTCCTAGAAACTTGGTTGTGTTAACTGTGTCAGTTGTAATATTATTATATGTTATGTCAAAATTAGGAAAGGTCAGTACTCGCTGACTAAATTGCATAATCGTCGTCTTGCTTAAATTAATTTTTAAATTATTATTATCTAACCAATCTATAGTTTTATTTAATGTTGTATTTATGTTCTGTTTATAAAAAAATATTTGATTACAAGGTATTGTTATTGTACTGTCATCTGCAAACAGTGTCATCGGATCAATGTGTATCAAAAAGGTTGATCCGTGTATCCTATGATTATCTATAAGTAAAAGCGAATGTGAATTTGTTTGTTAACCTTTCATGTCTTAACGACTGCACGAATTTAAATGAATTTTGCCTTAGGAACAGAACTTGTATTTGGACAAAGGATGCATTTCATCCCGGTATAATTATATCCTTGAGATTATAAAAATCTCATTGTTACAACTTCCCACGCAACCGACTCCTACTCTTTTACTGTAAATGCGGTGTGGTTGTGGTACTCGCTACCGCCTGACATGAGGGCCACTTGGGACCCCACCCCCGACCGTTGTGGTGAGCAGTCGTGTTTTTGTGTGCTTCGTATGTTTTTTATTTCTAAAATCTATAAAACAAACTTGAAATACACATGATCCTATGGTTCAGTACATAAAAAATATAGCAGTGTAAAGATCTCATTTGTTAATGGATCAAAACAGTTTAAAAACTAAAGTGTTGTGTTGTGGCGAATCATTTGTGTTTTTCAATAAGTGACGAGTAGCTGCAGAGATCGATAGATAAGGTCCCACAGCTCGCACGTCCATGATTGACATTGATAGCTGTTACTTATTTCGGCGATGGAATCATTAACACCTGTGGTCGAGTGGTTGTGGCAGCCGCTCTCAAAGACCATCGTTCCAGCGATCCGAGTTCGAGCCCCGGTGGTGTACTAAACTTAATTTTTGTTTTTATTGCCGATTTTATTTTTGTAACTTTCTGACACTTTTTTGCGTGGTTGGTGAAGTACCTTCTCGATATTTCGGCTCTGCGGGCTGTTGAGAGCTTTCATACGTGAGTGATCCTGCTTTGATCTATTTTACTATCGCACCTGTAACGCACAATGTACCGTAAGCAGAAACTACCCATGCCAGACTCAGAAAACACCAGTAGTCCGAATGGCACTAATGTATACGCCGCGACGCGATCTAGTAACTGACCTCGAGCATGTTTCTCTCCAGGAACTGGTCAGCTGGATCCATCGGACGAACCGGATCAATTCCAAGATATGAAAACTGAAATTCTCTAGATGCTGCTCTATCATGGAAGGAGGAGCAGCAAGCCAACATTACCAAATTTTGCGATAAACAAACATCTTCTCTGAACAAGTTAGTGTCTGAGATGGCTGAGATTAAACGTCAAAATTTGGAAATTCAGAAGACTAATAGTGAATTTGAAAAAACCCTTGGTTTTATTAGCCAGCAATACGAAGGCATGATAAAACAAATCGATACCTCACAGAACGAGAAAAAAGCCTTGAATGAAATTGTACAAGATCAGCAAACAAAAATTCTTGATCTACAGCGACTATCCCGGCCCTCTAGCATTGAAATCCGGTATATACCTGCCAAGGAAAACGAAGCTCCGACGGACCTACAATCAATTATTGGAGAATTGGGCTCAACAGTTGATGTCGCGCTCAATAATACACACTTGCGTGACATTTACCGAATCCCGGGCAAATCTAGCACCGTTAGACCGATTATAGCCGAGTTCTCAAGTGTCTCAATTAAAACAAAGTGCTGGCTGCAGTCCGAAGCCTTAACAGGAACTATCCAAATGAGGGCCGTCTGAGTACACAAGCTATTGGTTTGACCGGCGATCGTCGACCAATTTTCGTATCGGTGCACCTAGCCGCCGCGCCGGCTCCAAAAAGCTCTTCTTTGCTGTTAAGGAATTCGCGAAAAGCAATGGATATGTTTTTAGTTGGATTTCGAACGGAAACATATTTTTGAGGAAAGTCGAGGGAGCCAGGCAAATCCATATTAAATCTGAGCATTTCCTTGTTTAACTGCAGGAACAATGACTTGACTTCTTAATTGTGTATTTATTACTCCTTCAATGTATTTTATTATTTCACCCTCGGATTCTCAAAATAAAAAAAAAACATGTTTCAAAGTGTACAAACCATGTAACATAGTAATTTATATGTTTATCCGACTTCAAAAAAAGGATGACGGCTCAAGATATTATGTAACCACTAAATACCACAACATACACTATGACTGGACAAAACATTTCGCAACTAACAAAGTACATTCCTATCCAACAACGCCTAGTATACACACACATCCAAAATCAGTATCATTCAGGAAAATATTTGCACCAAACTACATTTACATCATGATAACATCATACTCTTGCGTGTTACGAGTATCTTATGCCTATCTTACGACAATCCCATATGCCTTGTTAGGCCTGCATTCTCGTACATTTGTTGTGGTTTTTTATCATTTAAATTTAATGAACTAAATAATTTTCTAGACGAGATTGACATTTTTAATATGGCCGATCATTTTATCTGCGATGCGGCGAATTGCTCGTCTTTTCTACTAGGCGCTAATAAAAGTTTTAACATTTTTCATCAAAACATACGTAGTTTAAAATGTAATTTGCCTGAGTTATTACCAATTCTCGTTCAAACTGCGGTAGACTGGTATTGTATTGTCTTGACTGAGTGCTGGCTGCTATCTACATATTGCGTACCTCCTCTTGATGGATATGCGATTCTTGTTTCTACAAATAATCGAACGCAAAATGAAGGTGTAGTCGTATAATACAGACGGGACTTGGTCATTTCAGTTGAAAAATCTATAGAATCGGATCAAATTGCCTAGCAATTTCAAAGAATTACGATACGATCATGATAATAGCTCTTGCTATTTATAGACCTTCTGGATACAAAGATACAAGTAACTTTCTTTAGTCGCTTAACAGTTTATTATTGAAATATTCAACTAAATAAAATATTATACTTTTAGGTGATATTAACATTAACATAGCTGAAAATAGAACAGATTCAAATCTGTCTACATACTTGGATATTCTGGCATGGGATGATACCTGCCTATACAAGTCCCACTCATAATAAAACATGTCTAGATCATGTAATACTAAAGACAAAATTATCTACTCGTTGTCTTATTCTTGAAACAACTCTGACTGATCATAACAGTGTTGCCTTATATATTGCTACGAATCCTAGACCAAAACCTGCAGAAGTTGGCACGTGTATACATTATGAACAGTTAAAAGCTGAACTTAAAAACTCGGACCTCAGTTGTTTGTACACGATTAAAGATGCAAACGAAGCCGCTACCTTCATCAACAACATTCTCTATACCGCTATTATGGCAAATTCTAAAGAAATCAAATCCTAAAACCCTGGCTAACTCCAGGTATCTCAAAATGTATTGAAAATCGTGATAATCTGTATAAGAAATTTTAAAAAGAGCCAGATAATGAGACACTAAAAACTATCCACAATCGATATATAAACTTTTGTACTTCCCTTTTAAAATAACTACGAGAGGCAGCAACTTGAGAACGCAAGCAAAAACAGCAAAAATCTCTGGAAAACTGTTAAAGAAATCGTATATTCAAATTAACCTAAAGAAGTCCCATTAGTATTATTATGCAATAACGATCCATTGAATTCAGCAAATGATGTACATCTCTACTTTGTAAATGTGGGAAAAACATTAACTGAGAACTTAAGTAAGAATAATACCAGAAACAAACCCCATACATTATATTGATCTTGTCACTCTTTTGCTTTTCTACCTTCTGACGAAGTTGATATTGACATACTAATAACAGGTTTAAAAAGTGATTGCTCTGTTGGCCTGGAAATGATATCAGGTGCAATCATAAAGGGGAACAAGGATGTTCTAACAGCTCCAATATTATATTACAACTTATCAATTTCAACTGGAGTTTTCCCTAGAGTCTACAAGAAATCGCGAATACACCCGATTTATAAAACTGGAGACAGAGGCTGTGTCAATAATTATAGACTCAATTTCTGTTGTCCCAAGTCTTTAAAAAATTTTAGAACGCCTTATTAATGAGAGACTAGTTAAATATTTGGGCAATAAAAATCTTCTTTCTCAATCACAATTTGGTTTTAGGGCAAACCGATCCACAGCTGATGCGGTATTTTAGCTGTCAAATTACATAGTATAATTTTGATAATTAAAAGAATACAATCGGAATATTTTTGGATTTAGCAAAGGCATTTGACACAGTCTCTGTCCCGTTTTTGATAAGAAAGCTAGAAAATCTTGGTATCAGAGACCTCCAGTTGAAACTTCTGCAGGACTACCTGACGGACAGGACGCAATGTATGCAAATTGGTAATGTCATCAGTGAGGAGATCCCCGTGACTTTTGATGTTCCTCAGGGGTACTCCCCTGAGGAACATCAAACTTTGCATTGGGGATTTCCATCAGACAAAGGTCGTTAATGTACACAAGTAAGAGTGTAGGCTCCAGTATATGAAGCGATAGAACTGAAGTTAGGTATGAAGCGACGAAACCAACTGCATGTGCCTAAGAATTTCCTCACTTCTTTTTAGAGGTATAAGCACTGGAGATAACCAAGGGCTCTCACATTTTTCAATTACATCTAGATTAATCATTTGATCAACCTCATTAATTAATGCCTTTTGTTTTTCAGGCGAAATTGCACTAATCTTAACAAACTTGAACTCGAATATGAGGTGATTATCAGAACTGAGAGTCCAGCTGATAATCTCCAAACTCTTAAAGAACAAATGTCGAAACTTGTTCATGTTCTTCCAGAAGACATAAAATTTTCTCCCATTCCACGGCTTCTTGTCCGAGCTGCTGCCTGGATAGCTGCCCACGTCGTGCGAAGCTGCCCATAGTTACTATACTCTATATCTTTTTTTAAATTTTCATAGCTTTATTTTAATTTTTAACCTTTTATCTTAATTTTAATAACGTGGCTTTTACAGTTTAGCGTTTACTTTTTGTACAGTTTGGCGTTACTGGGGCCTACACTCTTCCTTGTGTACATTAACGACTTTTGTCAGATGGAAATCCCCAATGCAAAGTTCGCAGATGTCACGGCCCTGCTATTTTCTGGTGACTCTTGGGCCGAGGTTTTTTCATGTACCCAGGAAGGCATGAATATGGTAAATACCTGGTTATGCAGGAACCTTCTAACGCTAAATCTTGCGAAGACTAATTACATAACTTTGCCATAAAAAGTAATGATATGCCTGATCCTTTGCATCGTATTACCTCATACTCATGCTCTAATCCCAATAATATAAGCTGTTCTTGTCCCAATCTTACAAACACAGCATTGACAAAGTATCTGGATGTAATGATAGACAGCAACCTTAATTTTCACCATCACATTGACCTCCTAGCTGGGAGAGTGCGTAAACTAATGGTGGTATTTAAGGCCTTAAGACATGTCGCTCCAAACAGAATACTCAAGTTGGTTTATTTCACCCTCTGCCAGTCTCTACTTATTTATTGTTTTACCTCATGTGGAGGTGCCTATAAGACGCTATTTTTGAAGATTGAAATAGCGCAAAGAGCACTTCTTAAGGTAAGCCTGTGCCTGCCATTTTATCACCAAACTGTAGACCTCTTTAAGAGATGGGATGGGAGGTGCTAACGGTTCGACAGCTTTTCATTTTGTATACAGTTCTGAAAAAGCATTCCATTTTAAAATATGAACCTGATTTTAGAAATAAGCGACGGAAGTATTTGGTTTGCATTACAGCGTCATTTAAAACTAAACTTGCGCATCGATTATTTTGCTACCAAAGCTCCAATTTTTATAATAAGTTGAACAATTCTCTTTCAATGTACTCTTTACCGAAAGCTAAATGCAAATCTGTGGTCATGGAGTGGTTGATTAAGTTAGATTACGAACTTACAGAAAAATTACTCCATAATTAGTTAAATTGAATTATATTGGATTGAATACGATTAAATTAAATTGGATTTAATTAAGTTAAATTAAATTGCTGCTTACAATATACAATAAACTGCTTATATTATGTATTATTATCTTTTTATATATCTTAGTATTTATTGTTATGATATTTATTTTAATACATAAAATTATGATATTAATTTGTTATATTGTTTATTACTCGGCTGTGAATTGTTTTATGTGTTTATTTTTACCCTCTATACGCGCGAAGACTGCCTTAGACTACGAGTACAAAGTAGAGGACGCGTTATTGCAGCGAGTGTGATCTAGGAGTACTGCTTACCGTGGATCTCACTTTCCGGGATCATATAGTTAAGATTTGCAAGAAAGCCAACAGAAACTTGGGTTTCGTGCTGAGGCAGTCACAAGGATTCACAAATATACCACGCTCAGGGTGCTGTATGACGCTTTGGTAAGGAGTCACTTGGAGCACAGTGCGGTGATTTGGGCTCCCATGAAGCGAAATACAATGTCATGCTGGAGCGAGTACAAAATAAATTAACAAGACACTTGTATTTCAAACTTTATGGAGTTTACCCATTTTACCCGCTAATGTATCCTACACTGTTTGTACTGGGAATGGCAAATGATGTACATCTCTACTTTGTAAATGTGGGAAAAACATTAACTGAGAACTTAAGTAAGAATAATACCAGAAACAAACCCCATACATTATATTGATCTTGTCACTCTTTTGCTTTTCTACCTTCTGACGAAGTTGATATTGACATACTAATAACAGGTTTAAAAAGTGATTGCTCTGTTGGCCTGGAAATGATATCAGGTGCAATCATAAAGGGGAACAAGGATGTTCTAACAGCTCCAATATTATATTACAACTTATCAATTTCAACTGGAGTTTTCCCTAGAGTCTACAAGAAATCGCGAATACACCCGATTTATAAAACTGGAGACAGAGGCTGTGTCAATAATTATAGACTCAATTTCTGTTGTCCCAAGTCTTTAAAAAATTTTAGAACGCCTTATTAATGAGAGACTAGTTAAATATTTGGGCAATAAAAATCTTCTTTCTCAATCACAATTTGGTTTTAGGGCAAACCGATCCACAGCTGATGCGGTATTTTAGCTGTCAAATTACATAGTATAATTTTGATAATTAAAAGAATACAATCGGAATATTTTTGGATTTAGCAAAGGCATTTGACACAGTCTCTGTCCCGTTTTTGATAAGAAAGCTAGAAAATCTTGGTATCAGAGACCTCCAGTTGAAACTTCTGCAGGACTACCTGACGGACAGGACGCAATGTATGCAAATTGGTAATGTCATCAGTGAGGAGATCCCCGTGACTTTTGATGTTCCTCAGGGGTACTCCCCTGAGGAACATCAAACTTTGCATTGGGGATTTCCATCAGACAAAGGTCGTTAATGTACACAAGTAAGAGTGTAGGCTCCAGTATATGAAGCGATAGAACTGAAGTTAGGTATGAAGCGACGAAACCAACTGCATGTGCCTAAGAATTTCCTCACTTCTTTTTAGAGGTATAAGCACTGGAGATAACCAAGGGCTCTCACATTTTTCAATTACATCTAGATTAATCATTTGATCAACCTCATTAATTAATGCCTTTTGTTTTTCAGGCGAAATTGCACTAATCTTAACAAACTTGAACTCGAATATGAGGTGATTATCAGAACTGAGAGTCCAGCTGATAATCTCCAAACTCTTAAAGAACAAATGTCGAAACTTGTTCATGTTCTTCCAGAAGACATAAAATTTTCTCCCATTCCACGGCTTCTTGTCCGAGCTGCTGCCTGGATAGCTGCCCACGTCGTGCGAAGCTGCCCATAGTTACTATACTCTATATCTTTTTTTAAATTTTCATAGCTTTATTTTAATTTTTAACCTTTTATCTTAATTTTAATAACGTGGCTTTTACAGTTTAGCGTTTACTTTTTGTACAGTTTGGCGTTACTGGGGCCTACACTCTTCCTTGTGTACATTAACGACTTTTGTCAGATGGAAATCCCCAATGCAAAGTTCGCAGATGTCACGGCCCTGCTATTTTCTGGTGACTCTTGGGCCGAGGTTTTTTCATGTACCCAGGAAGGCATGAATATGGTAAATACCTGGTTATGCAGGAACCTTCTAACGCTAAATCTTGCGAAGACTAATTACATAACTTTGCCATAAAAAGTAATGATATGCCTGATCCTTTGCATCGTATTACCTCATACTCATGCTCTAATCCCAATAATATAAGCTGTTCTTGTCCCAATCTTACAAACACAGCATTGACAAAGTATCTGGATGTAATGATAGACAGCAACCTTAATTTTCACCATCACATTGACCTCCTAGCTGGGAGAGTGCGTAAACTAATGGTGGTATTTAAGGCCTTAAGACATGTCGCTCCAAACAGAATACTCAAGTTGGTTTATTTCACCCTCTGCCAGTCTCTACTTATTTATTGTTTTACCTCATGTGGAGGTGCCTATAAGACGCTATTTTTGAAGATTGAAATAGCGCAAAGAGCACTTCTTAAGGTAAGCCTGTGCCTGCCATTTTATCACCAAACTGTAGACCTCTTTAAGAGATGGGATGGGAGGTGCTAACGGTTCGACAGCTTTTCATTTTGTATACAGTTCTGAAAAAGCATTCCATTTTAAAATATGAACCTGATTTTAGAAATAAGCGACGGAAGTATTTGGTTTGCATTACAGCGTCATTTAAAACTAAACTTGCGCATCGATTATTTTGCTACCAAAGCTCCAATTTTTATAATAAGTTGAACAATTCTCTTTCAATGTACTCTTTACCGAAAGCTAAATGCAAATCTGTGGTCATGGAGTGGTTGATTAAGTTAGATTACGAACTTACAGAAAAATTACTCCATAATTAGTTAAATTGAATTATATTGGATTGAATACGATTAAATTAAATTGGATTTAATTAAGTTAAATTAAATTGCTGCTTACAATATACAATAAACTGCTTATATTATGTATTATTATCTTTTTATATATCTTAGTATTTATTGTTATGATATTTATTTTAATACATAAAATTATGATATTAATTTGTTATATTGTTTATTACTCGGCTGTGAATTGTTTTATGTGTTTATTTTTACCCTCTATACGCGCGAAGACTGCCTTAGACTACGAGTACAAAGTAGAGGACGCGTTATTGCAGCGAGTGTGATCTAGGAGTACTGCTTACCGTGGATCTCACTTTCCGGGATCATATAGTTAAGATTTGCAAGAAAGCCAACAGAAACTTGGGTTTCGTGCTGAGGCAGTCACAAGGATTCACAAATATACCACGCTCAGGGTGCTGTATGACGCTTTGGTAAGGAGTCACTTGGAGCACAGTGCGGTGATTTGGGCTCCCATGAAGCGAAATACAATGTCATGCTGGAGCGAGTACAAAATAAATTAACAAGACACTTGTATTTCAAACTTTATGGAGTTTACCCATTTTACCCGCTAATGTATCCTACACTGTTTGTACTGGGAATGGTGGGGTACAACGAACTCAGAATGCGCCGGGAATTTACACTCGCAGCGTATGCACTAAAGCTCCTGCGTGGAGTAGCACATAACCCGGGTGTGCTGCGTCACCTGAAGCTGTGCGTGCCAGATCGGTACGTGTGGAGGTGGCGTCGGCCGCCACTACTGGCCTTGCCTGCTGCTAGAACCAATCTATTGGCAAAAACACCTCTCACCCGCACAATCTGTGTGCTCAACGAATTGCATGAGAGGCTAGACATATTTTCGTGCAATTCGAATGAATTTGCAAGAGTTTTGTTGAATTTTGCTAGTTATAATTAAAATTTAGATGAGTAAAGTTTTATTTTATATTAGTTTACAAGAATTTAATAGTATTAGAAGTTTAGGTTTATAGAATTATTATACATTTATGTAAAAACTGATTTTAGATTAAGATTTCAACCACTCTATTATCTCTATCTATTGGGTTCAACCTGTAAGATAGTGTGTGTAAGTTAAAATAAATAAATAAAAATAAATAAATAAAACAATGTCTAGATCTCTTTTTTTATCTTATTTTTTCGCAGGTATGCTGACAGAGATTTCATTAAAAATAAGCATCACCTATGTATTTATATTCCGTTCCTTCTTCTTGTCCTTGTATTATATGTGTGTATATAAATTGTTAAATCAAACAATTTACACGCGGGCAAAACCGTGGACCGAAGCTAGTATCACCATAATACGATAAGCACCGAAAACTGCCTTTTATCAACTCAAAAACAACTTGGCCAATAAAAAAAATCCATTAAATCGCAACAAATATTCTGCTCAAAGAGTTTCTAATAATCTTAAAATTCTTCAGTAAGAATTTCTCGGTAAGAATCCCACTGTGCTGGCAATGCAAAGTTAATCTGAGGGTATGCCAGAGCCATTCAAACCTCGGTTGATAAAAATACTGCGGAAAGTATCCGGGGCCGCATTGTGGAGATTAAGAAGAAATATAGAATACTTTTTGAAGTATTTAGGTCTCGTTGTGCAGAATATTTTGTATTTTCAAAGGAGTTTTATCAGGAATTTCTACTGCCAGATGTGAGAGCCGGTAAGTTTTTATAAAAGTTACTAACGGCAACCTCACGGTTTCACCCACGTAGTTCCCGTTCCCGTTGGAAAACAGGGATAAAAAGTGTAGCTTCCCAAGGGTGAAAGAATTTTGGAAATCGGTCCAGCCGTTTCAGAGTCTATAAGGAATATACATACATACTTTCTCTTTTATATATATAGATAATAAATAAAATAATACTGTAGTTTAACCTACCCCGATAGGAAAAAGGCGTGAGATTATGTATGTACGTGTGTATGTATGTAAAATAATACTTAGAGCTGACGTCAAATTACAACTCTACGTTCGTCAGTTTTTCAGGCAAAAGACGTCAACTGCTGGTCAGACATTATTTTCTAGAACAATTGGCTGCCAATCTTCTGACAATCTAAAAAAATTAAAAGAACCTAAAATAATTTATTAAAAAATAATACGTTTCTAATTACACATAATCTTCACTAAGAACAGAGCATAGTGTTTTAATCCAGTTACACCACGTAGAAAGCTGGTCGTAAAACGCAATGACCTTTGACACTTTCATTATAGCGTAGTATTTAGTTTCAGTATGTGTACTAACATTAACAGTAATAAATGGATCATTTGTAGGAGCTCAACCAAAATTACTGACATAGCCCAAAGAATTGCGAAACATAAGTGGCCGTGGGCAGGGCACATTGCTAGCAGAACGAATGGCCGATGGGGCCGAAAAGTTCTGGAATGGCAACTGCGAACTGGAAGAAGATGCGTTGGAAGGCCTGCCACTAGGTGGACCGATGAGCTGATTAAGGTTGCGGAAATACACTGGATGCGGGACTCACGGGATCGGTGGCGATACCTAAGGGAGGCCTATACCCAGCAGTGGACGTCTTGCGACTTAGATGATGATGATAAGGAGCTCGTGTTTAAATAATAACAACCACGGGTGTAGGCCTTCAAGGATCAGAAACGCTTGCCGAGGTCTTGGTCTGCCATCCATTAAATGTCAAGACCGCTTCTTAATCGAAAAGCACGCTAAGCCGTTGGTCCCGGCTGTTTTTTGTAGATCTGTGATAGTCCTTAGTCCGTTTTTCCACCGCTAACGTCAACAGGACGTCAACGAGAACGTGATGACGACCCGATTTAGCGACATATACATTTACTATAGCCACTGTCCACCGCAAGTCAGTCGTCCGAGCGCCGTCATCCTGGCCGCCGTCAGTTTATTCTAGTAAATCGGTGTGACTGCTAGAACTCGTCCCGGAGTATTCAAAAATACGTTTAATCTTGTCCGTCACACCGGCGCCGTGACGTCGCAATGCCCCTTTTTTGGTTTAAAGATATAATGCGTTGTATACCACCGAGATCGTACAAATGATCGCCTTCACGTCACCGTGTTCTCCGGCAGAAAAAAACTCATCCTTGTTGACGTCCCGGTGACGGCGGCGGTGAACAAACGCAATAACGGTAGTTCAAAAGCCAGGGAATATGACACCAGTGTTGCAAAGGATGTATTGTGTTAACAGGTCCACAGTTCCATGAAGCATGTGGCATTTGTGATTGTTTTATCTATTGTTTTTGCTATGTGGACAGTGAACCTGTTAACTGGTTACTGGGTTGGGGAGATAGGCAGTAATCATTATCATCATAACAGCCGAAAGACGTCCGCTGCTGAATATAGGTCTCAGAAAAAGAATCATTTATTGCCAATAATGTAGGTGGATATAAGATGGTAATTCTTTGTAGGCAGTCCCAGTACATTTTGCCTTACGTCATGCAAAATTGTTCAGTTGAATTTTTCAACAATAATACAAAACATTCACATAATTATTTCAAAAAAATAATTAGATATATCGATAGGTAATCAAATCATTCTAGATTAAAAATAATAATGTCAACATAATAGTTAATGAAATGCAATTATAGTCTAAAACATTAGTGTCCCTCAAGCGTCACCACATTGACCGGTCCCGTGCGTCCTGCATCCAGCAGATCCCACCATTCCAGGACTTTTCTGCCCCAACGGCCATCCATTCTGCGAGCAATGTGCTCTGCCCACTGCCATTTAAGTTTGGCAATTCTTCGTCACCATATTGACCGGTACCGTGCGTCCCGCATCCAGAGGATCCCCATAACCTACACCAGGTCATCGGTCCATCAGGTGGGAGGCCTTACAATGCAACGTTTTCCGGTTCGCGGTTGCCATTCGAGGACTTGTCTGCCCCAACGGCCATCCATTCTGCGAGCAATGTGCTCTGCCCACTGCTATTTAAGTTTGGCAATTCTTCGGGCTATGTCAGCTTGGGTGTATAGGCTGTTGATCGAAGTAAAATAATGGTATTCAGCTGCATCTATTTGGACTGCAAGCCGACTGCAACACAGTTGGGAAAATGCTAGACGGATTTGATGTGAATAATTTCCAGTGTTATTTTCCATCTGGAATTTCTCAGTAGCGGAGTCTGGACATTATGTCCCCGTTAATTGGTTATAGGCTAACCCCCTATTACAAGGGACTGAAACACAAAAGGCGACATATGGGTATACAGTAGAATCATTTTCTCAATGTCCCTCGGCAAACTTCGTGTTTTCTATCAGTTGCCCTTTGCACTTAGTGCAGACCGGATGCTTTCGATCAACTTGGAAGTATAGGTATAGAACATAATGAAATTTATTTTTAAAATGGAAGGAAAGCTGCTACTTTTACACCTCTATATATTTCACAAGTGCTATTGGACACATTCTTAGTAAAGACAATGTAATAGTTTAGGTTATAATTAAGTCAATAATTAGTCTATTTATAAGGCAAGATTGTAATAAGATTAGGGTCCATCCTATTAATGAAGCCTAGAAAAGAGAAAAAAATAATATATATATATAAATCACACGGAAATCAAAACAAATTACTATACACAATAAATAAACACACGAAGTTTGCCGAGGGACATTAAGTAAATAGTTTTACTGTACTATATAAATGATATAATGTATTAATTATAGTACGTACATAATTTAACAGTTGTACAGTCAAGGAAGCCAATTGTGAGCGAAGTCGCAGGCAAAAGCTAGGTCCAGAAGATACAATGAAAAGACCGGTATTGTCAGTGCTTCAAACTCTTGCAATATCTATCCAATAGCAAAAATAAAATCCATAGAATAACTTCAAGCCACGAAAGTATTTTAACGTAGGTACTAAAACATTGTAGTCTCTAATAAAACTATCTACTATGTAAGACAATGTTGAAACTTGTGGAAAGAAAAAAGTAATCACTGAATAACTGAGAATTCTCCTTTGAGAATTTAATAAAAATTCTAAAGTAGTGCACAGTCTTAATCCAGATGACTGTGTTCGAGAAACAATATTTTTTTCGTTTTTGACACCGCCTTCCGAAAAGAACGTTATTTTTCGCCCTGTAGTATTTTGTTTGAACGTCGGTTTATTTATTTTTTGTTAATATGTTTTTCATTTTTCTATTTTTAGTCCATAACGCAAAAAAATGGTACCTACCAAAGACACCGACTTCCAAAAATAAAGTTATTTTTCGCTTTGTAGTTTTCTTATTTGGAAGTCGGTAGTACTTTTTTGCAAAAACGTTTTTTTTGCACGGACTTACGGTACTGTTTTACAAAGATAGAGCCAGCGTTGTTTATTTGACAAGTAACTTTTAGGGATAACAAAATACTAAAATTTCTCAAAATTTTCGGTATATCTGGGTGGTACATAAATATACCAGCGGGACAGGACCGGCTTGTAATATAATGCATCATTGTTATTTTGTTTTAGGCGTTTCTGAACGCACCGTCACCCAAATAACTCAAGAGAAAATTGTTGAAGAAGAAATTAAAAATATAATTGAAATTTAAGCTTTTTACATCATATTCTATGCAAGTAGAAAAAGCTAGTAATTAATTATGCTCAACTTAAATTACTTTAAGTTTCGAGTAATGAAAAATGACTATTCATTAAATGAAGGAAAAAAGAACAGTTATGCTTTCAACAGCACGCCACCCGTCGCGCGCAGACTTATCTTGCGAGCACTCTAGCATCAAGTTTGCAGTTTTCTACTAATGGGCTCATTTGTGCTCAATTAAAAAACCGTCATTCGATAAATCAACCACACAATACGATGCATTGGAAAGGAATTATTCGATCAAAGCAGGTTTTCACTCAGTATTGCGTAATAGAACACGTGAAGTGAGCAATTAAATATTTTATTTTGTTATAGCGCCCGTAATGATATATTGAAATAAGTACCTTGTTATTGGCTATGTTTTAGTATAACTTCACGCTTATGAATTATTTAATGCTTTAGAAAATTAACAAGCGGAGTATCTGTTCGACAAGGGTGACTATGAATCTATAAACAAAGACATTTCCATGACTGACTGGGCATCCGAGTTTGCAACACGATCAGTTGATGAATCATTAAACTTTTTCAATCAATTTATTCTCAATTTACACACAAAATATATTCCACTAAAAATACATCGTTACAAAACATATCCAACTTGGTACAATTCGGCATTAATTAAAACAATTAAAGAAAAATACAAGTATTTAAAAAAATTTAAGACTTACGGCAATATAGCAGATGAGTCAACATTTAAGCTACTTCGTGAAAGGGTAAAGGTATTAGAATCGCAATGTTATGTTAACTACTTGAGCTTAACTGAAAAATCTATTAAAGAGAACCCTAAATATTTTTGGACCTTCGTTAAAAAACGACACAACTCAAATGCAGTGCCGAGCACTTTAAATTACAATAACGAAGCGTTGCGTACCGGAGAAACAATATGCGAAGCGTTTTCTACATACTTCCATTCTACATTTCTAGATACTAGCCCTGGTCATGGAATTTCTTCACCTACTTTTTCTACTGAATCTTCCAGCCTATCTGATATATGTAGCATTGTAGTTAACGTTGAGGAGGTTTCTAACTTGCTTCGCAAGTTGGATACTTCTAAAGCGGCTGGCCCGGATAATATTTCATCCAAATTTCTTGTACGATGTTCGACTTCGATTGCCCAACCTATCTCGATTCTCTTCAGGAAATCCTTAGATACTTGTATTGTACCTGAACTTTGGAAATCGGCTTTCATAACGCCTATTCACAAAAAAGGAGTCAAAACGGAAATTGTAAACTACAGGCCGATATCCAAGCTCTGTATTGTGGCAAAAATCTTCGAAAGGATCATCTATAACCAGGTGTATAGTGCTCTTAGAAGTTCGTTTAGCTCCTTTCAACATGGTTTTTTGAAGGGTAGGTCTACCGTCACCAACTTAATACTACTCAATGACTTTATCACTGACGCCATGGATAACGGTGGGCAGGTTGATGTCGTTTATACTGATTACAGTAAAGCTTTTGATCGAATTGATCATGAGATCTTATTATCTAAGTTATATGGCATGGGAATACGAGGCGATTTACTCAGATGGTATTCTTCTTATCTGGAGAATAGGTCCCAAGCAGTAGTTTTAAGCAATTATATGTCTGGTTGGGTGCCTGTCCCCAGTGGGGTGCCCCAGGGTTCATTGCTCGGCCCATTACTTTTCATTATCTACATAAACGACATCAACTCTTGCTTGCTTTCATCCAGGCTGTTGTGTTTTGCTGACGATATGAAAATCTATGCCACAATATCATCACATGCGGACGTGATTGCACTTCAGGATGATTTACGTCGTCTGGAGGCTTATTGTCGTGGGAGTAAGCTTGATCTTAACCCTGCTAAATGCTCGGTTCTAACGTACTCTCGAAAGCGCGCAATTATACCTTCATCGTATATCTTGGGTGATCAAGTACTACCTAGAACGAATTGCATCCGAGATCTGGGGGTATATCATGATTCTAAGCTTACGTTTGAATTTCATATCAATGCCATAGTCGCTAAAGCATCTAAAGCACTAGGTTTCATAATGCGGCTATCCAAGTGCTTCACTCAAGCCAAAACTTTAAAAATTCTATACTGTACTTTTGTTAGAAGCAACTTGGAATATGCGTCTGAAATCTGGAATCCATGTTATCACAAGTACATTGATCGTATAGAGAGCATTCAGAAAAGGTTCATCAAGTATTTGTGTTATCATCAGAAAGTGCCCTACCGGTCTGAAGATTACCTCAATCTCTGCAAGAAGTATCATATATTACCCCTAATTAATCGGCGAGCAGTCTCCGACAGCACTACATTATTTAAAATTTTCAATAATTCTATCAATAACTCCGATATTCTATCCAAATTTTATTTTAACGTTCCTGAAAGGTCAAAGCGATGGTACGCACCGTTGCGTGTTCCATCTGCTTCTACGAACTACAGGCAAAATTCATTTATAGTGCGTGCAAGTAGAAACTTTAATGACATTTGTAAGCGGCATGATTTTGATCCTTTCATAACGGGTGTGTCCTCGGCCAGAAAGTGCCTGAGCCTTGGCTTTTTTAATTAGGATTTTGTATGTTCAGGTTTTTATCATTGTATGGTTTATGAAATGTTAATTTACTTTGAGCTTGCATGCTATACTGCTTTGTTTTTTTGGTAGCTATGTTGTGTTGTTCACACTCTTTCTTTCCAATCTATTTTTAGAAGTGATGACTTTTAATTGGCTGTCAGTCTCACGTACTAATTTATATTCTGTTTGTTTTAGCTGTAAGTCGTCCATGATTGTTAAATAAATAAATAAATAAAATAAATAAATGCAGCATGAATAGAATTTTTGTGTATATGCATCACTGTAGATGTTTATATTTCATTTTAATCGTTTTCTGGATGTTTCGATGTATAATTAATATGAATGAATGAGATTGGAAAATAAAATTTCTAGGACCCAAATTATAGCATATACCTTCTAACTAGACGAAATATTGACTTCTCAACCCGCGGCTAAGAGAACGATAAATTATTTTTATCATATACTGGGAATGGTATAAATATACTGCAATACAATACAATCTTTTGCTTGAGGCAGAATTCTCAATAACTTTTAAAATTTTGCAGTTTTCAACCGTTTTACCTACGGTTTGAGGCTAGATGACCACCTGCAGTGCCTCATAGGAGAGATGCCTCTATTCTCTCTATTCTATTCCAGATTACAATCTATCTCTATGCAAAATTTCATCCAGTATCGTTCAGGCGTGATTCAGTAACAAACATAACATTTACATGAATACAAGGCATAAATATAAGCTATAAATAAATACAATTCAATAATACAAAAAAAATACTAAAACATATAAACTATAATAAATACAGGTATATAACGATTAGTTAACATTACTTCGTTTAGTTTAACTTAAATAAATGTTCATGTTTCCAGCATGTTATTATTATAACTTTATTGCCACTTAAACCTAGATAATACTAATACCAAACATCGTATTTGCTCTAATGATAAGCAGCGCAAAAGTTAGCCGTTCAAACTGCACGCTTTTAGCCATTATCTCTAATTGCATGGAGATTCTACGTACAGTTCAACTTTTTTCTTAATGTCCCTCGGCAAACTTCGTGTTTCGTCAGTTGTCGGATGTCTATCAGTTGCCCTTTGCACTTGGTGCAGACCGGACGCTCTCAATCAACTTGGAAGTATATAGAGTTGTTAATACTCTTTTAACTTAAGGTGGTACCCCGAGCAAAACGCCGCGCAAGCCGTTTTTTGTGCTGGTTTTAGGAGCTATCTACTCGTTATTTAAAAAGAAATATCAATTAATAAAAATACATTAAATTTCTACATAATATTGATTCTAAAATGGTAGATTTAGTTTTTTTTAAATGTTGTATATGTTTCACTAATCTACTTCCAAAAAAACATGAAAATGAGAAATAATTATTGATATTATGCATCTCCTCGTAAAGTGTTCATTGATTATTTTTTGTACTAACACTAATGGATAGACAATTTAATAACGAACATTTTTGTAGAATTATTTTTTTCAAAAGACCAAAATTCAATTTTATAAAGATTTTATTCTAAAATCTGGGCGTATTCACTACTGTAATTCATGCGCCACCAGTGCCGCTAGACCAATAGGAACGCTCATATCTCATGCCGATTTTTTGGTCAGGGTACCGTCTTAATGTAATTTATTTAAAAAATAGAGGGAAAGCTGCTAAAATATGGAAAATAGGAAAATTGTTTTACAGCTCTACAATTTACACGGAAATCAAAACAAAACAACAATAAAGTACTAATTGCGTACGGCTGCAGTCGAGGATGCAAATAAAACCGATATAATTTACTTAATGAATTTAATTAAAGTAGAATTGCTGAGATGGCGAATCTCACGGTGCAAAGCGTAATGCGGTGTTAGTCATTGTCTTAAGAATTAAGGGGGTTTCGCAAGTGGTGACATAACATACTTAGTTCTGAATTCAAATTATTATACATGAAAAATTTAATCATTTAAAGACATGGAAATTAGCATTCGTTTGTATTCGTAAATACGATGATTGCCGAGGGACATGAAGAAAATAGTTGTATTATACTAGTGTGCACTATATAATTGTAGGTTAGGAAACTATGGTTAGCTAAGTGGTATATATTATTTCAAGTGATAATAGTATTACTCTGACTTGAAAGGGAGATTTATTGATCAATTATAATGAAAAGTAAAAAAATATATTAGTAATGACACTAACTTAGTGATTAAAAGTTGCGTAACCTGTAATACTTTTGCTCCTCTCATGCTGCACTTTACCTCAATACCAGGTCCTTCGTCTTCCGCATCCAGTCTATCTTAGCTACATTTTTAAGCCGAGCTAGGTTCATCCCACTCTAGGATGCCCGATACACGGTCTCTAGTCAGACTCGTCTGCTCCAACAGCTAGACAAACATGATCAACCTACTGCCACTGCCACTACCTGCAAGCTTAATTGTTGACTCCGTTACCCTGGTAGGAGTATAACATTCAAGTATTAACCGGTTGTATGCCGAAATTCCCAAAACAATTAAAAAGTAATTGTGTCTCGCGTGGATTTTTTATACACTCAAGGGGTTAAGGCAGTTGTGTTACTGCACAGTGACTTGTGTTCCGAGACGCCATTAAGTTTGATTCGACATGTACCTGATAAGCCCATGGTTTTATACCTTCCATGGGTTGTTTACCCACGAACCCCATAACCTAAGCTCTAAGAGCCATTAGAGATAATTGAATGAACTGCGATGTCAAAACATTTCAACGTCAAAGTGTTTGTGTTGTGAGAAATAATAAGTTTTAAGTAAACGCCTTGGCTTAAGGCGAAAGCGCCATTGAATTAAAAATGTCTGTATTAGATTTTACGTTCTTGAAAAAAAACCGGCCAAGTGCGAGTCGGACTCGCGCACGAATGTTTCCATTCTTGGTAAAAAAACTACTTACTAGATCTCGTTCAAACCAATTTTCGGTGGAAGTTTACATGGTAATTTTTTTTTTTTTTTTTATTTTCAAATATTTTTTTTTTACTTTTATCATTCTCTTATTTTGGAAGTTACAGGGGGGGGACACATTTTACCACTATGGAAGTGTCTCTCGCGCAAACTATTCAGTTTAGAAAAAAATATATTAGAAACCTCAATATCATTTTTGAAGACCTATCCATAGATACCCCACACGTATGGGTTTGATGAAAAAAAAATTAGTTTCAGTTTCATGTATGGGAACCCGTAAAATTTATTGTTTTTTTCTTTTTCTTCTACTTTTGTGTGAAAATCTTAATGCGGTTCACAGAATACATCTTTTTACCAAGTTTCAACAGCATAGTTCTTGTAGTTTCAGAAAAAAGTGGCTGTGACATATGGACGGACAGACAGACAGACAGACATGACGAATCTATAAGGGTTCCGTTTTTCGCCATTTGGCTACGGAACCCTAAAAAAAATTAACGTCAGACGATATTGCAGACGACCAACCCGAAGACGGTAGGACGAGCTCGACTCCTAAAGAAAGGATTGGCGTGCAAAAAAATAAAAATAAAATAATATCTTTATCTTGCATCAGCAGCCTAATTGCATAAAGAAGCGCGCAATTGCGTAAGTGAATTTGGCAAGGTAAAGGATTTAACCCTATCAATCGACCAATCACGTAGACGGAAATCCACGACGCGTCTTTCATCTCGCACGTGATTGGTCGATTGAGAGCATCAAATCCTTTGCCTTGCCGAATTCACTTACGCAATTAGGCTGCAGGACAATACTACTCAGTTTTACTTAAGGCGGTACCCCGAGCAAAACGCCGCGCAAGCCGTTTTTTGTGCTGTTTTTAGGAGCTATCTACTCGTTATTTAAAAAGAAATAACAATTAATAAAAATACATTAAAATTCTACATAATATTGATTCTAAAATGGTAGATTTAGTTTTTTTTTTAAATGTTGTATATTTTTCACTAATCTCCTTCCAAAAAAACATAAAAATGCAAAATAATTATTGATATTATGCATCTCCTCGTAAAGTGTTCAATAATTATTTTTTGTACTAACACTAATGGATAGACAATTTAATAACGAACATTTTTGTAGAAAGTTTTTTTTGAAAAGACCCAAATTCGATTTTATAAAGATTTTATTCTTAAATCTGGGCGTATTCGCTACTGTAATTCATGCGCCACCAGTGCCGCTAGACCAATAGGAATGCTCAAATCTCATGCCGATTTTTTGGTCAGGGTACCGTCTTAAGTTCATTCGTTACTGTAACAAATATTATGTATTTAGTGGGTTATATGCATTCAAACCGACCAATAACTATATCTCTATCTAAGTTTGCATTATACTGAGGTCATGTTGTCATGAAATAGCCATTTAATCGGATATTTTAAATGAATGGATGACTGTATTGTTTAAGGGCCTACATGTCATTTAGTGCCGTAAAACGGTAACTTTCTAAAGCATACTCCTTAGTAACGGCTAGGTTAAAAGGTTTGAAAAAATATATTTTTATTATTGATTCATGTACATAATTTTGAACACAATGTTTTTTCGTGTAACTAATAGTTATGCTTTAAAAAAATAATTAACAACATGATATGTTTTTCGCAACTTTTGGAAACTCCTCCAAATCGACTTGGATGTTTAAAAGTATTTTTACACAGAAAGATTGATGTCTGGAATTTCTTCATAACTAACATATGTAAATCAAATAATATTTTGCAAACAAAACTGTTCAAAAAGGAGGTTCAATATCAATATTTTGGTATCGAGAGGGCGCACGGCCAGTACTGCGTTAACATTGGGGCGTATATAGCGCCTTAAGGCGGTACCCCGAGCAAAACGCCACGCAAGCCGTTTTTCGTGCTGTTTTTAGGAGCTATCTACTCGTTATTTAAAAATAAATATCAATTAATAAAAAGAAAAGAAGCAAAAGAAGTATGTAAGGATCGTAGCAGGTGGCGTTCTGTAGTTTCTGCCTACCCCCATGGGAAAAAGGCGTAAGTTTATGTATGTATGTATGTATGTATGTATCAATTAATAAAATAAATTTAATTTATACATAATATTGATTCTCAAATGGTAGATTTCGTTTTTTTTTTTAATGTAGTATATATTTCACTTATTTCCTTCCAAAAAAAACATAAAAATGTGAAATAATTATTGATAGCATACATCTCCTCGTAAAGTGTTCATTCATTATTTTTTGTACTAACATTAATGGATAGACAATTTAATAACGAACGTTTTTGTAGTATTTTTTTTTTTCAAAAGACCAAATTCGATTTTATAAAGATTTTATTCTAAAATCTGGGCGTATTCACTACTGTAATGCATGCGCCACCAGTGCCGCTAGACCAATAGGAATGCTCATATCTCATGCCGATTTTTTGGTCAGGGTACCGTCTTAAATCCCTATAATTTGGTAAACCTATACATATAATAAAATCGTAGAGACTTCAAAACTGTAAAATGATAATTTTTGGAAGAAAAGTAAAAAACTGCGGTGTCCACAGTACTGTGAAGACATTGCTTAACTAGAAGGCAACCTTCTTGCCTATAAAAACACTGGCAATAAATATTACTTGATAGGTAAATGAATTCGAACAGAAAATAGCTCAACGTCAACGTCAACGTCAAATATATTTATTCAATTAGGCCAATAAACGGCACTTTTGAACGTCACGAAAATTAAAATTAAAATTTAAAAGTAATAAAAAAAATTAAAAGTAATAAAAAAATTAAAAGTAATAAAAAAATTAAAAGTAATAAAAAAAAAACTACCGTGCATTCGGAAAGTAGATTGTTATGGAGAAGAACGCACAAGAAACTCCATACGCACAAGAAACTCCAGCTGAAGATGTTTTTTTGTTATGCTTGTATGTCAGCATTAGATAGAAGCCGTCTCAAGGCAGGGATATTGTGGAATTCTTGCCAAATATGTATAAAGTATAAAAGTATTTTTTGAGTTAATTCATTGGCCTCTGGACACGCCCTCTATAGTACCGTATACAGTGCACACTAGTACCTACATAGAATCTCCATGTATTTAGAGATAATGGCTAAAAGGGTGCAGTTTGAACGGCGAACTTCTGCGCTGCTTATCATTAGAGCAAATACGATGTTTGGAACATTGTTATGTATACATTATTACCTCAATGGTTTGGAATCAGTTTTATCAGGTTTAAGTGGCTATAAACTTATAATAATAACATGAAAATTTATTTAAGTTAAACTAAACGAACTAACTAATTGTTAAGTATATATGTCGCAGGGATATGATGAAAACAGGGAATTGATCAAATCTCTAAGCGATTTGATCAAATCACGGAGGATGTTAAAATAATAACACGTTTTTATCATTTCCCTAAACAAATCTGGTGATTTGACAAATCCCAATAAAGAAATCTAGTGATTTGAACAAATCTCAAAATTGGTTCAGTGAAATGACAAAAATAACTTTTCTGTAGTAATTTAAAGGTTTATTTTGTACTTTTCTTTCCGAGGTAATCGGCTGCGTTATGTTATATGGTCAAAGAATCAGTCCAAGAGCGAGCGAAGCGAGCTCGGGAACTTAGGGCACCCCGACACGGACAGGTTAGGTTCGAACGAGATGACGGGAGCTGAAGTGAGCGAGCAAAGCGAGCGAACGCAGCTCCCGTCATCTCGTTCGTGTTAGGTTACTTTTGACCCTGCAGACAGAAATAGGAGCCCCAGCGCAGCGGGGCTACGTCGACTTTGTTACATGTTTTATTATCTTTTCACTGAATCAATTTAGGGGTTTGTTCAAATCACTAGATTTCTTAATTGGGATTTGTCAAATCACCAGATTTGTTTAGGGAAATGATAAAAACGTGTTATTATTTTAACATCCTCCGTGATTTGATCAAATCGCTTAGAGATTTGATCAATTCCCTGTTTTCATCATATCACGACGACATATACATGTATTTAGTTTTTTTTTGTTTCAGTATGTTTGTATAATTAAATTGTATTTATTTATAGCTTATATTTGAGCCTTGTATTCAAATCCACTTTACAATCG
Source organism: Orthosia gothica (assembly GCA_949775005.1). Classification (NCBI taxonomy): domain Eukaryota; kingdom Metazoa; phylum Arthropoda; class Insecta; order Lepidoptera; family Noctuidae; genus Orthosia; species Orthosia gothica. Next base: position 31,949,683 of record OX459038.1, on the reverse strand, counting down.
TTATTGCACCTACCACTATTTTTCTTTGACCAGTCGCAGAAACAGACACTGAAGGCTGCGGATATCGACCTCAGGACCAGCTGCTTCTCACACGGACAACTGTACGTCGATTGCTTCCGCGTCAGCAGTCCTGACTCTCTGTACATTTTGGCTGCTGAGAGTAAACTACAAACGTAGTGTATAAAGAAATTATATAAATTAAGGAACCACTTTCATTCTCCGGAACTTCGTCGAGCTTTATTGCCTTGGCGCTTTTCTGGTGGTCGCTTCTGTTGATTCTGGCTTTTAGGAAATGCAGCGGTTTGGGCATAGTGCGGTGGGAATGAAGAAAATACTCTATATCCACGTTTCACCAAATAAATTGCAAATCGTTCTAAGACTGAGCCGTAAATTGCTAAGTTCGAAATGTAAGAAAATTTGTATGTCTGGGCATATCTTGGCGTATGCCCCTTAACTAAAAGTCGATCGATTAACAGTGTTGACTTATTAAGTGGGGTGGAAATTATAGTGATTTGCTTTTAGAAATTATTAGCGTTTTTCCACGATGGCGTTGGTGTTTCTTACCCCCAGAAACTGTTGTTTATAATTATAACCGGTTTTTTATTTAAGTATATGAGGTTAAAAACGTGTCAAACACTACTACATAGCCTCAAATACTTAATTCAGAAACCGGCCATTGGTGCCTCATTTTGATTTGACAGGTTTTCAAGCTAAAGTATGGTTTGACAAATACTCGACTTGTTTTTAAACTCAAATACTTAAATCAGAAATCGGCTATTATTGCCAAATTATGACAAGTTTTCAAGCTAAAATATAGATTGACAAATACTCAAATCGTTTTTAAACTCAAATACTCAAATCAGAAACCGGCTATTATTGCCAAATTATGACAAGTTATCAAGCTAAAAAATAGTTTGACAAATACTCAACTAGTTTTTAACCTCAAATACTTAAATCAGAAACCGGCTATTAGTGCCAAATTTTTACAGGTTTTCAAGCTAAAGTATAGTTTGACAAACACTCAACTCGTTTTTAACCTCAAATACTTAAATCAGAAAGCGGCCATTAGTGCCAAATGTTGACAGGTTTTCAAGCTAAAGTATAGTTTGACAAAAACTGAACTCGTTTCTGAACTCAAATACTTAAATCGAAACCGGTCATTAGTGCAAAATTTTGACAGGTTTTCAAGCTAAAGTATAGTTTGACAAATAATCAACTCGTTTTTGACCTCAAATACTTAAATCAGAAACCGGCCATTCTGCCTCGGCGTGTCTATGACACTCTCTCTCTGAGTGAGAGTGAAGTTTTAGAATTATAATAATTTGATCAATACTTTCAGAGATTACCTACAATTTACAAACAGTCATATAAACAAACAATTTTAACTCTTTGTATTATTAGTTTCAATTTATAGTAAAATTGTGTTACTGTTTTGTAAAAATGTGAAACAAATTTAACAGGTTGGAAAAGAAATACTCGGTTTTACAATCGCACTTTTATTTAAATTAATACTTTCTACTTTAGTTAGTTTTAAAATACAACAAAACTTATTTCATTTTGAATATTCATCAAAACGCGTTATTGTTTGAAATTATTTCATTTCTAACGACAGTAAATAAAATTGTTTTGATTAAAAATAAACTTTGAGACTATAACAGGTTCAATAAATTTAAATATCAAATACAATACCAAAAGCTGGGTGGCTGAATCCATAGAATAAAATAGAAGCAAATAAAACAATTATCTTAACAAAAATAATGAATTTAATGATCTTCTTCTTTTTTGTGTGAGGATTTGACCACCTCAATCTGTTGTCAGACTTTAACTTTATAACATCGAATTATTGGTTTCGGTCTTCAGCACACTGAACAACAAAGTTATATCAATTTCTATACGACTCCGCAGAGATGCGCCCATCCACGGAGTTGTCTCCAGCAAACAAGAGCGAATTTGTCGAACGATCCTAGACGGCTCTTTCAGTTGATTTTGTGTGTTCGGCTATCGTCACATTGCTGACGTTTCTTTATAATACTTTAATGTACAGTACAATTATTTTCTAACATTGCTTGAAAACATTGTTTAGAGCTCTTTAAATAAATGTTTTTTGTTTTTCTACATATTGGAAAACAAAGAACAATACATGTTAGCCACCAATGTCAGCCTATTTTTGAAAAATTTTATTCCAAAGATTTATCTAACATTCCATTGACCTATGAACTTCAAATTCGGTGATAATGTTTATTATTATTACGTATATTTTAGTAGCAAATACTAGTATATTTTTAAATCAGATTTTTCTTTGGTATTGCCTCTTTTTCTATTACAACAAACTTAATTTAGCGGTCTGGAACGGAACCTTATATGTGCGAAGTCAGAAACGAACTTGGCCGGTTTTTATCATAAAAATGTTTATATTTGTTTAAAATCCCGTTTTAAACAATATTATAAGCCTTGCCTAAGGTGTGGTTAAGTGATGTGATTATGATAAATAACATCATGTACTACACCATTATACAACTTTGATTGAACACTGCGAACAATACTTATCAGTGGCCCTGCACTCATATCGCTGCACGGGAAGGCGAAAGGAAATCGAGAGTATTCGTCTACAACCGTGAGAATGTATTTGTTGTTAGACTTCGATTGCAGAGGGCCTTTGAAATCTACGCTTAAGCGTTCTAATGCTGATGTCGCCTTTATGAGTTTCGGTGAAGGAGTTGAGTTGTTGAAATACCTCGGTTTGACCTTAGCGCACAGACGCCAATCCCGCGTCATCTCCTGACTTCATCGATTGAATAGGGAAGATTCTTACTCTTCAGCCAGTGGCACATTCTTGTCAATCCTGGATGACAAAGTGATTCGTGAAGAGATTGGAGTTTAGATGAGTTATTCGTGGTGCAAGCACATATGCGCGATAGGGCATCCGCAGCTTTATTGTCCTTCCCGGGTCTGTATACTATGTCATAATTATATGGCGCTAACTCAAGCCGCCACCTCTGGATTTTCTCATTTTTGACTTTACTTGCGTGTTTGGCATTGAGCATAAATGAAACTGACCTTTGATCCGTTATAAGATTAAAATGTTGCCCGATAAGAAAATGCTTCCACTTTATTAGCGATTCTACGATGGCGTACGCTTCTTTTTCAACGGCCGAATGATTGAGTTCATTGTGATTTAAGGTTCTTGAAAAGAAGGCCACAGGTCGTGAATCTTGGGTCAGTGTAGCAGCAATTGTGTGTTCGGATACATCTGTTTCAACGGTGAAAGGCATATTATCATCAATAGCATGAACGGAGGACTTGGCGATTGTGGATTTTAAACCTTCGAAGCAATCTTTAGCTTCTTCACTTAGAGGAAATGAGTCAGCATGAGCCAGAATGTGGATTCTTTCGGCGAAATTAGGGATCCATTTGGAGCAGTGGGCGAACAACATGCCCAATGTCCTTCTATGGGACGCTAGTTCATTTGGCGGTGAAATTTTAAGAAAGGGCTGTAGTCGATCACTATCAGGCTTGATGACGTGGTCTTGTATCGTATACCCAAGTAAATTGATGATGCGTTGACTGAATTTGCTTTTAGTCTTGTTGAGCGTCAGACCGTATTTATGTCGTGTTATTGTTGGGTGTTGCCACAAACGGTTATATCATCAAGGTAAGCGTATGCACCGGAGAGATTTTCTTTACTGATGAGCAAATCGACGGTCCTTTGGAAACTGGCCACCCCGTTAGTTACACCAAATGGAATGCGGCAAAATTGATACAAGTTACCACAAGCTTCAAAAGCTGTGAAAGGTTTCTCGTGGGAGAAGATGGGGACCTGATGATAGGCGCTTTGGAGATCGATGGTATTAAAGACTGCATACTTAGATACTTTACTTTTGTTACCATTTCTTCCATCTTAGGTAGCGGGTATGCGTCTAGCTGAGTATATCTATTGCTGGTTTGGGAGTCAATTACTAAACGCTTTTTGTGATTTGCATTTTTAGTTACGAATACTTGTGCCCTCAAGGGAGAATGGCTCTCTTCGATGATGCCGTCTTCTAGGAGTTTCTTTACTTCATCCGCAATGAATGCCTGGTCCTCAGGGCTGTGTCTACGGGATCAAATTACTATGGGCTTGCAGTCACGGGATACATTGGCAAAGAGCGGTACAGCAGGAACTGAGGCCTCTGCAACGCAGCATACTTTAAACGCGTCTTTAGGGCCAGCAAATGCGAACTCCAAAGTCGAATGGAGCGCCAGCACATCATGGCCTATGATCAGGTCGGCGCAAAGGTTCTTGACTATCAGTAAATTGATCTTTTCGTAACAGTGGTCACCTAAATGTACGTTCTGACAGGTTGAACCGCTGACTTGCGAAGTATGAGATAGACTGTCTGGGTACAAGGTCTTCGCTTCAGACGGCAGAGGTTGGCGAAGTCTTCATTGATGAAGCTTATCGAATTCCCAGTATCAAGTAAAGCTTGAGCTTTGATGCCTTTGATGACAGCAGGAATCATGGCCTTTCGAAGAGAGGCTGGCGTAGCAGCAATGATGGCAGAGCAATGTTCACATTCTTCTGGCGACGTGATTGATGCACTTGTGTTGGGCTTCGATCGGCATTCCTTGCTAAAGTGACCTTTCTTGTTGCAGGATTTGCAGACAGTGTCTCTTGCCGGGCATTTCCTCCTGGCATGCAGTGATCCACCACAGTACCAGCATTTGCGACTGGAGGAGTTAGCGACATTTGATATCGTAACGGCAGTTATAGGAACAGTCTCGGGAGCAGTGTCGTTGTTTCGCGGTTTAGATGCTAGAGGCACGGCATTTATATTGGGGTTGATAAAGGTTTGTGAATTTGTTTCTGCCATTTCCATTGACAGGGCTGTATTGTAAGATTGATCTAGTGTTAATGATAAGCTCTCTAGAAGTCTCGAGCATGCTTTGGCGGACGTCATGCCTGTGATAAATGCGCCGCGGATCGTGTCGTATTTGTTAGTTTCGGCATCAACGCTGGTGAAATCGCAGTCTTTTGAAAGTTGTTTGAGGGATTGCATGTATATATCTATAGTCTCACCTGCCTGCTGCTTTCTCGTAGTTAGTAAGTGTCTGGCATAGATGATATTATTGGGCTTGACGTATAATTTGTCGAGCGCAGCAATCGTGGAGTCATATGTTTCGTACTCACTAACATGGGCGTAAACCTTCGGCGAGATATGGTTGATCAAAAGCTGGAGTTTAATTTGTGGTCATTTTGCGGCAGCATCTTTGTCCGCGGCAGATAATTCTGACTGAGCTAAGAAGTTAACGAATGTTTTTTTTTCCAATGTAGCGATTCTTTTGCAGTTTTACTGGACGGGTCTTCGTTGAACCGTTCCGGTCTTGACAGTGAGTCTGGCTAGCAGGAGTAAAGTAAGAGGTTGGCAAGGAAGGAGGTTGCAACTCTTAGTAAAGAGATCATAGCACGTCAGATAGTCAAGAAGGATTCTCTATTAAAAGCATTTCACTCTTTTTGTAAGTTTAGTTATTTCACAGTATTCATTAATTATGGGTTTATCTTTGTCACGTTCACAGAAAATAAAGCTTGAAAAATTACAACACAATTCCACTTATTGAAACAATTACAGTAAATTATTTACGTAGTTATTGTGTAACTGACGCCTCTTGAAAAAAAAATATAATAAGGTGAGACCCTAGTTTTATTTTTAACCCGTTACTTATCAAATGGCATGATATCCTAACAGTTTTGTTATTTCAATTCAATTCTTCTTTTACTTTTTTTTACTTTTTTTTAGGGTTCCGCACCTCAAAAGAAAAACACGGAGCCCTTATATGATCAGTTTGTTTTCCGTCTGTCTGTCTGTCAAGGAAACACGTGAACGTATCGAGTCAAAATTAATATCGTATACTCAAGTTTGCAACTCCTTGCAGCTGTGAAAAAATAAAACTTATTATTTTTATTGCACACAAAAAAAAATACAAATTATTATAAAAATAATAATCTGTAGCTCGGCTGTCAACACGGATGTCAAAATTTTTCTCTCCGTATTTTCCTTTTAAATATTTATATAACGTAGTTTTACTTTCTCTATGAAATATTTACTAATAATAGTACAATTATCTGAAGAACAATAACACAAAATGCAAATAATCAATAAAAAAACCTGCAATGGCACCAGATATTTAATCATGACCAAGAGAAAAATTTAAATAGCATGTTGACAAGAGCTGCAGCACGAAAAGCACGCCCATCATCTCCGGCCTCGTCGCCCAACTCCGCCTCCGCCGCCGCTGGAACCCAGCCCCACCGTGTGTGCTGTGTCACCGGCCATGGCAGCTGCGTCGAGCTCGAGCGACCAGTACTTCTCGCCGCTGACTACACCACCACCTGCGCGTCGACGTGGAGGACGCCCGCCGCCGGACCGGATCGCGCGTCGCCGGATCTCGAGGCCTACCGGTCTCTGATAGGGTCCCAGCACCCGGCGGAAGTGTGCAGCGAATGAGATGGACACAAACCATCAATGAAAATGTCATGCGTGCATACTTTGGGGCTACAGAGGGAGGAAACAACCTGACCGCGTACCGTGTCCGGATGCTCTCTTTGTTTCAGGTGCTTGAGCCAGCCGTCAACGTTTCGGCCCAACGACTTTCGGATCAGGTGCGGGTCATCCAGCGTAATCGTATGTTGGATGATACTGTACTTGATCGCCTCCAAACGGAAATGGGTAACCGTGTCACTGCCACATCGTCGCAGGCTGTGGTGCTACCACAGTCCAACCACGCTGACGAGAAGAGTAGTGACAGGGTTACAAACGATAGTACCCAGTGCAATGAGGAATTGAGGAGTGCTTTGGAGTGTGCTATTCGGGAGTATCGCTACATGCCACCCGAACTTAGGCCACGATTACCTCGTTTGCCCATGCATAACAAAAATAGGGCGCTGGTGGATGTTCTGGATTCGCAGTTGTCAAACTATTTTGATGACTGCGAAGACCTCACTGATACACATTCGATCATGTACTGCGCGGATGTCGTGTAGCTCACGTCAAATTTGTAGATAATAGAGCTACACGACCGAAACCAGCCGTACCGGCTTGGCAGTGCAGGATCGAACGTCGTATTGGTGGGGCCAGAGCACTCATTGGCAAACTAATTTGTTTCAGGGAGGGCAATAATCGCCCAAGAGTGATGTGCTTTGTGAGACGGGCGTTTTCGGGGACTGATGTTAGCCCCCGAGACTATATTTCACATGCCACAGAGCGCATCGACTTCCTGAAGCAAAAAGTGTTTGCATGGGAAACCGTATTCGTAGGTATAGGCGGAGAATGGAGTGATACACCCAGAATCGTACATTTCAAAGTAATGAAAGGTGGGTTTATCGGGCTTGGGAGCGACCTGACCAAGGTAAAAAAAAAAAAAAAAAAAACGAGCGTGCGATGCTATACAAGAAATGGGGGCTATCACGATCAGGCCCCAAGATGTAGTCCGTCCGTTGGCAAACTGGAAATCTCCAGGGCCGGACGGGCTGCACAACTTCTGGATAAAGAGGCCACAAAGGTCGCACGCTCGTTTGGCATCTCAGTACCAGGCAGCCTTAGAGCCTGGTTCGCTATCCAAGTTCCTTACAACAGGAATAACCCACCTGCTCCACAAGTCTGGTAGCACCGCGGAACCCAAAAATTATAGACCTATTACATGTTTACCAACGGTCTATAAGGTTCTTACATCCATTTTGAGAGTTGAAATTAATAAACACGTCGACGATAACTCGATCATGTCGGTCTCTCAGTATGGATGTAGGAACGGGTCCCGCGGTACTAAGGAGCTACTCCTTTTAGATATGGCCACTAGCCGGTTCGGCGTTCCCGAAAGGATCTGTCGACATGTTGGATAGATTATAAGAAGGCCTATGACTCGGTGCCTCATACATGGCTCATGAGGGTGCTAGAATTGTATAAAATAGATACACCTCTACGCACCTTCCTGATGTCGTGTATGGAGCAATGGAGCACAGTCCTTCTCTATCCAGGATGTCGAAATATTCAGAGGAATAGCGAACCTGTAAGGATCGAGCGAGGTATATTCCAGGGCGATAGTTTGAGTTTTCTTTGGTTTTGCCTGGCCCTAAATCCTCTAAGCATACTGATGGAAAATTCAGGACTAGGGTATCGGTTGAAGAGAGGTGGTCAGGTTATATCTCACCTCCTATACATGGATGACCTGAAGCTCTTTGCCCCCAGCAATCTTCAGCTGATGGAGCTACTGAAGGTAACTGAAACTTTTAGTAGCGCCATCAGGATGGAGTTTGGTGTGGACAAATGTGCAGTAATGCATGTAAAGCGAGGGGAGATTGTGGAATCATGTATGCATGATTCCACAATCACAATACATGGGTCCGATGTAGATCAGTCAGCGTCCGTAGCCTGGCTGCGTTTCGGTGACCTCTTTGGGGAAATTGAAGGTTTTTCTGTGCAATTATAGACGAAGTTATCATGAAGAATAACTACCCGAGAATTATCGTGAAGGATGACACGGTTCCCCCCCGGTGGGTTCCCGCATTGTCGTTGCGGGGGGGCTCAGTAACCGTGGCTTGGTCACCCACGGTGAAGCGAAGAGGAACCCGAGGAGGGGCCGCTCGTCAGGGCTTTTGCCGATAAGCCGACGACGTAGCGGCCAACATGTAGGTTGCGGTGCTGCCTAGGCGACATCGCAACTGAGGCGGGCCGCGATGTCGTATGGGGTCTCCCATACCCATACGATATCGCGGCTGAAGGTTGGAGGCCGCGGTGGGAGAGGAGTGCCGGTATTGCGGTGCGCCGCTCTCCCTACCTTCCGCGGCCTAGACGGGGTCGCCACCGTCTGATGGCGGACGCGGTGGGGCCGCAGGGGAGGAGGAGTGCCGGTATAGCGTTGGCCACTCTCCCTATCCCCTGCGGCCGAAAAATGGTAGGTGGCGGGGCCATTGACCCTGACCCGTCACAAGGGGACCAAGGGTGTTATACACGGGGTCGTCTGGCACCCATGTGCTGGTTTGGTCCCTGGGGTGGTCACGGCGCACAGTGTGTTCTGGTGCGCCGGTGATGGGGGGTACTCCCCAGAGGAGGGTCCGATGACGGACAGCCGCGGCGGGTTCGCGGTGAGTGCTAACGCGTACCCGTGTTCCCGCCACAAGCGGCACAGGAGGATACCGTGGAGTTTTAGTGGGTTAGAGTCCCACATAACTGCGCTATCTCCCCGTGGTAGCGCAGTATGCATGAGCATTTCTCCACGCTAAAAAAAAAAAAAAAAAAAAAAAAAAGGATGACACGGTTGACATCTGTCGGGCATGTCACCGGCCGGGTGAATCGATCTGCCACATTATCTCTGGTTGTTCTCGTCTAGCCAACGAAGAGTACATGCATATGCACAACCTTGTAGCCAGGATTATCCATCAGCAACTTGCTCTGAAATACACTCTTGTGGCATCGGAGGTGCCGTACTACAGGTATGTGCCCGACCCAGTTCTCGAGAATTGCAATATCACATTGTACTGGGATCGGTCCATCATCACTGACAGGACTATTATCGCTAATAAGCCTGATACAGGGGTACGGTATTGTCGGTGTTGTTGACATTACCGTCCCGCATGACGAGAACCTCGTGAAAGCCGAGAAAGATAAGCAAATCAAGTATCTTGAATTGGCTCGCGAGGTTGTCGACATGTGGGATGTGGACACAGCGATCATTGTACCGATAGTCGTGTCAGCCAATGGCTTAATTGCCACGATCCTCGAACAACACCTTAGGAGGCTCTCGTTAGGCGGCTGAGTCAAGGGCCTGATCCAGAAAGCAGTATTGCTGGACACGGCTCGTATTGTTAGGAGGTTCCTCTCTCTGGAGCCCTCACCGCCGGTAGCTTGGACCCTGTTCCCGATACCGGTGGGCCTCTATTTTTTTTATTTTTAAATGTTTTTTTTTTTGTATGTTTTATAAAAATATTTAAAAATGTAGGTAATAAGAAATAAAGTGAATAAAGGACATACTAATAATAACATGAACTGGAAGTTGGCCACCCCTCAAATGTCAACATGTCAATTTTTTCCTGCACTGTTTATTTAATTACAAATTCATACAACCATCAAACTTAGACAAATTATACAACAGAAGAAACCAGATAAAAAATACCTATTTATATAATATTCAGTTTGATAAATCCACAACAAATCCAATAAAAGTTCTGAAAATTACAAGAAACCATTGAGATAATATGTACTAGTACATTATTACCTCAATGCAAGAAACCAGTTGACCACTGACAGACGTCAACCAAACAATTTATAGAATGGATAAGTGTAAGGGAAAAGCTATTTAATGTTGACGAGAGCAGCTGCCTGTCGCGCACGCCATCCACCCCCCGGACTCGTTGCTCAGCTCCACCTCGCCGCCGTGGATCACCAGTGTCATCGGGGGCTACAGTTGCGACGAGCTCGAGCGACGAGTATTTTTCCCCGCCGACGTCGCCAACAACTGTACGTCGGCAGGGGAGAGGCCGGTCACCGAGGAGCTTGGGATCTAGAGGCCAACCGGCCCCGAGCCGGGTCCCCACTGCCGGTGGTTGTGTGCAGCGCATGAAATGGACTCAAGGTATGAATGAGAACGTCATGCGCGCATATTACGGGTCTACAGAGGAGGAAACTCACCTCACTGCGTACCGTGTCAGGATGCTGTCTCTGTTTCAGGACCTAGAACCAACCATCAACGTCTCGGCCCAACGATTGTCGGATCAGGTGCGGGTCATCCAGCGTAATCACAGGTTGGACGACGCCGCACTTGATAGGCTGCGCTCAGAAGTGCTGAGCAACCAAATCGTCTCAACCCCGACATAATCCTGCATTGCGGGGCTGTTGCGGCATGTCGTTTAGCTAAAGTTAAGTTCCGTCTGTCACACTGAAGGTGGCTGGCTGCGTGATGTCGAGCGCGTGTGCGAAGCTATACCAGAAATGGAAAAGTTATAATTAGCCCCTCAGATGTAGCCAAAGCAGTTCGTCCGCTACCGAACTGGAAGTCTCCGGGACCGGACGGACTGCATAACTTCTGCCTAAAATGGTATAGCAGCTCACTGCACGCGTTTCTGGCATCCCAATTCCAGTCATGTTTAGTATCTGGGTCGCTACCGCAGTTTATAACAACAGGTATTACCCACCTGCTCCATAAGACAGGTTGTCCCGCGTAACCCAAGAAATATAGACCAATAACATGCTTATCAACGGTTAAATTAATTAAGGTAACATAATCAAATAAAGGTATTTTATCAGGCAACGAAAATGTTTCGGTCAGTAAATTTCTCCATACAAAATGGGCATTCTCCTTTAAGAAAACTAATAAGATCCTGCAGAAGGAAAAGCCAAAGATATCGGGACTTTCTCGGGATTTATCGGACAACGTTCTTAGGAGCTTTAAGCAAAATTTGAATATTTTCATCTGCTTTTACGAAACTGCTTTCCTGGAGTCGATTTTAATAATGATCCAAGTAAAGGTTTATGAGAGCATGTGAAATTGGATAAATCCAACACACTTAAAACGAAGTTTAAATCATTGAGGTAATAATGTACTACGCACTAGTACATATTATCTCAATGGTTTAAATATCATATTGTTTAATTTGTCAAAGATGTGCCCGCACATACAATACAGATTCTCTAATAGTTTGTAGAATGAAACTGCCAAACCTAACACAAAGTTGGATAATTTTCAGATCTTAAGATACTATGTACAAGTAGCTGCACAGGGTGTTCAAAGTCCAACAGCGCGCAATAGGATGAAATTAGCCTGGGGTGCTGACCGCATACAATGAAGTATTCAATCAAAATACTTGAACTTGTAATTCAATTGTTGTTTTTTTTAGCCCGAGTTTACAGACTTTTTATTTATAAATAAGCAAAAATACATTACTTTATGGTAGTCGGTAACACAAAAAATAGCAATGAAGTTAAGTTAATAAATAAGTAAGTAAGTTAAGTTATGTTTAAGTTATTAGTTTTTCTGAAATCTGTATTTTGATTCCACCATTTTTTCAGATTTGTATAAATACTTGTTTGATTTACAAGGTTATCGTCGTTGATTGCGCTACATAACGAACACATGTAGTCGCTTTCTGGTGTTTCTTCTAAACTGTGATACGAATAGTGATTGGTCCACTTAAAGAAATCGTAATATAGTTCCTTGTGTAGTATGGATTGAACTATTTTGTTCACTAGCTCCTTCATACCAAGTTTGCCTGCATCCAAATAGGATCCGTCTGGTAGAAACCTGAAAAAATCATATATGTAGTTTATTTTCTGTTTTTTTTTGTCTAGAATTCGAAATTTAATGCAGGTAGATAGGTAATTGGCAGATGGTGGAACCAGCAATGGTAAACGTAAGGTAAAACGCCTTCAGACTAGGTGGAGTGACGCTATTCGCATTGTGGTAGCAGCTGGATGAGAGTTGCCAAAAATCGAAGCAAATGTCGCGGAATTGGACTGCAGTAGCTGATGATGACGATGAGATAGAATATTAAGACTAGTCGAAGCAAAGGCGTAGTGATTGTAAAACATTCAAAACACACAGAACTGAGAAAAAATACTATCATTTTAACAATTTCTACCAACAATGCAATATACATACACTAAAAAAAATTTACCAGTACACCTGCATGAAACTAAACTGGGTCAATACCATAATCATTTGCATGCCAAGTTGACACTTAGTAACCTTTCTGATAGGGACTCAATGCCGATTGCGGTGATATACTCGTAGCACAATTACAATACTTATCTCCATGTCAACCATCATTGTTTGTAGCAATAATTACATAACATAATATCACGGCTGTGTTCATCGAAGGATTGAGCAGAGGTTCAGCTAAAGATCACCTACATTTCGATAGATGGTCCTATTGCCATCAATCGGTCACAAATTTAGACTCCAGGATTAGGAGAATTACGTAGTCGAAGGAGGTACGGCACGGAACAGAGAAGGTATACTATATTCAACTAGCAACCCGCCCCAGCTTTGACCGTAACAAATTATACACAGAAATATTCCTTGTTTCTCATTTTTAGGGTTCCGTAGCCAAATGGCAAAAAACGGAACCCTTATAGATTCGTCATGTCTGTCTGTCTGTCTCTGTCTGTCTGTCCGTCCGTATGTCACAACACTTTTTTCCGAAACTATAAGAACTATGCTGTTGAAACTTGGTGAGTAGATGTATTCTGTAAACCGCATTAAGATTTTAAAAAAAAAATAGAAAAAAAACAATAAATTTTGGGGGTGCCCATACTTGAAAATAAAACTAATTACTTTTTTTCAAAAATGATATTGAGGTTTCTAATATCATTTTTTTCTAAACTGAATAGTTTGCGCGAGAGACACTTTCAAAGTGGTAAAATGTGTGTCCCCCCCCCTAACTCTAAAATAAGAGAATGATAAAACTAAAAAAAATATTACCATGTAAACTACCACCGAAAATTAGTTTGAACGAGATTTAGTAAGTAGTTTTTTGTTAATACGTTATAAATCGTAAACCGCAATTTACCAAGTACGGAACCCTTCGTGCGCGAGTCCGACTCGCACTTGGCAGGTTTTTCTATTGGTGAAAACCGCATGAAAAACTGTTCAGTAGATTTTGAGTTTATCGCGTACAGACGCGGTAGGGGACTCTATTTCTTAATATGTCAGTGCTAAAGGGTCTTACAAAGCTGCCAATGTCGGAAAGTAGGTATCTGTAATCGTTGATACCCAGAAAGAAAATGAATATAGAATGCCCAATAAGACGCAAAATGTACCTGGTATAGTTTGCTCCTCCAAAAACTATCGGCACGGCGTAATTCTGTACCGCATACAGTAGCTTCTCCGTGACGTAGTCTTCACTGCCAGAATTTTCAAAAGACAAATAGAAGTAGTAATCATTCTCTATTATACGCAAGCAATCTTTTCGTGCTGAATTCAATTTTGGATCCTTGGGACAAGACTTTGTTTTCCATGGACAAGTATCGCTATATATGTCTAGTACCAACCCACGCATAGCTAATTCGTTCTGCAGTTGTAGTGCGACCCACTCTCTGCCGCTTAACGATTTGCAATTTGAAACAAACCAAGCAGCGACTAGTCTTTTTTTCTTCAATTTATTTCTCAAGCCAATGTCTATAGGCATCATTTCTTTCACATCCAACCAGTGCATATTTGTTTTAGGACCAATGATCTCATTTTCTTTGTTTTTAATTACGATGTAACCAAAATATATATCGGAATTCAATTTATATGTGTAAGTCCAATTAAAAAATCCATCGTACCTTGTTGATTTTAAGTGATAGTAAGCTGGTGATTCTCTGCTAGCGAATACGTATTTCTGCCTCAGTGATCTTTCTTCTGGGTTTGACACATGTTTCTGCCAAAACTCAGGGCCATAAAACAAGATGGCATCAACATCACCCATATTAAAAAAGGGGGGCAGTTTTGGTGTTATAAAGCAATTTTTAACGCGACACGATCTCTTCAGAAACGGTTCTTGTCCCTTACCCATACGAAAGAAGGGATCAGTATTTGGACTTGTCCACTGTAGGATATATTTCATATTTTTCATATCGTATTTTTCATTTAATGATTGTGGTATTGTTTTGGATAACCTTATTACTATTATAGTAAAAACGACAGTAAATCCAACAACCCAGCGAAATTTTTGCATCACGTTACCTGTAAGAACTTTCTGCTGGAATCGTTTTCTCAATAGTTGTAACATCTCAAGCTTCTTCATATAATTAGTTCTATATAATAAATCCAACCGGTCAACATGTTTATGTTTAGTAGGCTTTTCGGAGATCAGCTATCGAAGTGAACAGAATTGTACACCGTATTTTAACTCACTTTTCTGATTTTATACTTTTCAATTACAAGCAAACGTGATACTTAAATTGATTAAACTTTCTAGAAAAATAGCGTGTACTAATGTGACAGTGGTGCGTGCAAATTGTTTAGTACTCTCGACCGTGGAACGAGCGGCGGTGTTCGCGACATTGAGGTAATAATGTAGTACGTAGTACATATTATCTCAATGGTTCGCGACTGTTCTTCACCACCGTGGAAAAGCGACGAGATAACTCGCAAATTTTTCAACGCACTTACTGCGGTACCATTAGCCCTGTGTGTGTACTACGTCGCCGCTTCATTGTTAGGATGAGTGCACAACAACCACCTTAGTATGTGTTGTAATCAATACTCAAATAATAAAACTGTCTCTACCATAAAAATTTTGGTCAGCGGATGACAACTTTATAATGAAATCCATTTTTTTTTGGGTATTGTCTATGAGAAAATTGTTAATTTACATGGACAGTGTTTGTCGTGAATACTCTTTGCTCTTTGTTTGTATCTATAGTTTTTATGAAACAAAAAGTAACTGACAAGTGATGTCAAAAATATATATGTAAAAATTGTTGAAAATTATTAAAAACGGAAATATAAATATTATCTCTCTTAGTTTTTGTTCCCAACATTTATGGCGACCGCGTGAATTATGGATAAATTAAAAAAATAACAAACTGCCCTCCGATCGTTTTTCACAAAATCGATTCGGCAAATAGAAGAAAAGTTGGAGAAGGGATCCACGGCAGATAGCGATCTAGTTGGTATATTTGAGGCTTTACAAGTTCGACATCAGCGGCTCGTAGAGATTAGTAACCAATTATTAGGAATATTGCTAGATTCGGATACTACCACTGAGGATGATATCGCTAAAGAGATGGAGTGTCAGGATAAATACAGCTCACAATGGTATGCCATTTCCAGAAAATTTGAGTCTGAGCAACGGCCAAGATCAACATCAGCACCATCAGGTACTGTGAAAGCCATAGAAGCGAAACCGTTAAAATTAAATTACCAAAATTAGAACTACAATTTATATTTAAGAGTTTTTTGAAATGACAATATAATTTATGTTATGTAAAGTTTCGAAATACATTAAAAAAATCGTAATTTTTTTTTAATTCAACAACCCAATTATGTTATTCCTGTAAAATATTATGTAATTTGTAATGATCATTGTTATGTATCCTGGATTTTAAATTGCTATTTTAGTATTATAAGTCCTTTGAGACAATTAGTACAAGATTGCCAGTAAGTATGTCATTCTTAATCAATATTCTTATTTATTTATTATTCTTATTTATTTTATTCTTATTTTATTCTTTAGAATGACTAAATAGGCAACATGAAATTCCTAAATTGTTTTGATACATTTTAAAATCGTTTCATTACATAAGAATTGATTATTGACCTTATTGTGAGATTATTTATAACAGTGTGGAAAATGGTGAGGATACCGCACCATTTTCTAGCATTTGACATATTGAGATAAGTCGACTCGTTACTATAAAACTTTTTAACAAAAAATCAAACCGACTTCCAAAACAAAACACTACACAGCGAAAAATAACTTTCTTTTCCGAAGTCGGTGTCGGTGTGTGTGTTTGTACCCATTGTTTTTCGTTATTCGACACCAATTTCGGCAAAGAAAGTTATTTTTCGCTTTGTAGTGTTATAAGTTTTTAGTTTTCCTCTTTTTAGTTTCAGAAGGTAGGACCTCCAATTAACATGAAAATTATAAATAGCCAAAGTACATCTCATGACGATACCAATAGCCCAAACACGACTAAGATACATTGTTTTATTTTGTAGTTCCAGTGGCCATTGTGGTATTTTTCATCAGTTCCACTTCACCAAATGATACTTTCTGAGTGCAAATGATTGCTTATTGATGAAAATACCAATATCACTAGATCTATAATATTTGAGGAGTTCCCTCGACTTCTATCCCATCATCAAATCCTATTTTCCTTATCATGGGAATATCTGCTTTCCAACAAAAAAAAATATCATCAGTATCGGTTCATAAACGACAAAGGTATCTAACGCGAACACACATACAATAAATATTTTAAACGGTCGAATTGTGAAACCTCTTCCTTTCTTGAAGTCGGTTAAAAATAGTGTGTAATTCGTAAGTTGTCTTATTTTGTTGTGAACTAAAAGCCAGTACAGGCCAGATATTATCACAAAATAGAAAGTAGGTATACAGAAGGGCCACTCCCGCGGTTTCGAAAATTGACAGCTAAACTTGACTGATTCACTAGGGATGCTAAAAATTATTATGAGTAGTTTCATAGTCTTTCCTACATGGGCACTTATAAAACGTCGACAAAAGGTGCACGGTTCAGGTTGGTCGTTGCCTATGAAGAAGAATCGGCAAGAAACTCCATGGTTACTCTTTTAAAAAATGGTGGCAATATTTCCATGTTACAGCATTAGTACTTAGATATGGGGGGACAACGTAGGCGTAAGAAAAACAAAAAAAGATTATATATTATATATTATAAACAAAAGAAAATAAAATGAATTAAAAAGTTAATAAATGTTAACAAGCTTCTAGAAGGCCTACAATGTTCACACATTTACAAAACAATCGGTAAAAGAATCTATACAAAGGTAAAATAAAAAAAGACTAAATTAAACACGTGTCACAAATGTTTTTATCAGTGCTGTAACTATTTTTAGCAAATGGGTATGAAGATGATTGAAAACCATTGTAAAAAGACTAATTAAAAGAAGGAAAAAAAAACAAAAAGAATTAATGAGATTGAGAATAGTTAGAGACATCCACATATTTGTGCTGGTTATGAGTTACCAGGGAAGCCGCATGCGCAGAAAGAGCTAAAGCTGAAATTTTTATCTTCAACGTAGTCCTTGATTTTATAATATGCTTTTTTAATAAGGACACGTTTGATGTAGTTTTTGAACTTTCCATCGGTCAGTTCTATAACTGACTTTGGCAACTTGTTATAAAAGCGTATACTGTTTATATAAAAATACTTGTTAGTTTTAGTTAATCTGAATTGGGGTATTACAATTTCGTGCTTACTGCGTGTATATTATGCACGGTAGAATCAACTTGTATTCCATTTAAATTTAAATTGTGACATTCAAAAGTGCCGCTTGGTGGCCCAGTTGAAATAAATATCTTTTGTCTTTGTCTTTTGTCTTTGTCTTAAAAAAAAAAAAAAATTATGTAAGTCGCTTCTAGTTTTGAAAACCCCTCGATTTTTACGGACATACAAAATACATTCCGAAATATAAAGTGTGTGAGTCAGTATATCGATTTCTTTAATTTTTCTCTAAGGGACTCCTAAGGACCCATTTTATAGATCACGCGGATTGCCCTCTTTTGTAAGATGAAAATTTTGTCAACATCTGCTGCTGATCCCCACAGCAGAATGCCATAAGACATAATACTGTGGAAATAAGCATAGTATACTTACCTAGCTGTGGCTACATCGGTTAACTGCCTTATTTTCCTTACTGCATATGCAGCTTAACTTAACATACCCGAAAGAGTTCTAATGTGCGCGCCCCACTGCAATTTTGAATCGATAGTAATCCCTACAGAATACAGTTTCTGATAAAACTTCAAGATTTTTGCCGTCAAGATTTAAATTTAGGTCACGTTGTGGTACATTTGGTAAAGAGAACTTAAGACATTTAGTTTTTTTCGCATTCAGTAAAAGATTGTTAGCTGCGAACCATTTTGTGAGAATAATAAGACTTTCGTTAACATGTAAGACATCCGTATCTTTCCTATCTATTTTAAAAATTAGCAAAGTATCATCAGCAAATCAAATTATATCCGATAATTTGGCCATCATAAAAGAGAGATCATTAATGTAAACAAGAAAAAAAAAGGGCCGAGAATTGAACCTTGGGGCACGCCCATCTTGACTAGAGACCCGGAAGACGTCGCCCCATTAACATTCACTTTTTGCTGTCTGTTTGAAAAATATGAAAGTACAAGATCAGCAGCTTGTCCTCGAATTCCGTAGTGGTGTAATTTACAGAACAGTGTGTTGTGGTCGACGCAGTCGAACGCTTTTGAGAGATCACAAAAAATGCCTATATTATCCTGACACTTCTCCCAAGACTCTAAGATGTGGCTCATGAGTTTTACTCCCGCGTCCGCTGTCGACCCACCTTTCGTGAAACCAAACTGCTGACTATGCAGGATCCCATTTGAATTGAAGTGAGACAACATCTGATCCAGCATGATTTTTTCATAGTTTTACTCAATGCTGGAAGGATGGATATAGGTCTATAATTAGAGGGATCACTCTTACAACCTGATTTGAAAATTAGTACTACTTTGCTGTGTTTCATTAAGTCAGGAAACGTGACGCTGTCCAAACATTGATTGAATATGTCTGTTAGGACAGGAGCAATTGAGTCAATAATATCTTCAAGAACCCTTATGGATATCCCCCATAAGTCTTCTTCAGTATTTTGTATATTGAGACTTTTGGACGCGTTTTTGATTGTATCAATACATATTGGTTTAAATTTAAAGGTTGGTATGTCTTTGGTAAAGTTTTCTTTAAGAAGAGTTTCAGCTAATTTAGATAACGAGGGAAGAGACTTTGTAACCTCTAACGGAATGTTGGTAAATAAATTTTCTAATGTCTCAGCGACTTCTTGCTTATCAGAAACGGTTTCTTTATTTATTTTCAAAGACAACTCATTCTGATAGCGTTGTTGTGTCTTTCCAGTTTCTCTATTAATTACTTAGTAATTACCACACAGTTTTTATTTTATTATTTGAAACACCAATTTTGTTAATTATTATTTGAGATTTTGCTTGAAAGCAGACTCTTGTAAATATTTTGGAATAGTTTCTAACATAAGTGTGAAAAACTTTATCGGCAGTCAAAGATTTTTCGTAATATAAATTATATAAGATATCTCGGCTTTTTCTTATGTCAAGTGCCCATTCATTAAAGTTTGATTTGGAATTGTTGGCTTTATCTGTTTTTACAGGACACGTTTTATTGAATTCTTGGCACACTGTAGAAAACAACGTGCCGTAATTTATATTGGGGACTTTTGCATCAAAACTGGCGTTACAAAGGTTACTAAAACATTATTGTTAAAAATTATGTATATACCAAAGTCAAAGTCATAGTCAAACCAACCAAAAAACGCCACCAACCAACCAACCAACCTATAAAATATATCTCGTATGTTGGCAACGGCTCTTTCGATTTGGATGCAATTTTGTATTTAGATAAGATATCGCATTTGAAGTTAACCTAGAGAGAGATATTTTTTTTAAATCTTAAAAATATATATCGAGCAAAGCTGCTAGCCTACTATTATTTTTAATACCGGAATATTCATTGGCTCCAAGGGAATATAGGGACAAATATTCTTATAATTAAAGAAATACAAAGACAGGAGTGATTTTTATAATACAGGAAAATTATTCAAAAAATATAACGCTGACCTTTGGATGTTATACTTAATAACGGCTCGAAGTTTTCTAATTTCTTTCGTAAAACATGAAAGGGTCATAATGTTATCCTCGAGGATAGTACAGTCGGTAGCATAAGTTTTAAATCTAAACATCAAGCCTGTAATTCCCGAATGGTTAGGCAAGAGTGCACCTAATTGTTCACTCACATATCGCCAGTTTAATTTTAAATCTATCTGTCTGCGCCATACCTACGCCTGATGTTTTGTAATAGCACTGAGTTGCACATGCAAGTGGTGCTATATCTAGTTTCGTAATTTTTACTTACACCCGCACATTTTGATCATTTTCAGATTATAAATTTGTACACGGCTGTGTCGAAATCGATTTCCAAAATCCGAAGATTAAAGCTGTTTAGCGAAGAAACTGAGCTTTTTCATTAATAAACTTCTAAATGTCCACTACTAGGCATTATCGACCGTGACAGGACAAATTAGGAAAACTAGGATCGAGTACCTACGAATACAAAGAATTCTAATCAAAAGGAAATTACCAAAGATTCATCGTGGAGGACTACAGACGCAAGAATATTATGATAAAAGACTACTCAGCCAGCCAGGTCAGTCAGTACAACCCGCTGCGCCCAGCCTTAGCTTCTACAGCGTAGAGGTTCACCGTAAGCCTGTCACGCCCGCGCCAGGTTGAGGATTCCATCGACATCTGAGAGCAGCTCGTGCACCTATTAGTGCTGCAGCATCAAGCGAGGACTACTGTAGCCAGAAGCAGCTTTCTCGCCTATCAGTTCAGTTTACCCTAATACCTAAATCTATTTTCCTATGAATTGGGACGTTGTTTAGTACATTCCACTTGGGTATTTCATTAGTTGTCCATATTTATGCAAAATGGAACCACACGACAAATTTAGATTTTTGTTTTTATTGAAGAATACTGATTTAAAAGTGGTCTAAATCTCGCAGAGAGGAGGCCTGCGTCCCAGCAATGGGAACATTAAAGGCCTAATTATGTATGACTAGCTGATCCCCACGGCTTCGCTCCCGTCAACTGGATATTATACTAACCTACCCTACCTACCTACACTATCTACCTACCCACCAACCTATCCACCTAAGTTACCTACCTACCAACTTACTCACCTGCCCTATCGATCAACCTACCTACCCTACCCTACATACCTAACCTATCCTACATACCCTACCCTACCTACCTACCCACCCACTTAATATACCTACCTACCCACCTACTCTACCTACAGTACCCTACCCTACCTACCAATTTGTTAAACTATTTATTTGAATAAGAATTAATACTACAATACGAATGTAACCAAATTTTGTTTCTAACAGCGATCTAATTAAATTTTAAAACACAAAATCTGCTACTACTTAACTATGATAGGGAGATATATTCTCTCGAGCCTTTTTTGTAGGTGATAATGAGTACATCATATAATAGTACATAATTTATATGTATCATCAATAGTTTTCTCAGCGCACGCCAAATAATGAATTTTAAAAGCATCATTTTGCTACTTTAGGTTACATTATTGCAATTTTCATAAAGAACTCTATTTTTTTTTAAATAATTTGTAGCCTATATTACTTGGAAATAACGTAGCTTTCCATAGGCCAAAGAATTTTTAAAACCAGACCAGCAGTTTCGGAGCCTATTCGGTACAAACAAACATACAAACAAATACACAAACAGACAAAAAAAATGTTCCTCTTTATAATATTGATAATATAGATGACAGTTACACAATTATTCAGCGTAGTGGTTATTTTTGGTGGCCTTGGCGAATTTTGACAAATGACATAATATGTAGATATTATTTATAAAAAAAATATGAGACATAAGTTTGCCAGACTGCGTTGAGAACGCTTCGCAATTCTTTTTATAATTACTGTTTTTAGTGAACGAAAGAATTGGGTTACAGTAAGATTTTAAATATGTTTTTCTATTTTGTTTTTTGTGAGCCATTTATTTTGCGGTGATCAGGGAGATGGTATACCCAGATGTATAGCGGTAAAGTAGGGTATCAAAACCCTATTTATCCTTTTTAGTGGTCGCCCATCGAATTCCGATTAATTTTTAGGTCATAATATTATTTATTTATTTATTTAACCATTTATGCACACACACAAAATATACAAACAAGAAGAAGAAACAGAAAAATAGGTACATAGGTGATGCTTATTTCTATAGAAATCTCTTCCAGCATACCTGCGAAAGGAAAGATGAAGAAAAAAGTGATGTAGACATAGTGTGTAGGGTTGAAAAATAATAAACACAAAACGATAATGAAAATCATTTGATAATGTAAATCATTATTTATTATTTATTATATACTTTATTGTACACCACTTAAAAATTACAGGACAAAACATTTACAAAGATAAGTGTACAATGGGCGGTCTTATCGCACAGGGCAATCTCTTACAGACAACCTTTATCATTTCATTTTTATCATTTGTAAATAAATAAAAAATGTTTAGCTTTCTTAACTCCTTCTTCGTATAAACTTCAATTATGACAAAACTAACACGAAGAATGCACGAACAACAAAGTTTTCTTGCAATCAAAATGTGCCCAAGCATTAATTTATCCATGAAATACACGATTCTCGAGATTCTAATCTAAAAACTGAAAGAAAATTCAGAACAGATTTTTCTATCTTTTGTGCCGTGCCCCATTCCAAAACGGAGTACAAACCACCGCGTAATTTTTTATTTTATATATTGTGTTACTTTTTTAAATATATTATTTTAACTTATAATATGGTTTTGTGGATTTGACCTTTCGCGCTTCTGTAATTTATGTGATTTGGGTATTTTACTCCTTTGACGTTGTTCACTTTGTGGCTTTACTCATTGGACTAAGATAGTGACGGCACACTATTAAGTACCCTACAGATGAACCATCATAAACAATTCTCTCACTTGGCTTTAATATCTCGACTGACAAACACACGCTAAATAACTTGTGCACCATGTTTGCATCTAATCTCTTGTGATTAATTTGCTGCGGTTTTCAGACCGTCTTGTGAGTCCCTAAGGGTACCCTAGCTTAAGTGTTGGAGGGTTTTTGGGCCGTGGTAATAAACTATGTGTAAAGAAGTGAACTTGAATAAAGTGAAAAGACGGTGGAAAATTACATTTATTTATGTGCATTACACAAAAAACTTTTAAGATTTTCATTTTATGACCAGAGCCCATAGACAACTGACATTATATCATCGAAAGCGTGGCGATAGCGATTGTCAATAATAAAAAAAAAACAAAATACCCGACTGCCTAAAAACCGAACTAAAAAGACGTAAACAAGAAGAAAATCATGCTGTGCAGCCGGCGGATACATGATTGCGAGCTGGCTGACCTAAACCATATGTATCCTCCGACTGCACAGCATGTTTTTTTCTTGTTCACGTCTTTTTAGTTCGCTTTTTAAGCAGTCGGGTATTTTTTTTTTTTTTACTTTTTGTTTATATCTTTTTAGTTATTTTTTTTTGAATTAGGTACATTTAAACATATAAGTTTTATATTTATTTTTGAAATCACCTCTTAAAACCCTTTATTTTGGTACCCCAGAATATGGGTAAGGAAGCAAAAAAAATTTGGTGCTCACATCATGGCGCCCAAAATCCGCCATTTTTTATTTTACAATTTTAATGTAGCCAGTGACACTAGCAGGTCTCTAGAACGCCACATAGGAACAAACATACTTACATAAAAAGACTGATAAACACATTACCCTCCTTCGGCAGTTGGGTAAAAAGGCAAAATTATGGGCTTGACAAGCGATATCGAAAAGTTTTAAAAAGATTTTTCGACTTTTTTCATTTACGTTTTGACATTTTGCCTTCGCTGACATCGAATTCCACTTGTATAAAACCTTAGATGCTCTAGAAACTGTAATTCTATCAAAGATTGCAATTGTCAAAATGCAAGGGATTTATCACGGGCTATTTCAAAAATTGCTCGGCTATAGGATTCCATACATTTTTGTAATATTTTCAATCTCTATCGCGACGCTTCTGTTGAGAGAAAATCACCGTCTAAACCCTCTGGTAAAAATCAAGAAAGTCACTAAAAGGCGTACTGAAAATTGAAAACCGGTTAGGTCGCAATATTCAGTCAAAGATTTAAACTTCAAATCTTATATTTATTACGAAATACTAGACGAAACCGGGCCAAAACTTTGTCAAGGCTCCTGGATCACATCCAAATTCCGTATTAGACTTTCGAGAAACTATCTCGAACGCTCCGAATTCGAAATTGAAATGTTTAAGAAGTTTACGAAGAAAATAAAAAAAATGGAAGGTCGACCAGGGATCAACTGAAATGAAACATATTTTTCAGGTTGCCTTAAGACTTTTGTCTCAGTCTATCTTTCGTGGAACTTGGGTACTTAGGTTCTTGCTAACATATTGTAAAATGTCGGTAGACAAGTATTCAGTATGATTGTGTATAGTTATAACACGAAATAAATTATGAATGGACAGTGTGGAAGATAATCGCGAGATCGTAACGATACAAAAATCGCAATAAAAGCCAGTACAGTACTCATAAATTGGGATCAAAGCAGGAGAAATGGCTAACTGGAATTAAAATTTCGTCTCCTAATGCCGGCTCCTCACACGCTTGGCGAACAATGGCAAACAGCAAACCTTAAACAACAAACACGAACGTGTGGATGGGTGTTTGTTTGCGTTTGCCTGTTTTTGTTGGTGTTCGCCCGTGTTCGGCATCGGTTTGCGATGTATCCGGACGCTTGTTCAGTTCAGTAGTACGCGCGAGCTTGCGGGTGGCGGACGGAGTTAATAGTGGTGGTCAAATTTACGAATCGTGACATTTTATGTATCCCAAGGAAAAATGTCTGATTGGTCTGAGTAGGTTAACCCGAAAATAATCATCCATCTGCCATGTTTGCCAATCCGGAATATACTAGCACATGGCGAAGCCTGTGGATGCCGTGTTTTATTGGATGACTGTGGTCAGTGTTTGGCACGTGTTTGGCGCTATCCACTGTGTGTGGCTAACAACAAGCGTGTGGAGGCGGCATTATATATCGTGCCGGTTCGCTATTGCTGTGAGCGTCGGGCCTAACTCTTAAGAGGGGACTCTAGTGAGACTTTCTCCATACAAACACATTCTGCTGTTTTCTTCGTGGATAATGTCTCTAGAGCAATGATTTTTTCCATAAAATCTAGGTCTAATTAATACGTGCCTGTATCATTTCCTTTTTTCCAAAAAATAATCACAAAAAGAAATATGACAATACAAAAATCCGAAAAAAATGCCCGTTTTTACCGCCATGTTCAGAAGACTTTCAGACAAAATTTATAAGTTTTTAACAAAAAAAGAAATGATAGGAGCATATATATACTTTTCCTCTAAATTTTTGTATAAGAATTTTTTAGATCAGACCTGTTTTCATGAAGAAAACAGCAGAATACGAAACGTCTTTTAGTCAAAGTTTTTGTAGGTAAAATCAGCCTGAGCTGCAGTTGTCCCTTTCGCACTTTACGGGGTGAGGTTGGAGGTGACGGGACGGCAATAGTTTCTCAAATATTTATTTTTCAAATTCCTGTTGACTAGAGTCCGCTCTTAAAGTCAGAAAACTAAAATTGCAACTTTCACACGAGTCTTCATGCTGTATGACTAACTTTCAAATTGCGCTTATTAGGAACTCACTTAATGTCTTCAAAGTCTAATAAAGATTGGAATGTATGCATTATGCTAACTCTTACGTTCCGAGCTGTTTGTAACTTAGCATTAGAATAATCAGCCTAAAAAGTTCCCAGTGCTGAAACCCAGGTTTTCTCTCTGGAAGGAGTGGGCCATAAGCCATCATGTGGGCCTAGTGCGGATTGGTGGATGTCATAAATTCAATCTTTATTTGCTCAAACATGAGTACAGTACACACAACAAATTGCCATTATGTAAGAGATGTTAAAAAAAATACAGAGTGTCATGTTTGCTTTAGATAATGGCATGCATGAATTAATAATAGAATACAAAACAATCATTTTCAAATCAAGATAATAATTCCAGAATTTAATGTCTAATTACTTAAGTTCTGTCATATATCTATGCATATAAAACAAAGTCGTGTTAGTTAGACCACTAATAACTCAAGAACGGCTGGAACAATTTTTATGATTTTGGATTTATCTTCATCCGGAATAGGATAATAAGAAATACAACATCGAAAAAAAAAACCGATAAAAAAAACATTTTCCTATACAATTTGCGAACACAACGCCATGAGCGCCATTTCTAATACATGATAGAAACAAAGCACACACTAAAATGAACACCGCATTGTTGTATGCTGGTCCCGTATTGCCAGTAGATGGCGTTGTAATTTTTTTCTGAAATTCATCCTTTAATTCTAATATATAAAACACAAAAAATGTTTCTACCTATGCCCGCTATAAATTTTGAAACCATCCAACCGATATGTTCCAAACCGGCTTCATTATTAAGGCAATGTGAAGATGGTTTAAGACCAAAAACTAATATTGGTAGGTAGGTAGGTAGGTTAGGTAGGTATGTAGTGTTGGGTATGATAGGGTAGGTAGGTATGTAGGGTAGAGAAGGGTAGGTAGGTGTGAAGGGTAGGGTAGAGTAGGGCAGGTTGGTTGGTAGGTAGGGTAGGTGTGTAGGTATGTTGGTAGGGTAGGTGGGTAGATAGGTAGGGTAGGTAGGGAAGGGCTACTCGAATTACCGGTCGAGTACCCCTCCCTTTCCTAATATTGGTTGGTAGGTAGATTAGGGTCCCTACCCTACTCTATATATATATAGGTATGTATGTAGGGTAGGTAGGTGCCATTTTGCTCAAGATAGTTCTCACGTACAGATAATTAAGTGATCTCATATAAATCAATAGTATTCAACACGTGTCACAAGCTCCCGCCAACAACAACCATTGTGTTACCTGTATAAACCATTCCATTATTAAACGACGATTGAAAATACTATAATACTCAGTGCGTACAAAATTTTTGAGAATCTTTGAAATTATTTATATGGCAAAACAACGTTTGCCGGGTCAGCTAGTATGTCATAAAAAATGTGCAAATGTTAAACTTATCATTCTAGAATGTCAGAAAAATTATGTAAAAATATCAAAATATCAAGTGTCAAAATAAAATTTAAACATGTAAAATAATAAATCAAAATTATCAATCTAACAGTTAATTATTAAAAATGTTAAGAATAATAAAACATAAATTAAAATCTTTCGTTCAAAATCTCATTAAGGTTGTAGGCTTTATCTGCTAGTATTTTTTTCTTTGTTTTTTTAATGCGTATTCATTTAAAAGCTGCCATCTTTTTGGAAATTTATTGCTAATTTCTGGCGCCATGAAAAAGACGCAAGTCTTTGAATACTTAGTCTAGGATATGTCAGTTTCCTCACGCTCTGCACGCAGTCTTGAACCGTTTTGAGAGCAGTGGTGATGAAACAATTTACGTCGGCCTACAGCTTGTAATTTGCGCCCACTGGACCAGAATTCTAACATAATATTGTCTTAAATCTACATTTTATGCACAATTTAGCTGGACTACTGCAGCGCTTTTTAAGCAAATCGGTTGTACCAAACGTATTAACAACGTACTCAGTGATAGAGTGCCTAACATTGCTGGTGGTACCTATCGTGTGATACTACTAGCAATCTGATTTTATTAAAAGAGAAAATGGCTGAAAGTTCAGGTTAGACAAGCAGTCAGATAAAGTCGGAGAAATCTGAAAAAAAACATCATTAAAAACCTTTTTAACCCCCGCCGGAAAAAAAGAGGGGTGTTATAAGTTTCACGTGTGTTGCTGTGTATCTGTGTGTCTGTGTATCTGTGTATCTGTGTGTCTGTCTGTGGCATCATAGCGCCTAAACAGATGAACCAATTTCGATTTAGTTTTTTTTGTTTGAAAGGTGATTTTGTCGACAGTGTTCTTAGCTATGTTTGAATAAAATCGGTTCCACCATTCAAAAGTTATGAGCGTTTTACTGTTTGCATCGGGGTGTTTACGCAAGATAAATGTGCCGGGGGTTTTTTGAAATTTAGAAATTTTACTTGTTTTAAAACAAGCTTTTTCGTATTTTTCTCAGCAAACCCTTTCTTTTGATACCCATATCACAAAAATAACTAGTCCGCCATCATGGACCGTCTGCCATATTGGATTTAGAATAAAGTTACTTAGACTACACTACTACTACTTAGGCTATACACGTTTAGTTTGGATGACAATGCCTGGGCATTGTCATCCAAACTAAACGTGTATGCAAAATTTAATCTTAATCGATGGAGGATAACTGCTTTAAAATTCAGTTAATACATACACATACATCACATCATCAGCCTATTAATGTTCCCACTGCTGGGACACAGGCCTCCTCTCTGTGAGACGGGATGGACCATAATCCAGCACGCGGGCCCAGTGCGTGTTGGTGGATGTCACATGTCTTCGAACTTTTGGTTCTAGGACATGCCGGTTTCCTCACGATGTTTTCCTTCACCGTTTTGAGAGCAGTGGTGATGAATTAATTTACACAAAGTAAAGTGCCTAACTGGGTTCGAACCCACAATCTACAACTTGTAAGTCACGGCCGATACCACTGAGCTACCACTGCTCATTGCAAGTTAAATAAAAGCTTGTAAAATAGATATCTACTTGGTTGTAAATGTTTACCACTTTCTGCAATAATTCCTAGTAAATTAAGAATTCACTAAAGTTGAAACTGTCTAAGTGCCTTTCCTGTTGGCATGCAATTCGATTTATATCACACCGATAAGCGATTTTTACCCGATCGCCGAAGGAGGGTAATGTGTTTTTCAGTCTATGTATATCTGTATGTTTGTTCCTATGTGGCGTTCTAGAGGCCAAATGTGTTGGCCGATTTTGATGGTTCTTACGGCAGTCGATTCGTCTTAACCCTGCAAGTGTCACTGGCTATATTTAAATTGGTAAATAGAAAAATGGCGGATTGTGGGGGCTGAATTTTTTTTTTCTTCCAAGCCCATCCTGTGGGGTATCAAAATAGAAGGTTTTAAGAGGTGATTTCAAAAATATATGACACTTACCTATATGTTTAAATGTACCTAATTCGAAAAAAAATATAACTAAAAAGTTATAAATAAAACAAGTTTATTAAAAAGATCTAAAAAACCGACTGCTTAAAAAGCGAACTAAAAAGACGTAAACTAGTAGAAAATCATGCTGTACCGTCGGAGGTTACATCTGGTTTTGGTCAGACAGCTTGCGAACATGTATCCTCCGCCTGCACAGAATGATTTTCTACTTGTATACATCTTTTTAGTTCGCTTTTTAAGCAGTCGGGTTTTTTGATCTTTTTTAATAAACTTGTCAATAAATGAAATTGCAAGTATGTCTAATTGACAAGAATTGTAATCACATGTAAGCAATGCGATGAAATTTTACCGATACGCACTTAAACATTTCTTGGAAAATACGCGTGTGATATCGACGCAATTTAAAGTGTGTGTGTGTGTGTGTACGTAACAATTTCAGATGAGAATATTTTCTTCTTTCATACTTTTTAGAGCGTGCTTTTTCATTAGTAGGGTTTTAGTTTTCGAACTTATTTTTTATTTCAAGTATATTGAGGTTTTTGAACAATCACATCATTATTTTTACTGTTTTGGAGTTTTTTGTTTTACATGTATCTAGATATTGATTTTATATCAAAAATTAATAGATAAGTTAGTTATAACCGAACCGACTAAATTAGTCGAGTAAACTTCTGTTGCCAGCTCTATGCGAGCTATGTATAATCTGTGTTCTCATTATTAATAAAAACGTCAGTCTGTTGAAAAAGCTAATACCGGTCGTTTTATTAATAGGTTATGGGCCCAGACTTTTGCCCGTTAGGATAATTGAGAAAAGTAATTGTGTTAATCAATCTCAGTCTAGACAGTAAAAAATAAGTTAGGCAAGTTTACGTGTATAAACTTTGAAACACGTGTTGTTGTGAGTGCCGGGTGCCGGCTTGAGTTCATGATGGCGGCAATGGCGAACTATCTTGTGAATGTGCCTAAGTTGCGTGGTCGCGAAAACTACGACGAGTGGGTGTGTAGTGTATGTAGGTTAACGCTAGTATTATTAAGCATGTGTGTGTAACCATACCTTATAATATATGTTATGATGTACGATGATTCGATGTGACTCAGAATAAATCGAGACGTTATCCAGAGTGGATGTCTTTCATTTACCACGACACTTCATGGCGACCCTGCCATTCAAGGTCACATCAGTATAAAATTTGGACATTATAAATTCGGACATTATTACAAAAATTAGTGGTTTTGTGTTGTAAATCATGTGTCAATCTACACAAACGAAAGAAGAGACAATCATCGCGCAAACGGCTGCTGGTAATGGGCAAAATGGTGCGACAACCGAGCAGAGCTACTCCAGCATCAGCACGACGAATATTCTTCTCACTTTGATTACAATCGTTCTGCTGGCAGCGGCATGCTATGCTATCTGTTATTATTACAAGAAGACGCATGTCAAATGGATGGAGAGGCAGATGAACCGCAGGTCTATACATCGCAGGCAAACCTCAAAGGCATTTCAAGAAACATGCTCCCCGTGATGACGACGCCGAAAAACCCATGAGTGAAAAAAAAAAAACCCTTGACAATTCCCAAAATTAAATTACCGCGTACGTTCTAGTGATTACGACATG
Source organism: Orthosia gothica (assembly GCA_949775005.1). Lineage (NCBI taxonomy): Eukaryota > Metazoa > Arthropoda > Insecta > Lepidoptera > Noctuidae > Orthosia > Orthosia gothica. Next base: position 31,918,670 of record OX459038.1, on the reverse strand, counting down.
TGAGACTGGCAATAAGTGCATAAACTTTCGTGAACAACGGAACTGTTTAGTGATAGAACGTCTAATCAGGCATATAATTATTTTTACTTCACGTCTTACATAAGAAAATGCGTGTAAAATGCATTAACGAATTATGCAAGTAAGTAAATAATATAATATATTATTGAAAGTACTACGTGATAGCTCATAAATCGTGCACGACGACTCACCGAACCCGATACCCCGCGCGATAAATGGAAGGTATCGCATTACTTTCTTTGTTTGTAAGACAGTTCGAAGAATCGTAGTGAAGACAAGTAGTTGATATAATGATGTCATTACATTGCTTTAAGTTTTATTTTTAGATTATGGACGATGATTTAAATAGAATATATGAAGATTTGGTAGACATTCGTAAATATTTAATAAAGAAAGGACAAGCTAGATTTACAAGTTCTATTGCGACAAATAGGCTGAAAGAGGCTAAAAATTTATTTGGTGAAGCACAATTATTATATTCAAAGTTATCGCATGATTTAAAACCAGGGTTAGTGGCGAAATTGTCCACCACCTATGATAATATTAAGAGCGTATTTTTAAAGATAAGTCAATTGTGTACTTCCCCACCTAGTGCAATAAAAATTGTTAAAATGGAATTTGACATTCGAACGGCGTGTAATTTAATCCCCCTTATGGATGGTAGGGAGGAAACCACGAAGCGATTGATTGATGCAGTGGAAATGTATGCGGATATGTTAGAAGATTCGGGAAAACTTCTTTTAATAAAATTCGTTATTAAAGGCCGCCTATCTGAGAACGCTAAGCTACGTTTATCGAATAATTATGACACCGTTTCTAATTTAATACAGGATTTAAGGAAACATTTATTAACCACAAAATCTTTTACTGCTATTCAGTCCCGCCTCCAAAATATGAACCAAGGTTTTAGGTCAATTGACGAGTATGGTTCTGAAATAGAACAACTTTTTACTGATTTAACCATCTCGCAGGCAGACGGAGACTCGTCAAAATTCTCGATTCTAAAGCCATTAAATGAGAAAACGGCCATTAAGAAATTTTCAGATGGATTGAAAAATCCAAGGCTAAGCACCATCGTGGCCGCTCGCAACTATAATAATCTCAAGGACGCCATACAAGGTGCTAAGGACGAGGATTTATCAACACCTACGTCCTCTAAGCCAGACGTCTTACAGTTTTCGAGAAGAGGTCGAGGTAAGTTCACACCTTTTTCAGGCCCGAGGGGTCAAGGTCAACGTGGCCGCAATTACGGATATTTTAATAATTATAACCGCCGTGGTTACGGAAGATCATTTCATAATTTTAACCGCGGTAGAAACTTCTCACAGGCGAATTATAACAATGGCCGATATCACCATCGTGGTAATAGGCGAGGAAATAATTACAGCCGTAATAATGTTTTTTCAACGCACCCCGCCCAAGCAGAGTTATCACCGTTTATAAAAACGCAAGAGGTTGTTTCCCAAAATTCTGAAGAAAATACTAATGCCCAAAATTTGACAAGAAGGCAGTTTTTTCGATTTTAATATTTATATTTTGGCTTGTAAGGGACGATGTCAATTTGTGTCATTTTATTGTAATAACAGAAAATTTTCTTTTTGGTAGATACGGGTGCGTCAATATCTATTATTAGAAAAAGTGAATTACCCGATTCAATGCGTATTTGTTATGATAACACTATTATTAACGGCATAGGAGGGCAGATCAACTCTTTGGGATATGTAACTTTGAAACTTGTTACAGAAAATAATGACACGTTTTTCCATAAATTTTACGTCTTTCAAAATTTACCCTTCAAGGCGACAGGTATTTTAGGCTTAGATTTTCTATCTACTTATGGTTGTAATATCAATTTGAATACCAACGTGTTAGTTGTTAATAATGCAGGTAAACTAATATATTTACCTATCTCACCTAGACTTGATTTAACGTTTACTAATAATAATTGTCTTATATTACCGGCCCGAAGTGAATCGACTCATTTCATAGATTTAGATATTGATGTGAAAGATGATTGTGTTGTTTACTCAAAAGAAATAGAAACAGATATATTTTTAGCAGGAGCTATAGTTAGACCTAAACATCGTAGGATACCGATCAGAATACTTAATATAAGAGATAAAGAAGTAAGATTAGAAAATTTTAAACCGGAAGTTATATTTTTAAGCGAGTACAATATTTTTTCTTTTGATAAGACTAACGCCAATGCTAATAGGGCTGAAACTTTACTTTCGTTGATAAAACTAAAACATCTTAATTCAGAAGAAAAGAGTTCTCTTGAAAATATTTGTACAAAATATTCAGATGTGTTTTTTCTGCCAGGAGATAAGCTAGCTACCACCAACGTTTACGAACAATCAATAACATTAAAACCAAACGTTAGTCCTACATATGTTAAACCTTACAGATTGCCTCAATCAATGAAGCCAGAGATTGATGGTCAAATAAAACAGATGTTGAGGGACGATATAATAGAAGAGTCCTCAAGTGAGTGGAATAGTCCTGTATTACTCGTTCCTAAAAAGTCAGAAGGCAGTAAAAAGTGGCGTTTAGTAGTGGACTATAGAAAACTCAATGATGCAATAGTCGATGATAAGTTCCCACTACCAAACATCACCGATATCTTAGACTCACTTTCAGGATCAATGTATTTCACTCATTTAGACTTAAATCAAGGTTATTATCAAGTTAGTTTATGCCCTGAAAGTCGTAAATATACTGCTTTTTCTACTAGCACGGGTCAGTATCAATTAAAGCGTCTTCCTATGGGACTTAAAACTTCCTGTAGTAATTTTAGTAGAGTAATGTCTATAGCTATGTCTGGTCTGACATATGACAAATGTTTTATCTATCTCGACGATTTAATAATTTTTGGGCGAAATCTAAATTCACATAATAAAAATTTAATAGATGTACTCGAAAGGCTAAGAAAAGTAAACTTAAAACTAAATCCAGACAAATGCCAATTTTTAAAAAAGGAAATATTGTATCTTGGACATTTAGTTTCTGCTGATGGAGTGTTACCAGATCCGGAAAAAACAATAGTTTTACAAAATTACCCTGTACCCAAAAATGTAGATGAGGTGAAACGATTTGTAGCATTCTGCAATTACTATCGTAAATTTGTACCATCGTTTGCTGAAATTACATTACCTTTAAACCGATTGTGCAGAAAAAATGTAGTTTTCCTTTGGACAGCAGAATGTCAACACTCATTCGAAATCTTAAAACAAAAGTTAATTAGCCCACCCATACTTCAGTACCCAGATTTCTCAGAATCTAACGAATTTATTATACAGACAGACGCATCAGGCGTAGCTATAGGTGCAGTTTTGTGTAACAATGACCTAAGACCCGTGGCATATACTAGTCGACCATTAAATAAGGCAGAATTAAACTACCCCACAATACAAAAAGAACTAACAGCTATAGTCTGGGCAGTTAAGTATTTTAGACCGTATTTGTTCGGTAGGCATTTCACTATAATGACGGATCATAAACCGCTTATTTATTTGTTTAGCATGAAAGATCCATCTAGCAGGCTGTTGAAGTTTCGTTTAGTTCTTGAGGAGTATGATTTTAAAATAGTGTATGTGCAAGGAAAGGATAATGTAGTCGCAGACGCATTATCCAGAATAAATGTGACTTCCAGTGAATTAAAGAGTATGAATGAGAAAATTTCAGAAGTTAATGTCATGACTAGAGCACAGAAAAGGAGAAAGGATGAGGAAAGTAAAAAAATATCACCGCCAATTAGTAAACCCACCGACGAAGGGTCTGATCAGCCTAGAGTCGTGGAGTTACTGAGGAAGCCGAGTGATGTCGTGGAGATTATTTTGTTAGAGAAAGATAAAGTGGATAAATATAGAAGAGATAATTTGATAAGTGCTGAAGACGAGTGTCTCTCTTACATCTCTAGTAAAATGTTGTTATGTGTAAACCTCAACTTTAGGGCACATTTCTCGCGAGCCGAATTTGTGACTAAGTTAGAGAAGTTTAGCAATAATATAAAAGTAAAAGAAGTATGCATAGTTAAAAATAATGACAATGAAGAGTTTATAAAAGGTTTGTGTAGTGAAATACAAACATTAAAAAATTGGACCGGTCCAAGAGTATGCATACTAAGAGGAATAGAAAGAATAGAAAATGATAATGAGAAACAATATATTTTAAATGACTTTCATTTACTGCCCACCAGTGGACATGCTGGTGTGCGCAGAATGACTAACAACATCAAGAGACGATATTTCTGGCCAGGTATCGATAAAGATGTTCTTGATTATGTAAAAAAGTGTTCTACATGTCAAAAGACAAAATATAGTAGATACACAAAACAGCCGATGACAATCACAACGACTGCGTCATCAGGTTTTGAAAAAATATTTTTAGACCTGGTAGGCCCTTTAGATAAAGACGAGAATGAAAATTGTTACCTTGTAACGATTCAATGTGAACTAACTAAGTTTATTGAAGCATATCCAATAAAAAATAAAGAAACCGAAACTGTAGCAAAATCAATTATACAAAATTTTGTTTTACGTTTTGGTATACCTAAAGTTATAGCTACTGATAGAGGTTCAGAATTTATTTCAAGCACTATGGTTGAAGTTTGCAAATTATTAAAAATAGAAAAATTAATATCCACAGCATACCACCATCAATCAATCGGTTCTCTCGAAAATGCTCACAAGCATTTGGGCGCTTTTCTAAGGACTTATTCAGGCAATAACGGCTATGACTGGTCACACTGGATACCGTTCTGGTGTTTTAGTTATAATAATACCGTCCACTCAGAGACGAAGTACACGCCCTTCGAACTAATTTTCGGTAGGCCGTGTAATATTCCTAATAATATTAAGAATTGTAATAGAATAGATCCATTATATAACCCCAATGACTATTCTTTAGATTTAAGATATAGGCTACAGGTAGCGCTAAAAGAAGCAAAACATAATTTAGAAACAAGTAAGGAAAATAGAAAATTAGCATATGATAAGAAATGTAATCCAGTTACTTATAAGAAAGACGATTTAGTTTTAGTCAAAAGTGAAGGAACAAAGAAATTAGATAATATTTTTGAAGGCCCTTATATTGTATTAGAGGATATGGGCCCTAATGTCAAAATTCAAAAACAAAATAAAATCGAAATAATTCATAAGGACAGAACTAAATCGTACCATAGTTAATAGCAAATAGATGTAAAAAAATAAAAAAAAAAAAAAAAAAAAAAAAAAAAAAAAAAAAAAACGAATTTTGTATTCGTAATAACATATTGTAAAAACAAAAAAAAAAAAATAAGAGCTCCAAAATTTTTTTTTTTTTCTATAACCCCCGGAGGTGTAGTGTATGTAGGTTAACGCTAGTATTATTAAGCATGTGTGTGTAACCATACCTTATAATATATGTTATGATGTACGATGATTCGATGTGACTCAGAATAAATCGAGACGTTATCCAGAGTGGATGTCTTTCATTTACCACGACACTTCAGGGTGTTTGCGGCGGAAAATTTCCTGATACTCGAAGGCATGATAAAGTGTATTAAGCCAGAGAGAGATGCAAGTGGTGCCGAAATCATCGTACCGACCGTTGATGACGCGAAGACAAAGGCGAAATTAATACTCACTATAGACTCATCGTTGTACGTACATGTTAAGACAGTCAAAACAACAAAGGAGCTGTGGGAAAAACTCAAGGCGCTCTTTGATGATTCTGGTTTTACCAGAAGGATAAGTCTTTTACGACATTTGATATCCATTCGATTGGACAATTGCAGTTCTATGACCGCGTATGTCACACAAATAATTGAGACTGGTCAGAAACTTTGTGGAACAGGATTTGCAATTAATGACGAGTGGATTGGCTCGTTGTTGTTAGCTGGATTACCAGAGAAGTTCTCTCCCATGATTATGGCGATTGAGCATTCGGGAATTCAAGTCACAGCGGACGCCATTAAAACGAAGCTTCTTGACATGGAGACCGGAAACGGAGGTGACGACAGTGCAGAGGGCGCATTTGTCACGTCAAGAAAAAATCACAACAAATGGAAACAGAATAAGTCTATGGGCAGTAAAGATGGCGGTTCGAATAAGTCGAATGCAAATAGTACCAACATGAAAACTGTTACCGTGAAATGCTATCGATGTAAACAAAGTGGACACTATCGAACGCAATGCCCGAATAATCCTAAGTTTAACAATAAAAATGAAGACCGTAAACAGACCAACGCATTCTCAGCTGTTTTCTTGAGTAAAACATTTAACAAAAGAGACTGGTATATTGACTCCGGAGCCAGTGTTCATTTAACTGCTAACTCAGATTGGATCACCAGTAGATATCGTCAAGTTCGACAAGAAATAATAGTGGCGAATCAAGAAACTGTTTCAGTCACGTGTGCCGGTGATGTCAAAATAATAACCTCTATCAATGGTAGTGAATTTGACATAAACATTGAAGATGTGTTTTGCGTTCTAAACTTGACGACAAACCTCTTATCTGTAAGTAAATTGATTCAGAAAGGCAATAAAGTGACTTTCACGCATGACAGTTGTCACATTTTAACAATAATAGTGAATTAGTTGCTACAGCTACTTTGACAAATGGAGTTTATAAATTAAATGTGCAAGAAAGAATGGTTGCAGCAGTAACTTCCTCAAGTCTCACTTGGCATCGTAGACTAGGTCACGTGAACAGTGATTGCTTAAAGAAAACCAAGAATGCAGTAGAAGGAATGATCTTTGATGAGAATTTCACTATAAACAAATCATCTTGTAAGACCTGTTGTGAAGGCAAGCAAAGTCGACTACCGTTTACAAATAGTGGTACAAGAAGTACAGAATTGCTAAATGTGATACACAGTGACATTTGCGGTCCGATGGAGGAGACTTCACTGGGAGGCGATGGCAGAAAACCAAACTAATAGAAAAGTGAAAATCTTCAGGAGTGACAACGGGAAGGAATTTTGTAATTCAAGTTTTGATGATTACTTTAAGAAATGTGGGATAATACATCAAAGAACTAATCCGTACACACCTCAACAAAACGGATTATGTGAAAGAATGAACAGGACAATTATTGAGAAGGCAAAATGTATGTTATGTGATGCTCAACTAAATAAGAAATTTTGGGCTGAGGCTTGTCATACAGCCGTGTACCTACATAATCGATCTGTATCATCAGTTTTAGATGGTAAAACACCATATTATGAACTTTGGATGGGTGTTAACCCAGATCTAAGTAATTTGAAAATGTTTTGGATCTCCTGTCATGGTCCATATCAATAAAGAAAAAAGGTCCAAATGGGACAAGAAGTCTATTGAATGTATATTACTTGGTTTTCCTGATAATATCAAAGGATATAGACTATATGATCCAGTAAGAAGGCAAATATTCACTAGCAGAGATGTGATCATTATGGAGAAGGAATTGGTCATGATGGATGTTGCATCTGAAGAAAAAGGAACAGAATGTGTGACAGAAGAAAAGCCAGAAGAAAACCAGATTTTACAGGATTCAGTGGGGGACTCCACAGATACAACATTGATGGAAGATTCAATGATTGATACATCCTCAGATTATGTTCCAAGTGACTATGAGGATTGTTCAGATGCACAAAGTGCTGGTGATCACGTAGACAGACCTGTCAGAGAACGTAAAGCACCAAGTAGATATGGTTTTGGTGATGTCTGTTACACAGATAATAAAACTGATCTCACAATCAAGCAAGCATTGGAAGGGCCTGAGAGGAACCAATGGTTACAGGCAGTAAAGGAGGAATTGAATAGCTTCGAAGAAAATGATGCTTGGGAGATAGTGGATGTTCCTAATAATTCTACTATAGTGCAGTGTAAGTGGGTGCTCAAGAAGAAAATTGAGTGTGACAATAAAGTTCGTTTTCGTGCTAGGTTAGTGGCTAAAGGCTTTACTCAACAACCGCGTGTGGACTATGTTGAAACTTTTTCGCCAGTGGTAAGACACAGTACTCTTAGATTATTATTTGCTATTTCAGTGAAACTTGGACTTGATATTAAACATTTAGATGTGGTTACAGCATTCTTGAATGGCAACCTTAATGAAAATATTTACATGCAAATACCTGAAGGATTTAACTGTTCTGATACTAGTAAAGTTCTAAAGTTAAAGAAAGCAATTTACGGATTAAGGCAGTCATCCAGGATGTGGTATGATAAGGTAAATATTTGTTTAACTAAAAATGGATATTCAAAATCTAAATATGAACCTTGTTTATATATGAAAAATAAAGGTAAAAATATGACTATAATAGCATTATATGTCGACGATTTTTTTGTTTTTTCTAATAATAGTGTTGAAACTAACAAATTAAAATCTGTTTTGGAATCTCAGTTTAAAATTAAAGACCTAGGCAAAATAAGGCAGTGTCTTGGTATGTCAGTTATTTATTTATTTATTTATTTATTTATAAAACTTTATGCACAAGTACAAAGGCGGACTTAATGCCTTGGGCATTTTCTACCAGTCGACCTTAGGGTGGTGCAGAGATAAAATATGGCAGGTGCAACTTAATGAAAAAACAAATAGAGAAAAGAAATATAACTAAAACAATTTAATATATATATAAATATATACTTAGATACATACATACATAAAAATAATGTTAATGGGAGACCGAATCCAACAAATTAACTCTGTGTTGATTCTGCAAACTTCTTGCGAATGTGCTCGCGTGCCTTCAATTTGAAAGACAACCGACTGGTTGCCATCCTGATGTTCTGAGGGAGCGCATTCCAAAGGGAAATCGCCTGGACAAAGAAGGAGGAATGGATAAACCCAGAGCGGTGCGAGGGACATTGTAGAAGACGATTATTGGCGGAGCGAAGATTTTTACTATGGGTAGAACAAAGGAATTGGACATGTGAAGTCAGATAAGAAGGAGAAGTGGGGTTATCAATAAAAGAAAACAGGGTAGTCAGTTACTTATGATAAAAATAATAAAATTCTAACTTTAGATCAAAGTGATTATATTGATCAGTTATTGTTAAAATTTAATTTAGTTAACTGTAAATCTGTAGAGACTCCAATGGAAAGTGGTTTAAAATTAACTAAAGACAATAGTTGTGATATAACTTTACCTTATCAGCAATTAATTGGCTGTTTAATGTATCTAGCTATACTAACTCGTCCAGACATAGCATTCTCTGTTGGGTATTTAAGTCAGTTTAATAACTGTTATAAGGAGCATTGGGCTCATGCTAAACGTATTTTAAGATATCTAAAGGGAACCAGAGACTATTGTATTAAATATTGTGGGTTAGATAACAAGGAGTTAATAGGTTATGTAGATGCAGATTGGGGTAATGATATCTCTGATAGAAGATCTTATACAGGATTTTGCTTCTGTCTCTCAGGTGGGGTAATTTCCTGGGGCAGTAATAAACAAAAGAATGTTGCATTGTCTAGTACAGAGGCTGAATATATAGGTATATCCGAATGCTGTAAAGAGGCAATTTATCTTAGAAGTTTACAGAAAGAAATTACAGGTTGTATACAGAGTATTCTAATCTTTAACGATAACCAAAGTGCACATAAAATGTTATATAATCCAGTATTTCATAATAGGACAAAACATGTTGATATAAGATATCATTTTGGTCGAGAATGTATTAATAATAATATAGTTAAAGTTGAATACCTGCAGACAGCTCATATGCCTGCAGACATACTTACAAAACCTTTAAGTAGTGTGAAACATAGAAATTTTTTAGAAGTAATGGGTTTACAACATAAATAATGTTTGTATTTTTTTTGTTTTCATAAATATTGTTTTATTTTGATATAGTGGGGGTATTGATTTAATATCAAAAATTAATAGATAAGTTAGTTATAACCGAACCGACTAAATTAGTCGAGTAAACTTCTGTTGCCAGCTCTATGCGAGCTATGTATAATCTGTGTTCTCATTATTAATAAAAACGTCAGTCTGTTGAAAAAGCTAATACCGGTCGTTTTATTAATACTAGATAATGCATAAGTTACAAGAGTGAACTCTAGATAACTTATAATGATGACGTAGTTGATTTAGAAAATTTACTATTCACTAAAAGACATGTATTAGGTATTAGCTATGTGTGTGTGTGTGAGATGTTAGCTAACGAAACATACACATAGATTTATGATTCGAAATTTGAGAGACTTAGTAATGAGGGAACAATTGATCATAAATGCATACATACTTACATACATACTGATCAACAAACACTGCGACGCCGTGATCGGGTGAAAAACTAGTTTTCATGACTGACGGAAATTATCTCGCAAACGGTACGCTTAACAAAAATAATAATATGAAATACCAAGCCCTCATTTTAAAATACCTGTTCAGCGTTACTACACATGATGGGGTGGGCCAAAAAAAGTCTTTTTTTCTTCACTTCAGGCCCCCTAGAGGACGCCATATTCGATTTAATATAACGTCGCAAAACCTATAACCATAGCGGACAAATAATACGCTTCCAACGACACATCATTTGTCAAATTATGATAAGAAGTTTAGAAGTTATGAGGGAAAAGATGACATAGTTATGAGGATACATTACTCACATACCGGTCAAAAACATAACCCTTTTGCTTCGCCGTAAATAAATCAAATTTATTCTATTAGCTAAGGCACAATTTAAAAATTAAGAAATGCCCTACTACTACAGAAATACAGGACATCTTTTTAAAAAACTACGCAGTCCTATTCTGCCATCACGTCACTACTTCGTAATGCCTACATTCTACATGCCAAATGTGGTTTCAAGACATTCTTGGCTCTTGTAAGTTACTGTGTTTACCCCGTTACGGCTCGTAAATTGTGCAAACATAACAGTTTGTTTCGATTCATCTTGGATGTGCGCCTGATTTGACTAAACCACTAAGTGCATTTGGAAACTGTTTTCGATTTATTATTCTTCGTCTTAGGGGCTGGGTTTCTTGTTCTTGAGGCACTATTTATTCAGCGGGTAAGCATTATCATCAGATAAGCCTAACTTCTTCATAGCCTCTAGACGAAGCTGCATTCTTTATAAATATCGATTGTTGAAAAGTCATAAATTTATGTGATTGGTATGTGCTATGTCGAAATGCCAATAAATGATGGTTGAAGTAGCTGTTATAATGCTGCGCACTACATTCTAATTATTCGATCATTAATAATTTTGTTGGGACCGAGAGCTATCGCGTGTGAATTGGCCGCTAGAGGCGCCAGTGTCGAGTGGGGTATCCAAAATGTCAAATGTCATTGTTTGCGGGCTTTCATCGCGTGTATTGACAATTTTTTTTCATTATTATTGTGAAAATTTTGCATTACCATCTTCCTGCCTTTATCCCATGTTACTTGAGTTCGGCGCAATATGTTTTCTTTTTCCATACCATCCTGTCGCCCGTCACGCTATCACTGACTCCCTTTTCCTTCATATCACTCCTCACACAGTCCATCCATCTTTTCTTTGGTCTTCCTCTCCCTCCCCATCCATCCACATTTATATTTATAATTATTTTAGTAACATGTGTTTCATTTCTCCTCATTACATGACCATACCAGGAGAATAATTTGAAATAATTCATTAATTACGGCAGAATAAGATTCCTACGCTTCGATTTTAAGAGAATTTTGTCTTGCCGAAACTTATGTGTTCCTTTTATTCGAACAAAACGGGACTGTTCAAAACTGTGGCATACTCGAAATTATATTTAATCGAACTTTTATGGCATTCAAAATGATTTTAATTGAAACTTTGTTCCCGCGCGTATCTATGGAACTTACTCACCTGTGGCGGGTTTTTGGCGGGTTTTTTTTGAGTGAAGTTCAGCGGCTGTTAATATTATTTGCAAATTGATTCCTAGTGGATATTGTGATATAAAATTGGTGTAGTTTTGTGTCTCAACTATCTACGCAACTGGACAATAAGTGAAATCATTGACAGAAGTGATCTCAGGATAGTGGAGCGGAGAATTTTATTGTAGTATTGACTACCTCCGCAAAGCTTACTGGGAAGGCTGACTCGATACAATTTGCTGCCAAATACTACAAAAACCATTATAATCTGTTACACCCGTATTCTAATGCATACTAAAGAATGTTAAAATTGCACTGAAGACGAGGCGGTATGGTCCAAGGCCTTAGCTGGTGAGCACTAAAACGGTAGTGAAATGAGAGATCTGCGTACCCCTTCAGAGCGTACTGGCGTGATGTTATGTTATGAAATGGTATAAACAATAAACCGACATGCGATAGCAGCAATCCCGAGAGTTTTGCTGTTGTTTATTGAAGAGTTCTGTTGTATATCTCCGAAGTTCTTCATCAGATCTTCACCGAATTAAAATGGAACCTTTGTTTGAAAGAGTATGTTTCGAAATTTCGAAACATACTCTTTCAAACAAAGAAAGAAATTTCAAAATCGGTCCACAACTGACGGAGATATAGGTGAACATACATACAAAAAAAAAAAAAAACAAACATAAAGTCGAACATAGAACCTCCTCCTTTTTGGTAAGTCGGTTAAAAAGTTAAAACTCCTTTTTTCCTCCTTTGATTAATGTCACTAATACAATGAATAATACCTCAAGTTGTGACAAAAATACACACATAGCCAAAACAAATAATCTAGTCAAACATTTATTTAAAATGATTTAAATCTTGAAAACTAGAACTATTTTAAACGGAGAAACTTAAAGTTTGTAGTTAGGGATGCTGGACAACAGCCAGAATTCGGGGCCAGTTGAAACAGGGGACGTTTGATACGTTCCCAACTGACTGCACGGGTAACTTTACATATGTTGCCTATTTATTTTCATTTGATAACCGGGCTTATTTAGATTTACTATATCTACAGTCGTGGGTATTGTAGTACGCTACATTCGCTACTTAGTAGGTAGGTATGCTAACCTGGATAGGTATGAAAATCTGAACTGAAAACTGACTGAAACTACTGCTTGTTTTGATAGAAATTAGTGTGGAAAAGTAAAAAAAAAAATAGATCCTGACTGCTTGTGAAGTAAACTAAAAAGACGTAAAGAAGAAGAAAATTATGATGTGCAGTCGGAGGATACATATGGTTTTGGTCAGTCAGCTCGCGATTATGTATCCTCCGACTGCACAGCATAATTACATTTTCTTATATAAAACTTTTTAGTTATATTTATTTTCCGAATTGCTTTTAAACATATAAGTATTATTTATTTTTGTAATCACCTCTTGAAACACTTCATTTTGATACCCCAGACGATGGGTTAAGAAGTAAAAAAAAACCGGCCAAGTGCGAGTCGGACTTGCGCACGAAGGGTTCCGTACTTGGTAAATTGCGGTTTACGATTTATGACGTATTAAAAAAAAACTACTTACTAGATCTCGTTCAAACCAATTTTCGGTGGAAGTTTACATGGTAATTAATGCACATCATATATTTTTTTTAGTTTTATCATTCTCTTATTTTAGAAGTTAAAGGGGAGGGAGGACACACATTTTACCACTTTGGAAGTGTCTCTCGCGCAAACTATTCAGTTTAGAAAAAAATGATTTTAGAAACCTCAATATTATTTTTGAAGACCTACCCATAGATACGATATTCCCCCACGTATGGGTTTGAAAAAAAAAAAAAATAGTTTCAGTTTCAAATATGGGAACCCCAAAATTTATTGTTTTTTTTTTCTATTTTTATGTGAAAATGTTAATGTGGTTCACAGAATACATCTACTTACCAAGTTTCAACAGCATAGTTATTATAGTTTCGCAAAAAAGTGGCTGTGACATACGGACGGACAGACCGACAGACAGACAGACATGACGAATCTATAAGGGTTCCGTTTTTTGCTATTTGGCTACGGAACCCTAAAAACCGGCCAAGTGCGAGTCGAACTCGTTCGCCGAGCGTTCTGTACCTACCCATTATACCGCCATAATAAAATTGTTATCAAAGTGTTTGTGCGTGTGCTATAAAGGTTGAGTTGCTAACGTGTGGTAGTACAGGACGTGGATGATAGAAAAACAACTATAACAACAAATTTCTTAAAAAGAATTTATTTAAGGACATAAAAATAAACAATAATTAGCTAATTAGCATAGGTATTACTAGGTAGGCTTAGTTTAGGTATCTAAACTATTGTATAAATTTAAGGTATATTTACATATAAATTTGTAGTACTTTATTATGTTCTATCATCAATAGTTTTCGCAGCGCACGCCAAAAATCTTTTGGGTTTTCTGTTTTGGGTATACAATATTGCAATTTTCTGACGGATCCCTAATTTATTGGAAAATAATATATTATAGCTTATGTTACTCCTTGATAATGTAGATTTTTAATGGTAAAAGAAATTTCAAAATCAGTCCAGCAGTTGCGTAATCTTTTCGACCAATTAACTATTCAACTAATTAACCAACTAACAAATATTTCCTCTTTATAATATTTGCTTAGATTAATTATTATTATTTTTATATACCTTTATATAACTTTATCGATAAAGTCACCATAACCATATTTGTAAATGGTGACTAAAAATTGAATGAACACAGTGCTATTCTCTAAGGATACAGCCTTGAGCGCAGTGCTGTGCCAGCGACGAATCTACAGTTTGGTATTCGCTAAGCCGCGAATAGCGACACTAGCGCTCTAAGCTGTGACGGCCGTGAATTAGAACTACTCAATGTCGAGCAAGTTGACAGTTCTCCATACATTTTGGTATTCCGTAAGAAAAAACAGTGTCGAAGAGGCTCGCAGCCTGGCTTACAGCCTCGTTTTTATCTGTCAAATCCAAAAGCCACTATTTTTGCGCGTAACGTAATTCATCTTGGTTTTTAATCTAACTAATATTATAAATGTGAAACTTTGGATGGGAAGTTTTGTTGGTTTGGATGTGTGTGTGGATGTATGTTTATTACTCAACTACGCCAGAATGAAACTGGATGAAATTATGCATAGAGAATAGAATAGAATATTCTTTATTGTACACCATAAAAGTTATAAACATTTACAAGGAAAACTTATTAATACAGGTACAAAGGCGGAATAGATAGATTATAGCTATAAGAACGGCGAAGGGAAGAACGGATGGCTGATGGGGCAGAAAGATTCTGGACGGGCGACCGCGAACCGGAAGACGTTACGTGGGAAGGCCTTCCACCAGGTGGACCGATGACCTGGTGAAGGTTGTGGGGATCCGCTAGTTGAGTCCGAGACGCACGGGATCGGTCAATGTGGTGACGCTTGGGGGAGGCCTATATCCAGCAGTGGACGTCTTTCTTCTGATATGATGATAGCTATAAGATTAGCACAAAGGCTACTTTTCTGCCCAATATGTGTGTGGTTGGTTGAAGCCGCTGGCAGAAGCTAGTAATCAAATATTGTATTAAAATAAGCTATTTCGATTAATAAAAAAAAAATAGCAGCTTGGTTAAACTGAAGCAACAGTTATTAAAAGAAGCTAAGAAAATTAATGATTTTAACAGAACTCCACAGGTGAGTGAATTAGCAACGTTGAAAACAACATTTGGGATAGAGACTTTATCCATAGTTATAGGCTTTATCAGAATTTAATAACATATTGGAAAACGACTTAGCTCTTAGCGTACAGGCTTTTTATGTTTCATGTGAATTTATATAATATGTAACAAGCTGTTGCCCGCAACTACCTCTGCGTAGCATTAGTACTTTGAATAGCAAATTTTTTATATTAGGCAATAAAATTTTAATTCACTATAAAAAATTCCACTCCCATAAGTAAGATTTCCATAATAAAAAATATCCTATGAAGGACATAAGATAGTTACCTACGGTCTCAAACTGTTTCCATACCAAATTTCATTTAAATCAGTTCAGCAGTTTAAGTGTGAAAAGGTATCAGACTGGGTTACTTTCACATTTATTAAATTAGTATGAATTGCATAGGTTAATTGGTAGCTTCTATAGTTAAAATTATATTTCATAAATATATTTCAGTACATTAAATAATATTTTTGTGATGATTTGTCCGGCTATATCATCATCATCATATACGCCGAATGACGTCCACTGCTGGACATAGGCATCCACCAAACGTCGCCACATTGACCAGTCGCGTGCATCTTGCATCTAGTGGAACCCCGCAACCTTAAAAAATAATAAGACATAATATACAAAATGACTAATAAAACAATCTCACAATTATAAAACAGATTTATTCAATAAACAATTTTCCAGTAATATAATTTTATTCTATAATATAGACCCTTTTTGTTTCTAATCTGAAGTAGTCCATATAGTAGTGATAATTAGCCAGTACTCGCCCTTAAATTTGTATTAAAATTTCATAACATCTCTCATAATCTAAACTATAATTTAATCTAAACTATAATAATATCTATATTTATAATTTATATTAAAATCATGTTTAAGGCATTCAACTTCCTCTTCTGATGAATGCACTTAAATCCTGCAGTGCTCAGGTTTCTCTTGACCACTTGCTTATTTCCTTATAAATATCCAATTTCGTCTACTGGTTGCCAATAAGGAGTTGCTGGTTTTCCAAATGCCTCTCTTCAATAGTTAAGCTCCATTTGTGTCTGCCTTTGTGAAGGTTGTTGAGAAATGAGCATTGGATTAGATGGCCTTGTACCGTTAGCAAACGCCGCCTACGAGGAGCTGTAAACATAAAAATGCAGCAAATTACTATTAGGGGTAAAAATATGTGCAGGATACTATGTAAACCCGCATCACATCTACTCTCTTTCTGAAGGAAAAAAGAGAGTAGATGTGATGGATGTTTCAGATATTATAGGCAAATACATTATAGTATTGCAGGTTAATTGAATATTTGGCTTCTGTTAAAAAAAAACCCCAACAACTTGGTCCAACCTGGGTAAGAAAAATGAGAACACTATTTAATTATCTAGAGCTTCTTACACTGAACCAACAATTAAGCTAAACTTACATAAAGAGGCAATTGAGGCTCCTCTCCTATGAGGCACTGCAGGTGGTCATCTTGCCTCAGACTGAAATACGATATATCAATAAACTAGTGAAATACAAAAAATATAACATACCTATTAAGACTTTTCTAAAAAACCTCACCAATTGTTTTGTGTTCGGCTGGTTTTCCATTGTCATATTGTTCTTATGCCAATATAGCCCTGGTTTACATCCTGCAAATGTATTTCAACACAGTACTATTATATTTTATCTAAAGATAAACATATCATATATTTATTGGACAACAATAATATCGTCACATTTTGCAATACTTACATTTCACACAGTCACAGAACTATGTTAAAATCAATCGCTGTGAAAGCACTTCACAGTTTTTCATCTTGAAAATACTTTAAATAAAAACGAACAACAAATTATTAACTAAAAACCGTCGGTTGCGATTTTGCAAGTTTTGCTGTGTTTGGGTGTCATGTCTGGCAGCGTCACAGCGCGATGTATTTACTTACGAAATAGGCAAAGAAATTGTCATTCAGCCTTAAAATGAAATCATAAAAATGCATTATTTAAACTCTTATAACTATGAAATCGTTTGTAGTTTCACTCTATTACTTAAAATACTTGAAAATAGACCTATAATAAACGTTTTAAGTCCATAAAACTCTCAGTCGAGATTTATCGATTTTAATTTAAATAATTTGTTTCAAGCCCTAATTCGTCTACGAAATTGTGACGGGAGATGTCAGGCCTAGAGTTCGTCGACGACCATAACCGCGCTAGAGAATACCGTTTGAATCAGCGCTGCACGATCGGTCGATCTCGAGACTGTCTCGCTGACGAGCTCGTTGACGAGCACAGCCAAGAAACTGTCTCTTAGAGAATAGCATGGCAGTACCGCATTCTACGTCGAAATTAGTTATTTTTTGTCAATAATTGTATTCGTTCTTGTAGTACTAGTATTTATCAAAGGTAACATGACTATGGAGGAGAAATATGTTATAATTTTTGGATCGGACTTAAAATCTACAATACAAGTTACTGTAATAATATGGAAGTACCAATAATTCGGTAGCAGACTTCAGTGGAAAAACTTTTTTTCAGTCCGAGAAAAATGTCTTCTGTTTACTTGACAAACAAAATATTAAAATTTGAATAATTGTAACCGACCTGCATTGACAAATTAAGATTCTTGCGAAAACTTGTAAGTACAAAAATTAACCTTAATTTTTTTTTTTTTTTACTTTTTGGCGTTTGCCTTTATTTGTGCTATAAGACCTTACTTTTTGCTAAATTTCGTGATTCTAGGCCAACAGGAACTACCATATAGGTTTTCGACCCAAAACCTATAGGGTACTTCAGGTTGACCTAGAATTGTCAATTTTGGTTAAATGTAAGGTCTTACAGCACAATGAAAGGGAAAATTCAGAAAAATAAAAAATGTTGAAAGTTATGATCGATCTTGATTTTTATACAACTGATAGGCAGTATAGACCTCAGTATCTGGTATAAATTTCAACTTGCTAGGTTGAAATTTACACCAGACAACACCCATTCCTGAGAAAATAATTGGTGACACACGGACAGACGGACAAGAAAGTGATCTTATAAGGGTTTCTTTTTACCTTTTGATGTTCGGAACCCTAAAAATTAGGAATCCCACAATACCGTGGCGCCCAAACGCCGCCATTATTATTTTATTCAGACAGTGACACTCGCAAGGTTAAGACGAATCCATTGACATAAGAATCATCAAAGCTGGCTCACGTGTTTGGTCTCTAGAACGCCACATAGAAACAAACATACATACATAGATTGATAAACACATTACTCTCCTTCAGCATTCGGGTTAAAAGAGGCATTTGCCCAGGGCAGTTACAAATTACGATTAAGAGGTATTATAGCGTATTCAATACTTAAAATCCTAAAAAATCTAAACTGAAAGAGGTAAAATTGTTTATTTTGTTTGTTAGAATAATGTTTGATAAAGGTATATTTAAAGGTATTTACAAGGTAGACAGACGTGAATGAAAACGCCCCGACCTTGAAGTATCTAAAACGTATGAGTAGGAGGATAACCAGCAGCCTAATTGCGCAAGTGAATTAGGCAAGGCAAAGGGTTTTACCGCCATCAATCGACCAATCACATGCGAGGGGAGTGATATGAAGATTCCAATATACATCAGAATCAGAATCCGAATAAGAATTTTATTTGCTCTAAATGGTACACAGGTATAGTATAAGATTAACACAGACCTTATTGGTGATGTTCTTTAGAAAGATCAGGTGCGCAGTACTTATAACCAACGTACGTGTATGACTAGATGTATGAACATAAGCGGGTGGCATTCTGTAGTTTCTGCCTACCTCCACGGAAAAAAGGCGTGAGTTTATGTATGTATGTATGGATGTAATTTATTTATGTTGTAAGTATGTGAGTACCATGTTCCTATTTATCAAGTGAAGGAATTTACCTGTTAGTGCTTGTAATACTTTATACCTTTATGTTGTATAGTAGTGCTGGGTGGATCGTCCTCACGTATATGAATTTATTAATGTATGTACTTATGTAAATATTGTAAGCACATATTTTTTTAAAAGAGTAGGTATGGAGTTTCTTGTGCATTCTGCTCAATAACAAGCTACTTTTCCGAATGCACGGTAGAATCAATTTCTATTACTTGTAAATTTTAATTGGCCTAGTTGAAATAAATATATTTGACTTTGACTTTTACTTTGAAGTGTTAATCCGATCCCAAAAAATCTTTTACTAATAAAAAAGACGACCCACTGACCAAGCAACATAACTCCTTTGTGTAAGGCCACGAGGACGAAGCCACAGAAAAGCTAGTTAGTAAGTAATCTACAAATGAATCTCAGGTACGAACATAAGCAATGTAATCGATATCAATGTGCACTTTATAGCAGGCGGGGACACTAAACAATGTTTTATTGCGACTACCCTCACTTTATGTCCCGATTGTAAGTGGTTTAGCGAGGTATTGTTTGTCTAGTTGCGGACGTGATTGTGGCTTTATAGATGTATTCGAGCTGTGTTACAGTGGTCACAGGTTGGTTAGCATTATTTGTATAGGTACCGGCAAGATTTAAGAGCGCTCGCATGTGTATATTCACGCATAATATTACTAAGTGTGATTTGAACTGTTTAAATTTTGTGAAGAATGGATATTTAAATAGCTAATTTTATTACATTACATAGCCGTTGAAATGAGAGCGTACCAAGGTGAACTGTACACATCTGCTTATCCCTTTAGAGCTTACTGGCGTGATGTTATGTTATGAAATGGAATTAACAATAAACAGAGATGCTGTTGGCGTAATCCCTAGAGATTTGCTGTAATTTACTAAAGAGTTCTGTTGTATATCGCCGAATCTCTTCATCAGGTCTTCACCAATTTAAATGGGACCAATTTTGGACCATATTCTTTCCAACAAAATAAGAATTTTCAAAATCGGTCAACAACTGACGGATAAATCGGTGAAAAGAAACAAATAAAAACAAAGTCTAGTTTATGAGAGGTCGGCTAAAAAGCGCGAATATAAGTCTTCCTAAACTACATGAACATCAAGACCCCATCGTTTATGATACCTAATCTAACAAACAAAGCCAGTATTTGAATTGTTTTGCCTCACTTACGAGCAAGTTACGGACATAACTGTCAAAGCCTGCCTGAGTTAGATTAAACACGAATCGAGTCTACTCTGACTAGTTCAGTATATGAATAGCTTTGCCTCACTTACGAGCAAGTTACGGACATAACTGTCAAAGCCTACCTGAGTTAGATTAAATACGAATCGAGTCTATTCTGACTAGTTCAGTATATGAATAGCTTTACCTCACTTACCAGCTATGAAACGGACGTAACTGTCAAAGCCTGCCTTAGTTAGTTTAAACACGAATCGAGTCTATTCTGACTAGTTCAGTATATGAATAGCTTTACCTCACTTACCAGCTATGAAACGGACATAACTGTCAAAGCCTGCCTGAGTTAGTTTAAACACGAATCGAGTCTATTCTGACTAGTTCAGTATATGAATAGCTTTACCTCACTTACCAGCTATGAAACGGACGTAACTGTCAAAGCCTGCCTGAGTTAGTTTAAACACGAATCGAGTCTATTCTGACTAGTTCAGTATATGAATAGCTTTACCTCACTTACCAGCTATGAAACGGACATAACTGTCAAAGCCTGCCTGAGTTAGTTTAAACACGAATCGAGTCTATTCTGACTTGTTCAGTATATGAATAGCTTTACCTCACTTACCAGCTATGAAACGGATGTAACTGTCAAAGCCTGCCTGAGTTAGTTTAAACTCGAATCGGCTCTACTCTAACTAGTTCAAGAGTCGTCGTGTTTAAAGAAAGAAAGTAAACATTTTTTTGATGATTTTTTTCGGTACCTACCTATAAAAACACAACAATGAAACGCAACCCCAGCGTCCTTTCAAAAGCATTTTACTGCCTTTTACAACGAAAAAATCTCACTAGACCGCTTTGACCCCTCCCATTTACTATTTTCGACACAATACGTTCATACAGGTATATTTTCTATCAAAAATTGGCTTCTAACCCTGCGACTACAGCCACAAATTTGTATTCATCACGTGTGAGGCGACCAGCGGGCTTCGGCAGCAGATTGGGTCTATTATACCCCACACAATATCCTACGTTCTTCGGTAAAATTCAATGTTAGGAGGGTTAAAAAAGGGTTTTGTGAAAGGTATACACTCGAGGTCGTATTTCGGTTGAAATTCGGGTTTTACGGCCTTAAGTTTGATATAAGACGGGCGTTTGACCTTGCTACTTTATAGTTTTAAGATAGTCATTGATTGGAAACTGAATTTCAGTTTTATAACACAATGCTGGTAAGTAGCTATCGATGAGAAATGAATTTCAGGCCACGTTGAAATAATTAATAATCGAAAAAGTTTTGTAACTTAAAATTTAGGAACACTTTAGAAAACTAAACTTAATTAAAGTAATACAAAACTAATTAGCAAATAGCTAAACTCTGTTTTGTAGCTAGTAAAACCTAGTACGCAAATCTTTAGTAGGCGCAGAATACCGAAAATAGGCTTTAATATTTTTTGTGCTGATTGTTTTGAAACGTGTAGTGTTGTGGAAGTAGAAAAATATATGTTAATCTTGACCATAATATGTTTAAAAACTTCTTTGCAGCCGAAACACGTTTAAAAAATAACATAAAAAAAAAACTTTTTAACAAAAAATCAAACCGACTTCCAGAACAAAAAACTACAAAGCTTAAAATAAATTTCTTTTCCGAAGTCGGTGTCTTTTGTACCCATTGTTTTCAGTTTTTCGACACCGACTTCGGAAAAGAAATTTATTTTAAGCTTTGTAGTTTTTTGTTCTGGAAGTCGGTTTGATTTTTTGTTAAAAAGTTTTTATTTTTCTCTTTTTAGTTTTGGTAGGTACCTCCAATTAACATGATTATCATTTACAGCCAAAGCACATCTCATGGCGATTCAAATAAGCCCAAACACGACTAGGATACATTGTTTTATTTTAGAGTTTCAGTGCCTACCTGCCGGCTTCATCATCAGATCAGTTCGATGGTGCCATTTTCATCAGTATCATTTATTTATAAGTATTTGCTTCATAGTCGGGATATCTTATGCCCGTGACATACTTATCATTTTAGAGTTCCAGTGGCCATCTGTGGTCTTCTTTATTAGTTCCACTTCACCAAATGAAACTTTCTGAGTGTAAATGATTGCATTGTTGATGAAAATACCAAAATCGCTATATGTTTGCCTATAATATTTGAAGAGTTCCCTCAATTTCTCTAGGATTCCATCATCAGATCCGGACCTGATGACTATGGGACCAACTAGGAAGTATACCCTTTCAAACAAAAGAAGAATTTTTGAAATCGGTCCAGGCGTCTTTGAGTAATCGGGGAACATACATAAAAAAAAAAAAAAAAAATAAGATTCCGACGAATTGAGAACCTCCTCCTTTTTTTAAAGTCGGTTAAAAAAACTTCAATACATTTGAACGGCAAAGTAATCGCTTGCCTTTAATTTTTTCCAGTAGATCTGACCAACGTACATTGGTATTATTAATAATAATAACGTACATCAGGACGCAAAACTTCTTTGCCGAATATTTTGAAGTCTCATTCATTATTTTTAAGTAATTCATATGTTTCATAAACAAAACTGGACAGATTCCATCGTGCTTCTCTTTCCATCCAGTGCAATTCGATTGTGACCGCTTTGCGGTGCTGCTAGATGGACACATATCATTTTTTTTTTCGCAAAATGTAAAACAAAATATTCAATTTATTTCTCGTCAAGGCAATCTGTCAAAAAAAATTCAGGTTTAATGGAATATTATAATTGGAAGTATCGAAATCGGAATATGTCACTAGCATTTATATTTTTGCTGTATTAAAAACGACTCATTTCTAAGTCTGTATCTAAAAATATATTATAAACCTCTTTTAAAATACTACTAATTTTATCTGAAACTGAAATAAAAATATTTAAAATAAAGTTCTTTACCTATAACATTTCCGTTTTGCAGTATTGGCCATTTCAAATCAAAATATATTTTTTGGCTAAGAATTCTATAACAAATTAATTGTATTTTAAAAACATTAAATTCTCTTTTCAAAATTTGTCATTTGTTTATTGATAAGCGTTATGTTCTCATCTATATATATAAAAATCAAATGCTGTTCGTTAGTCTCGCTAAAACTCGAGAACGGCTGGACCGATTTGAATAATTCTTTTTTTGTTATATTCGACAGAATACAGGGAAGGTTTAAAAGCAAAAAAAAAAAAAAAAAAAGTTTGGTTGGATAGGGTAGGTAGGTAGAGTAGTGTAGTGTAGGTAGGTAGGTAGGTAGGGTAGGGTAGGGTAGGGTAGGGTAGGGTAGGGTAGGGTAGGGTAGGTAGGTAGAGTAGTGTAGTGTAGGTAGGTAGGTAGGTAGGGTAGGGTAGCATAGGGTAGGGTAGGGTAGGGTAGGGTAGGGTAGTGTAGGGTAGGGTAGTGTAGGGTAGTGTTGGGTAGAGTAGTGTAGGATAGGGTAGTGTAGCGTAGGGTAGGGTAGTGTTGGGTAGGGTAGGGTAGTGTAGGGTCGGGTAGGGTAGGGTAGGGTAGGTAGGTAGGGTAGGTAGGTAGGGTAGGTAGGTAGGGTAGGTAGGTAGGGTAGATAGGTAGGGTAGGTAGGTAGATAGGGTAGGTAGGTAGAGTAGTGTAGTGTAGGTAGGTAGGTAGGGTAGGGTAGGGTAGGGTAGGGTAGGGTAGGTAAGGGTAGGGTAGGGTAAGGTAGGGTAGAGTAGGGTAGGGTAGGGTAGGGTAGGGTAGGTAGGTAGAGTAGTGTAGTGTAGGCAGGTAGGTAGGGTAGGGTAGCGTAGGGTAGGGTAGGGTAGGGTAGGGTATGGTAGGGTAGTGTAGGGTAGGGTAGTGTAGGGTAGTGTTGGGTAGAGTAGTGTAGGATAGGGTAGTGTAGCGTAGGGTAGGGTAGTGTTGGGTAGGGTAGGGTAGTGTAGGGTCGGGTAGGGTAGGGTAGGGTAGGTAGGTAGGGTAGGTAGGTAGGGTAGGTAGGTAGGGTAGGGTAGGGTAGTGTAGGGTCGGGTAGGGTAGGGTAGGGTAGGTAGGGTAGATAAATGTTTGATGTTTTTATGGCAAAACAAAGTTTGCCGGGTCAACTAGTCGCATTTAAATCTTTTTCGTGGTCATGGATACGTTAAAAAATCGAGTAGTTATGGAAGATGAGCAACGTCGTGGCAGCAACGCTTTACAAGCGGCACGCAACATCAAAGACGTTTACGGAGCAAAAAATACAAACGAACGCACCACCTGTTATTGTTTTGCCCGCTTCCGTTCTGAAAATTTCGACCTGATAAATTAACCCCGTGGTCGTTCGAAAACTTTGATCGACATTGATGAATTGAAAGCGATAGTGGAAGATGATGACACTCAATCTGCTGCTAAATTAGCAGAAGCTTTCGACATTAGCATAGCTAAACAATATTGGTTCATTTACGTCAAATTAGCAAGATAAAAAGCTCGACGAATGGGTGCCCCACGAACTCAATGATCACCAGCGCGAAGTACGCGTCGAGACATGCCTAGCACTGCTCAACAGGCACAAACGCAGGAATATTGAACGCATTGTTACCTGCGAATAAAAATATATGCTGGTATAATTATAATTTCATTATAATGGTATACCAACTTCAAGTAAATTTACAGCTTCTTTGGCATTTATTTTTTAGGCTAACTTGACTGTGCTAAATCTTTATATCGCGAATCTTTCGTTAACAGAATGTTACTTGTCTAGGCCTATGGTGAACAAACCCCAAATCAATTGGAATAAGAACAAGAAAATGATAGGTGATTTTCATATTGTGAAATTTCTTGTCATACGTGCAAAGAACCATGTGCAGCATTAATATTAAATTAATTAACTGTAATCTGATCTTCTGCAAACAATTTCTCATCCAGAGACAGCTTTTAGCTAAGTGGATCGTTTCAGCGTAATTGTGAACGTTGATATAATTAATCTTGTATTTTGAGAAGGGTCCAAACTTCATTGTCTCTGACACTAATTATTTAGATATCAATTCTTGACCATTTAGTAAAGACGGTCATAAATCATTTTGCATAAAAGTGTCTCGTGCAACTTTGCGAGGAAAATTTGAAGATTGAATGCAGTTGGTTTATTTTGAATAGATATGTCAATGTCGTGGTAGCCCAGCGGCTAAAGTCCTCGCCTCTCGTAGTTAAGGTCATTGGGCTTCAAATGTGGGCAAGTACCAATGTCATCATCGTCATCACAGCCTATAGCTGTCAACTGCTGGACATAGGCCTCTCCAATTGCTTCGATCTTCGGCAACTCTCATCCTGCTGCTACCAGCCAGCTCGCTGAGCGACCCTAAGCTGATAGACCAGCCGTACCGTGAGTTTCCACGTCTCGGCCCCAGAAGTCATAACAGGTAGGACACACTGATTGAAGACTCGTGTCTTTAAACAACGATAACTAAAAGTTTTGAACAAAACAAAGTTAAAAAAGGACAGTTTTGGAGATATAGACCAATGTAAGTTAAGCTCAGATCTATATGATCAATCATATTGAATAGGGTTGAACTTATGCTGGATCTGCATCGGTTATGTAAATGTGTGAACAAGGGCAGTGATCAACAGTGGGGTACTCAAGTGAAAAATAATGATGAAGTTACGAGGTTTAAATCTGGCCGATATATTAGCTCATCTGCTGCAATTTGGCGTTTCCAAGTTTTCCAATTCACGAAAGACATCCACCCGTTAGCCATCTTAACGTTCATCTTGAACGTGGACAAAGGGTTTACTTACTTGATAACATTATCAGGATTGAAGTACATCCTTTAATGATGGACCGAGTAGAAAAACCAAGACTAAACACTCTGCTCGCATCCTTTGAACTTTGTGAAACAGATGCATGTTAAACCATTTTTATACAATGAAGTAATATTATACCTATAATAAACAACAGGGTATTTTTAAACGCAGAAGACGTAGAACAGCTGTAGATGGTGAACCAGGTATTTTTTGTGAACAAATTATTGGGAGGGTTTATACTATGCATCCAAATAGCTCTGAATGCTTTTTATCTGCGTTTGCTTCTGCACACCTTTCGAGAGCCGACTTTTTTTGCAGACTGTTGTTCTGTGCACTTTCAGATGCCAATTAGTTGTGGCATAAATGTCAGGACGAATTGGCTGAGGAATTTTTAAGGCACGCACAACTAACTAATGACAACGCAATTAGTGAGAGGTTACATGAAAATCACTTGAATCTTCGTTTGTTGGCTATTCAAGGTAGAGTTATATCTAATGGGGTAAACCTGTTTCTCAATATGCAAGCCATATAGAGCATGCATCATATAGCATAGAGCTGCCATCATTTGACAGTGAACGCATTAGCAGAGATACGCGATGGAAATAAATTATGATACAGTAAAACTGACAGTTGTCTACAGACTAACTTATCGGTTACATTTTGGGGAGTGTGCGATGGAACTGCACAATTTGATTTCACCTAGCCCTTTCCATCATCGGAGTACAAGACGTACGGCAATGCACCATCGGTATATAGGGTGGGCATCCCACCCATAGGCACTAAACCTTTTCGGAATACATTAATTGTGCGTACTGCTAAGGAGTGGCATTCTCTGCCGGAGTCTGTGTTTCCTGATCTACAACCTAGGGGTCTTTATGTCAAGAGTGAGTAGGTAACTTCTAAGTAAACGAGCATCACCGTTGACCACATCATCGCTTATCATCAGGCGAGATAGTGGTCAAACGCGAGCCTGTCGTTAAATAAAACAAGCAATAAGTCTAATTAGAAACTGTAACCAGGCTACGCATTTATTTTTGTTCGTGATTCTGGGGCAACCCAAAAACAGAAGCTCACTTGAGCGAAATCGCGGGCAGGCGAAATATTGTGTGTGATCGTTTTTAAAAATACCAATTACTTTAATATTTCCAGAGTATATCTATATTTTGGGACATCTATCCCACATAGGGGATAGTTGCCTTATCCATGTTAATTACGTTTAGTATAAATGCCCAACCGAGAAACAGGACATCTACCCCGTAAAAACTTTGATTGCATTTTGCCTGCACAGAGAGAGACATGAGTTACGGTCAACTTAGTGGTAGTTGGAGAATCTTTTTATAGATTAATAAAATAGCATGAGATTCATCCGTACAGCCTAGAGTAATTACAATCGGGGTAACTATACCCCTTAAGGCAACTATACGCCTGCGTCAATTATCCTGGTTTTTCCTTATATAATAATATGTCCATGCCAGTATTTTTTTATTTCTTTTTAAATTTATGAACAAGTACAATCGCAAACTTAATGCTATTTGCTATTTTTACAAGTTGACCTTAGGGTGGTGCAAAGATATTCGCCTAATAGCCAAGGAAAATAAGACTACTGCTGTGAAAAAAATCTTTCACTAGAATTGGCCATATTATGATGTAACAAAATTTTCTAAAAATAAAAGACAAATAGCCTTTTTTTAAAATTGAAACGTTAGTCCTTTGCAGTAAGATAGCAGCCACCAAATTAGGGATACATTCTCAACATTTTTGACACACGCGGGTGTTAGTCCGGCCATTTTTAGACCCTTTCTACACCCTTACGGGGCAAAAATTCTAAACAATGATCTCTAACGATGGTACGGTAGAACGGAAAGAATTTGAGCAAGGGTGTGGTTAGATTAGACTTGTTTGGAATCACTTGAAACAGTTCCTCGCCTCTCGTGCTTGTTGTTCGTGATGTGCAAGTGACTTTTTCAAATTCATATAAACTTTCTAAGTATATCTTGGACATTGCAAGCAACGGTAAAGGGAAACATCGTGAAGAAACCTGGACTTATATAGCTGGTATAAGTCTGAAATAGCCAAGTCAGAGGCCTGTAGGGTTCCCAGAGGCGGCTTTATTAACTCTGACACCAAAGGTGGCCACATCCGTCCACGAAAAGTTTACACTATTATTTAGGAAATGTTTGGGTCTGGAAAAATATAAGACGGCCTCGACAAAGTGACATTCTACTACTAAAATATCGTGGTAAATAAAAACACTACAAAGTAAAACATAACTTCAATTTCAGAAGTAGGTGTCAAAAAACAAAGAAATGAAAACAGGAACACCGACTTCCGAAATTGTTTAAGTGTTTTTTTTTGTTGTATTATCATCTTCTACGCAATAATAATCTAATGTATTACACAAAATTACACATCAATAATCAACCAGGATAAACTTGCTGTACTAAAAGTCAAAAAAACCTCAGAACTTGCCAATATGTGACCTCAGCCTTACTTAGCAAAAATTCAGAACAATGATGACCAAAGATGCGATGAAAAACAAACAGATAGCGAGATTTCTTTGAGTAAAATTCTCAAATTAGGGCGCACCCTTATAGGTTTAATTAGAAACAAAGCACTGTATTCTTTTAAATGAGGATTACGTCGTTTTGTGCCAGAATACACGAAAATGAATACAAATGGTATGTATTTGTAAAGATTCTTTTATATTATTTGACATGTCATTTCTTTTTAAAATAATACTAATTACATACAGTCTTATTTAAAATATGTTCAAGACAAGTATATAAATGTCTTAATAGCCAACCACGGTGGCTGATTCCGTCCCTTGTTTACTGTAGAATATCTATGCAGAACGCGTACCTACGTAGCGTTGGAAGGCCTCTCCTTAGAATACTCTAGATGGTTACTCGATAACCTAGTTAAGGTGGTACCCCGAGCAAAACGCCGCGCTAGCCGTTTTTCGTGCTGTTTTTAGGAGCTATCTACTCGTAATTTTAAAATAAATTTCAACTAATAAAAATACATTAAATTTCTACATATTATTGATTCTAAAATGGTCGTATACTTTTTTTTTAAAGAGGTATATGTTTCACTAATCTCCTTCCAACAAAACCATAAAAATGAGAAATATTTATTCATAGCATGCATCTCTTCGTAAAGTGTTCATTATTTATTTTTTTGTACTAACACCAATGGATAGACAATTTAATACCGAAAATTTTTGTCTAAAATTCGATTTTATAAAGATATTATTCTAAAATCTGGGCGTATTCACTACTGTAATTCATGCGCCACCTGTGCCGCTAGGCCAATAGATAGATACGTACCCCTTACGAGCGTACTGGCGTGATGTTATATTATGAAATGCTATAAACAATAAACAGACATGCGATTGCAGCAGTTCCACGAGATTTGCCATTATTTATTGAAGGGTTATGTTGTATATCTCCGAAGCTCTTCATCAGATCTCCACCAAATTAAAATGGGACCAATTTCGGAACACATTCTTTAAAAAAAAAAAAAAAATGTCCACAATTGACGGAGATACCGGGAACATAATAAAAAAAAAAACATGAAGTCAAACATAGAACCTCCTCCTTTTTCGAAATTTATGTTATGTGGTGATCTGAACATTAATGTATTGATAAGAAATAAGTTTACTTTGGAACTGAAACTAAATAAGCCTACTAGCCTTCATTGTAACACGTGCATTGAAAATTTGCACATAATCTTCGTACAGTATGGACAACTAAAATTATTGATCTTATCAATTATTTATCTCATCAATCGTTGAGGCGATACTTGGGGGAGGCCTACATACAGCAGAGGATGTCTTTCGGCTGATATAATGATGACCTTATTTTTGATTAAATTATAAAGGCTGGTTTTATAATATTTAAAAAACTGCTACCGTATTGGCATTTTTATTTCAACATGATAAAAAAATATTACTGAAGGGTCCAGAAAGCCATATATTAAAAAAAAAACACTGACACAATTCTACCGTATTCTCAAAGCAATTTTCCCCAGAAAGAAATTGTCCAGAAATTTAATCTGCCCGGACGAATATCAAATGATTTATTGCTATGGCAGCGTCGCCATTTTTATATTCCGGATTCAGACGTCCTAGTTTCTAACGCTATTGTTTTTGCCAAGTACTGTCGGCAAATTGATGAATGATGGAAAATTATTGCCTTGAAAATAGAATTATCAAGAAAAATATAGGCCGTCATGGGGACTGCCGACAGAAGTGCAGAAGACGGAAAGGATTAGGGTATTAAGGCCGTACCCTGACCAAAACACCGCCGTGTACAATCCTAGTGCCCTAACGGCACACTGGTGGCGCATGAGTTACGCCCAGATTTTAGAATAAAATCTTTATAAAATCGAATATTGGTCGTTTGAAAAAAAAACCTTACAATATGTTCGTTATTTAATTGTCTATCCATTAGTGTTAGTACAAACATTACTTTACGAGAAGATGCATGCTATCAATCATTATTTCTCATTTTTATGGTTTTGGTGGACGGAGATTAGTAAAACATATACTTCAATAAAAAAAAGAATTCTACCATTTTGGAATCAATAATATGTTGAAATTTTTATTAGTTGGTAGTTCTTTTTAAATAACGATTAGATAGCTTCTAAAAACTACACAAAAACGGCTAGCACGGCATTTTGCTCGGGGTAGCACCTTAATAGCGACCAGTTATATTAAAGTTTTAAGTTTTTACGTGCACAACACGTCATATTAGCATGTCGGTGACGCGGTCACATTAGCATGTCGGTGATGCGAACCCATAAGTTATGTTTACAAATAACTCTTTAATCCTTTATTGTACACAAAAATTACACATACCACATAGAGTGATTATAAAGTTGATGTACAAAGGCGAGCTTGACTCAAAGAAGAGTTTTCTACGAGCAAACCTTAGAGTAATAGAGAGAGTTTACAAAAGGATGAAGACTCAACGTGGCTAAAGAATTTATCACTTGCAAAAAATAATGGCTATGTACCACCCCATCATGGTCACCCATCCGCATACCGACCCCAGCAACCGTTGCTTAACC
Source organism: Orthosia gothica (assembly GCA_949775005.1). Taxonomy (NCBI): domain Eukaryota; kingdom Metazoa; phylum Arthropoda; class Insecta; order Lepidoptera; family Noctuidae; genus Orthosia; species Orthosia gothica. The sequence goes on along the minus strand of OX459038.1, from coordinate 31,887,290 downwards.
TCGAAGATCATCCTGTGCAGCTGTTATTATTAAACCACAAGCCAAAATACGAACACGAAGCTTCCAATAAAACTAATTTGTCTAACTAGGCAGCTACTACGAACTATTTGAACGGCATATTCAAATTAATTAAATCCAAAACTTCACCCACCATTTGATGAACATAGAAACACATATTCATAATATCAAGGAAGGTAATATTTGCCACTGCCACACACCTGTGCCAACTAATGTATATGCATGTAAGTTTGCAGATGTTTGAATGTCAATCGAGCTCAACTTGATCAAAATTAACGTGTGTGTTTGAAACACAACATATTTGTAATATCTCACCTGTACTTCCCAAGGGTGTAGGCAGAAGAGTATGAAAAGAAGCACTTTAAGCCCTTTCCATGTGTACTTAAGTCCGAAAATAAAGCTAGCCTAGAGTGCATCACTGGGCACCAGGGAACATTCTGAACGATTACTGGAAAAAAAATATGAAAGAAATGCCCAATTTTTTTGTTGCTTTTTATCCTACTTCTTACGGTAGTGTTTCACGTATTTTTTATGTTTGTTAATCTATCAAGCTTCAATGGATTATCGGACATGATTGAATCTGAGTAGACTATGTCCTTTTTGACCGACTTTTCAAAAAGGAGGCGGTTCTATGTTCGACTTTATGTTTGTATTTTTTTTTGTGTATGTTCACCGATTTCTTCGTCAATTGTGGACCGATTTTGAAATCCTTTTTTTTTTTGGGTCATTCTCTTTGTATGTTCCGAAATTGGTACCATTTTAATTTGGTAAAGATCTGGTGAAGAACTTCGGAGATATATATAACTCTTCAATAAATAATAGCAAATCTCTCTGAACTGCTGCATTCGCATGTCTGGTTATTGTTTATGAAATATAACCAATTCTGGCATTATTGTTACCTTACCAAACAACTTGCCTGTTAGGTAGGTTCAACAAAAAAGTGAAAATAAAAAATCTTTTTACAAAATATTCTACCGACTTCCTGATAAAAAAACTACAAAGAGAAAAATAAATATCTTCATAAAGCAAAAATTTGGTACCTACCAAAGACACCGACTTCCAAAAAGAAAGTCGATAGAATATATTTGTAAAAAAGTGTTTTTTATTGTCTTTGGTTATCCCCATGGATGTTCTCTGCCCTAGGATTGGCTGAGGAGTATGTCAGACTACTGACAAAAACCACAGGCAACAGCTAGTTTGATTAAGAGCTCCCATTCGTCTAACAGAGCTAGAAATCCTGTGTGAACTGTCCCAACAATTTCTTTCAAAATCAACGATCACAAATACTCGCGATCAGAAAACAAAAACTCGACTCATAATCTATTCCCGTTTTGAAGGTAAATTGAAAAAATCTTTTAAAGCAACGGGCATTGGGCGACTTATTAAAAATTCCGAAAGCGAAAGGATTGCGTAGAAATTCAACTCTCGACTCTCGTTATGAAAACTCTTTGTTTTTGTAATTTTATATCCGAAATAAGTTTTCTCTGAAGCCTGCCGGAGAAATAATATTATCCTTTATAACTCAGGTACGGGTGACGCAGACGACCAACTTGTAACTGCGACTTTTTGTTGCGAGTTCCGATTGCTATTAACGATTTTCGTCAAACGTAGTGTGAAGTACGTGTCGTGTGTCACAAAGTGCTACGCAGTGTGAACGATACCTCATTCAACCATTCTGTTACTCTTGATTTTAACTGTTTTTGTTCTTAAAACCTGTGCTTAACTTTTTATTCTTAGTGTTGACCTCATGCGCTTGTGAGAAATATAGACTCATTCCTTTTTTGTATATGACAACTTGTGCAAATGGCTCATCTATGAATTTATCGGTGCCTTACTCAATTGAAGCCTCCAGTTAAGGCAAATACTTTTAAACTAAGTAACTACACGTAATTCTAATTTGCAATACTAGAAAACATCAAAGAACTCAAACTAACCATATATTGCAGTGCCTTACAAATCACCGCTACAGCTCTGAAAGCGCTTTCCAAATTTTCCAGCAATTAGACAATTTTCGATAGATATTCATATATTTTATATATGAAGCACTTTCTGAAGTTATAATTGATTTGATTGAAGCGCTTACGGATGCTTCCAGCAATCGTTTATGTAGAGTAATGAAGTGCTTCAAAGCGCTTTGAGCAATTACTTAGTGTATGTAGACTTTGGAATGCTGGAGTGTTATAATTGGCTATGTAAAATGTTGCTAAGTCTTATGTTTACAGTTTTACATGAGTTGGTAAACAGCACAGCTTCTTTATGCTTACCTACATACTTCATCAAAACCAATCTATGTACTATTTTTAGGCGGCGTCAGTTGGGGCTGGTCATAACTTAGCTGCCTCGCCCTGTTTTAATTATTGTGGTTTTGAATTGTTTGGTTTAATAAAGATGCTTTTAATGTGCACCTCTTCTTCCATATAATAGTAATTTTCCAACAATTATGATGTAATCAAATACTATGAAGTATATTTACCTGATTGCAAAGAGTGTCCGTGGGGTTCTTGCACGTTCTTCTACATATATACCTACTTGCGCTTGCAAATTTGTAACTGACTTCATCTTTTCCTTTAAATAGTTTAATTGAAATAAATTATTTAAGTGTTGACTGGTTTTCCTCTAAATAACAAAAATCTAATGTTGACTAAGTTATTTATTAATAAATGGAGGTAAAATTTATAAAAATCGCGTAAAGTAAAGTCGTTCGTCTGCAACAATCTTAGACATCAAAAATAATAATAAAACACGACATTGATATAATTCTCTAGAGTTCCATTTTACTTTTGTAACTGCAAAGGACCATTGCGACTTCGCTTTAAAAAAAGGGTGTCTTCACCAAAATCATGGCCTAAACTGGCCATAATCATCATCACCCAGTAGCAATTCATCATCATCATCATCAGCCTATTAATGTTCCCACTACTGGGACGTAGGCCTTCTGGGATGGGCTTTAATCCCATTGCGAGTTTGTGGATGTCACATTCATCGAATTTTTGGTTCTAGGACATGCCGGATTCCTCACAATGTTTTCCTTTACCGTTTTTAGAGCAGTGGTGATGAAGTAACTTACACAAAGTAAAGCGCCTGCCTGGGTTCGAACCCAAGACCTACGACACGTAAGTCGGGCGGTTACCACTGCGCCAGCACTGTAGCAATTCACTGCTAGACAAAATCCTCTCGCAAGCCATTAGCTCGATACTTACCCACTCTCATCCTCTGTGGTGTACTGGGTTCAATTCCCCCCAACCCTTCGGGGAACACAGGTGCGATATGATGTTGTGGTATTTATTCCACATCTACTTACGTTTCATAACACTCCACAAACTATCTTCATATCTTTTGATATTGTATCAATTTTTGTAACTCTTTTATAAGTATTCTTTGATATTCTTATTACCTGTAAAGCATATTTTTAGTTATTTCTGATTGATTTATATTCTTTAACTTAATTTCTATTGCTTATATGCAAAATTATGGAATTTTTTATACTCTGACATTTTCATCTGACATGTCTGTTTATTTTATTTTCTTAAAACCATAGACATACCATAGGTACCATGGACTACCTAGACCTTTCCTTAAGCTAGTTGTACATTATTTTAAGGTCAGTGCAGACTGACCCGCCTTTGTAAAGCCGTTTTTATTCGTTCTAGTCTTATTGAGATTTGAATTTGAAATTTAGAAGAGATGGCAGAACGAATGAAAAACGGGCTTCAGCTTTTTTAGTCTGGAGTGTTAACAACTATATTTAGAATTATTCTAATACTAGCTTCTGCCAGCGTTTTCGCTCGCGTGTATGTCAAAAAATATCCCAAGGGAACGTATTCCCGTGATGAAGTAAGTGAAGTATCTATGTGCTAGGAGTATTCCAGTAATCTATCTCTGTGCCAATTTTTTTCCGTATCCGTCGAGCCGTTTGAGCGTGAAGAAGTAACAAACATACAAAGACACACACACAAACTTTCGCCTTTATAATATTAGTGTGATGTGATGTGAAGTGTGATGTGATTTTTACTCCATAATAACTAGAAAAATTCCAGTCCTTCATAGAAAGCGATAGGTAAAATTTCAAAATCTATGAGATTAACATGCGATATTCAAATGCCACGTGATCATCGCTTACATTTTGGCAGTCACTATCGCTTCTGTCACCATCGCCTCTGGCCTATAAATCATCAGATTTTTGCATAAATTCAATTCGTTCCAATTTTAAATGCAACTGAACAAAAAAGAACTGGCTACGCATAAAGGCGTGATGCGTAAAAAAATAATTTTCCATTTCAGTGCATTTCAAAATACTCTAGTTTTGCGGCGGGGTCTGAAATGAAACTGAGCGAGAAATGAGCGAAGATAATAGTTATTTAAACCATAGTGATGATTAAATATAATAATAATTGATAATAATAATAATAAATAATTATTGACCAAACTGATCACAATATTTCTAATCTCGGTTTATTACTGCTACTCAGTTTAGTGTTGGCACAAACTATAGAACGCCACCTGCTAGGATCTCATTCCCTCACCTGGGAAAACCTGTGCTTAACTTTTTATTCTTAGTGTTGACCTCATGCGCTTGTGAGAAATATAGACTCATTCCTTTTTTGTATATGACAACTTGTGCAAATGGCTCATCTATGAATTTATCGGTGCCTTACTCAATTGAAGCCTCCAGTTAAGGCAAATACTTTTAAACTAAGTAACTACACGTAATTCTAATTTGCAATACTAGAAAACATCAAAGAACTCAAACTAACCATATATTGCAGTGCCTTACAAATCACCGCTACAGCTCTGAAAGCGCTTTCCAAATTTTCCAGCAATTAGACAATTTTCGATAGATATTCATATATTTTATATATGAAGCACTTTCTGAAGTTATAATTGATTTGATTGAAGCGCTTACGGATGCTTCCAGCAATCGTTTATGTAGAGTAATGAAGTGCTTCAAAGCGCTTTGAGCAATTACTTAGTGTATGTAGACTTTGGAATGCTGGAGTGTTATAATTGGCTATGTAAAATGTTGCTAAGTCTTATGTTTACAGTTTTACATGAGTTGGTAAACAGCACAGCTTCTTTATGCTTACCTACATACTTCATCAAAACCAATCTATGTACTATTTTTAGGCGGCGTCAGTTGGGGCTGGTCATAACTTAGCTGCCTCGCCCTGTTTTAATTATTGTGGTTTTGAATTGTTTGGTTTAATAAAGATGCTTTTAATGTGCACCTCTTCTTCCATATAATAGTAATTTTCCAACAATTATGATGTAATCAAATACTATGAAGTATATTTACCTGATTGCAAAGAGTGTCCGTGGGGTTCTTGCACGTTCTTCTACATATATACCTACTTGCGCTTGCAAATTTGTAACTGACTTCATCTTTTCCTTTAAATAGTTTAATTGAAATAAATTATTTAAGTGTTGACTGGTTTTCCTCTAAATAACAAAAATCTAATGTTGACTAAGTTATTTATTAATAAATGGAGGTAAAATTTATAAAAATCGCGTAAAGTAAAGTCGTTCGTCTGCAACAATCTTAGACATCAAAAATAATAATAAAACACGACATTGATATAATTCTCTAGAGTTCCATTTTACTTTTGTAACTGCAAAGGACCATTGCGACTTCGCTTTAAAAAAAGGGTGTCTTCACCAAAATCATGGCCTAAACTGGCCATAATCATCATCACCCAGTAGCAATTCATCATCATCATCATCAGCCTATTAATGTTCCCACTACTGGGACGTAGGCCTTCTGGGATGGGCTTTAATCCCATTGCGAGTTTGTGGATGTCACTTTCATCGAATTTTTGGTTCTAGGACATGCCGGATTCCTCACAATGTTTTCCTTTACCGTTTTTAGAGCAGTGGTGATGAAGTAACTTACACAAAGTAAAGCGCCTGCCTGGGTTCGAACCCAAGACCTACGACACGTAAGTCGGGCGGTTACCACTGCGCCAGCACTGTAGCAATTCACTGCTAGACAAAATCCTCTCGCAAGCCATTAGCTCGATACTTACCCACTCTCATCCTCTGTGGTGTACTGGGTTCAATTCCCCCCAACCCTTCGGGGAACACAGGTGCGATATGATGTTGTGGTATTTATTCCACATCTACTTACGTTTCATAACACTCCACAAACTATCTTCATATCTTTTGATATTGTATCAATTTTTGTAACTCTTTTATAAGTATTCTTTGATATTCTTATTACCTGTAAAGCATATTTTTAGTTATTTCTGATTGATTTATATTCTTTAACTTAATTTCTATTGCTTATATGCAAAATTATGGAATTTTTTATACTCTGACATTTTCATCTGACATGTCTGTTTATTTTATTTTCTTAAAACCATAGACATACCATAGGTACCATGGACTACCTAGACCTTTCCTTAAGCTAGTTGTACATTATTTTAAGGTCAGTGCAGACTGACCCGCCTTTGTAAAGCCGTTTTTATTCGTTCTAGTCTTATTGAGATTTGAATTTGAAATTTAGAAGAGATGGCAGAACGAATGAAAAACGGGCTTCAGCTTTTTTAGTCTGGAGTGTTAACAACTATATTTAGAATTATTCTAATACTAGCTTCTGCCAGCGTTTTCGCTCGCGTGTATGTCAAAAAATATCCCAAGGGAACGTATTCCCGTGATGAAGTAAGTGAAGTATCTATGTGCTAGGAGTATTCCAGTAATCTATCTCTGTGCCAATTTTTTTCCGTATCCGTCGAGCCGTTTGAGCGTGAAGAAGTAACAAACATACAAAGACACACACACAAACTTTCGCCTTTATAATATTAGTGTGATGTGATGTGAAGTGTGATGTGATTTTTACTCCATAATAACTAGAAAAATTCCAGTCCTTCATAGAAAGCGATAGGTAAAATTTCAAAATCTATGAGATTAACATGCGATATTCAAATGCCACGTGATCATCGCTTACATTTTGGCAGTCACTATCGCTTCTGTCACCATCGCCTCTGGCCTATAAATCATCAGATTTTTGCATAAATTCAATTCGTTCCAATTTTAAATGCAACTGAACAAAAAAGAACTGGCTACGCATAAAGGCGTGATGCGTAAAAAATAATTTTCCATTTCAGTGCATTTCAAAATACTCTAGTTTTGCGGCGGGGTCTGAAATGAAACTGAGCGAGAAATGAGCGAAGATAATAGTTATTTAAACCATAGTGATGATTAAATATAATAATAATTGATAATAATAATAATAAATAATTATTGACCAAACTGATCACAATATTTCTAATCTCGGTTTATTACTGCTACTCAGTTTAGTGTTGGCACAAACTATAGAACGCCACCTGCTAGGATCTCATTCCCTCACCTGGGAAAAGAACCCAGGACCTAGTAGCTTAAGCCCGTACTTGAATGTTTAGCTAACTAGACCAATGAGGTTGGTATGCAAAATCTAAAATAAGAAATGCGTCGAGATTTAGGTTTACTAGTACATTTTTGTATATCCCTCCTTAGAATTCAGGCGTGATGCTAATGTATGTTATAAACATATAAAAGAGGTAACAAAGCTAAGCGAAAACTGACACATTTTACCTCACAAAACCGCTTGTTTTTAACAGGAACGAATATAAATGGGTCGTTCAGTCCGCGTAAAATTATCCGGGTATTGAGCGACACGTTACCCGGTTCTAGTGACTGGTTGTTTAATGGGATATACTCACGATTTTTCATTTTAGAATAATTAAACGGCCAGTAACTTGCCCAACGGTTTCATTTTGACGTGCATTGATCAAATCCCCACAATTGGTTCACGTACGTGATATTATTATTTTTTTACATAATATCACGTATCATCAAGTATTGTTTAAAGGCAGATGCGCCAGTAGTAATTCAAAATTCTTCTTCTCTGTCATTTTGCTCTTGGCAGAGCGGTCGTGGTCACGTCGAGGCTTCAGTGGTAGATGCAGACACAGCTCTCCGCACAATCTCCCGCCATCTCTCCCTGTTTGGCGCAGTCAGATATGCGGCCTTCTACTGCGCATTTCACTTGGTCAGTCCAGCGCATAGGTGACCAGTCGCGTGATCTGGTTCCCTCCACTTTTCCTTGTACGACCAGCCGCTCTATGGAGTCGCCATCCCGCCTAGAGACGTTCCTGGAGTATGGACACGTTAGTTCGGAAATCCGTCTACGATATTCGAAGCATCTTTCTCCAGCACCACATCTCCAGAGCATTTATCTTCCCCCTTTCCAACTCACGCACTGTCCACGTCTCGGCCGCGTAGAGAAAAATGGGGAATACAATTGTTCGTATGAGCCTGAATTTGGTGGCTTTGGTAATGTTGCGATTCCTCCACACTTTTTCCAGCTTCTCCATCGCAATTCAAAATTGTGTTAGCTATATTAAGGTCCCATGTATCAAGAGGTGAGCCATAGGGCTGTTAACCAAATTTGGAATCCAATTTATAATGGGCACCGGTTATTTTTAACCACATTCCTAATTCCAAAACAATCAGTAACAACTTTCAAAAAGAAACTAACTATACTTCTAGTAAATAAATGTTACTATTCCGTGTCGGATTTTCTAGCTGATAAATTTTAGTTGTGTTGTGTATCAATGTTTGTATGTTTGATGATAAATTGCATCAATGTTTGCATGCCAAAATGGTAGAATGTACAAAGATTCTTAATATTATTGTAACCACCTTATTGTAAATACCTACATTCTGAGCAAACAGATGCTTGTTAACATTTGTTAACTTTTTAATTCGTTTTATTTTCTTTTGTTCATATTTTTTTTTTTTTTCTTACGACTTATTGTCTGGCCTGCGTTGTCCCCCCATATTTAAGTTCTAATGCTGTATCATGGGAATATTGTAAAACTAAACCATTTTTTAAAAGAGTAACCGTGGTGTTTCTTGCCGGTTCTTCTCCATAGGAAACGAGCAACCCGAACCGTGCACCTTTTGTCGACGTTTTACTCGTATGCTATATGATAAGTGCCCTATGTAAAATATTTTATCTAAATCTATCTAAATATTATCATTTATCATTATCGAATACATATCTCCCTAATTACTTAAGCTGGTGTAAAAAAATCACATTCTGCCTCTACACGAGCGAAGAAAAATCGCAGATATTGCTTTTCTTTTTATTAGAATTATGAACGGATCCACTGACGTTCCTGAGCTGGTGGACACGGTTGGACTGCGTGTACCGTGTGCATTTCTTCGGCATTCGCGTCTCCTTCATAAACCTAAAGTTGAAACTACTTACAGACAGAATTCGTAGAATTTAAGAGTTTGTCGTACGTTAAATATGGTGTGTCGGGATGTTGATCTGGATTTATTCCATACTAAGATTGAAAACCTAAAGAATAATTTGAGTAGGCGTTTCTTTGATATTTAGACTTATTTTTCTGTTTTTTAGGGTTCCGTACCCAAAGGGTAAAAACGGAACCCTAAAAATTTTATATATTATATATATGTATGTATTTTTATTTTCTATATTTATTAAGTTAAGGTATATGTGTAATTTATATATGATTAGTTAAGTTATGTTTGTCTATTTTAAGTTTCCTTGTTATTTCTACACACTGTGTCTTCGTTTATCATCCAACATTCCTGTCGCAGGTCTGCTGGAAGAAATTTCTAATGAAATAAGCAGTACCTTTGTGCTCTTTTATCTGTATTATTTATTTTCTCTGTAAAGTGTTTTTGTGTGTACATAAATAAATAAATAAATAAGGAAAGTACAAAAACTACTGAATTTTAGGTCGCACGGGTGTGAAACGAGTGCGCATTTTGTTCCCTCAAGGTCGTTGGCGTTAGTCGTCGTCTTAAGCTCGCCTTTGTACATGCACTTTATTATAACACTGTTTGTGATGTTGTTTTTGGTGTAGGTACAATAAAGAATCTATATATATAAAAATCAATTGCTGTTCGTTAGTCTCGCTAAAACTCGAGAACGGCTGGACCGATTTGAATAATTCTTTTTTTGTTATGTTCGACAGAATACAGGGAAGGTTTAAAAGCAAAAAAAAATAAAAATAAATGTTTGGTTGGATAGGGTAGGTAGGTAGAGTAGTATAGTGTAGGTAGGTAGGTAGGGTAGGGTAGGGTAGCGTAGAGTAGGGTAGGGTAGGGTAGGGTAGTGTAGGGTAGGGTAGTGTAGGGTAGTGTTGGGTAGAGTAGTGTAGGATAGGGTAGTGTAGCGTAGGGTAGGGTAGGGTAGGGTAGTGTAGGGTCGGGTAGGGTAGGGTAGGGTAGGGTAGGGTAGGGTAGGGTAGGTAGGTAGGGTAGGTAGGTAGATAGGGTAGGTAGGTAGATAGGGTAGGTAGGTAGAGTAGTGTAGTGTAGGTAGGTAGGTAGGGTAGGGTAGGGTAGGGTAGGGTAGGTTAGGGTAGGGTAGGGTAGGGTAGGGTAGGATAGGTAGGTAGGGTAGGTAGGAAGAGTAGTGTAGTGTAGGTAGGTAGGTAGGGTAGGGTAGGGTATGTTAGGGTAGGGTAGGGTAGGGTAGGGTAGGTAGGTAGGGTAGGTAGGTAGAGTAGTGTAGTGTAGTGTAGGTAGGTAGGTTGGGTAGGGTAGGGTAGGGTAGGGTAGGGTACGCTAAGGTAGGGTAGGGTAGGGTAGGTTTGGGTAGGGTAGGGTAGGGTAGGTAGGTAGAGTAGTGTAGTGTAGGTAGGTAGGTAGGGTAGGGTAGCGTAGGGTAGGGCAGGGTAGGGTAGGGTAGGGTAGTGTAGGGTAGTGTTGGGTAGAGTAGTGTAGGATAGGGTAGTGTAGCGTAGGGTAGGGTAGTGTAGGGAAGGGTAGGGTAGTGTAGGGTCGGGTAGGGTAGGGTAGGGTAGGTAGGGTAGATAAATGTTTGATGTTTTTATGGCAAAACAAAGTTTGCCGGGTCAACTAGTTAAGAATAAGAAGATGGAGACCATAACCTTTCTCGAGATTATGAACTTTTCCTTGGAGGTAGTCTCCGCATGGGGCGATGCCAATCTGGTCAAGTCAAATGCCGGGTTCCGTACCCAAAGGATAAAAACGGAACCCTATTACTGAGACTCCGCGGTCCGTCTGTCTGTCTGTCTGTCTGTCTGTCTGTCTGTCTGTCTGTCTGTCACCAGGCTGTTTCTCATGAACCGTGATAGCTAGACAGTTGAAATTTTCACAGGTGATGTATATCTGTTGCCGCTACAACAACAAATACTAAAAACCAAATAAAATAAATATTTAAGGGGGGCTCCCATACAACAAACGTGATTTTTTTGCCGTTTTTTACGAAAATGGTACGGAACCCTTCGTGCGCGAGTCCGACTCGCACTTGGCCGGTTTTTTTTATTTGTTGGGCGTTGAGTCATATCTTTTTTATTTTAACCTCTCGCTGATATGTATTTTGTGCAAATTTTTATGTGTGAAAACTTTTAAGAGGAAATATGGGCAGAGAGCGCCGACTGAATGTCCTTAGTAAAAAGTGATAATTCGAGGTTTGTCTCTCGTCTATTGCCTCCTGCAATATTGGACCAATTTAAAAGATATTCCATAGACTGAAAATGAACCTGACCTCTACAACCCAGTAACTGGGTAACACCATACCCCTTGGCAAGACTGGTGTCAGATCTCAAGCTTCTGACTACCCGTAACGACTGTCAAAGATCTTCAAATGACAGCCGGGACCAACGGCTTAACGTGCTTTCCGAGGCACGGAGGAAACTCGGTATATTGAAAATGGTCATCCATCTACGGACCGACCTCGTCAAGAGTTGCTTAACCTTGATGTTCGACCAGTGCGGCTGTTATTATTTAGCCACGAGCTCCTTTCAATCTTAGTAAATGTAAAAAATAATTTTCCCTCAATTTACTAACAAATTAAACACGACCAAAAATGCTTCCTACCGCCTCATTAACTTAAGGCCCACTACTCACGTCACCACAATAACTCATTACGCTCTCGATAAGTTCTCGTTACAACTTCCGTCAAGGCCACTGAATGATTTACTACTCTTTTGCCTGTTCTCGACCACGCGGTCATTTACTAATAATATATTAGAGGCTTCTACATTACGGTGTTAGAAGTTTTTGGGTTACTTATTTGGTACGTAAATATTTTATTTATTTAACACTAGCTGACCCCCGCGGCTTCGCTCCCGTTAAAGTTATAGCCTATGCTACTTGGGAATAATATAGTTTTCCATAGATGAAAGACTTTTTAAAATCAGTCCAGTAGTCTCGGAGCATATTCAGTACAAACAAACAAACAGAAATAGTTATTTATGCTACAAGTGCGGAAGGTAGGTGATTTCCGATGAGTGGCATTTTTATTCACGAGCGAGCGAAGCGAGTGAGTGGATAAATCGACACAAGTCGGAAATCATCTTACGTACGTGTATCATACAACATTTTACTATGCATTGTGCGAGGAAATAAATAAATAAATAAAATTAAATTAATAAAATGGCGGGCTTATTCAATCGCGTTCAGCATATCCACAGATTAACTAATAGTTCCTCGGGCATATCTACTGCGCATGTGCAAATAGCTGTCACATCGTAACGCAATAAGGCACGAGCAAAATATACGTTCTGCCAAACATATTTAATGAATATTTAAATTTAATGAATATTTAAAATTAATTTATTGATCAAAATCTAAATCTAGAGTAATTAAAAACGCCTAAAATAAAGTAGGTATTAGTTTTATTTTATCTTTTTTATGAATGATAATCTGTACATAACTAATTTTTAAAACTTTTCTCAAATAATAAAAACTCTATGCGTCGGGCTGACGTTGGAGTTAAAATTAAAAAAATACAGGAAAGTAAAAAGCACTAGTGAAAAAAAGTGACACTTTCCGCACAGTTTGGCTGCTTGGAAAACCGCTCTTTTCGAGGACATGCATTGTAAAAAATCTTTCCTCTTTATAATATTGGTATAGATGTACGATTAAGAGGAATTGCGGTCGCAGGCATCCGACAAAATCCCCCCCGGTGGGATCCCGCATTGTTTGAGGCGGGGGGGGGTTCAGTAACCGTAGCTTGATCACGCACGGTGAAGCGAAGAGGAAGCCGAGGAGGGGGGCGTCTGCAGCTTTTGCCGATAAGCCAACGATGTAGCGGCCAACATGTCGGTTGCGGTGCTGCCTGGGCGACATCACAACTGAGGCGGGCCGCGATGTCGTATGGGGTCTCCCAAACCCAAACGATATCGCGGTGAATGCTAACGCGTACCCGTGTTCCCGCCATAAGCGGCACAAGAGGACACCGTGGAGTTTTGGTGGGTTAGAGTCCCACATAACTGCGCTATCACCCCGTGGTAGCGCAGTATGCACGAGCAATTTCTCAACACTAAAAAAAAAGGCATCCAACTGAATACCGTAAGTAAAAGTCATAATTGGAAGTTGCCTATCGCCTCTTTTCTCCTCCAATATTGGACCAATTTAAAAGATATTCCATAAACTGAAAGAGAAAGATATATACGGTGCACTTTCTTTTAATTTTTGACGGTCTACCAGAATCTCATGGCACTATTTTTTTTTTTAATTGTGATTTTCATATGGCAATGTCAATTGTCACCTGTCAAATCAAAGTACTTGATGTGTCAACCGCTGCTGAAATTTTTTTATATTATCTTGAAAATTTGTTATTTTTGTGAAAATGTCGAAAAACCCACTTCGATCTCAAGCGAGACATATTGTTTTCAATGTGTATCATCAAATAAGGGAAGAAGAAGGCGTAAATCAAACTCAATCTTTGATTTTAAAGTGCGTCGTAGAGTGGACTTACCGGAAGTTGGACTGACTTGTTTTGATACTTTAAGTTTATTTTATATTTTTCTTACTTTATTTATATTTCTTTCCATTACTATTATATGGTAAATCGTAGGTCAGGGCACATCGAATGATGGCCGAAAGGAAATGGCAACAGTAATGTAACTGTTACTAATTCTTCGACAAGATATTGATTTTAACGGAGATTGAGAATCTTTGACGTAAGAAAAATATTAAGTAATAATCTGCGCCCTGCAGTGGGACGTGTATATAGACGGGAGTTTTTGGCGGGCTTTTGTCGAGTAAAGTGCAGTGGCTGTTAATATTATTTGCAAATTGATTCCTAGTGGATATTGTGATACATTATTGGTGTAGTTTTGTGTCTCAACTGTCTACGCAACTGGACAATTTGTAAAATCATTGACAGAAGCGATCTCGATATAGTAGAGCGGAATATTTTATTGTAGTATTGACTGCCTTTGCAAAGCTTACTGGGAAGACTGGCTCGATACAATTTGCTGCCAAATACTCCAAAAAACATTAGAATCTGTTACATCCGCATTCTAAAGCATACTAAAAAATAAATATAAGATCCAAAACTCTTTCCAAAGACGTGGCTAAAAGGTCCTAGCAACCAGGCCTTACAACTTACATAAAAAAAGTATATATATACTGATGATGATGAATGACTAAAAGTAACATGATTATTTTATTATTTTTTACAGAAAAGAGATTGGGTTTAAATATGTTAAATGCTAATGAAAAAGAACCATTTTGATGGAGGGAGATGGCATAAAACTACAAAGATACAAGTTTTTGAAATGCCAGTGGAGTTCATGCAATCGTATTCTAGTTTTCTAGTTCTGAATGAGGTTTTAAGTTATAAGTATGATTTAAATGATATATAATAAATTAGTACATAAATTAATATTCAATTGATTTATTTTTCCTATGTTAAGAACCCGATGTAAAACAACATTATTCATGACTTACTTGACTTAAGATCCTATGTACCCTAGCTGGGGCAGAGGGCTTCCACAGTAGTCCTCCATCGAGACCGGTCTTGAGCTTCGCGCTTCACCTCGCTCCACGCCATTCCAATGCTTATCGCTTCAGCTAATACGGTACGTCGCCAAGATTGACGGGGACGGCCTCGCTTCCTTTTTCCTTGAGGATTCCAATCTAAGGCCTGTTTAGGAATGTGATCGGAATCCCTCCGGAGCGTGTGACCAATCCAACTCCATTTACGCCGCTTGATCTGTCGGTCGATCGGGGTCTCGTTGCATCTCTCCAACAGCTCTACATTAGAGATGATCTCGGGCCAGTAAATTCCGAGGATGCGACGAAGACATCGGTTGACGAAGACCTGGATTTGGCGCGAGATGTCCTTTGTTACCTTCCACGTCTCGCACCCGTAGAGCAGCACGGATTTGACATTGGACCCGAAGACTTTGAGTTTAACCCTTCGGGTCAGTTTCCGCGATTGCCACACAGGTCTCAGCTGCGCGAAGGTAGCTCGCGCTTTGGCAATCCGAGAAGCGATATCCTCTTCAGTTCCTCCAGTTTCTGACACGACGCTCCCGAGGTACGTGAATTTGTGGACGCGTTCCACAACCTCTGTGCCGATTAACATCGGTGTAGAATTCTTCACACCTGTACGCATCACTTGAGTCTTTCGGATGTTAATTTTGAGCCCAGTTTTCGCCGCCTCCTGGCGCAGGTCGTTCAGTTTCGCTTGCATGTCAGCGTGTGTATGACTCAGCAGGCATAATCAACATTATTCATACACATACCTATAATACTCATAGTGGATCTTTGTGTCTCAGAATTGTTTGCAAGACCCCGCGCAGTAGCTATTTTTGTGTCAATGTTGAAGGTGAAGATAGCTTTGTATAACTGTCTCTTTCACTCGCTTATGTATGTCACATCGTTCTATCTCGCTTACTCTATGCAGTATACTCGATGACAAACTGTTTCTTACGCAATGGTTGGTAGGACCAAGTCCAAAGACACAAAGATCCGCTGTGACTACTATAATATAGGTACCTCATGTTCATTAATACTAAAGACATAAATAAAAATTAAACAGTATCAAGATCGTTTAATCCAATTTCCCCAGTATTGCACACAACAAATTTTTATTTCCACATTTGCCATGAGATTCCGGTAGACCTATTAGAAGCACTAGAACCCTCAAAAAAAGCTTAAAATTGCGTTGTCAACAGAGGCCTAGTACAAATATGACAACTATAAATGAAGAAAAATATAGATGCATAACATATCTTTTTATTAAATTTATGGAGTATCTTTTAAATTCTTAGATAAAGTACCTATTTAAATTTGTTCAATACTAGAGGAGGCAATAGGCGAGAGCCAAACCTCGAATTATGACTTTTTGCTCTCTTTTTCGGTCGGCGCTCTCTGGCCGCATTTCCTCTTAATGATTTTGTTGAGCTACTCGTATTATCTTGTTTGTAAACACAGAATAAAGAAGCACAAACAACCTACAGGTAATGTTCCCATAGTTGGGACATAAGTCTTCTTTATGTGAATGGGCGTGGACAGTATTTTACCATGCGGGTCCAATGCAGCTTGATACGTAGATATCAATATTTTTTAGAATTTGATCCTTATGTATAATGTTGCAGTTTTACTTTTCATCAAAATTAGGCCCCAAACTCCTTTAAGTGTTTTTATCTATTCCTCATAGTTTCGGATTCGGCCATCCACGACTATTTGAAAAACTTACCCTGTATGGTTTAACCCTAAACTAAAATATCTGTTAACAAATGATACTAGCTTATTTTCCCCACCAACAAATCTATCTGTATTTCATCACTTCATCGTGAAGCGGAGAAAATAACTAGATACATTATTTTCAATACATCCGCTGATTTCCAGTTCAACCCAATGTTACGGAACACCAAAATATTTGACACTCCAATCATTCAAAACTAATCTCTATGGCAATGTAGTAAGAGTAGTTTGGACCGTACTATTAAGTTGGTAACAAAAAAGACTAGTAAATGCGTGACCTTGGTGTGTAAGTGCGTGGAAAATCGCCATCTTAGCTTCTTTATACATTTGGCATAGTTTTCGAGTGAATTCGCAAAAAAAAAAACTATCGTCGGAAGACTTAATATCTTGTGTATAGGGATCGCTGACTTGAGAAACTCTTAGCTTGTATCGAAAATATGGTTACAAATGCTTAAATGTAGACGTCTAAATTTCCTTTTATTTTATCATGGTAAAGCTCTCTATCTACTGACTTATATTAATTCAATGGCAATCTTTCTGACGCTGTGATTGGCGTGGCTCCCTACTGATCTCAAAGTATTTTAAGAGATTTCCATCAACTTGAAAAGAAGAAGATGGGCGTAAAACTCTCCATGAATATAAACAACTGAAACTGTAAGACAAACTCCTTTTTTTTTCAATGTCTTGTCACGCTCTGAGTGAAGCGGGAGGGCGTGTCAGACTTTTACTGACTTAAACCCACGCGTGTGCCTTCAGTTGCTTGAGCCAGGGCCGCAGTAACTCTTTTTCAAATTTATCCGCGACCCAGACAGGCATCGGCCCTAGCCGACCCCGTCAGTTTTTACTGACATCTCCTTGAGGCGCTCGCGGAACACTACAGGCCGTCGTCTCCGACCTGGTCCTTATCGGACGGCGACCTACCCATTACTCGCCCTCCACAAGCCCGCGCCTACGGTGGCCGGGAATCGGCTTGCGACTCCCGAAGCCCAGAGCGTCCCCTGCGGAGGCTTAGGGCGTGCAGGCCTCTCCATTGCGTCTCCCTCACGCGTTCTGTCTCCTCCTTTGCAAGCATTACTGCTTTGCAGAAGGAGGTGACAGCTACCAATGCCCTCTCTCACCGTACCATGGCCTGAACCAGGGGTAAGACCAATCCAGGAGAGTGAAAAAAAATCAGCTGAAAAGCCCTACATAACATTTAATGTACAAAATAGTGAATTTGTTTCACCCCTGAAAGATTGCCAATCAATTACATTTTCACTGGGCAGTACAGCAACGAGACGACGAATATACCTGTCAACATTTTATGAAATATGACTCCCTTTCATGTTTCTATCTCCAATGGTGTTAGTCTCAGTATCTCTCTGTTAGTTAGTTAGTCAGTATGTCTCTGTCTCTGACATGAAATTGCTTTATACAGAAAGTGCCGATGAATTGGGCTGTCTAGAGACGGCGTTCCTAGCTTTATTGAGAAAGACATTCTACTTCTGTATATTGGAAGACGCTTCATATAGTTTCTTGACCTTGTCGTCAAAGGAATGGAACGCACTACAGCCTGTGTATGGAGTATACACAGTTCTAATAATGATGCTTCTACCCAGATTTTGACTAAAGTTACAGTAGGGCTATTGGATCTCTGGATAGCAATCCATACTAATATTATAAATGTGAAAGTAACTCTGTCTGTCTGTCTGTTTGTCTGTCTGTTACCTTTTCACGCTTAAACCGCTGCACCGATTTAGATGAAAGTTGGTATGTAGATAGTTTGAGACCTGGGAAAGTACATAGGCTATATAGGTAGGGTAGGGTAGTGTAGGGTAGGGTAGGGTAGGTTAGGGTAGGGTAGGGTAGGGTAGTGTAGTGTAGGGTAGGGTAGGGTAGGGTAGGGTAGGGTAGGGTAGGGTAGGGTAGGGTAGATAAATGTTTGGTCTTTTTATGGCAAAACAAAGTTTGCCGGGTCAGCTAGTACTTCATAAAATTGGAATACGGGATACTATGAAAGAAAGAAAGAAAGAAAGAAAAATATTTATTTGTGACCCGCACAGGAGACACGAGAAAATAAGCATACACTTAAACAATAATAAAATAAAAAACCCTGTGCATGCATATCTAGGCTACCAAAGAAGTGCATAAACTTTAAATGTTTGGCAGTTTGTTGAGCCATTTCTTATTCCATGCTAAAACACTGGGCAGTGGTGACGTCTGGTTTTTCGTGACTGTCTTTTGTATTTCTGGTTTGGTTTTTAGATATTTTGCTAATAGGTCATTTTGATAAAAGAAAGATCTGCTCATATTATATCGTTTTGCGAATAGTATGTTTGATACGGAGTCTTCAAAAAGTCTTCTTAGCCTTATTTGAATAAAAATCTTTTTGACTGAATTTATTGTGCTCATTTGGCAGAGTCGCTTATTAGCACTAATTATTTTACTGTGTTGTTTCAAAGAAAAAGTGGAAACGGTGAACTAAAACTATAAAAAAATATGTTACATTTATTTCGTTTCTGTCCTACAAACTGCACTATCTTAGATAATCATTAGATCGTAAATTCTGCATCGGATAGCGCGCAGACGTCGTTTGATACACGCATAACACGCATACATTTCGAGGCAAACACATGAGCTATGGCCGATTGCCAGATGTCACAAATCTCTGTGTGTTCAACAACGGCACATCGTTTGTTAATATGTCAAAAGCTGGCAAAAATATAAATACTGTGATTCATATTCTAGAGACCGATATTATAGAATAAGATCGGTGACTGGAATCGATTTAAAACCAATAGATCTTATACAAGTACAAATAGTATATATTATTATTTTTATTTAAATTACTTGCCTTTCATTGCGGCTTCACCTGCTTGAATCCTGGCAATGATCTCAAGTAAACAAACCGTCGGGATAAAAAGTATACTGCGTTCTTCTTCAGAGTCCAATCTATTCCTACACCAAAGTTCCTTTAAATTGGTTGAGCAGGGCAAACAGCCACACTAATCCTACATTGCGCAATCAAAGTTATCTGCGTTATTCGTATACAACAGGCCGACCACAATTATCAGACATTAGCATGGCCCACCAGACAAAACCTTCGTCTGGTCGGAGAATCTTCCCATTTCAATTAAGATTACAGGACTTTCAAACCTGTTCCGCATACCTCTTAATATTTACCATAGAAAATGTTAAACCAGGTCAAAATATTTCCCTAAAGTTTTATATCGATAAAAAACTAACATTCTACAGTAAAGTTCTACACAATATCGGGCATTGGCGTACATCCAGAGATAACGAACTCCTGGACAATGCTCATACATAAATTTCAGTTTCTGCGAATGCATTCGGGAACGCTGCCATATCACATACCTACTATAAAAATAATGGGGACTTTTCATACATTTCTCTTTTTATTCTATTAAAATTTTCGGATGGATTTATAGTTTCAGGGTTTTTTTGGAAGATAAATTTCGGCAAAAGTTTGTTTTAAAATAATGTACATGAAATATTACTAACATTGTCCCACTTAACTAGTATTTATTAGATTCCACTGCTATTTCTGGAAACCGAACATGTTTTTAATTTACCAGGGGTAAGGTGAATTTGAAGAACAATCGTACAATTTTGCTTTAGTGAGCCTGACAGACATCTCTGCCTACAGCTGAACCAAGGACATTTATGAAAAATCTAACAAGAAGAATAACTTTTTTTTTAAACTTGCAGTCGCTTAATGGCTAAAACCTCGCCTCTCGTGATTGAGGTCGTGGGATCAAATTCAGGCAAGTACACTTGTGACATTTTCAATTTATATATCCTTTTAAAGTTTTTACTGAACTGTGCTAACAACGGTGATGGAAAACATCGTGAGAGATTCCGGACTTCTAGTTTATATAAGACTGAAATCGCCAATAGACATTGAGCAATCGTGGCGAACTGGCAATCAGTGATCGCCAGTTCACCACGGAACCTTCTTTTCATGAGAAGAGGCAGTTCCCCTGCAGTGGGACAGTTAAACTAAACGCTTGACTTATTTTCGCTTATTTTAGCTTAATACCTAATAACGTCTATTTCTAAGGTAAATTTATTCATTTTCAATTATAAATATCCGGTTCACCGAAACTAAGTTTAGTACGGTACAGAATCAGTTCTAATATCGGACTATGAAACCCAATTAAGATTTCCTGGAAACTAAAACTGTCTACCTTGTTTCACTAAGGAACAGTAGATTTACATAAGCACTGAATTACTAAATGTCCTATATCTCTGGATGGGGCAGAGAGGACCACAGGGGTCTTCTATTGTAATCAGTCTTGAGCTTCACGCTTCACCTCGCTCCACGTCATACCGATGCTCGTCGCTTCTGCAAACACGGTGCGACGCCAGGTTTCGCCGCGGTGACGGCCACGCTTTCCTTTGCCTTGGAGATTCCAATCAAACGCTTGCTTGCTTGCCTTGCTTTGTTCTCACCAACAGGGATTCCCACCAAGACATACCCTAGCTCTCTCTCCCCATAAGCACAGTATAATATAATTCTTTTGAGTCCGCATATTCCCTAGTTATTCTATTTATATTATTACATCAACTTAATCATACACCTTTAGACACAGGTTAACAAGAAAAATTTCAAAATTGAAAAACCCCCGACACATTTATCTTGCGAAAACACCCCGATTCAAACAGTTAAACGCGCATAACTTTTGAACGGCTGAACCGATTTAATACAAACATAGCTAAAAACACTGTCGACAAAATCACCTTTCAAACAAAAAAAACTAAATCAAAATCGGTTCATCCGTTGAGGCGCTATGGTGCCACAGACAGACACACAGATACACAGCAACACACGTCAAACTTATAACACCCCTTTTTTCCGGCGGGGGTTAATAAATGTGAAACTGTACTGAAAAACACGACATTTCAGTACAGTTTAATTTTTAAGTACAGACAGTTTAATGTCTTATTAGTGTGTGCACCATCATTCTTTTCTTAGGGTAGTTGTCTGTCTATAGATAAGTTGAAGTATTTAAAACATCGAAATTAACAGCACCCAAAATACAAGTTATATATAGTGTCTTTGTAAGAATAGGGGTCCAAAAAAAATTTACTTATAAAATGTCAATTTCTTCATTCATATTATAACAAAACTTACTTTCATGACAATTTCTAGGTAAACTGACTCCTTTTATTACATTTGTTAACATTTAATAATAGATTTCTTTGTCACAAAATCATCGGTTTCCTTTGAGGAAAAACTCAAAGTTTTTGTTTTTTTAGGGTTCCGTACCCAAAGGGTAAAAACGGGACCCTATTACTAAGACTCCGCGGTTGAGGGTTCCGTACCCAAAGGGTAAAAACGGGACCCTATTACTAAGACTCCGCGGTCCGTCTGTCTGTCTGTCTGTCTGTCACCAGGCTATATCTCATGAACCGTGATAGCTAGACAGTTGAAATTTTTACAGATGGTGTATTTCTGTTGCCGCTGTAACAACAAAAACTAAAAACAGAATAAAATTAATATTTAAGGTGGGCTCCCATACAACAAGCGTGATTTTTTGCCGTTTTTTGCGATAATGGTACGGAACCCTACGTGCGCGAGTCCGACTCGCACTTGGCCGGTTTTTCAAATTGATTATAGAATCGCATGGCTGCAAGTTAAATTGATTGGAACACCGTTTGCTTATGTTTAGAGGAATTTAGCGTCATTATGATGGTAGTTTACAAGGTAAAAGTATGGTGTATAAATTTTTATTATGTCATGGTGCTGAAATACGGAAATACGAAACATAAGAACGAAGAATCAATGTTGCCATAGTACCTTATATATAATTTGCTCACCTCATTAGGTTATAATACAATGTACCTTTTATACCTGTAACACTTTTATAACATGTATTATGCTAATAAATTATTTGATTTGATATGAAAGCGGCACTTCTTGTTAAAAAAATATTGTTTAGAACAATTTCTTGTTTTTTTTAGCAATGCCATAGTTTGAGAATCTCCAAATTGGGTTCCTTAAATCCTCGCCTCGAATTATTTCTACCAATCGTTGCTCAAAAGGCAAAATTAGAAGAATAGTCATTCGAAGCGACAGAAATATTTTTCATTGAAGTACCCTCAAAAATAATAAACTCACATCACACCTAATTATACATAAATTAACCTCAAAAAGGTGCTAGAATTTTTTATCAACCACCTTTTTTAAAAGAGGTTCATTCCTTTTGTGATCTGCACCCATTACGGTTAGAATTACCGACGTTAAAATATGAATACTCATTGGTATTCCGGTATCCGCCATCCTCCACTTTAATACCGTTTATCTCGTTACTATAATATTTCCGGACGTTAACCTCGCTTGGCGACGACTAAGGCTTGGGGCACACTTGCGTCTTTCCCGCGACAATTATTTTATATTTTATGCACACTGATATGAAAAGGCCTCCCCCAAGTACTAATGATAAACATGTAATGATAAATACTTTTTCAATACACTTCCTCGAAAACTAGCTGTTATTGCACTACGATTAGGTTCAACATGCAACATATTTCGCACGCGTGCGGTAATAAGATTACAGCACGCGTGCGGTAATTCGATTAAAACATAAGAAATTTAAAAAAAAAACACCACTGACTATTATAGAGCAGGCGTGTTTTGTTTTTAATCTCGGCATTTTGATTTGCGTCTTTACAGCGTAATAGTAGATTATTAACCAAGGGCTGTATGACATCAATTGCATACGAGGTTTTTGGCGCCTGAGCGAAGCGAAGGCGCTAATTAACCCGAGTATGCAATTGATGCTTACGCCCGAGATAAATACTCTGCTTTACATATCGATTGTGAGGTAAGTAAACAACAAGACAGCAGGTTTCAATGAACATTTATTAAGAAGAAAAAAATGTGTATTTAATTAAAATTAATAGTAAAATTATTACAATTTGTAAGAGATATGGTCACGTTCTTTTTAGGAATATTTATAGTTTGAATATGAGTTTGTGATGATAAGACTTGAGTTTGAGTGACTTGAGGTTCTTGCATCGTAAATGGCGGCAGTTGACTGGTACTATTTTCTTCATTAAAAAATGGCTCAGATGATGTGCTTTGACGTGGTGATTTCAAGTTTATATTTTCTGTTATTTTAGAAGTAATTTTGCTTTTGTTTGCCATCGAATCTTCGATATAACCTTCGGCCACTTTGCTGGACTTCCAGCCGCCGTGCCTTTTTAACAGAGTGAGGTTGGCTCCCGAATCAGCCAATAGAGTCGCTGATGTTCTGCGAAAGCAATGCCCGGTGTATAACTCTACGTTACTCAGTTTTAAATATGTGGCTATTTGCTTTGGCATGCCTGTAAATTTGTTTTTTCCTATTACTTGTCTGTGGCATTTTCCTTTACTGTAATTAAGAAAAAAACGATTTGTATCCACGTTTTCAGGCCGAAGAGCTTGATATTTTTCAACATAATTTGCAAATTCTTCATGCACAACAAATGACCGGTCAATTTTAGTTTTCGTGTTAAGCAGTTTTATGAGTAGTAATTTGTTATGTTTTTCTACATTTTCTATTGTCAAGTTTGTCAATTCCACGGTTCTGCAGGCTCCCGATATCCCAAAAATTAGAACAACCTGTAAAAAAGACATAAGTTGTATTAAAGGCACCAAATTCGCATAGTATTTTTGTGAAATATTTTGGTAACTTATTAAAAAGGGCAAGTAAATACGTAGGTACCTTTATTGCTAAATAAATTTCATCCGGAGCTTCATTTAAGAATTTCTGTACTTCTTCTGCAGTAAATACCTTCGATTTCTTGCTTTTAAAGCCGTCAGACTGCCTTTTCAAGAAAGCAGTAAGTTTAGAAAAATCTTTCAAATTCACGTCATGTTTTGTCATCATTGTAGATTTTAGCATGGAATAAAAGCACCATAAACTGGAAGGTTGTAGCCTCTTAGATAATTCATCAAAATATGATATAAAAACACTTTCAGAAAGAGATTTCACTTTTTTTTCTGACCGCCATTTCATAAATTCGTCGTATGCCTTTACATATCTTTCTTTCGAGTTCGGCGGTAATATATTTTCGACAACTGTTTTTGCCCTTTCTTTAATAAAATCGGGCGTTAGATCTATGTCTTCGTCACTAGACATGTTTAAAACTTTTGAAAAAGAACTCAAACAAGAAAATTAATTATTTTCGCGATGCTTTCGCGCCTACTAGTAGACTGCCTTTTTTTTTTCACGCACGCGAGCGCGTCAAATCTTGCTGGCCAGTTTGATTTTTAAATCGATTCCATCTAACATACGATGTGGAAACAAATAGTTCCATATTTAAAATAAAATCTTTATAAAATAAATTGTCTAGATTCCGATTCGAGTAATTAATGGATACCGAGAAAAAAAATATTAACTTTTTAAAAATATTCTTCGTGCAGTAGAGTATGACAGTTCTTTTTTCAAATTCCAAAACCTATGCTGTAATGATAGTCATACACCCCGGCATTCAGGGGTGTAAGGGTGTACTTACAAAGCAAGAGATATGTAAATATTTTTTGAATATTTAAATTGTGTTTATAAAAAGAATACTACTAATAAACATGATTATTTTAAACAAATATGTTTGAATTTTATATTTTTCCTGTGAGGGTGTTTAACGGCTTCATACCTTTGCTTCTCCTTTAACCTGCGAACATAAAGCGCGAGAAAAAAAAATAAAGTTAATAATTTGAGTTATTTGTGAAAAATTTAGAATTTAAGTTTTGAAGAGAATTCTTTGGATAGTACTCCGCCGGATATTGTGATTGAGGCACAAAATTCTTGCGATAGCCTGTTGCCATCTTAATCTAAGGTGAAATATATGGCAGCTTTGCAAAGTTTTCTTCAGTGGAAAGTTACTAAAAAGGCGTCGTTATTTTCGGAGCAAGTATTTTTTATTTCTTCGAAAGTGTATTGAAAAACGTCGTTTGATACACGTGGGAATTTGTTATTGCGTTTCTCGGCCCCATAACACCCTCGCCTTACGGCTCGGGTGTTCATTCGGCCTCGTACGCAATAACAAACTTTCCGCACTTGTATCAAAATGTACTATATCACAAAAAAAAAAAACCGACTTCAAAAGCAAAACACTAAAAAGTGCAAAATAACTTTCGTACCAACCTACTACTTACCCTTACTTTCGTACCTTTTTTTTTATAATTTTTCGATACCTACTTCCGAAACGAAAGTTATTTTGCACTTTTTAGTGTTTTGTTTTTGAAATCGATTTATTTTTGTGAAAATGTTTTTAGTTCCCTCTTTTTAGTTTTAGTACACCATCACTAAAAATGAGAAGATGAGTAATTTATATAGTACGGTACCTAACGGATTAACAAAATACCCATAATAACCCAATTTTCACATTCGTGCTGTTTGTCGCTAAGAAATTCGGTTGTATGCTCCATATCTTGAAAACTGCTGAAGTGGTGCCAAAAAGCGTTTTATAGCATTAAAGATTACGTTGAGGATAAAACGGTTTGGGCTGCTCCAATTAATTTTGTTTTCTTTTTTTAGGGTTCCGTAGCCAAATGGCAAAAAACGGAACCCTTATAGATTCGTCATGTCTGTCTGTCTGTCTGTCCGTCCGTATGTCACAGCCACTTTTTTCCGAAACTATAAGAACTATGCTGTTGAAACTTGGTAAATAGATGTATTCTGTGAACCGCATTAAGATTTTTACACAAAAATAAAAATAAAACAATATATTTTGGGGGTTCCCATACTTGAAACTAAAACTAAAAATATTTTTTTTCATCAAACCCATACGTGTGGGGTATCTATGGATAGGTCTTTAAAAATGATATAGAGGTTTTTAATAACATTTTTTTCTAAACTGAATAGTTTGCGCGAGAGACTCTTCCAAAGTGGTAAAATGTGTGTCCCCCCCCCCTGTAACTTCTAAAATAAAAGAATGATAAATCTGAAAAAAAAATATGATGTACATTACTATGTAAACTGCCAGCGAAAATTGGTTTGAACGAGATCTAGTCAGTAGTTTTTTTTTAATACGTCTTAAATCGTAAACCGCAATTTACCAAGTACGGTACCCTTCGTGCGAAAGTCCGACTCGCATTTGGCCGGTTTTTTAATATGTTGCACCGTGAATTTTGTTATTTTTTATACATTTTTTTTATTTGTTTTCTTGCATAAATACATACATAAACGCCTTTTTCCCATGAGGGTAGGCAGAAACTACAGAATGCCACCTGCTACGATCCTCTTCTTTCTTGCAATGACAAGAATATTTACTTTTTAAAGTATTATATTATTTTATTTTATTCATTGTGAATCTGAAGACTATGTGGGTCTTTTTTTTAAATTTATCTTAGTTTTTAATCATGGTCTGGCAGTTTGAGTAGTTTATGCGGCCTACCCGAATGTCCTTTCGATTGTTCGTCGAATCGTTGAGCTCCTTAAATTCTGAGTTGAGCTGCTCGGTTATTGACAAATGCGTGCACTGACTGGACAGGTCCACTCAATCTGGCTGGTTCTTTCCTCAAAAGACCATTTCGATCATTAGTCTACATGGTCTTCACATGATCTAACCAAGATTTTGTCAGGACTTTAAAAAAAAACTGACCTCTGAGTTTGTTTCGGCCTTTCTTCTCAGAGTAGTCAGATAGGAAACGCCGACCTCATCTAGTTTAAAAAAATATGTTAGACATATAAAAGTGTTTGTACAAACCAACTTACAGAAATAAAATCCGTGTATTGCCCATGGTCCACCCGCTTAGTTCACCTAGGTGGACTATGGGAAATTATTTTTGCCCATGGTTCACCAGAAAGTCCATATGTTTTTATCGTAGCATTACGAAAGAATAATAGTGATATCAAATGTTAAAGACAGCGTGAAAATTTTGCAATCTATATAGCTGTACCTCGTTATACGTTAGACATTAAAAATAAATAACTGAATTAATTTTAAAGGCTTGCCTTTTATTTATTTAATAACAATTGATTGCTGTACTAACAGTTTGCACCAAAGTGTACAGCAAGCCAACAACATAAACACTTATAAACTAAATGACCGCCACCGTCAAACATTGTTTTTTTTACCGTACTGCCGAATGAGGATAATGTGTTTACCAGTCCATGTATGTATATTTGTTCCTATGTGGCGTTCTAGAGACCAAACGCGTCCATTTTGATGATTCTTACGTCAATCGATTCGTCTTTACCTGGCGAGTGTCACTACAAGCTACATTAAAATTGGAAAATGGCGGATTTTGGGCGCCAATTCTTGATAAGACTTTCGCCCCGGCATTTCGCCTCCTCGCGCCACTCCCATATTTGCGCGAGGACTTTTGCCTCATGATCCCATGGCGTCAATCCGGCAAAGAGGTTCGCCTCCTCACCGGAGACCATGCGGTATCCCCGGACCAGCCGGATGGCCATAACCCTTTGGGACGCGTTACACCGGCGGGCTGGTCGAGTCGAGGACAAGTTCCAGGTACAGAGTCAGTGACCTGGCTGTGATTTGGTGACCTTTTCGGGGAAACCGAAAGTTTTGTCTTTGCGATTATGGACGAAGTTATGATGAAATACATTGTGAAGGACGGCACGATTGACATCTGTCGGGCATATCTTCGGCCGGGGGAATCCATTCGTTATATTATCGCCGGTTGTTCTAGTCTAGCTATCGGATACTATTTGCAAAGACACAACCTAGTAGCAAGGATTATCCATCAGCAACTTGCTCTTAAATACAATCTTGTGAAATCGGAAGTGCCTTACTATAAGTATGAGCCCGACCCAGTTCTCGAAAATGGCAAGGTCACGTTGTATTGGGATCGGTCTATCATCACTGACAGGACTATTATTGCCAATAACCCTGAAAAAGTGGTGATAGACCGACTAGAGCGTCGCGCAATGATTGTTGTTATACCGGTCCCCCATGACGAGAACCTCGTGAAGGCTGGCGAGATAAGAAAACTAAGTAAATTGATCTGGCTTGCGAAGTTATCGACATGTGGGATGTGAATACAGCAATCATTGTGGCGATAGTCATGACACCCAATGGCATAATAGCCAAGAGCCTCGACGTACATCTGATGAGGCTCTCGTTGGGCAGCTGGATCAAGGACTTGATCCAGAAAGCGGTACTCCTGGACACGGCGCGTATCGTTAGGAGGTTCCTCTCGCAGGAGCCCTGACCACCGGTAGCTTTGACCCTGTTCCCGATACTGGTGGGCTACTGTATGTGTTTTATAAAAATATTTAAATGTAATAAATAAGAAAACATTTAAATAAAGGATAATAAGATGACGACGAGAAGATTATCTCAAGTAGCTCCTTCTTGAATTTTCTTCTTCATCGTATCGATGATTCCACAATTATATAAGTTTTGACCAGAACTCATTACAATTTAATGAATGTTGAATGTTGCATAAATAATCAGTGTTCTACGGGAAAAAAAAATATCCCGTGGTCCACCCAGGTGAGCTATGGGCAAAAATAATTGCCCGTGGTACACCCAGGTGAACTATGGGCAAAAATAATTTCCCATAGTCCACCTAGGTGGACTAAGCGGGTGGACCATGGGCAACAAACGATAAAATCATTTATCATTTACCGATTTTGATGTAATTTGCACATATTTCCTGAGTTGAGAGATGTTCAATCCAACTCAAAAAGAATGATCACGATTTGATAAGTAGTTTTGGAGAAATGCGTGGACAAACATACATACATACGTACATACATACACTTATGAAATTTGGCACACAGTTTAGAAGCCCAAATAGTAACAACAATATTACATTTATACGTGTCCAATTGATTACCTCCTTTTTTTTAAGTCGGTAAAAATTGTATCGAAAATTCCAACTTCTTAACAAGATCGTTTTTGAAGCACGTTGACTCTTTCTTTTCACGTGCTACTGGAGCAGTAAACAAGTCGCTTTTAATCTTGTGTTTTCTTAATGTTGTAATTAATTTATTTAGGAACAAAAAACATGCAAGATCAGGTCTATCTAATTCGACAACCAAAAACTTCCGGGCAGTCACAGTGCTTCCCTTTAGCTCAATATAGTAAATATGTACAACATGTTCAACCTGTCGTTGCAATTGAGGACTTTACAACCACAGTCTGGTATTTCGGAGTGAGTTGTAAAACCACAAACAATCCGACCACAGTTAGCACAACAGTCGGTCGGGTCGGTCTACATTGTCATTGGTATGTCGAGTTACGATTAATATTTGCTACTGGGACAATTTATCATGCATTGCGACCAGCGTCAAAACCGACTAACGACAGTGAGTGGTGTTTGACATAATTATGTTCTTGAAAGCTAATGTTTCACACAAAATTCCATAGTAAAAACTTTTTGCAAAATAATACTAGCGACTTCCAAATAAAAACACTACAAAGTGATTTTTTATTTTTTTTTGGAAATCCAAATTGAAATGAGAGTATACCAAGGTAAACTGTACACATCTGCGTACCCTGTTAGAGTGTACTGGCGTGATGTTATGTAATGAAACATTTATTTATTGAAGAGTTCTGTTGTATATCTCTGAAGTTCTTTATCAGATCTTCACCAAATTAAAATGGGATCAATTTGGGAACATACACTATTAAACAAAATAAAATATTTTCAAATCGATCTACAATTGACGAAGATATCGGTGAACATACATAAAAAAAAAACATACATAATGTGGAACATAGAACCTCCTCCTTTTTGGTAAGTCGGTTAATAAAATTATCTGAAAATTGAAAATCAGTATTAATCAAATTTGTTAAGTAATGTTAATCAATTCTAATTAAGAGAAAAGAAACCATTGCAAATGAGGCAATAAATGGTTGATCTAATCTAATCTTTTTTATGTTTACTAGGTAAAAAAACTACTCAATTACTGCTTGACATATGGCATTTTATGAGCATAAATGCTATATATAACTACCGTCAAGCATTTCTAATTTGTTGCAATTTTTGTCTCATACAAGATCCCAGACCATAAATCCTATGGCACTAAATTTACAAATAAGAATTATTGTGTGTTTGTTTAAATCACGCAAAAACGCCTGAACGGACTTGGGTGAAATTTTGCAAACAGTTTATAACCTGTTTACTTTTTATCCCGATAAACTCGAAACGCGGGTGAAGCCTCAGACAGAAGCATTAATTAAGCTTCTAACAAAAACGATGGATTTCCATACAAACAGTCGAATAACATACTGAACTATTATAGTTATAATGTCTACAGACAGTCACGTTTTTCTAGCAATATCGTCGGCAAGTCTTAAGTGTGTGTCAAGCCTAAACAGTTGTAAAGGGAAAAAATATCTGCATTTTATAAGTCGCTCTTTCAAACCTTACGTAGCTTTGATAAGGTTTTTAAACGATTTTGAATGGGATTTGCCTCGGAGGCTATTCCGTTTTCTTTAAAGATATATCTTTGTGTTTTTATTTGTATGCTTCTTGAACAGGGGTGTGTTATCAAACGTGTTGAAAATAATTGGGCGTTTTTCGTAAGATATTTTGTTTTGTAGGTTTTTGTGATTGTATTTGTTTGAAGAAGAAAAATGTAATTACAATGTTTGTCTATTTGTTGAAGTAACAGACTTCGTGAGGAGTGATGTCGTGAGGAAACCGGCATGTCTTAGCACCAACCCGCAATGGGCCTGCGTGGTGAATTACGGCCCATTCCCTCTTACAGAGAGGAGGCCTGTGTTCCAGCAGCGGGAACATTAATAGGCTGATAATGATAATAACGAAGAGACTCCAACGAATAGATAAAATTGTAATTACATTTAAACATGTAAGCCAGATGTCATTGGTATTAAAACCAGTATATGTTGATCTCCAATTCTATTTAAACTTTGAACTACCTTAGACTAGCTCAAAGTCAAAGTGTTATTAATCGATATGGTCGACTGTTAGATAAGTTAATAAGCTCCTATTAAAATCATGTCACGTTTTCGGTCCTGTTCTGAATAAAATAATAAAAACCAGAAATGAAAGACTTTAATATGACACCGGAATACATAATTTCTCCACAATAGAAGAGCAAAATTAATATTTGCACTCCCAAAAACATACCCGTACTTAAAAAGACACCATTCTACTACAAAATAAACCACGAGAAGCCCCACTGATCTCATAAGTAGCACAACGTAAACAAACACACACACATACTAACATAATACCAACTTTATTAGATAAGCACTTATGATGAAAAATTTCAAACCTTTTTACAAGTGCCGCGATTGCTTTCAGCACAGAAGAGGGAGAGTTAAAGGGGAAGGGGAAGAGAAAACTTAGTCTGTTTATATTAACTGCATATTGTACGACAAATCAAGTGGATACGACGGTTATATGGCATACTTATGAATAGCAGCTTTCGTAGTAATTTCGTAGCGATTCGTAGCAACTTCGTAACTTCGTAGACGATTCGTAGCAGTTAGTTTTTGTAGAAGCGTTGTTTTATTTTGTAAGCTTAGCTTGATGTGTAGTCTTTTGTCTGAACTTGGGATTTCTCTGGTAAGGTTGACCTGTGGGTTGACCCTTGTGAGCTTGGTGAGCGAAACGATTTTAAACATAAAATATAATTATTCACCCTCTTAGAAAAATGTTAAATTAATTCATTTGATACGGGCAATACACTAAACTAAAATAGGGCTAGCAATTTTTAACGAGAGTTCCAATAAGGAAAGTCATTACTTATGAACGATTTTAATACAAAATAGGAATGATTTTAAAAATTCGACAGAGGATGATAATTTATATATAAGTTCGTCATTCTTAGCGGTGGGCAATCTTGCACAATACATGTCCTTCTTTGACATGTTTTGCACAACAATAGCGGCGAGATCTATTTTTATTGATGGGAACTTTGTGAGAATCCGAACAATACACTATTCTATTTTAGTTTTTTCATTACGACTAGTGAAAAATTAAGGATCACGATATATGTCGATTCCACATGGCTTTATGTCTTTATTTTTTATCCGACTGCAAGGAAAGGGTTATGTTTTTCGCGCGTATCTTGTATGTTTGTATGTATGTAATATTATTTAACCTCATATATTTCAAACCGCTATACGGATTTATATAATTAAGACATCGTTAGATACGTCTTGACCGCCCAAGTGTTCTTAGATGGGTGAAGTTAAAGAAAAACAAACATGGCGGTTGTTAGGCGCCATATTGTGCGAGTCCCAATAATTTTTTATTCGAAGCCCATCGTGTGGGGTATCAAAATGAAGGGTTTTAAGAGGTGATTACTAAAATATATACCACTTATTTGTTTGAAAGTCATTCGAAAAAAAATCTTTTTTTTTCGAATAACTTTCAAACAGTTAATTTAAATATTGAAGATTTTTCTTGTTTACAGCTTTTTAGTTTGCTTCTTAAGCACTCGAGTTTTTGATTTTTTAATTAACTTTTTTGAATTTAAAAATGTCAGTAAATTAGTGGGTCAATGACGCTATTTCCAAGTTAAAGCGAAAGTAAACAGTAGATAGACATTTGTTTTTCTTGAAAATTCTATTCTTCAGGTCTGAAAACTGCTCACAACTGAACTGTTTCACTAAAACTCATGTAACTGACCGAAGCAGCGTGTAACACTAAAACGGTTAGCAGATAATCCGACTCGGGACAGCCTTGTGACGTCATAGTACTAAATCTGACGTTAGAGGCTCTATCTTGAGCTGAAAGCCTCTTAACGTCGCGTCATAACGTCTTTAATGTTTGTGGGCTTTGATTATAGTTTAGCGTCTCTCTTAGAATGTTATTTTTAACCATTTCAGTTGAACCCCTAAATTTTAATACATTTTCTCAACTTAAGTCCAATTTGACTCCGAGAAATTGTCAGTTATAAGTTATATTGACATTATTTAAGGATTATTTTTTATGGTTCTGACCCAAAAAGTTAAAAACTGGACCCTATTACTAAGACTCCGTGGTCCGTCTGTCTTTCTGTCTGTCACCAGGCTGTATCTCATTAACCGTGATAGAGAGACAGTTGAAGTTTTCACAGATGATGTATTTCTGTTGCCGCTATAACAACAAATAGTAAAAACGGAATAAAATAAATATTTAAGTGGTATACAACATACAACATACGTGATTTATGATTTATGTACGGAACCCTTCGTGCGCGAGTTCGACTCGCTTTTGGCCGGTTTTTCGTTGTCGTGGTGACTGAGTCGAGTGGAGTGGAGGCAGTTGCCTCCAAAAAGGTAAGTTTTATAATATTATATAAACTTAGTTATTTAGATTGAGTGAAAATAAAAATATTACTCTCGTCATTTTCATTTGTTATTTTTCTTGTTGGAAGCTGCCTTTTTGGTTGTTGGTTGCTTTTTAAATTATTATTTTTATTACTTTTAATTTTTAATTTTAATTTATGTGACGTTCAAAAGTGCCGTTTATTGGCCTAATTGAATAAATATATTTGACTTTGACTTTGACTTTGCCTCTTGAGCTTCTATTTTAAGCGCTACTGTTAAACATGAGATCCTTCAATTCCCTGGTTGACAAAAGTGTTATCGGGTTTTTCAACGTGACTTTTTTCAGTAGCAGCTCGGTTTCTGGATTTGCACTTCCCTATAAAATGGAACTTGAATATAACTGGAGGAAATATGTAGGTGTATTATAGATTAACCTCTTCGGGTAATACTGGCGTCAAATTATGTTATGTAGTATTATGCTAATTAAAGTTGTAAATAATCTTCATTGCATTTTAAACATGTTCTTACGTATGTTAACGAATACTTTTATTTATCAGCGAACATTATATTGAAATATACTAGAATTAATCCCCTAAAATCTTCACCTATCCACTTTTTACATCGTGTTCAAATATAAGCCTTTTTATCCTCAAATCTTGAGAGTATTTGACGAGTGGCAGATTACGATCGCGAATGAGCCTGAATGTCGTAAGCCGTGTAAGTGTTTGTGATTTTTCTTATTTTGAGATCTAAGAGCGAATTTATGTGTAAGTAGGAGTATAAAAATGTTCATACCTTTTTATGTACAGGGTGGATTTTTGAGACGGGGCCGGTGCAAGTTTGTAGCTTTTTTGTTTTTAGTACTCGAACTGGCGTGCGTGTATGACTGGATGTATGAGCGTGAAATGAAGCAAAAGAGTATGTATGGATCGTAGCAAATGGCGTTCTGTAGTTACTGCCTAACCACATAGGAAAAAGGCGTGAATCTATGTATGTACATAATTAGGTATATAATGGGTCCAAAATACTTTTGTGATTTTTGATGGAAACCAGATAGAAGGCCATCAAAAATGGGATTTTTTAATTGCCTACTTTCTTTGAGACAGCACATTTTCTTTTAAATCTGTGACTGAAGTTGGTAATTTCTCAAATAGTGAAAGACAGTATACTAAGACCGTTTTTGACCGTCAGTTTACTGTAGCTAAAACGGTTTAAGTACTAGTCCTCACTGCTTCAAAAATCGTCCCTGTATTATACCCTCCCTTGTTTTGTTTTATAAAATATGTAATTGTTGCAGTTAGAAATTACTCAATAACACAGTCTCCTAAGACCAATTTTCTGCAGTTACATCTTTTTTTTTATTTTTTATTCGTTATAGGCTCGCGCTTGACCACTATCTCACCTGATGGTAAGCGATGATGTGGTCGACGGTGGAGCACGCTTGCCTAGAAGTAACCTATTCACTCTTGACTTAAAGACCCCTAAATTGTAGCTATCGGGAAACACAGACTCCGGCAGGGAATTCCACTCCTTAGCTGTACGCATAATAAAAGTATTCTCAAAACGTTTAGTGCGTATGGGTGGAATGTCTACCATATACCGATGGCGCTTCGCCGTACGTCTGGTAGTCCGATGATGAAACGGGCTGGGCGGAATTAGATCATGCAATTCCATCGCACACTCCCCGAAATGTAATCGATAAAAAACCGACAAGCTGGCAACTCGGCGACGGTGTTCAAGGCTCTGGAGCTTTGACTTAACCAGTGCTTCATCGCCGATGAGCCTCTTGGCCCACTTTTCGATCGACTCTAGTGCATCAAGCTGGTATTTGGCAGATCCGTCCCAGAGATGAGAACAGTACTCCATGCATGATCGAACTTGCGCTTGGTACAAGCTGAGCAGCTGTTCCGGCGTGAAGTACCTCCTCACCTTCGCTAGGATCCCCAACATTTTGGCAGCATCAGCAGACATCGGTAGAGTTCCTTATTGCCCGTCCGAAAATGCCACCCTGTTTACTTCCATGTTGTCACTTACATTCAGGGAAAACAAAACAACACTTCTCACATACCAAAGTAGTTACAAAAACTTAAATAAGTTGGTATCACACAATATCATAAAGACTACAAAAGCTTTACACTCAACCAAACTTACAGGTATTGTACAAAACTTACTCGCGCAAGTACATACCATAAGTTGACGACGAACTTGCAGGCGTAATACGCAAGTTAAGTTGTTCCAACAAGTTGCATTCGACTTGCTATTGGGAAGTTTACAAGTTTCTTAATAAGGCAGTAATTGCTGGGGGCTTCGAAGTTAAGTGGTTGTAACCATAGTTTTGGTAAGTTCATTACAACTTAAATCGGTGGTAAAAAGCTTTTAAAAGGTGCCTGAAATAAACAGAACGTTGAAAAAGTATGGTAATGTATTGTTGTTGGTAGTTCTGCGGTGAGTGGAGGGGTCTGTCATACTCTGACTGATAACACCACCCCGGTATGTGTGTAACTTCTTAGCCATGTCTACAAGCAGTTTTCAAGAGTCATCATGAATCGTCTCGCGCGCAGGTTTGGCGATTTCCCGAACAAGACGGATTCCGTAAGGGCTTCAGCACCGTAGACCACATACATACGCAATGGCAGGTTATACAGAAGACCGAAGAGTACAACCTGCCTCTCTGTTTAGCATTTGTGGACTATGAGAAAGCCTTCGATTCGATCGAGACTCGGGCTGTACTGCAGTCTCTCCAACGGTGCCAAATTGACTACCGGTACATCGAAGTGTTGAAGTGTTTATAGAAAAACGCCACCATGTCAGTTCGACTTCAGGTTCAGACTGCAGAACCCGTCCTTCTGCAGCGAGGTGTGAGACAGGGAGACGTCATATCTCCGAAACTGTTCACCGCTGCACTGGAGGATGTCTTCAAGGTTCTCGACTGGATAGAGCTTGGCAATAACGTCAATGGCGTGTGCATCACTCACCTTCAGTTTGCCTACGATATAGTGATCATGGCTGAGACCATGGAGGACCTCAGTACAATGCTCGATGACCTCAGTAGAGCTTCTGAAAGAATGGGTCAAATATCAAGTGTTTTTATAAATTTTGTTGTGCACTTGTATGTACTGTCCTCATATGCAAATTTCTAAATGCAACTGAGGTTTGCTGTAAGATAACCCAATTATGGGTTAAGCTCGCCTTTGTACATAAGCTGTCCTATTGTATCTGTGTCTTTATGTTTTTTTTTTGTGTACAATAAAGAATAAGAATAAGAATGAACATGGACAAAACCAAGGTGATCTTGAATGCCCATGTTACACCCACTCCTATCAAGGTTGGAGACTCTACACTCGAAGTTGTTGGC
This sequence comes from Orthosia gothica, assembly GCA_949775005.1. NCBI lineage: Eukaryota > Metazoa > Arthropoda > Insecta > Lepidoptera > Noctuidae > Orthosia > Orthosia gothica. Next base: position 31,850,248 of record OX459038.1, on the reverse strand, counting down.
GACTATGTCTACCTGGGACAAACGATCCAATTGGGTAATGCCAACTTCGAGAAAGAGGTCAACCGTCAAATACGACTCGGCTGGGCAGCGTTCGGGACGTTGCGCGGTATCTTCTCGTCCAACTTACCACAGTGTCTCAAAATGAAAGTCTATGACCAGTGTGTGTTGCCAGTGATGACATATGGCTCTGAGACGTGGTCGCTTACAATGGGCCTTATCAGAAAGCTTACAGTCACTCAAAGAGCAATGGAGAGGGCTATACTCGGAGTTTCCTTGCGTGATCGAATCAGAAATGAAGTCATCTGCCAGAGAACCAGGGTTACCGACATAGCCCGAAGAATCGCCAAACTTAAATAGCAGTGAGCAGGGTATATTGCTCGCAGAATGGATGGCCGATGGGGCATAAAGTTTCTGGAGTGGGGACCGCGAACCGGAAGACGCTGCGTTGGAAGGCCTCCCACCAGGTGGACCGATGACCTGGTGAAGGTTGCAGGGATCCGCTGGATGCGGGACGCAAGGGACCGGTCAATGTGGTGACGCTTGGGGGAGGCCTATGTCCAGCAGTGGAGGTTTTTCGGCTGATATGATGATGATGATGATGATGATGACGATGTGTGTGTGTCACACACTTGCATCGAGGGTTACGGATACGTCTGTGACTCGGCTGCCTGGTGGAAATACCCAATCGATGAAATTTTACGTTAACTTATTTACTTGCCTTGCGTGTGTCTTGTTGAGGGAGCACTAGTGGCCCAGTGGTAATGACGTGAGTTCGAACTCAGGCAGGCGCTTGACGTTTTGTAAATTATTTCATCACCACTTCTCTTAAAACGGTAAAGGAAAACTTCGTGAGGAAACCGGCATGACCTAGAACCAAAAATTCGAAGACATGTGACATGAAAGCCAGCAACCCAGACTGGGCCCATGCCGTGGATTAAGGCCCATTAACTCTAGGCTCTCAGCTCTTGGCTGATTTACTTGTCAAAAATCTCGTCTTGGAAATAAAAACCAGGAGTCCACTATCAGCAGCTGCGTCTACATGGCCAACGAGGTAAGAGAGTCCAGATATCCAAAATTATTGTCTGTTTACCCGACTAATGAATAGGTATTTAAAAATCATCATAATTGGGTTCCTTTCATCATTTTTCATTTTAAATAACAGTTTAGGATATATAACGATGTAAAGTTGGTTAACAACCGTCCTCGCTAAATACCTCATATTTTTCAAACCGCTATACAGATTTATATAATTAAGACATTGTTAGATACATCTTGACCGCCCAAGTGTTCTTAGATAAGTGAAACGAAAAAATCAAACTTGGCAAATTTTGGGCCCTTATCGTGGGGGTCCCAGTTTTTTTCTTCCAAACTCATCGAGTGGGGTAAAAAAATGAAGGCTTAAGAGGTAATTACAAAAATATAATTATACTACCTATGTTCAAAACTAATTCGAAAAAAGAAATGGTAACTAAAAAGTTGTACAAAAACAAACAACAACCCTACTACTTACTAAAAGAACTAAAAGCCAAAAATAATCTCCTCAACCTCTTCCAGTCCGGCTTTCGTCCTGGTCACAGCACCTCCACTGCTCTACTCAATATCACAGAAGATATCAGATCAGCCATGGAACGCAGTAATCTAACGGTATTAGCATTGCTAGATTTTAGTAATGCTTTTAATACTGTTGATTTCGATGTTTTGCTTGGCATTCTACGCTCTCTTAATGTATCTCCATCGGTGGTTGACTGGTTTCGAAGTTACCTGTTCGGCCGCCGGCAACGTATTTGCATCGGAGAGAACTTATCTTCCTGGTGTAGTACTTCTGCCGGGGTACCACAGGGTGGCGTTTTATCCCCTTTACTTTTCGCAGTTTTTTATAAACTCAATCTCCAATGAACTCATTTCATCCTACCATCTTTATGCAGACGATCTGCAAATTTATTCGCGAGCTCCTCTCGGAAATCTGTCTGAGGCTATTGTTGCCATCAATCTGGATCTGGCTCGCATTTGCGATTGGAGCAAGCGGTACGGGCTTATGGTCAACCCTATCAAGACGCAGGTTATAGTGGAGGGCAGTTCGAGAATGGTTTCAAGGATCAACTGGACGTCTCTTCCCCAAGTTCTTTTTGACAATTCAGTTATTCCCTTCAGTGATAAAGTTAAGAACTTGGGGATATTCATCGACAAGAACTTCTCTTGGACTGCCCAACTACAGGAGGTAAGCCGCAAGTTATTTGCATCTGCTGCAACATTGAGGAGACTGCGGAATTTTCTTCCGACTGCCACCAAGATAGCGCTTGCACAGTCTCTTCTTCTTCCCATCCTTGATTATGCCGATGCCAGCTATCTTGACCTTACTCAAGAACAACTCGATAAACTTGAGCGGCTTCAAAAGTTTGTATAAGGTTCATATTCGGTTTGCGCAAATATGACCATGTATCCGATTTCCGTGTGAAGCTCAAGTGGTTGCCAATTCGCCTTCGCCGGAATGCTCATATTCTTTCTCTTCTGTATAATGTGCTCTTTACTCCTTCCACCCCTCTTTACCTCAAGGATCGTTTTCAGTTTATCTGCGATTCCCACACGAAATCACTTAGGTCATCGGATAACTTGCGACTTAGGATGCCAATGCATTCCACCACTTTCTTGGATAAATCTTTTACTGTCCAAGCTGCTCGTCTGTGGAATGCACTGCCCGACCCTATAAAACGCGCCCAGTCATTGCCTGTATTTAAAAGACTCGTAAAGGACCATTACCTGTCACTGTGATTGTCGTTAGTCAACATTTGCTTTCATTGCCTATTTATATATATATTGAGTATGTATGTTTTTATGTATATAATATATATCATATGTATGTATTTGTGTATCTATTTTAGTATGATTGTATATTTAAGGAAAATATTCGTAATGTTATGTGTTACACCAATGTCAACCCCATTTCATGTCCAGGCTATCACTTTCCATCCCAGGTTGCCTGGAAGAGATCGCGGTCAGCGATAAGGCCGCCCGTTGTATGTATTTTAGTTTTAAGTTTCCTTTTCTGTGTTTAAACTTGGTGTACCTACAATAAAGCATATATAAATAAATAAATAAATAAAAGGATGTTAACAAGAAGAAAATCATGCTGTGCAGTCGGAGGAAACATATTATGGTTTTGTTCAGTCAACACATTAATAATTATCCTCCGACTGCATAGCATGATTTGTCTCCGACTGCATAGTATTTGACAAATATAATGTTTTTGAAGTTACAAAAGGTTTTTAAAATAGATTGGAATGGAATTATCCAACACTATTTTAGAACCACCTCTTTTGTAACTTCAGAACTTTCTACTTTTCAAATACCTACTTGAATTCTTGTATGCAGTCAAATCTTCAATTGAGATCCCATAACATCTCTTCAGACTCAATTGACAGAAAACAAAAGTATTGTATTCCGGTATTGAGTGTCAGAATCGCAGTAACTCCGGCACCGAGGGAAATCTACATGCGAATGAATTGATGTATTGTGACTCAATTGAAGCTTTGTTATGTCTGTATACTATGGAAAAGTTGCAAGGAATTGACTTATTTTAAAAGTGAATGGACTGTGTGAAAAATTATGTCTATCAAAATGTTGACTACACACAAATTGAATTAATGAATGAGGCGATTTCACGAAAAAGCTGCCTCACGTTACTTGCAAAACATTTAAAATAAAAAAAAGCTAAAAGCTTCTATTTAATACAAATTTTGAAATAAAACAAATGTATAACAATTAAATATGATTTATTAAATGAAGACATGTATACTTAATTTGCTAATGTTACTTTTTTGATGACCTATAGGACTTTTATGACAATAGCATGAAAATATTCATTATAATCTAAATATAACTAATTTAAAATTATCGCTTCGAGTATCACAGAATATCTATTCTGTATACTTTCGGCTATACACACCTATTATTTATATTGGTCTAGCTGCAGTAGTTTACTAGACAATAAGCTTTATGTTGGAAATGGCACGGGATACTTGCTCGGAAAATGCGCGGCAAATGTGCTGGGCATTAGACGCTCTCGGAGCGGCGCTGCCCGAACATTTTAGCGGACAGATAGTGACTTTCGAATACTATCAGTGTCAAAAATCGACCGCATTATCGACTGTATTGCATTTATAGTAATTTCACTTACTTATCTATACTTATTATTATTATTAATATTATAAAGCTGAAGAGTTTGTTTGTTTGTTTGTTTGAACGCGCTAATCTCAGGAACTACTGGTTGGAATTGAAAAATTCTGTTTGTGTTGGATAGTACATTTATCGAGCAAGGTTATAGGCTATATAGCATCACGCTACGACCAATAGGAGCGGAGCATAAATGAAAAATTATGCAAAAACGGGAAAAATTATTCCTTTTTGAGAGCTTCCATTGCGTGCGCTACGTACACGGTTTAAGTTACGCAACAATAATGTATGTAGGGTAGGTAAGGTAGATGGGTAGGTAGGTAGCCAGTTGACGGAAGCGAAGCCGCGTGGGACAGCTAGTTCTATATATAAACCAATGTCAACAATAAAATTATTAAAAAAGACACATCTTTTTATTACCCGGCTCAATAAGTGATGGTCATTATTCAGAAAGCCCGGTCAATTTAATTATTTCATTAGTTTTTATCATATTGCCTACTTTTAATGGACATTTTTCAAATTGCCCAGGCATTATGAATAATGCTGTATTAATAACTTGGTCCATAACAGATGCATCTTTAAATAAGTGTTTTACATGGAGCGAATGCCTTTATCCCAAAGCACGGTGACAGTATGAGCAGTCTTACCTTTAGAAACATTAACCCACTTTTCAAACTAACATTAATAGACGATGAGGAAATCCTACGACCACAATACGAGGTACCTACCAAAATTTTACATAACAATATAAAAACTCCCGTAAAAATATCTAACCTAACAATTCATCGTTAACTTCACCTCAAAAACCCATTCACACCTTAATAACATGGTCAAAGGCTCTAAAATACTTAAGTAGTTCCAAAGACTTTCATTGCAAAGATTACGGGCACATAAAAAACCTTCTTTTGTTTATTTAATCAGCCAATGGGCGGAGGTTTTGGGGCACAAAATTAGAAAAGTTTCGTCCTTATTTTTACGCGAACGACCGTGTTTAGTGAGAAGTGTTTAAATATTAAGTTTGTTTAATAAACCATGACCTCCAAGTGGAGAAAGATGCTCGTCTTAGAATGTCATTATGGAATGCTATTTGAAGATTAACGTGGAATAGATTTTTCCATACCAAAATGGTAAAAAGTTAATTAAAAAAAACAAAAAACCCGACTGCTTAAAAACTGAACTAAAAAGACGTAAACAAGAAGAAAATCATGCTGTGCAGTCTGAGGATACATGTCCGCGAGCTTTATGACCAAAACCAAATGTATCCTCCGTCTGCACAGCATGATTTTCGTCATGTTTACGTCTTTTTAGTTCGCTTTTTGGTCGCGTTTGGTCTCTTACATACATACATACATAGACGGATAAACACATTACCCTCCTTCGGAAGTCGGGTAAAAACAAACCCATATGGTGCTGTCCGTCTGTCACAGCTGGATATATCAAGAACTACTAATGCTATCAACTTGAAATTTAAAATAGTTTTAGATGATTTTTGCCAAAATATTTTGCAAATAAAGTGTTTTTTTCCTTTTTTTCCAACTGGGGCTAAAATAATGTTTTCGTACCACTTGCTCAAAAAAGTGACATTCTATGCCACAAAAAGCGAACATAACAATAGTCATTTTTAATCTGTTTAAAACAGGGAAAGAAAATTGTACTGAATTTCATTCATCCTCTAGGGGGAGAATGTGATTTAAATTTGGAATATTTACCGAAATTTATACTGAACTACATCTGTGTTTACTCCATTGAGTTTGTATATAAAGCATTATACATCTTTTTGAAAAAGGAATACGCATTTATTATGCAGTTATGATTATTAAATAAAATTACGAAAACCGACGAGGCCGTATGAGCTTGATGCCTTTGCTTTTCCGACAAAAAAATATTAGTCTAGGAATTTGTCGCGTTTTTGTTTTCTTCAAATACATAAACGTTAAGTTTATTTTACTTTTAATTGTCATTATTTTTAATAAATGCTTATCTCATATTATTATTGTGTTAATTTTTTCGCAAATGGTACGAAAAGTAGAGTATTTTCCTCGGTGATAAAGCTGTCTTAGTCTTGGGTGAACTTAAATCCCTCGCAACACTCAGGACTCATCTTAAATCCCTCGCTTCGCTCGTGATTTAAGTTTTTAACTCCCTCGCTACGCTCGGGAGTAAACCTCGAGTCCTTCGTTGCGCTCGCGATTTAAATTGCCACCCGTGACAGAAGACACTGCTTTATCCCCTTGGTTAATAATCTACTATTTAATATTGGAAGAGGAGCTTCTAGGGCATGTGGGGTATCATATGAAAGAACGCTAATTGCAAATTCTCAAACATTTTTGCAATATTTTTTAGGCCGCGTACTTTTCGAGTTTTGACGAAAAATTACCGTCCCCTCTCTCCCTTATCTCCGAAGTTTGCATTGAGACAAATTTGAAATTATTACATGTGATAGAAGTTTATGTAAAAAAACGTTGTTACTAAATAGCACACTTCTTAAGAAATCATTAACAGAAATTACATTAGTTCCACTATCGGTCAAGAGATGGCGCTGACTTAAAACTGCAATATTCTACACCGCAGTGGTAAAGTTCTCTGACGAATATATGCCTCGCCGATGGAAATTTAAAAACATTTCACAAACAAAATATAATCCTCCTTCCTAACTACTCGCATGATGGTACGGAAACGTCGGTGCGCGGGTCCTACTCGCTTTTGACCGATATTTTATTCTTTCGTTCTTCGCTTGGAGATGTATCATTGTTATCATCAACTAGATTTTAGTTGTGTCTCAATCAATCATATCAGCTTATTGCAGTTCATTGCCTCTCTCAAGCTTCGCCACAACACTCAGTCATGTCAGTTCACCTGCCGCATTCAGTTTATCCGAGCCATCTTTTTGATTTGAGCATCCACACACTATGCTTGCTGATACTCGGTTTCCACTCTAGAGCTCGTGGACTCTACCGGCGGGCTTATTACGTATCTTTTGCAAGAGCAAAACGATAGCGATTTTTGCGCAATTACTCTTCGATACAGAAGTTTTAGAGTAGTTGGCGGTTTTTTTAAAATAGTTAAGTGCATTTGACAATCAGCGAGTGATTAGCAAACGATTGTGTAGGACCTACCATACCTACACTGCAGGTAATTCCGACTTTTATGACATAAAGCATTTGAACGCTATCGTTTTGCTCTTGTAAAATATACGTAATAACCCTGCGGGTATTATTCCTTTGAAAAACATGGTTCTTTAGGATTGTCTACATAAAATTAGTTTTCCGGTGGTTCCTCTTACCGGTGGTTTGAATGGTTCCTCTTCTAATTGATTTAACAATGTCCCTGCCGTGTTATTTCATCACCAATCATGGTTTACTGGTAGAATATGCCTACGGCAAGTCCGTCTTTGTACTTTGTACATTAGGTCTAAATATTAAAATGTTGATGCCCTTTAAATCAAATAATAAAACACATAACACAAAATAACAGTCAAAGATTCATAATTATCTAACACTGGACTGGACGGGTTTAAAGTTTAAATCATGGTATCTATCGCAGTTTACCTAACAAAACACTTCAAAATAACATTCACCTCCTCAAAATGCTTTAATAACCTGTCGCATATATCCCACTCAATCGAGAGAAACTAACAATTTATTTCATTCACGGTAGACACCCGACACATCTGCTCATACTAAACTATTCAAAACCGAACTATTCTCATACTTGTACGAGCCGTAGTAAGCTGATTTCCATACTACAATATACGAGTACCTATGTATTATAATATTATAAATGCGACAGTGAGTTTGTTTGTTATGCTCTCACGCCTGGTTCTGGTTGAACGGATTTGAATGAAACTTGGTTTATGTTTAGAACAGAACAAAAACACCTTTCACACGGGGGAAATTGCGGACAGAAGCTAGTATAAATACATGCGAAAGTAACTCTCTGTTTGTTACTTTTCACGTCTTAACGGCTGAAAGGATTTCGATGATACTTGGTACAAGGTCAGATGTCCTGGATTAAGGCACCTGTCCCACCGCCGACGATCAGCGAGTAGCGAGTAAAGCTAGAAACTAAAAATGAGTTGGCGAGAAGCGAGTGTGTAGTTCCGATAGTTTTACCGCTTGGCTATGAGCGAGCGTTTGCACCGCCCGAGCGGGGCGATTACTCGCATCACTCGCCTGGGCAGTCAGTCCTGCACGCGTTTGTTGTTTGTTGGCCAAGCGAGCACCGTCGAGCGAGTATAACTTTGATAGCTCTAGTGGCACCACCGGCGACGCAGTGATTAGCTATCGACTATTTTCTCGTTGAAGAAACGAACAATAGATACAGATCCCATGTCAATAAAAGAGACACATATATTAATGGTTGATTGCTGGGTTATAACACTCTCGGCGAGTATACTCTCACCACAAGTTTGTCGCAGCGACAAGAGCTATCAAAGATAATACTCACTCGGTGATGCTCGCTTGGCGGTCAGAACTTACTCCACCGCCGCCGAGACCAACCAAACAACGCATGCAGGATTGATCGAGCGAGTGGTCCGAGTATTCGTCCGTCGCACTGAAACACTCGGTCATAACAGAGTGGTAAAATATCGGCACTACACACTCGCTGCTCACCAACTCGCATCTAGCTTCTAGCTTTACTCGCTGCTCGCTAATTTTCAGCGGTGGGACAAATGCCTATGTCATGGGATACTTTTTTATCCCAGCAGTCTGTTCTCTTGGGACAATTTCCGACTCTCAAACGGGTGAAACCGCTGTCAGAAGCTAGTTCTATAAATTGTCCTGTTCGATATGGTATTATAAACCGCACATGCCTGTTGTGTTAACTGAGTCGGTTTGTGTTTGTTATTTTGATTGTTTGTCTGTGTGTCTAATATTTGGTTTTGTTTGTTTACCGTTTTGCAAGTTAGCGGTTGCCTCCCCAATTGCTAAACTAATTTGTAACTCGCTTTCTATCACGAATCAAAAGGAATTTGAAAGCAATTTATAATCCACAGCTGTTGCATTATTCATCATAGTCATCATCGTCATATCAGCCGAAAGACGTCCACTGCTGGACATAGGCCTCCCCCATGCGTCTTAACATTGACCGGACCCGTGCGATTCGTATCCATTGAATCGAATCTGTAAATTAAACCTGTGGTCTTAAATTCCCGGTCGCCCAAGATATTTCACATACTCTGTACAAACTCTAAATTTAAAAATGTTGGCTACCAAGTTACTCTTGTTAATAAAATTGAGTAACCAGCTGCATCCGGTAGCTTGGGTAAAGCGGATGTGTTGCGAATTTTTTATATCTGCGAAAAGCTTTCCCCTATTTCGAACGTACAACATGTGGCTCCGTGGCGCAACGGTAGCGCGTCTGACTCCAGATCAGAAGGTTGCGTGTTCAAATCACGTCGGGGTCAAAGTCTCTTTTTGTCAATCTATCAATTTTATTTTTTTACTTTTCTGGATAAACTTTTTAATTTGTTCTATGATTCTCTTTACAACTGAGTGTAGATCTCGTCGGATGTAAAGATATCAAAGAAATAATAAAATATATTTTCTTCAAAATTACTAGCCTATGTACTGTATCTCATCCAAAGACAATATTACAAATCAAAGGATTATTATTACAATTTTCGGTGTAATTATATTTGAGTATCACTCTTAAGTGTTAGTCAAACTCATGCAAACTCCCGTACAAAAACGTTAATATCACCAAATACCCCTAAACAGGAGAGGTTTGGAGTGCTAGGTAAATATATGAAGAGTAAGCAAGGAACTCACGCAGAAGGTTTCTCTTCCAATATAGCACCGTAGAGGGGAAAACACACAACTCTTAGACATAATAAGTGCCATCTTGATAGTTTTGTTTATGAGAATATAAGTTAAGAGGAAACGGGGGTGGCCTTTTGTCCATACAAAAACTCTCGTCTGTTTTCTCTCTGGTTTATGAACTTAAAGCAATGATTTTTTACAGTAAAATAAATATCAACTTCTTCTATGTCCCTATGTTTTCCTTTTTGGTGATATATTATCCGTATAAGAACTAGAGCCCTCTCAAAATGCTCAAAATTGTCTGTATTGAGTCGCTGTCTTCAGAGCCTTAGTGTACAAATTTGACAACTATTAATGAAAAAAGAAAAACATAGGGACATAGAAAATATCCTTCTTATTCAGTTTATGAAATATCTTCTAAATCGGTCCAATATTGGAGGAGAAAACAGACGAGAGCCAAACCTCGAATTATGACTTTTTACTTAAGAAAATTTGTCGAATCTGCAGTTGTCCTTATCGCACGAATTTGTGGGCGGGGTGAGACGCAAGGGGTCTGCATAATACGTACACAGACGGAAAAGTGATGCGTAGTAGTTGAAAATAATATCGATATACTAGAGTTGTAAACAGTTATCGATAAACACATTTATATTGTTTACATGTGCTGTTCGTGAGAAATACAAATACGTGGGACACTCAGAAAGTTTTGCGAAACTAAAAAAAATTGTTCTATACGTACATATATTTTTATTAAATCTTTTCAAAGTACTTTCCACCAGCCTCTATACAAAGATTCATGCGCCTAAACCAGTTTTCAAAAAACTTTTTCCAGTCCGACGCAGACACCTCGTTTACAGCCTGCTCGAACGCAGCCAGCGCATCTTCCGGCGACGAAAATTGTATCCCTTTGAGCTGATTTTTTATTTTTGGGAATAAAAAGAAGTCACACGGTGCTAGATCAGGGCTGTAAGGAGGGTGACCCAGGAGTTTGACTGGCGTGCTGTCCAGGAAGTCCCTCGTTTTGAGTGTGGTGTGCGCAGGTGCATTGTCGTGGTGGAGCAGTAGCCCGCGGAGCCCTGTGTTTGGTCGCTTGTTGCTTATAACAGAGAAAACTTCTGGCAAACATTTGGTAGTATACCATTCGGCATTAATGCTTCTTTGATCCCGTAAGGGAATTGATACCAAGTGGCCAGTCAAATTAAAAAAGCTAGCGATCAAAATCTTACCCCCGCTTCTAGATCGCTTCACTTTGGTAGGCGTTGGCTCATTTTGAAACACCCAAACAGTCGACTGGCGCTTGGTTTCTGGGTCGTATTGATAAATCCAGGACTCATCACCTGTAACGATGTCGTAAACACGCCGAGACGAGCCTGCTTCAAATTTGTTAAGCATATCACGGCACCATTCCACCCGGGCCTGCTTCTGAGCATCGGTGAGGTTGTGCGGCACCCAGCGTGATACTATCCTCCTCACGCGAAGATGGCTGTGTAGAATCTCGTGAACGCTTCCCGATCCAATCTTCAATATGTGTTGAATCTCCTGATATGTAATTCGCCTATTGTCTTGGATTAAATTTTTCACTGCTAGCACGTTTTCTTCGGTAACAGCCGTCAAAGGGCGACCGCTTCTTTCGTCATCCCCCAAAGTTGGTCGACCGCGCTTGAATTCGTTATACCAACGATACACGGTTGCCTTGGAAGGGCCTTCATCCATGAATGCCATTTGAAGTCTATCGTACGATTCATCCGGTTTCAGGCGACACTTGAAATCGTATAAAATCATAGCTCTAAAATGTTCCCGGCGCAGATCCATATTTCAGTGAGACACAATACTTTGAATTAACTCGCAAAAAATGTGGAGGGAAATTTTGAAATTGGAACTTACTTATTTTTACTTATAAATAATCATATTTTCGAAAAACATTATAACTGGCCAGTCTCCCATATATAAAAACTTTTTTTCGCAATACTTTCTGAGGGGCCTGGTAGAAGTATTAAAAAGTATTGGATACAAAATAAAATAAAGTGCATGTCTATAAATGTTTATTACAAAAAGTTTTCAATACAAAACAGTAAATTACCTATCGGAATCTCTAGATCGCCTACTAGGTACATCAGTGAAATTAAACTTATTTCAACGTCAGCCGCACGGGTCAATCGATCAGGTTAAGCTTTGCTTGCCGTGGTTGGTCCGTGGATGGGTGACCATCTTTACATACCAAGACCCGTCCGTGTCTCGCCAAGCACGGTAAGCCGTTGGTCCCGGCTGTTATTTTCGGCTTTGACAGCCCTAAAAACTGACCCGTTACCAAGGGGTTGCATATTACCCAGTAACTGGTTGTGGAGGTCAGATAGGCAGTCGATCCGTCAAAATACTGGTATTCAGCTGCATCCGACTCTCACGTAGATGGGAAAAGGCTATGCAGATTATGACGACGTGCTTTCTCTCACTGGTTTATTCTTTGGTATCCAACCGTCAATGATTTCTGGTAAAAGGCTAATGCCTTAGGCTTGCCACTAATGTGGTGGAACTTTTCAAATCAAATCAAATCTATCGAACTTTTCTAATAATGGTTCCATTTTTATGCCATAATGCATCATACCTCTTAATATTTTGAAAAATAAAAGCTTTTAGGCCTCCATAAAATAAAATAACAGAAATCTCGACGAGTTATGTGTAGTTGGCCTTGTACTTGGTAGAAGTAATTGTGATTCTGTTTTTATTGTAACATTTTGCCTTTAAACATACATAAATCTATTTCATCATCATCATCGTCATCATATCAGCCACTGTTGGACATAGGCCTCCCCCGAGGGTCACCACATTGATAGGTCCCGTGCGTCTCGCATCCAGCGGATTCCCGGAACCTTCACTAAGTCATCGGTCCACCTGGTGGGAGGCATTCCAATGCAACGTCTTCCGGTTCGCGGTCGCCACTCCAGATCCTTTCTGCCCCATTGGCCATCCGTTCTGCGAGCAATGTGCCCTGCCCACTGCCACTTAAGTTTGGCAATTCTCGGGCTTGCCAAATTCTATTACTCGGGGTATGTCGGTAACCCTGGTTCTCTTGCGAATTTCTACATTTCTGATTCGACCACGCAAGGAAACTTCATGCATAGCCCTCTCCATTGCCCTTTGGGTGACTGTAAGCTTTCTGGTGAGGCCCATAGTAAGCGACCATGTCTCAGAGCCATATGTCTGGCAACACACACTGGTCATAGACTTTCGTCTTGAGACACTGTGGTAAGTTGATGATAAGAAGATACCGCAACTTCCCGAACACTGCCCAGCCAAGTCGGATTCGACGGTTGACCTCTTTCTCGAAGTTGGCCCTACCCAACTGGATCGTTTGTCCCAGGTAGACATAGTCACCTACAACTTCGAGTGTAGAGTATCCGACCTTGATTGGAGTGAGTATAACATGGACATTAAACATCACCTTGGTTTTGTGCATGTTCATCCTAAGTCCCACTCTTTAGGAAGCTCTACTGAGGTCATCGAGCATTGTACTGAGGTCCTCCATAGTCTCAGCCATGACCACTATATCGTCGGCAAACCGAAGGTGAGTGATGTATTCGCCATTGACATTTATGCCTAGCCCTTTCCAGTCCAGAACCCTGAAGACATCCTCCAGTGCAGCGGTGAACAGTTTTGGAGATATTACGTCTCCCTGTCTCACACCTCGCTGCAAAAGGACGGGTTCCGAGGTCTGATCCTGAAGTCGAACTGACATGGTAGCGCTTTTATACAAACATTTCAACACTTCAATGTACCGGTAGTCAATTTGGTACCGTTGGAGAGACTGCAGTACAGCCCAAGTGTCGATCGAATCGAAGGCTTTCTCGTATTCCACAAACGCTAAACAGAGAGGCAGGTTGTACTCTTCGGTCTTCTGTATAACCTGCCGCAGCGTATGTGTGTGGTCTACGGAGACAATTAGTGATGACCCTTGAAAACAGCTCTAAATCCATTTATTTTTGAAGAATTCCGTCTTCAGGTGACATACTTGCAATTTCATAAGGACAGTTTACCTTTATTATCGAGTCTTCACCTACCAGACCATCCGGGCTTGCCGCTAAAAAGGGTTTGTTTTCATCGATAAACATTCCACACTCTAAAACCTGTAGGCCCGTGTGCTTGATAAATTGATCGATCGCTTCAGATTCCTTTTCCTTGCCATAATTGGTAGCCACGGTTCCTTTAAATTTGTTATATAATAACGTTTCTCATATTTTGCGAACCGATGTTTTCGGTCGCATCTTACATATTCGCCCAAAATTCGATGCCGTAAGCCTCTTTAGTCTTTTAATTTCCCATAAGCTATTATCGCTTTGGGCCCCACTATTTTCTTTGGACATCCTTAGTTGAGAGCAATCTTACAAGAAATTTATTTTTCTTTTAATATAAATAAATCCAAAGGCATATCTTCTTCCAACTCTAAGCGACCGTAGTTTTAACAGGTTATTTAGTTCTTTTTATTTTGCTCGTTCCGTCTTTGGGATACGTCAGTTTCCTTTTTCGGTAAATCTCTGTGATTTTTTTCCAACGCTGCTTTTGTTCTATATTTTTTTTGTATATTGGCCCGGACTGCAGCCCTGTATTTTTTTTTGAATGCGTGCATGAATAGCCCTTCGCTATTCCAAAAGTTACTACTCCATAACATCTTGTTTGATGTGATATGAGCCACTTTCTGCAATGTTAATTCTTTTTCCGCCAATAAATTTAGCAATTAGATTATTAAATTGCTCTACAGTATTATTAGTCACGTCCAAAAAAAGATTTTCTGCGTTTGCTGTTAAGAATAACAGATATTGTTGGATATCTGTCCACAATCCACAACAACAAAAGTAACGAGTGACTGGGGCGATTACAAGAAATGCGCGAGCCGCGGCCGGGAGCGTTTCGGAGGCACGCACACACTGTCAACTTACACACACATTGATAGGGCGGCCGGACGCCACGCGCTCGCAGTTCGCAGAGCGACAGCGATAGTTTTTTCAAATACCTATTTTTCAAAAGTCTCTCCGCCCGTATTTCCTCTTAAGTTGGGCAAAATATAATATGTGTATGTATGTCAAGTGCGTATTGTATTGCATCATCGTATATTCATTTGAGATATTTATTGATTAATAATGGAAAATATCACTAAAACCTTCAGTGTTATGTTATAATTTAAAAGAAGTTGAAAACCTTTTTGAAGAACCTTTCTGGAAGTTCGTCAATAAGATCTTTGTAACGTAACTAACCATTTTCAACTGTTAACACAAAAGCTTTTTATTGTTTTTACAAAATCATAAAACTTATCTTCCTCGTTTCAAATCTTAAAACATTCTAGAAACATTGTAGTTTCCACATTTTCTTCCTTTTTATGTTGACTGTGCTTAAAAAGCTAGAATTGATTAGCTTTAAAACTTCAAAGAGGAGTTTCTTACAAGGATTCATCATGGAAATTACAATAAAGATTTCCGAAGAAAAATTTCAAATGTTTTCATCCTTTTTGTACATAAAACTGTTAAGAAGAATCGGTCATATGTAACATCCGCATTACTTCAAACAAAACTTTTCAAATCGAGATTGCAAGTTCCAAACAAAATCTTGCATTTATCAATATGGTATTTTGTGGGTACCATTGACTAATAACTCAATTGCTTTTTTGGCATCGCACGGGTCTTTCTATACTTTGTTAGTCTATTTTCTTTTGTCAATATTTACTGTACGAGTCAGAAATAAAATATTTTTCTTTGTTTAGGCATAATATTATGGTAAGCAACTTAAGGATACGTGAGCTCATCGTGGACTTCAATTGCCAACTTGTGGTATGCAAATAAGTATGGTGATAAGTTTTTGTTCAATATCTCAATAATAATATTATTATGATGAAGCCTTAGCTTTAACACTGTGTGAAACATACTGGATTTATTGACTTAAAATAGTACAAGTAAATATAGGGCAGACCGTGTGTTTTCTCACGCCACAAGATGTTCATACTAGTATGAAAAAACCGAAGCAAACTCGCCACGTGGTCGGCTATCTTCGTGAGCGGTCGGCTATCTTCGTTTTATGGTGAACGTGTATAAAAAAACATTCTGCCAACCGTATCTTTACTATTTAAATCTATGACAGGATTATAATATGAGGTACTTATTCAGATTTTCTCTTTCCAAAATCCTTTCTAAACAGTGAATCCCAGAATACGTAAGATAAATAAACAATGTAGCACATCACATACTCTGGCTGACACAGACGCCGACATAATATCCTAAGTACGCATAACCAATCTTAGACCGGAGTGAGGAACATGCGGGCCGCAATCCGAATACAAATAGGATGGACGGGGACAAGGAGGTGCTTGTGGTGGATGAGGCAAGGATGAGAGGCGGGGTAGAAGGATAGGTGATTTTGAAAACGAGAAAGAAATAATTTTATAAAACATATTCTTTCTTTCTCTTTATATATATTGTTACAAGATAGGGCAGCGCCATCTAGTGACGAGTAGAAGAACTAAGTAGTAACTAGTGACGCCATCTAGTATCGAATAGCGGAACTAATGTTCTCGAAAGTTCGTGTCGAGTAGAATTTTCCAGAATGTTCGTACCGAACATTCTGGAACATTCTTCAAGTTTCTAGTCGCTTCGGGATCGATGAGTTCAAAAGTCGATTGTTCTGAAAGATTCTCGAAGTACCTAGAACAGTATGGAACGTTCTAGAAACATCTTCCGGGCTATATAAAGAGCGGTCGGATTCGTCGTGGGGACAGTTTCGATTGAGAAGCGATAAAGAGCGATCAAATCGGAAAATAGTGCGAAGTAATAGAATTGTTTAAGAAGTGTTTTTGTAATAAACAGTGATTAATTGAAGTCAGCTGTTTAAATAATTTATCCCTGAACCTCAGCTCGTAACAATATATATGAGGCCCTATAAGAACTTGCAATGTGCTTAAAAAGTAATTATATATCGTTTGAGAAAATACACGCATAGACGCTTTGGGTCAAACTAATATCTGAAGAAGGTATACACACACACAAAACTTACAGTTAGTATCACAAAATTAAGTTAAGTAGTTGTGTTCTCATGGTAGACTCAAATTACGTAATGTTTTGAAGAATACTTTAGTCGACTTTTAGTGATTGTCAGCATACTCAAACCCCATTGAAAACTTACTGAGAATCCTTTGTTTAAAATAATATCTCAATTACATTAGAACCCTTGAAATAATAATCTTACCTTCAAACGTAAAACATGAAAAGCACAAAACAGCAGAAACCTTCAAAGATAAAAGCTGTACTGTTCGTTAATAAATAATAACCCTATCGTCCACAAGAAAGAACCTCGCTCAAGGCTTGACGGCTCATCCAGAAATAGTTCATCCGTATCATCGATTCATGACTTATGGCCGCCTCCACGGTCCACTCAAATATTCATGTCCTCCATTCTAACGGCGAAGGAACATCTTTTTTATATCACTATATGTATTTTTTTACATATTCCCTCGAGGAAAGTGTAATTCGATAATAGGATAATCTTACTGTTTTGTGTGGTCTTCAGATTTTCTTTGGGTAGTTAAGTGATATGAAATGGTCTTTAGAGTTCAGAGGGTTTTGATGCGGATGTTTTTTTTTGTGCTTTGTCTTTTTGAAAGTAATGCTTGGCTTTCATTTGAATAAGTAACTGAGGTGACCTTCCTGATATTAAACCGTAAGTAATACCTTTTTTTATCTGGGAGAAACGTTCAGAAGGCGTCTGGAGTTTTGAGGAATAGACCAGGCAGTGCGCAATTTTTACGTCACTAAAACTACCCCAGTGATCACCTCCTAAAAGACCAAGCTCCCCTCTGTGCAACGCCTATTAGGGCACGTCCCTGGGGAGACTGTAAAAGCATCTCCACTGAATCTCGCTGTATACCTAACGAACATTTTCTACAACAATACCGTATCTGGCATTATAGCTTGCTGTTGCGTACGGCGATTTGTTACTGACAGATAAAACAATATATTGATTTGTTAAATATAACGAATCTCAAGTGTGGTTCAAAAATTAAATCGAGTTGTTATAAGTATAAAATAGATAAGGTAGTTACTCTGTAGAATTGATGATAAAAGTGAAATTCGCTAAAGAGCTGTCAAATTTAAGGGGCAGTGGGCAGGCCACAATGTTCGCAGAACGGATGGTTGATGGACCGAAAAGTTATGGAGTGGAGACCGCGTGCCGAAAGATGCAGCGTTGGAAGGCCTCCCACTAGGTTAACCTATGACATGGTTATGCAATGACAAGGCAGTGAGACGCAAACCACCGGTCAATGTGGCGTCTTTCGGCTGAAATCATGATGATGATGATGTTCAGTTTCCTGTAAATAACACCACCACAATCTATCTTAATAAATGCACAACAACGGTCTATAAACCAGTTTTTGCCCAAGAACCGACCAAAAAAGCCCTACATGTTTTGTATGTTTCATTCTCTTTAAGCCTTAATCAATTCTTTATATTAATATATTTCACTAAAGTAAGTATCCCCGATTTATCCCAAGAGACAGGACGAATTTTACAAAGTGCTCTATGATTGGGCAGAAATTATATGGAAATAGTTCCCGTGAGTAATGTTCTAAGTGGTGGCTTTGTACCATGATTACCTTTTATCGTTTACGGTTAGTAATTAGTTATGGCGTGGTAGAGGGTGGAGCCCATCCATTTCGTTGAAGGGAACTGATTATGTGAACTGGATTATGTTGTTCATGGTGATGTGTTCATTCTGAGAATGGAGAAAACTTTATTTTTGTTAGTATAAATGAAGCCGAGTCATCGCAGAATATTGCTTAGGAAACCCTGAAGTGACAACTTGAGGATATTTACGGGAGATTGGCTAGAAAAGGCAGCAAATACCGGAAAGAGCGACAGGCTATGATGGCTATTGTATCTACCTTTATTCAGCATTGAGACATGTAGGTTGAAAAAAAAGTTAATTATGTGTGTTTTTCAACAGGATTGACCAAAACTTTTCTGTAGTAATTATATGCCCCCTGCCTCATCCCCATTCTGTAACTATTTAATAAAACTAAGAACTACTTCAGTAATGAAACAACAATACGAAAGAAAACAGCAAAAATGTCAAGCTGTAACGATTGACGTGTAGTTGATTGTGACGTTTACTGATCAGGCTGCTGACAAACACCGAATTCATATGGCCCAATCTGAATGATAAATTCGAAGTTGAGTATTTCTGAAACTCTATTTACGCCTGAAACTTGTCAAATTTTGGCACTTAAACAAGGCTAGACACGTGTTTAACTCCAAACTCTGTTCAATTCAGAAACTGGACGCTAATTGATTCACAAAAACTCAAAAATTTCAAACAAAGAATTCGCTAATAGAAAATAATAAAACAGAAACAAAACATTATCGTCTAAATCGTCACAAAATACCGAAAATCCCGTATAAGCAAAGGAATTATTTGGAACAAATTAATTCCCAAAACCTGAAAGATTAACCGATAAATATACAAGCAGAACAATTAAAACAGAAACAAGACACTAACGTCTATGCTATTCTGGAATACAAACTCCCACATTCCCAGATTAGCAAAGGAATTGAAATAAATTAACTTAACATAAACCAAGCCTATATTCCTCGAAAGTAAGAATGTACTATAATAATAATGACTAGTGTGTGTTCCCAGTGATAACGTACGGGACAGGGACGTGGTCGCTCACAATGGAACTCATCAGAAGTCACCCAAAGGGCTATGGCGAGGGCTATGCTTGGAGTTTCCTTGCGTGATCGAAAAAAAATATCAAAATGAAGACATCGGCCAGAGAACCAAGGTTACCGACATAGCCCAAAGAATAGCCAAACTTAAGTGACAATGGGCAGGGCACTTGGCTCGCAGAACGAATGGCTGTTGGGGCCGAAAAGTTCTAGAGTGGCGACCACGTACTGGAAGAGGCAGCTTTGAAAAGTCTCCCTCTAGGTGGAGCGACGGCGGTCAAGGCTACGGGCGTCCGGTGGATGCGAAACGCACAGGATCCATCAGTATTTCGACGTTTGACGTCAGATGTGGCCGTCTATCGGCTAAAATCATGATGATGATAATAATAATAATAGGTACACATAGTTCACCAAAACTTCGCAAGTTACGTTCAAGTCCTATGTGATAGGGTGCAAGCATATTTCCATCAAGAAATACCACTTTCAAATTCACTAAGAAATACCAGATGGGCAAACTACCTAAATAGCCCTTTGCTCAACCCCAGGAATCGAACCCAAGTCCTCATGAAGAAGCAGTAAACAAATTAATTCCCAAAAACTGAAAAATCACTAAAATTAACTAGCAGAATAACCCAAACAGAAACAAAACACTAACGTCTTTTCCGTAACAGTATACCCACAATCCCACAGTAGCAAAGGAATTCTTTGAGCTAATTAACACGTTGCATTTTCAATTTCACATTCCATCTTTTATGTCCTCCAACTCGAATCCATCTCGGATCTCCAAATTAACATAAATAGCTTGTTATCTTTCAAACTAACCGAGAATTTTCTCCGTTATCTTGGCGACTGAATCGAGTCGAGGTCCTTCAAACTGACTTTGAATTTATGGGCCTTAGCTGATGCCCAAAGAAACAGAAAGGCAAACAATAAATTCCCTGCCGGTGTCTGTTTTTCCCGTCCTAGAGGTCTTTAAGTCAAAGAGTTAATAGGTTACTTCTAGGTAAGCGTGCTTTACCGTTGACCACATCATCGTTTACCATCAGATGATCTATCTATATTAAAAAAAAAACCTGTCTTGTATGACAAGATTTATAAACGTAAATGAAGCAGTATAAAAGGATTGTATCAGATACCGTTCTGTAGTTTTATAAACTAGTTGCCTACGTTTGCATCTATGTATGTAAATCCTCAAATAGAAAACACCAAAACAGAAACAAAACAACGTCTATCCCATCATGAAACACCCACAATCCAACTTGCAAAGGAATTCCTTGAGCTGATTAACACGTTGCATTTTCAATTTCACATTCCACATTTTAGTATGCAAAAAATAATTTCATTTGCTTCGTATTTTCATGAGGACCGAAGTCTCGTGGGATGTGTTTTAATAACACTTTAGAGTCGAGAGCTTTTGGTCTAATTGCTGAAAAGTTTTCAGCATCTCATAGAGCTGTATGGTATTTTTAATTTTGGATTTTCAGCTCGTGAGAGATAATGGGTGCGTCCTTGGTTTTGTTTGTGCAAGAGTGCGGTTTTATTTTTTTATATATTTTGGTATTTTCAAGCAGAATTCAAACCAGAAATAGTAGGTATTTCCAGTTTTCCTACGTGGTGTATTTAATATTGAATAATAATATAAGGTGAAATCAAGTGTAAGATTAACCGAAGGATTGACAAAAAAATTAAAAAGCCATTGTGCCTCCCGTGGATCCACATTTTGGGCACTCAAGGGTTAAGACTGTATTCCACAGAGCACTTCGAAAGTTAGGATGTAAATGCATTACAATGCATGATAATGTTCATGTTGTAAATCAAGTCCACGTTGTTTGGAAATAAAGGGCATTGTAAGACGTATAAAATTAAGATAAATGTAGACAAGACACTGAAAGAGGGAAAAAGACCTTCACTATATTTCGATGACGATTTATAACAGTCCTGAAAAACCCGGGCAATATAAGAAAACAACATGATATGTTGACCAATTTCCTGAGACATGGCCATAGACATATCGACAACATTCAAAATTACGTCCACAAGAAAATATTTCTCGTCCGTTCGACTTAACATAACGAGTCATTAACTCCTAACAACCCATCAAGTAATCCAAGGTCGGTAGTTAAGTCAGAAACGTTGACAGACTATAAATATTAAAGGCATTAGTTTTTCGCGTGACCCCGTTAACTGGTAACACCCAAACAAACAATAAAAATATTAGGTCATAAAACAATTTAATGATGAAAACTTTCACGAAATAAATAATTTTACAAACAGATATTCGATTAATGATTGTAAAAAGTTCAAAATCTTTGGGATTGATCACGTGATATTTTGGGAGAATGAAAGAAAAGAAAAAAGAAAACACATTTATTCGGCATAGACGAGAATTATATTATATATTATACATCTGATATAATAGGAGTGCATATCCGTAGAAATCCTATACAATTTCTATACATTTCGTACTGGTTGTAAATCGTTCTCACTGACAGTCACTTTTCTATGGCCCATATAATTACTATGTACCTACTAAACTCAAAGCCCAAGGATTAAGTTATAAGTTTTAGAAATAGAAGTAAAAATATAAGAGCATTATCTCATCAGAAGATCAGAACTTAAAATTCAACAGATACTTTGGAAACAGCAGTTGAGCATTATGCGGCGACAACCAAGATTTAAGACTAGTATGTGATTGGCACATTACTCGCTGAACAGATGGCCGATGAGAACACAGAAAACTTCTACTGTTCTGTTCTAGGGGTTTTTAAATTAAGAGTGAATAGGTTTCTTCTAAGCAAGCTGCTTCACCGTCGACCACATCATCGCTTACCATCAGGTGAGATATTGGTCAAGAGCAAGCCTATCGACAATAAAAAAAAGTGGCGACCATATAAACTAGGGGTTTTTTAATCAAGAGTGAATAGGTTTCTTCTAGGCAAGCGTGCTTCACCGTCGACCAAATCATCGCTTACCATCAGGTTAGATAGTGGTCAAGCGCGAGCCTATGGACAATAAAAAAATAAAAAGTGGCAACCGCGTAAAGACGCAGTTTAGGTTAGACGTGGTGTATCTAGTGGCTGGATGGGGGTAATCATAAGACCAGTCAATGTGGTGACGGTAAGAGACTTATGTATATTCAGCTGTGTGGACATCCTTCGGTTGAATGTCGATGCACGTTTTTACCCGACTACAGTAAAGCCGAAAGGAAGGGTTATGATTTTTGCAGTCTATGTATGTGTGTATTTACGTATGTTTCTCCGTAGCGCCTAATTTATTCATCCGATTAAAAAAATCCTACCGTTTTTAATTATACTTTTTTACTGCCCGACATGTTCCTCTGTAGTACCTAAACTATGTATCCTTTTTCACCACTATTGATACTGTAAAAAAACTGTGTGGTGCCAGTGACGTGTGATCCCAGCATTACAATGTCATCGACATACAACTGAAGTGTGTAGTGGATAAAATCAATACACAGCTGCCAGTGGGATGATAGAGCCTGAAAAATATACATAATATAAATGTAGAACTGCATTTTTACTTCAAAATAAATATGAATTTTAATAAAATGGTTAAAAATTTAATTAAGTTGCACTGATGCATAAAGAGCAAAATGTCGTAATTTGAAAAGCAGTTGTGCCAGATGTTACGAGAATTTGCATTTTTCTTTCAACAATTTCGCAATTTGAGGCAGTTTAAATTGCAGTGTACTTGTCTTTCATTAAACGGATGCGACGATCTTTAGAAAGGCTTACAAAGAAAATTGTTTATTTGCAACGGGTATGATGCTTTCCATGTGCAGTTGTAAAATCTATAAGAGTTGATATAATTCAGTTCTCTACATTTTCTTTCAGCCCTTTGTCCTAATTTGATTGGGGTCGGCCTCCTTGCACGTCTAAGTCAGGATCTCCTATCCTGGATGGTTGATGGTGGTACATTCTGCTCTTTCGGGTCTCTCTCATCAGTGGCCCTTTTTCTTTGCTTGGTGTTGATTTTGAGCGTTATTTTCATTCGAAGCCAGATAAATTAAATAAAAATATTAAACTATGATTCTCATTCTGCATCAAGAACTCCTAGAGACAAAGTACCTTCATCATTCATTCTTTGGTCGCATATTATCTCCTAAGTTTTGTTTTATATTTATTAGATTGTTACACATAAATAATAATATACTTTGTTTCACTTTCTGTGTTTATACTATTCTATTTATTTTTTTAATTATATCCCGTTCTCGTGAATGTGTCCGTGTCATCAATGAGCCTTACCAGAATACCACCACGGCTTCATTTATGTATTTTAAATATTCTCTCGCACGGAGTTTTTTGTTTATATTATTAATCATTTTTATTTATTTTTAACTGTCTTGTCTCATGTGCGGGTCACAAAAAAAAAAATATTCATAACTATTACATTATCAGTAATGGTCTTCATAAACAAAGAATAACATCCAAAAGATTTATACGGAATCATTTTAAATTCTATTAGGTTGATATCACCCATTAAATTACGAAATCTGTCTTTACGGTGTATAAAATTCCAGATTACACGTAATGAAACAACGGTACTGCTATGAATAATATTCGCTACAGACGGACGACTTGGAAGACACACTTCTGGTACTAAGAAGTTGAATAATGGTTTGGGATGCATAATTTCAAGCTGTGATTAAATTTATTTTGAAAAAGTATTCTGTGAAAACACATTGCTATCGCGTCGCGCTCATTTTGCCTTTAAGAATTGAACATGTTTTTTAAACATTTGGAAAATCTTCTAATATAATCATAAAATCCCGCCCACAGACATTAATCTAACTAGATGACGCGATTGTATGTACTTCGCATGTCAAAAAACAAGATTAAAATTACGATCAATGAACGTAATTTGAGCTTTTCATTTAGCATTATCGGCAGCGGAAATTCGCCGAAATCTAGAAAATGTTTTCTATCATTGGTAAGTAAATTTGTATTTTAATTTTGTAGGAAAAAGTGGCACGCTTGGTTTTCATACAGATGGAGGGACTTGGTTTATCTAGTTTGATTTATATCTGTAAACCCGCCACTAAAATGCCCAGAGAAAATCAATATCCTCTATCTGATATTAATTAAACGTTACTTTATCATGGACTTTGAATTATTTTGAAATAGTAGTTTTGATAAGTTTTGTGGCAGTGATATAAAATGATGCTGATCCAAAGCAGGTGATAAGTAACTATTATTAAACTCAGTCGAAAAAACAAAGACTAGCGTAAGAGATAAAATAAGTAATTAATCAAAATTACACATGCAATATTATCGACTATATTTCTATTACTTTTTGATATCGATCGTCACTCGTCGCATAAATTTGTAAGTCTTTCAACAAAGATAGTCTCAAAGACAGCTTCAAACAATTATAGAGCAAATTAATGAACAAAAAAGGCCTTGAAATGTTGCCCGTCTGTTCTATATCAAAAGAAAGCCACACTTAATTTATGCTATCATAAACAATTTATTCATAAGTAAAGTATCTTTTGTCTTGTCTCTTGCTTTCTTTGGAAATTGTCGTAATAAAAGTATTATTACATTAATACAGGAACAGGGTTGCCAAAAAATATTGTGTAAAAGCTGCCAGTATTTTTGCGTGAACAATACAATTTTCTTGTTAATCCCTGTCAGTATGTCTCTGCTTTTGATAAAATTCGTTTCAGAAGAAATGAAATGTCCACAGCAGAAATAAATGGATCTTTTTGGACAAGCAACTGCAATGCGAGATTTCATATAAGCTAACTTTGATATTGTAGATGTTTATATTACTTTTTCAGCCCGTTCCTCTTGTCACTATTTTCAAGATAAGAGTTAAAAACCCATAACTAACTCTTAAATTAATTCAATTACCTACTAAATTAGTGGTATTCGGTATCAGTAAGGCATAACGCAAAAGTAAAAAAAAAATATTTTAACAAAAAAGTCAAACCGACTTACAAAAGAAAGTTATTTTTAGCTTTGTAGTGGTTTGTTTTGGAAGTCGGTTTGATTTTTTATATATATTTTTAGTGTTGGTAGTACCTCCAATTACCTTGCAAATCTATATCTATAAAAGCGAAAGGTGACTGACTGACTGACTGACTGACTGACTGACTGACTGACTGATCAATCAACGCACAGCCAAAACTGCTAAGCCTAGAAGCATGAAATTTGGCAGAAAGGTTCCTCAAGTGACGTAAGTGTGCACTAAGAAAGGATATTTGGAAATTCGACCCCTAAGGGGGTAAAAAGGGGGTTGAAAGTTTGTATGAAAAATCTAATTCCTTCGACCAAAATTCTTGAAACTTAGTACAAATATTATTCTAAGTAAATGATAAAGATTGACATTATTAGTTTTTTGAAACTACCCCAAAATATTGATTTAGGGGTTGTTGAAATTTGTATGAAAAATCTGATTTCTTAGGTCAATAAATTTGAAACTTGCCATAAATATTAACCTAAATGAATAATAAAGGTTGCTATTATTATTTTTTGAAACTACCCCCAAAAGACAATTTAGGGGTGTTAAAGTTTTTTTGAAGAATCTTATTACTTCAGTTAATAAACTTGAAACTTGACATAAATACTAATCTAAATAAACAATAAAGACTTTCATTGTTAGTTTTTCGAAACTACCCCCAAAAGATGATTTAGGTGATGTTAATTTTTTTGAAGAATCTGATTTCTTGGGTCAATAAACTTGAAACTTGCCACAAATACTAACCTAAATGAATAATAAAGGTCGCTATTTTTTTTTTTTTTAAACTACCCCCAAACGAAGATTTAGGGGATGTTAGTTTTTTTAAAGAATCTGATTTCTTGGGAGCATAAACTTGAAACTTGGCATAAATACCATGCTAAATAAACAATAAAGGTTGTGATTATTAGTTTTTTGCAACTACCCCCAAAAGACGATTTAGGAGGTGTTACAGTGTTTTTGAAAAATCTGATTTCTTGGGTCAATAAACTTGAAACTTGCCACAAATAATAACCTAAATGAATAATAAAGGTCGCTATTATTATTTTTTGAAACTACCCCCAAAAGATGATTTAGGGGATGTTATTTTTTTTGAAGAATCTGATATCTTGGGTGAATAAACATGAAACTTGACATAAATACCATCCTAAATTAACAATAAAGTCTGTGATTATTAGTTTTTTGCAACTACCCCCAAAAGACGATTTAGGAGGTATTACAGTGTTTTTGTAGAATCTTATAACATCAGTTAATAAACTTGAAACTTGACATAAATACTAAGCTAAATAAACAATAAAGACTTTCATTGTTAGTTTTTCGAAACTACCCCCAAAAGATGATTTAGGGGATGTTATTTTTTTTGAAGAATCTGATTTCTTGGGTGAATAAACATGAAACTTGCCACAAATACTAACCTAAATGAATAATAAAGGTCGATATTATTATTTTTTGAAACTATCCCCAAAATAAGATTTAGGGGATGTTAGTTTTTTTGAAGAATCTGATTTCTTGGGTGAATTAACATGAAACTTGACATAAATACCATCCTAAATAAACAATAAAGGTGGTCATCATTAGTTTTTGCAGCTACCCCCATAAGACGATTTAGGAGGTATTACAGTGTTTTTGAAGAATCTTATTACTTCAGTTAATAAACTTGAAACTTGACATAAATACTAATCTAAATAAACAATAAAGACTTTCATTGTTAGTTTTTCGAAACTACCCCGATGATTTAGGCGATGTTGTTTTTTTTGAAGAATCTGATTTCTTGGCTGAATAAACATGAAACTTGACATAAATACCATCCTAAATACATAATAAAGTTTGTGATTATTAGTTTTTTGGAACTACCCCCAAAAGACGATTTAGGAGGTATTACAGTGTTTTTGAAAAATCTGATTTCTTGGGTCAATAAACTTGAAACATGCCACAAATACTAACCTAAATGAATAATAAAGGTCGCTATTATTATTTTTTGAAACTACCCCCAAAAAAAGATTAAGGGGATGTTAATTTTTTTGAAGAATCTGATTTCTTGGGTTAATAAATATGAAACTTGACATAAATACCAACCTAAATAAACAATAAATGTTTTCAATAATTAGTTTTTGAAACTACCCTTAAAATACGATTTCGGGGTGGTAAAGATTTTTGATTACTTTTACTGCACATAGTTTCTTTTTATGACTTTGGGGAGCACTTAAGAGGGCTTTTTGGAAACTCAACTTTTTAAAGGGTTAAAAGGGAGATATTTATTTGTATAAAATCTTATTCCTTTCGCAAAATAATAAAGGATGGCATCATTAGTTTTTCGGATTTAGCCCCAGAAGACGATTTAGGGGTGTCAAAGTTTCTTTGAAGAATCAAATGGTACTAGGATGGGGACCTCTACATCGATTTGGAACTACCGAACTGGACCGTTTGTCTCAGGTTTAATAGCAGCTTAGTTTTGGTTGCCATCACACGAACGAAGTCGCGGGCGGAGTTAATAATATAAATGTGAAAGTAACTCTGTCTGTCTCTCTGTCTACCTTTTCACGCTTAAACCGTTGAACCAGTATTAATTTAGATGCAATTTGGTTCGGAGATATTTTGAGACGCTGGGCAGGACAGAGCATAGTTTTTATCACGGAAATCTCACTTAAGGGGGTGGAAAGAGGGGTAGAAGTTTGTATGGAAAACCCACAATATTATGCTGCGATATAAAAAATAAGCTATTCGAATTACTAATGCTTCGCAGACGAAGTCGCGGGCAACAGCTAGTCATTTATAGTCAAACGAGTTACGAGTTACGAGGATTCTAATAAGCCCAAACACGACTAGGATTCATTGTTTTATTTCGGAGTTCCAGTGCCTACCTTCCGGCTTCATCGTCAAATCAGTTTGATGGTACCATTTACATCAGTAGCATTCATTTTTTGGGTTCCGTTGCCAAATGGCAAAAAACGGAACCCTTATAGATTCGTCATGTCTGTCTGTCTGTCTGTCTGTCCGTCCGTATGTCACAGCCACTTTTTTCCGAAACTATAAGAACTATGCTGTTGTAACTTGGTAAGTAGATGTATTCTGTGAACCACATTAAGATTTTCACTCAAAAATAGAAAAAAAAACAATAAATTTTGGGGGTCCGCATACTTGAAACTGAAACTATTTTTTTTTTTTCATCAAACCCATACGTGTGGGGTATCTATGGACAGGTCTTCAAAAATGATATTGAGGTTTCCAATATCATTTTTTTTAAACTGAATAGTTTGCGCGAAAGATACTTCCAAAGTGGTAAAATGTATGTCCCCCCTCCCTGTAACTTCTAAAATAAGAGAATGATAAAACTAAAAAAAATATATGATGCACATTACTATGTAAACTACCACCGAAAATTGGTTTGAACGAGATCTAGTAAGTAGTTTTTTTTAATACTTCATAAATTGTAAACCGCAATTTACCAAGTACCTTTCAATTTACCAGGAACCCTTCTTGTGCGAGTCCGACTCGCACTTGGCCGGTTTTTTAGTATGGCGTCATCATAATCGGTTAACTATTCGATATATCTTATAACGGTGACATACTTAGCATTAAGGAGTTCCAGTGGCCATTTGGCTGTTTTTACAGTGTCTTCATCAGTTCCACTTCACCAAATGATAATTTCTTAGTGCAAATGATTGCTTATAATATTTGAGGCAATCCCTCGATTTCTTCAGGATCCTATCATCAGATCCTGACAAACATGGGACCAACTAGGCATTTTACCCTTTGGCCCAGGCGTCTTTGAGTAATCGAGAAAATAGACATAAAAAAACTTCCGATGAATTGAGAACCTCCTCTTTTCTTTGAAATCGGTTAAAAAGGTCATTATAGGTATAAACATTATGATGTGCTACCAAATCCGACAGCCCTATATACACTCTATTGTTAATAGCAAAAACAACGTGGTCATGTATCGTTGAAGGATTTCCAAAGTTATATATAGCTATTATCATTAATGTAATGACCATCTCAAATGTACATCATATACGTCGCTTAACGGTAATTGCTCTGCCCGTCGCCTTTTGCCAAATGGAATTTCGTCCTTAAAATAACTGGGGTAAGAGCGAGGTCGTGCCCAGATAAGTTTTAAGATTCATTATTATGGAGATGGGCAAAAATTAGTAGTGCAATCAAAAAGTTTTGCACTAGCCATTATTCGTCGTTATTTTAATGAAATTTTAAAATTTTTGCTATCTTGATGACGTAATAATGTTCTCAATAAGCGTTTTGTTTTGTTATTGTCCATAACGAGATGAACATTAAAACAAGCGTCAGCAACTGGAAAAGTTGGTATAAATTCTTTACATATTTTAGGTAATAGCTATAAAAAATATATAAAAATTTTACGTTGATGGTAAGTGTGGCCTGTTTAAAGCCAACTCATCTTTAAAATTGGATCATAAATCCGAGATATTACGTAAAGCAGGCGAGGATCTATGATATTATTACATAAAATTGGTGTTCCAGGTGAAACGAGGCTGAACCGTTGCTAAAACGGTTGAACCAACACGAGCGGATGCAATAATCGTGAATGTACTAAGGTAAGGAGGAGGCATTTAAAAAAAAAGAGAGTAATATAAACATTTTATGGAAATACTAATGAAACGATGGATGGAATGTGAGTAAGATGATATTATTATGGCTGAAAAGGAGAAACTGAGTACTGAGACGACAATGAATCTAAAAATATGAAAGATGATATGTGACCTTCGAATCATGTGACCATAAATAAATTGGTAGTGTTGTTTCTTGTTTCTGTAGATTCCAAAAAATTTGTGCCAAGACACATGACAAAGAAAGAAAAGAGAATAAAGTCTATACTAATTTTTTTTTCTTTGTTTTTTTACAAGCTTTTGTTTAACTAGCAATGTATGTATGTATGTAAGTGTGTTCAGGTCAAATCTTGCAACTGAATTTTAAAGCAGTTATCCTCCACCGATTAAGTTGAAATTTTGCATACACTTTTAGTTTGGATGAAAATGCATGGTTAAAACTAAGTGACGTCATTCTGAATCCAATATGGCAGACGGCCCAAGTTGGCAGACTAGTTCTTTTTGTGCACTGCCATGATATGGGTATCAAATAAAAGGGTTTGCTCAGAAAAATACGAAAAAAGGTTGTTTAAAAAAAAGATTTTTAATTATTTTGTTTAATTATTAGGCATTCGAATTGTATCTGTTAATCTCTATGATGAATTGTCATGTAGTAACCTAGAAATAAAAAAGGTGTTCAAGCCCCTAAATTATAGAATACTCATTTACCAGATCTACATTAAACTAACGAACATGTAGGTAGCTCAACAAAGCCTCCTACCAGAGGTGTATGACGTCACATCCTGCTATTATTGCAGCGTACTACCCACAATTTGCCTCTAATAAACAACGCGCTGCCGGCAACGGCCTACAGTCTACGGTTTATAGATCTTACATAATAAAGGCTATTAGATTTGGACTGGTCTACCTGACTGCCTCGTTGGTTTAGTCGTCGTGAGTGCTACTGTGGAACATGGAGTCCTGGGTTCAATACGGGTCGAGAAAAGTGTTATTGGGTTTTTCCGTATTTTTTTTTTAGTATTAGCCTTGAGTCTGGGCTTTGTGCACGGTTCAAAAGAGATTGGTCACACACAGGCCCTTTATGAGGCATCGTGTGTGCGATTTCAAAATTATCTTAAAATCGGCTTTGTTTTTTTTTCCATCTGTGACCTTTACTTTATATGTACAGACAACAACAGATTAGGTTACTTCACTAGGAAATTTGTGTTCACCGTATTGCTTTATAATAAGGGTTCATTTCAAGAACAGAAACATAGTATATCTCGTGAAACCGGAAAAAAAAAATGTTTTCTAATTATGAATATAACGTGTTTTTCTACAATATACAACCAAATTCATCAAAATACAACCATTTTTTCTTTTAAATAAACTTATTCCATCCATAATGTTGTGGTATGTATTCCACATCTACTTACGATTTTTTAACACTATACAAACTATCTTCACATCTTTCGATATTGTATCAATTTGTGTAACTTAATTTTATAAATTCTTTGTATTATAACACCTGAAAAGCATATTTTAGTTATCTCTGACTGTTTTTAATATCTAAAACTTAAATTATATTCGTAATTTATAATTCTTGCAATATTTTTCCACTGTGACATTTTCATCTGCCATGACATCTGTCTGTCTATTTTATTTTCTTAAGCCATAGACATACCATAGGTACCATGGACTACCTAGACCTTTCCTTAAGCTAGTTGTACATTATTGTAAGGTCAGCGCAGACTGACCCGCCTTTGTAAAGCCGATTTTATTCGTTCTGGTCTTATTAAGATTTGAATTTGAAATTTAGAAGGGATGGCAGAACGAGTGAAAAACGGGCGTCAACTTTTTTAGTCTAGAGTCTGGTCTGAACGCCGATAGTCGGTGATACTGTGTACTAGAATACGAAATGTATTTTCTATTCTGAAACTCTTAAAACGGTGAATTATCAGCTTCTGTAAAACTATTATTATTTGAAGTGCTCCAATTAAATATATATTTTGTGTGGTTCCCGAGAGCATTATTTCCTGGAAACTTACCCTCAACGGCCATCTCTTGGCATCAAAGGCCTCTCTGTTCGGCGTATTGAGCCATAGCCGGCCTCCACACCCCTCGGAGCCTACGTACTTAACAGTTTGCCTGTCTATCCGTCCTGCTATCTATTCTACTGCCTACATGCCTGATTGCCTGCCTTGACCACCAACCCGTGGTGTCTGCTGACCTGCCTACCTGCCCGATTGCCTGCTTGTCCGTCGGTGCTGCCTGCTCACCTGCCTACCTCGGGCATTCTACGTGCTCCTGCCCGTCCTGCTGCCTGGTTAGCCAACCACGTCGTGCGAAGCCGGCCCATAGTTTATACCCAATATTCTTTTTATTTTCATAGTTTTAATTGAATTTTTATCTTTTGTCTTAATTTTACTAACGTGGCTTACGTATAGCTCTCCGGAGCTATACGTAACCCTACAATGTACATACAGGTAGTAAATATAAGTTTCAGAAAAAATTATGGACTCTGTCGGGCACAGCAATATTCCAGATACAGTCAGTGTCTTGGCGACAACAGAAATACCAATTAATATTTTCCTTGTACTAACATATATCTTTTATCTATTTTCTGTCCATCTTTTTATTCGGTTTATGTATTAATAGTATTTCTATTTTTAACGTAAATTATGTTTTATTATAACTTATTAATTTAAAAGCTTTAATTTATCTAGTAATTATAGTAGTAGTAGTAGTAATTTATATAGTTGTAGGTCGTGGGTTCGAGCCCAGGCAGGCACTTTACTTTGTGTAAATTATTTCATCACCACTGCTCTCAAAACGGTGAAGGAAAACATCGTGAGGAAAACAGCATGTCCTAGAACCAAAAATTCGAATACATGATATCCACCAACACGCACTGGGCCCGCGTGGTGGATTACGGCCCATTTCCTCTCACAGTGAAGAGGCCTGTGTCCCAGCAGTGGGAACATTAATAGGCTGATGATGTGATGTGATGTGAAATTATAAATGCAAAAGTAACTCTGTCTGTCTGTTACCTTTTCACCCCTAAACCACTGTACTGAAATATATGAAATGGTATGGATATAGTTTGAGACCCTAGGAAGGACATAGGATGGTTTATGTCCCGGCAATCATTCTGAAGAGGGTGGAAAGAGGGGTTGCAAGTTTGTATGGTGAACTAACAATTTCTCAAGTAAAGCGCTCCTCACCTACAATATTATGGCGCGTATATAAAAATAGGCTATTTAAAGTACTAATGCTACGCAGCCAAAGTCGCGGGCAACAGCTAGTATTTAATTAAATTTATGTCCTTATTATATTTTAAGTCAATTGATTAATTATTAATGTCATTTAACTTATCGAGTCGTCTTAATTTTTATTGAATTTATCAGTTGGTTGACTTTTTGCCCAGTTGATTTGGCCATAAAGTGGACGAGTGCCTATTACATGAACTTTAACATAACTGGAAAACTGTGGATGTACTACAGATGCATCACGGCCGAACCCTTCGGGAAATACAGTCGTCATGTTACATTGTGTTATGGTCTACCTATGTTCTAGATTTGATTGTGTCAGGAGTGGGTGTAGCTAAAATGTATTTATTACTGAGATAGAATATTGATGGAATTATATTGTTTTCAATTATGAAACGCGAAAGTTTTAAAGTTAATATAGAGTATTGATGGGCCCAAATATAAAAATACAATGTTTATTGTGCCGAATTTGTACAGTTACATCTAATACCTTTAAACGAGCAATTGTTTTATAATACTAATAATAATACTAATAATTCTTATGTAATATTAATTAATTTATTCTTGTATACACAGTGAATAAATATAATCTGAATCTCGAAAAGGGCTCCAACGATTTTCATGAACTTTTGTATAAACCCCCTGGGTTTTGGGAGCGATAAATCGAAATAGCTAGGTTTAATTTTTAGAAAACGGCATTTTCTCTTTTTTCACCCGAGCAGAGCTTGGTCGTCCAGGTAATAAATCTTTAATTGAGGCAGCCACGGAAAGTAATTAAGAATACTTGTGTTGGGCCTGACAATCCAATACAGCTCGTTTATATTGGAATCTGAGTCATAATGTATCAGCTCTCGAACGTATTGAGAAAAGGCTGTATTTTGCAACAGTGTGTTTGTTTTAGGGCAAAAATGGTCTCCAAGAAAAACTGGTCATATACGTTTTGTGTCTCAAATGGCAAGTGGCGAATAGTGTTTGGTAATAGAACGCGGCATACCTACGATTTTATAAAATTAAATAAAAATAAAAAAATATTGGGAACCTAATTATCGTTGGTGAAAAACAAACAGTTAATTAACAGTTATACAAGTCCACTGAGCTAGACTACACTGGAATAAACAATTTAATGTATAAAACATGAAACAAAATAATTTAATTTTTCATGAAGCAATCAAACGCGCAGACACGGACACTAAACTGTCTTGCTCAATCCATGTGACGTTGGAACAACACCATAAAAATGCTTCATCTGTTGTCTTGCTACCTGTTCACAAACAACTGGACCATGAGAGACCTTTGTAAGGCCAGCTGGACTATGAGAGACCTTTGCAAGAACAGCTGGACCATAAGCAACCTTTGCAAGGCCAGCACTTGGGCTTTGACGTGGCTGAGTTCAGGTTGAAGCACAATACAGAGTGAGTCTGACACCGACGCGAAAAACCATGGATTCAGTAGATGATTCTGGATTGTGTTGGAGTTTTTTGTAGCATATCTCCAAATTTTTGAAAAATATCTGCATTTTTGTTACTGGAATCTGTTCAAAATCGTTATTCGTATCTAGCTCAATTATATATAAAAATTATAATTAAAAAAGTGTGAGCTGCGCAGCGCGTGTCCTACCTACTAGTTAGCGGCCTCTATCGTGAACTTTAGGAAATCTATTCTTTAGGAATTTTATTTTCATTGCTGTTTTTTTGTGAAAAAAGATAATAAAAGAAACAGCTGTACCAATTTTAATGAAATGTGGCGACAATCTTTAGATTGACCCAGAGGATGATGCTGTATAGTTTGGTGGCGATCGGAGCATTTTTTTTTAACTTTGCACGCGGGCGAAGCCGCGAGCAGAAAGCAAAAATAAATAAAAAGAACAGAAATAGGAAAAACCGACGAAGAATTCCAACACTACGGTACAGCATCCATGGTATTTTTGTTCACGTTGGTACCGGTGGGTGTCAGACAAATCCCATATATGAATTAACCATTAAACATGGAAACATCGGCATGAAGACGAAGACTGACTCAATCGAGTGACCTCGTATAAACTTCAACTTCATTACTCTATCTTAGGTACCTATTACGTATTAATTGGAAACAATACCTAATTACTATTGGAAACAGACTAATTTAGCTTTAGAGGTATCTGTAATTGGACCTGGATATTGAATGGAACTAGTCTACTAGTTTAGAATTGAAGTCGTCAAAATAAAATAGACTCTGGAGAGAGAATAGATACGTTCGATTTCAGTGGTATTACTCGATAGAGTTTAGAACACTAAATAGAGTAACACTCAATAGAGTTAATTATCTATACTAATATTATAAAGAGGAATGATTTGTATTTTTGGATTTTTGTATGTAACGAATAAAATTAAAAATTACCGGACCGATTTAAATTTATTAATTCTTTTACTGTTGGGAAGCTACACTATCCCCGGGTGACATAGGTTACTTTGTATCCTTGTATTCCCACGGGAACGGGAACTACGCGGGTAAAACCGCTAGGCGTCAGCTAGTTAAAATTAAATAGCTTAGTTAACTTATTTTAAGTAA
Source organism: Orthosia gothica (assembly GCA_949775005.1). Taxonomy (NCBI): domain Eukaryota; kingdom Metazoa; phylum Arthropoda; class Insecta; order Lepidoptera; family Noctuidae; genus Orthosia; species Orthosia gothica. The sequence continues at coordinate 31,814,261 of OX459038.1, read as the reverse complement.
ATTAAAATAATCAGTTAATATTGTTTTGAATTAAATTCGGCTTTCTAAATGCCTAAACGATTCATGTAAAAAAGAACATTACGAATATTTGTTTTACAAAGAATTTCTAGGAGAAAATTCAATTTAGAGTTAAGCTTATCTTGATAAAAGCCATCTCACCATTAGATACCTATACAGTAAGAATGTAATTTATTTGTTTACGTTTAATAAAACCGGCCATGTGCGTACTTCGCAAATTCGGGGTTCCGTACCAAACCGTATCGAGTCGGTTGTAACTAATAGGAAAAATGAGAGAATTTCAAAGAAAAATCTGATTTATACTGGTATTTGTTAGTAAAGTATACCTACGTAATAATAAACATTACCACCAAATTTAAAGTTCATAGATCAATGGAAAGTTAAAAAATTCTTCGAGACATAATTTTGTAAAAAGCTGACTTTAGTGGGTTCTCATTCCTTTGTTTTCTAATATACAAAATTTATCTACACAATAAGTTCTAAAGAATGATACATGCTTTATTCGATAGGGTAGGTCAATTTATTTTTTGCGACCCCCTGTAGCTGTATGGGTTTTTTGCGCCCCCCTTAAAAACATATAAAAATATTTTTTGACAATGTGGATGGCTTTGGGTCAACAATATGCCAACACTATAAGAATTTGAAGACTGTAGCAACAACAGCTTGGCTATAACACCTGGGTGACGGACAACGGACAGACAGACCGACGAGTGACAGCAATGGGGCTCCGTTTGGGTCCTTCGGGTAAGGAACCCTAAAAACTGTCGTCATAGCCGAAGCAGACCTGCGAAACACTGGCTTGACGATTTCGACTCTCTTTTGACGGATAGACCTGAAAAGACAAAAATCATAGTATCTTAGAAAGCACTGCTGCAAAGATCTCTCCCATAGGGAGACCTTTGCCCAGCAGTGTGAAAATATAGGATAAAAATAATTAAATATAAATATTGTTATTTATTGTAAAACAAGTAAAATTTCAAAAACCCCCGCACATTTATCTTGCGACAAGTAAAATTTCTAAATTTAAAAAACCTCCGACGCATTTATCTTGCGAAAACACCCCGATTCAAACATTAAAGCGCCCATAACTTTTGAACGGCTGAACCGATTTTATTCAAACATAACTAAGAACACTCTCGACATAATCACCTTTCAAACAAAACTAAATCAAAATCGGTTCATCCGTTTCGGCGTTATCATGCCACAGACAGACACGCATATACACAGCAACACACGTGAAACTTATAACACACCTCTTTTTCTGGCGGGGGTTAATCATACCTACTACATATAACATTACATCTATAATACACCACATACAATTTTCGTTTTCGAAGTTACTCCTTAAACGATTCAACTTTGATGCTTGGTAACAAGTTCAGATATATCTTCATTCAATATTTACAGCACTATCAATGTAAGTGAATGCTGGCAATACAGGCAGTATCGATGCACTTGAATACACCCCAGAGCTGTTAGCACGTTCCGGAAGAGTATTAGTACAATACACGTTCGGGATACTGTTTTATGTTCGGAAATTGCTTCAAAGCATGCAGGGGAAAAGGCAAGCTTAACCGTCCCTTTTTTTTTTTTTTTTTTTTTGATCACGCTGGGAAAAAATGCATTACGCATACCCGCCCCTTGGGGGAATGGGGACGGGCTATGTGGGACTCCCCGGAAAGTTCCGGTATACCCACTAAAATAACCCAGCGGCACTCCCGCATCGTCTGTTTGGAGGAGGACTGGGAAACTGGCACAGCCTTTACGCCCAGTCCTCCGCCGACGACCGCCCGCCTTTACAGCGGGGCCTTCACGCCCCTCCCTTAGTGGAGGGGCCCGGGAATGACCACGTGCTCGGCCATTCCCGCCCGACGAGGGTGGTGACACGTGCAATGCAGACGAGAGGCGCCCCCGCGCCTGTCGCCCGCTAGTCACCACCAGGTGGTGGGAGGAGACGATCGTACAACCGCCTTCTCCCACCCCTTCTTCGCCTGCGGAGCGGCGGCGCGAGAGGGTCATCCTCCCGCGCACGCTCCGCCGCCTCCTTTTGCGAAATCACGACCTCGCAAAAGGAGGCAACCGCCGCCCAGGCCTCCTCACTCCCCAGCATGGAGTTGACCACACTGGGAAGTGAGAGGTCCTGCCCAATCACAAAACTCAGGGCACGGCGCAGTTCAGCCCAGGCTGGGCACACCTCGAGGGTGTGCTGCGCCGTGTCCTCTGCCGCGCCGCAGTCGTGGCACGCCGGGGTTTCCTCCCTCCGGATCCGGTGCAGGTGCGTTCCGAAACAACCATGTCCGGACAACACCTGCACCAAACGGAACGAGAGGAAACCATGTGGCCGCTCGAGCCAGCCTTGCAAGACTGGACCGAGCGCGTCCAGCGTCCGGCGTCCAAAGGCGGCGGTGGCGAGGTCCTCCGTCCAATGGAGGACGATAGCGTCCCTCGCCTCCCGCCGCACTGCCTCCCGCTCTTCCGCGGCGGGGCGCTCCCCGAGCGCCTTCCGCCGCCCCGTCCAATCGTACACTCTGGCGAGAACCCATGCCTCCAACTCCCAGGGAGGGGTGCCCGCCAGAGCGCACGCCGCCGAGAAGCCCACTGAGCGGTAGGCTCTCGCCACCCGCAGTGCAATGGCCCTTTGGGGCCTGCGGATGGCGGTCGCGTTCTCCCTCCTGTTGAGGGAGTCCGCCCAGATGGGCGCCCCGTAGAGGGCCATACTCCGCAGGATGCCGGCATAGAGGCGCCGGCATCTATCCTTCGGCCCTCCCAAGTTTGGGAGGAGCCATGAGAGGGCGTCCGCGGCTTTCAGCAGGCGCGTCGACAGCCCGCTGAAGTGCGGGCCGAAGCGCCACCTGCTGTCTAGCACGAGGCCCAGATACTTCATCTGGGCCCCGACCCCTATCCGGACGCCCTCCACGACGATGTGGGCGTTCGGAGGGCAGCGCTGCCGAGGCCCGTGAAAGAACACGGCCTCGGTCTTGTTCAGCGCTACCCTCAATCCAAGCTGGCGGATCCTACCTGCCACCAAGGATCCGCCAGCCGAGGCCAAACAGGCCGCCTCCCCAAAGTCCCTCCCCCGGGCAACGAGGAGAGTGTCATCCGCGTAGCAGATGACACTCGTGCCCTGGAGGAGGGTGCCCCGCAGGAGCCAGTCGAATGCGATGTTCCACAAGGGGGGCCCCAGCACCGACCCCTGTGGAACACCGGACTCCGCGTCGTAACGCCTGATCCTGGCCGTCTTGTCCACCAGGAGGACCTCTCTATCCTCCAGGTAGCTGGCCAGGATCGCCCGCAGATATGGAGGCACTCCGTGGTACCGGAGTGCCTCCAATATGGTCGAGTGGGGCACAGAGTTGAAGGCGTTGGCGATGTCGAACGACACCGCCAACACTCCGCCCCCAGACTCGACCGCCTCCTTTACGTGGCCCCTGAGTAGGGCCAATGCGTCGACCGTCGAACGCCCTCGGCGAAAACCGAATTGGGCGTCCGACAGGTCAGGCCCTACCTCCCGCAACTGGCTATTTAGCCGGGTGGCAATGATCCCCTCGAACAATTTACCGACCTCATCGAGCAGAACGATGGGCCGGTATGCCGAGGGGGAATCCACCGGGCGTCCCTCCTTCCGGAGCAGGCAAAGCTGCCCCTCCTTCCACTGTTTCGGGAACCTCCCAGCCGTCAGACACGCGCTGAAGAGGTCCCGAAACCTATCCTCCATGAGGGACGCCGCGATGGCAACCACCCGTGCGGGGACGCCATCTGGCCCAGGGGCCGTCTTCTTCGCGCGGAGGGACAGAACCCCCGCGCGAAGTTCCTCCACCGATACTGGAGGGACCTCCTCCTCCGGCGAAGCCACCACCCCCCCCAGTGGGGGGTTCATTGTTGGTGGGGTGAAGTCGGTCCTGCGCGGAAACAGTGACCGAACCACCCCATCCAGCAACGCCGGCTCCAGGGTCTCCGTGACTGGGGGACCAAAGGGGCGCAGTTGGTTCCGCGCCGCCTTATATGGCCTCCCAAATGGATCCCTGTCGAGGCCCTCCAGCATCTCGGCCCGCGCCGAGTCCTTGGCGGCGCACATAGCCGCCTTGAGGACCGTCTTTGCCTCTAGATAAGAGGCGTAGAGGCGTTCCTCCCCGGCCTGAGACCGGGTAGTGCGCCGCCGACTCCGCGTGTAGGCCCTCCTGGCCGCCACGCAGGTGGCCCGGAGCCCTGCCAGCTCCTCCGACCACCAGTACACGGCGCGACGGGGAGGTTGACGGCGTGACCGAGGCATGCTGGCGTTGCACAACTCGGTCAGGGAGCCACGGAGCTGGACTGCTGCGGCGTCAACGTCCAGGGCCTCCACAGGGGGCGAGAGCCAGTCTTGGAGGAACGCCGCCTCCTGAGCTGCCTCCCGGTCCAGGCGGGTGAGAGCCCACCGCGGGAAGGGAGATTGGCCCGAGCGGGCTGTTCCCTCCCGCGGGCCCCGGGTGGAGATGTCGAACCGCACATAACGGTGGTCCGACATGGTCTCCACCATCTCAACCCGCCAGTTCACAACGCGGGCGGCCAGCACGGGGGTGGCAAACGAAACGTCAACCACTGACCCTCCCCGCTGCCGCACACACGTGTGAACATCCCCCCTGTTTAGGAGAGACACACCGCACGATGCCGCCCATAATTCGGCGGCGCGTCCCCGGACGTTGCAAGATGCGGCCGGGTTGCCCCAGGCCGCAGACTTCGCGTTCAGGTCGCCCAGCACGGCGACCTGGCGTGGTGCCGCCCTCCCGACGACTGCCGTTAGGACTTCGAGAAAGTTCTCGAAGTCCCTTAGAGGGCGGTTTGGGGAGAAATAGACCCCGACCAGGGCTATCTCTCCCCACGCGGCGGCCACGTATCCCGGTCCCCTCTCTAAAAGCGAGAGGGGAGGGGAGTCCGTGGCGGGCCGCGACACCAACGCCACCAAGCCGTCCCGATCACCCAGCCAACTGCCAGGTACCGAGTACGGCTCAGCGACCACCGCCACGTCCACCAACCACTCAGCCACGGTCTGCATCAGCAGATCCTGAGCCGCTCTGCAGTGGTTGGTGTTCGCCTGGAGGATGCGATGTTCGACTCTATGCATTAATCGGACATCGCACCCCCCTCCTCCACAGCCGCCGTGGTCCCAGCCTCTGGGATGGCGGTGGCAGCGACAGGCCGGGTCGGCGCCTGTGCTTTGCCCCTCTTAAGGGGAGGACTGCAGTTCCTCCCCTTCATAACGTGGCCTGCAGGGCGGCCACTGGCGGCACATACCGCGCAGTGCGGCGTGGTGGCCCTGCAGGAGGCGACTTTGTGCCCTTCCTTGCCGCAGCGGTAACAACTGTCCGTCCTGTCTACGCTGGACGGACAGAGGGCCCGGGTGTGTCCAATGCCGAAGCACCGGAAGCAGCGCAGAGGCTGGACTTCAAGTGCCCGGACTGCACCCGAACTGAAGCCAACGGCTAGCCGTCCCTTGGCAAGGACGGCTTTGGCAACGACGACTGGGCACTCCAAGCGAATGGTGCCCATGCCGCCGCGGCCGGGCCTAATGTCCCGACCTTGCACCGCTGCGACATTGCAGCCCCCAATGGCTGCGACTGCCGCCACCACCTCCTCCTTGGTGACTGTGTCATCCAAGGAGGAGATCTCCAAGGCCGCCGATTTCACCGGCCTGGCCACCTTGGCCGCGTCCGCAATGACCTCCTGCAGCTTTGCTGCGAAGAGGTCCGCGTGTGCCCCACCATCGGCCCCCGGGAACTCGAATATTCGAGCCCCAGCCTGCGTCCGGCGGCATGAGACCTTGCCGATCCCTAGTTTGGTGGGATCGGCATTCGCACGCGCCCGCATCATTACGGACGCGTACGTCTCACCCCGCTCCGCAGCCTCCGTGGTGAGCGTCACCACGACGGCTGCGGTCTTTGGAGGAACCAGGTTCCTCTTGGCGCCGGCTGGGGGGGAACTTTTCCCCTTCCCCTTCCCCTTTCCCTTTCCCTGCGCAGTCGACTGCAACCGGCTGGAAGGGTTGGTGGCGGGGACGGCTGGGGGGGAGCTTTTCCCCTTCCCCTTCCCCTTTCCCTTGCCAGTCGACTGCGACTGGCTGGGAGGGGTGGTGGCGGGGATGGCAGGGACGGCCGCTGCCGCCTTTGTGGCCTTACCCTTCCCCTTCCCCTTGCCGACGACCCTCGTCCAGCCCTGCTGGTTGGTCGGGGTGGTGGAAGGGAGAAGGGGGTCCTCCTCCCTGTTTGAGGTCGGCGCCGGCCCACCCTTTCTCTTGTCCGAGGCAAGCGGCAGCCGGTAACTCTTCTCCGGCAGCAGCCGGTCCTCAATGCCTGCTAGGCAGGCTCGGACGAAGTCCCGCTCCTCCATTATGACCTTGCGGATGGTGTCCTCAAGGTCGGAGGAGGCGGAACCCTCTGCCGCAGGTCTGGGCTCGGATTGGGTTGGCCGGGCCGTGGCTTCAGCCAGCTTAAGATGCAGCTGGGCAGCTGGCTAACCTCCGACTGCAGGCGATCGACTCTCGCCTGCAGCTGCCTCGCTTCATCAGTCGCCTTGCGCTGCATCAGCTCTGCGACGATGCCGCGCATGCTCGCGGCCCGGCATTTCAGGGACTTTTGGAACGTGCCCTTTAGGTGGGAGGACTTAGAGGCGACCACTACAATCTCCTCTACGTCCTCCTCAGCCATTCGCTCCAGCTCAGTCAGTGAGTGGTCCGCGTATAGAACGCGGGACGAGCCGTACCCGGACTTGGCCCGGGCGAGTTGCGCCTGCTGCTCCTTGGCTGCCACCTGCTCCTCCAGGTCTTGCTGGAGCCTCTCCCGCCGAGCCAGGTCCAACTGACGTTGGGCGTCCGCGAGACCCACGTCGTGGGTGTCCGCCGCTGTCACCGGCTTTTTGGCCTTCGCCCTCCTCGACGACTCTTTCGCCGAACCTGAGGCTGAATCGGAACCCTCCTTAAGGAAGGCCCGCTTCCGCGAACTTGAGCGAGAGTCGACCTCCATCGAACTCGCTCTCGACCTCAACACTACGGACTCGTTGTCGGACTCCGACAAATCGTCCGCCCTTCCTCCGTAGAAGGTCCTTCCTTCCTCCGCTGACGCTGAAGCGTCGCGCTGGCCCTGAGAAGGGCCTTTTGGTTGGCCCTGAGAAGGGCCTTTGGGTTGGCCCTTAGAAGGGCCTTTGGGTTTTAAAAAACGCCCGCGGGTGTCCCGCGCAGGTCGCTGAGACATGATAAAATATAATAAAATTCACCGCAGTTCGAAGCACTCAAGGCACAGATTCGCTACGATGCACAGTTCTCTTTGGCCGTACCCAGCCTGCCACTCCGTTACGGTGGTCAGGACTGGGACGTTTCCAGGGGCTACGACGTGGACGTAAGAACTGTGAGGGGAGCCCCCAAGCTTAACCGTCCCTAGCAGTCAAAAATGGTTACTCTTTTTTTACCACTTGGTTGGAGCCAGGTGCCAACAGTGTAATATAATCTTCAAGATACAGCAAGGCAAGAAAACAAAGTGTTTCACTCTCTCCACCAATCCCAGTCAATGTACACAGAAGCGTGCACATTTAATGGTCCTCGGATCGCGGTGACGCTTCAATTTGTTGAAGATGACAATAGTCAAAGCTATTGGTTTTTAGGGTTCTGTAGTCAACAGGAAAACTTATATAGTTTCGCGATGTCCGTCTGTCCGCAGCATAACTCAGAGACTCTTAGTATTAGAAATAATTTGGCATACATATTATTCACGCCGAAAAAGTGTTGAAATAAAACCATGAAAAACATTTTGTTTAGGGTACCACGATTTTTAAGGTTACACGTAAAGTGGGGATGCTTTTTGTTTCTCGTCTATCCCATGGTGTGGGGTATCGTTGAATAGGCTATTCAAAAATATTATGGGATTGTGAAAACCATATTTCGATTCAGTGATCCGTTTGCGTAGAAAGCAGCTTAGTAGGGTTTACAAGTTTACGAGTAATAGTCGACGAACTTATTAAATGTATGTGTGAGCCGCCGAAACCGTTTAAATGTTCATGAAATAACAAAAAGCCCTATTCTTAGTCCGCATTATTGTGCAACTACGGAACCGTATGCGTACTGCGCGTGGCCTGACACGCACTTATCCGGTTTTTGTGCTTTAAGGTTGGATCGAACAATAACTACGTATAATTTCATGTGGAATGGGTAGTTTAAAAGTTTCTCTCTTGAGTAAAATATTTATCTCACAGACACAACGAATACTTTTTTTAAGATAGTAAATCGCGGCAACTGCGTCCTGTTTAATAGTGGAACCTAATTTTGAGCACAAAATATTCTTTGACAATTATTTTTGGGGCACACAAATTTATTTTTAACCGACTTTCCAAAAAAGAGGAGGTTCTATGTTCAACTTCATGATTTTTTTTATTTTAATTTTTAAAAAAAGGGAACCTATTTTGAAAACTTCTTTTTTGTTTGATAGTAAATCGCGGCAACTGCGTCTTGTTTAATAGTGGAACCTAGTTTTGAGCACAAAATATTCTTTGACAATTATTTTTGGGGCACACAAATTTATTTTTAACCGACTTTCCAAAAAAGAGGAGATGTTCAACTTCATGATTTTTTTTATTTTTTTTTTAAAAAGGGGAACCGTTTTTGAAGACTTCTTTTTTGTTTGATAGAGTATTTTCCGAAATTGGTTCCATTTTAATTTGGTGAAGATCTGGTGAAGAACTCCGGAGATATACTACACTTCAACCAATAACTGTAAATCTCTCGGGCTGCTGCAATTGCATTACTGTTTATTGTTTGTACCATTTCATAACATATCATCATGCCAGTACGCTCTAAAAGGGTACGCAGTTGTGTACAGTTTACTCTCATTTCACCGATTATGTTCAAGTTCCATGGTATTCGGGTTATCTGTTCTGGTATTATAAGTACCTTACTCTAAAGGCAAGTTGCTCAATAGGTACAACTAAGTTTTTTACAAAAAATACTAACGACTTCCAAGTTAAAACACTACAAAGTGAAAAATAACTTTCTTTTTCGATGTCGGTGTCCAGAACGAAAACAATTGGTACCTTTTATACCGACTTCGAAAAAGAAAGTTATGTTTAATTTAAATTAAATTTATAAGTCATATACCTGTAATATTTGAATCAAAATCAGGTCAGTAGTTTTTCAAATTTTTTAATTCGAAATTATTTATTTGCCAAAATAGGTTCTCCATGCTCTGCCGTCGTATATGGGCATGCAAACTTTTACGCATAAATTACAATCTATAGTATCAATATACAATAAATGTTGAATAACAAGCTGAATAATAATAAATATTACAAAATTATTAAATTGGAAAATGTTTTTAACCATTTTATTTTTTGCGTCAAAGAGTAACAAACATGCGTTCTTAATATTAGTTGGACATTCCGTCTGAAATGTTATTACTGTTCCAATGAACTTACAACTATTATGCAAGACTCAAGAATAAGATTTCATCCAGCGGATCAGTATAACTTTATATTAAACTTTAAAATATCGCTGACACGATGCAAGACCTGACATTACATAATCCGTCGTGGAACAGGTGTTTTAATATCGTCATACGTAAGACCTGCTGACGGGGCGTCTGACTGATATTACAGAAGATGGATAGAAGGGTTTATTTATAGCCAGTACCTGAGGAGAAAGTTTGAACAGCTAGAATGTGTTTCTACCAGTTTTTCTCTGAAAAGAGGCCGTTGCTGAATCATTTTTATTTTTCTACAAACTGCCTGGTCTAAATAACGTTACTTGAAGCCAGAGGTTATAAATGATGTTCATGGTAATCTATGGTACCAAAACTAAAAAGAGAAAAATAAAAAACCTTATTTTATTAATAAAATCAAACCGATTTCCAAAAATAAAACACTGCAAAGCTAAATATAATTTTCTTTTCGGCAGTAGGTGTCAAAAACGAAAAAAGACTTCCGAAAAGAAATTAATTATTTGCTTTGTAGTGGTTTGTTTTGGAAGTCGGTTTCAGTTTTTTGTTAAAATTTTATATTTTATTTTTCACAATCTCCCATGCTATCTTAAATATAATGTCTAGAGTCGCTGGTAAAAGTTACAGGTATTCTCTGAATGTGGGTAGTACCACAGAATAAATAATAGGTAGTACCATGCAATGACGAGGTCAATGTCCATTGCTAACACTTTTATTAATGTCAATTAACATCAAACTATGACTGTCAATTTGATTGAGTCGAGAGGAGCGAATGAATGACTTAGAATCTAGGGGAATTAGTTATAGAGGTGAGCTACATGCCTTTAAAACGGTTAATACAGGCCGTTGCTTGAACAATACTTTAATGTTCCTAGTTTAGTTTGAAGGTGGCCTAGAAAACCTAGGCTCCTTAATTAGCTACTTGTTTTGACTTCTAAATACCTTTTGTATTCAAAACAAGGGTTGCTTATAAACCTTTTTAAAATAGGTACGTTTAAAGTCTCCACCAGATAACTAAAAAATTAAAACCATTAATCCGACTTGTACCAAAAAGTATAATTACGTAACATGATATCATGATTTTTTGTTTATGAAAATATTTTGATAATTTTGGTCTCAAAGGAAAGGTATGGGCGTAGAAACAAAACAAATGTTCAATAAATATAAATCAGCCGACGTGTTTAGGAGATATTAAGTCATTACTGAATATAATTGCATACCCAGCGAAAGCGTCAAGGACACCCCTTACCGTGATACATTGGTTTTGATCGTGTTACCGACACTGCATTTAAATTTTTATCGAATCGTTTTGGAATATTCGAATACATAGACAGGTGATAACGAAATATATTTTTTGTGATCTGGCGGTGACTTAAGCCATGATTTATCCGATACTTATCGAGCTTTTTTAAACCGTTCATTTCATGCGCAAACATTCAATATGTGGGTATTTGCGCCATCATTGACATAATTGACGATTGCGTTCCACAATTTTATTATGTTATCTGTAACTGTAATTTGTATTTTCGCCTAACCCTGGGACCATGCTGACCCAAAGTTGCAGAAAACAGAGCACAAGGGAGATAGTTGAAGGATCCTATCATATGCCAAAAGGCGCACCAAACTGAGGGATATTATAATTTTATTTTCTGGTTCTATTTATAAACTTTTCTCTACTATGTACCTAAAATTTGGGAATAAATGGCGTTAGTATTATTTTAACTGTTTTCGTTACCAATACTATTCTTTACATTGAATTTATTAACTCACGACCACAGAATCTTAGTATAATATCTTACTTCTTACTATCACACTAATATTATAAAGGCGAAAGTTTGTAAGTGTGTGTGTGTGTGTGTGTGTGTTTGTATGTTTTGTTACTTCTTTACGCTCAAACGGCTGGATGGATCTAGATGAAATTCGGCACAGAGATAGATTGTAGTCTGGAATAGCACATATGATACTTTTTATCCCGGGAATATGTTCCCTTGGGATAATTTTCGATATACACGCGGGCAAAGCCGCTGGCTGAAGCTAGTAATAATAATATAAATGCGAAAGTTTTGATGAACGGATGAATGTATGTTTGTTACTCAATCACTTCAGAACGGCTGAACCGATTTGGATGAAATTTAGTACAGATATAGATTATAGTCTGAAACAGCCCATAGGCTACTTTTTATCCCGGGATAATAAAAATATAAGCAAACATTTTTACTAGGGTGAAGCCACTGACAGAAGCTAGTAATATTATAAAAGCGAAAGTTTGGATGGATGGATGGATAAATAGATGGATGGATGTTTGTTACTCAATCACGGCAGAACGCCTGAACGGATCTGGATGAAATTTAGCACAGATGTAGATTATAGTCTGGAATAGCACACAGGCTATTCCAGACGAGAGCAAGGTTGACCAGTGGTAACGGCCCCGACTTAGATGTCGTAGGTCGTGGGTTCGAACATAGGTAGTCGTATTACTTTGTATAAATTATTTCATCACCAATGCTCTTAAAACGGTGAAGGTAAACATTGTGAGGAAACCGGCATGTTCCAGAACCAAAAATTCGAAGACATGTGACATCCACCAACATGCACTGGGCCCGCGTGGTGTATTACGGCCCATTCCCTCTTCACAAAGAGGAGGCTTGTGTCCCAGCAGTGGAAACATTACAAATAAATACAAATACAAATAATTTATTATTCCTTCATAAGTATGTACAAACATCTAGTAATTGAAGTGCTCTTTTAGGCAAAAAATGCCTGTAGTAGAGCACTTCGCTCTTCTATAACGTATTATTACAACAGTTACAAGTACCTAACAGCATACAATTTTGAAGATATGAGAATTAAAATCAGAATAAAAGATAAATAAAAATAATAATTGTTAGAATTAAATTAAATTAAAAGAATAAAATATTAAATTCCAATCAAAATGAAAATTAAATCAAATGAAAATTAAAACCAATTAAAATAAAATTACAATCAAAATTAAAATAAAATCACAATAATACTTCAAAAAATAATCACAATCAAAATTAAAATAAAATCGCAATCAAAACCAAAATAAAATCACAATCAAAATTAGAATAAAATCATAATAAAAATCAAAACATAGATTCAAACAAAATCAAAATGAAATAAAAATTTAATAAAACAAAAAAAACGATCAAAATTAAAATTGGGTTAGAAATAGTTGAGAGTATCAGTTTTACAAGTTTGTTTTACTAACATAAGAGTGTGTTTTGTTTGTGTGTGAGTTAGTGCGCATGAAGTGTATGTCTGCGTTTGCGTATGAAGAGTATGTGTGCGAGTGTGTGTTAAGTGTATGTGTGGAGTGCAGGTGACAGAATTATGAAGCATGCTGCAAGAGGGCTTCGATGGCCTCGTAGGTGAGTGGTTCAATCCACTTAGTAAGGATTTTTTTGCATTCATAATAATGTTTAGTGTACAAATGTAGCTCTTTGTTTACTTTATTGTACAAGTGGGATGCACGTCTGTCATATTGCATGCTACACAATTTTGTTTTTGATTGCGGAATATTTGCCACAAGGTCTTTCCTTCTCTTTCTCAGTGTACTGGCATCATAGGGCAGTGTCTTGTGTTTTTTTAAGATGGCTTGAACAACGTATAGCTTCCTTACTGAGAGCAAACCACTTAATTGGTAAAGCATATGAGTGGGATACCTAACCCTTTTAAAATGCATTATTTTTATGAGAGCTCTTTGAGCTCTCTCCACCTTCAAAAAAGCAGTTTTAGCTGCACCACCCCAGATAGGTATACAATACACCAAGACAGATTGCACCAAAGCGATATAGATTTCCCTTAGCAGGTTTCTAGAACCATTAGACCCGGATGGAACAACATGCCTCAGAGACTTGAATATCCAGCTCAACTTTCTGACCCTACCAACAACCTGCTCAAGTTGGGGATACCAGGATAGTCTCTGGTCAAGAACGACACCTAAATACTTGGTCTGAGTGACCTTGTTTATGGTAGGGCACATACAATTTTGATTTTGATGGTCGCCACAAACGTGAACCCTGATAGCGAAGTCCCCGTCAGGCTGCCCACGATTTCTAATGCTGAAGCACATATAATTAGTTTTTGAGGTGTTCAGGGTGAGTAAATTATTGTTGAGCCATTCAGCAACCAGAGTCATGCCTTTTGAAGCATCCCGCCTAACATCGCTCCAGGACCTTCCCGAGAACACAATTGCTGTGTCGTCGGCATACGAAAACACTTGTGCGTTAATTATTTTCATTTTACACAGATCGTTAATGTATATTAGGAAGAGGCTGGGACCCAAAACGCTACCCTGTGGCACACCGTATGAGATCTCCACGTCGTCGCTGATGCATTGCCCCAGTCTAACCCTCTGCTTCCTATTTGAAAGATAATCTTTCAGAAGATTGAGTGGAGTACCCCTTATTCCAATTTTTTCGAGCTTGTTAACCAGGATTGGGACAGAGACGGTATCAAATGCCTTTTTAAGGTCTAGAAAGATGGTGAGGCATTTGTCTCCATTATTAAGATGTTCAGTTACAAGTGAGCTAAGAGCAGTAACTGCATCTTCTGTTGACATTAAAAAGTTGAAGATGTATTTGCTCGTGGAATAATTTCCGAATAAACCCGGGCGAAGTCGCTGGCACAAGCTAGTACAGCACAATTATTTACTACAATTAATATCTCATATTGAATTAAGTACAAAATGCATAGTACTGCGTTTATTTATTCTAATATCACGTCTAAATCCAGTCCCAACACTAATGCTATCAAAACAAACTACTACACGCTATAAAGCATGTTTCATATTATATTCAACCCAGCATAGTCGTTACCTCTGTATTCACATTAAGCGCAAGAAAATGAGCAGTGTAAACGTAGCAAACATAAAATTTAAACAATAAACTTGGAACCACATATAAAGTTACTTTTAAAATGCAAACAAAATACTTTTTAAAAGTTAAAAGAAAAATAAAATAAACTTAACACTCCGTAAATACTGTAATGTTTCAAGGTAAAAAAGTGTTACTATGTATTTAAAATGTTTCTATTATTTAGAAGTTTTGTTTGCTTTTTAGTTTATTTTATTTGAAGTGCTTTTTAGAACTTTAAGTTTTACTCGCAATATACTAGTACTACAACTAGTTACTGTGTTATAACTTGTTAAAGGCCATTCATAAGTTTTAGCTTCTTACTTAGACAAGACGAAACAAAAAACCGGTAAAGTGCCTGTCGGACTTCGCACATTTAGGGTTCCGTACCTGACCGCAAAATTATGTTGGTTGTAATAGGAAAAAAAGGGAACAAATAAGTATATAAAAACCGGCCAAGTGCGAGTCGGACTCGCGCACGAAGGGTTCCGTACTTGGTAAATTGCGGTTTACGATTACGACGTATTAAAAAGAAACTACTTACTAGATCTCGTTCAAACTAATTTTCGGTGGAAGTTTACATGGTAATTTACATCATATATTTTTTTAGTTTTATCATTCTCTTATTTTAGAAGTTACAGGGGGGGGGGACACACATTTTACCACTTTGGAAGTGTCTCTCGCGCAATCTATTCAGTTTAGAAAAAATGATATTAGAAACCTCAATATCATTTTTGAAGACCTATCCATAAATACCCCACACGTATGGGTTTGATGAAAAAAAATATTTTTTGTTTCAGTTTTAAGTATGGGAACCCCCAAATTTTATTGTTATTTTCTATTTTTGTGTGAAAATCTTAATGCGGTTCACAGAATACATCTACTTACCAAGTTTAAACAGCATAGTTCTTATACTTTCGAAAAAAAGTGGCTGTGACATACGGACGGACAGACAGACAGACAGACATGACGAATCTATAAGGGTTCCGTATTTTGCCATTTGGCTACGGAACCCTAAAAATAACGGCATTGCAAAGAAAATTCAGATTCAATTGTTAGTAAAACATACGTAATACCCAACCAAATTTCAAGTTCATATGTCAATGGAAAGTTAAAAAAAAACTCACTTCCTTATTATATATATTTTTTCCTATGACCCTCGATCTGACTCGGGATTGAACGAAGACCAGGAGGCCACCACAAGGACAAGGGTAAGTGCACAGTTGTAAGGATCACTTTCCACCTGTTCGACAGGAACCAGTATCTCAAAGAACAGACCCCTAGCTACCGCTGCTGCGTGACGCAGTTTCACGGGTATAGACCTGGTGGGCTCCAAGATTAACAGCACTGCTCATGGGCCCCAGAGTTGCTTCTTGGCTTTGAACTTGCTATTTGTGCTTAGAAAGTAATGATATATCGTTTGAAAAATACACGCTTTGGGTCAAACTAATATTTTTAACGACACGCTAAAAATAAGGTACAACATACAATACACACAAAACGTACAGGTAGTATCATAAAATTAAATGAAGTAGTTGGGTTCTCAAGCCAAACCCAAAATACGTTATGTTTTAAAGAATACTTTAGTCGACTTTAAGTGATTATCAGCATACTCAAACCCCATTGAAAACTTACTGAGAATCTTGTGATTAAAATAATATCCCAATTACATTAGAACCCTTGAAATAATAATCTTACCTTCAAACGTAAAACATGACAAGCACAAAACAGCAGAAACCTTCAAAGGTAAAGCTGTACTGTCCGTTAATAAATAATAACCCTATTGTCCACAAGAAAGAACCTCGCTCAAGGCTTGACGGCTCATCCAGAAATAGTTCATCCGTGTCATCGATTCATGACTTATGGCCGCCTCCACGGTCCACTCAAATATTCATGACCTCCATTCTAACGGCGAAGGAACATCTTTTTTATATCACTATATGTATTTTTTACATATTCCCTCGAGGAAAGTGTAATTCGATAATAGGATAATCTTACTGTTTTGTGGGGTCTTCAGATTTTCTTTGGGTAGTTAAGTGATATGAAATGGTCTTTAGAGTTCAGAGGGTTTTGATGCGGATATTTTTTTGTGCTTTGTCTTTTTGAAAGACAAAGCACAAAAAAATATCTTGCGTTGGAAGGCCTCCCACTAGGTTAACCTATGACATGGCTATGCAATGACAAGGCAGTGAGACGCAAACCACCGGTCAATGTGGCGTCTTTCGGCTGAAATCATGATGATGATGATTATCAGTTTCCTGTAAATAACACCACCACAATCTATCTTAATAAATGCACAACAACGGTCTATAAACCAGTTTTTGCCCAAGAACCGACCAAAAAAACCCTACATGTTTTGTATGTTTCATTCTCTTTGAGCCTTAATCAATTCTTTATATTAATATATTTCACTAAAGTAAGTATCCCCGATTTATCCCAAGAGACAGGACGAATTTTACAAAGTGCTCTATGATTGGGCAGAAATTATATGGAAATAGTTCCCGTGAGTAATGTTCTAAGTGGTGGCTTTGTACCATGATTACCTTTTATCGTTTACGGTTAGTAATTAGTTATGGCGTGGTAGAGGGTGGAGCCCATCCATTTCGTTGAAGGTAACTGATTATGTGAACTGGATTATGTTGTTCATGGTGATGTGTTCATTTTGAGAATGGGGAAAACTTCATTTTTGTTAGTATAAATGAAGCCGAGTCATCGCAGAATATTGCTTAGGAAAGCCTAGCGTGACAACTTTAAGGCATTTATGGGAGAATGGCTAGAAAAGGTAGCAAAGGAAGAGTGCTGGCTATTGTACTTTTATTCAACATTGGGACAGAATAAGTGGAAAAAAAAGTCAATAATGTGTAGACATTTCTACGTATTTTAACGTGATTGACCAAATCTTTTCGGCACTACTTATACGCCCTCCCATCGCACCACTTCTGCAAATACTTAATCAGACTAAGAACTACGTTAGTATCGAAACTACAATACAAAAGAAAACAGCAAAAATGTCAAGCTGTAACGATTGACGTGTAGTTGATTGTCACGTTTACTGATCAGGCTGCTGACAAACACCGACTTCACATGGTCCAATCTGAATGATACATTCGAAGTTGAGTATTTCTAAAACTCTATTTAGGCCTGAAACTTGTCAAAATTTGGCACTGAAACAAGGCTAGACACGTTTATAACTCCAAACTCTATTCAATTCATAAACTGGCCGCAATTTTTTTTTTTTTTTTTTTTATTGTTGCTCCTCACTAGGAATTTCTTCCTGTATCGTGGGTGCGTTTACAAACATATAAACTTACATACACAACACCCAGAGACGGAACAACTATCTGTAGGTCATACAAATATTTGTTCCGTGCGGGAATCGAACCCGCCACACGCAGCGCAGCAGTCAATCGCTCAACCACAGCGCCAACCGTGCGCTGGCACGGGCCGCTAATTGATTCACAAAAACTCAGAAATTTCAAACAAAGAATCCGCTAATAGAAATTAATAAAATAGAAACAAAACATTAACGTCTATTCCGTCACAAAATAACGACAATCTCGTATAAGTAAAGGAATTATTTGAAACAAATCAATTCACAAATCCTGAAAGATTAACCGATAAATATACAAGCAGAACAATTAAAACAGAAACAAGACACTAACATCTATACTATTAATCCCACATTCCCAGATTTGCAAAGGAATTATTTGAAATAAATTAACTTAACATAAACCATGCCTGTATTCCTCGAAAGTAGGAATGTACTATAATAATAATGACCAGTGTGTGTTCCCAGTGATTAAGTACGGGACAGGGACGTGGTCGCTCACAATGGGCCTCATCAGAAGGCTTAAAGTCGCCCAAAGGGCTATGGAGAGGGCTATGCTCGGAGTTTCCTTGCGTGATCGAAAAAAAAAACACAATGAAAACATCCGCAAGAGAACCAAGGTTACCGACATAGCCCAAAGAATGGCCAAACTTAAGTGACAGTGGGCATGGCACTTTGCTCGCAGAACGAATGGCTGTTGGGGCCGAAAAGTTTTAGATGGCGACCGCGTACTGGAAGACGCAGCTTTGGAAAGTTCCCCTCTAGGTGGAGCGACGGCGGTCAACTGCGGGCGTCCGGTGGATGCGAAACGCACAGGACCGATCAGTGTGTCGATGCTTGGGGGAGGCCTATGTCCAGCTGTGGCCGTCTATCGGCTGAAATCATGATGATGATTATAAAAATAATAGGTGCACACCTATAACCAAAACTTCGCCAGTTATGTTCAAATCCTATGTGATAGGAGGCAAGCATATTGCCATCAATAAATACCACTTTCAAATTCTCTTAAGAAATTCCAGATGTGCAAACCACCTAAATAGCACTTTGCTCAACCCCAGGAATCGAACCCAAGTCCTCATGAAGAAGCAGTGAACAAATGAATTACCAAAAACTGAAAGTTCACTAAAATTAACTAGCAGAATAACCCAAAAAGAAACAAAACACTAACGTCTTTTCCATCACAGCACACCCGCAATCCCAGAGTAGTAAAGGAATTCTATGAGCTAAAAAACGTTGCATTTTCAATTTCACATTCCATCTTTTATGTCCTCCAACTCGACTCCATCTCGGATCTCCAAATTAACAGAAAGAGCTTGTTATTTTTCAAACTAACCGAGGATTTTCTCCGGTATCTTGGCGACTGAATCGAGTGGAGGTCTTTCAGACTGACTTGGAATTTACGGGCCTTAGTTGATTCCCAAAAAAACAGAAAGTCAAACAATTCATTAATTGTCTTTCGGCGCCTGTGTTTCTCCGTTTTAACCTAAGGGTCTTTAAGTCAAAGAGTTAATTAATAGGTTACTTCTAGGTAAGTGTGTTTCACCGTCGACCACATCATCGCCTATCTATACAAAAAAAACCCGCCAACATATTGTATGACTAGATGTAGGAACGTAAATGTAAGGAGTGTAAAAGGATCGTATCAAATACCGTTCTGTAGTTTATGCCTACGTTTGCATCTATGTATGTCAATCCTCGAATAGAAAACACCAAAACAGAAACAAAACAACGTCTATGCCATCATGTAACACCCACAATCCAACTTGCAAAGGAATTCTTTGAGCTGATTAACACGTTGCATTTTCAATTTCACATTCCACATTTTAGTATGCAAAAAATAATTTCATTTGCTTCGTATGTTCATGAGGACCGAAGTCTCGTGGGATGTGTTTTAATAACACTTTAGAGTCGAGAGCTTTTGGTCTAATTGCTGAAAAGTTTTCAGCTTCTCATAGAGCTGTATGGTATTTTTAATTTTGGATTTTTAGCTCGTGAGAGATAATGGGTGCGTCCTTGGTTTTGTTTGTGCAAAACTGCGGTTTAATTTTTTTATATATTTTGGTATTATCGTGCAGAATTCAAACCATAAATAGTGGGTTATTAAAATTTTCCTACGTGGTGTATTTAATATTAAAATAATGTGAAATCAAGTGTAAGATTAACCGGAGGATTGACAAAACAATTAAAAAGCCATTGTGCTTCCTGTGGATCCACATTTCAGGCACTCAAGGGTTAAGACTGTATTCAACAGAGCACTTCGAAAGTTAGGATGTAAATGCATTACAATGCATGATAATGTTTATGTTGTTAATCAAGTCCACGTTGTTTGGAAATAAAGGGCATTGTAGGACGTATAAAATTAAGATAAATGTAGACAAGACACTGAAAGAGGGAAAAAGACCTTCACTATATTTCGATGACGATTTATAACAGTCCTGAAAAACCCGGGAAATATAAGAACACAACATGATATGTTGATCCATTTCCTGAGACAAGGCCATAGTCATATCGACAACATTCAAAATTACGTCCACAAGAAAATATTTCTCGTCCGTTCGACTTAACATAACGAGTCATTAACTCCTAACAACCCGTCAAGTAATCCAAGGTCGGTAGTTAAGTCAGAAACGTTGTCAGACTATAAATATTAAAGGCATTAGTTTTTCGCGTGACCCCATTAACTGGTAACACCCAAACAAACAATAAAAATGTTAGGTCATAAAACAATTTAATGATGAAAACTTTCACGAAATAAATAATTTTACAAACAGATATTCGATTAATGATTGTAAAAAGTTCAAAATCTTTGGGATTGATCACGTGATATTTTGGGAGAATGAAAGAAAAGAAAAAAGAAAACACATTTATTCGGCATAGACGAGAATTATATTATATATTATACATCAGATATAATAGGAGTGGATATCCGTAGAAATCCTATACAATTTCTATACATTTCGTACTTGTTGTAAATCGTTCTCACTGACAGTCACTTTTCTATGGCCCATATAATTACTATGTACCTACTAAACTCAAAGCCCAAGGATTAAGTTATAAGTTTTAGAAATAGAAGAAAAAATATAAGAGCATTATCTCATCAGAAGATCAGAACTTAAAATTCAACAGATACTTTGGAAACAGCAGTTGAGCATTATGCGGCGACAACCAAGATTTAAGACTAGTATGTGATTGGCACATTACTCGCTGAACAGATGGCCGATGAGAACACAGAAAACTTCTACTGTTCTGTTCTAGGGGTTTTTAAATTAAGCGTGAATAGGTTTCTTCTAAGCAAGCTGCTTCACCGTCGACCACATCATCGCTTACCATCAGGTGAGATATTGGTCAAGAGCAAGCCTATCGACAATAAAAAAAAGTGGCGACCATATAAACTAGGGGTTTTTTAATCAAGAGTGAATAGGTTTCTTCTAGGCAAGCGTGCTTCACCGTCGACCAGATCATCGCTTACCATCAGGTTAGATAGTGGTCAAGCGCGAGCCTATGGACAATAAAAAAATAAAAAGTGGCAACCGCGTAAAGACGCAGTTTAGGTTAGACGTGGTGAATCTAGTGGCTGGATGGGGGTAATCATAAGACCAGTCAATGTGGTGACGGTAAGAGACTTATGTATATTCAGCTGTGTGGACATCCTTCGGTTGAATGTCGATGCACGTTTTTACCCGACTACAGTAAAGCCGAAAGGAAGGGTTATGATTTTTGCAGTCTATGTATGTGTGTATTTACGTATGTTTCTCCGTAGCGCCTAATTTATTCATCCGATTTTGACAAATAAGGTGTCAATCGATTCGATATTATAGACCGGGTAATCTACGCTAAAAAAGATCCTACCGTTTTTAATTATACTTTTTTACTGCCCGACTACGGCGAAGGCAAAAGGAAAGGTGATGATTTTAACAGTCTAACTATGTATGTATGTAAGTTTGTATTTACATATGTTCCTCTGTAGTACCTAAACTATGTATCCTTTTTTGATGAATAATGGTGTCAATCGATTCATTATTATGGCTCGGGTAAAATAGGCTAAAAAAAACATAGTCAGGTTACAGTTTTTATTAAACTATTTTGGCAGGATTATACTGGTTTAGAACGGCTACATCGCACACGGCACACCACTATTGATACTCTAAAAAAACTGTGTGGTGCCAGTGACGTGTGATCCCAGCATTACAATGTCATCGACATACAACCGAAGGGTGTAGTGGATAAAATCAATACACAGCTGCCAGTGGGATGATAGAGCCTGAAAAATATACATAATATAAATGTAGAGCTGCAGTTTTATTTCAAAATAAAAATGAATTTTAATAAGATGGTTAAAAATTTAATTAAGTTCCACTGATGCATAAAGAGCAAAATGTCGTAATTTGAAAAGTAGTTGTGCCAGATGTTACGAGAATTTGCATTTTTCTTTCAACAATTTCGCAATTTGAGGCAGTTTAAATTGCAGTGTACTTGTCTTTCATTAAACGGATGCGACGATATTTAGAGAGACTTACAAAGAAAATTGTTTTCTTTGGAACTGGTATGGTGCTTTCTATGTTCAGTTGTAAAATCTATATGAGCTGATAAAATTCAGTTCTCTTCTTTTTCTTTCTGCCCTTTGTCCTAATTTGATTCAGGTCGGCCTCCTTGTACGTGTAAGTCAGAATCTCCTATCCTGGATGGTTGATAGTGGTACATTCTACTCTTTCGGGTCTCTATCGTTAGTCCCCGTTTTCGTTGCTTGGTGTTGATTTTGAGCGTTATTTTCATTCGAAGCCAGATAAATTAAAAAAAAATATTAAACTATGATTCTCATTCTGCATCAAGAACTCCTAGAGACAAAGTACCTTCATCATTCATTCTTTGTTCGCATATTATCTCCTAAGTTTTATTTTTATATTTGTTAGATTATTACACATAAATATACTTTGTTTCACTTTCTGCGTTTATACTATTCTATTTATTTTTTTAATTATATCCCGTTCTCGTGAATGTGTCCGTGTCATCAACAATGAGCCTTACCAGAATACCAGCACGGCTTCATTTATGTATTTTAAATATGCTCTTGCGCGGAGTTTTTGTTTGTATTATTTATCTTTTTTTTTTTACTCTCTTGTCTCATGTGCGGGTCAATAATAAATATATTTTCTTTCTTTCTTCTTTCTTTTTATTCATAACTATTACATTATCAGTAATGGTCTTCATAAACAAAGAATAACATCCAAAAGATTTATACGGAATCATTTTAAATTCTATTAGGTTGATATCACCCATTAAATTACGAAATCTGACTTTACGGTGTATAAAATTCCAGATTACACGTAATGAAACAACGGTACTGCTATGAATAATATTTGCTACAGACGGAAGACTTGGAAGACACACTTCTGGTACTAAGAAGTTGAATAATGGATTGGGGTGCATAATTTCAAGCTGTGATGTGTGGCTAAGAATAAATTTCTTTTGAAAAAGTATTCTATGAAAACACATTGCTTAAAGGCAAAATGAGCGCGACGTGACGTCGCGCTCATTTTGCCTTTAAGAATTGAACATGTTTTTTACACATTTGGAAAATCTTCTAATATAATCACAAGAACCCGCCCACAGACATTAATCTAACTAGATGACGCGATTGTATGTACTTCGCATGTCAAAAAACAAGATTAAAATTACGATCAATGATCGTAATTTGAGCTTTTTATTTAGCATTATCGGCAGCGGAAATTCGCCGAAATCTAGAAAATGTTTTCTATCATTGGTAATTAAATTTGTATTTTAATTTTGTGTGAAAAAGTGGCACGCTTGGGTTTTCATACAGATGGAGGGACTTGCGTTATCTAGTTAGATTTATATCTGTAAACCCGCCACTAAAATGCCCAGAGAAAATCAATATCTTCAATCTGATATTAATTAAACGTTACTTAACATGGACTTTGACTAAAATAAAATATTTCGTCTTTATTTTGAAATAGTAGTTTTGATAAGTTGTGTAGCAGTGATATAAAAAACTGCTGATCCAAAGCAGGTGATAATTAAGTATTATTAAACTCAGTCGAAAAGACAAAGACGCGTTAGAGATAAAATAAGTAATTAATCAAAATTACACATGCAATATTATCGACTATATTTCTATTACTTTTTGATATCGATCGTCACTCGTCGCATAAATTTGTAAGTCTTTCAACAAAGGTAGTCTCAAAGACAGCTTCAAACAATAATAGAGCAAATTAATGAACAAAAAAGGCCTTGATATGTTGCCCGTCTGTTCTATATCAAAAGAAAGGCACACTTAATTTATGCTATCATAAACAATTTATTCATAAGTAAAGTATCTTTGTCTTGTCTCTTGCTTTCTTTGGAAATTGTCGTAATAAAAGTATTATTACATTAATACGGGAATAGGGTTGCCAAAAAATATTGTGTAAAAGCTGCCAGTATTTTTGCGTGAACAATACAATTTTCTTGTTAATCCCTGTCAGTATGTCTCTGCTTTTGATAAAATTCGTTTCAGAAGAAATGAAATGTCCACAGCAGAAATAAATGGATCTTTTTGGACAAGCAACTGCAATGCGAGATTTATTAAAGCTAACTTTGATATTGTAGATGTTTATATTACTTTTTCAGCCCGTTCCTCTTGTCACTATTTTCAAGATAAGAGTTAAAAACCCATTACTAAGTTTTAAATTAATTCAATTACCTACATAATTAGTGGTATTCGGTATCAGTAAGGCATAACGCAAAAATTAAAAAAATATTTTAACAAAAAGTCTAACCGACTTACAAAAGAAAGTTATCTTTAGCTTTGTAGTGGTTTGTTTTGGAATTCGGTTTGATTTTTTGTTTCAATATTTTGTATATTTCTTTTTAGTGTTGGTAGTATCTCCAAATACCTTGCAAATCATTTATAGTCAAAGTAAATCTTACGAGGATTCTAATAAGCCCAAACACGACTAGGATACATTGTTTTATTTCGGAGTTCCAGTGCCTACCTTCCGGCTTCATCGTCAAATCAGTTTGATGGTACCATTTACATCAGTAGCATTAATTTTTTAGTATGGCGTCATCATAGTCGGTTAACTATTCGATATATTATCTTATAGCGGTGACATACTTAGCATTAAGGAGTTCCAGTGGCCATTTGTGGTCTTCTTCATCAGATCCACTTCACCAAATGATAATTTCTTAGTGCAAATGTTTGCTTATAATATTTGAGGCAATCCCTCGATTTCTTCACGATCCTATCATAAGATCCTGACCAACATGGGATCAACTAGGCATTTTACCATTTCAAACAAAAGAAGAATTGTCCAAATCGGCCCAGGCGTCTTCGAGTAATCGGGGAAAATAGACAAAAAAGATTCCGATGAATTGAGAACCTCCTCCTTTCTTTGAAGTCGGTTAAAAAGGTCACTATAGGTATAAACATTATGATGTGCTACCAAATCCGACAGCCCTATATACACTCTATTGTTAATAGCAAAAACAACGTGGTCATGTATCGTTGAAGGATTTCCAAAGTTATATATGGCTATTATCATTAATGTAATGACCATCTCAAATGTACATCATATACGTCGCTTAACGGTAATTGCTCTGCCCGTTGCGTTTTGCCAAATGGAATTTCGACCTTAAAATAACTGGGGTAAGAGCAAGCTCGTGCCCAGTTAAGTTTTAAGATTCATTATTATGGAGATGGGCAAAAATTAGTAGTGCAATCAAAAAGTTTTGCACTAGCCATTATTCGTCGTTAATTTTAATTTTAAAATTTTTGCTATCTTGATGATGTAATAATGTTCTCAATAAGCGTTTTGTTTTGTTATTGTCCATAACGAGATGAAAATTAAAACAAGCGTCAGCAACTGGAAAAGTTGGTATAAATTCTTTACATATTTTACGTAATAGCTTTTATATTTATTCGGTTATAAAAATTTTACGTTGATGGTAAGTGTGGCCTGTTTAAAGCCAACTCATCTTTAAAATTGGATCATAAATCCGAGATATTACGTAAAGCAGGCGAGGATCTATGATATTATTACATAAAATTGGTGTTCCAGGTGAAACGAGGCTGAACCGTTGCTAAAACGGTTGAACCAACACGAGCGGATGCAATAATCGTGAATGTACTAAGGTAAGGAGGAGGCATTTCAAACCCCGAGAGTTATATAAACATTTTATGGATATACTAATGAAACGATGGATGGAATGTGAGTAAGATGATATTATTATGGCTGAAAAGGGGAAGCTGAGTACTGAGACGACAATGAATCTAAAAATATTAAAGATGACATGTGACCTTAGAAGCATGTATGTTTCTTGTTTCCGTGGATTCCAAAAATATTGTGCTCAAACACATGACAAAGAAAGAAAAGAGAATAAAGTCTATACCACTTTATTTATTTTTTTATTTTTACAAGCTTTTGTTTAACTTGCAATGTATGTATGTATGTAAGTGTGTTCAGGTCAAATCTTGCAACTGAATTTTAAAGCAGTTATCCTCCACCGATTAAGATGAAATTTTGCATACACGTTTAGTTTGGATGAAAATGCATGGTTAAAACTAAGTGACGTCATTCTGAATCCAATATGGCAGACGGCCCAATTTGGCAGACTAGCTCTTTTTGTGCACTGCCATGATGTGGGTATCAAATGAAAGGGTTTGCTCAGAAAAATACGAAAAAAGGTTGTTTAAAAAAAAGATTTTTTGTTATTATTTTTTAATAATTAGGAATTCGAATTGTATCTGTTAATCTCTATGATGAATTGTCATGTAGTAACCTAGAAATAAAAAAAGGTGTTCAAGCCCCTAAATTATAGAATACTCATTTACCAGATCTACATTAAACTAACGAACATGTAGGTAGCTCAACAAAGCCTCCTACCAGAGGTGTATGACGTCACATCCTGCTATTATTGCAGCGTACTACCCACAATTTGCCTCTAATAAACAACGCACTGCCGGCAACGACCTACAGTCTACGGTTTATAGATCTTACATAATAAAGGCTATTAGAACTGGACTGGTCTACCTGACTGCCTCGTTGGTTTAGTCGTCGTGAGTGCTACTGTGGAACATGGAGTCCTGGGTTCAATACGGGTCGGGAAAAGTGTTATTGGGTTTTTCCGTATTTTTTTTTTTAGTATTAGCCTTGAGTCTGGGCTTTGTGCACGGTTCAAAAGAGATTGGTCACACACAGGCCTTTTATGAAGAATCGTGTGTGCGATTTCAAAATTATCTTAAAATCGGCTTTGTTTTTTTTTCCATCTGTGTCCTTTACTTTATATGTACAGACAACAACAGATTAGGTTACTTCACTAGGACATTTGTATTCACCTTATTGCTTTATAATAAGGGTTCATTTCAAGAACAGAAACATAGTATATCTCGTGAAACCGGAAAAAAAATAATGTTTTCTAATGATGAATATAACGTGTTTTTCTACAATATACAACCAAATTCATCAAAATACAACCATTTATTCTTTTAAATAAACTTATTTCATCCTTAATGTTGTGGTATTTATTCCACATCTACTTACGATTTTTTAACACTATACAAACTATCTTCACATCTTTCGATATTGTATCAATTTGTGTAACTCATTTTTATAAATTCTTTGTATTATAACACCTGAAAAGCATATTTTAGTTATCTCTGACTGTTTTTAATATCTAAAACTTAAATTATATTCGTAATTTATAATTCTTGCAATATTTTTCCACTGTGACATTTTCATCTGCCATGACATCTGTCTGTCTATTTTATTTTCTTAAGCCATAGACATACCATAGGTACCATGGACTACCTAGACCTTTCCTTAAGCTAGTTGTACATTATTGTAAGGTCAGCGCAGACTGACCCGCCTTTGTAAAGCCGTTTTTATTCGTTCTTGTCTTATTGAGATTTGAATTTGAAATTTAGAAGGGATGGCAGAACGAGTGAAAAACGGGCGTCAACTTTTTTAGTCTAGAGTCTGGTCTGAACGCCGATAGTCGGTGATACTGTGTACTAGAATACGAAATGTATATTTTCTATTCTGAAACTCTTAAAACGGTGAATTATCAGCTTCTGTAAAACTATTATTATTTGAAGTGCTCCAATTAAATATATATTTTGTGTGGTTCCTGCATTATTTCCTGGAAACTTACCCTCAACGGCCATCTCTTGGCATCAAAGGCCTCTCTGTTCGGCGTATTGAGCCATAGCCGGCCTCCACACCCCTCGGAGCCTACGTACTTAACAGTTTGCCTGTCTATCCGTCCTGCTATCTATTCTACTGCCTACATGCCTGATTGCCTGCCTTGACCACCAACCCGTGGTGTCTGCTGACCTGCCTACCTGCCCGATTGCCTGCTTGTCCGTCGGTGCTGCCTGCTCACCTGCCTACCTCGGGCATTCTACGTCCTCCTGCCCGTCCTGCTGCCTGGTTAGCCAACCACGTCGTGCGAAGCCGGCCCATAGTTTATACCCAATATTCTTTTTATTTTCATAGTTTTAATTGAATTTTTATCTTTTGTCTTAATTTTAGTAACGTGGCTTACGTATAGCTCTCCGGAGCTATACGTAAGCCACGTTAGTACTGACCTGACCATTGGAGGAACATTGTTTATTCATGGTGACCACCACAAATACACCTGGAACTCACCCGACGGAGTCACCAAGAACCAGATCGACCATATTGCCATCAGCTCAAAATGGCGTTCTTCATTGCTTGATGTCCGTAACCGTAGGGGCGCCGATATAGATAGTGACCATCATTTGGTAGTTGCTGAAGTTCGGCTCAAGGTAGTGGTAACCCGTGCAACTGGAGAACCCGGCAAGGTAGGGCGAAGGTACGATGTGAGCAAACTTTATAACTTGGACACCCGTAAGGCGTTTCGCCTTGAGCTACGCAATCGGTTCTCTGGACTGGAGGATGCTGCGGACTCAGTGGACGAGGAGTGGAGCCTATACAGAGACCAGTTCCGTGGTCCTTGGACACAAATCAACACATGCGCGCGAGGACTGGATGTCACTTCACACGTGGGGCCTCATTGAGGATAGAAAGAAATTACACCTCAAACTGCTTGAGACCCGTGATGATGCCGAACGAGCCGACCTTAACGCTCAATACCGCCAGAAGCGCAAAGCGATTTATCGCAGTACGCGTGCAGACAGAAGGCGGTGAGCTGACGATATTGCTGATCGTGCTCAACATGCTGCGAACACCGGCAACTTGAAGGAGCTGTATAAAGCCACGAAGACCTTGGCAGGAAACAGAGGGCTTAAGAAGAAGCCGCTTAAATCCAAGGAGGGGCAGCTTATAACGACGTCGGAAGGGCGGCTGCAACGCATGCGCCAGCACTTTGAGGAGGTCTTCGGATCGTCGATATCTTTGACACCTGACGCGCTACGGATAGGTTCTGTGCCACCTCGACCGCTCGACATTGATACGGAACCACCGTCAGCCTCTGAAGTGACTGAAGCGATCCTCTCTTTGAAGGCTGGCAAAGCACCTGGACTCGACCTGATTACGGCGGAAATGTTACAAGCCGACTTAGCCTCCGCTGTCGACGTGCTGACGCCTTTAATTGAAAGGATATGGACCGCTGAAGAACTCCCGGACGACTGGAACAAGGGACTTTTAATTACCGTGCCCAAGAAAGGTGATCTCAGTAGTTGCGATAACTGGAGGGGCATTACGTTGCTGTCGACTCCCTCTAAGGTCTTCTGTAAAATAATCCTTGATAGGCTGTCGAGGGCCGTTGAGCCTCTTCTGCGCGGGGAGCAGGCGGGTTTCCGTTCGAGCCGCTCATGCACGGACCAGATCAACACTCTTCGTATCATTCTTGAGCAGGCATCAGAATGGCAAAGGGAAATTTATCTTTCTTTTGTCGACTTCGAAAAGGCCTTTGATACGTTGAAGTGGTCCAGCATCTGGTCCCGCCTTTTGGACATTGGAGTGCCGCCAAAAATAGTCCGCCTATTGGAGAGCATTTATCGAAAATATTCCTGCAAGGTGACTCACGAAGGCCTCATTTCGGAGGACATCGCAGTGCACGCTGGTGTCCGTCAGGGATGTCTACTTTCGCCCCTCCTTTTTATAATCGTTCTCGACGGAATCATGTTGCGCACTCACGATGGCAGGCGTCGCGGGATAGAGTGGGGATTGACCAACGTCTTGGAAGACCTGGACTATGCCGATGATCTATGCCTGCTGAGTCATACACACGCTGACATGCAAGCGAAACTGAACGACCTGCGCCAGGAGGCGGCGAAAACTGGGCTCAAAATTAACATCCGAAAAACTCAATAGATGCGTACAGGTGTGAAGAATTCTACACCGATGTTAATCGGCACAGAGGTTGTGGAACGCGTCCACAAATTCACGTGCCTCGGGAGCGTCGTGTCAGAGACTGGAGGAACTGAAGAGGATATCGCTTCTCGGATTGCCAAAGCGCGAGCTACCTTCGCGCAGCTGAGACCTGTGTGGCAATCGCGGAAACTGACCCGAAGGGTTAAACTCAAAGTCTTCGGGTCCAATGTCAAATCCGTGCTGCTCTACGGGTGCGAGACGTGGAAGGTAACAAAGGACATCTCGCGCCAAATCCAGGTCTTTGTCAACCGATGTCTTCGTCGCATCCTCGGAATTTACTGGCCCGAGATCATCTCTAATGTAGAGCTGTTGGAGAGATGCAACGAGACCCCGATCGACCGACAGATCAAGCGGCGTAAATGGAGTTGGATTGGTCACACGCTCCGGAGGGATTCCGATCACATTCCTAAACAGGCCTTAGATTGGAATCCTCAAGGAAAAAGGAAGCGAGGCCGTCCCCGTCAATCTTGGCGACGTACCGTATTAGCTGAAGCGACAAGCATTGGAATGGCGTGGAGCGAGGTGAAGCGCGAAGCTCAAGACCGGTCTCGATGGAGGACTACTGTGGAAGCCCTCTGCCCCAGCTAGGGGACATAGGATCTTAAGTCAAGTAAGTCATTATATTTTTAGTCAATTGATTAATTATTAATGTAATTTAACTTATCGAGTCGTCTTAATTTTTATTGAATTTATCAGTTGGTTGACTTTTTGCCCAGTTGATTTGGCCATAAAGTGGACGAGTGCCTATTACATGAACTTTAACATAACTTGAAAACTGTGGATGTACTACAGATGCATCACGGCCGAACCCTTCGGGAAATACAGTCGTCATGTTACATTGTGTTATGGTCTACCTATGTTCTAGATTTGATTGTGTCAGGAGTGGGTGTAGCTAAAATGTATTTATTACTGAGATAGAATATTGATGGAATTATATTGTTTTCAATTATGAAACGCGAAAGTTTTAAAGTTAATAAATAGAGTATTGATGGGCCCAAATATAAAAATAAAATGTTTATTGTGCCGAATTTGTACAGTTACATCTAATACCTTTAAACGAGCAATTGTTTTATAATACTAATAATAATACTAATAATTCTTATGTAATATTAATTAATTTATTCTTGTATACACAGTGAATAAATATAATCTGAATCTCGAAAAGGGCTCCAACGATTTTCATGAAATTTTGTATAAACCCCCTGGGTTTCGGGAGCGATAAATCGAAATAGCTAGGTTTAATTTTTAGAAAACGGCATTCTCTCTTTTTTCACCCGAGCAGAGCTTGGTCATCCAGGTAATAAATCTTTAATTGAGGCAGCCACGGAAAGTAATTAAGAATACTTATGTTGGGCCTGACTATCCAATATAAATCGGTTATATTGGAATCTGAGTCATAATGTATCAGCTCTCGATCGTATTGAGAAAAGGCTGTATTTTGCAACAGTGTGTTTGTTTTAGGGCAAAAATGGTCTCCAAGAAAAACTGGTCATATACGTTTTGTGTCTCAAATGGCAAGTGGCCAATAGTGTTTGCTAATAGGACGCAGCATACCTACAATTTACTGCCAATCAAACTTTGGGAACCTAATGATCGGTGGTGAAAACAATGAGTTGATTGACATGTATCTAAGTCTACTTCCCTAGAATAGATTGGATAAACAATTTAATGTATATGTCGCATCAAGGGTGACCGATAGATGCAAACGATCAAGAATTTAGGATATATTCCCTTAGGTTAAGACATCGTGTGTGGGCAGGTCGGTGAGTACAATCGTAAAAATGAAAACCCAAAAATTATTCGATACATTGAGTTTATTCAAATAGTCACAATTAACAGTATTATCTTGCTTACTAATACTATCGACACTGATTCTACGACGTTTTAGCTCTAGGCGGTCAGTATTCAACTGCCATAATGTGCTGTCCCCACCACGCAAGTGGTTAGAAAAAGCGCACCAATGCGTAGTTGTTCTTGATTTGCCGCCAGGGGCGTGCTTGTGATTTTTTTGACGTCCGTACTATTGACTAAACTCGACACATACAACATAAACTAAATATTTTTATTTTTCATGAAGCAATCAAACGCGCAGACACGGATACTACTGTCTTGCTCAATCAATGTAACCACCATAAACGAAGCTCCATCTCTTGTCCTGCTCCCTTTTTACAAACACCTGGACCATGAGAGACCTTTGCAAGGCCAGCTGGACCATGCGAGACCTTTTCAAGGCTAGCACTTGGGCTGTTGACGAAGCACAATACAGGGTCAGTCTGACATCGACACGAAAATAAATACTATGGATTCAGTACATGACTCTGGACTGTTGGAATTTTTTCGTTGGATTTCTCTACTTAAAAAAAAAAAAACTGCTGTTTGTTTTACTGTAATCTGTTCAAAATCTTTATTCCTATCAAACTCAATTAGATTTAAAAACAATAATAATAAAAATTAATATGAAAAGGTGCGGGTGGCGCGGCGCGTGTGGCTACTAGTCGGCGACATTTGTGCGCTTTTGAGTTTTATTTTCATTGCTATTTTTTTGTGAAAAAAGGGAATTAATGATTTTTAATAAAAAAAACTTCATTTTATAAAAAAACCTACGTAAAATTCCAACACAAGGGGCTCTAGAATCACTTACTGAATCCATGGTAATTTTTTCGCCTCGGTGTCAGACACACCCCGTATATGAATTTACCATTAAACATGGAATCATCGGCATGAAGACGAAGACGGACTCAATCGAGTGACCTCGTACAAACTTCAACTTCATTACACTATCTCCGGTAACTATTACGTATTAATTAGAAAAAATACATATATTGGAAATCGACTAATTTAGCTCTAGAAGAGGTATCTGTAATTGGACCTGGATATTGAATGGAACTAGTCTAGTTTAGAATTGAAGTCGTAAAAATAAAATAGACTCTGGAGAGAGAATAGATACGGTCGATTTTAGTGGTATTCGAGTTAGTACTCAATGGAGTTTAGTAATTAAATTAAATAGCTTAGTTAACTTATTTCGATAGAAACTCATTTTAAAACGGGCAAGAAAATTAAAATAAACCGTTACTATTTTTAATTTATTCTTCGTTGTGCCCACTGAGTTTCGTCCAACATGATAAAAGCCTGAATCAAACTTGGCTAAACATTTCTAAAAAAGCCGCACGGGTCGATCATCAAGGTTGAGCAACGCTTGACGAGGTCGGTCCGTGGATGTGTGACCATTTTTAACCGACTTACAAAAAAGGAGGAGGTTCTATGTTCGACTTTATGTTTGTTTGTTTTTTTTTTTTTTTTTTTTTTTTGTCTTCAACATACCGGGTTTCCTCCGTGCCTCGAAAAGCACGTTAAGCCGTTTGTCCCGGCTCCATTTGAAGATCTTTGACAGACGTTACGAGTAGTCAGAAGCTTGAGATCTGACACCAGTCTATCCAAGGGGTACTGTGTTACCCAGTTACTGGGTTGTGGAGGTCAGATAGGCAATCACTCCATGTAAAACACTATTACTCAGCTGAATCCGGTAACATGGAAGCCGACCCCAACATTGTTGGAAAAAGGCTAGGCAGATTGATTGATTACTAAAAACCAAACATGTAAAAAGGAACATTTCGAATATTTGTTTTACAAAGGTTTTCTAGGAGAAAACTCAATTTAGAGTTAAGCTTATCTTGATACAAGCCATCTCACCATTAGGTACCTATACAGTAAGAATGTAATTTATTTGTTTACGTTTAATAAAACCGGCCATGCGCGTGTTGGACTTCGCAAATTCAGGGTTCCGTACCAAACCGCAATATCGAATTGGTTGTAATAGGAAAAACCGGCCAAGTGCGAGTCGGACTCGCGCACGAAGGGTTCCGTACCATTTTCGTAAAAAACGGCAAAAAAATGAAAAAAAAACGTTTGTTGTATGGGAGCCCCCCTTAAATATTTATTTTATTTTGTTTTTAGTTTATTTGTTGTTGTAGCGGCAATAGATGTACATCACCTGTGAAAATTTCAACTGTCTAGCTATCACGGTTCATGAGATACAGCCTGGTGACAGACAGACAGACAGACAGACAGACGGACCGCGGAGTCTCAGTAATAGGGTCCCGTTTTTACCCTTTGGGTACGGAACCCTAAAAATGAGGGAATTTCAAAGAAAAATCTGATTTATCAATATACTGGTATTTGTTAGTAAAATATATGTAATAATAAATATTACCACCAAATTTTAAGTTCATAGGTCAATGGCAAGTTAAAAAACTCTTTGGGCAGCTTCAGCTTTTTTTGACAATATTTTTGAATGGCCTATTCAACGATACCCCACACCATGGGAAAGACGAGAAAAAATCATACCGACTTTACGTGTAAAGGAGGTAAACATAAAAATAATAAATATTTAGTTATATATTTTACCACTATATCGTCGTGATTAATATGTATATCCATGCCAAATTTAGTTTTCTAGTATTAAGGGTATCTGAGTTAAGCTGCGGACAGACGGACATGGCGAAACTATATAAGGTTGCCTTGTTGACTACAGAACCCTAAATACCTTGACTATTGTCATCATCA
The DNA here is from genome assembly GCA_949775005.1 of Orthosia gothica. Lineage (NCBI taxonomy): Eukaryota > Metazoa > Arthropoda > Insecta > Lepidoptera > Noctuidae > Orthosia > Orthosia gothica. The sequence goes on along the minus strand of OX459038.1, from coordinate 31,779,670 downwards.
ACAAATTGAAGCGTGACCATGCGTTTCACCACCAAATATGTGGTAAAAAAAGAGTAACAATTTTTGGCTGCTATGGACGGTTAAGCTTGGCTTTTCCACTACATCCTTTGAAGCAATTTCCGCGCATAAAACAGTATCCCGAACATGTATTCAAGTACTAACACTCTTCCGGAACGTGCTAACAGCTCTGAGGTGTGTAAAAGTGCATCGATACTGCCTGTATTGCCAACATTCACTTACATTGATAGTGCTGTAAATATTGAATGGAGATATATCTGAAGATGTTACCAAGCATCAAAGTTGAATAGTTTAAGGAGAAACTTCGATAATGAAAATTAAATCTGGTATTTATAGATGTAATCTTATATCTAGGAGGTATGATTTTACATTAAATAACAATTTTAATTTAATTTGAGAAACATGTTTCTATTTTTTTATCCGTTGTTTTCTCACTGCTGGGCAAAGGTCTTTCTCAAAAACATTAAACTGACCTTCAAAACAAAACACTATATAGCGAAAAATAACTTTCTTTTCGGCAGACGGTGTATTTGGTATCAATTTGTTTCACCGTCATCCGAAAAAAAAGTTGTTTTTAGATTTGTAGTGTTTTGTTTTGGATGTCTCTTTTTTTCCGTTTTGGTACCATAGATTAGTTGATAAATATTATAAGATTACCATGAAAATCATTAATAGCCTCGGGCTTCTCGTAACGTCATTTCGACGATTGCTGTCGCTGAAAGAATGAGATTTTGGCTAGGAGTTTCAGGACACCAGGCAGTTTGTAGAATAGAAAAAGAATAAATATTATTCAGCAATGGCCTCATTTCAGAAAAGAAACTGTTAGGAACACATTTTAGCTGTTCAAACTTTCTGCTCAGGTACTGGCTATAAATAAACCCTTCTATCCATCTTCTGTAATATCAGTCAGACGCCCCGTCAGCAGGTCTTACGTATGACGATATTAAAACACCTGTTCCACGACGGATTATGTAATGTCAGGTCTTGCATCGTGTCAGCGATATTTTAAAGTTTAATATAAAGTAACAGTGATCCGCTGGATGAAATCTTATTCTTGAGTCTTGCATAATAGTTGTAAGTTCATTGGAAAAATAATAACATTTCAGACGGAATGTCTTATACTATTAAAAATGCGAAAGTTTGTGAGGATGGATTGACGAATAGATGTTTGTTACTTTTTCACGCAAAAAATAAAATTGTTAAAACAATTTTCCAATTTCTTAATAGTTATTTTTAGGCAGTTTATAGTATTTTGATACTAGATTGTAATTTATGTGTAAAATTTTGCATGCCCTTATTACGGCAGAGCTTGGAGAACATTAAAAAAACATGTATAACATCTATACCTCTATCTGTGTTGGCAAATAAATAATTTTGAACTTTACATTTTGAAAAACTACTGAACGGCTTTTGATTTAAATTTTACAGTAATATGGCTTATACATTTAATTTTGAATAACACTTAGCAGGCTATCATTTATGAAAACAAAAGTACTCATGAGGATAAATTTGTGTTCCCCAAAAATTATTGTCGAAGAATAATTAGTTTCCATTATTAAACAAGACGCAGTTGCCGCGATAAAAAGTATTCGTATTGTTTGTGAACAAAATATTTTATTTAAGAAATAAACTTTTAAAAATATCCATTCCACATGAAATTATACCTAGTTATTATTCGATCCAACCTTAAACCGAGCAAATAAGCCGGCCAAGTGCGTGTCGGGCAGTAATACGGTTTCATAGTTGCACAATCATTCGGACCAAGAATAGGGCTTTTTGGTGTTTCATGAACATTTAAACGGTTTCGGAGGCTCACACATACATTTTATTAGTTCGTCGAGTATTACTCGAAAACTTGTAAAACCTACTTAGCTGTGACAGTTTCCTTTATAATTTCGTTATATATACATACTGCCTTGAATTTTTCACATATCCAAAAGCAGCCATTTAGCTGGCAGGAGGGGACCCTTGACTCTAACAAAAAAAACCGGCCAAGTGCAAGATTTATGACGTATTAAAAAAAAACTACTTACTAGATCTCGTTCAAACTAATTTTCGGTGGTAGTTTACGTGGTAATGTAAATCATATTTTTTTTTTAGTTTTATCAATTTCTTATTTTAGAAATTACAGGGGGGGGGACACACATTTTACCACTTTGGAAGTGTCTCTCGCGCAAACTATTCAGTTTAGAAAAAAAATATATCAGAAACCTCTATATCATTTTTGAAGACCTATCCGTAACGTATGCGTTCGACGAAAAAAAATTTTTTTTAGTTTCAGTTTCAAGTATGGGGACCCCCAAAATTTATTGTTTTTTTTTCTATTTTTGTGAGTAAATCTTAATGCGGTTCACAGAATACATCTACTTACCAAGTTTCAACAGCATAGTTCTTATAGTTTCGGAAAAAAGTGGCTGTGACATACGGACGGACAGACCGACAGACAGACAGACAGACATGACGAATCTATAAGGGTTCCGTTTTTTGCCATTTGGCTACGGAACCCTAAAAATAGCAATTTAAAAAACTTTATTTTCGGCAGTCTGTGCCAAAAACGTAACCAAAATACATACCAAAGACACCGACTGCCGAAAAAAAATTATTTTTCGCTTTGTAGTGTTTTGTTTGGAAGTCTGTTATTTTTTTTCTCATATTTTTTTTTCGCGATCTGTCTTGCTATCTTAAATACAATGTTTAGAGCCTCTGGTGAAGGTTACAAGTATTCTCTGAAACTGGGTAGTACCATGCAATGACGAGGTCAATGTCCATTGCTAACACTTTTATTAATATCAATTAAAACCTAGCTATGACTGTCAATAGGAGCTAATGAATGATTTAGAATGAAGGGGAAGTAGTTATAGACGTGAGCTACACGCCTTTAAAATGAGCCGGTTAATACAGGCCGTTGCTTAACCATTACTTTAGGAAACAGTTGTTCGCTAATTGAGCGTAATGTTCCTAGTTTAGTTTGAAGGTGGCCTAGAAAACGTAGACTCCTTAATTAGCTACTTGTCTTGACTTCTCAATACCTATTGTATTCAAAACAAGGGTTACTTGTAAACCTTTTTAAGTTAGGTACGTTTAAAGTCTCCGCCAGTTAAAAAAAAAATCCTTGATCCAACTTGTACCAAAAAGTATAATTACTTTATCAAGTAAAATCTATTCTTTATGAAAATATTTTGATCATTTTGGTATCAAATGAAAGGTATAGGCGTATAACTATTATATCCGTTTAAATCATAAATCGGTCGAAGCGTTTAGGAGATATTAACTCATTACTGAAAATAATTTCATGCCAACTGAAAGCGTCAAGGATGCCCCTACCGCGATACGTTTGTTTAAATCGTGTTAGCGACACAGTCTTTACATTTTTATCGTATCGTTTTGAAATATTGGTATACATTGGTAGACAGGAGTTAACGACTTTTATTTTTATGTTATCTGGCGGCGACTTTAGCCATCATTTATCCGATAGTTAGCGACATTTTTAAAACCGTTCATTTCATGCGCAAACATTCAATAGGAAGGTGTTTTTAGATGATGGCGCAAATTCCATCATTTACAAAATTAACGATAATTCTCCATCGAAATACACAATTTATTAGGTTATCTGTAACTGTTTTTGTATTTTTGCCTAACCCTGGGACCATACTGACCCAAAGTTGCAGAAAACAGACAATATGGAGATAGTTGAAGGAGACCTACGTATGCCGAAAGGCGCACCAAACTGATGGATATCATAATTTTATTTTCTGTTTCTATTTAAAAACTTTTTCTACTATGTACTTAAAATTTGGGAATAAATGGCGTTAGTATTATTTTAACTGTTTTCGTTACCAATACTATTCTTTACATTGACTTTATTAACTCACGACCACAGAATCTTAGTATAATATCTTACTTCTTACTATCACACTAATATTATAAAGGCGAAAGTTTGTGAGTGTGTGTGTGTGTGTTTGTATGTTTTGTTACTTCTTCACGCTCAAACGGCTGAATGGATCTAGATGAAATTCGGCACAGAGATAGATTGTAGTCTGGAATAGCACATATGATACTTATTATCACGGGAATATGTTCCCTTGGGATAATTTTCGACTTTTACGCGGGCAAAGTCGCTGGCAGAAGCTAGTAATATTATAAATACGATAGTTTTGATGAACGGACGGATGTATGTTTGTTACTCAATCACTCCAGAACAGCTGAACGGATCTGGATGAAATTTAGCACATATATATATTTTCATTCTGGGATAATGTCCCTTTGCGATAAGAAAACGCTTCTCATGCGAGTGAAGCCGCTGCCAGAAGCAAGTAATATTATAAAAGCGAAAGTTCGGATGGATAGATGGATGTATGTTTGTTATTCAAACACGCTTGAACGGCTGAACAGATCTGAATGAATTTTCTTACAGATGTAGATTATAGTCTTGAATAGTACATAGGCTATTCCAGACGAGAGCAGTGGTCGACCAGTGGTAACGGCCCCGACTTAGATGTCGTAGGTCGTGGGTTCGAACATAGGTAGGCGTATTACTTTGTGTCAATTATTTCATCACCACTGCTCTTAAAACGGTGAAGGAAAACATCGTGAGGAAACCGGCATGTTCCAGAACCAAAAATTCGAAGACATGTGACATCCATCAACCCGCACTGGGCCCGCGTGGTGGATTATGGCCCATTCCCTCTTCACAGAGAGGAGGCTTGTATCCCAGCAGTGGAAACATTAAAAAGCTGAAGATGTATTTTCTCGTGAAATAATTTCCGAATAAACCCGGGCGAAGTCGCTGGCACAAGCTAGTACAGCACAATTATTTACTACAATTTAATATCTCATATTGAAGTAAGTACAAAATGCATAGTACTGCGTTTATTTCTTCTAATATCACGTCTAAATCCAGTCCCAAAACTAAAATGCTATCAAACCAAACTACTACACGCTATAAAGCATGTTTCATATTATATTCAACCCGGCATAGTCGTTACCCCTGTATTCACATTAAGCGCAAGAAAATGAGCAGTGTAAACGGTGCAAACATAAAATTTAAACAATAAACTTGGAACCACACGTAAAGTTACTTTTAAAATGCAAACAAAATACTTTTTAAAAGTTAAAAGAAAAATAAAATAAACTTAACACTTCGTAAATGCTGTAAAGTTTCAAGGTAAAAAAGTGTTACTATTTATTTTATTGTGTTTATATTATTTAGAAGTTTTGTGTTTAATTTTATTTTATTCGGATTTTTAGAGCTTTAAGTTTTACTTTGCAATATACTAGCCCTCTTACAAATAAACACAGAATAAAGTTATACCAGGTATAAACCAATGAAAATGTATGGGTATACCTTTGTTATTCCTGGTATAACTTTATACCGCGTTTATTAGTAAGGGGGTAGTACTATAACTAGTTACTGTACTACAACTTGTTAAAGACCATTCATAAGTTTTGCTTCTTAATTAGACAAGACGAAACAAAAAAACCGGCCAAGTGCGTGTCGGGCTTTGCACATTTAGGGTTCGTAACCAAACCGCAAAATTAAGTTGGGTGTAATAGGACAACATGAAGAAATTTCAAAGAAAATTCAGATTTAATTGTTAGTAAAATATACGTAATAATAAATATTATCACCAAATTTCAAGTACATATGTTAATGGGAAGTTAAAAAATTCTTCGGAACAAAATTTTGTAAAAAAAACTGACTTTGGTGGCTTCTTGTTCCTTTGTTTACCATAACACCGTACTTATTTAATCAACCAACTCTAAACAACGACTCGATGAGTAAACACAATTTTTTTTATGGACGCCCGCCTTTTGCTGTATGGGAGTACCCCTTAAAAAACATTAAAAAAAAATACCTATTTGTATGGCTTTGGGTTAACAAGATATATTTATATTGTGAAAATTTAAGACCCTAAAAAAAACAAATAGAGGTTTTAATAGAAACACATAAAACATATTATTTGCCCAATGGTCATTATTACCTTGTTTTCGTATGTGTGTTCAGCAACTAGTAATCGACTTTCCAAGCTCTTCCTGGCATCCGATTAAGCTAAAACTTGGCGTACTTATGTAACTATGAAAACTTTGAAATAAAATGGTACCATGGAGCTAATCTCATGATGGAGCCGGAAGGTAGCCACAGCAACTCCTCAAACAGACAAGATACTCGTAATACAATCGTGTTTGGGCTCATTGGATATGTATTGGCAAGCAATATTACAATTTGTAGTTGTTAAGTATGTATTAAAGCTTGTTTTAAAAAGATTTTTTCTTTTAATTATTCCGGAATAAAATACTCTGCTCAAATAAAGCTTTCTTTCTTTTTATTATTTTAGCAGAGATTAGATTTTACAAACATATAAACAATTTTAATTTCTTATAAGATTAGTTAAACAGTCGACCGTTGCGCTTTTTTTTCGAAATTGCGTAATTGTGGTGGCCACCTGGAAAGTACACGGGTGACGTTATGCGATAACGCCGCGTGTGGTTAAAACGCCGATATCCTAAAGAAATTTATTGGAAATCAAAAGGCTGTAAAATATCACCATTTTAAATTAACCTGTTCCTTAACCTGGTACCAGAGATAGATGCTGATGGCAGTCAGTTCGCGAAGAATTTTAATATTCAACCCGCATCAGAGTAAAAATCTAGGTGAGAGTCGCCTCGCATAGTTTGCACTACGTGGATGAAAGCAAAAATACTCATTTAGACGGCCAAAATTTCTGGCTAATCGTGACCTGAAAACGATCGATTGCTATCCGTGGCAAAGTGGATCTTAACATCTTGTTGTAAGTTTTAAACATCAAGAAAGTATCTGAGGTTTTAAATGTTAATAAACCTCTGCCAAACCCTTTGGGGAATACCTACAAACTATCATACTATATAGTTTATTTTCAACACGTTGTTATTTTATCTGCATCTAATGAAAAAACATGATGGATGTGATCAGAATATACTCCCTAGCATTTTCACGATTTTGTATACACACAACAGACGTTTTATCTGTCTCTAAACCTGCAGTTTTCTACTACATACGATTTACTGCTACGACTTGTAGGTCGTAAGTCAGCGTGTACGAGATACAAAAGTAATGGAATCTTATCGGGTTCGATCCCGCAACGTCAACAAACATCCGTAATAAGCCCGCCATGTTTCATTTTACGAACGCCATCAAATTGGTGGAGGTATTACGTAACGTGGAACAGAGCAGTTGTACTGTAGTTGTAACGCAGTGTCGAAAGTAAAAAACAGTAATTTGTTTTAATATGCAAGATCGTTGTCTATGAACTTCACAATAATTAAAATGTAATGTTACCTACAATCCACATATTCATCACTTCATTAATAGAAAAAATCAATCCAAAATAGATACAGTAAACGAGTTTATAAAAACTGTAGCAAAATAAAATTTGCTATAAAAGCACCAAAAGGAGGACAAAAGATGTAACTTTTCTATGCTAACACAGTCAAATGCATTTTAATATGACCAGAATCTCAATAATATTGGCAAAATAATCCTACACATTGGCAACCGCAACACAACTGAAAAGCAACCGCTTCATTTTCTGTTTACACCATAACAACACCAATCTATACAAGTCATCCCGTTTTATCATACTACGAGTACTAAAGGATCGAGTAGGTACTAATGAAACGACCAACAGTAAGGAGCACATGAGGAACAGAGATAAAGCTTCATACAACCGCGCGAATCGGTTGCACTACTACAAGCACGCGGACGCATGAGTGTGTGACCACTGGCCGCTTGTCACGAACGCGGTGAGACTGGAAAAACCGGTTTACGTTGGCACAGCCAGTGGACAATCTCAGGGACTGTGCAACGCACGTTGTTTGTATTGTTAGTTGCAAGTTTGAATATTTTATTGTAAAAACGCTGTATTTTATTATTAATAATGGTTGTTGATTATACTGTGTGTATGAATAATCATCATCATATCATCATATCAGCCGAAAGACGTCCACTGCTGGACATAGGCCTCCCCCAAGTGTCGCCACATTGACCGGTCCCGTGCGTCCCGCATCCAGCGGATCCCCGCAAACTTCACTAGGTCTTCAATCAATTAAAAAAATATTAGAGTAAGTAATTTGTAAAGTATTCTATCATACATAATATAATGTAAGAGAAAGTCGTGTTAGTTACACTATTTATAACTCAAGAACGGCTGAACCGATTTGGCAAAAAATTGGCGGGGAGGTAGCTTAGAACCAGGAGACATATAAAAGAAAGTCGTGTTAGTTACACTATTTATAACTCAAGAACGGCTGAAACCGTTTGGCTGAAAATTAATGGGGAGGTAGCTTAGAACCAGGAGACGGACATTGGATAGTAGGGTAGGGTAGAGTAGGTAAGGTAGGGTAGGTAGGGTAGGGTAAGTAGTGAAGGGTAGGTAGGGTAGGGGAGGTAGGTTAGGGTAGGGTAGATAAGTTACTGTAGGTAGAGTAGGGTTGGGTGGGTAGGTAGGGTAGGGTTGGTAGGGTAGGGTAGGGTAGGGTAGGTAGGGTAGGTAGGTTAGGGTAGGTAGGGTAGATAGGTTAGGGTAGGTAGGGTAGGGTAGGGTAGGTAGGTTAGGGTATGTAGGGTAGATGAATGTTTGGTGTTTTTATCGCAAAACTAAGTTTGCCGGGTCAGCTAGTAAATAATAAAACTATTTAACAAATGTTTTGTTTTTGATTTCACCTATTGTGACAACCCTACCAAAATAGGTAACAATAATGCACGTTCTTAGGAAGCTTTGTCTCTGTTCCGTTTATCTACTCATGTGGTAAGGAGTATAGATAATTCAACTCATCCTTGCGCGCGGTGCTGTGTGGGTCACTGCCACACAACTGCATAATGTATAATTACAAGCGCAGGCACACACGACGCTGCGCGCGCATATGGGTTGTACTATCTATGGTCGAACTCTGGCTGAGAACATAATCTGCTACCGAAACACATCCTCTACAGGAGCTCTTTAGTCTATTTGCTGGAGCAAAATATATAAGGTAAGCAAACAAACGACAAACGGTTATAATTTATAATCAGACTAATTTAAAAATACAACCTTACAACACCAAATGGTTACTTTGTAGCACTTAAAGAGTGCTACAAAAGTAACTTAACTTAACTTACATAAGTAATTTATTATCATAATACTTGTAGTACCGAACTCCAGGCTTTCTAATGTTGGTTCGTGGTTTTGGTTTTAAAAATACCCATTTTTTTGTTTATAAATTAAATATATTGATATTGTTGTAAAACACATGGAAAATAATGATTTAAATATTTGAGATATTTGTGCATGTGTGTATTTGGTTGTTGTATGAAATTTATAATCTTATGACTAATAACAAATCAAACCTACATACAAAGGCGAGAAGGAAAACGGCTCATTGCGCATCAAAAAATTCGTCCACATCGATGTCAATGGGAAACGTGCCCAGAACGCTGGCAGCATTGCCACGTTGAATGGCAATGCTGATTCTCTGGCTGAAGAAAAGGCCAGCCCTCTGGTCACGTGAATAGTCGACTAACCGTTTACTTATGTCTCGAAACACTCACCACCATGGACCTAATGTCTCAACCCCAAACGGCTCAAACATATAACTGCCAATAAGGTTGTTTTATTTGCGCCGTTTGAGGTTTTCTGCACCAGAAGCAGCCGCCCCAGAAGATGGGATGGCGCAAGGGTATCGACACATGTTGCATCCCACACCAAAGGCCTACCCAACTTCCAAGGCATTATGGTCATCCCGTCCGGGTTTTTTCGTATGAAATAATTCTCATGATACCTTTATTTTAGATTACTAAAATCTAATGGTGATGTTTGGTCGGAGGATCCTCCCTTTTCTATGGAGGTTTGTGGGACTTAACACCCTGTTTCGCATACCTCCAAAGAATTATTCTCGTATCCCACTTACTCTCGCAGACCTCACCTGATTTGACCTTTGCCTGAGTTTTTACTAAACATCAAGAACCAGCTTTACATCAAAAGTGTTTAAGAAATGCCGCTGAAATCACTAGGTACCATACAATACAATGCAACCGTCTTACAACCGTCGGCGTCGTATCGCCCGCTTTATTTACACAATACCTTGGCAAAGGTTCTCTCCGGAACCCGCACAAGTATGGCGTCCGCTCGCAAACAACGCTGGGTTCGGTGCTGGCTTTTTTACGGCGTGACGGAAATAAAGCCACGAAACACTTCCGTGGGAGGCAGTGTGAGCCATGAGATGAAGAGGCAAGAAGTGAAATAAAGCCTCATAAGATAAAAAATCTTTTTGGACATACTATTTATTTTCACATTATTTATTTAATAACAATTGCTTGCAGTAATTAATTGCTTTTTTTGCTTATTGCAAACTGCGATAAATTAAACAATCAACGTGACAAAAATTAAATCCAAGTCAAGTGCTGTGATTGAAACCCATTCAAACTCCCATGAAAACTCATTCAACCATAACAGTTAAGACATTCTTGAAAATTTAAGTTCATTTTGTTGTAATTTTCTTTACATAAACCCGGCCTGGTCGCATTGTTTAGTACAACAGTCATTTATCATTACCAGTTTCAAAGCAGTTTATTAGTACCATGAAAAATTTGCATATACCTAATGTGACCACTGTTCGGATAAAGGCCTCTTCTCTGTAAAAGAGAGTTGGATGCAATCCATCACGTAAGTTGAGTGCAGTATATAATTTGTCCCTGAATTTTGATTTTAGAACGTATGCCAGTTGCCTCAAAATCTTTCCCTTCACCGCTTTGAGAGTACTAGTGAAGAAATAATTTATTCAAAGTTAAGAATTTGCCTCACTTCAAACTTTCTGCCGTAAATAGTACAAAAAAAACAATAAGTCAAAATCAAGCTATTACTGACAGTAATAATACATACATACATAAACAAAACACACGCTTTTTTCACGCATGGGGTTAGGCAGAAACTACAGAACGCCACCTGCTACGATCCTTACATACTTCTTTTGCTTCACTCACATTCATACATCTTGTTGAATACAGGCCTGCGGATCAAAAAGCCAAGAGGCAACTCTGGGGCCCATAAGCAGTGCTACAAATCTTGGATCAAATCAAATCAAATCAAATCAAATCATCTTTATTGTGAACTATAGGTATACATCATAAATGCAGGTCTTAAATAATTAAAATAAGTTCAGCTATGTCCCGCCGTTAAGGCATACAATAATAAAATACAAATCAGAAGTTAAAACACAATTAGTCATATTAGTTTAGATACATTATTAAAATATTCCAAATTATAAATACGTACAAATTCAATTTCAAGTCTTAATAGTCATAATTCATTATTACATTGCAAATATATTCTAACATAAATATTAAAAAAGAGCAAAGACACAAGCGATTTAAATGGTATGCAAATACAGTTAACAATATTGTCATACATATGTGGGCAATAATTATAATTATTTTTCATTTCTTGTCATTAGAATACAATATTTTTGTCACCCAAGTAATCTTTGATATCATAATAACATTTGTCTATTAATAATGAATGTAGTTTCTTTTTAAACTGGAGGATTGGTAATTGTTTAATGTCATCAGGCAATTTATTATAGATTAATGATGTCATGCATAAAGTACTTTTATTTAATAGTGCCGTTTTACCATAAGGTATTTGTACCTCTAATCTTTTTTTATCCCTTAATTTTCGATAATAGCTTTTGACAGCAGTCTTATAGTAGCTTAGATTTGATTTCACAAACATATTTGATTCGTAAATGTATAGGGAAGGCAATGTGAGAATTTTTAGATTTTTAAAGTAAGGTTGACAGCTTATTGTACTATTTATTTGGCACATTGCTCTAATGCACTTCTTTTGAGCTTTAAATATAAATTCCTTGTCTACCGAATTTCCCCAAAATATAATGCCGTATCTCAGTAATGGTGCCACCAGTCCATGATAGGCCGTTAAAATCGCTTCTTTGTTAACTATTTTGGAGAGCTTGTAAAGAGCGAATGAGGATTTGTTGATTCTTTTGCAGAGATTGTCTATATGGGTTGTCCATGAAAGTCTGCAATCAATATTTATTCCAAGAAATTTTGTATTTGTCACAGATTCTACTGTCTGCCCGTTATAATTTACATTAATACTTTTCGGCTGAGTTCTTTGGTAAAAGTGCATTATATTTGTTTTTTCCAAATTTATTTTCAGATTGTTATCAATTAACCATTTAATTATAGTTCCTAATGTTTCATTAATTTCATTTTCATAGTCATTTTGACTGACACATTTTATTACTACAGTGCTGTCATCTGCAAAAAGTACCATGGGATGCTTTATGTGTCTAGGGAGATCATTAATATAAATAAAAAAAAGCAAGGGACCCAAAACACTACCTTGTGGCACTCCAAGTTTTATGGTTCTAATTTGGGATCTATATGTCTTCTCATCCCGCGTCTTAAGGCATATTCTAGTTATTTCTGTTAACTGCTTTCTATCACATAGATATGAGTGAATGAGGTCTAGTGCCTTTCCCCTTATGCCATATGAATCTAATTTTTGGAGCAGTATGTTATGGTCAACACTGTTAAAGGCTTTACTCATATCCATGAAAATAGCACATATTGGATTTCTTTTGTCCATATTAGTCAAAACAATGCTAATAAGTTCATATATTGCAGCGTTTATGGACTTACCCTTACGAAATCCTTTTTGTTCGCTAGCCAAGATATTGTATTTTTCAAAAAAATTGTAAAGGCGACTATGAATGGCTTTTTCGAATATCTTTGAGAATATGGGTATCATTAAAGCTATAGGTCTATAATTTCCCATATTGCTTTTGTCATCTTTTTTGTGGAGAGGAACAACAACCGATGTTTTAAGTTTTTCTGGGTAAGTTCCAGTAGAAATGCATAAATTTATTATATAACTCAGATGAGCTGCAATTGATTGCGACACTTGTTTTATTACTTTCGTACAGACCCCATCGTAACCCTCACTCGATGTATTTTTAAGTTGTTTGATTTCTCTGTCTACTTCTATTGGGGTTGTGGGGGTAAGGAAAATTGAGTTTAGGTTGGTGTAGCTGTTTTGATTCGAAGGTGCTTTATTATTGTAATTATTTGTACGCATCGATTTTGCAGCTTGGTCAATAAAATAGTCATTAAAATTATTCGCAATCGACGTTGGATCTGAAATGCTTACATTATCTTTTAATATTTCACTAATTGGTTCCCTGGGAAATTTAAATTTAGAGTTATTTATAAGTGACCAAGTGGCTTTCGATTTATTTTGGGCTGTGTTGATGCGATGGTTATTTTGTGCCTTCTGTGTAAGGCAAATAATTTTTTTAAATTTCGTAGCGTATTGCTTGAATTTATGTTTGTTTTTTTTTGTCCGGTGTGTTCTATATTGCCATAGTAAATTTCTTTTTATTTTGCTACAAATTTTGATACCTTTTGAAACCCATTTAGTTTTTTTGTATAACGATTTTGTTATTAATTTGTAAGGAAAACACAAGTTATAGAAACACAGGAAAAGCTCCAAGAAACAATTGTAGGCTTCGTTTGAATCATTTGTCAGGTAAATGTCAGAGAATGTCAAGTTATTCATACAAGTTTTAAACTTTGTCAAATTTTCCTCACTATAATCGCGTACTTTAATACGCCAAGATTTTAATACACAGGATTTTTTGACTGGAAAATGCATTAATTGGGCAGTATGATCTGATAATCCTAATTCAATTATTTGGCTTTTGCATTTATGAATGTTGTGAGCAAAGTTGTCGATGCAAGTGCCACTGATGAGTCTAGTAGGAACCTTAATTTCTAGTTTTAAGTTATGACTTTCTAGTATATGTTCAAAATCAAAAGTTTGTCGGTTTCTTTTCAATGTATTGATATTGAAATCCCCGCATACAACAACTTTCTTACTAGTGTTATCACATATTTGGTGCAGTAACTTTTCTAAATTATCAAAAAATGTAGACATACATGAGTTGGGTACTCTGTACACACAAACTATTATCAACTTATGCTCAGTTAGTTCTATTGCACTATACTCTATGATACCTTTACTTGAAAATGTGTTATTAAGTACAGCGTATGGGTGTCCTAATCTGGTTAATATACAAGCACCTCCCCTATTTACGTCTCTTGAAAAACTTGCTGCCAAGCGAAATTTAGGTAAATCAATTGTAGCCTCTTGTTCTGGTGTCATAAAATGTTCAGTTATACATATTACATCAATGGGTAAATTCTTTAGTTCCAATTCTTCCAAATGTACTGTGAGAATGTCAGCTTTGGTTAGCAGACCAGCAATGTTCTGGTGTAAAATGTTTAAATTATTATAGAAGAAAAAACTGTGAGTTTTGCTTATTTTCGTTAGTATCTACGTAAGGAAATAATCTTAAGTCAAACCTTATCCTTTCCATAATATTTTTAAATATGAAATTTATTCCCGATTTATTTAGTTTCCCTGATCTGTCTGAAAACATATCAAATTTAAATTCTAGGTCATTATTTGAGTCAAAAAAGTATGCGTATTTATGATATTCTAGGTCCATGTAAAGTAGGTTATTAAATATATCAACTTTATAGTTATATATAGGGGATCCCCGAACGTAAGTAGGTGTGCATATTATGATATTTGTGTGGGTCATTTGTCTCAAACTTCCATTTATTACTTTCACGAGGTCAATATAGTTATTGTCAGTTTTAATATCTGAATCGCCCAATAAAATTATACAATAGTCATTTAAGGTGAATTCTTCCAATTTTGTTTTAATATTAGTTAACAGATGTCTTATTTTTGAGTTGGGCATTAAATAGCTACAATACTTAAAGTCATAAGAAAAAAAATCCTCAATCGCCTGTAATATGCCTCTGTGTGTACTATTACTTAACACGCACAGTTTTCTTTGCTTGGTATCATCCTGAACTCTTGGTCTCGTAGTGGTCTTCTTAGTCGGTGTCAAGTTATTTGTTTGGTTTAAGTTTTTATTTAGATTCAGTTTAGGTTGACTAATTTGAGTGGTGCTTGAATTTTTGACAGAAGTATCTTTCCTCAGTACTATCATGTCGTTAGTCTCGAAGGGTTGAGCGGAGGCATCGAAGGTTTGTTTCTCCGTGGAGTTAGGACAGGACTCCAATACTTGATTTTCAGAGTCCTGCTTTGAAGGAGGTCCGTCGTCGGCGATTTCCTGATCACTATTACCTGCGTTTAGTTTAGAAAGTGTATGAGATTTAGTTGGTGTAGAGCAGCGTCCTTTTCTTTTATTAGCACGCGACGATAATGGAGTCATGCATCGGCTACCTGATAGAGCAAGATTTTTATAAGCTTGAGTTGTTTGCAAGCTTTTGCTCAAGTCACATTTTAGACGATAGTTTTCCAAGTTTAAATTCTCAATTTCTTTATGAGCAATATCTAATTCTCTGCTTAAACTGTCTATCTTTTCTCTTAGGTCGTAATTAGTTTGGCTATCATTTAATGACGTGTTTGGTAAACTTGTCATAGTAGCATCGAATAGATTTGTGTCTGTGCTCGAAACATCATTTAAGGATAGTGAGATATGAGTTTTTCTTTTGCGTAAAGTAATGTTTTCCTCGGGCTCCATGTTTTGTATTTTCTATTCAGTGAATAATTTTATTTTCTACCAAAAGACTTAATTTTCTTATTCTGGTAACACAATTTTTTGTAGCAGTACTTTCTATTTTTTTTTTTTATTGGCAACACTGGCCAGTATGTCAATTTTATTGCCGCTCCTTGACACTAGATGGCGCTGTTTGGCATGAAGTATTTGTTATTTGTAGTAGCAACCCTAATGTTAATGTCAATTTTTATACATCAATGTCAATATTTGTTCCGCTACTCACTACTAGGGGCGCCACTTATGGTACAAAGTTCACTTTTTAAAACAAAACATTAAACTTAACCGTTTTATATACATTTACTAGTAATTATTTCACCACTTATTATGTTTTTAGATGTTCTACTGATGAGAGTACATTTGTATAGGTCCAATACACTTGCTTTTGTCCGTGATTAGCACTTTTTTGTAACACAATAACGTTTAAAAGTCCAAATATTAAACACAATGTTTTTATTGCATCTCTTGGTTTATAGAAGTCACCAACAATTTCACTTATGTAGTTCGATACGTCTATTATGATTCGCTACAATACACATCACTTGTATTATGGTTTACTATTTATTTCGAGTTTTAAATACGCGGGCGATGTTTACTTCTATGTCAGTGTTGCCACTCCTATATAATAGATCCTACAAGGTCTATACCCGCGAAACTGCGATGCGCAGCAGCGGCAAACTAGGGGTTTGTTCTTTGAGATACCGATTCCTGTCAGACAGGTAGAAAGTGAACTCACAACTACCACTCACCCCTGTCCTCGTGGTGGTGTCCCGGTCCTTACTCGATCCTGTATCAGTTCGGGGGTTATTCAGGTTATACAGACGTGGTCTAAGCCGGGGTTCTGGCAGCCATCAGACACCTAGACACGTTCCCGTCAAAAACACTTCACTGCGCGCAAAATACACACAAAAACAAATGCTTGGGTGGAGCACAATAACACTCGCGGATGGCGAGCACAATTTCGAGTAACGATCGGCTAGCTAACAATCAATTTCAAACAAAAACCTCTAGACCGAATCGTCACGTCTCACGCCGTCAATCACATTTTTCGCGAGTCATGTCAACATCAACTCAATACAAAACTGTCAAATCTCGATGATAGCGAGCTGACACAGTGTTGAACAAAATAACAAAAAAGGAACGAAACATTTGCTTCCAAACACATCTAGATAGTCATACACACACGCCGGTAATGAGTACTGCGCACCTGGCCTTTCTGAAGAACATCACCAATAAGGTCCATGTATGTCTTTCAAGGGCGTCCACTCACGGCGTAACATACTCTTTTCAATTTTAGTCACTACATCTTCTTATAAACCACAACGTTGTCTTATTACACTTTAGTCATTATCTAAGTTTTGATTATACTGTGTATAGTGCAAGTGTACCTTATAAACTTAGTGAGTGTACATTACAAACTTAGGAACTATGTAAGTACTTTAATTATAATCACGTTTTAATGTTTACTACTGGTGTACTGTATCTAAGATGGACTAATAAATTCTATTCTATTCTATTCTATTACATCTTTCCTCCATCTATCATTTAAAGTTACACCACACATAATTCGCAAGGAACGCATTTCTACTGCATTATGCTTCTTTCATGTCTTTTTTGCCATACCCAAACTTCACTTCCATTTATAAGTGTAGGCACCAGCACGCTGTTGTGTATAGCACAGTAATAATATTATACAATAATTACTGAAATTGCGCTAATACCTTGGGCCACGCGCCAAGCCGCATCACCATTGTCACTAGAATCACAAGAGATTTCCGCAGCCCGTATTAGGAGATTGCCGGCGCGACCCAGTTATCTAGACCCGAAATTATTACTAAACCTAGGTCAAAGAACGCGTTTGACACTTGAAGGTTATGCCAGATCTTTGTAGAAGGATCTTTTTTGACCTTCAGACATCGGTTTTTTGTTACTTTTGTTTTATAAAAGAGATTTTATGGAATCAAGGAAACCATTGTTTAATTGTTTAGAATTCAGCCATCTTATAAAAAAGTGCAATAACTTCGGTTTTGACGCAGAATAATTAATAGTAAGTTTTGGGGCTCACAAAGCTACATACATATCCGTAATAAGCAAAACGATTACCACATTTTCTTCCCAGGCACATTTTATGTGCGTATTACAAATCCGGTTTTTAACTAAGCATAACTGCATAAACTGGTTTGTGAATTACTTAACAAAATGGAACGAGAAAAGGTTTACTTTTTTTATATCCTGTATACGCTCATCCCTCCTGATGGTAAGCGATGATGTGTTCGACGGTGAAGTACGCTTGTCTAGAAAAAACCTATTCACTCTTGAAGACCCCTAGATTGCTGCTGTCGGGAAACACAGACTCTAGCAGGGAATTACACTCCTTAACTGTACACATAATAAAAGTATTCCTTAAACGTTTTGTGCATTTGGGTGGAATATCCACCATGTATTGATTGCGCATCGCCGTACGTCTGGTAGTCCGATAATGAAACGGGCTAGGTGGAATCAGATCGTGCAATTCCATCGTTCACTCCCTTAAAATACCTGTTAAAGTACTTTGTAATAGTACTAATGATAACCACATTAAGTACAGATATTGCATATTTATTTAGAATATTTCAATATTTTATACACTTCATTACTAGAAATAAGCGCAATAAGTTTGAGTTATTGCAGATATGTTATGACATAACTTAAACAATGTTTTAAACAAGTAACCGATTTATTTGACAAGACTAGCATGTCTTACTAATATTAGTAAATAAATACCGCAATAAGTAAGATGTTTATTGCACTTAATGTTATAACAGTATATTGCTGGTCAAAAGTGCAATATATTGATTAACTAACTATTACTGCAATAAGTAAACTAATTAAACTAATTGTTGTGGGTGCGACTAGTAAACGTTATATCTTTAAATAGTAATTTAGATCGTATCCCTAATAATATATTTAAAACAATAGCTACTAAGTAATAATTTGCTTAATTTTATTCATAATCCATTGAAAGTTTGATGTGTATAGCATGTCTAATGATGGACATATAAACAAAACTAAAATTAAATCTTTTACCACGTTTTTCTGGAAAGGTGCTCAAACCTGGTTATTGTGCTTATCGTAAAGAGGACAGAGATCTTCTTACTATAAAAGCATTCATCATTTCATCACCGCCGCTTTTAAAATGGTGAAGGAAATGATCGTTAGGAAACCGGCGTGTCCTAGAAACAAACATTCGAAGACATGTGATATTCACCAACCCGCAGTGCGCCCGCTTGGTGGATTACGGCTCATTCCTTTCAAAGAGAGGAGGCCTGTGTCCCGGCCGTGGAAACATTAAAAAGCATGTTGATGATGACTTGCATGCTCGGCAATTGGTTTTTCAACAAACCAGTGCCCAGTCCAGTTCCACTTCAGCTATATTGGAAACCACTTCTTTTCTTGACTATTTTCAGTAGGTATATGACTTTTGTAAACTTATATTAGAATAGTTGTGAGCATAATACACTGTTGAAGAGCTTAGAGATTGTGTAAATTGATACAATTGATGATATCCTCACATCAAAAGATATAAAAAGAACTAAGCAAAGAATAAAAATAATATACACTTTATCACCGTCTATTTTCCCACTAACACTAATTATGTAGTTAGACAAAGAATAACAGAATAAAGACAGGCCTAGTAATAAAGAAAGAGCCTTTTATTTTTTGCCAAGAACAAAAGGTTCTGTTAATTAATGTAATATCTTGAAGCCGAACCAGGAATTAAATACAAAAGACAAAAGAAATACAATTAAATGTATAAGAGACTTTGAAAACAAGCAAAATCAAGTAAAATTTAAAAGATGCCGCACATTTTTATTTCATGCTGCATAATTTATCTAGTAGTAGACAAGCTTCGATCGACCGTCTATTGACCACCCAATTATGACAACGATATCTTGCGGAAACACCCTGATTCAAAAAGTAAACCGCCCATAACGTTAGAATGGCTGAACCGATTTTCATCAAACATAGCTAAGAACACTCTCGAGAAAAAAAACAAAATAGGTTCATCCGTTTAGGAGCTATGATGCCACAAACAGATACACAAATACACAGTACACACGTCAAACTTATAAAACCCCTCCTTTTCCGTCGGGGGCTAAATTAGTACCTACTGTTTTTGATCATACTGTACCTGATACAAATTAAGTGACAGCAGCTTGACCACGGCTTGACAGTTGAAAAAGAAAGATTCTTACGACTCAGATTTTTATTATGAACCTATATAGGATACGAACCGCATGTGATAGGTACTGATTCAAAACATCAAGATTGCGTTTATTTTATATAGATATCTTTGTTTGTTAATAGACTAATTTTATTTAATAATTTAAATGACCCAATTATTGCTTTAAGTAAAGTGATGGCCTGAAACACAGGTTTGAAGGCACCTAAATCTTCCAAAAATAGAAATTCTTGTTATAAATCTTGCAGTTGTAACAAAATATTTTAGTTATAGTTTACATGCGCTATTTATACCATTGTTTTAGTAATTATACTACTGCCTAATGTATTAATTTTTGTGAACGTTCTTACTTTTAAATAAATTATTCTTATTGAGAGCTAATTACGAATATGTCGTAAGTTCAAATTATTTTACCTAGTACGTACATCAAAACAGAGCTTGGCAATATATTTAATTAGGCAGATAATTATGTCCGGCACAACAGATCTTCTTGGCATCATTAAAACTGAAGCCAATTTCCTCTTTTATTTGTGCGGAAACTAGTGAGACAAGAAAAAGATGAACACTCGTCTATTGCGTAAGAAGCTTGTGTTCTTGTATTCTTAGGTACCACATTAGAAAAGTTTCGTTTCGTAGACCTAAATTATTATTTGGCCAAATCCATTCTGGCCGTTCGCATTGAACCAATTTTTCCAGTTGTCCATCTCACTGTCACTAAGGACAGATACAACCACAGAACATGAGAATCTACTCTCTTGTTATGTGTATCTTGCTTCGACAGCGTAACGTTTGTTGTACGTAGGTATAACAGAGACCCGTTAGTGAATTTGTCTGAATATTAGGCTAAACTTAAAGTTAGCAGCAAAATATATTATGTAAGATTAAAAAAGACCCAGTGACAGCATATTGGTTGACAGGACATAATGAAAGAAAAAAACGAGATACGCTGAACTCAAGATCGTGGTACAAAGCAGAATAGTGATGATGAATGAAGATTACTTTGATGGTGAATTATTTGATATAATCAACAATGACCAAGCCTTTCTCCAACTATTTTGGGTGAACCCCAACTATATTTTTCAATTATTTTACATTGAGCGACTGCCTACCTGACATCCAATAGCTAGCTGGGTAACACGGTAATCATTTACTATAGTCGTAGAGTCAATGATAATAATAAAACTAGCTTTATTCAAATACCTCTTTTTACCATAAAATAATATTCATTGTATTTATTTAACTTTGCTATCAAATATTGTGGTCAGACTTTATCGTAGGTACTCTATTTCAATTGCGCAAATTAATTCGTATAATAATCGAAATTTGTTACAATATAACTTTTGCAGTGGTAGTTAAAATAATTACACATGCCTCGAAATTAAAAAAAATTGAAGTGGAATTTGTTTTTGAATTTTAATGATTAACTTTTCAAAACTAATTTGTGGCTCGAAAGCAACACCCACTTACAGTTATAAAAAAAATATTTAATAATAAAATTGTATAAGTTAGCTAAATAAAACAAAAGCCGCGTTCATAATTTATGTTGTTCATAATTCAGCTTTGAGGTAGAATTTATATTTTTTAGTTAATCATTTTGCGCGTCAGTAAGTCACCTCATGTTTAACAATAAAAAAGCTAGTAACTATAATATATACTAAAATAGGTAAAATACACGTACATAATTATATATTGAATATAATAAATAAATCTTTAAATATATCTATATTAATGAAGTGACAGAAAAGGAGAAAGTACCAATATCACTATTATAAATTCATAAATATTCTATCTAAGTTTATCTCGGATATCACAGGCAAAGGTGAAGGAAAACATCGTGAGGAAACCTGGTAATGTAAATCTGAAATAGCCAAGTCAGAGACCTGTGGGGATCCCAGAGCCGGCTTAATTAAACACCAGACACCAGAGGTGGCCACATGCTTAAACGAAAAAGAAGAAAGAACAGCTGCATAACAAATTTGGTGATTCAGTACACGTGTTAAAGATGCTTGAAAAATGGTGGATGTATAGAAGAATATTGTTGAAAGTAGAACTACTCGCATCTTTTGCAAATTTTGTTCCGAATAAAATTTGTAGTGAACTCTATACATTTACCTTTCAGTTTGCACGTATTTGCCACGAAAATAGAATTACCTTTTAAGATATTATTTTAGTGAATGGCAGATAAAATTGCTAGCACGTACCTAAGAATAATTTATTTTATTTTGTTTGTAAGAAATTAATTATTTAATCTCAAAGACGCAGTATTTTTGTTTGTTTTATAAATAGCAATGCCTAGGCCCATTCAAGCCATAATGAAAACACAGGTTTGTTTTCACAATCTGATTATAAACAAACATAGCCTAAAATGAAATCTAAAGCAAAATTCCATGCATATTTATAACTAACTTCTGACAGTGGCTTCACCCGCGTGCAAAGTTAGCCTGAAACACAGGTTCAACCTAGTTCATGCAAATAAGAAACTGTCTTCTTTTATATTTTTAAGATATTTTGTTGTAAAATGTGCCTTATCTTATAAATAAACGATATATTATTGCGGTACATAGTGTTTTATTATCCCAAGGGAACATTATACCAGGATTAAAAGTAGCCTATGTGCTATTCTAAACTATAATCTATCTCTGTGCCAAATATCATTCAGGTCCGTTCTGCCGTCATTGAGAAACATACATCCACACACACTTCCATCCAAACTTTCATATTTATAATATTAGTAAGATCTTATCAAATGCAACATATTTTTAGTTTTCAATCTAAACTAAGGTATTAATAAAAATTAAAAATAAATGTTGTGTTTGTTCATGTTTTTAACAGGTTATTTCTAGCAATACTGAACCAATTACAAATTCTTTCTGCTACACTATAACGTACTATAAGTACCATTGGCTACATTTTACGCGTAAAAATACACGGTTCCTGTGGGTTATAATACTGTAGCAAAAAAGCTTGTATTTAAAATCCAATAAAAAAAAACTTTAACTAAGAATCGTATGCCTCACCAAGGTTATATACCACAAAAAAAAATCTAATTACCCCAACATATTTAATTTCATCTCATTACATCTTCGCAACATACTCACGCGTGCCCCAAAACTGAGAAATATTAAGAACGACTCTTGAATTTAATGTACGAGCAAAAATAATGAGTACGGACGACGCCATTTTTTTTGTCTCAAGATAGGAGATATTTCATGCCAAGTTCTAAGCTGCCGACGGTGTCTACGTCACTTATCATTTATTTAGGCACGTTCGCACCTTAATTTTTTACAGCTTTTTTGTGTCATTGGAACATTATTTCGACCTCAATTATTCCTTTCTTTTAGGGCAAACCCGTCACGCAATTCCAACCAATGCAACTCCTGAAAGCCAGAATCAACAGTGGGGACCACCAGAAAAGAGCCAAATTAATGAAGCCCGTTGAGTCCCGTGGAAACGATTTAAAGCTCTTGAATTTCGCAACGGAACTAATCAGAAAATAATGGTAGAGGCGAAAGAAATACAATATAGCCTCTAGTCCTTTTCAAACAGAAGACAGAACACAGCTAGGCCAATAGGCACCAAGACAATTTTATTTTTTTGGAAAAAGCTTGTGGCTTGTCTGAGTTGAATGAAGAGTTGCATGAGACTTCTTCTGGTGAGAAACCCACGGTATTTCTCCTGCTTAAGTAAATAGCTTTACAGGGGTGATACCCTGTAAAGCTATTTCCATGCTCAATCTGAGAGCAGTTCTACGGGTCTATACATTCTCTATTATAATTATTAATTTATTATTATTGTTATTTAATAATATTACTAAAATATGCCCCAAACCCTCGATATAATAATAAACTACAAGTTTTTTGTTACTTTCACCCGCGGCTTTACCCGGATTAAAAGTATTTTTTAATCCCATGTAATACTAGTTCATTAATGAGGAGTAATAGTCTACTCATGTGCCAAGTTTCATCAAAATCTGTTTAATAGTTTAGACGTGAAAAAGCAACAGAGAGACACATTTTATATAATAAGCAAAGGTCTTTGTTACGTTGTTTTAAACCTATACACATTTAAATTGTTTCATTGAATGAAGTCGATTCAATTTATTAAATGCTTCTAAATGTCTTACGTATTCCATATTCTATTGCAAAACCAAAAAATCTTTCAAAACAAACACAACCAAATTAATATTAATTCTATAACTCTTGTTTATTCGCTTATTATGGATACATAATCCCAAAACTTGTCTAGTCTTTCTGAAACACTTTATAATAATTAGGTACAATTAACTCTACAGAAACTGTTTTAAATTTATGCAAGAATTAAATTTTAGTCGCGAGACATAAAATAATAGAACAAAGATAACTTTCACTTATTTCAAGATCGTACAATATCAAATGCCTAATTAATAATATTCCAATAGAAATAGAAATTAATTTAAGTGTATCATCTGGTTATGATTTCTTATGATAAATTAGCTAATTAATTTCAGTTAATTACCTTCGCTGTCGTGAGAGGCAACTAAAGAATTATTGGGCACGTGTAACTATTATCTTAATTCATTGAAAATAATAAACCTGTAGTAGTTAGGATTTAAGAGTAATGTTACAAAGAATTATTCTTTCCCTTAATAAAATTTGTCATTGGTTTAGTCATCCCATGAGTTCCTAATTCGAATCACGAATTGGACAACATATTATTAGAGCATTGTCATCTGAAATTTCAGAAACAGCTCGGAGTTTGGGCACAGATAATAGTAACTACGTTACAGCTACTTCACTCTCGAAGAAATCGCGGAAAAACTTCGCGATAATCACATACGAACGAAATTAATAAATAAGCGAGAGTTTTAATTTCTTTACAAACACAACCTTGACACATTAGGGTTGCTTACAAATATAAGAAATAAACAAAAGTCATGATATATAATAAAATTCCTTATATACAAAAACATGTATAAGTTTGATATAATGGCGATTTTTTTTCCGCCTTGAATTCGCGGTTATTAAATATTATAGTATTTGCATATACCAGGCCCCTCAGAAAGTATTGTGAAAAAAAGTTTTTATATATGGGAGACTGGCCAGTTATAATGTTTTTCGAAAATATGATTATTTATAAGTAAAAATATGTAAGTTCCAATTTCAAAATTTCCCTCCACATTTTTTGCGAGTTAATTCAAAGTATTGTGTCTCACTGAAATATGGATCTGCGCCGGGAACATTTTAGAGCTATGATTTTATACGATTTCAAGTGTCGCCTGAAACCGGATGAATCGTACGATAGACTTCAAATGGCATTCATGGATGAAGGCCCTTCCAAGGCAACCGTGTATCGTTGGTATAACGAATTCAAGCGCGGTCGACCAACTTTGGGGGATGACGAAAGAAGCGGTCGCCCTTTGACGGCTGTTACCGAAGAAAACGTGCTAGCAGTGAAAAATTTAATCCAAGACAATAGGCGAATTACATATCAGGAGATTCAACACATATTGAAGATTGGATCGGGAAGCGTTCACGAGATTCTACACAGCCATCTTCGCGTGAGGAGGATAGTATCACGCTGGGTGCCGCACAACCTCACCGATGCTCAGAAGCAGGCCCGGGTGGAATGGTGCCGTGATATGCTTAACAAATTTGAAGCAGGCTCGTCTCGGCGTGTTTACGACATCTTTACAGGTGATGAGTCCTGGATTTATCAATACGACCCAGAAACCAAGCGCCAGTCGACTGTTTGGGTGTTTCAAAATGAGCCAACGCCTACCAAAGTGAAGCGATCTAGAAGCGGGGGTAAGATTTTGATCGCTAGCTTTTTTAATTTGACTGGCCACTTGGTATCAATTCCCTTACGGGATCAAAGAAGCATTAATGCCGAATGGTATACTACCAAATGTTTGCCAGAAGTTTTCTCTGTTATAAGCAACAAGCGACCAAACACAGGGCTCCGCGGGCTACTGCTCCACCACGACAATGCACCTGCGCACACCGCACTCAAAACGAGGGACTTCCTGGACAGCACGCCAGTCAAACTCCTGGGTCACCCTCCTTACAGCCCTGATCTAGCACCGTGTGACTTCTTTTTATTCCCAAAAATAAAAAATCAGCTCAATGGGATACAATTTTCGTCGCCGGAAGATGCGCTGGCTGCGTTCGAGCAGGCTGTAAACGAGGTGTCTGCGGCGGACTGGAAAAAGTGTTTTGAAAACTGGTTTAGGCGCATGAATCTTTGTATAGAGGCTGGTGGAAAGTACTTTGAAAAGATTTAATAAAAATATATGTACGTATAGAACAATTTTTTTTAGTTTCGCAAAACTTTCTGAGTGTCCCACGTAGCTCCTATTCTAAAGTATTGTGTTATTTTTTGGGGTAATTCTACTAATAAAGAAGCGGTGTTTAAAGCCCAGAAGAAATGTATACGAGCCATAAATAGTATTAAAGTAACTGACAGCTGCAGACCATCATTTTGAAAATAAATATTCTTACGTTACCCTGTATATATATATTAGAGGTTATAATGTTCGTTAGGAAGAATACAAACTACTTAAATAAGTAAAATAGCAAAAAGTACAGATTCAATATATGTTTACCAAGCAATAAATCAGCGTTATTAAATAAAAGTATATTATGTATGGCTCCACGCATATATAACCATTTACCAAATTCACTTCTGGAGATAAGTGATATAAATATATTTAAAAACAATATAGAAACACTGTTACTAAAAAAAGCATATTACTCTGTCACTGAATATTTACAGGATAAACTTATATAATGTTACTCCATATGATACTTATCTCCATACATAAATAATGTATTTTTATTTACTGTTAAATTTTAGTTTTAAAGGATACCTGTGTATTTGTAATTTGCATGACTTATGGTAGGATATGGCTAATGGACACTATTGTTTGTATAAGATCTTTTCTTTTGTACCCATATTCGCAAATAAATAAATGTTTATGACTATGATTATTATGATTACTTACCAATATTTGGAGGGTCATGGACAGAAGTCCAGCAGAATAATATCTTAAGGTGTACTGATGGGTTTTTTCACTCTACTATCAATATCATTAGCTCTTTCCCTTAACATATTCCGATTATCCACTGGCCTTCGAAACTTAGTACGACACTTTTAGTACCACACTTTTAAAATTGTAATTTATCCTAAACCATAGAAGTGAGAGTTTTTAAATAAAAAACATTTTATAGAAAATTTCATCAACTTCTTTTTGAATTATAGTTTATACGTGGGACACTCAGAAAGTTTTGCGAAACTAAAAAAAATTGTTCTATACGTACATATATTTTTATTAAATCTTTTCAAAGTACTTTCCACCAGCCTCTATACAAAGATTCATGCGCCTAAACCAGTTTTCAAAACACTTTTTCCAGTCCGCCGCAGACACCTCGTTTACAGCCTGCTCGAACGCAGCCAGCGCATCTTCCGGCGACGAAAATTGTATCCCATTGAGCTGATTTTTTATTTTTGGGAATAAAAAGAAGTCACACGGTGCTAGATCAGGGCTGTAAGGAGGGTGACCCAGGAGTTTGACTGGCGTGCTGTCCAGGAAGTCCCTCGTTTTGAGTGCGGTGTGCGCAGGTGCATTGTCGTGGTGGAGCAGTAGCCCGCGGAGCCCTGTGTTTGGTCGCTTGTTGCTTATAACAGAGAAAACTTCTGGCAAACATTTGGTAGTATACCATTCGGCATTAATGCTTCTTTGATCCCGTAAGGGAATTGATACCAAGTGGCCAGTCAAATTAAAAAAGCTAGCGATCAAAATCTTACCCCCGCTTCTAGATCGCTTCACTTTGGTAGGCGTTGGCTCATTTTGAAACACCCAAACAGTCGACTGGCGCTTGGTTTCTGGGTCGTATTGATAAATCCAGGACTCATCACCTGTAACGATGTCGTAAACACGCCGAGACGAGCCTGCTTCAAATTTGTTAAGCATATCACGGCACCATTCCACCCGGGCCTGCTTCTGAGCATCGGTGAGGTTGTGCGGCACCCAGCGTGATACTATCCTCCTCACGCGAAGATGGCTGTGTAGAATCTCGTGAACGCTTCCCGATCCAATCTTCAATATGTGTTGAATCTCCTGATATGTAATTCGCCTATTGTCTTGGATTAAATTTTTCACTGCTAGCACGTTTTCTTCGGTAACAGCCGTCAAAGGGCGACCGCTTCTTTCGTCATCCCCCAAAGTTGGTCGACCGCGCTTGAATTCGTTATACCAACGATACACGGTTGCCTTGGAAGGGCCTTCATCCATGAATGCCATTTGAAGTCTATCGTACGATTCATCCGGTTTCAGGCGACACTTGAAATCGTATAAAATCATAGCTCTAAAATGTTCCCGGCGCAGATCCATATTTCAGTGAGACACAATACTTTGAATTAACTCGCAAAAAATGTGGAGGGAAATTTTGAAATTGGAACTTACTTATTTTTACTTATAAATAATCATATTTTCGAAAAACATTATAACTGGCCAGTCTCCCATATATAAAAACTTTTTTTCGCAATACTTTCTGAGGGGCCTGGTATATAGCCGTTGTAGGCTGTAAGGACTGTAGAAGTGTTGACCGTTTGTTTAAGTTTAAACAGTGCATAAGAAAATGTATTCAATTTAGTGTAAAAAAAATTAAAATTCAAATTATTATGTATCTGTATACCCAGAAATTTCGTAACGTCAACTTCTTGGATGCTATTGTTATGGTAATTTATGTTCATGTTTGCTATTTTACTTACTCTACTCTTGAATGTCATGAAATTGGTTTTATCGAGATTAATATGTAAATTGTTTGATGTCAACCAGTTTACAATGCTATCTAAAGTCAAATTTATTTCAAGTTCCATGTGTGATTTATTATCTCCTGTGAACAGTACTGTACTATCATCAGCAAATGGGATTGTGATGTATTTTGTCGCTTTTGGAAGGTCATTGATGTATATTATAAAAAGAGGCGGACCCAATACACTTCCTTGTGGAACGCCAGATGTAACCTGTCTACATGTGGATGAATACGTTATCATTTTTTTTACATGCGGACATATCCTTGTTATTTGTGTTATTTGCGTTCTATTACTTAAGTAAGATTTAATTAGGTCATGAATGTTTCCTCTGACACCATAAGCGTATAATTTATTAAAAGTATATTGTGATCCACAAAATCGAATGCTTTTGTGAGGTCCATAAACAGTGCGCACTTTTGTTTACCTTGATTCATGTGGGTTAATATGT
Organism: Orthosia gothica; assembly: GCA_949775005.1. Lineage (NCBI taxonomy): Eukaryota > Metazoa > Arthropoda > Insecta > Lepidoptera > Noctuidae > Orthosia > Orthosia gothica. The sequence continues at coordinate 31,750,565 of OX459038.1, read as the reverse complement.
CGTGGAGAAAATTATATACTGCTATATTAATTGTTTTATTTTTACTAAAACCAATCTGTTCTTTGCATATAAAATTGTTTCTTTCAAAGTAATTAAAAATACCATCATGGTTTACTTTCTCGAATATCTTCGATATGACTGGTACAAGTGCTATTGGACGATAGCAGCTCATGTTATTTTTCTTAAATAAAGGTTTAATTATAGTTAATTTTTACTTTTCTGGGTAGACTCCATTTGCTATACTTAAATTGATTATATGACTAAGTATAATTGATAACTAGTAATATTATAAATTATGAAAGCTTGTATGTTTGTGTTTCAACAGTGCACACACAGCTGAACGGGCTTCCTTTGAAATTTTGTGCACAGTTAGTTTATAACTTAGTTTAACATAATGGAACTTTTTAACTCGATAAACTCGGTATAATAATGCTTTGGGACAGTCAAATATTTTTCACGCAGGAAAAGCTGCGGGCAGAAGTTTAATCACTTATTTGATTAAGAGCCATGGAAGAGGCCTTAACTCTGAAAAGGCGGCGCCAATAAGGTAAACACTAATTTAACAGGCACAAACAAATCACTGAAAATACAAAGGGTTCTAACCAGACTTTCGAAGTTATGCTAAAAGCTATCATAAATTCTGTCTAATTTTTACTAAGCCTTCATAAATTCTTACCACGGTAAAATGAGGTTACGTGGAAGGAACATAAGGGCTATGATAAATAATGTTTCCCGCTAACCATTAACTAACTATTATGCACTTAAGGTTTGATACATTGGTACCACCGCGTTTAAGTATGAGGAAGTAAAGTAACCCATATTTGAGTAAAAAAGAAGTTTTGCAATATACTCAGACTCAACGCAAAAGAATTTCAGGGCGAATTGTTGGTACAAAGTACTAATTACCTAATACTTACATGTTTTTCTTGCATTTGCACTACGATCAAGAAAACGTATACAATGGAAAAAATATGTAATCACAGGATTACGGTTAGAGCTCAATTCTTGGTAGGTACTTATGCGTTTTATTTGTGTTTTTGATATTAGGGAATAAAAATTGGTAAGTGGAAACGCCGGGAAGGGACGCTCTAGAAGGGCATTCACGGATCTTATTGATGATGTTTTTCAGAAAGGCCAGATAAGTGACTAGATGCTTGAACCTAAATTATGCTACAGGAGTAGTAAGGAAATACCACTGTCACAATTGCCAACTTTTTTCTTTTCCACGTAGATACTTTCCGAACGGATGGTAGAATCACTTAATCATACAGCCATAGTTGTTACCCAGCGCCGTCCTGAGCCGAGGTACGACCCCATAGGGGGATAGCCCTCAGTGTGGTCGCTTAGGTAAAACTTTTTGTGCCTGGCTGGAGGCTCTAGTTTAGTCTCCACAGGATCGCCCGGTCAAGCAGAAATACAGTAGCCATTCAAAAACGAAACAACTATAACCAAATATTAAGATTTTTCATTGGTTGAAACCCGTATTCATAGCCATAGTCTGCCCAAAATTCAGTTGGCAAGCATTACACCATAAACTACGTCACTAATCATGTAAAATCTTTAACGTAAATACATGGGAGTGCAACAAAACGAACGACAACACAGATAAGAAATAACAGAAATTTCTTGGCAAACGGAATAGTAAGTTGTTTGTTTTATTGAAACTCCAGTTGGAACAATGCCTGGTTTTATTAAAATTGTACTTTCCACTGGCCCTGTTGATAGTGGAATAAATATCGTGTATTAAGTTTGGTTCTTGACTATTAATGAGTTGATTAAATATGTTAGATGGCGTAAGCAAGGGATCTTTGAAAACGTAGCAGTATCGTAGTTTTCCTTTTCTTTAGTTCCTCTTCCTCCTAGATCGTGTGTCATAGTTATATGGGGTCGACCTTCTTTGATTTTCGGATGGCGGATGGGGCTTAAAGGTACTTGAGATGCCACCGCGTACTTGATGATGCTTCTTTAGATGTCCGTACACAAAATGAAAAGCATGGCTTGGGGAATTCCTTCTTTATCACTAAGCACGATTTTGTGCAATGTTGACAAAGCCACCTTCTGAGTTGAGCTTCTTTCAGGTTTTAAGTTTTTTATCATTCCTATAATTGTATGGATAAAATATCGTTTGTTTGATCAAAATTGTTAACTCCATCAATAGTGAGTAAGATACGACGAATTATATCTGGAAGGTTTGGTTATCTTTCATTTTTGTTACCACGGTTTATACATTTAATACAGACACGTCTGAAATCGTTTGCAACTTTATTTACGAGAGAACATTTTGCTACAAAAGAAAAACTTCATTCCCACTAACTGTTTTACTTATACCACAAGACAAAAGCGAATACAACAAAAAAAATGGCAGACAAAGTGTAAGTTGCCGTTTGTTTTATTGAAAATTAACTTGGAAACATGCCTAATATTATTAGTTTGCAAGGCTCTGCCTTTTAATATACGGCAACGTTTTGTACATAGAAAAACGAGGCGTCACGGCGGACACTGGTAAATACGGTGTTATCAATAATTTTCATATAAACCAAGCGTATATATCATTGATAGTATTTAATAATAATACCAGTTTGTTAGTTTCCTCGACAGGACAAAGACCTCTTCTCATACAGGGAAGGCATGAACATTAATCGAAACCCTTTCTCAATGTACGTTGGCGATTTCAAACGTATATAAACTATTAAGTTCTGGTCTGGTTTCCTCACCATATTTTTCTTCAATGATGTCAGCGATGTCAAAGATAAACTTAGAAAGTACATTTGAATTGAAAGTCGCATAGGTACTTGCCTGGATTTGAACTCAAGATCTCATCTATGAGAGGCGAGGTGTAAGCCACTGAGCGAGTTTGGTTTAACAATAATAACTATGGCTATGACAACAGAAACTTGTGCTCAACGCAATTGATGACGGATATTATTGACAATAGCATCTGTAGTCACTGCCGGTCGTCATTCCGTGTTCTGTGGTTTCATATAACTCCTTTAGCATTATCTCCTACATGATATATTTACGTAGATATACCAGTTAATGACTAGGTCAATGGGTATTGCTTTCCGGAAACCGTATATGTTGCCAGATTATAGCGTTAGTCGCTTTTGTATCGGATGCGGCATTGCTGTATATATTGTATGCCATATTATTTTATGGGTGAAAGTGGAATAAATCTTAATAAAGATATTTTGTTGTTTTTATTTTTTGTTAGACTGTCATTTTGCTCTTGTGCTATCAAGGGCGTTTGTTAATGAAGATTTTTGGGTTTAAAAGTGGCTAGTCGTCGTGGAGTTTTTATACATATATATATATATATATATCAGTTTTTTCATTATGCATACAGCTAAGGAGTGGAATTCCCTGCCGGAGTCTGCGTTTCCCGATAGCTACAATCTTGGGGTCTTTAAGTCAAGAGTGAAAAGGTTTTTTCAAGGCAAGCGTGCTTCACCGTCGATCACATCATCGCTTACCACCTGGTAAGATAGTGGTCAAGCGCGAGCCTATAATTTATAAAAAAAAACGATCCAAATACCGGCCAAACCATTATTGTTCCCTTTTCATATGCATGAACGTCCTGACCATTTTCAAACATTCTTGACGTCCAGAGGTCCTCTAAACTAGCAGTTGTTCCTTTAATATGTTTTAAAGTAATTAGCAGGCAAGTACGTATATATACAAAAACATGTATCAGTTTGATATAATTTTTCGATTTTTGGTGCGTGAGTCCGACTTGCACTTGGCCGTTTTTTTGTTATAGCGCCAACAAAAATACATCATGTGTGAAAATTTCAACTATCTAGCTATCACGGTTCATAAGATACAGCCTGTTGACAGACAGACGGACAGTGGAGTCTATAATAGGGTCCCGTTTTTACCCTTTGGGTACGGAATCCTAAAAACTAGTCTGTCATATAAGAAAGAAAGAAAAAAATCTAGTTTATTTGGAGAACACAATATAGGTATAAGTTTTGACTGATAATGATTGGATTTACATATAATAGTTAATTTAAAATTCTATTCTATATAAATCTTGTTGACATTTAAAATCTTTTTTATTTTATGACATTTTTATTTTTAATTTGAATGGAATGTACCTTTACTAACACTAGTTTTATAAGGATATGTTACTAACAAGATATGGACTGTATATTGTCTGAACTTTCAAATAAATTATTATTATAAATATGTTTTATCATTAAAGTTATATATTTACATAGATAAAAATTTATCAAGTATAAAATATTAAATTATCTATTACTACCCATAAATACATTTAAATCAAAAACTACGATCACGTATTAAAAGGGCAGGGTCCTATGGAAAATACAAAAATCATCCACATCGCTGTCAACATGAAAAGTGTCCATAACGCTGGCAGCTTTGCCACTTTGGATGGCAATGCTGATTCTCTCTTCTGTAAAGCCCAGCACTCTGGTCACGCGAAGATTCGTCTTACCATTTGCTTAAAGTTTTGAATCAATCTATTTTAAGAAATGAACAACCTTGAGTTTAGCATAAGTTTACATTAATTCTACTAATATTATAAAGGCGAAACTTTGTGAGTGTGTTTGTATGTTTGTTACTCCTTCACGCTCAAATAACTGAACGGATCTGAATGAAATTTGACACAGAGATAGAATATAGTTTGGAATAGCACATAGGATATTTTTTTATCCCGGGAATATATTCCCTCGGGATAATTCTCGACATTCACGTGGGCGAAGCCGCTGGAAGAAGCTAGTCTTTCTATAAATTAAACCTCCTTCCTAGGCCAAAATAATAAGTAGGTCACACACACGCCGTATGTCTTGCTTTTGCAGTAACAGCCTAAGCATCCTAATGAATCAGGAAATATTGACATATTAGTTACGCCTCCGTGGCAATTTATTATCTCAATTAATGCTCCTCCTACTAGTTTGCCTTTTAGATTCTGTAAAAATGTAGATAATAAAATAATGTTTTTTATTTACCGGTTGAATTGCGTGATCAATGATTTATGGCTGGAAAGGGGTGCTCCTTGTTAATAGCGATGTATATTAGCAGAAGGCATGCTGCGTCGGTCCCAAATAAATTAGGATACGGGAAGAAGATCGTCCTCTTGCCCGGATTTTTTTCTTCGTACATGTAACATAAGACTGTAAAAACATTGTATTCTGAGAAATTGTTAAGGGTGGTCCAACCATAACGCACTATGTTAATTGTAAATAAAACAAAATGTTTTCTGAGAATTATATTAATTTTATTGATTATGATAGAAGGATCTATGAAAATTATGTGTCACAAAATATCAGCCAAATGCTCGCCACGGCTTCGGTGGAATACTTCTTTCGGATGGTCCATATTTTCAATGACGTTGAGGCATAATTGTGGTTCAATGTCGCTAATGTGCCGAATTATCTCGTTCTTTATTGAATTTCTCGCGAAAAAGAGCCATTATTTCGTTGGCTGCGTTGCAAGTGTCACCGTCCTGTTGGAACCACATATCGTGCAGCTCCATATCCAAAATTTTTGGCCACAAAAAGAAATCACGAAGTGCAACAAAATTTGAACGCCCATTTTTATTGGCTCAGGCTTCAACAATCTTAACGCGCTGATAAATTGTGTACCTCTCCATAGTTGAATTTTTCAAAGACTGAAACAAAGAAATGTCAAATAAAATTGGACAAAAAACTTGACTTGACTTAAGGTGTGACTCACAATCAACATCGTGCATTATGGTTGAACCACCCTTTATATAAATCTGTGGCCTCCAATAAATAGCACTAATACAGATAGCTCTATCTGCATTTATTTAAAAATCAGTATTATTTTTCATTCCCAGTACAACCAACGAATGATCTCTCATAAAAACATAGCTTTAACCATTGTCACTACAAAATAAAAACAAAGAACATTTCCAGATTTCTGTTGATTCAAACTGTTACCAATCAAAAGTCAGGATTCAGTTAAAATACTCCAACAATCCATTGAGATGAACATGTACGAGCAACTGATCCATCAAGAATTCTGTTTGATTTTAAATATGGCTTCAATTTTATTTGGCAGTATCATATCCACTGTTTTAATTAATTATTTTTCACTTCACGCATTTTATAGTTATCACAGTAAAAGCTTTTTATTTTAGAAAAAATATGAATGTAACTTTTACGTAGTGTGACACATAGAAAGCAAAAGGCGTGCGTTGCGATGTAATGTCTATCCGCCTTTAGTAAATGGATATTTTTTACAATTATTAAATTTTTAGGCAATCAAATTCGCATTTAATATGTACATACAGATCTGTATTGACTCATCTTATTAGGCTTGACAAAAAACTGAAGGCAAACTGTAAATTATTCTTATTCTCTAAGTCCCAAAGTTACCCAGCTTCAAATGTTTACGTAAACATAAGTATATTATGTGTTGTTTTCAGAAGACTCGTCCTACCCAAACAAATTATTTTTAAGTTATAAATTTTTTGTCCTACATAAATAACGCTGATTTTCATATGACTGTAATAGAGTGGGTTGCGAAGGTGTACCAGATTTGAGCGGATTAATTCGCCAGTTCATATTTATGTAACACGGCCAACGGGGGACAATCTGTAAATGTATAAAAATGAAAATTTATTGCTGAGTATTTCAGGTACAGTGGCTTGAAAAAATTAGCACTTTATAAAAATGTGGACGTTAGTGTGGTTTTGAATAAGTGTTTTTTGTACAAATAAAAAAATACAACCGACTTCCAACCGTCAAGGCTGCGAGCGACCGGTGGATGCGAAACGCACAGGACCGATCAGTGTGGCTCATGCCCAGCAGTGGATGTCTTTCGACTGTAATGATGATGATGATGACCTAAAAGGCAAGTTCTTTAGTAAGGTACGCTATAATGCCATAATATATTACCCGCATAACGTGAAACTTAACCATAACCGGTGAATCGAGAGTGTACCAAGGTGAACTGTACACATTTGCGTACCCTTATAGAGCGTACTGGCGTGATGTTATGTTACGAAACGGTATAAACAATAAACAGACATGCGATTGTAGTAATCCTGAAAGATTTGTGCCGTCATTTATTGAAGAGTTCTGTTGTTTATCTCCGAAGTTCTTCATCAGATCTTCACCACATTTAAATGGGACCAATTTGGCAACATCCTCTTTCAAACACAAAATAGTTTTCGAAATCGTTTTGGGGCTGAGTCACCCGCGTCCGTAGGTGAGTACCCCTTTTGTTACCCTACACGTGGTCCCCGGGTGGTGCTAATCAGGTGACACTTACTGGTGGTAGGTTTCGGCCGAAGGCTTGCGACCACCCACCGAGCAAAGACGTACCGCCAAGCGGCCTAGCCGTGTTCCGGTACGATGCTCGGTGTAGCCACAAGAGGAGTTGGGTCGAGGTAGTTGTTCCACTGCAGGCAGACCAGCCTGACTCGCGTTGTTATAGGCCTATCGGGAGTCTAGTCGCGGAGGGTAGCGGGATCCGAGGCACGGTGCGCCGCTGGCCGACCGCAGGTAGTTGGGGGCCCAAGTAGTGTGCCAGCCACACACGAAAGGCTGCCCCGCCAACTGTCGAAAAATCCCGGGATGCGCCATCGTGCTGGTTGGCGACCAGACGAGAGTGCCCGATGGACATTCCCGGGGGGGCTCAGGCGTCCCCGCAGTCTCCAGACTAGTCCCCCAACGATGGCGTCCTGTCTGCGTGTGTCTGAAGGTTGCCAGCGTGGAACCTCATCTCACTTCCTTCTCCTCACCTTCCTTCACTCACAGCAATAATGCCAAGGAACAAAAAGAGAAAAGCTGAACAGCGGCAGCACTCACTCTCACATAAGGTGCACCTCAGCAACATCCGAGGTCTGCACTCGAACCTTGTCGCAGTCCATCACCACCTTGAGACTGAGAAACCAGCACTTTTGTTCCTTACGGAGACGCAGATCGGATGTCCGTCGGACGTGGCGTACCTTTCTTACCCAGGATTTACCCTGGAGCACAAATTCAAGCCACGTGCGGGTGTATGCATGTACGCCCGTGACGACATCTGCTATCGGCGTCTCCGTGACCTTGAAGACTCTAACTACTCAGTGCTATGGGCCCTGGTGGACACAGGTCTGGATAAGATCATCTATGCTTGTGTCTACCGATCGCATAGCGGTGATCTGGAGACAACCAGGCTCACACAGTACCTGAGTGAGGCGGCAGATGTGGCTCAGCTACGGTACCCCTCCGCCCAACTAGTGTTACTGGGGGACTTTAATGCCCACCACCAGGAGTGGCTCTTCCCATACCAGTGCACTGACCATGCTGGACGAGAGATACGAAATCTTTCGATTGCGCTTAATCTCACCCAGCTGGTGCAGGGGGCTACGAGGGTGCCGGATGTTGATTCGCATACGGCCAATTGCTTGGACCTTCTGCTGACAACAGATCCAGACCGATACTCAGTGTCGATATCATCACCTTTGGGTAGTTCCGACCACTGTCTGGTGAAGTCTGTATCCGTCTACTCACCGCCCGATCCTAGCCCGAGAGGCACCCGGCGGGTTTGGCGGTACAGGTCAGCAGATTGGGATGGGATGCGATCTTTCTTCGCATGCTATCCTTGGCGGCCCACTTGCTTCTCTTCGGAAGATCCATCGTCATGCGCTGACGCCGTCACTGATGTGTTGCGGCAGGGGATGGAGTACTACATTCCATTCTCTGACGTAGCGCTGTCCGGTGTTGAACGACCATGGTTTGGTGCCGAGTGCAACCGCGCAAATGCAGTTAAACACAAGGCTTACCTGGCATGGGTCGACGCTCGTGTGCACAAAGCGAGTGACGTTACTCAGAAGAAGAGAGCCTTCAATAGGGCTGCCAAGTCCTGCAAAAAGGCGATGCGAAGGGCAAGTTTTGACCATATTAGCAGAATCGGGAACAAACTAGCTTCATACCCTGCTGGTAGCAAAGCGTTTTGGTCCCTGGCTAAGTCGGTTAAATCAAACTTCTGTCGCCCCTCACTACCACCACTGCTGAGACCCGATGGGTCACTGGCCCACTCCGCCGAGGACAAGGCAAACTTGTTTGCCTCCCTTTTTGCGGAATCTTCACGTCTGAACTCTGATGGCGCGCGGCCCCCTCCGTCTCCTGTTGGATGTGGGACGAGTATGTCGGATATTCGCATCCATCAGAGAGAAGTCTTTAGGGTGTTGCGTAACCTTGACGTGAACAAAGCTAGTGGCCCCGATGGGATACCGGCAATTGTACTAAAAACTTGTGCGCCTGAATTGTCTCCAATCCTGACACGCCTATATCGCCTTTCGATAGTGACTGGAAAGGTGCCGAAGGCTTGGAAGCAAGCTAACGTTCAGCCCGTGCCCAAAAAGGGTAGTAGGGCTGACCCGGCCAACTACAGACCCATCTCGGTAACGTCCATCCTCTGTACGAGTATGGAACGTGTGCTGAACAATAAGCTCCTGGCATACCTAGAAGACAACGATATCCTCAGTGACCGCCAATACGGCTTCCGCCGAAACCGGTCAACTGGGGATCTTCTAGCGTATGCTATTCACATCTGGAGTGAGGCCATCGAGAGGCATGGGGAAGCGCTTGCTGTCTCCCTTGACATCTCGAAGGCTTTCGACAGGGTCTGGCATGAGAGCCTTATTGGTAAGCTTCCTTCCTTCGGTCTGCCTAGTGGTCTGTGTGATTGGATTGCTGACTTCCTGAGGGATCGGTCAATCCGAGTGGTTATCGATGGCTGCTCGTCCGGTCAGTTAGGTATTAACGCCGGAGTCCCTCAGGGGTCGGTGCTCTCGGCTACACTGTTTTTGCTGCACATAAATGACCTGCTAAAACCCGGAACCTTTGGGTACGCAGACGACAGCACGGTTGCTGAGAGATACGTGTCCGGCGCACGGGCTACTGGGCCTGAGATCCGGTCTCTCCGGGAGGCCATGGTTGGACGCTTGAACCTGTCTTTGGAGGCTGTCTCCGAATGGGGCGATGCCAATCTAGTCAGTTTCAATGCTGCTAAGACCCAGGCGTGTCTTTTTTCCGCAAAAAAGAGCTTATTCCACCCGGCTCCATCTTTCCGTGGTGTAACCGTGCCGATAACGGACCATCTCGACCTTCTTGGTGTTACGTTAACATCGACCCTCAATTTTGGTCCTTTCATTGAGGCAAAGGCTCAGTTGGCTGCAAAAAAGTTGGGGATCCTTGCAAAGGTGAGACGGCCACGCCTGAACAGCTGCTCAAATTGTATAAAGCGCAAGTTCGGTCATGCATGGAGTACTGCTCTCACCTCTGGGACGGATCTGCCAAATATCAACTTGATGCACTTGAGTCGATTGACAAACGGGCCAAGAGGCTTATCGGTAACGATGCACTGGTCGCCTCAAAGCTTCAGAGCCTTGAACATCGACGCCGGGTGGCCAGTCTGTCGGTTTTTTATCGGTTACATTTCGGGCAGTGTGCGATGGAACTGCACAATTTGATTCCACCTAGCCCTTTCCATCACCGGACAACAAGACGTACGGCAATGCGCCACCGGTACATGGTGGACATCCCACCCATACGTACAAAGCGTTTTGCGAATACTTTCATTGTACGCACAGCTAAGGAGTGGAATTCCCTGCCGGAGTCTTTGTTTCCTGATAGCTACAACCTTGGGGTCTTTAAGTCAAGAGTGAATAGGTTACTTCTAGGCAAGCGTGCTTCACCGTCGACCACATCATAACTTACCATCAGGCGAGATAGTGGTCAAACGCGAGCCAATAGATAAAAAAAAAAAAAAAAAAAAATCGGACCACAATTGACGGCGAAATCGGTAAAAATAGGTACACAAAAAAAAAAACAAACCTAAAGTCCAACATAGAACCTCCTCCTTTTTGGAAAGTCGGTTTAAAATGAGTCTAGATTTATTATGCGGGCACGGCCTTTGATTTACTGACTGAGTTTGATCTGAGAGTTTTTTTTTTATATGAAGGTAAATGACCTATTACAGATATGGTTAAAAGTTACCTACACACTACCTATCACCACAAGACCTGACTTTTTGAACAACAGTATCTACACAGAAATCACTTAATCGGTGACGCACTTATGTAGACAACTGCAAACACAACTTGTCAAAATCGCATTTTATAGAACCGTCTGATACCTATACCTATGATGACAATACCTAATGTGAGTACGAAGCCCTAATTCAGAATAAAATTTACATGCTGGAGTGCCCTAAGCTCCCACAGACCTTAACTTTTGAGGACCTAGTGAACGTCACTGACCATGACGCTGCAATTAAAGTGGCCACTTCTAAAGAAGAAGATCTCCTTTAACAAACAAAGAATAAACCTATTCATAAATATGAAAACTTAATAGTCAATGAGTTTCCCAAATTTTCAATCCGTCTATCAGATAAAGCAGATATAAGTTTGTTTACAAATCCTTGTGTCGGCCGTCAATGACGCGAATTATGAAGAAAGGGGAGAGGAAAATAAACAACATTCAACCCTGCTGAACTAACGTTCTCAGAAATGACTTGAATTCTCAGATATCAAGTGATTTTTGTCAGTTTACTCAAGGATGACCAAAATAAAATCATTGAAACTGTAAGTATGTTTTGTAAGACCACAAATAAATGTTCGTTATCAGCCTTTTAATGTTCCCACTGCTGGGACACAGGCTTCCACAGTGTGAGATGGAATGGGCTAATCCACCACGCGGGCCCAGTGCGGGTTGGTCGATGTCACATGTCTTCGAATGAGTAGTTCTAGGACATGCTGGTGTCCTCACGATGTTTTCCTTCACCGTTTTGTTAGCAGTGGTGATGAAATAATTTACACAAATTAAAGCGCCTGCCGGTTTGAACCTACGAACTACATCTTGTAAGATGCGCCAAATAAATGTTACTAATATTATAAATGCGAAAGTTTGGATGTCTGTAAGTTTGTAACTCAATAACGCAATAACGGCTGAACGGATTTGAAATTTGACACAAAGTAAATAATCTAGAATAGCATATAGGCAACTTTTTATCTCCGTATAATGTTCCTTTGGGATGATTAAACATCTTCCACGCAGGTAAAGCCACTGCCAGAAGCTGGTTAAGAAATAAGTTTAGATTTTCATTCATGGTTAGACTTCCAAATCTAATACTAATACTATAAATGTGAAAGTAACTCTGTCAGTTACATTTTTAAGCCTACACGGCTGAACAGATTTGGATGACACTTGGCATATGGATATACCAGAACCTGGATTAGGATATTTATGATACTTTTCTTCTTGGGATAATAAAATACTTCTCAAACTGACAAAGCTGCTCACAGAAGTTAGTATTTTATGAACAATGTGTTTTCGTGTAATTTGCTAAATAATGTTGTAATTTCATATTTTCTTTTTGTTAAGTTTGAATGCACTGCAACCTACACTCACAAAAAAGTAACGCCTTAATTTCAAAATACTAGCAGTTCGAGACAAAAACCTTGAAATAACAGCTCCCATCACAATCCTACACGGGTTAAGCCCCCAGTTTGTCAACTAACCTTGAACCAAACCACTGCCTGAGCATAAACTATTGGATTCATAATTCATGGGACGAAGGGGACACCCGAATAAAAGTTTGATTTTTACGCAGTTGTGATTATGCGTAAATCGTCCAAGTTATGTGTGAATAGTTTGGTACTTACCTACTAACCTCCTTACGATTGAAAGAATAATAATATCTGTAGTAATCTTTTTATGGCAGTTTTTTTCTGATATACGAATACTATAAACTTTACATGAAATAGGAATGTTTCTTGGGTAGAAAAATGATAATTCTATTAAGTCCGTCAGTGAGAGTATCAAATAATATTGGACACGTATTTTTTGCTTTATCAAATAATAAAAATTTACAAAGATAAAGCGCATCAAAGTTCAGGAGTAGGGCCTTGTAACGTCACTTTGCAGTATTAAAGCATGGCGTGACGTCTCACGATATTGCAACGCACTGTACCGACATCATTTTAAGGGTTCGTACCCAAAGGATAAAAACGGGACCCTATTTATAAGACTCCACGATCCGTCTGTCTGTCTGTCTGTCACCAGGCTGTATATCATGAACAGTGATAGCTAGATAGTTGAAATTTTCACAGATGATGTGTTTCTGTTGCCATTATATCAAAAAATACTAAAGATAGAATAAAATAAACATTTAAGTGGGGCTCCCATACAAAAAGGGGATTTTTCTGCCGTTTTTGCGATAGTGGTACAGAACCCTTCGTGCACGAGTCCAACTCGCACTTGACCAGTTTTTTTGTTTACGTGAAAAAAGAAAAAATATGTGTTCAATATTTCTAGTAAATAGTTCTTTTTGTTATCATCTAAAATACTCTTCCTAGTTTTTCCTCATCTATATTATAGTCGGCTTCTGCTCTAAACTGAAGAAGCTGAGTATCAATATTTTACATGGAGCAACTTCCTATCTGACCCCCACAACTCATGGGTGATACGATACACGGCAAGACAATTGCCAGATTATCATGCTTCTAAATACCCGGCACGACAGTAGATCTTCAAATGTTAGCCGGGACCAACGTCTTATTGTGATTTCCAAGGCACGTTGAACTCTCGGTACCTATATCCCACCAATCCCATCACCACGCACATCTTTCACACACAGATAGACACATTTTATGTTTGAGCAAAGATATATCTTACGTTGTTTTAAACCTATACACATTTTATTGGATGAAGTCTATTGATTTAATTAAATGCTTTTAAATGTCTTACGTAGTCCATATTCTATTGCAAAATCAAAAGATCTTTCAAAACAAACACAACCAAATTAATATTAGTTCTATAATCTTGTTTCTTTGCTTATTATGTCTAATCTTCAAAACTTAGACAAGTTTTTTGAAACACTATATAATAATTAGGTACAATTAACTCTACAGAAACTGTTTTAAATTTATGCAAGAATTATATTTTAGTCGCGAGACATAAAATAATAGAACAGAGATAACTTTCACTTATTTCAAGATCGTACAATATCAAATACTTCATTAATAATATTCCAATAGAAATAGAAATTAAATTAAGTGTATCATCTGGTTATGATTTCTTATGATAAATTAGCTAATTAATTTCAGTTAATTACCTTCGCTGTCATGAGAGGCAACTAAAGAATTATTGAGCACGTGTAACTATTATACCATATTTCATTAAAAATTATATACCTGGCATGCTTGGTAGTTAGGATTTAAGAGTAATTTTACAAAGAATTATTCTTTCCCTAAATAAAATTCTTCATTGGTCTAGTCATCTCATGAGGTCCTAATTTGAATCACGAATTGAAAAAAATGTTATTAGAGCTTTGTCATCTGTAATTTCAGAAACAGCTCAGAGTTTGGGCACAGATCACCGAATAGTTACTACGTAACAGATACTCGAAGAAATCGCAAAAAAACCTTCGCGATAATCACCTATAAAAGCGTCGCCGCGTCCACTACGAACGAAAATATGTCTAAAATGCTGGCAGCAAGAGTTTGAATTTCTTTACAAACACAACCTTGACACATTAGGGTTGCTTACAAACATACGAAATAAATAAAAGTCACGATATATAAGAACATTCCTTTAATATGTTTAAAGTTATAAGCAGGTAAGTATGTATATATACATAAACATGTATATGTTTAATGTAATGGCGTTTTTTTTTCCCGCCCTGAATTCGCGGTTATTAAATCTGATAGTCCAAAAAATTCGGTAACATATATATTATTATTATATTATCGTATTTCTTTTAACAAATATTTTGTTGGGCAACAAAGGCAAAGAGGCTCGGATATCACATCTTTTAATATTTCGAATACCTATAGTGCTGCGTGTAACAGATTATTTTCAAAGTTATTTTTTTTCAGTTCTTAACTAAAGAAAATATATCCCCCAACATCACCTCCGAAACTTCTTCATCAGTATGCCAAACCGGCTCGAAGCTGTAATCAGAGCCCGAGGAGGCAGTAAATACCAGTTATTAAAATGTTGTTTGAGTTTATGCCAGTAAGTTATAAATGGTTAATTTTTGGTTCCTATCCTTTTTTAATTTAAAGACATTACTAATGTATAATAAACTATAATTTCAAAATAAGTTGATGACATTTTCTATAAAATGTTTTTTATTTCAAAACTCTCACTTCGAAAGTTTAGGATAATGTGCAATTTTAAAAGTGTGGTACTAATTTTAGAAGGCCAGTGTATAATCGGAATATAGTACGGGAAAGAGTGATATTTATAGTATAGAGAAAAACCCTTCAGTACATCTTAAGATATTATTTTGCTGGACAGAAGTCCATGAGCCTCCAAATAAAGGTAAGTAAGGTCAATATTTTTTTTTTATAATGTTTTCGCTCCTTGGATCCGGAAAATAACACAACACGTTTATTTCAAATTGAGACAAGTCCTTTGGGATCGGGGCCGGCGTCGAAGGTGCCAGTAAATAAATAAACCTTTTATTATTTCAGTTTTTAATTTAGTTTTAAGATTTTTACTTATTATTTTGTTGTTGTTATCATTTCTATTGCCATATCTTATATATTCTTATATCTTACAAGTTCAATACTAATTCATTTTTTTTAAACTCTCACTTCTATAGTTTAGGATACATTGTAATTTTTTAAAATGTGGTACTAAAATTGTGGTACTAAGTTCAGAAGGCTAGTGTATAATCAGGATATGCTACTGGAAAGAACTATAATTTCAAAAGATGTTGATCAAATTTTCTATAAAATGTTTTTTATTTCAAAACTCTCACTTCTATAGTTTATGATAAATTACAATTTTAAAAGTGTGGTTTAAATGTATCTAACTAAGTTTAGAAGGCCAGTGCATAATCGGAATATGTTATGGAAAAGAGCTAGTGATATTTAAAGTAGAGAGAAAACCGTTCAGTACACCTTAAGATAATATTCTGCTGGAATTCTGTCCATGACCCTCCTCATATAGATAAGTAAGGGCAAACAAAACTTTTATAACGTTTTTGGTCCTTGGATCCGGAAACTACCCAACACGTTTATTTCAAATTGAGACAAGTCCTTTAAGTTCTGGACCGGGCGGCGTCGACGGTGCCAATAAATAAGGAAATAATTTTTTTATTAGTTTTACGATTTCTATTTATTATTATTTTTTGATGTTATCGTTTCTAGTGCAATATCTTATAAGTTTCAATAATTGTTCATTATTAATTAAATTTCCAGTTTTAATGCAGTTCATTTTTTTTTCAGTTTAAATCGTTATAATTAAATAGTTATTATTAATTCAGTTTCAATTTAGTATCCTCCAAATTGTATTAACGTTAAAGGTTTTAATGTTGTGTTTCAATCGCGCACAAACAGCAGAACGGGCTTCCTTTGTGCATAGTTAGTTTATTACTTAGATTAACATATAGGAACTTTTTATCTCGATAAACTCGCTATATTGATGCCTTGGGTGAAAAAAAAAATCACTTGGGCAAAGCTGCGGGCAGATGTTTTATTACTTATTTGAATAAGAGTCATGGAAGAGGCCTTTACCCTAAAGATGCGGCGTCAATAAGGTAGACACTAATTTAACAGGCACAAACAAATCAGTAAAGACACAAAGGGTTCTACTCAGACTTTCGTAGTTATGCTAAAAGCTATCATAAATTCTTTCTAATTTTTACTGCGCCTTGATAAATTCTTGCCACGGTAAAATGTGGTTACGTGGCAGGAAAATAAGGGCTATCATAAATATTGCCGCTAACCATTAACTAATTATTATGCACTTAAGGTTTGATACATTGGTACCACCACGTTTAAGTATGAGGAAGTAACGTAACCCATATTTGAGTAATAAAGAAGTTTTGCTTAGAACTAATAAACTCGGATACAACGCAAAAGAATTTCAGAGGGAATTGTTGGTACAAAGTACTAATTACCTAATACTAACACATTTTCGTTGCATTCGCACTACGATCAAGAAAACGTATGGAATGGAAAACAATATAACCACAACATCACGGTTGATGCCAATTCAGGGTAGGCGTTTTATTGGTATTTTAGAAAGACCAGATGCGCGACTAGATTGCATAGACGTGAATTATGCTAAAAGAGTATATAAGGAGAGAGAGAAGGAGGAGATCCGCATATAAGGCCGCCTTTTGTATGTTCGTTTTTATTTTAAGGTTTCCGTATGTATTATTTTTTTATCTTGGTGTACAATAAAGTAAATATATATAAACTAATACATAAGGAAATACCACTGTTACAATTGCCATTCAAAAACGAAACCACTATAACCAAACATTAAGATTTTGCACTGGCTGAAACCCGTATTCATAGCCATAGTCTGCCCAAAATTCAGTTGGCAAGCATTCCGCCATGTACTACGTCACTAATCATGTAAAATCTTTAACGTAAATACATGGTAGTGCAACAAAACTAAGGACAACACAGATAAGAAATAACAGAAATTTCTTGGCAAACGGAATAGTAAGTTGTTTGTTTTATTGAAACGCCAGTTGGAACAATGCCTGGTTTTATTAAAATTGTACTTTCCACTGGCCTTGTTGATAGTGGAATAAATATCGTGTATTAGGTTTGGTCCTTGACTATGAATTAGTTGCTTAAATATATTAGATGGCGAAAGCTTACGAAAGGGATCTTTGAAAAAAACCAGCCAAGTGCGAGTCGGACTCGCGCACGAAGGGTTCCGTACTTGATAAATTGCGGTTTACAATTTATGACGTATTAAAAAAAAACTACTTACTAGATCTCGTTCAAACCAATTTTCGGTGGAAGTTTACATGGTAATTTACATCATATATGTTTTTAGTTTTATCATTCTCTTATTTTAGAAGTTACAGGGGACACACATTTTACCACTTTGGAAGTGTCTCTCGCGCAAGCTATTCAGTTTAGAAAAAAATATAATATAAGAAACCTCAATATCATTTTTGAAGACCTATCCATAGATATCCCACAAGTATGGGTAAGATGAACAAAAAAAAAATATTTTCAGTTTCAAGTACGGGGACCCCCAAATTTTTGTATTTTTCTCTATTTTTGTATAAAAATCTTAATGCGGTTCAAAGAATACATCTACTTACCAAGTTTCAATAGCATAGTTATTATAGTTTCGGAAAAAGTGGCTGTTACATACGGACGGACAGACAGACAGACAGACATGACGAATCTATAAGGGTTCCGTTTTTTGCCATTTGGCTACGGAACCCTAAAAAGTAGTAGTATCGTAGTTTTCATTTTCTTAATTTCCTCTTCCTCCTAGATCGTGTGTCATAGTTACTTGGGGTCCATCTTCTTTGATTTTCGGATGTTCGATGGGGCCGAAAAGTACTTGGGATGCCACCGCGTACTAGATGATGCTTCTTTAGAAGGCCTTACACAAATTGACCGCAATTTACAAGTTGTGGGTCGTGGGTTCGAATCCAGGCAGACGCTTTACTTTGCGTAAATTATTTCATCAGCACTGCTCTCTAAACGGTGAAGGAAAACATCGTGAGGAAACCAGCATGTCTTAGAACCAAAAATTCGAAGACATGTGACATCCACCAACCCGCACAGGGCCCGCGTGGTGGATTATGGCCAAATCCTTGTCACAGAGAGGAGGCCTGTGTCCCAGCAGTGGGAAGTTAGTGGGAGTTAATAGGTTGATGATGATGATGATGACACAAAATGAACAGGATGGCTTGGGGAATTCCTTCTGTATCACTAAGCACGATTTTGTGCAATGTTGACGAAGACACTTTACTTTATTTTACTTTTTTTATCATTGCTATAATTTTATTGTATGGATAAAATATCGTTTATTTAATCAATCTTGTTAATGAAAACTCCATCAATAGTGAGTATGATACTACGAATTATAACTGGAAGGTTTGGTTATCTTTCATTTTTGTTACCACGGTTTATAAATTTTAATACAGAAACGTCTGAAATCGTTTGCAACTTTATTTACGAGAGAACATTTAGCGGTAAAAGAAAAACTTCATTCCCACTAACTGTTCTACTTAAACCACAAGACAAAAGCGAATACAACAAAAAAATTGGCAAACAAAGTGTAAGTTGCCGTTTGTTTTATTGAAACTTAACTTGGAAACATGCCTAATTTTATTAGTTTGCAAGGCTCTGCTTTTTGATCTACGGCAACGTTTTGTACATAGAAAAACGAGGCGTCTCTGCGGACACTGATAAAGACGGCGTATTCAATAATATTCATATAAACCAAGCGTATATATCATTGATAGCATTTAATAATAATACCAGTTTGTTAGTTTCCTCGACAGGACAAAGGCCTATTCTCATACAGGGAAGGCAAGAACATTTATTTAATTAAACTTCATGTACAATGGTTATACATACGCAGACTTAATGCAGCAAGGCATTCTCTACCAGTCAACCTTTGGGTTCAAAAAGACACAACAGTGGTAGGTGTACAAAATAAAAAAGTAAAATAATATGAACAATAATTAAATTCGGAAATTAAAAAAACTACCTAACTAATAAAATACATGAATAATTTCTAAAACAATAGACATTAATCAAAACCCTTTCTCGGTACGTTGGTAGGTACGTTGGCGATTTCAAACGTATACAAACTATTAAGTTCTGGTCTGGTTTCCTCACCATATTTTTCTTCAATGATTTCAGCGATGTCAAAGATAAACTTAGAAAGTACATTTGAATTGAAAGTCGCATAGGTGCTTGCCTGGATTTGAACTCAAGATCTCATCTATGAGAGGCAAGGTTTAAGCCACTGACCGAGTTTTGGTTAACAATAATAACTATGGCTATGACAACAGAAACTTGTGCTCAACGCACGGTCACGAATATTATTGACAATGACATCTGTAGTCACTGCCGTTATTTCGTCATTCCGTGATCTGTGGTTTCGTATAACTCCTTTAGCATTATCTCCTACATGATATATTTACGTAGATATTCCAGTTAATGACTAGGTCAATGGGTATTGTTTTCCGGAAACCGTATCTGTTGCCAGATTATAGCGTTAGTCGCTTTTGTATCGGATGCGGATGCTGTATATATTGTATGCCATATTATTTTATGGGTGAAAGTGGAATAAATCTTAATGAAGATATTTTGTTGTTTTTATTTTGCAAGACTATCTTTTTGCTTTTGTGCTATCAAGTGCGTTTGTTAATGTAGATTTTTGGGTTTAAAATTGGCTCTTCGTCATGGAGATTTTTATACATACCTAGTTGCAGCCTGAGCCTGGAGTCTGGATCTCTAACCAGAAAATAAATATAATTGTATCTTCTCTTTCGAGGACTCATTTATTTATTTCTTACCACAAATTTACAGACAAAAAATTAAAGAGTGTACAGACAAAATTTTACAATTAATTTATGGAAGACTGGTGCCTTAACAAAGTTTTTGCAAAACCTGTATGTTAGGTCACCAGGTCCCCAAACAAAGTTTTACATTTATAATTGTCAACTGGAGACGAACTGCTGACTGCTGACAAAAATGGAAATTGTTTGACTATCTTTTATGTTAGATTTATAATATTGGCCATCACTCGGTGAGCTCGTGGCTAAATATAATTAGCCACACTGGTCAATGATCAAGGTTAAGCAAGGCTCATCGAGATAGGTCCATGGATTGATGGTTATCTTAATATACCGAGATTCCTCCGTGGCTCGGAAAGCACCATAAGCCGTTGGTCCTAGCTGTCATTTTTACAACTTTGAGTTCGTTACGGGTAGCGAGAAGCCAGAAAATCAGTCACCGGCCTTGCCAAGGGGTATCGTGTTACCCAGTTACTGGGTTGTGGAGGTCAAACAGGCACTCTTTCCATGTAAAATCTAAAACTGGTATGCAGCTGCATCCGGTTAGATTAAAACCGGCCCCAGCATGGTTCAAAAAGGTACGGCAGATTGATTGGTATTTACTGTCTTCCTCATTGAAGGAAAGAAGCGTGATGTTGTTTTGTTTTTGTTTCGTCCATTATTTGATGATGTGGCTAAACATGATGTATTACGTGACACGAACAATATAAAACTAAGTGATGAATGGTTCATTCAGAATTTGTTGGGTAACATCCACGTGTCTGAATTTCTTCACTTTTTTTCTAAAGCTAAGTAGTTTTGTTTGTCTATATATGAATTGAATTAATTAATTGAAAAACCTAAGAAATGCATATAAAAGTTAAATCTAAGAAACTTCACTTAATAATGATCAATAAAGGATTATCTGATTGTCATATCGACAATGCGCTTTTTACGTATGGGTGGGATGTCCACCGTGTACCGGTCACGGTGGACATCCCACCCATACGTAAAAAGCGTTTTGCGAATACTTTCATTTGATTGTGCGCACAGCTAAGGAGTGGCATTCCCTGCCGGAGTCTTTGTTTCCTGATAGCTACAACCTTGAGGTGTTTAATTAAAGAATAGGTTACTTCTAGGCAAGTATGCTTCACCGTCGACTAAATCATGAGATAGTGTCAAACGCGACCCTATGGACGAAAAAAAATTGCCATATCTCAGTTCAACATGTAATTTACAATAGAAGTTTAACTGATTGCCATATCTCAGTTCAACATGTAATTTTTAATAGAAGTTTAACTGATTGCCATATCTCAGTTCAATATGTCATTTTCAGTTGAAGTTTAACTGATTGCCATATCTCAGTTCTACATGTCATTTTCAATAGAAGTTTAACTGATTGCCATATCTCAGTACAACATAATATATTCAATAAAAGTTTAACTGATTGCCATATCTCAGTACAAAATGGCATTTTCAATATTTAGTATTTCGCCGCCTCGCTGTCAACGTGAAAAATGCCCAGAACGATAACAGCATTTCCACCTTAGATGGCAATGCTGATTCTCTAGCCCAGCCCTCTGGTCACATGAAGATTCGTTAACCGATAACCGTTTGCTTAAATTTATTGAATGAATCAATTTTAAGAAATGAACATCCTTGAATATAGCATTAGTTTAAATTAATAAAAAAATAAGTATACATCTGTTTAATTTAGTTTATCATTTAACACAATAGTATAGAAACTCACCATTACAACTTAACCCAATTCTAGTTAATAGATGGGCTGGATGTGGTGAGCCCGTTGCATCTGTGTCTCCGGGAACTCTGTGACTTTCGCATTTTCATTTTTGTTTCCTGGCAGACTCCTTTCCTTTTTAAATTACCTACTTGGTGTGGAAGCAGTAATATTTGGTGTGGAGGCCTTGGCGGTGATTAAAGAAGGAGATAATGTGACTTACTACTAGTAGGCTTTGAGCACCATGCTGGTGACTTATTTTTGTTATTTGTGGTAGGTTGGTAGGGTATTTGTGAATGATTTTTATTTATGATTTTGTTTTCTTTTTCGCTGCAACCCACACACACACACACACACACACATTGTAGTTCACAATACACTTATTCTTCTATTATTTCATTGTACATTATTTATTAACACTTTATACACATCCTATTGTATCACCTATGTCAAATAAGTATAAATTATATTTTTTATTTTTTTATTTTATTTTGTTGCCCACGTCCGTGTGTCGCTGCGGGGTGCCAACTGAAAACCAGCGCTGGATGTCTGACGCCCAGCAAATGCTGAGTTGGTAACCCTTTCGGTATGGGCACGTTCAGCGCAATTTGTCTTTGCATTTCTTTTTTGTCTTTTACTCCATGTTTGTTGCTGTTGTGTTGTGCCTGTGTCGAATAAATATATTTCTATTCTATTCTTTCTATTCTATTCTACTATATTATTATACAGGCGAAAATTTGTGAATGTGTTTGTATGTTTGTTACTTCTTCACGCTCAAATAACTGAACAGATCTGAATGAAGTTTGACACAGAGATAGAATATAGTTTGGAATAGCACATAGGATACTTTTTATCCCGGGAACATATTCCCTCGGCATAATTCTCGACATTCACGTGGGCGAAGCCGCTGGAAGAAGTCTTTCTATAAATTAAACCTCCTTCCTAGGCCAAAATAATAAGTAGGTCACACACACGCCGTATGTCTTGCTTTTGCAGTAACAGCCTTAGCATCCTAATTAATCAGGAAGTATTGACATATTAGTTCCGCCTCCGTGGCAATTTATTATCTAATACTCCTCCTACTAGTTTGACTTTTGGATTTTGCAAAAATGTTGGTAATAAAATAATGTTTTTTCTTTACCAGATGAATTGCTTGATCAATGATTTATGGCTGGAAAGGGGTGCTTCTTGTAAATAGCGATGTATATTAGAAAAAGGCATGCTGCGTCGGTCCCAAATAAATTAGGATACGGGAAGAAGATCGTCCTCTTGCCCGGCTTTTTTCTTCGAACACGTAACGTATGACTGTAAAAACATTGTGTTCTGAGAAATTGTAAAGGGTGGTCTACCATAACGCATTATGTTAATTGTAAATAAAACAAAATGTTTTCTGAGAATTATCTTAATTGTATTGATTATGATAGAAGGATCTATGAAAATTATGTGTGTCACAAAATATCAGCCAAATGCTCGCCACGGCTTCGGTGGAATACCTCTATCGGATGGTCTATATTTTCAATGACGTTGAGGCATAATTGTGGTTCAATGTCGCTAATGTGCCGAATTATCTCGTTCTTTAGCTCTTGAATTGTCCTTGGCTTATTGATGTACACTTTTTCTTTTAAATATCTCCAAAAAAAGAAGTCGTGGCAGCCAATTGGCATCGCCATGACGTTAGTTAATACGGCTATTGAATTTCTCGCGCAAAAGAGCCATTGTTTCGTTGGCTGCGTGGCTAGTGGCATCGTCCTGTTGGAACCACATATCGTGCAGCTCCATATCCAACATTTTTGGCCACAAAAAGAAATCACGAAGTGCACGAAATGCGTTAAGATTTGAACGCCTATTTTCATTGGCTTAGGCTTCAACAATCTTAACGCGCTGCTAAATTGTGAACCTCTCCATAGTTGAATTTTCAAAGACTGAAACAAATAAATGTCAAATAAAGTTGAGCAAAAACTTGACGTTAAGGTGTGACTCACAATTCACATCGTGCATTATAGTTGTACAACCCCTTAGATCAATCTGTGGCCTCCAATAAATAGCACTAATACAGATAGCTATATCTGCATTTATTTAAAAATCAGTATTATTTTTCATTCCCAGTACAACGAACGAAAGATCTCTCATAAAAACATAGCTGTAACCATTGTCACTACAAAATAAAAACAAAGAACATTTCCAGATTTCTGTTGATTCAAACTGTTACCAATCAGAAGTCAGGATTCAGTTAAAATACTCAACAATCCATTGTGATGAACATGTACGAGCAACTGATCCATCAAGAATTCTGTTTTTTTTTAATAAGGCTACAATTTTATTTGGCAGTATCATATCCACTGTTTTAATTAATTATTTTTCACTTCACGCATTTTATAGTTATCACCGGTTTCAGTTCTGACAGTAGAAGCTTTTTATTTTAGAAAAAATATGAATGTAACTTTTACGTAGTGTGACACATATGTCATGTTTGTATGTGTGTATAATGTCTATCCGCCTTTAGTAAATGGATATTTTTTACAATTATTAAATTTTTAGAAAATCAAATTCGCATTTAATATGTACATACAGATCTGTATTGACTCATCTTATTAGGCTTGACAAAAAACTGAAGGCAAACTGTGAATTCTTCTTATTCTCTAAGTCCCAAAGTTACCCAGCTTCAAATCTTTACGTAAACATAAGTATATTATGTGTTGTTTTCAGAAGACTCGTCCTACCCAAACAAATTATTTTTAGGTTATAATTTTTTTGTCCTAAATAAATAACGCTGATTTTCATATGACTGTAATAGAGTGGGTTGCGAAGGTGAAACAGATTTGAGCGGATTAATTCGCCAGTTCATATTTATGTAACACGGCCACCGGGGGCAATCTGTAAATGTATAAAAATGAAAATTTATTGCTGAGTATTTCAGGTACAGTGGCTTGAAAAACTTAGCACTTTATAAAAATGTGGACGTTGGTGTGGTTTTGAATAAGTGTTTTTTGTACAAATAAAAAAATACAACCGACTTCCAACCGTCAAGGCTGCGAGCGACCGGTGGATGCGAAACGCACAGGACCGATCAGTGTGGCCCATGCCCAGCAGTGGATGTCTTTCGGCTGTAATGATGATGATGATGACCTAAAAGGCAAGTTATTTAGTAAGGTACGCTATAATGCCAGAATAGATTATTCGCATATCATAAAACTTGACCATAACCGGTGAATTGAGAGTGTACCAAGGTGAACTGTACACATCTGCGTATCCCTTTATAGCGTACTGGCGTGATATTATGTTACGAAACGGTATAAACTATAAACAGACATGCGATTGTAGTAATCCCGAAAGATTTGTGCCGTCATTTATTGAAGAATTCTGTTGTATATCTCCGAAGTTCTTGATCAGATCTTCAATAAATTTAAATGGGACCAATTTGGGAACATCCTCTTCCAAACAAAAAATAATTTTCAAAATCGGACCACAATTGACGGAGAAATCGGTTAACATAGGTACACTAAAAAAAAAACAAACCTGAAGTCCAACATAGAACCTCCTCCTTTTTGGAAATTCGGTTTAAAATGAGTCTAGATTTATTATGCGGGCGATCTGTTTGATTTTTTTTAAATATGAAGGTGAATGACCTATAACAGACATGGTGCAAAGGTTGCCTACTCACTACCTACCACCACAAGACCTGACTTCTTGCACTACAGTCTCTATACAGAAATCACTTAATCGGTGGCGCACTTAGTTCATCATCATATCAGCCGAAAGACGTCCACTGCTGGACATAGGCCTCCCCCAAGCGTCGCCACATTGACCGGTCCCGTGCGTCTCGCAACCAGCGGATCCCCGCAACCTTCACGAGGTTATCGGTCCACCTAGTGGGAGGCCTTCCAACGCAACGTCTTCCGGTTCGCGGTCGCCACTCCAGAACCTTTCTGCCCCATCGGCCATCCGTTCTGCGAGCAATGTGCCCTGCCCACTGCCACTTAAGTTTGGCAATTCTTCGAGCTATGTCAGTAACATTGGTTCTCTTACGGATCTCTACATTTCTGATTCGATCACACAAGGAAATGCCGAGCATAGCCCTCTCCATTGCCCTTTGAGTGACTGTAAGCTTTCTGATGAGGCCCATTGTAAGCGACCACGTCTCAGAGCCATATGTCATCACTGGCAACACACACTGGTCATAGACTTTTGTCTTGAGACACTGTGGTAAGTTGGACGAGAAGACACCGCGCAACTTCCCGAACGCTGCCCAGCCGAGTTGGATTCGACGGTTTATCTCTCTCTCGAAGGCGACTTATGTAGGCCACTGCAAACACAACATGTCAAAATCGCATTTTTATAAGAACCTCTTGATACCCGACGACGACGATGCCCTTATCCAGAATAGGATTCACATGCAGGAGTGCCCAGGAGTACCCACAAACCTGAACTTTTGAGGACCTGGTGAACGTCACTGACCATGACGCTGCAATTAAAGTGGCCACTTCTACAGAAGAAGATCTTCTTTAACAAACAAAGAATAAATCTACTTGTAAAGAGGTAAACATAATAGTCAATCCGTTCCCCAAATTGTCGATCCGTCTATCAGATAAAGAAGATATAAGTTTGTTTACAAATCCTTGTGTCAGCCGTCAATGACGCGAATTATGAAGAAAGGGGAGAGGAAAATAAACAATATTCAACCCTACTGGAAGTAACGTTCTCAGAAATGACTTGAATTCTCACAGATATCGAGCGATTTTTGTCTGTTTACTCAAGGACGACCAAAATAAAATCAGTTAAACTATAAGTATGTTTTGTAAGGTCACAAATAAAAGTTACTAATATTATAAATGCGATAGTATGGATGTTTGTTACTCAATCACGCCAGAACGTCTGAATGGATCTGGATGAAAATTGACACAGAGATATATTATAATCTGGATTAGCACATAGGCGACTTTTTATCGCCGTATAATGCTCCTTTGTGATGATAAAACACGAAGCCGGCGAAGCCGCTGGCAGAAGCTTATTAAGAAATAATTTTAGATTTTCATTCATGGTTAGACTTCCAAATCAAACACGCCTTCACGGCTGAACAGATTTGGATGACACTTTGCATAAGGATAGACCAGAACCTGGATTAGGATAATTATGATACTTTTCTTCTCATTATAATGTTCTCTGGGGATAATAAAATACTTCTCAAACTGACAAAGCTGCTCACAGAAGTTATTTGTTAGTTTTATGAACAATGTGTTTTCGTGTAATTTGCTAAATAATGTTGTAATTTCATCTTTTCTTTTTGTTAAGTTTGAATGCACTGCAACCTACACTCACAAAAAAGTAACGCCTTAATTTCAAAATACTAGCCGTTCGAGACAAAAACCTTGGCACAACAGCTTCCATCACAATCCTACACGGGTTAAGCCCCCAGTTTGTCAACTAACCTTGAACCAAAGACCCACCGACCCAACAATCCATTGCCTGAGCATAAACTATTGGATCCATAATTCATGGGACAAAGGGGACGCCCGAATAAAAGTATGATTTTTACGCAGTTGTGATTATGCGTAAATCGTACAAGTTATGTGTGAATAGTTCGGTACTTACCTACTAACCTCCTTACGATTGAAAGAATAATAATATCTGTAGTAATCTTTTTATGGCAGTTTTTTTCTGATATACGAATACTATAAACTTTACATGAAATAGAAATGTTTCTTGGGTAGAAAAATGATAATTCTATTAAGTCCGTCAGTGAGATTATCAAATAATATTGGACTCTTATTTTTTGCTTTATCAAATAATGAAAAAATTACAAAGATAAAGCGCATCAAAGTTCAGGAGTAGGGCCTTGTAACGTCACTTTGCAGTATTAAAGTACGGCGTGACGTCACACGATGTTTCAACGCACTGTATTGTCGTAATTTTTTGTTGTTGTCCAATGTTTTTAGGTAATTTAACTGACGGACTATTTAGATTTTTTTTGTCATCATCCATAATACTCTGGCTTGTTTTTCTCAAGTATGTTTTAATCTGCTTCTGCTCTAAATAAATGAAGCTGAGTATTAGTATTTTACATGGAGCGACTGCCTATCTGATCTCCACAAGTTAGTAACTGGGTGATTATGCCGGATTATCAGGCTTCTGACTACCCGAAACGACTGTAGATCTTCAAATGCCAACGTCTTATGGACGTGAAACCTCGGTAGCTATGTAATGGATGGTCCCATCCATCAGTCAACCTCGGTAAGCGTTGCTTAACTTTGGAGCATTACGACCCTATTAGGGATGTTTCTTGGGTAGACAATGATATTAGTCCTTCAGTGAGATTATCAAATAATATTGGACACGTATTTTTTGCTTTACCAAAACAATAAAATATTACAAAGTTAAAGCGCATCAAAGTTCAGGAGTGGGGGCTTGTGACGTCACTAAACAGTACTAGTGGCGTGACGTTTCACGATATTTCAATGCATTATATCGTCGTCACTTTACGTTTACGTGTCAAAAGAAAAATACTTATCTACTTGACGGACATAAGACATATTTTTTGTAAACTACCCATCCTTTTTCTCAACTACTTAGTTGCTTATTAGATTGTACAACATTAATGGACGTTTAAATGGCATCAGAACTAGTGATTAGGAGATAACTTCTAGACCAAACGTTTAGATAAGCGCATTAACTACACGTTTACTAAGAGAGCACTTAGTAGACTGAATATGTCAATGATTATTCTAGTATGAATAAGAATAACACAAACCAAGACAAACGAAGTGTTGGTCGGTTTTTCTATAATTTTTGTTTGGCCCCGCCTGCAGCACCTCATAATATTTAATGTGTACATTATATCTAGTACTTGTTTTACTCTTTCAGTTTATAAATTTTTAGCAGTCGGGTTTTTTGTTTTTATAATAATTTGTTTTATTTCAGACTTTTTTGTTTCAGTACTGAATGAGTTCTCCAAATAAGTTATGTGGTAAAATATTATTTATTTTACTATCAAAGTTACGCTTATCTTGAATTTGTGCCATAATTGGAACATAAAAGTGTAACAATATTACAATACACGTTGGTTTAGCCTATTTACTTGCTTTAATTTGATATGGGTATTGTTAGGATAACGAAAAAACAAAATTGTATCAACCCCTTTTTTTTGGGGGCACTATTTAAATAAATATTTAGCCTAATAATTGTGGGAGTAATTGAGACAAATTCAACAACACCTGAAAGCCGTTTCGGCTGTAGAGCGTGCTGTAGAAATGGTCATAGAAAGAAAAAAAAATAGTACTTACCAAAGGCACACGACAAATTTTTTAACGAAATAGTAAAATAAAACAGAAATCTAAAATAATTTACTGACAGACGTCGAATAATCTAAATGACTGGGTTTATACGTACAAGCATAAGAAGTACCAACAAGAGTTTCTAATAAAAGAATTAAGAAAATTCATCTACTCTTACAAGGGTTACATAGGGAATGTGTCATGCTCTGTCTGCAGTTGAGTATGTTATGCTCTCTCAAATGTCTCTCTGATGGTTGCGCGTGTGTTGGATCGTTCAGTTCCCTTCATGATGGTTGAGCTGGATGGTGCCGTTTCATGCGTCATGTTCGTGAACGGGCGCCATCAGTTTGGATTAATCATAACTTAACTGCTTCGGATGTAAATGTTTTTCTAGTACCTATTATATAACTGCACAGTACATTTGTAATACTTACTTGTTTTAATACTTTAAACCTGTACGTAGTATTTGTATTCTGGTTGCATCGTCCTCACATGTATGAATTTATGAATGTATGTACATATGTGAATATTGTAAAATACTTATTTTTTTAATTGTGGTAGTATGGCGTTTTTGTGCGTTCTTCTCCATAACAAGCTACTTTTCCGAATGCACGGTAGAATCAATTTTTATTACTTGTAAATGTTGACGTACAAAAGTGTCGCATAATGGCCTAATTGAAATATATATATTTGATTTTGACTTTGAATGATTTTCGTATAATATATTAGTTCGTTTAACTCCCGGTTTAGATATGCAACTTTGTAAAACCACATTCAAATATTTTGAATGAAGTTTTACTACATTACTTTTGAAAAAAAAAAACAAATTTACCTACAAAATGAACCTACCTACCTGATATTTACCTTTTTTTAAATGTACCTATTTTTCTGTTTCTTCTTCTTGTTTGTATATTATGTGTGTGTGCATAAATGGTTAAATAAATAAATAAATAATAAATAAATTTATCTTTAGAGTGAAAATTGGTAGCATCGTTATTTAGTGAACACCGTATTCTATTTTTATGTCAAAAAATCTGAGCCCTAATGACTTTAGATCCCCTTTTAAAAAAATCCTCTTTCTATGACTATAATATTGATGAATATCATGTTTTATTCTCAACATTTCCATAACTAACTCACGTCCACGAAACTCCATGAAATCCGGGAAGTGTCTGTTCATGTATTATTTAATCCTCTACCTACCTACACTTTTCCATTAGCCATGAGTCACAAAGGGGTGCTTGAGCTTTTAGTTCACTTACAACTAGTGTCCGACCAACGGACGATTTTGGCCGAATTCGGGAGCCAGAAATCGTCGTTCGGTTTTAAATACTGAAGGGCAAAGGCCTCTACTGAGACTATAGAGAAGGCAAGAGCAATAATCACCACGCTTGCTCAATGCGGGTTGGCGATTTCAAACTTATTATTATTATTAACTGTAAGTCCAGGCTACCACAAGGTGTTTTCCTTCACCGTTGTCAGGCTTAAAACACTTATGAAATTCAATTCATTATTGACTACAACTGCTACAAGCTACTATAATTATATAACTGTTTTCAAAACTTTTAAATTAAAGGTATCCTACATATTACATTAATAAGGTAATTTTAATCGTTTCCAGACATTTTATCTAGAGATTTATTCGACAGTTCGTTTTGGCACTTGCTGTCACACATTTTATCAAAGATGTTTTTTTTTGGACGAATATTTTCGAAACTGGCCGAAAGTGGCCGAAGCTTCGGTCGGACACTACATAACTAAAAACTGGAAGCAAAATTTTCAACAAATAGCGTAACTTCGCACTAAACGCGTGATAATTTTCCAACGCCATAAATTTGCAGATAAACTTTTACTTTCTATTTTTTTGGAAAATATCTGGGAGTTATGAGTGTTTTAAATCGTTTTTCGTTAGTCGAGTTATAACCAGTGAGAGGTGAGGGAAATTACAGTCTACTGAGCGTGAAAAAATACTTTTAGAGTGCTTTTAGACTGTTTTTATTTTATGGCCTATGTCCTTGCGCTTGACTACTATCTCAACTGATGTTAAGCAATGATGTGGTGACGGTGAAGCACGCTTGCCTATAAAACAACTATTCAGTCTTGACATAAGAGCCCTAGATTGTAGCAATCAGAAAACACACAATGCCACTCCTTAGCATTACGCATAATGAAAGTGTTTCCAAAACGTATAGTGCGTATGGGCTTAGATCATGCAATTCCATCGCATACTCAAAATTTAACCGATAAAAACCGACAAGCTGGCAACTCGGCGACGATTTTCAAGGCTCTTGAGCTTTGATTTGACCATTGCCTCATCGAGGACGAGTCTCTTGGTCCACTTTTCGATCGACTCTAGTACATCAAGCTGGTATTTGGCAGATCCATCCCAGAGATGAGAACAGTACTCAATGCATGATCGAACTTGCGCTTGATACAAGTTGAGCAGCTGTTCTAACGTGAAGTAGCTTTTCATCTTTGCAAGAATACCCAGTTTTTTGGCAGCCAGCTGAACCTTTGCAAAAATTTACGAAAAGAAACCTGCTAGTAAGGTGTTACAATCATCATCATCATCATATCAGCCTAAAGACGTCCACTGCTGGAGATAGGCCTCCCCTAAGCGTCGCCACATTCACCGGTCCCGTGCGTCTCGCATCCAGCGGATCCCCGCAACCTTCACCAGGTCATCGGTCGACCTGGTGAGAGGGCTTCCAACGCAACGTCTTCCGGTTCGCGGTCGCCACTCCAGAACCTTACTGCCCCAACGGCCATCCTTTCTGCGAGCAATGTGTCCTGCCCACTTCCACTTAAGTTTGGAAATTCTTCGGGTTATATCGGTATCCTTGGTTCTCTTGCGGATCTCTACATTAGGTGTTTTAACGGCATAAGGCTCTGAGACGTGGTCGCTTCAATGGGCCTCATCAGATAGTTAGTCACCTAAAGGGCAATGGAGAGGGCTATACTCGGAGTTTTCTCACGTGATCGTTGTTACAATACCAGATTATTACTCAATTATAATACCAGTGATACTGACCCACTACAGGGCTAAGTCCTCTTCTCATACATCGCAGGCATGAGCATTCCACTACGCTTGCTCGAGGTTGGTTGGGGATTTTAAACTTATATTCATTATAAGTTCAGGTTTCCTCTCGATGTTTTCCTTCAGTAATGTCCAAGATAAACTTATAAAGCACACGTGTATTTATATACCAAAGTCAAATTAAACTAGAAATTGTTTAGTTATTTCCTTCAATTGATTCAGCACTGACTCTAGTGTTCAACAGTCAAATTGACTTTGGTTTGGGTGTATCATTCGACTCAACCAGACCCCGATAGACTATTGATTTTTCAAAGAACAACATGTCAACTCTAGTTCATTTTAATTTGATTAGACTAGATATATGACTGTCATCATCATCTGCCTAGCCTTTTCCCAACTGTTGTTGGGGTTGGCTTCCAGTCTAAGCAGATTCAGCTGAGTACCAGTGTTTTACATGGAGCGACTGCCTATCTGACCTCCACAATCCTGTAACTGGGTAACACCATACCCCTTGGCTAGACTGGTGTCAGACCTCAAGCTTCTGTTTACCCGTAACGTCAGTCAAAGATCTTCAAACGACAGCCGGGACCAACGGCTCAACGTGCTTTCCGAGGCATGGACGAAACTTGGTATGTTGAAATGGGTACCCATCCACGAACCGACCTCGGCAAGCGTTGCTTAACCTTGAAGATCGACCCGTGCGGCTGTTATTATTTGCCCCGCTCCTACTAGCACGAGTATATATCACTGTATACCTGCAATATATGTTTGATTGAGGTTGAGTTGAGGTGAAGTCAAGTGGAGGAAATAACTAAGCATGTGGATAACACATGTTTTTTTTATTATTTCCATATTTATGAAGCACAATTACTTAATATTAAATATCTCAGAAACAGTCATCGCCCTACATAAAATTTTTCCCTATTTAAGTAACGAAGATTTTTTCCTCATTTATCTATTGAGATGATCTCGTCTTTAATTAATTTCTAAGTAGATACTCTCGGAACACTCACACGGTGACTTAATATGTACGCAAATAAAGTTAACAAAATAAGTAACATAAAATGGCTGAAACCATAATATTTTTATTTGATGCTCTCAACATTCAGTTTGTAAATAAACCCTCGCAAACATGATTCCAGAAGCCATTTAAATGGGACTTCTATTTAATTTTGCTCCAGAATGTATAATACAAAACAGTATTATACACAGGGTTTGAGTGTATGGACTACACGTGTAACATAACAGGGTTCGCTTGTTAGCTTAGGATCTCCTCGGCTGTAACGATGGCAAACATCATAAGATGCCGCGTCAAAATTCATCACACCACCTGACCTTAAAATTTATAGAAGACTTGGGTACTAAAATTCAACACCTTATGTATATCAATAACTTTTTCCTTCCTATTTCGAATATTAACTTTTTGTATACTCAGCCTAACTTCGGGCTTGCGCTGTCGTAGCACCGCGTAGCCCGTAGCTTCAGTCGAGCTACGCCAGCCGCCTCGAACGCTACGCCGTAGCACACAATGCCGTGCGCTACGAACCTCTAACGTGGTCAAACTTTTCCTAGGATACATTTAACTAGTTCAGTGAATATTGTGTACATTATAGGAATATGTATAGTGTATTTTAGTGTTAAAAGTGTGTATTACAAGTGTGAGTGTACACTTGCGTATAATTATTATGATCGTTGCCCGCCGCTGTCCAATTTGCAGAAACAACAAACGATGACCTTTTCATTTTACAGGTTAGTTGTGTTTTTAATTAATTTGAGATGAGAGGGCATTTTCCATTGCCAGTTTTAATTTTTTTTTCGGTGTATAAAAACTTATTACCTTTCGCGTCATTACGGTTATTTCGTGAAGTTTTATAGGACTATAAAATTTTTCGGAATACATTAACCGGAATTGGTCGACTGTATGCGTAATAAAGTTGATTTTTTATATTTTTATGTGTTATAAATCTAACGAAATTTGCTCAGAAGTAATGAACATTGCAATAAGGAGAATTAGGACAAATATTTTAGGTCTCCGTTTATTTTTCTTTGCGAATAAAATTCTTAGATTTTGTGACTGAAAATGAGAGTAGTTTATCGTCTCGCAGCTGTTTTACTTTTTGTAAAAGTTCACGGTTTTCGTACATATTTTTTCATTAAAAGTCTGTAGGCTGCCGCTTAGCCCTAGAGGTTACTGGGAATTAAGTACATTTTAATATCCTAAAGTAGATATTAATGTTTCTCTCAGCTTAATTAAAAAGAAACCTAGATTTTGCACAACCGAATTTGTCGGATACTTTTTTACTCAATAAATAACAATTATTTTTAATATAATTAACTACACTCTTCAATATTTTAATTTAAATCGATTAACAAGATACTCAGTACAGCGGCTAAATGCGCAAAATAATATTAATAAACCCGAAAAAAACGCGTAAATAATTTCATGAAAACGGAGCAGATTTTACCGAGAAGAGGGCATGGAAAATCTTTAATGCTGAAATGTGATTTATGTTTTTGGCTCATGAATATAAGCCAATCTTTATGAGAAACAAAAAGTATGCGTAATTTTTAAAAGCTGGGATGAATTTCTTATGGGGATATTTTGTGATGGAGGTCTTACTTATTTGTAATAATCTATTTCATGCCGAAACATGGTTGTGATGACAACTCGTCACACTAGATATTTTGTCACTATCTCTATACGTCTCTTTCACTAATACGTCACTTTGTACATGTTGGAAACGAGACAAAATATGGCTTGAGACGAGTTGGGAAACTGACTACATGTAGAATGTGACGTATTAGTGGAGTGGAAGAGACCTATTAAAGGTAGCGACGAAATAGCTAGTGAGACGAGTTGTCACCAAAACCAGAAATATAGGTATAGAAGAAAGAAGATTGAAAGAAAAAGTATTTAACTGTCAAAAAACGAAATACATATATTTTTTATTCTCACTATCCACCTGATAGTAAGCGATGATGTGGTCGACGGTGTAACACGCTTGCCTAGAAGTAACCTATTCACTCTTGACTTAAAGACCCTGAGGTTTTAGCTATCTGGAAACACAGACTCCGGCAGGGAATGCCACTCCTTAGTTCTTTTTATAGGCTCGCGCTTGGCCACTATCTTACCTGATGGAAAGCGATGATGTGGTCAACGGTGAAGCACGCTTGCCTAGAAGCTGTAAGCATAATGAAAGTATTTCCAAAACGTTTAGCGCGTATAGGTGGAATATCGACCATGTACCGATGGCGCATCGCCGTACGTCTTGTAGTCTGATGATGAAACGGGCTAGGCAGAATTAGATCATGATCATCATTATAAACATGCTTATGCGAAACCCTTAATAATAGTATTAGTAGTAGGTACATAAATTATGTAAGTAATGACGAAAAAAATATAAAACATTATAACTTTAAACACTACCTACATTTAATGGAAGCTTCAGGTGGCGCACTGTAGTTTCTGCCTACCCCCATGGGGAAAAGGCGCGAGTTTTTGTAGGTATGTATGAACTACCTACATTTTGTATAAACAGAAAAGAAAAAGGGTGAAATAGAAGCCAGGCAGATGCAAGTCGTGATTTTACCTGACTGCCGAAGGAGGGTAATGTGTTTACCAGTCTATGTATGTTTGTTTTTTTCTATGTGGCGTTACAGAGACAAGTCGCGTTGGCCAATTTTGATGATTCTTACTTCAATCGATTCGTCTTAACCTTGCAAGTCTCAATGGCTAAATTACAATTGGAAAATAGAAAAATGGCGGCTTTTGGGAGTCATATTGTGGGGGCCATTTTTTTCATCCATATCTGATATCTATCTATCGTGTGAGGTATCTAAATAAAGGGGTTTAAGAGGTGTTATTAAAATGTATCAAATTCAAAAAACAAATGTTATCTAAAATGTATTAAATAAAAAAAGTTAATTAAAAAAATCAAATAACCCGATTGCTTAAGTAGCGAACTAAACAGACGTAAACAATAAAATCATGCAGTGCTGGATACATCTGCTTTTGGTCAGCCAGCTCGCGTATGTGTATCCTCAGACTGCACAGCATGATTTTCTTCTTGATTTAGTCTTTTTAGTCAAAATAACTGGCGAAATGAGGGTGCACCTCTGCTCAGCCCTTCGTAGAAACAGGCGTGATGTTATCTGTGTTATAACGTTTGTCAATAGTCCAAAACTTGTAGTAATAACTTGCAGCAATACGGTTTTCAAATGGCATTAACATGCCATGTTAATGCCATTTGAAACTTCTTGACATTCGTTACCGCTAAGAGAATGAAACTTTATCTCATGCTTTAAACAAAAAACGCGCTTAGTCGTGGAGTTGCGGAAACAGCCCGTCGAAACTATCTCTTGCTTGAACAGACTATGATAGACGAATCAAATCTAATACCTTTAAACAAGCAATTGATGTATATGTTTATTTATTTATTTATTATATTCTTTATTGTACACCATAAAAAAAATACATACAGAACAAATATTTTCAAACAAAGTGTACAATGGGCGGTCTTATCGCACAGGGCAATCTCTTACAGACAACCTTTGGATGGACTGAACGATAGGTAAAGAATTGAGGGCTGTCAGTGTACAATATAATATAACTTACTTATACATAATAAAATAAAATACATACATACCATAAAACGTATCTACTATACTAATCAATATTGAATATATAACCGAGAAAGGAAAAAAAAAAAATATTGTGAAAGGTAATGCTCCTTTACCGTCTTTTAAATGTTGGCAGTGTTTGAGCGCGTCTTATTTCTATAGGTAATACATTCCACAATCGAACTGCTTGAATTGTAAAAGATTTGTCAAAGAAGGAAGTGGATATGCATATGAACACTCAATTTTAAATTCTCCGATGATCTCATGGACTTAGAATGGGTGTCACAGAGGAACTGAAAACTATATATGTATACCTATATATATACACATATATAACGATTATTTATATATGTATATATATAATCTGAATCTCGCAAACGGCTCCAACGATTTTCATGAAATTTAGTATGCAGGGGGTTTCGGGGGCGAAGAATCAATCTAGCTAGGTTTCATTTTTAGAAAACGTCGTTTTTTGTATTATCACCCGAGCAGAGCTCGGTCGCCCAGGTACTGTTAATAATGTTATCTATTTTGACTGCTTGACAAAAAGAACAACAGCCAGAAAAAAATATGACTTCCAATAACACGTAAAATTAAATTAACATTTTAAAACCGTCAATCACTCAAAACGTCCTATTAACATAATGAAAAAAAATACCTTCAAAAATAAAATTTATGCGAAACATTTCCACCGTAATCGACGGCATATCTTCTGTCAAGACGCCACTTATCACGAGGTGAAAACATCTCCTTATCAAGCAGAGTACTGTGACCGCGGTACACTGATGACAGTCTATTCATCTCCTCCTACTCATCCCTGAGGAGTTATCGTGATAACAACTTGAAGGATGATACGATACTCTTAGGCTATTAGAAAGAGGAGGTACTTGAAATGGTGAATATTACATACTTAGACAGAAGGTATAGACTGCCATAGGCATTAAACGTTTTGGGAATACTTTTAATTTGCGTACGGCTAAGGAGTGGAATTGAAGTGATATTGTTTTAGACTGTTTTAATTGTAATTATCTCCTTCATTAAATAAAAATTTTCTGTTGAAGTTTATGTTCTCTGATAGCTACAACCCGGGGTTATAAAATAGTTGATTTGAAATGTGGAGAACCGGGTGTTGTGCGTAACTTGAGACAACGTGTTTCCAGCAATAAACCTGTGAGGGTGTATAAACGTATACAAAGCAAAAAGAGTATGATGTAACGATCGTAGCAGGTATTATTGGTTGGTTGTTGGTTGTTATGCAGTTTCTATCCATCCCCATGGGAATAAAAGTCAGTTTATGAATACATATAACTTCTATGTACATATGTAGGAAGGTATAGATTAGATAAAGGAGGTGCCCCGAGCAAAACGCCGCGCTAGTCGTTTTTCGTGCTGTTTTTAGGAGCTATCTACTCTTTATTTAAAAAGAAATATAAACTAATAAAAAAACATTAAATTTCTGCATATTATTAATTTTAAAATGGTGGTACGTCGTACTTTTTTTTTAAAGTGTTATATGTCTCACTAATCTCCTTCCAACAAAACCATAAAAATGAGAAATAATTATTGATAGCATGCAGCTCCTCGTAAAGTGTTTATTAATATATTTTTTGTACTAAAACTAATAGATAGACAATTTAATAACGTACATTTTTGTCGTTTTTTTTTTTTTTCAAAATACTAAAATTCGATTTTATAAAGATATAATTCTAAAATCTGGGCGTATTCACTACTGTAATTCATGCGCCACAGTGCCGCTAGGCCAAAAGGAATGCTCATATCTCATGCTGATCTTTTGGTCAGGGTACCGCCTTAATGCATTACAATAAGGCATAGGCATGACTTCAATATCTTCTCCCAAGATGCCACTTATCGCGAGGTGACAACATCGCCTTATCAAGCAGAGTACTGTGACCGCGGTACACTGATGACAGTCTATTCATATTCTCCTACTACTCTCTGAGGAGTTATCGTGATAACAACCTGAAGTATGATAGGATACTCTTAGGATATTAGAAGGACTTGAAATGGTGAATGAGACCGACCAAATATAATACTTAGAAAAGCGGCACCATACGCACTAATGTTTTGGAAATACTTTAATTGCACGTACAGCTAAGAAGTGTAAATCCCTGCCGAAGTCTGTTCCTGATAGCTACAACCTGGGGTAAGGGTGAAAAAAAATCTCAAGTAATCAAACCAAAAAAAATAACTATTCAAGATTTGTATTCACAAATTGTGAAAGTGAAATAGAAAACGTTCGTTACTTACCACTATGACTTACAAGGAGAAATAGAACATATTTAAAAGCGAACCTATCAAATATTTCGAAAGAGAAAAAACACGACAAAACAAAAAGTATTCAAAGAGCAAAATTCTCATGGAATACGATTCATCACTTTCTGCGTTCCCTAAGGACTGTATTGACGACAAGCCCTTACATAAAACAACATACATCCCTATAGTTGATCTTCTAAAAGGATATCTGTTTTCCCAGCAATACGTCGTATACTACAAAAGAATACGACACGCTTTCGTTATGAAATTTACTGCAGATATTAGTATTCTTTTGTCGTACTACCAAGGCCAAGCATGTAATAGTGTGCGATACATAGTGTAGCTTGTAAAAGGCTCGTGTTCTTGTCTCAATTTGTTGTATTTTGAGGAGTGACAGATACAGTGATATAATAATGACACCTTTTTGTACGTGTAGTGTAGTTTCAACAATGGAACGCGTTCTTGAACTTACGTCGTTCATTTGTTTTTTATTTATGTAGGAAATAAACAGAAACGCGTGCAAGATATTAGAAGGACCTTTTTGTAGAACTTAATTTATATTCTTGGAAACAAAAAATTAGATCATTGTTTTTGTTAGTATTTTATTATTTTCTGTCTTCGAGATTAATAGAGTCACACGATTAAACTTGGAATAAAAGTTTCCAGACAATATATTCACAGATAAATATTTCTTTTAATTTACTTTAGTATAGCAAACTAAGAAAATTAGATTTGTATTTAATTAATTTTCCCATGTAAAAATTAATTAAACAATTCTGAGAACACCGATTTACTTCTAAGGTCGTAAAAACGGTTTTATTTTTCAAAGTTGTGATTAAAAGGTTATTTTACCTAACAATTAGAAGCCATTTTATAACGAAACTGAGTATTTCAAAAGCCTTGAAAGCTAGCCTGAAACCTTTTTTAGACTAACGAATACGCTTATGAATGTTGTTTTTTTAAGTAGGTAGACTGTTATAATGCTCAAGGGTACGTTTACTCAACCAGTTCAAAGAATGATCGTAAGTATGTTACATACTTGAGATATTTTTGTTAAATTTGTACGGAGTAACTATAAAGTGGATTAAAGGATTATTCCGGCGAATAACTTACCCGCATTATAATATTATACGGGAAAGTTATTGTCATTTTTAAGTCGTTTTCTCAAAAAAAGTGTTTAAATCCATAAACACTTTTTTTGAGGAAACGATTTAATATTATGTAATAAGAACGAGGGGTTTTTGAATTAAGTTTTTGGAGTTATTATCATGTCAAACCAGGAAACTTGACACAGTAGAATTTGACAAACACTTAACTTCATTCTAAAATCGGGGGTACCTTTCATCAAAAACTATTCTAGATTAATTAATAGATATCGGTAAATCATAGGAACTGTCCATTGCATTTCTAGACAGACCAATTCAGGAGCCCGCATATCCCCGCATTTCTCCAATTCGTGGAACACTAAAATGCTCCAGTGCCATCCATCACTTACCAAGCCGATTTGAATTTTGAATACTGATATAATCTCGCAATCGATTCCGCAGAATCCTGCAATCGGAAAATTGGTGACATCCCATTGGACAACGACCTTTCATTTGCTTTTTTTTTGTTACATTAATTCACCAATCAGTAAGCGCTTTCCGGTTTTGTTTCATATTTTAAACGTTCCACACTAATATGAGGCTACAATTTTATTATATAACTGGCCAGATTTTTAAATGGATTTCCAATTTTAAAATGCTTGGCATCGGATTGTTTGAACCTGGATTAACAGAATCCGACTCAATGAATGAAATAACCCTAAAATAGTTGGCTTGATTATATTCGTGTCAGTGCTTATGACATCCTGGACTGTTTGCATCTCATCCAGTGTGTTGGTATCTATCTCAGTTTGACATATAATAATTTAGAGTGATTATAAATTATTATTTTAGTGACAGTTGACGTTTGACACTTAAATTGTCGAAGAATTAGTCCAGCATATGAACAGTTAACAGCAAACTATTTTAGCGTACATATTTCTAATGTTGCACCAGCCATGTTTATCCCTAGTAAAGAAAGCAAAAGGTTCTTATGGACAGTTATTTTTACCGATGTATGTTTTTTAAGAAAATTTTATTTAGAAGAGATTAGGCATCTTAACCATTGGTCCTTTAGTCTTGAACTCAACCCTAAGATTATCATTATATTGCTTAGAAATAAAGAAAACTATAGCACGACGACGAAACAAAAGATAGAGCAGAATAAAAGAAATAGTGGGTATGCAAAGTGAAACTTGTCATCCGAAAAGGTCAAAGATGACAAGTGAAGGAAAATAGATTTCGGAAATCTCGAACACAATAGATTCTGCAGTTACTATCCCTTTGTCGCCTTCTACGACCCTCGGGGGAACCAATCCGGTGATCCCATTCGTAACACGGAACCAAACGGCTTGTGATTGAGGTTCCGTAGTGCAAAAACGTAAGCAATCTTGGTATATTCCTGTAGGAGCAAAATTCGGATAATATAACTTGGGAAGGAAAATCTAGGCTGGCCTGAATTCTTTTATATTTTTTTTTGTGGTTTTGGATTTTTGCCATAGACAAAAGTTAAGGAATTGGGTCGATTGACCGAATGTCACTACCTAAGAGTTTAGAGGGCATTTTTTGTTTAGAGGTATTGCTAAGGGTATTATCAAATATAGACACAAAATAGTTCTGACTACAATATTGAAAGTGTTTCCTTTTTAATGAATTTATTTTCACTAAAATAATTTTCATACAATCCTTCTGTCGTTGCTTCGAATTTCGACTACTCTTAAAACCAATTTTGTAGCTGCCTATTTGGACATTGTTTTTCGTTTTGTAAGTAAATTTTAGTGATGTGAGCCTTGTTTTGCTTTTGCTCTAATCCCCGTATAGTAAGTAAGTAGTCCTTTGTTCTATTGTTGATATTGTGTGTTAAATAAATTACACAAGTTTGCCAGTAATTTAGTATTGCTTTTCATTGTGTTTAAAATAATCCGATACCACAGATAATATAATACTAGTATACAGATGCCTCATCCTGTACAAAGAAACCGTGCCGACCTAACTAGCGTTTTTCATCTGATTATCTTGTTATTTTTGTAAGTACATCAATCGCGTTCGATCCCGTTTCACAGCAATAGATGGTGTTAGCAGCGAATTGCAAGTAAGAGGGTTTAATATGTACTATTAATACTAGTTAATATTTTTTTCTTTAAATACAGTGAAGGTTCGTTTTATAGTATTTTTTTGCACGTTTTTACAGTTATTTTTCACCAAAATGTGTTACAATGCAAATTTTAATAATCGAGTGGATTGCCTCAGAAATTAAAAAATGCGCCATTTATTGGCATCAATTTTAACTGAGCC
Source organism: Orthosia gothica (assembly GCA_949775005.1). Lineage (NCBI taxonomy): Eukaryota > Metazoa > Arthropoda > Insecta > Lepidoptera > Noctuidae > Orthosia > Orthosia gothica. Next base: position 31,707,992 of record OX459038.1, on the reverse strand, counting down.
GTTAAAATATTCTTTGAAATGTGAATTAAGAGCTCAATATTCTATAATTTTGTACTTACAAGAGTTGATTAATCAAGAACATACAATTTGTATGTTCAATTCCAGAAAAAAATAATTTTATACACAATTCTATTGAATAGTGTGTACATGTCGCGCCATCTAGTGAGATTTATTTGAACCAAATTTTCTTTCTTAGCAATGAGACCCCGTGCCGTTACTAATCCCTAAAACAACCCTCGACAAATAAAAAAAAACTTAAAAACCTACTTTACCGGTTACAAGTTTAGAACGGGGGAGGGGCCTACGTGTGGGCCCACTACCAGAAAAACTGTGAGCGAGTAACTAATCCTGAATCGATAGCGCACATAATGTTGCCTCAAAAAGATTATATTTTAAATGTTAAAATTTAATGTATGCTTGTGGAAATAAATAGTTTTTTTTTTTTTTTTAATTTTAATTTTTAATGGACTTGGACAGCTTTGTCAATTGCTGCGTTCAGATCTTAGAAGAAACAGGTGGCATTAAAGACAGGTAAGAAGATGGCCATTCCTGCAGAGGGACTCCACACTAGCACTGTGTCCGTAGAAAGAATACTATTATCACAGCATTCTCTCACCAGCTCACGTATTCAAATATGAACTCAATAGATTCAGTATCATGTCTGATTTGATAGCCAGCATTATAATGATTGCTTTGCTTACTGGAGCGATATGAACTTCGTGTGTTTCCGCTTCGATTACGTGTGAGGAGCTGATACGTACATTAACGGTGGTATGTTATTGGATAATATTAATGTGGGGAGTATTCATGTGATTATTTATCAATAACATTATTATATTACGTGTGTATTTCCCTAAGGGGGCGATGAGGTGTTTACACCTTATCAACACTATGTACTTGGGTATAAAAGTAAATACACAGTGCAAAGGTTATTTTCCAGCTATAAAACCATCACCGGGATAGGAAAATGTGTCCCTATACAATGAGTTCGTACTAGTAGTAATACAACTTTAATGCCATAAAATACGCTTAATTTTATCGATAAAAAACAACGCAAATAAGGAGTGCAATCACCACTCCCTCAAAGATAGAACAATTTAGTACCTGATTTATTATTAAGATATCCACATAGTCTAAAACCATTACTTTGGACCTGAGTCTAGTAGAGGCGTAAATAAAAGATTATTTTTTACGGCCATAGCATAGAGAATCTAAAAAAATATTCAACTTATATTCAAAAGATAGGATATTTTTGTATTGACCCCTAATATACAAATTTTAACCGTAATTTCAAAAAGTTTATTGCATTTTCTAAAATTCTGCAAACATTCAAGGGATTAACACATACCTTTAACAAGGTATTTTTATTCATATATTTGGTCTAAACAATAATGATGATGATGTTGAGTGGTCTTAACCGATTAGTTTTAATTTTATTATTGCTCAAAACACACATTTTTGCCTTAAATTTTTTGCAGAACTTCAGGAAATGCAATAAAAACGTGTGTGGATTAAACCCTATATTTGGGGTGTTTTTATAAATAAAATGAACTATATTTAACGGCACGAAATGCGGTCGTAGACATCCAACTAAAAAGTCATAATTCGAGGATTGGCTCTCGCCTATTTCCTCCTCCAATATTGGACCAATTTAAATATATTAGATATTAATTCAGACGGAGCTCTTAACCCGCATTCCCTGGTAAGAAACTTTTGACTTTATGGCAAATCGAAATCCAGCTTCAGGTACGTTACTAAGAAATGTCCGATGGAAACCCCAACAACAGTTTCTCTCATAAAGGAACCAAATTCAGGAACTCACACTCAACAGTCACGCTTCTTTAAAACCAACGTTACATTTGACTTCTTGCACCAATTTACATAATAAATTACCACACATTGTAACAGAATTCAAGTACCGTGGAAGGCACAATACAAAGCGGAACCCGTCTAAAACGCAAGAAAAGAGGAATACGGAAGACCGTCCTCAAAGCAGGGATCATGACATTACATAACTTATGCAAGCTTAAGTATGCAACAAGTTATTTGGTTCACGAATTAAATAAATAATTCATTAGTACAAGACGGTTCAGGGTGTACAGTTGGACCAAAAAGTGGTTTATCACACAACATTTTTGACAAGCAAAAATGACTGGCACAGATAAGTATGCATTTTCTGGTCTATTCTTCTTCATTTTTAACTGTTGTGATTCACTTTCAGTTTTAACTACAATGATAATATTCAGATTTAACTGCTGTGATTTAAATAATGACAGAAACTACTAAATCGTTTGACACCAGCCTTACTAAGGGGTATAGTGCTACTCAGTTCTTTGGCTGAGGAGGTCAGAAAGGCACTCCTTACTTGTACAATATAGTTAATATATTTAGCTGCATCAAGTAAGATTGGAAGCTGACTCCAACATCATTTGTAAAAAGCCTTGCAGATTGATTGACCAAATCTTTTGACAGAATTTTATTGACAGTATGTTGGATATTTTTTTCATTAAAAATCAATTTTCCATAGACTATATTATTGATACTATGATATACCTGATCATATATTACTGATGCCTGTGTATTCCTGTCTTTATGCTTTAATAAAGTTTCACCTTTAGATTTGCTGCCGTAATCTATCTCATAAAAACCGTGCATTTAAAAAAAAACTTATATGCACCAGCTCCCAAACTATCTCTTGGCAAATGAAAATATTACGTCACTTCGTTGCGTTGTCTCTGCGTGAAATAAATACAAATCAATAAACACACTACATCATAATAATAATGCGTCATTGTAGTAACGTCTAGCATTCCTAGTTTAAAAAGAGTTAACGTCACCATGATCTTACCTATTTCGCCCGACGTTTCGGCCGTGTTGCAACGGCCGTGGTCCCGGGTAGACTGGTGTCTCGGTCATATCATCGCGTTAAATTTCCCGTGATAATTATATTGTTTTCAATTATGAAACGCGAAAGTTTTAAAGTTAATACCATGATCTTGATTTGTTTTTTTTTTACCTCATTGGCCATTGGCATTCCTAGTTTATTTTAAATCAACGTCACCATTCTCTTCATTTGTTTTGACAGGCAATGTTGTCAAAACAACTAGAGCACTTTCTTGTTCGACGGTACTTGTGATGTGGTAAGACTGACCGATCAATACCGAAGACTACATGCGCTATACTTGTGGATACAAGTCATCGCTGTCCTACATTGTTGACGTCTTGAGGTTGTTACGGTTGTTAGCTGGACTTTTGTTAGTGAAAATATGTTTAATTTTGTACTTTGATGCGCATAATATAAACAACACAAAATAATAGCATCTTTTTATCCGGACCCAGACTTGTTTTATTTTCAGTACCTACCTTATTTGATACTTTCAGCAGTTTTAATGAGATATTTTTTAAAATTATTTAAAGCGCTTCACCACTATCTCACATGATGGTAAGCGATGATGTGATTGACGGTGAAGCACGCTTGTCTAGAAGAAACCTATTTACTCTTGACTTAAAGACCCCTAGGTTGTAGCTATCGAAAAACACAGACGCAAGGAATTGCATTCCTTAGCTACACGCATAATTAAAGTGTGACAATTCTTTATTGGAACCTTTTAAACAATTATTTGGATATACACTTTTGGCAATCAATTATATTGAATACTAGCGGATGCCTCGCGGTTTCACCTGCGTAGTTCCCGTTCCTGCAGGAATACAGAGATTAAAAGTAGCCTTTGTCACCCGGAAATAGTGTAGCATCCCAACGGTGAAAGAATTTTTGAAAACGGTCCTGTAGTTTAAGTTTATTTGTTACACACAAAAATACAAATCTTTCCTATTTATAATATTAGTATAGAAATAAAGATATTTATGAAGAGTAAAATTATTTTTGCCAAAGGCTTTATGTGTTGTGTTTAGTCTAACTTTAACAGTTATACTGAGTAATACTTATTGATATTTATACTTTTCAAATACTTCTATTGTCTCACTGCACAGCAAACCTTTCCTTGTATCCTCTTTTCTGTCTAATGTGATTTTTTGCTTATTATAAATTTGATGAAAGTAGCCAGATATTTCTGTAAGGTATTTCCACAAAATACTTTCGAGAACATTACACAGTATATATTTACCTAAATATTCCTTCAAGAATGTAAACTCCCGCTATTGTAATTTCATCATAAAGTTCCCAATTAAGATGTAACACCCACACAAATTATTTTGTACACCTACAAGACAACAGGTGTTCTATCTTTCTGCTCAAACAATATCTTATTCTGTTCCTAGTACATATAAACAATTCGGCGAACTAATTAGGACTGTCTTGAAAAATGGCGTCATTCGTCCCCGTCTTAGGAACTCTTACCCAAGTTTAATATTTTATACCGTGTTTTCTTAACGTACAACTGTAGGTTATTCTGAATAACTGCTGTGTTTTATGTTCTAGAGATTTTCTTTACTTATATTTCTTTAAGACAAGAGTCTTTGTTGAAATCTGTCATTGTTTTGCATTTTTATTTCCTTATGTAGCGGAGATGACAATGTTCAGATGAAAGTGAGGATTGACTAGAATGGATAAATTATGAATTGAGTATATTGTAGGAGGTTTGTAAGTGGCGCTAGTGACATAATGTTGTAAGGGAATTGTTTGCTTTGGTATTGGTATTTAATGAGGTGGAATGAAATGCATGTGGCTATAAAAACTTTTTCGCAAAAAAATAAACCGACTTCAAAGCAAAACACAAAAAATACATAAATAACTTTCGTTTCGGCAGTCGGTGTCTTTGTTGCCTCTTGTTTTTTTTTTTTATCATTTTCCAAATTTAATTTTATTTTTGTTACACCATCACTAAAAAGCGAGCAAGTTCTAGTAACTCAATTTACACATTCGTGCTGGTCGTCGTTAAGGAGTTTCGTTGTATGTCCTATATCTTAAAAACTTCTTAACCGATTTTGTTGAACTTGCACTATCCTCTAAGTTGAGAGATACTCTATCCAATAAAAAAAGAATTATCAAGATCCGATCATTAGCTTCGGCGAAATTCGTAGACAAACGTACATACAAACGTACATATCTACCCACCTTTGAAATTTGGCACAAATGTTTAGAAGCCTACATAGAATAACATATGTGAATATGGTGCAATTCCAACAATAATACATACATACGTATCGAATTGATAACCTCCTTTTTTAGAAGTCGGTAAAAAGAGTAATGCAAATAACATGTTGATGTATGGAGAGAAAAAAGGCGGTCAAAGAAAAGATGGATGGATTGTGCGCACAGATATAAATCTAACTAGATGATGCAATTGTATTTACTTCGCGTGCCAAAAAACGGAGTAAAATTACGATCAATGATCGTGAACATTGAGCTGCTGTAAAGAATCTATAGAAAAATATTTTTAACAAAAATTACAACCGACTACCAAACAAAAAACTACCAAGTGAAAAATAAATTCAATTTCGGAAGTCGGTGTTCCTGTTTTTATTTCTTCTTTTTTGACACCGTCTTACGAAATTTAAGTTATTTTTCACTTTGTAGTGTTTTTGTTTTGAAGTCGGTTGTAATTTTTGTAAAAAAGATTTTTATTTTTCACTTTTTTGTTGTGGTACATAATGGACCTGTTCTAAAGGCTAGCTACCTATAATGCCCAAAGTGTAGCCAGAATAGATTAACCCAATAATCATGAAACTTAAACAAAACTGTGGAATGAGAGTATACCAGGGTGAACGTTCACATCTGCGTACCCCTTTACCATGCGTACCAGTTTTTAGTTATTTATTGAAGAGTTCTGATGTATATCCCCGAAGTTGTTCATCAGATATTGATGAACATTAAACGGTACCACATGAAAAGCACCAGCGTTCAAATAAAAAAAGAATCATCAAAATCGGTTCACCCAATAAAAAGTTCTGTGGTTCTAAAAAGTTCACATAAAAAGAAATTAAAAAGTTGACATTGAAAATGTTTTCTTTCATTGGTAAGTAAATTTGTTTTTAAATTGTGTGTGAAAAAGTGGCACGATTGGTTTATATACAGATGGAGGGACTTGCGTTATCTAGTTATATCTGTGATTGTGCGGTATGAAACAAGAAGGAGGGAACGATAGCGTGATGGTTGATAAAAAGAGAATGAAAGAAGAAAACGTGGTTATCCGACCCCAAGTAACTTGGGACAAGGATACGAAGATTAACTTTTACAGGAGTTGGCTGATTAATGGATTATCTATTTATAAATTTGGACTAGCTATTACACTCCATATTTATGTTGACAAAAGACGAAAATGTTCACTTGTATAATTATTTGAAAGACTACAAGAAGTGGCTGAAAGTTTTTGAAATAAATACTCAATCAGGGGGTGAACATAACCTCTAAGATGCATGTACTCTACTATCACATTGTATTGAATATTGTTTTTGGTGCACAATAAAGAATTTAGGTTATATCCAGTGTCCGTAAGGGACAGATATATATGACTTGTGTCTATCCTCTTTCCACAGTCGACCCATTATAGTTTTGACACGTCATGGTACGGGGGCTGGTCGATCTGACCGTGCTAAAACATAATATGATTACGAATCCATTAGCCAAATATGATGTTTACGGTTCTAACTATTTTCTAATGTCCATTTATTATTATAAATCTATTAGCATACCTACATATGTTTTACTGCGGCAATTTGAGTATAACAGATAAGTCAAGTACGCAAAAGATAGTACAGAGCACACCTGTTTGCGTAAAGTCTGTGTTTCTTTACTGTCACTAAGCAATTTGACTGGACAAAGGACTTCAAGTGCAGGATCAAGGGGTGTACATGCTTTCCGAGGTACCAAGGTTTTATTAGACTAACTTCTAAACTTCGCAGGCTTCTACGTATCTTGCAAGAGCAAAACGATAGCGATTTTTGCGCAATAATTGCTCTACAATACTGAAGTTTTACAGTTTTTGGTGGTGTTTTTAAAAAATAAGTCTTAATGCATATAGCACGTTGTGTAGAACCTACCATACCTAAACTGTAGATAATTCCGACTTTTATGACATAAAGCGTCTGATCGCGTGATGATTGCTGATTGCTGTTTCTTACGTAATATGAACCAAGCTTTTTAGGCTTTTAAGGAGGCATGCCTAATGAAATTTTTTAAATGTTAGCAATTACATACTTCCTATATATTTGTTTTGTATAACTAACAGCACGCATCGGAGGCAAAATTTATTTATTTAGATATAAGCAATTACTTTGTATCTCATTGTAAGTGAACCTATGTATTGTTCTTATGAGAATAAAATTCTTTAAACCGAAAAGAGCTGATAACGCTTTTTCCGAACTCGAAATCGAATTCCGGACATTTGCTTAGCAGAGCAAAGAAGCATTTCAACTACCTATTTGAAAAAAGACCAGCCAAGTGCGTGTCGGACTTCGCACATTTACGGTTCCGTACCAAAGAAAAAATCAGATTTATCAATATATTGGTATTTGTTAATAAACTTTACATCTCTCATGTTCGGTAAGTAGGTTCTTATTACCTCCAAATGGGGCGTGTAGGTGACTAATTAGCGCTCTAGGGTAATAATGTAGCTAGAAAAGCCCTAGGGCGGTAAGTAATTTAAAAAAAACACTTCTTTCTTTCAAAAAGTTCGCGTACATCTAACCATCATACTGGCAATAGACATCATGCATTCAGCCCAATGACCAAAGAGGTCGCTTTGCTATTCAGCCTTGTCTTCGTGTGATTATAATAGTCATCAATTTTAAATATCGAACGGCGAAGCTCAAATTCGATCTTGAAAAAAATAATAATTAAATGTTTTATTCTTGTAATGCCGGTTTTTTTCTACTTACCTCACAATCGAGATGTAAAGCAGAATAGTTAGCTCGGGTGTAAGCACCAATTGCACCCTCGAACTATAGGCGCCCTCGCTGCGCTCGTGCGCCTAAATATCTCGGGCTGCAATTCATGCCTTACAGCCCTTGGCTACTAATCTACTATTAACAAGTCATCCGTCGAAATACCCATTGTGGCGGAAGACAATGGTAATTTCTATTATGTCTGCTAATTAGCGGGTCACTAGATAATAAACATTATCACCAAATTTTAAGTTCGAAGGTCAAAGAAAAGTAAAAAAAAATCTTCGAAACAAACTTGTGTGACAGACGCCAGACGGATAGACACGTGAGTGACAACAATAGGGCTCCGTTTGAACCCTTCGGTTGCAGAACCCTAACAAAGCAAACACATCTTTCTTATGAATCTTAGACCTCTAGGAGACGTTAAAAAGCCGTAAGATTTACTGGACCGTCTAAAAAAATAAAAACAAAGTGTTCCCTCCAGATTATACTGAAGGCCTTCGGAAAATTCGTTTAAGATTCTGAGCTCACTGATTGGACGAAAGGATGTTCATAACCTAAGGCTGATATTACAAAGCTTGTCTAGGTATCAAAGAATTTTCAATATTATTTTTGTGGTATCAGTAAAGAGGCTATTTTGGCAGATTTTTGTGGCTTAGCCAGATACGTAATAGAAAACTTCTGGTCATAATACAAAATTACATACGTTTATTTTTAGGTTATTTTGTCTTTAGGATAGGAGACTGAATACAATTATTGATAAATTGTTGAAAGATAATATTATGACTATTGAACTGTTGACAAATAAGGTTGTTTAGAAGAAGAAGACATGCAGTGCCACCCCAAATAAATTTAGATAAAGGGAGGGAAGGAAAGATGCTCCTCAAAAAGGAATGTGCATAGTCCTCAGAACCGGCTTGCGTGTATGACCAGATATTTGAACGCAATTGAAGCTAAAGCGTAAGTATTGTAGCAGATGGCGTTCAATAGTTTTTGCGTAACCCCCATGGGAACAAACCGTGTGTGTATATGTATGTGTGTAAGGACAGGACGATAATGATGTGGTTTCAGGATTTGGAGAACAGTTAAAGATAGTGCACACGGCTGTCAAAACAGGTGTGTCTGCTGTGAAGAGAATAAGAGAAAACACTTTGCCTTGCCACAACTAAACAGCTTTGTTGCCAGTGCGCGCACCGTCATTGTTTGCGATAGTCTTACTAGAAGCTATTGACTCAAGTCTTAGCAAAGTCTAAGTTTATAAGTTGTTATCTTGGAATTGATAATATTCTGCTTTTGATTCATCAAATCAAGTTTTGATGGATTTTTCGCTATGGGGGTTTTAAAATTACACGTAAGGAGATTTGGAAAAGATATTTTTTGACTGTAGTGGATTGCAAGTAGATAAGGTATATCCATTAGATAAACTAAAGGCAGGATAATGACGATTTTAAGTGATAATGATTTTAAGCTGCCAAAAACGAAGCAGTTTATGAGCCATTGGATGCTGTGCTGCGTGTCACGGGTTCAGTTTCGGGGCGGGACAAATATATGTATGGCCTAAATTAAATTAGAAAATCCCCTGGGGCTTATTAATCAATGCTTGTTAAACTATAATATAATGTATCTAGTAGTAAATACACTTCAATCCACAATCCATCGAAACACGTAATTATAACACAATTACTGCCGAAATTGCCCATAATGTTCAAAGAGTAAAATGCGCATAACTTTTGAACGGCTGAAGAGATTTTCATTAAACTTATCTAAGAATAACGACGTCATCTTTCAAACAAAAAGAAAACTAAATCAAAATCGGTTCATCCGATTAGGATCTATGATGCCACATATTTATTTTCACCCCTCTTTTTCCGTCAGGGTTTAAAAATAAAAAGAAAGAAAAGTACTTTTTTAGTACCATACACAGTAACTTAGAAAATCGCATCAAGGCGTCCAAAAAGTTTCTATCTATCTATCATGGAATCCTAAAAATAAAACGTTTTATCGTATCACAGCAGTTTATAGATGGTTGTCAAACATGAAATGCCGTACGGCACGATTTTCGGGACTAACATGATATATCTGAGATAGTACGACCAACAGTCACGTATTGTCAAACTAATAAGTCAAAAACCATTTTGTGTCATTTCTATGTAGGTCAAAACCTACCAATTTTAACCTCAGACGGAAAAAGAGGGTTGTTATAAATTTGACGTGCGTTGTTGTGTCATCGGTTGAGTCAATGAAAACCTATGCGCAATTTACTCTTTGATCGGGGTATTTTCGCAAGATATCGTGTTATAATTACGTGTTTTGGTGGTTAGTGAAGATCTGATGAAGAACTTCAGAGATATACAACAGAACTCTTCAATAAACAATGGAAAATCTCTCGGGATTGCTGCAATTGCATGTCTCTTTATTGTTTATGCCATTTCATAATATTCACGCCGGTACGCTCTAAAGAGAAATGCATATGTGTGCATTGTACCCTGGTACACTATCATTTCACCGGTTATGTTCAAGTTTTATGTTATTCGGGTAATCTATTCTGGCATAACTTTGTGCAGGTACCTTACTATAGAACTTGTTCATTATGTACTCTGAAAAGTGAAAAATACAACTTAAAAAAAAAAACACTCAATTGAAAAATAACTTCAATTTTGGAAGTTGAACACGAAGGAACAAATAAGTTTTTATGAAATACCTACTTGTAACGAATTCAAACTAAAATTTATATGTTTCGAAAAAGAAAAGAAATTATCTCCCCTTCTTACTAGATAAGTCACTCCTTGGACGAAATAAGTACATAGTAGCTACTCTATTGTGCGACCTTTGATTATTTTGGTTTCGTCAGTGCTTAGTAACTATTTTTGCATTGGTGTTCATCATTTGGAGTTTTATTAAGTCGTTGTAGTATTATTTTTGACATCAAAATTTCCATTATATAATGACAAAGTTCCAAATACGGTCAAAGTTTTCATAGCAAAAATGTACTGTAATATTAAAATATGATTGAATTGGCTATAATCTGTACTCGATAAAAATTATACCGTTAAATAATTCTACACGCGTACGTTACCATCTAGCTACATTTTATACCAATGCTCAGGGTAATAAAGTTGTATTCGAAATCTAGATACACTAGACTTATGAAAAGGCACTTCTGACTACGAAAATAAATTGACAGAAGTTCCTAACCGAACTATATATTATAAATCATTATCATTTCACAAACCGTGTGCCTGATGTAATTTCCCGTCGGAGAAAATTACTGATATCCATAAAATTTCTCATTAACTATTTAACCCATTTGGGGAATAATTGTTAGAAAATCCTATAGCTCACTTTCAATGTATAAGCAATTCTTGTGCATAATTTTTCTAGAAGCAGTGGATTATTGAATGGATTTAAGAAGCTTTCAACACTCACCCTCGATTTGACTGTAAATTGTAATCCCAAAAAAATACTGTAAATTTAGTGGTACATTTTTTTTCTTATTTTTTATTGTTTATTATTATTATTTCTGAATTCTAATTAGCAGTTGGAGTTGAGTATTTGTCAAATTCAACTTTTTTTATTTTATTATCGATAGTTTCGCGTTCAGTCTGAAAACTTGACAAACTTTGGCATTAATGTAATTTTGAACTCATTTTTAACTCAAAATTCTCAGTTCAGAAAACGGTCCTTAATAAATAAAGATTTTCTACGTCCGTCGTTCTTTGAAAATGTAATACCACTCCTAAAACCCGTAGGTATGTCTCAAAAGGCGTGAATAAGCATGAGCGCTGTCTTGTTTGTTATCAACATCAAATAGCACAAACCTGCATTCTTCTCTTTGATAAATCACTGTGAGGCACCCCAGGTACCATTTTCAAATAAGCGATAAAGAAATGGAATGAAAATAGTGCCATAAAAACTATTTCTGTCTCGAAAAGATTTGAATTGACGACATACCAATGTGACTAGCCTTTTTACCCGACTGCCGAAGGATGGTTTTGTGTTTCAGTCTATATATGTTTGTTCCTTTGTGGCGTTCTAGAGACCAAACGCGTAGGCCGATTTTGATGATTCTTACGTCAATCGATTCGTCTTAACCTTGCGAATATCATTGGCTACATTAAAATTGGAAAATAGAAAAATGGACGGGTTTTGGCCGCCATTATGCGCACCTAATTTTTTTCTTCCATGCGCATCGTGTGAGGTATCAAAATAAATGGTTTTAAGAGGTCATCAAAAATGTATATAAATGTTATATGATTAAATGTGAGGTTTTATTTTATTTTGGAAGTCGGTGTCTTTCTTTTTTCCCATTTTTTTGCGATATGGACACCGACTTCCAAAAATAAAGTTATTTTTCACTTTGTAGTTTTTATTTGGAAGCCGGTATTTTTTTTTTGCCATAAAGTTTTATTATTTTTTCCTTTTTAGTTGTACCTACTGTAGCGTGATCGCTACAAGACGCTTTGCTTTAGCCTTTTTTTTAATTTGTCAAAGCAGGCAGGTTACATTTATTAAAATTTTCATATTTCGTTTGTCAAGAAAACAGAAGACAATTTTTCTGGTACTGACAGATGCGTTTTTTATAGAAAATGTTTGGCTTTGAAATCTTCTACTAAATTAATTATTGGTATGTTTATAGTAACTGTTTAAAATGACCTGTAACATTATGACCATGGATATGTCAATTCTTGTGCGGGGATGGCACATTCCTCGTCGTTAGGCCGAGGGTACGTGATATACAAGTCCACGAGCGCGCCGGAGCTCGCGGACCGCATGTCTCTGCTACTGAGCTCAGTCAGAGATACCAACTATCATTTCACTACCAGGGCATGCCTCATAGTTGCCGAGCGACAGACTGGAGGACTGGGCGGTCCTGCCAAGACTGGTGACAAGCTTATCATAAGAAATCTTGTCACTGACATGAGTTTATGCGTCATGAATCAAAACTGGTACGTAATGTGACTCTTTTTCCTAAATGTTCTTACGAATGTCGTTTTCTTCTGGTATTTCAGACCCTTTTGGTTCCATAATTTAAATGGTCCGTTTCCTTGTCTGTAGATATCAGTTGAGCCGATTTCGGCTTCTACCCCTGGGACAGAACGAATGACCCCTGGAGTACCTGCAGTCTTCGGGATTCCGAACATCTTTCAACGGGTTCCGTACATATTTTATTGTGGTTGGAGAGAAACAACCAAAAGCCGGTTTTTTTCGTCCAGCGTGGATTCCCGATGAATAGCTGTTATCACTTTTAATTTTCTTTCTTTAAATTTTTAACGTAGTTTACATTTTAAGTTTCCGTAGTTAACTACTTTTGTTACCTTACTTATATCACGTTTTGGTTCGTACTTTTCTTGCATGCTTGAGCCATCATTTAACCGGTTGCAACTGCGTTGAAGATTAGGCACGTGAATTCAGCTTTTAACTTTAAACCTATTCTAAATTCCACTTTTAAGTTTTATGTATACTTAATATTTAAAAATAATTATTACTATATTGACTAATTGCGGTTCTTCCTTTTTTAAAAAGAATGTGTTTTGCCTTTTTACTTTATTTATATTTTCGGTGTATTTACTTTTTTAAATTTAAAATTATACGTTTTCGTTGCGTTAAAAAAGTTTTATTTTTATTTTATTAACGCTATACCACCTAAAATAGGCAAGTTGTTTAGTAAGGGGCCTAATACGCCAGAATCGATTACCCGAATAACATGAAACTTGAACATGACTGGTGAAATGAGAGATCTGCGTATCCCTTTAGAGCGTACTGGCGTGATGTTTTGTTATGAAATGCTATAAACAATAAACAGACATGCGATTGCAGAAAGCCCGAATGAATTGCCGTAATTTATTAAAGAGTGCTGTTGTATATCACCAAAGTTCTTTATCAGATCTTCACCAAATTGAAACGGGACCAATTTCGGAACATACTCTTTCAAACAAAAAAAATAATTTTCAAAATCGGTCCATAAAGGAGATATCGGTGAGCAAACATAAAAATACTTACATGAAGTCGAACATAGAACCTCCTCCTTTTTGGTAAGTCGGTTAAAAAGGAATACCATTATTTTCCCATTACACAGTCCTCAAAAGAGTTGGACAAGCCTTGGTTTAGATGTGCGAGTACCTCACAAAACGATGATAAAACTAAAACTACTGCGTCCTAGATTTATAACAAAACGGTGTATCCAAAAACGGATCGGAGGTAACTTGTTTCGGCAACGTTCAGACGCATAAAAAACCGAAGTTGCACTCGAAAATGTGTGAGAGTCTGTCTGTTACTTGTACCCGGGTACTAAAGGATCGAATCAACCTAGAACATTATTTTATTTTTAGCCTTCTGCGGGGTTTTTCTTTCAAATCCTCCCGAGTAATTGTAGTCTAATTTTGTGGTGCTGATGGTGATCACCGGTGTGGTTTTAGTGAGATAAAAAGCCAACACTCCCTAGTCTTTTACTCACAACTCCAGGCGCCTTTTGAAAGTTTCCCCTCGTTAACAAAAACAAAAGGTTCAAAGGGCTCTTTCCGTGAACAGTTGCGCAACTCCGACGATTTTTTTTCGGTACCCACATTGTAAGAAAGTATTTTTCTTGCCTACTCACCAACTAGCTCAAGGGTAGGTGATCAGCATGAGACTATGTAGGGTATGGTTTCGCATGAAGTTGACTGAAGTAAAAGTCACACAGTTTGGTCAACTAATTTAATTCTTGAACATACAATCCGTCATCACAATTTCTTGAGGTTAATCAAATACAATGAAACTTACTTTTATATGGGATACAATTTACCCATTATTTCCAATACCGGAGGTATGATGTCTCAAGCAGTATCATTCGCCTGGGAAGCTATAATTCAGCCTCGTGCAAGCTAAAATGCCATTTGTATTCGGAACCAAATGCTGGAGTTCAACTGCTGTTTTCTTCAGGAATTGTAGTTATATATGTAGTAGTTGTAGTTAGTTATAGTTGACCATTTTCTTATTTATTTGTATTATAAAAATTAATCCTAGAGTGCCCTGCCAAGGAGAAGAAATGCATAATGAGCATCAAACACGCACATGTTTTCACAAGTATGGAAATTTAGTTAAATTCAGCTTATACTTACAGCGCTTGCTGACATATTCTTTACTTATATTTGGGGCTTGTTCCTTGCCACCTACGAGTCATTTTTTTGTTTCTTTGTGCTCTTTTAGGGATCAAAGTTTTTATCAAGTGTACTGTCCCAGTACTTCCAATGAAAAAGAATTGTCATTCTTGTCAGTCATAGACATTGAAGATTAACCAATAGACTTGACATGTCTAGGTCTGTGTCTGGTTTTTCTTTATGTAGATATTTTAAAGAAGTTAATCATTTATTATTTTAGTGTTGAATTGTGTGTTTGTTGAATTAAATTGATACACACAGATTGTTATTTTATTATATCATTAATAAATAACTGCAGATAGCAACGCCATCCAGTGTCACGCAACGATCAACTGGTGACACACCCATGCCAAGCTGGTTCTCATCTTTAGCACAAGATGTCGCTTTGATGTAAAAATAATCGTTACAACATTGCGGTGTTTATACAAGGGATAAAACATCATTCAGTTTTCACAAATGTAACGCTGGTTAAACTAACAAGTGAATAAGCTGTGTAGCATGATAATTACTATCAAACTTTTGTACCAATCCGTTATGCACGTTGAGATACCTAATGAATTTAACTGTAGGCTTATTACGTATCTTTTGCAAGAGCAATACGATAGCGATTTTTGCGCAATAATTCCTCTTCAATACAAAAGTTTTAGAGTTGTTGGCGGTTTTTTTTAAATAAGTGCATTTGACAAACAGCGAGCGATTAGCAAACGGTTGTGTAGGACCTACCATACCTACACTACTACCTTTGTATTGTTAACTAAGCCAGCGCAAAGCTCAAATGAGTATGTTCCAGATGATTTTTCAAAGTGGCCCTTCTCACACCTGCTGTCCAAGTGGATGCTATAAAACTGTAGTTACCGTATCAATCGCATGAAGGTAGCATGGATCGTTAGGTAACTTGAGTAATGGCGAACTTATTATATCCACCGTAATCGCTCCGAAGGAATATTCGGCGAATTTTTGTAAATACCTAATAAATGTTCGATGTTTCTTGGTAACGTGAAAGGTAAAAAAATATTAGGTTTTTTTGCGGTTTTCGGGACACGTGTATGGTAATTTATGGTGGTTTCTGGTTTTATCATTTCAAAGTAATGTGTAACACGTTTTAGGATAACGGGCCAAGAGGCTAATCTGCAATTAGATACTGGTTGAGTCTAGGCTCCAGAGCCTTGAACACCGGCGCCGAGTCGCCAGCCAGTCGGTTTTTTATCAGTTAAATTTCGGGGAGTGTACGATTGAATTGAATGAACTAATTCTTCCTAGCCCGTTCCATCATCGGAGTCCAAGACGTACGGCAATGCGTCATCGGTACATGGTAAACATCCCACCCATACACACCACACGTTTTCGGAACACTTTTATGATGCGTACAGCTAAGGAGTGGAATTCCCTGCTGGAGTCTGTATTTCCTGATAGCTACAACCTGGGAGTCTTTAAGTCAAGAGTGAATAGGTTTCTTCTAGGCAAGCGTACTACATCGTCGACCACATCATCGCTTACCATCAGGTGAGATAGTAGTCAAACGCGAGACTACCAATAAAAAAAAAACGGCCAAGTGCGAGTCGGACTCGCGCACGTAGGGTTCCGTACTTGGTAAATTGCGGTATACGATTTATGACATATTAAAAAAAAACTACTGACTAGATCTCGTTCAAACCAATTTTTGCTGGCAGTTTACATAGTAATGTACATCATATTTTTTTTTCAGTTTTATCATTCTCTTATTTTAGAAGTTACAGGGGGGGGGACACATTTTACCACTTTGGGAGAGTCTCTCACGCAAACTATTCAGTTTAGAAAAATTATATTAGAAACATCTATATCATTTTTGAAGAACTATCCATAGATACCCCACACGTATGGGTTTGATGAAAAAAAATTTTTTAGTTTTAGTTTCAAGTATGGGAACCCCCAAAATTTATTGTTTTATTTTTATTTTTTTGTGAAAATCTTAATGCGGTTCACAGAATACATCTACTTACCAAGTTTCAACAGCATAGTTCTTATAGTTTCGAAAAAAAGTGGCTGTGACATACGGACGGACAGACAGACAGACAGACATGACGAATCTATAAGGGTTCCGTTTTTTGCCATTTGGCTACGGAACCCTAAAAATGGGTTACTCACATGATTTTTGAAGAGAATGGAAATCAACAACATTTTTTGCTACGGTTGTACTGCCATGGTCTTTTACGTAGAAACAGTAGTAACTGTAGTTTACACTCTCAGTGATATTGTACTTTCTATAATAATAGAATTAGGTCATCGGATCAGAACATCTAGAGACTACAAAAATAGGTCAAGTGCGTGTTGGACTTCCCGCATTTAGGGTTCCGAACCAAATGTAGAATGTACTGGTATGTGTTACTAAAATATGCGTAATAATAAACATTATCACCAAATTTGAAATTCATAGGTCAATGGGAAGTTAAAAAATTGTATGGAACTAAATTTAGTGACAGACTACGGACACGTGACTGACAGCAGGTTTGGATACGGAACCCTAAAAATGAATGTTACTTATTTAGTTTAGTTTCGACGGGCTGTTTCCGCGTCCAGCGCGTATTTTGGGTACTTATTTACAATAATGTTATATTAGTTAATATTACTGCGTCTTTTCTCTCTTAATCTTAATATACGTAGAGATTTATGTAGTTAGGTTCCAAATTATCCCACTAAAATGAAAAATCCTCCTCTTGCATAAAAAAGAATCGAGCACTGATTACCACACCTACCAAACTACGTCACTAGTATACCCTGAAATCAAGTTTCAAAAATTGGGCCAATTTTTCAATATTATTTATAATTGACACTTACATTTCTCCGGGTGGCCGCATCACGTTTAAATTGATCTGCAATGCGATTTGTAACAGATGGCAGGCTTGTTACTGATCATATTATGCCTCACATTCCGTGCCAGTGACTAAAATCAATGAACAACTGAAAAGAACAATGGTATTATTGAATGGAAAATATAATGAATTTGGCTGACTATATTTTTATGAATGTGATTTTCCCAAATGTTATTTAAATATTTTATTAAAAAGGAATTTGAACTTTACGTGAAGGGTTATATTAATAGAAGATTTAAAAAAATGAATGTTTTGCTTTGAATATATGTTTTTTTTTTGGGTTTCGCACGATTGACTTTTTACGCTTGCTTGCTTACAATAGTCGTAAAGCTTTTAAGAGCTTTCGAAGCCCCTAGTTTTTAAATTTTAGTCACGGTCGAAGCCTGGAGGAGGCTTTATGTTCAGTAGTGGATGTCATTTGGAAGAATGGTGATGATGATAATTTATATTTGGCATGTACTACTACATTAAAGCTTACCTTTTCATTCAAAACTCTATCAATTCCTCCAAAGTAGCTACAATGATTTTTACAGCACAAAAATTTGTGCCGCTCAAAATCTACCCTCTATTTTCGATACAGAGTTTTCACAACAATCCTATACTTCATAAAAGATAGCTTGATCTCTGCGACTTATGTCAAACTGTTTGTTGTTACGGTATTGTTAGCCTGTCAAGCGCTATTGTTACTGTATTGATACTGACAGCTGTTGCAGAGATCAAGCTATCTTTTATGAAGTATAATTAAACTGTAGTCACCGAGACTGTCATGAAACTATGCACAAATAATATTATTACACGGTCTAAACTGTGAACTTGGAGCTGTCAATGTCACTCTGACATTTGACTGCGGGTAGGCGGGAGTGGGTCAATGACAGTCGATGTGTTCATTGATTTTGGCCGTGTTATAAATCTAAAAAAAAAATATTGTACTGCATTAAAAACTCAATCAATATGCTTGCACTTTACACCCAAAGCACCTCTAACAATTTTCACAAAACAAAATTCGTTCCTCTCAAAAACTACCCACCATTTTCGATACAGAGATGTCAGAACAATCCTATTAAAGCTGTATTCACACAGACTGTCATAAACCCAGCTGCAAGCGTGCACAAGTACCTCGTTTAGCGAATATTAGCACATAGTAATGCATTTCTGACGAGTAAGCCGTTTTGCGCAAATGTTGGTACAAAAGTACATTCGTACCGTGTGTTGAACAAAAATGGTAGCGAATACGTGTGCAGAAAATAAAAATACAAAGCAAGGTAGGGAAAAAGGTAGGCCAGTCATGTGTAAAAAGATAAAAGATCACTTAACGAAATTCAAAAGTGATTTTGCTTTTGAATCTTTTGTGTTTGAAATTGTGAGTTATTATTCTGACAATAAAATTATTATTAGCGTCTCATATATATGCATTATCTGTAAAGGTAATGGAAAGCAAAAGAGTATAAATATTCGGTTATTTATAGAAATTGAAACGTTTTCAAAATAGAATGTAAATGGGAAAACATCTATTCAATCATCACTTATTTTGAAAAGACATGGAACAACATTACATTTATTTATTTGCTTATCCTTGCACTGGAACGCCTTGCAGCAATTACACCAATGGATCACAAACTTTTACAAACTATAACTACATACTAAAATTCCTGGTTAACTCACGATGTTTTTCTTCACCGTTGTCAGTGATGTCAAAGATAAACTTAGAAAGTACATAATTACAAATTGTAACATGCATTCGGGTTCTCAAAAATAACTTGTGCATTAAAGTACAAATATAGTCAAGGTATAAGAATCAAATAAGAAAACGGAACAAGCAAGAAATATATCGCTAACATGGCCAATACATCACACACCTGTTATTACTAGGGTATTCACTCAGCCGTAAAAGTATTGGGAAAGCGATACAAACCAATAAATGTCGATAGACGAAGACCCTTCCATATAAAGACTTAATAATTTGTTGCGGTGATATATGGTTCTTGGTTTACTTTTACATCTTTCTTGGTGCGTATGACTTACTGGTGCTTTAGATAAGAGGTAATATTGACGAATTGCTGCAGAGTTGAAAAGTAGACTTTATAAACACTCTAGATAAATATCCAATCCTTCAAAAATGTTTACAAATATCAGACCATTTGAAACCACTGCTGAAATAGGCCTCTCCCATACTAGAGTATACGCTTGGGCGGAGCAACGCCGTGTCCTCGCGGAGGCAATCGGCGGTGGCAACTTCTCGCGTCCGGCCCTGGTTCAGGCCATGGTTCGGAGTGAGAGGGCATGGGAAGCTGTCTCCGCCTTCTGCGAAGCACTAATGCTCGCGAAGGAAGAGGCAGAACGCGAAAAGAAGACGCAAATTGGACGCCCTCACTCCCCAAGCCACCGCAGGAGACGCCTTGGGCGTCCAGAGTCGCAAGCCGATTCCCGGCCAGCGTGAGCGCGAAGTTGCGGACGGCGAGTAATAGGTAGCTCCCCGTGCGATAAGGACCAGGCCCGAGTCGACGGCGCGTAGTGTTCCAAGCGCCTCAAAAAGATGTCAGCAAAAACTGACGGGGACCGCTAGGGTCGATGTCTGTCTGGGTCGCGGATAAATTTTAAAAAGTGTTACCGCGGCCCCGGCTCAAGCGACTGAAGGAACACGGGTGGCTTTTAAATAGTAAAAGTCTGACACGCCCTCCCACTTCACCCAGAGCAGGAGAAGTCATTGGATGGTGCACCACCCGAAAAAAAAATGGCTTCGCCCACACTACGCCCCTTGTCCTGTCCTCGTAGTTTTCAATGAAGTAAAGATAATCCCAATTAAATTTATCGCGTAGTTTGCCTGTAGATAATCGTTTTGTGACCAGCCCTATGATTCAGATGACTAAAGGTTGAGTTCAAAACTAGCCGAAATCTACAGATTTCATGGTCTAGTCGTAAAAAGTCCCTAAAACAGCCATAAAAATAATCATTGTTATATTCCCGTATCTCTCATTTCTCATGACCAGTGTGGTAAACTACAACCGGTGTTCTTCAAAGTCACGATGATATGCCCATCTTTATTTCTACAGGTACAATATCAATTAGAAGATGAAATGGCTAGAAAGCTAGTGACTACTGAGATGACTTTATTTTACTTTTTTTTATTTCTTTAAAAAAAAAACCTTTCTCCACACTAGGCATTTTTTCCGGAATTTTTTCAGGTATCGTGGGTGCATTTACAAACATTTAAGCTAACATACCCAAGACAATGGTCCGGAACGACTATCTGTAGGCCACACAAATATTTGTTCCGTGGGGAAATGAACCCGCGACACGCAGCGCAGCAGCCGATCGCCAACCGTATCGTCAAAGGCCTTGACTAATAGAGAAGTATACGAGAAGAAGACACAGACTCCAAATAAATTGGAATTACGCCGATCGAACTAAAAAAAAAACACTTTTGAAAAAAAAACTTACATATACCTAGATCACACAAGATACGATTGATAAGACTTATAGTCCCGCTTTTGGGCTTCTGACAGTCCATAACAGCTATTATATTCATTTCATACATATACACACATCAAAAGTGTCTAGGGGTCAAGTCCATTTTTAACCCTCGCCGGAAAAAGAGGGGTGTTATAAGTTTCAAGTGTGTTGCTGTGTATCTGTGTGTCTGTGTATCTGTGTATCTGTGTGTCTGTATGTGGCATCATAGCGCCTAAACGGATGAACCGATTTTGATTTAGTTTTTTTTGTTTGAAAGGTGATTTTGTCGAAAGTGTTCTTAGCTATGTTTGAATGAAATCGGTTTAGCCGTTCAAAAGTTATGGGCGTTTTACTGTTTGAATCGGGGTGTTTTCGCAAGATAAATGTGCCGGGTGTTTTTAAATTTTGAAATTTTACTTGTTAACTATAAAAAATATCCAATTTATATTTACCAAAACTAGTCTTCAAGGCTGGCTTCTTACTTTAATTCCTATATATTTTTATCAACGTATCCCTTATTTTGTAAAAAATAAGAAAAAATATTTTTTTGCAAATTGTGGGTGACCTAAGTTAAAGTCACATTGTCAATTAAAATTAAAAATGAGGCTTTTTATTTTTTTATTGTAGTTGTAAAAAAACAGTGATTTTGCATACTTGAAAGATATGGCCGCTCACGTTCTTTCTAACAAGCCAAAAAGTTTTTGTGCGGTATGCACGGTATCCATATTAAGCAGAACTCTTCTTTGGATCATACTCCATGCGTGCTCAATTGGGTTGAATTCTGGTGACTAAGCAAGCCACGGCAGAACGTTGATGCGAGCATCGGCAAGATTGCGTGTTATGACCCTAGCCGTGTGTGGACGTACATTTTCGTGCATTAGTCGAAACGAATCACCCAACCGGCGTCGCAAAGGAATAATCACGTCTGAAGCAATCTTCTCCGCAGATTTATTCTGAGCATTGAGGTTGCCCCTGATCCAAATTAGATTGGTTGTTCCAACGATCCAAATACCGGCCAAACCAATATTGTTCCCCCTCCATATGAATCAACTTCCTGACCAGTTTTCAAACATTCTTGACGTCCAGAGGTCCTCTAAACTAGAGTACGTCTTGTATCCGGCCTCATACCGAAACGAAATTCATCGAAAAAGCAAACACAACGCCAGTCTTCTCCCTCTCAATTTCTGTGTTCGCGAGCCCATTGTAAACGGGCACTACGATTGCGGGGTGCTATAGGTGGCACTCTCAGCGGCCTTCGGAAACGCAGACCTACTTCACGTAAACGATTTCGGATGGTTTGATCGCTTATCAGCAAGCCTGAAGAGCTGTGGAGCCTCGAAGCCAACATCATGTCGGTCATAGTACGATTCCGTCGAGCAGTATTTTGGATGTACCGGTCCTGTCTGTGAGTGGTGATACGAGATCGTCACTCGACCAGACCACGCTGTCTGTGATACGATAGCGAGTCCAAAGGCGGCTTATGACGCTCTGTGTAGTGCCAAAAGGGACGGCCACAGTATGGGCAACGGCCTGAAACCAGCTTGCAACATTCAGAAGGTTCTTATCATCTCTTCTCGTGTCAAAAGATGTCGTCGCTCCATATCGGTGCATTTTTTTCAGTTCCGATGCAGAAATTGTAATGGTGACAATTTGGTAGCAAACCCGATTGACAATTGAGTTTCTATTTTAATCAAAATTCAAAGAAAAATCTTTATTCAAATATACTAAAATGAAATACAAATATACTAAAATTAAATCAATAACGACCCAAAAAAGTTAAAATAATAAACCCCAATTGCAGCGATAATCTAATCCCTAGACACTTTTGATGTGTGTACCTATATTATAATCACATACATAAACAAAGAGCTAAGCACTGCCCGTCACCCTCATGCTATCACCATCGAGTTGCTCTAACTTCGTAACCCCGACATAGTTGAGAAGTTTAACTGTGGAACTTGCTATCATCTTTAATGTAAAAGCTTTGGCTTTAACACTATCTCGTGTAGTTGTGTAGCTGAATAGTTTAGTGCCAGTTTTTGTGCTTAAGATTTGGTGCGAATTTTTGCTATATTTGGGTCTTTTTGTCCCTTGTTTTATTTTTGAAATATTGTTGTTGAACGAACGGTTGAGAATAAATGCAAAAATGTAACAATCTAAAGTATGGATTGTACTATTGGTGAACCATTGACCATCTTCTACAAATAAATTTTAGTTACTTTAGAGTTTTGGTTGATTGCTACTGTTCTTCTGATCCTTGTCTGAGCCTACCTTAGAATGTACCTATACGTTTTTAAGCAGAACAACCTCAAAACAAATATGGAAGTAAGTCACAAACCTACTTTGCTGTACACCTGCAGAACACTGAGTACATTCCTACCTAATTTTATCACCTCAATACTTATAGGAAGGTACTCAGTTTTCTTATTTTTTATTTCGAATTCAAAGTCAAATCGTTAGTTCAGTTAGGCCATTCAATGGCTCAATTGAATCTAATTGTCCTTTTTCAAAGGTATTTTGTTATTGAGAAGACTGGCAAGAAACTCTACTCTTACTCTTAAAAAAAAGTGTTTTACATCATTTGGTATAAATAAATACGTGAGGACGATGCACCTAGAAAACACTACTATACTAATGATAGGTACAATGTTTACAAGCAATAACTTCTAAATTAATTAATTGGATAGGAACATGGTGCTCACATATTTATAAATATTGCTACTGTAAATTATAATTAAATAGACCTTAGTCAACCCGCGTTTACATATCCATATTTTTATTACCGGTTATTTTTAACAAACATTTTTATTCGAGATAGATGCTCCACTTACAAAACTCTTTCCAATGAGCTCGTAGTTTTTAAAAACAGTAAAAAATATTTTAGCAGCGCGTCGCCGCAAAAAATACTGTAAAAACTTATAAAAGATAACTTAGCGGCAGAATTTTCTTTTGTCTTTGAATCGTCGTAGAAACAAAGTGAGTAAACTGTGTTCGTAACGGTTCGCGACAAGTTTTTATATTAAAATTCCTTTTTGCGATATTGTGAGAGCGAAATTTAGGGAATGGGCTAAAAGATGTAATGCTAAACTGGATATAGGTACTTGTCTTGAGCGAAACTTTGGTGAGTTTAATTTAGTGGTACAAGCTATTAGTGGAGCGGTTGGAGGCTTTTCAATAGGTGAATCAATGACCAGAAGCCCAAAAAAAAAAACTATCAGCAAAAAAGATTGCCACATGCGCTACCGAACCGTCATGCGGTCGATTCCAGATTTTTGGCATTTTTAAAATGACAATCACCTATAAAATTCCACTTTATCCAGAACTGGTGAGGGACGTGGAAATCTGTTAGATGCGAAATATATAGGACCTGGTTGATGTGGCAACGCGTTGGTTAGATGCAGTGTAGTGGAGCTGTGAAGGACTTCTTTTAGCTGAAATAATGAGGACGATATGACGCTGTTAACATGTATCAGTAAATCAATGTTGATATAGAAACTAATTGCTCCGAGGCATTAAATTTACCTGAACAACTTAACATAAATCTCAAGCACAAGTTATTGCAAGAACAAACAAGCAAGAAAAGTAAGATAATACCGTCTTCATCATTATTATATTCTTCAAATTTCGACACATTTCCTCACGTTCAAGTTAAAACCAGGTTCGTTACAAAACAACTAAGTTATACGTGTTTCCCGAAACGGCTTCCATTAAAAGTTATATCCGAAACAAGTATCAAATGTTTTATGGAGTTCTTTTTAATGGAATGTTACGTTAACTTTATTTTGTGAAATGTATTTTGAATTCTGTGTTTTAAATGTGTAACGTGATATTTGAATTGAAAAGCATGAAAAAATCGCTCAATTATTTTTGCTTTAACAAAAATGTCTATCCAAGGAGGAATGTCTATGAGGAGGGATGAAACGCATGTTACTAAAAGAGTTATGAATATAGATGTGAATGCATGGAGAGGGAGGGGACGGCCAAAGAAAAGATGGATGGACTGTGTGAGGAGTGATATGAAAGAAAAGGGCGTCAGTGATGGAGTGACGGGGGACAGGATGGTATGGAAGAAGAAAACGTGTTGCGCCGACCCCAAGTAACATGGGATAAGGGCAGGAAGATGATGAAAAATGTCTATCCAACAATTAAAAATTTCGAAATGAAAAAATTCACACACTCATCTTACAGCATCTGTCTGTTGCATCATAGCTCCTAAACGGATAAACCAATTTGGATTTAGTCATTTTTTTAATAGTGACTTTATGGAGAGTATTCTTAGTTATAGTTGATGTAATTCGTTTCAGTTGTTAAAAACTTATTTTACTCTTTAAATCGGGGTATTTTCGCAAGATTTCTTGTTTTAATTGCGCTTTTTAATGGATTGTCGATTGAAGCGTGTTTACTAGAAGATAAATTGGAGGAATTAGTGTCGGCGGATTTTTAAATTTTACTTGTTCATCTTGCACCTCATGACCTGTGAAATTAGCCTCTAAAAATTCTGTTATTTTACCAGAGATAGCGATTATTAGAGAGCGAAAATACTTAAAGGGATTGAACACGCGACATTTCAATCATCATCAGCTTTTTTAATGTTTCCACTGCTGGGATACAGACCTCCTCTCTTTGAGAAGGAATGGGCTGTAATCCGCCACGCGGGCCTAATGCGGATTGGTGGATGTCACATGTAATCGATTTTAGATCGCCATGCTTTTGATGATAGAAGTTCACTTGTCTAGGGCCTCAGCTTGGCCCATGTTTTATTATTCTTCCATTTTTATCGACTTCAAAAAACGGAGGTAATTAATTCGACATGTATGTATTTGTCCTTTAACGCCACCAAAACACAAGCGTGCCTATTTACCGCTAAAAGGAGACTTTTCGATCTAACTCCTACTTTCTGGGGTGCGTCTGTTCCTGTGACTGATCGGCTCGAGCTCCTAGGCATGGAGTTGACATCCAGTCTCAGCTTCGGCGCGTCTATTGAGTACAAAGCCCAAATTGCGGCCAAAAACTGGGCATCCTAAATAGAGTGAAGCGGTACTTCACGCCTGGACAGCTTTTAACCCTATACAAAGCGCAAGTCCGATCCTGCATGGAGTATTGCAGCCACCTTTGGGATGGCTCAGCAAAGTATCAGCTTGCCGCGCTTGACTCGGTGGAACGCAGAGCCAAGAAGCTCATCGGCGACGTGGAACTGGTGGATGCCAAGCTTAATAGCTTGGCTCATCGCCGCAAGGTTGCCTGCTTGTCGGTCTTCTACAGACTGTACTTCGGTGAGTGTGCTCAAGAGCTCCACGACCTCATCCCACCAGGCCCCTTCTACCATCGGACATCTAGACGTACTGCAAGTTACCATTCTTACCTTGTCGCCATTCCACCAATTCGCACCAAGCACTTCCAAACATCCTTCATAATGCGCACAGCGAATGAATGGAACTCACTACCTGCGTCTGTGTTTCCGAACGCATTCAACCCAAATCTCTTCAAAGTTAGAGTGAACAGGCTTCTTCTGGGTAAGCTCACTCCATCGTAGACTCTGTCCTGTCACTTCTGACCTAGACTAGAGTCAAGAGCAAACCCATCACAAATAAAAAAAAATATGATTGGATTTGCACAATATTCACATATGTTACTCTGTATGGGCTTCTAATCACGTGTTGCAAATTTCATAAGTGTATGTTTGTATGTATATATGTTTGTAAACGCATTTCGCCGAAACTACTTATCAGATCATTCTTTATTTTATTAGATTATGTATCTCTCAACTTAGGGAACAGTGCAAGTTTCATCAAAATTGGTTCAGCAGTTATCAACATATGGAACATACAAACGAACACCTTAACGACAAACAGCACGAATGTGTAAAGTAAGTTATTATGGGTATTTTGTCAATCCTTTAGGTACCTTACTATAGAACTTGCTCAATTTTTTGTCGTAGGGTACTAAAACTCAAAAGAAAGAAATAAAAACATGTTCACAAAAAATAACCGACTTCTAAAACAAAACACAAAAAGAACAAAAATTACTTTCGTTTCGGCAGTTGGTGTTATAAACGATAACAACAATAGGTACCAAAGACACCGACTTCCAAAACGAAATATATTTTTGCTTTTTTAGTGTTTTGCTGTAGAAGTCGGTTAATTTTTGTGAAAAAAAATTTGTTAGTTATTTTTTTATAACATAGATCACAATTTAAACTTTTGTGCTTCAAGAAAACCAATTGAGTTAACAAACTATAAATTACAATAAAATAACGCACAACATGAATACTAATTTAAAGCTAAATCAAATACTACTCCAAACTTATTAAGTAAACCATTACAGCCAGAAAAGTTAAAAAGTTACGACGAAAACTGAAATATTCACGAGCATAAATATTTAAAGGCCCATCTACGGCAGAGTTTGTTCAAATTAATTATTTGAAATCATTTTTTTGACTCCGTTTCATGTTGTTTGTTAATTAAGTAGAAAATGCAGGTGTTGAATGTAAAGAAACCTATTCAATACATGAGAGGATTAAAAATTTAAAAATAGTTGATGATAAGATTGCTTGTTTGAAAACTACAAGGCTTTATTTTCGACTTACTTTTTTTTATTTGTTACTGGCTCGCGCTTGACCACTATCTCACCTGATGGTAAGCGATATGATGAATTGCACTTCTGATTTATTATTATATTTTAAATAGTCGTGCTTGTAAATATTTCTTTTACATAAGTTTAAAAGGCTCTTTACAAAACAAAAACTGTAGATTTTAGCTTTTAGTAGTTGCAGAGGGTGAGAACAGGGTCATGGGTTAGATAGAACCTTGTACAAAAATAAATAATTTCCGGCCAGAAAGCCTATTCCTGGATCTAACGTTGGTACGATCGATTGTCCAATTGTTCTGTGTGTTGTTGTTTGTTTGACCGTCGTTCCATTTTTTGTTGTTCTAATTGTTACGACCGAGATGACTCAGTGACAGTCAATCTTAAACTTTTGCGACATGCAACATTTACTCCTCTCGTTACATCCGTTGACGGATCCTGCGCTCCACAAATGCCTACCTTTGTAAAACGTCTTGGAGCTGCAATCGCCGCTGGAATAAGTCCTTTAGCGTAGTGATGAGTTAGTTGAGATCAAGAATCATCACCTTAATAATTTGTGACGCTAACATGTGCATTCGCGGCACAAGATACCAATAGCCAACTTATTCAGCTTCGACGATGGAGCAGCCTAGTCAATACTGTTGTGGATGCGGCCGACGAACCAACAAGACGTTGATGCAATATATCGCGATGGACAAATGAGCTTGTTTTATAAGATACTAGCTGACCCAGCAAACTTTGTTTTGCCATAAAAAGACCAAACATTTATCTACCCTACCTACCCGACCCTACACTACCCTACCCTACCCGACCCTACACTACCCTACCCTACCCTACACTACCCTACCCTACCCTACCCTACACTACCCTACCCGACCCTACACTACCCTACCCTACCCTACCCTACCCTACCCTACCCTACCCTACCCTACCCTACCCTACCCTACACTACCCTACCCTACTCTACCCTACCCTACCCTACACTACCCTACCCTACCCTACCCTAACCTACCCGACCCTACACTACCCTACGCTACCCTACACTACCCTACGCTACCCTACACTACCCTACCCTACACTACCCTACCCTACCCGACCCTACACTACCCTACACTACCCTACCCTACACTACCCTACCCTACACTACACTACCCTACACTACACTACACTACCCTACACTACCCTACACTACCCTACCCTACCCTACCCTACCCTATGTCCTTCTCCTGGTTCTAAGCTACCTCCCTGCCAATTTTCAGCTAAATCGATTCAGCCGTTCTTGAGTTATAAGTGAAGTAACTAACACGACTTTCTTTTATATATATAGATTTAATCAATAGTTTGACAGTACTGTGGTCACAATTTATTTTTTATTGTGATTTCTTTGTAAAATAACTATGTCAATAAATACTTGTTCTATCTACAATCTAAAACTTTCACTTTTCGTTTTTTGACAGATTCAGAGATGCGAAAGTTTCTAAAATACGGGCATTCTCTTTGAACTCAGCCATGTCGACAGTATTGACATTGGCCTTGAAAGGTCTTTAATAGTGAGTTCTTACACCCCTGTCTAGTGAAATTGCGACATAAGATACCATAATATCATGAAAAACATGCATGATACACAAAGGTACAAATCCGTCAGATCTTTCATTCTTTCTGTCAAGATGTTTAATACTTGAATGCAAGACTGACTTTTGTTTGTGTCTTCGCTTGGTCTGCGTCCCCTTTCGCTATACGTCGTAAAACTTATGAAGGTACAGTCCGCATGTCAAGTTTCAAGCATAAACCGTTCGGCCGTAAAAAATCTTGTATGTCAAGCTTTAGGTTCAACTTTGAAGTGCCCAATATTTATTTATTTATATACTCTTTATTGTACACCAGAAAATACAGTAACAATTGAAACATAAAAATAAAAATATATACAATGGGCGGCCTTATCGCATTCTGCGATCTCTTCCAGGCAACCTGGAATGGACAGTGAATGCGTGGACATGACATGGGGTTGTCAGTGGTGCAACAATACCAACAAAGAATACAATGATAATAAAATTAATATAACAATGATACAAATACAAATAGATACATATGCCATGTAATAGATACATAAATACATACATATTTGTTAAATAAGCCGTGAAAATAAATGTCGTATGACAATCATAGAAAAAGTGTAAGTCAAAATACTATGAGCACGATTACAGCGATAAGTAATGTTCCTTGACAAGTCTTTTAAACACAGGCAACGACTGAGCACGTTTAATCGGGTCAGGCAATGCATTCCACAGACGAGCAGCCTGGACAGCAAAAGATTTATCCATGAAAATATTTATTATTGTTATAGGTTTTATTTACGTGTTTCTTTTTAGTGTATTGTTTGATTGGTTTCAGACTCGATCGTAAGCTGTTTATTTAGTGTAATCTGAAAAAAAACTACAAAATATAAATAAAAATTTCTCACTTGCCATAGCTAATAGAATTCTCATGAACGGTTATTTTTGGAAGTCAAATAGTAATTAGAAAAAGCAAGGGCAGCAGTAGAACTGAGGCTCTATGCAAGAGAAATTCTATTAAAAAGGTGTCGCTATTAGTAAAAAGTCAAAATGTATGTGAGAAATGTCACGTGATCAATACTTATAGTTTGGCATTTTGACCATAGCCATCGCTGACATCGGATGACACTGCGTCTACAATCTCTTGTCAGTAAACCTATTCGTGTGATTTCCATAAGCCTGATATACCCGAATACAGCAAAGCAAAAGGGAGGGTTATGTTTTGACCGGTATGTGTATATGTATGTTCATCTGTTCCCTCATAACTTCCAAACTACTTTTCATAATTTGAGAAATGATATGTCGTTAGAATAGTCTTGTTTGTCCGCTGGTTATAAGCTATGTGATGTCATCTTCAATTAAATATGGCGCCAACTTTGTGTGAATGGGACATTCTGCGCCATCGGTACTTTTTGCGAATAGGAAATTCTGCGTCAGATCCCCCTTTACGGGGCACGAAGTCAAAAAAATGGTTTTCGGCCCATTGCATCATGTTTGCTATCATTGAACAGGAATTTTAAACTGAAGGTAGGAATTGGTAAATCATATTTTTGTCAAACTTAACATATCCCATCAAAGTCATGAAAACTAATTTATTACTCGACTACGGCGTTGTAAAGTGTTTGTTGATCGTTATGTAAGTACGTATGTGTGCATGTTTGCATTTATGTACATTAGTTCCCTCGGGCTCTGCAAAAGCCCCAAAATACTTTAAATAAAAAATAAATTAAAAAACTAAAACCTGTCTACTGTAAATCACGGTCTAAAAAGTAAGACACAAGAAAAAAATAACGTAACTTTACCGTGGCCCTATGCGACTTTGCAGAATGAATTGTTTTGTTACGGTAGGTGGCATACGACCTAGGTGGCTACTGTATGTGAAACTTATTAAGCGTGCATCTGTCAAATGTATGACAGATGCACACTTAATAATTTTCATATTAATAATCAGGAAATCATAGACAATAAAATACAAAACTTCATGAACGCCTACAGTAGTGAAGCGACGTAGTGCTTATTCGCTCTGTTATTCCGAAAAATAAAATACACAGTTTAATCGATTCTACATAGCAGTAAATATTGCGGTGTAAAGGTGTGAAGGGTAAATTTTGAGAGAACTACTATTGGATATATAAATATGGAACAACAGCAAATAAAATTACTAAAATATATTTTGATGTCATAATAGTTATTTATGCTACAAGTGCGGAAGGTAGGTGATTTCCGATGAGTGTATAAATCGACACGAGTCGGAAATCATCTTACGTACGTGTATCATACAACATTTTACTATGCATTGTGCGAGGAAATTAAAAAAAACTATAAATTAACAAAATTAAATTAATAAAATGGCGGGCTTATTCAAGCGTGCTCAGCATATCCACAGATTAACTAATAATTCCTCGGGCATATCTACTGCGCATGTGCAAATAGCTGTCACATCGTAACACGAGCAAAATATACGTTCTGCCAAACATATTTAATAAATATTTAAAATTAATTTATTGATCAAAATCTAAATATAGATTAATTAAAAACGCCTAAAATGAAGTATTAGTTTTATTCTACCTTTTATATGAATGATAATCTGTACATAACTAATTTTTAAAACTTTTCTCAAATAATAAAAACTCTATGCGTCGGGCTGACGTTGGAGTTAAAAATTAAAAAAATACAGGAAAGTAAAAAGCACTAGTGAAAAAAAGTGACACTTTCCGCACAGTTTGGCTTCTTGGAAAACCGCTCTTTTCGAGGACATGCATTGTAAAATAATAAAAACATTGTCACGGTTATTAATATTTACCACCTATATGGATTATGGATGAAATAAATTTGATTTGATTTCACACAATACAAAATATAGCAAAAATATAATAACAATATGTATAATCGGTTAAATTTGTATCTTGATAAAGTCGATTGTTTTAAGTCGAATCGGTACCGCATTGGTTCTTCACTCAATTATTAGGTTTTGAGATGCCAAATTTAAAAATACAGGCTGGACAGAGAGTAAGTGTAAGTAGAACTCTCATTAATTTGTTTATACCTGATAAATACCACACTAACCTACATTTTATAGTTATTTATACAAATGAACAATCAGACACACATATACTTTAGGATCGTACAAACTGTATTTACTTTAACTTAGTGTTAAAGTTTGCAAACATCAAAGTTGTGAACTGCTGTGATATTATTTGTTTTACATAAATTCAGGCTAGGTGAGAGATTGTGTTTTGCCTGCTTAAAGTAATTTTAACAAAACCTTTTATTATATTGGTATGATTTTTTAATGAAATATATTCGGAGGCAACTGTCTCTCTGTGGTGATCCGACAGAGAACCAAAGTTGTCGACATAGCTCATAGAGTAGGCAAGCTGAAGTGGTAATGCGCCGACCATATTAGCCGTAGAACCGATGACTGTTGGGGTAGACGGGTCCTTGAGTGGAGACCGCGAACTGGTAAACGTAAGGTGGGTCGCCCGCAGGCTAGGTGGAGCGACGATCTTCGCAGGTTAGCTGGTAGCAGCTGGATGAGAGTTACCGAAGATCGAAGCAAATGGCGTGGAGAGGATTGGAGAGGCATATGTCTAGCAGTGGACTGCTATGGGCTGATATAAAATTTTGATTGCTTTAAAAGAGAGTTCAATCCAATATGGGAGCGAAAATATGGTTTAAGACATTTATTTCTCAAAAACAGAATAAATACATTCACTTACAATGAGAAACAATAGTTACACTAAAAATAAAAATAAAAAATAGAGAATTGATATTGCTTCCCAAAAAATATTCACAACAAAAAATATTTCATAGTTTTATATTGTGTCGACAATCTGTTTTATTTTAGAATAGCCCAGGAAAGCCGATTGGTACGTGCCGCAGTCAGATTTTTTCGTTGGTAAATTTTAATAAAAAATATTCTGCAAAAATTTCGGGCATTTGTTATTTTCGTCGTTATAGAATAACAATTTTTTTTTTTAATAATATGTTTTAACAATGGCACAATAAAATCGCCTTTGTAATGGTATAACTTCAGTTTTACTACCGAAAAGTTTTACCAGTATTTACAGAAAAAAATATTTGGTCTTCTTCGTATTGTCGAGTTTTCCAAGCACGTAGGTATAGAGCTGAATAGCATATTATTTTTTGGCAGCTTCTAAGTAGTTGTTCACCTTTTGTTAGGTACTCAGTGAAAGATTACGAAGGATTAATAAGTCATTGTATATAAGATTAAAAATATTTATTTTAACTAACAAACCGCTACTCTCGGTCACACACAGGTTTGCCCAACAACAAATGACTACTAAAATGAGAATTTTTTCTTTCATACAAACCTTTCTTGACAATTTCAAACACGACAAAATCGGTTGAAATATCTTTCATACATGCAGCAATTGATGTCTGCTTATATAAAAGATTGCAATTATTACCAACGTGCAGTCTCAATAACAAAATGTTTAAACACAAAACAACCACCGCTATTCTTAGACTTCGCTACTGCAAAACTTTGCTCTGCAGGTCTTTCATCTTAGGCACGCTATACACGAACTATCTCAGATTCTCTTACAAGTTAGTTACACAAACATTTTCGTAATAAGAGTAGACATGAACTAAGCTCGTGCATGTTGATTTTATAAGTTTTGCTAATGAAGAAACCTCGTTGTTAGTAAGTTGTGGCAAGTGTGCACTCATGTTTATGTTTTCAATCTGCAGTATGAGATGAAATTATAGTTTAGAACTAACAAACTGACCTTCGTTGTATGGTTAAATTTAGTAAAGAAATATATGAATCAATCAAAAGGGATGTAAAGTAACTCAAACCGAAAACATTAATTTCAATAGGCACAGTAAAATGACGCTTTTTGCACATTAAGCGTAGTTAATGGAAAATAAATGCAAGAAAATCCATGAAAACTCTTAAAAAATTGTGTTACAAAACATACAAAAGAACAAACTGTTACTGTACTTGACTGTCCTTAATCACTTTAAGCGCAGTGTTTTAAGCTTCTGGCGTAACTCAAGACAGTGCTGTAAAAAAGGACTTTTCAGCACACTCCGGTCTTTGGTATACGCCTGTATACCAAATAGCTTGTTGGTTTGATGGCTGTACCCATCTTACTGATAAATGTCATCTTACACGTGTATCTTTGACCTTTCCTGGAAATATCTGAGCCAACTCAATGTCAGAATTAAATATTGAGAAGTGGTCTAAGGCAACTTCAATAATTTCAAGGAGAGATTTTGACACTTATCTTAAATCTCTTTGAATATTGATGTTTTACAGATAGATATTAAAGATAAAATTATTAAATTAAATATAGGCCTAATTTTCAAAGAAAACATCAAACTGACCCACTCAACGGTAGATACAATTTAAATTTCGCCTAGCCTAGACAAACAGTCCTTAAACAAGGTTGCTTGTACCTAACCACGTCTCTAAAAATAGGCTAAGCTTATAGCTCAAGTATACAGCCTAGGCTTCTCAGACATTTAAGTAAAAATACAGAAAGAAAATGGTCCCCAAACCTCGAGACACGAATTAGCCCCGTCCGTGTTAAACATTTAGATTGTAAACATTTGCCGACTCAGTGTGCCATTATACTAACGAGCTGAGGCTTCAATTTACTGACTGACTGATAGTTAGGCTGCTGTCTTTGAAACGGAGAAGAGCGGAGATGTGCAAGGAAAACATAACCCGATGAAATTCTTCCAAATTCATGTTTCTGCTTCGCTGTGTTTAGGTGTGCCTAGATTACGATTACGTCGTTTAACTCAGCCTATGTATCTGGATCATAGGCCAAGCTATACGATGGTGTATTGATGGACGCCCATGTGGAACTCCCTTCAAGAGTCTTTGTTCCCTGATAGCTACAACCTTGCGGTTTCTTCTAGAAAAACCCATCCCTATCAAGGTCGGAGATTTTACAATCGAAGTTGTGGACGACTATGTCTACCTGGGACAAACGATCCAGTTGGGTAGGGCCAACTTAGAGAAAGAGGCCAACCGTCGATTTTGACTCGGCTGGGCAGCTTTCGGGAAGTTGCGCGGTATCTTCTCGTTCAACTTACCACAGTCTCTCAAGTCGAAAGTCTATGACCAGTGTGTGTTGCAGTTATGGCTCTGAGACGTGGTCGCTCACAATGGGCCTCATCAGAAAGCTTACAGTCATCTTAAGAACAATGGAGAGGGCTATACTCGAAGTATCCTTGCGTGATCGAACCAGAAATGTATAAATTCGCAAGTGAACCTTGTTCACCGACATAGCCTGAAGAATTGCCAAACTTAAGTGAAAGTGGCTAGGACACATTACTCGCAAAACGGATGGCCGATGGGGCAGAAAAGTTCTGGAGTGGCGGCGGCGAATCGGAAGACGTTGCGTTGGAAGGCCTCCCATCAGGTGGATCGATGACCTGCTGAAGGTTACAGGGATCCGCTGAATGCGGGACACACGAGACCAGTCAATGTGGCGACGCTTGGGGGAAGCCTATGTCCAGCAGCGGACGTCTTTCGGCTGATATGACGATGATAATGATGAACGTAATCCTACTATATATATATATTTATATTATCGAACTCAAGGATTGGTTTCATCGATTCATAGATGCATTTTTTGAAGTAGCAAAGCAGAGATTGCTTGTTCATTTCAATCGTCAAATTTGTGAAGAGACGTCGGTTTCCACTTAATTTATCCGCTTCGCCCTAAGCCTCCAGACAAAGTAAAATTATGTCGGCGTTAAATCCGCTAACGAAATACCACGTAGTCAAACTTAAACATTACGTCAATTTGATAGTCACATTAGTGAAGCAGAGATTGATTGTTCATTTTAGTCGTCAAAATTAAATGTGTGAAGAGACGTTAGTGTCCACTTAATTTATCCGCTTCGCCCTGAGCCTCCAGACAAAGTAAAATTCTGTCGGCGATAAAAGCCGCTATCGAAATACCACGTGGTCAAACTTAAACATTACGTCAATTTGATAGTCACATTAGTGAAGCAGAGATTGATTGTTCACTTTAGTCGTCAAATGTGTGAAGAGACGTTAGTGTCTACTTAATTTATTCGCTTCGCCCTGAGCCTCCAGACAAAGCAAAATTCTGTCGGCGATAAACATCGCTATCGAAATACCACGTGGTCAAACTCAAACTTTATGTCAATTTGACAATCGCATTCGCCGATAAAATTACACTTTTTTACAGCCCTCTGTTATTTTTCAGCGTGCCTTTCCACTCTGCGAAACAGCTCCCTCGCTCGTCACTGCTAACTCGCTCCATTGTAATTGATGGACAGCCTTAGTGAAGTTACATCCTGATGAAGTAAGATTGAGAGCTGTAAATGGTTTTCAGATAACTTTATCTGTTAACGAGGGGCAGATAGGGATTGGATTTAGTAATAAGTGGTTAAGAATTGAATTAAGTGAGTTGTAAATAGGATTAAAAAGTATTGAGGTTTAAAACTTAAATAAATTTTCGAATCGATCCAGTCGATTTGGTGACACTTGTGATACGTATATGTCACATGGAAATGATAATGATGAACCTTCAAAGTGCGATTGTAGTTGCATCAAAATCAAATACATCGTCTTTTCGACTATACCGAGTTTTTATAAATAACAAGCTTCTGCTCCCGTAAACTGTGGCTTACTATCCTAAGACAATATAATAACGGGATTAAGAATATATTATAATATATACCTATCCTGATCCGGCTATGGTCCATGCGTGTTCCAAGTTTTATACTTAAAGATAAAGCCGGAAGTTGCCATACTTTTTGAAATCACTCTATATCTTTTAATTTAAAATTATTGGAAAGTGATTATAGAATATTCTGTCAGAGCAAAATATTTTTGATCGAGCGATATCCAAAATATTTGATGAACGGCTCGACATAAAACGTTTGAATGCAATCGCACGCGGCATTGCGATGCGGTCTACTGCGTCAGGACACAAAGACCCGTATGTAATAAAGAACTAAATATTTCGAAAATCATTTTGCACTGTGTGAATTATTTGCCTCTCACTTTTTTATGAACTACTTCAACAATACATACGATACCCGACGCTTTTTCTAAAACCGTGCAAAATGTTTACTAACTAAATAACTGAAAGTGTAATGAGATTGATTGATCTTTTTCTGTCTCTTGCTATACAAATGCATGCCTCGTCATTAGACGACGATATTTATAACACACACACACATGCACATGCTGAGATAGGAGCCTTTTTGGTCTCGCACAGGGTTTTTTATTTTATTATTGTTTAAGTGTATGCTTATTTTCTCGTGTCTTCTGTGCCGGTCACAAATAAATATTTTTCTTTCTTTTCTTTCTTTATAATGTAAAAATTAAAACTCATGTAAGTGAACTGTAATGTTCTTATGAGAAATAAAGATTCTTTAAACCTAATAAGTCTAAAATGAAAAAAAAATGATAAGCTTTGGATATACTAAAGTGTTTGCTGGGTACCTATAGAATGATTTTTATTGATCAATCCGAAAGATTTTGGACTTTTGGCAATTGATTTATTCACTGATACAATGTCACATTGTCTAGAACAGCGTTTCCTATATGAATAAGTCATTGAAGTGATCAACATGTTTATTGACGCCGTCTACAGAATTCTTCAAAAAGAAGGGACTGCGGACATATATACTCGAAGACAACCCGGGGTCCGCGGACCACAGGTTAAGAAACACTGGTATATACTGGTGTACAATAAAGCATATAATAAATAAATAATAATAAATAAATAAATATAGTCTCTGTGTGTGTTGGCCGTTGTCACGCATCGTCAAATCTGTAGTCACAAAGTCAAACATCACTTCCCGGTAAGATTGTGGTCAAATGCAAGCCTGTCAACAATAAAAAGTCACACAAAAAAAAGTCTAGGTACCTACTTTCTTTTAACTGACCTAGCAACAACCCATTCAAACACTTAATATCCTACTCCCCGTCCAGTATTAAAAAAACATGCCTAGTATTACTAGCCCAAAGTATTCGCATGTAAGTACTTCGGCGTAAGGTTAAAACCATTATGATACGTACTTTGGAGGGTCAATGTTAATACCAGTCCGCACTCAGCTCTATGAAAGGGATTGAACCCTCCATGATATACTTACATTTACAGGGTGTTTCGAATCGAGTAGTTTCTTTGTATTTTGTGTTCTGTGGGTGCTATAGACTGAGGATGCCATACAATTATTTAAACTGTTCCACCGTAGTACAGTTTAAACTAGTACGGCGAACAGGATGAATCAGTTCCGTTTTTTTCAACCTTTTAGTGCCTACCTACAAAACTTTTTAGAACTGAGCAAGCTTGCAAACTTATTAAGTGCCAACCTGTGGGAGAACTGTGCAACCTTGCACAGTTCTCCCACAGGTTAGGCTTATGAGGTGCCTATCTACGAAGCTTTGTTAAATTATGCAAGGTTGTTTGTTGTTTTGGGCAACAAAGGTATTTCTTTTTTTTTATTAAGTCTGATATTATTCGCCTTCTGATAGTTGTGACTGTATTTCCGCAATATATCCTTTACACTTAATTTAACCAAAAAAAAAATAAGTTTCACTTTACTCGAAATGGCCATTTAAAACAGGTCCGTTTTAATAGAAAATTGTGTATTTTATTACATCGACCCATCAGATACAATTATTCATATCAGTTGTTGCGATACTCCCGGGCGGCCTGCATCACTTTGTCTATAAAAATCTAAATTGCACAACCAATGGGGCTAACCGTTTTCGTACTCATCTGTTGGCGCCACTGGCGAGTAAGGTCCTTAAATATAGCAGATAAATGTTGTTATACGCGCACGGAAGCAAAGTTTGAATTAAAATCATTTATAAAGCCGTAGAAGTGCTATTAAATATAAAATCGAGTATGCCGCAGTTGGGCGCAGCCCCTTTTTTTCGAAAAAAAAAAGGAGAGTAACAATTTTCGAAACATTAAAGTCTATTAAATCAGTGGTTGGTAAATTCCGTAAATATTAACAACAATAAAAAAAAATTAAACAAACCAAAAACCTAAGAAATTTGACACATCGAAGACCTCACGCCACACCAGCGCCTCTAGTGGCTAATTCATTTACAGTAGCCCGCATTAAATCAGAAACGGATCACGTGGAACTTTCCCCATGAATCCAGAAACGCCCTGTACATACAATTATGATCCCGAATAAGGTCAAAGTCAAGGCGAAGATCCTAGGCAGCTTATCTGAAATGTATGCAGTAGATTAACGGTTTTGGAGCATCATCCCGATTTGGGCCTGAAAGGTTGTCGGTAGATATTGCCTAAGTCAATATGCTGGCGATTGGATACCCTCTTTTCTGAAGAATTTTAATGCGTGGGTTTCCTAACAATGCGGGATGGAGGACTTTGAATAGGATATTTTGAGAAGAAAGGACGAATTTTGAATACATTTGGAAACGGTCTGTCCGGCTAGTATTTAAAGTGTGAATCTATATGTGAAAGTGTATTCTGTGTGTGTCAGATTATTTCGTTGGTAAATTTTAATAAAAAAATATTCTGCAAAACTTTCGGGCATTTGTTATTTTCGTCGTTATAGAATATTTTTTTTTATTTTTTAAATAATATGTTTTACCAGTATTTACAGAAAAATATATTGGGTCTTCTTCGTATTGTCGAGTTTTCCAAGCACGTAGGTATAGAGCTGAACAGCATATTATTTTTTGGCAGCTTCTAAGTAGTTGTTCACCTTTCGTTTAGGTACTCACACCTTGAAAGATACCAAGGATTAATAAGTCCTTGTATATAAGATTAAAAATATTTATTTTAACTAACGAACCGCTACTCTCGGTCACACACAGCCTGTGTGTGACCGAGAGTAGACACAGGTGTGACACAGGTTTGCCCAACAACAAATGACTACTAAAATGAGAATTTTTTCTTTCATTCAAACCTTTCTTGACAATTTCAAACACGACAAAATCGGTTGAAATATCTTTCATTCATGCAACAATTGATGTCTGCTTATATAAAATATTGCAATTATTTCCAACGTGCAGTCCAATAACAAAATGTTTAAACACAAAACATCCACCGCTATTCTTAGACTTCGCTGCTGCAAGACTTTGCTCTGCAAGACTTTGCATCTTAGGCACGCTATACACGAACTATCTCAGATTCTCTTACAAGTTAGTTACACAAACATTTTCGTAATAAGAGTAGACATGAACTAAGCTCGTGCATGTTGATTTTATAAGTTTTGCTAATGAAGAAACCTCGTTGTTAGTAAGTTGTGGCAAGTGTGCACTCATGTTTATGTTTTCAATCTGCAGTATGAGATGAAATTATAGTTTAGAATTAACAATCCGATCTCCGTTGCGTGGTTAAGTTTAGTAAAGAAACGTATGAAAATCAAAAGGAGATGTACGTAAAGTAATAGATATTATCTCAAACCGAAAACATTAATTTCAATAGGCACTTTTGAGCTGTCAAAGGGTGGGTTTGTCATTAAAATTACGCTTGTTGCACATTAAGCTATATATATATATATATATATATATATTATATAGCATAGTTAATGGAAAATAAATGCAAGAAACTCCATGGAAAGTCTTAAAAATAGTTATAAAAAAGTTTGTTCTTCTGCATGCAGAAGAACAAACTGTTAAGTGCTCTGACTGACCTTAGCCACTTTAAGCATGGTCTTTTAAGTTTATGGCGTAGATACTCAAGATATTGCTGTTAAATATGAATATGCAGCACACTCCGGTCTTTGGTATACGCCTGTATACCAAATAGCTTGTTGGTTTGATGGCTGTACCCATCTTACTGATAAATGTCAAGGATCTTACACGTGTATCTTTGACCTTTCCTCGAAATATCTGAGCCAACTCAATGTCAGAATTAAATATTGAGAAGTGGTCTAAGGCAATTTCAATAATTTCAAGGAGAGATTTTGACGCTTATCTTAAATCTCTTTGAATATTGATGTTTTACAGATAGATATTAAAGATAAAATTATTAAATTAAATATGGGCCTAATTTTCAAAGAAAACATCAAACTGACCCACTCAACGGTAGATACAATTTAAATTTCGTCTAGCCTAGACAAACAGTCCTTAAACAAGGTTGCCTGTACCTAACCACGTCTCTAAAAATAGGCTAAGCTTATAGCCCAAGTATACAGCCCAGGCTTCTCAGACATTTAAGTAAAAATACAGAAAGAAAATGGTCCCCAAACCTCGAGACACGAATTAGCCCCGTCCGTGTTAAACATTTAGATTGTAAACATTTGCCGACTCAGTGTGCCATTATACTAACGAGCCGAGGC
Organism: Orthosia gothica; assembly: GCA_949775005.1. Classification (NCBI taxonomy): domain Eukaryota; kingdom Metazoa; phylum Arthropoda; class Insecta; order Lepidoptera; family Noctuidae; genus Orthosia; species Orthosia gothica. The sequence goes on along the minus strand of OX459038.1, from coordinate 31,666,289 downwards.
TTCAATTTACTGACTGACTGATAGTTAGGCTGCTGTCTTTGAAACGGAGAAGAGCGGAGATGTGCAAGGAAAACATAACCCGATGAAATTCTTCCAAATTCATGTTTCCGCTTCGCTGTGTTTAGGTGTGCCTAGATTACGATTACGTCGTTTAGCTCAGCCTATGTATCTGGATCATAGGCCAAGCTATACGATGGTATATTGATGGACGCCCATGTGGAACTCCCTTCCAGAATCTTTGTTCCCTGATAGCTACAACCTTGCGGTTTCTTCTAGACAAACCCATCCCTATCAAAGTTCAGGAAGTTGCGCGGTACTTCTCGTTCAACTTACCACAGTCTCTCAAGGTGAAAGTCTATGACCAGTGTGTGTTGCAGTTATGGCCTATGGCTCTGAGAAGTGGTCGCTCACAATGGGCCTCATCAGAAAGCTTACAGTCATCTTAAGGGCAATGGAGGAGGCTATACTCGAAGTATCCTTGCGTGATCGAACCAGAAATGTAGAAATTCGCAAGTGAACCAGGTTCACCGACATAGCCTGAAGTGGCCAGGACACATTACTCGCAAAACGGATGGCCGATGGGGCAGAAAAGTTCTGGAGTGGCGGCGGCTAACCGGAAGACGTTGCGTTGGAAGGCCTCCCATCAGGTGGACCGATGACCTGCTGAAGGTTGCAGAGATCCGCTGGATGCGGGACACACGAGACCGGTCAATGTGGCGACGCTTGGGGGAAGCCTATGTCCAGCAGCGGATGTCTTTCGGCTGATATGACGATGAAAACGTATCATGCATTATATTATCGAACTCAAGGACTGGTTTCATCGATTCATATATGCATTTTTTGCAGTGAAAACGGCAGTAGCGAAGCAGTGATTGATTATTAATTTCAATTGTCAAATGTGTGAAGAGACGTCAGGGTCCACTTATTTTTTCCGCTTCGCCCTGAGTCTTCAGACAAAGAAAATTCTGTGGCGATAAAAACCGCTATCGATATACCACGTGGTCAAACTCAAACATTATGTCAATTTGACAGTCACATTCGCCGATAAAATTGCACTTTTTTAAATCCCTCTGTTATTTTACACCGTGCCTTTCCACTCCGCAAAACTGCTCCCTCGCTCGTCACCGCTAACTCGCTCCATTGTAATTGATGGACAGCCTCAGTGAAGTTACATCCTGATGAAGTAAGATTGAGGGCTGTAAATGGTTTGCAGATCATTTTATCTGTTATCGAGGGGCAGATAGGGATTGGATTTAGTAATAAGTGGTTAAGAATTGAATTAAGTGAGTTGTAAACGGGATTGAAAAGTATTGAGGTTTAAACCTAACTAAATTTTCGTATTGATCCAGTCGATGTGGTGACACTTGTGATACGTATATGTCACATGGAAATGATGATGATGAACCTTCAAAGTGCAATTGTAGTTGCATCAAAATCAAATACATCGTCTTTTCGACTATACCGAGTTTTTATAAATAACGAGTTTCTGAGCCCGTAAATTGTGGCTTACTATCCTAAGACAACATAATAACGGGATTAAGAATATATCATAATATATACCTTTCCTGATCCAGCTATGGTCCATGCGTGTTCCAAGTTTTATACTTAAAGTAAAAGCCGGATAGTTGCCATACTTTTTGAAATCACTCTATATCTCTTAATTTTTAATTTTTGGAAAGTGATTATAGAATATTCTTTCAGAGCAAAATATTTTTGATCGAGCGATATCCAAAATATTTGATGAACGGCTCGACATAAAACGTTTGAATGCGATCGCACGCGGCATTGCGACACGGTCAACTGCGTCAGGACACAAAGACCCGTATCTAATAAAGAACTAAATATTTCGAAAATCATTTTGCACTGTGTGAATTTTTTGCCTCTCACTTTTTTATGAACTACTTCAACAATACATACGATACCCGATGCTAAATAACTAAAAGTGTAATGAGATTGATTGATCTTTTTCTGTCTCTTGCTATACAAATGCATGCCTCGTCATTAGACGACGATATTTATAACACACACACACATGCACATTCTGAGATAGGAGCCTTTTTGGTCTCGCACAGGGTTTTTTATTTTATTATTGTTTAAGTGTATGCTTATTTTCTCGTGTCTTCTGTGCCGGTCACAAATAAATATTTTTCTTTCTTTTCTTTCTTTATAATGTAAAAATTAAAACTCATGTAAGTGAACTGTAATGTTCTTATGAGAAATAAAGATTCTTTAAACCTAATAAGTCTAAAATGAAAAAAAAATGATAAGCTTTGGATATACTAAAGTGTTTGCTGGGTACCTATAGAATGATTTTTATTAATCAATCCGAAAGATTTTGGACTTTTGGCAATTGATTTATTCACTGATACAATGTCACATTGTCTAGAGTAGCGTTTCCTAACCTTATTCATTCCACGGACCCCTAGGAAATCAAGTACAATTTCAAGATTTTTTTATAAAATTTTAACCGCAGTAAATTTTTGACAATTTATTTTAGTACAACAAATCAAAAAAAAACTTTAACGTTAAGGGCACTAAAGATATTAGCTAAATATGAATCAATCACTGTAGTGATCAGCATGTTTATAGACACCGTCTACAGAATTCTTCAAAATGAAGGTACTGTGAACACTCATATATATACTCGCGGAGCCACGGCGGTCCGCGGACCACAGATTAAAAAACGCTGGTATAGAGTATCTGTGTGTGTTGACCGTTGTCACACATCGTCAAACCTGTAGTCATAAAGTCAAACATCACTTACCGGCAAGATTGTGGTCTTACGCAAGCCTGTCAACAATAAAAATTCACACAAAAAAAAGTCTAGGTACCTACTTTCTTTTAACTGACCTAGCAACAACCCATTGAAACACTTAATATCCTACTCCCCGTACAGTATTAAAAAAACATGCCTAGTATTACTAGCCCAAAGTATTCGTATGTAAGTACTTCGGCGTAAGGTTAAAACCATTATGATACGTACTTTGGAGGGTCAATGTTAATACCAGTCCGCACTCAGCTCTATGAAAGGGATTGAACCCTCCATGATATACTTACATTTACAGGGTGTTTCGAATCGGAGTAGTTTCTTTGTATATTGTGTTCTGTGGGTGCTATAGACTGAGGATGCCATACAATTATTTAAACTGTTCCACCGTAGTACAGTTTAAACTAGTACGGGGAACAGGATGAATTAGTTCCGTTTTTTTCAACCTTTTAGTGCCTACCCACAAAACTTTTTAGAACTGTGCAAGCTTGCAAACTTATTAAGTGCCAAACTGTAAACCTGTGGAAGAACTGTGCAAGGTTGCAACCTTTATACGTGCCTATCTACGTAATTATAATAATTTATCAGCTTTGATAAATTTTGCAAGATTGTTTGTTGTTTTGGGAAATAAAGGTATTTTTTATTTTATTTAATAATTCAGCTACAAAAATACTCCGCCAAGCTTCGCCTTCTGATAGTATTAACTAATTTGTCGCATAATATACTTTACACTTGCATTTCCTGAAGAGTAACATAGGGGCATGATAGGATTGTAAATACACATTTATCATTTTCACATTTATCATTATGTGTAAGTGCCATTTAATGTGTCCCATGTTTCGGAAAAAAACAATTTCACTTTACTTGATTTGGGAATGTAACCCAGGTCCATTTTAATAGTTAATTGTGTATTTTATTACGTCGACCCATCAGATACAATTATTCATATCAATTGTTGCAAAACTCCCGGGCGGTCTGCATCACTTTGTCTATTAAAATCTAAATTGCACAATAAACGGGGGCCAAAGTACCGTTTTTGTGCAGTTGGCGCCACTGGCGAGTAAATTGAATGGAAATATGGACAGAGAGGGCTGACTGAATTTCCTTGGTAAAAAGTCATAATTCGAGGTTTGGTTCTCGCCTATTTCCTTCTGCAATATTGGACCAATTTAAAAAATACCCCATAAACTGGATAAGTAAGATATATATTATGCTTGATTGATGTTTTCCTTTTTTCATTTGTTTTTGTCAAATTTGTAAACTTAGCCTCTGTTGACAGCGCAATTTTGATCATTATTTGAGGGTTCTAGTACTTCTAAAGATAGTGTATCATCAAAAAAGAAAACATAGGGCCATAGTATATATCTTAAATTTTCATTTTATGGAATATCTTATAAATTGGTCCAATATTAAAGGAGGAAATAGGCGAGTGCCAAACCTCGAATTATGACTTTTTATTAAGAAAAAATTTAGTATCCGCTCTCTGCCCATATTACTTCTTAAATGTAGCTGTTAAACGTTGTTATTACGCGCACGGACGCAAAGTTTGAATTAAAGTCATTTATTTATAAAGCCGTAGGACTGCGATTAAATATAAAATCAAGAATGACGCAGTTTTGCGCAGCCCTTTTCGAAAATAGAAGAATTACATTTTTCGAAACATAAAAGTCTATTAAAGCTGTGGTTGGTAAATCCCGTAAATGTTTAAGACAGTAAATAAAAAATGTAAATAAATTCGGACTATAACCCAAAAAAACTATGAAATTTGACTTATCGGAGACCTCACGTTGCACTAGCGCCTCAAGCAGCGAATTCATAAGCGGTAGCCCCCATTAAATCAGAAACAGATCACGTGGAACTTTCCCCATGAATCCAGAAACGCCCTGTACATACAATTATGATCCCGAATAAGGTCAAAGTCAAGGCGAAGATCCTAGGCAGCTTATCTGAAATGTATGCAGTAGATTAACGGTTTTGGAGCATCATCCCGATTTGGGCCTGAAAGGTTGTCGGTAGATATTGCCTAAGTCAATATGCTGGCGATTGGATACCCTCTTTTCTGAAGAATTTTAATGCGTGGGTTTCCTAACAATGTGGGCTGGAGGACTTTGAATAGGATATTTTGAGAAGAAAGGACGAATTTTGAATACATTTGGAAACGGTCTGTCCGGCTAATATTTGAGGTGTGAATATATAAGTGAAAGTGTATTAGTTAATCAATCGCGGCCTAGTAGTTGAACGAATTTGGATGAAATTTAGAATACAGGTAGACCTGGATTTAGACATAATATTTTTTACCCTGGTGGTATGTACGTATACGTTCCAGTGGTATGATTTTCGACAGCTACGCGAGTGAAGCCGATGGTGAAAACTAGTGTTTCTTCATAACTATAGTACTTTCCCACTTTTTCCTGTCCACCGAAAAAAACAAAACTCAAGATCACATAGCTTTTTTTCCATCGTTGGTTTTAGTAAAATATAGGTACATAACATAATTTTGTTGTTGGGCAAATGTAAAAATCAATAAACGAAAATCGAACAACGAAACTAGGAAGTACAATTTGTAACTTTTTATACTGCGCGTCATTTGTCTCTATATTGCCTACAGTTCTCATATTTCTTTTTGGTAAACAAGTCGATCTCTGTTTACAAAACAGGCTTAAGTTTCTCCAAGACAAAGGCAAGCCTTGCCGTGCCTTGCCTTTGTCTCGAAGAGTATTGTAATATGTAATTCAAGATTTCATTTCATTCACATAGGTAAGGTGCTGTGAAGCACATGTGCCTCTCCAGGATCGAACTCGGTAAACAATAAGTGTAATAACGCTAGAATAGGTATTTTTTTCTATAAAGAATTACTTTTACAATATGTTGTAAATTAAAATATATTCTGTTATAAAAAAAAACCTATACGTTATATTTAAAATTCCTGTCATATTACGTTTTGTAGCGTTACAAAATAAAAATAGAACTTTTTTAACGCAACGATTACGTATAATTTTAAATTTAAAAAAATAAATACATCGAAAGTATTAAAAATGTAAATACATTTAAAAAAAAAAAAAAGAACCGCAATAGTCAATATAGTATTAATTATTTTTTAAATATTAAGTATACGTATAAGTATAGCTTGTCTCCAGTCTTGGCAGAACCGCACAGTACTCCAGTCTGTCGCTCGGCAACTATGAGGCATGCCCTGGTAGCGAAACGATAGTTGGTATCTCTGACAGAGCTCAATAGCAGAGACATGCGGTCCGCGAGCTCTGGCGTGATCGTGGACTTGTATATCACGTACCCTCGGCCTAACGACGAGGAATGTGTCATCCCCGCACAAGAATTGACATAGCCATGATCATAATGTTGCAGGCCATTTTAAACAGTTACTATAAAAATAACAATAATTAATTTAGTAGAAGATTTCAAAGCCAAACATTTTCTATAAAAATCCCATCTCTCTGTTTTCTTGACAAACGAAACATGAAATTTTTAATAAATGTAACCAGCCTGCTTTGACAAATAAAAAAAGGCTAAAGCAAAGCGTCTTGTAGCGATCACGCTACAGTATGTTTATTACAATTATAGGCTGATTTTTCAAACGTCAGATAACTCTTGCCTGAAGAATAAATAAGAATGAATTTGCCAGTATCTTCTTACTAAACAACAAGGATGGTTGGCCAAATGACCAGTTCTACAGGGTCCAAGTATAAGACTTGAAATTACTAAAATCTAAAAGGATTTACTGACTGAAGAATTACTAAAATCAAATCTCTTGTATGTATTTCGAAGTCATCAATCTGGTGTTTAGCTTCTTACCTACTCAATAGAATCTATAAATAACTTTTTAGAGTCCAAAAAAGGAACAATTTTATATACCAACATCTAAACTACACCTATTCTTTTACAAATAAAGTATAACACTGTTCCATTTAAGTACATTGACTCAGTAATGTCTCCAAAGAACCTTTTCTGGTGTAGTAAGAAACTTAAATTGACTTAGAGAGAATTTAGAAGAAAAGCAACATGGTCCCCAAGTTGAGTCTAAGCTAAGCTAAAGTAAGGGACGAAATTAGATAACACACAATGAGTTCAAGTCTTCAAGTTGTGGCTTCAGTGTTCTTGTTTGACATGCTAGTGAAAGTTCGGCGACGTAGGAATGTGTAGCTTGCCAACGACTTTGTTTCCTGAGATTTTAAAGGTTAATTGTTTATTACGATGTATTACACACTAAAAGGTGCGTGTTAATAACGTGACCATACGTCCCGTTTTGGGCGGGACAGTCCCGCTTTCAGGCTGTTGGTCCCGCTGTCCGTAGCGAGGGTAAAAATGTTCCGCTATCACGAACAACATTTTTTCAATCGCTGTTGAAGCACTTTCGTTGGAAGAATGTCATTTGTCTATCAAACTCAAATTCATGTCGTTGCTAAAATTCAATTTCCATTCAGCCAGGTAGGCTTACTACTTAGGGCGCACCAGACGTGCATAAGTATCGCCACTTGTGAGGGCTAGTTAGGTTATAAGCATACCAGTAGTGGTGCTAACTATACTGTGGAGTTCATTTTGAACTCCAGACAAGTGACTGCTTAGGTCCAGTTCGAATTTCGAAAGCTTTTTCATTTGTTTTTAAAGGTAATCGCCAAATGCATTTTGTACCCATTGTTTTCCGTTTTTCGACACCGACTTCGGAAAAGAAATAATTTTTTTCCTTTGTAGTTTTTGTTCTGGAAGACGGTTTGATTTTTTGTTAAAAAGTTTTTTATTTTTCTCTGTTTAGTTTTGGAAGGTACCTCCAATTAACATGATTATCATTTATAGCTAAAGTACATCTCATGGCGATTCCAATAAGCACACACACGACTAGGATACATTGTTTTATTTTAGAGTTCCAGTGCCTACCTTCCGGCTTCATCATCAGATCAGTTCGATGGTGCCAGTTCATCAGTACCATTTATTTATAAGTATTTGCTTCATTATAGTCGGTTAACTATTCGAGATATCAATTGCCCATGACATACTTAGCATTTAGAAGTTCCAGTGGCCATCTGTGGTCTTCTTCATCAGTTCCACTTCACCCAATGATACTTTCTGAGTGCAAATGATTGCATCGTTGATGAAAATACCAAAATCGCTATATGTTTGCCTATAATATTTGACGAGTTCCCTCAATTTCTCTAGGATTCCATCATTAGATCCTGACTATGGGACCAACTAGGAAGTATTTTTGAAAAACAACTTTTCAAACAAAAGAAGATTTTGTGAAATCGGTCCGTTTTTGAAGGCGTCTTTGAGTAATCGTGGAACATACATAAAAAAAAAAAGATTCCGGCGAATTGAGAACCTCCTCCTTTTTTCGAAGTCTGTTAATGATAGCTTAAAGTTTGTTAATAAAAAAAGTTAATTAAAAAATCAGAAACCCGACTGCTTAAGAAACAAACTAAAATATGGTAATAAGTAGAAAATCATGCTATACAGTCGTAGGATACATATTTGGGTGCTGGCTGACCACCTGGTCCTCCGACTGCACAGCATATTTTCTTCTTGTTTACATCTTTTTACATTTACCTCGACAACCTTGTAGCTGGGTAACACAATACCTCGTGACAAGACTAGTGTCTGATTATCAGGATTCTACCTACCCGTAACGGTACCGGTACCAACCAGTTTAACGAGCTTTCCAAGGCACGGAGGGGACTCCTTACTAAATGAATGGTCACCCATCCATGGACCGACCTCGGCAAGCATTGCTGAACCTGGAAGATTGACCCGTGCTGCTGTTATTATTTAACCTCCTCAACTTCACTTTATCGCATTTCAATAGTAGAGAACCGCCGCCGGTCTCGTTTTAATCGATGTCACACTGATTGACGTCACAAAGCCTCTGACATTCGAGTTTCGAATTCTCCGAATGGCCGCTAGCCCTCAAACGTCAGTCAGCCATATTCCTTTTATGTAGACATTGAGTGACGGAATTGCTGGTTCATAGGTCAATGTCAGTTACTAGTTCTTTGAAATAATATTGTTTATTTATTTTACGTTTACTAGGTCCGCTTGCTGATAACCCAAGGTCGATCATACTAACGTCGAGTTAGTAGCTAACACGGAATTATGGACATATTTGTTATTTTACTTCATTTTTGCAACTAATTCTGAGTTAAGGTTTTGGTGCAAGTGGGCTTTACGGGAAACACTGATTTATAAGCACATGTTGGCGTTGCTGTCTGGTGTCGTTGACATAATTATTAGGAACTTGCCTCTAACCAACAGCAGTGCATATAGCTTCGTATTTTTTTAGAAAATTCAAAAGTTCCTATAAATGGTCCGAAAGAATTCAGAGATTGTTATAAAAAAAGCCTCTAATATCAGAGAAACTTTTGGCAACTCTTTGAGTGATGATAACACGGTATGTAGGTATATCTTGTAAATTACAATGCATTGAGATATAGCGTAAAGCAATAGGGATGACGGGGTATGAAACAGCAAATTCTAATGAGTCGGCCGGTTAGATTATCAAAAAACATTGGACACGTTTTTTTTTCTTATTCAAATCAATAAGAAATCACCAAGATAAAGCGCATCAAAGTTCGGGAGTGCTGGGCTTGTGACGTAACTTCTAAATAAAAATTGTGTTAAGGCATGCGATATTTTGACGCACTATATCTTCATCATGTTTCGTTAAGAAAATTATTTTTCTTTGGTCACGAAGAAAAATACGTTTCAAATATTTTTTGGAAATCCAACTGACAGACTATAAATATTTTTTCGTAATCATCCCTTTTCTTGACAGAAAGCATTGTACCATTCTAGAAGGATTCATGAATGCTAGTTTACACAAAGCCAACCAGGTCACTTTTATAACTAGACTTTATCTAGTCTTTATCTAGAACCCCAAAATCATCACAAAGCCAGCCAAACGTTTCCACATTGATCTGATTGAGGATAAGTTCCAGACTAAAACGATAGGGAACTAGAACAAATCCCATTACGTCCGGGGTCAAATTGACCCTGAACGTGGGGAATAGCTTTAATTGCCTGATTTGTACCGGGGAAGTAAGAATATAGTTTGTAATGGCATTTTGATAGGCTTATAGTAGGTTTGGGCGTTCATAGAGACATTTTGGGGCAGTAAAAGGCGTGTTTTGTTTTGTTATGGGAGATTTTGTTTTTTTTTCCCTGTGATAGAAACAGTAGCTTGTTTTTGAAAGAAATCAAAAGATTGACCAGCTCCTCTAGCCAAGTTACAAACGTTTCGTACCACGAAACCACGTGACTACAAACGGGCCACAATTGGTTGCCATGTTGGTGACGTCATAACGTTCAAGGAAATCATATCAACATAGTGTCAACTACACGTAGATTGACTAAAAATATCCGAAAATGAGTGCAAAAATATTATTAAACAATCAATTTTATTTAGTCATGTGTGATAAAGGATTTATAAAGGCTTATGTCGATAATATACCCACCTGATCGACAATTTGGAAGTTTTGAGCATAAATAAAGTAGTCGTAATTAATAATACGTGAGAGTGGACCGGTGTTAGTTATTGTTGTTTACCAGGTACATTAGGAAACATAATTGTCATAAAGTAATCGTTTTTCCATATGGGTAGGTGATATTGGTGTAAAATAAAAAGTAAACAAACACGATTGGCGCGAAACTTTGACTTTTGATATCAAAAAACTTCATTAGATACCACTAAATATGATACACATACACATATAATTTTCGGTAATTCCCATTATTTACATATCCCTTAATAGAGGAGCTCGTGGCTAAATAATAACAGCCGCACTGTTTGATCATCAAGGTTAATTTTTGTAGTATTCGTACATAATGGTACGAAGCAAGCACGATAACTTTTACGGTTCCATATTTATGGTCAATATCGGGTCGGTTTAAAGAATTTATTCTCATAAGAACAATACATAGGTTCACTTACAATGAGAAACAAAGTAATTGCTTATATCTAAATAAATACATTTTGCCTCCGATGCGTGCTGGTGAAGTTATACAAAACAAATATATAGGAAGTGTGTAATTGCTAACATTTAATATGCGGTATGACTACATTTCATAAACTCGATAATATCTACTACATCCACTATCTACTACATCTACTACTACATTTCATAAACTCGAATATATTCGATATTCATCAATTTATTGACGATAATAACAAGATTGAATCGGTTAAAAGTCAAAACACTGTATCAGCTATGTGCTACAATGAGTAGAAATGAACGTTGTGACGTCACACGGGCTCGGTTTTGTTCGGCAAACTATCGGGGTGTTTTCGGTACTGGATTCAAAAAAATATTTTCAATTGGATTTTACTTTGTAATTCCAGTGAAAAAAAAAACTAAAAATAGTTTTGTACGAAAACTTATATAATTATGATCATTGGCCATATTTTACCAAAAAAAAAAATTGCTTCAATAAACCAATTAGAATAAGCGCAGAAAAAAATCTTATAGAATAATTAACAAGGCTCTCACAATTATAAAAATCAGGTAATTGGAGGTACCTACCAAAACTAAAAAGAGAAAATTTAAAACTTTTTAACAAAAAAATCAAACCGACTTCTGAAACAAAACACTGCAAAGCGAAAAATAACTTTCTTTGTCGAAGTCGGTGTCTTTGGTACCTATTTTTTTTCGTTTTTCAAAACCGACTTTAGCTTTTAGCATATCTTTTAGCTTCCTGTACAGACTATGCCCCACTTGCTGGAGTGTCCCGCCTGTCCATTCACTTGCACCTAAGATAACCTGTATAATGCATCTGACGCTGCAATAAACGTTGCCAAATAGTTTGATCAAATGTACCATCGCAACAAAAAAAAAGAAGCTTATCATAATCAAATTATATCTGTACAGACCTTAGTATTTCTAAAGTTTTGCAATAGATACCTCAGCGACTATCGAAACGACTTTCCACCACAGCCTCCCCTGTTAATTTAACCAAAACCTCTTCACTATATTTTAGAACTTTGTTCATGATCGGTCTTCAGACCTCAATAGATCTTCAAACAACGAGTAACAATATCTTTTATGGTTTTGGATACGCGTCGATATTATGATTATATTAGTGATAGTTTCGCGGGCCATCACCCTCGGGGATACCCATTCGTTATCGTCTATTGAGAAATCAACTTCGGTGTCGAAGTGCCTCGAAAGTAGATTGCGTATTTTCAGAGAGGGTTGGGATGAGTCAAGGTTACTCAAGGTTGTTGGTGGAGGGAGTTTTTCTAAGCTACGATTTTTTGGATTGTTTTCTTTTAATACAGGGTTTCTGTGATGCTTTGGAAGGTGGTTTATGGTTTAATTTGTAAGGCCTGGGCTACAACATCTAATCCTCCAAATCCTGCGAATTCGTTGGCATAATTTCGTATTTTATCATACAGGTGACTTTCTTATCTGCAGTTAGCGAAAGCGACCAAAAAATAGCTATTTTCAAATCAATAAAGAACTTTTTAACAAAAAACTAAACCGACTTCCAATGTAAAAACTACAAAAAAATATATAAGAAGATGGTGTCTTTGGTACCCATTTTTTTCGTTTTTGACACCAACCGCCTAAAAGCACTTATTTGTGCAAAGTTTCAAGTTTAATAAAATTCTTAAAAAAAACTTAAACAACACCTAAATCGCCTTTTGGGGTAATTTAGAAAAACTAATTGTGTCAACCTTTATTGTTTACTTAGGTTGGTACTTATGCCTAAGTTTCAAGTTTATTTACTAAAGAAATAAGATTATTGCATACAAACTTAAACACCCCCTAAATTGTCTTTTGGGGGTAGTTTCGAAAAACTAATAATGTCAAACTTTACCACTTCCTAAGATTACTATTTGTGCCAAGTTTCAAGATTATTAGCCGAAGGAATTAGATTTTTCATACAAACTTTCAACCCCCTTTTTTCCATCTTAGAGGTAGTTTTTCCAAAATTCCTTACTTACTGCTCACTTACGTCACTTAACGTACCCTTCTGCCAAATTTCATGCTTATAAGCCCAGCGGTTTTGGTTGTGCGTTGATCGATCAGTTAGCTAGTCAGTGAGTTTCTTCTTTTATCTAGTTATAAAATAAAAAAACACCTACCATTTGAAGCAACTGCGAATCATACGGAGTATTTAAGCATCAAATCACAAAACACACTTCTGTTAAAGGACTGTCTGAAGACAAATCACATCTATCCAACTAGTTCGCGAGTAGATTACAACTTAGTGCTGAAAACTTGCCGTCGGGGACTGAATTGTCTTAAATACTGGAATAACGAGACAGACACTTAAAATAAAGACAGAGTCATGAGATAGAAAACTTAATTAAAAAAGCTATAGAAGAAGCAAGTTCACATGTTGTTTGTAATATTTGTTTTATGTTTATATTTTTTTTTTGCCATAATTATGAAAAAAAGAAAATACATGTATTTACCACTTACTAAAAGGCACACAATATAGGTACGAGGTTTATAATAATATATATCAGATAAAATACAAATAAAAATAAAAAAACCGGCCAAGTGCGAGTCGGACTCGCGCACGAAGGGTTCCGTACCATTATGTTGATTTAAATGAAAAATATAGTTTTACAAAACGTAGTTTTATTTCGAGAGCTTACCGGAAATCACACAGTACAAGTTAGCGACCACAGATAAACACTTACATACTATAGATGTAATAAGGTACAATATTACTGTAATTAGGGTTCAATTTACTAAATCAAACACTCTCACCAAATTTGAACCCTTTGACTTAAAAACATACATATTTTAAAACATAAACAAAAGTCTGAACTCAAAAATTTAAACTTAAAAACACAAGTAAGTTAGCAAACTCTGACCAAAATTAATAGTAAGTTTTATACAGTATTAACAAATTATTTTAGTTTCTTAATACCAATTTTACTCCTAAGATACTGAAACTTATCTCTAGGCAGAGCTTTAGTAAATATATCAGCATATTGTTCTTTGGTACAAACATAATTTAAATTTATTTCTTTTTCATTATACTTTTCTTTAATGAAATTATACTTAACATCAATGTGCTTACAACGTTTGTGATAGTCCACATTTTTAATTAAACAGATTGCACTTTGATTGTCAATATTTAAGCATATAGAATTCTGATTAAATTCACCAATATCTAGTAACATTCTCTTTAACCACAAAGCTTCTTTTGTCGCAGAACAAGCAGCCATAAATTCTGCCTCTGTGGTGGATAAAGCAACACTTTGCTGACGTTGTGTTGCCCATGTTATGGCAGCTCCATTTTTAATAAACACATACCCAGTTAATGACTTTCGAGTGGCAGTGTCTTTAGCAAAATCTGCATCACTATAAGCTTCAATTTTATTTTGCTGACATGATGTATAACACAGGCCATAGTCTTTGGTTTCTTTTAAATATTTCATTATTCTCTTGACTACGTTCCAGTGAGTGTGATCAAAACAATTGAGGTATCTACTCACCAGACTAACTCCATACATGATGTCAGGTCTGCTTACCACAGCCAGATGCATAAGTGATCCAACTGCCTCTCGGTATGGAATATTCTTGTCCACAGATTCAGTGCTCTTCTCCAGTGTGGTGTGTGGGTCTACTGGAATATTATTGCAGTTAGCATCTTGCATGTTATATTTATACATTAGTCTTTCAATATATTTTGACTGATGTATAAAGATATATCCTTCAGATTTTTCAATTTGTAATCCTACAAAGTTCTTTGGATCACACTGTTTAATTTCGAAATTTTGCTTTAATTCATGCATTACTGTATTTAACGAATCCTTTGACTTAGAAAGTAGAAGCCCATCATCAACATACAGCAATAAATAAACTTTGTTGTTGTTTATATTTCCAACATACAAACACCTATCTGCATGACTATTGTTGAAACCAAATTTCTTCAGTGAGGAACATTTTTAACAGATATTGCTTCATCATATGTTTGTGGGACATTTTCCTGTCCTGCAATTTCTTCTGTGCACATATAGGTATTTCCTTGCATTTTACACAATCTTGCTTTAGATCTTGTAGTTACATTTGACTTTAATTCCTGGTGATCTATATTTATCTCTGGTTCATACAAAGATCCTTCATCTGAGTAAAAATCATCACTGGATTCATTTTTAGTATCTTCAATGCTTTCAGATAAATTTTGTAAAGTTGTGTCACTATCAGAAATACTTTTAGTTACAGAACTATCTTCACAGATATTTGGGGCTGTTTCTGATAATGGTACCACACTATAATTTCTTTTTACTGAGCTTTCTAGAAAAATCACATCTCTGCTTATAATGGCTTTTCTTGTTTTGGGATCTAAAAACCTGTATCCTTTGGTTTGTTCACTGTATCCAACGAATATCATTTTATTTGCCTTTGAGTCCCACTTCTTAGCTTTTTCTTTTGGAACATGTACCATTGCTTCACAGCCAAAGATTTTCATATGTGTGATATCTGGCTTTTTACCACTCCACCTCTCTTCAGGTGTTAAAAAGGCTAAAGTCCTTGTTGGACATCTATTTGTGATGTAAGCTGCAGTTGACACAGCTTCTGCCCAATAATGCTTCTGTAGTTTTGCATTTAAGAGCATACATCTGGCTCTTTCTAACAATGTGCGGTTCATCCTTTCTGCTAAGCCATTTTGTTGTGGCGTGTACGGAGTGGAGGTTTGATGTAAAATTCCAAATTTCTTGAGAAAAGCTTGAAATTCATTACTGAAATACTCAGTCCCATTATCTGTGCGGAGAGTTTTAATTGTTAATTCAAGTTGATTTTCAACTAATACTTTAAATTCTTGAAATTTCTGGAATACTTCAGATTTACTTTTTAATAAGTATACAAATACTTCGTCGATGAAAGTAAGAAAGTAGCGAGCTCCTCCAAGAGATGATATTTCCATTGGACCACAGACATCGGAGTGAATAAGTTCTAGCTTTGCTTGTGCTCTGGTACCTTCTGAAGGGAATGGAAATCTTGTTTGCTTCCCTTCCAAACATGAGATACATATCACTTTGTCTGAATTTTCTAATTTAACTCCTGCACTTTCTGACAGTTTATTCAAGTCTTCAAAATTTAAATGAGCCATTCTCTGGTGCCATAAATAAAAATCATTCTCTGTTGAAGCAGATATGTATGCTGGAATACTATGTGTAAGTAGCCTGTACATATTATTTATCATTTTAGCAGCTGCAACTAGCTTGTTTGTTTTATTTAAGATTTTACAGCCTTGTTTGTCAAATTGTACTTGACAGCCACTATTTATTATTTGACTGACAGAGAGAAGGTTGGTAGCCAACTCAGGAACATAGAGAACATTTTGTACCTTGATAGTTTCCAACTGGCCTTGCATGTTGACAACATTTAGATTTACTTTTCCACAGGCCTTCACAACTAGCTTCTTGTCATTAGCTACTCTTATTGTGGCAATTGGAGGTGTAATTTCATCGTAGAGCCAGTCACGGTTCATTGTCATATGCATTGATGCTCCAGAATCAATGTACCAATTATTATCGTTGTTTATTGTTGCGGATAACACAGCGACATAACCAGAATCTGTGTTCTCATTAGACTTTAGTTCCTTTTTCTTATTTCGGCAATTTTTGCTTATGTGCCCATATTTATTGCACACATAGCACCTTGGACCTTTACCAGTTTTATTTTTATCTTGAGCTTGTTTGACAAACTGCTTCTCCTTGCTTTTAACGTACAATGCACTCGACTCAGAGTTTCTCACATCTTGCAGAAGCTTAGTTTTCACAGAATCAGCTGTTATTGTCACACCGGAGCTTTCAAGTGCCATGATCATTGGTTGATACATTTCTGGTAAGCCGGCAAGTAATAAAGTCCCGAGCCATTCGTCATCAACTTCAAAACCAATGTTTCTTAACTTATGAGCAGTGGTCATGATCTTGTTAACATAATCCTCAATGTTCAGACAATTTTCAAGCGTTGTATTGATCAGATCTCTCAACAGACCAACTCGGCGTGTCAAACCTTTGTCATCGAAAGCTTTAGATAAATTATTCCAAACTTCTTTTGCTGTTTTGGCTTCTTGTATATGTACATAATTAATAGGATGTACTAATAAGATAATTTTCGACTTCGCCTTTGTATCAAGTTTGGGATTTATTGTTTCATTGTCTTTCGCAGTGACACAACTCCATAACTCCTCATGTTCGAGGTAGGTTTGAACTGCAAATCTCCACGTGGGATAGTTTTCTCTTCCAGTCAGCTTTTCAATCAGTGCCATCGTATTATTTGACGACATTTTTGCTGATGAAGAATGTTGAAAACGCGTGCCAAGTTTTGAGGTTATGCTGAACTACTTTGTTTTGTACTGATTTTAGCAATTTTGCACTTTTCTCTTTCACTATTTTACTTATAAGCGAAAACAGGCGGCCTGGGCCCATAACCTGTTGATTTAAATGAAAAATATAGTTTTACAAAACGTAGTTTTATTTCGAGAGCTTACCAGAAATCACACAGTACAAGTTAGCGACCACAGATAAACACTTACATACTATAGATGTAATAAGGTACAATATTACTGTAATTAGGGTTCAATTTACTAAATCCAACACATTATCGCAAAAAACAGCAAAAAAAATCACGTTTGTTGTATGGTAGCCCCACTTAAATATTTATTTTATTATATTTTTAGTATTTGTAGTTATAGCGGCAACAGAAATACATCATCAGTGAAAATTTAAACTGTCTAGCTATCACGGTTTATGAGATACAGCCTGGTGACAGACGGACAGACGGACCGCGGAGTCTTTGTAATAGGGTCCCGTTGTTACCCTTTGGGTACGTAACCTTACAAAGTTTAAAGTCTGACGTTAGAAGTTAGCAGAAAAGTGTGCCTCACGACTGCGCCAAAAATACCCAGTTTAGCAAAAATACCAGACAACTAGAGCCTGACGCTGGTTTTCAACCGGACCTGATGAGTGAGGTGACGGATGTAAATCAGTTTTATATTGCAAGGTAACGTGTGTATGAGTATATAAATAAAATAAATTTGTGTCCGTTAAAAATAGTGAGAAATATGGTAATATGTACATAAATAGTGTGAAAATCAGTAGGTAACATTGCAAGAATAAAAATTACTTATTAAGCATCTGTAACCAGTTGTAAAAACTAAACGAAGCCTACTTTCATGTATGTATGTATGTGTATTTTAAGTATTTATTTCTTTTTTGTTGAATTGTTGTCTCTTCACCACCCTTGGTGGACTGGTAGAAAATGCCTAAGGTATTAATTCCGCCCTTGTGCAAGAAGTTTAAATAAATAACAATCCAAACTATTTCACGAAATATCTCTTTCGCAACATATTTTCAAGGTTGGTCCCATCGTAAAAGTTGTATGTTTTGAACCAGTTCTTTCGCCCCATCTTTGACATAGTAAAGGTTATCTAAACATTTTTACTAGAAGATAGGTGACCTACTAAGGTCAAAGAAAATTTACTCTCAAATCTGAGACGGACGGATGGCTGCGGGGTACGGGGTCTTTTAAAAGACAAATAACCCGACTTAATACCAAATTAACTATTTGAACATGTTCAATCTATCCAGATTTGCATAAAATTAATCAATAGACCCCAATAACTAGTCAGACAAACAGATTTAAGACGTTTGTTTACGCAGAAGCCAAAATCGCTTACATTGATCACAAATATAGCCGTCCGATTTGCTTTGAATGTAAATTGCTGAGAATTTTGGATGTAAATTAAATTAGGATTATCTAGTGGAAGAAGATGAACAAGTTTTATTATTTAATCTAAGTAATTATTTCGTTGGTTTCCATGAACCTGGAAAAAACATCTACTAAAGTATACTAACCAGTCAATGTGGAGACAATTAGGGCAGGTCTATGTTCAGCAGTGGACATTTTTCGGCAGATATGATTATGATGTTGACGGAGTTATAATTAGCTGGTCTAATTGGATAACCAAAATAATAACATTTGATTAAGTCCATTGACATGAGCTTTCACAATAGCAAAAATTAATGAGGTAAGTACTTATTCTTTTATAGACCCAAAAGAAAAATGTACGCATATTATCTGGTTAAGATTGGGTTCGTCTGACCAAGTTATCTTTTGGGCACGGCTGCTACGAGAGATGAAAGGCGTAATGAGTATCTAAGTCGCAGAGTAATAAGATTATTATAGAGATTTTGCCCGCGGCTTTATCCCCGTGACTTTAAATCACTGAAATAATTTTCGTAATAGGATCAAAACATCCAGAGACTACCTTAACAAACAATTTTACCATTTCTTCTTCTTCTTCTTTTCGTGTCAAATTTTCTCAAATTTTATTTGAGAAATATGTAGCCACCCTAATAGACCTGTAATTTTTTTGTTTAAGGTTTATATATTCGCCAATGTTAACGCGGTACTGGCCATGTGCCCGCTCGGTGCCAGAATTTCAATATTGGACCTCCTTTTGGGCAGTTTTGTTAACAAAATATTTTTGATTTACCATATGTAGGTTAAGAAGAAATTCTAACCATAAATGATTCTGTGTTAAATTATTGAAACATCGAAAAAACATCGGGTTGTTAGTTATATATAGCACGACATATGAAAATCAAATCAAAATCAAAATCGTTTATTTTCAGTCATACATACATAAACTCACACCTTTTTTCCATGGGGGTAGGCAGAAACTACAGAACTGCTACGATCCTTACATACTTCTCAGTCATGTCATTAACATATGTCGTGGTGGCCCAGTGGCTAAACTCCGCCTCTCGTGCTTGAGGTCGTGGGTTCAAATCCGGGCAAGTACCAATGTGACTTTTTCAATTCATATGTACTTTCTAAGTTTATCTTGGACATCGCTGACAACGGTGAAGGAAACATCGTGAGGAAACCAAGACTTTTAGTCAGTATTTGTAAGCTTGTGCTCTATTGGTGTAATTGCTGCAAGGCATTCCAGTGTGAGGGTAAACAAATAAATAAATAAAATGTCACCCAAAAATCAAAATAAAAAAATACAAATACATAAAATTAAAACACAAAATGGATATAACATTTTTCATAACAATCATTGTCAAAATCAAATATCAAATTAATCAGACATCACAATAACACAAAATTAAAATTAACCGTGTTTCACAAATAATATTCATAAATCTTTTTTTTTAAACCTTTTGTCCTAGCCATTACTAAAGAGTATTCTTTAGAGAGTAACCGTTTTATTGCACTAAAGGAGAGTAAGGGCATTAAGTCATACAAGGTGCTTTTGCTTGCTGGGCAGGAAAGTAGGTGACGCATGTACAGCCATTTTATCTCTTTCAAATATTAGCTGGTGTGAATCTACAGATTAATAGGTTGGGCTTCGAGGAAAAGTGTACGTATAGAAATCACCAACTTTTCTGCAAACCAAGCACATTGCTGTGTTCCAATTTGAACTTTTAACTTTAGCTCAATGTAATACTTGAGTGCCATTCAACGACACGAAGAGTTTCTTACCGTGAACGTGACTTTTAAAGTATTGCAGGTCTACTAGAAAGTGGTTTACGTTTTGAAGATGATTCAAATAGCTTCTATGTTTCTTTTCACCTTGATTTAAGGCAATAAGTAGATTCTCTTTGTTTTTGTGGGGAAACAAAAAGAAACCGCCGTGCCGACGGTATCGGAATGATTCCAGTGTAGGTATAGCGTTGGCCCTTTCCCCTGCGACCGAAAAGTAGTAGGTGGCGAGACCACTAATCTGTCCGTCACAATGGGACCAAGGGTGCGATACACGCGGTCGTCTGGCGCCCATATGCTGTTTTGGTCCCTGGGGAGGTCACGGCAAAATGTGTTCTGGTGTGCCATTGATAGTACTCCCCACAGCCACGGTGGGTTCACGGATGAGTGCTAACGCGTGCCCGTGTTCCAGCCATAAGCGGCACAGGAGGACACCGTGGAGTTTTAGTGGGTTGGAGCCCCACATAACTGCGCTATCTCCCCGTGGTAGTGCAGTATGCATGAGCATATAACAAGGCAAAAAAAGGTAGGCAGTTGCTCCATGTAAGGACGGTTGAAACCCAACATAGTTGAGAAAAGGCTAGACAGATTATGATGTTGATAATATAATCTATAGAGAAACAAGAAATCTTTAAGAATTCTGCCATAGACGCCGTCTACCCCAGCTAGAGGGCATAAGATCTTTAATTATTCTTCGGATAAATTAATTATTAGCTATAGCAACTTCTATCAAAACATGCTAAAGTATATTTGCTGTTTAAGGCAGCCTTTATACGCAAATTCATTAAGACATCTGTTAGATCTTTGACTCCTTTACGCAAGTTGATTTAGAGTTACCTAACTTTGCTAGTTTTGAGTAACATACAACATATACGTGGGACACTCAGAAAGTTTTGCGAAACTAAAAAAAATTGTTCTATACGTACATATATTTTTATTAAATCTTTTCAAAGTACTTTCCACCAGCCTCTATACAAAGATTCATGCGCCTAAACCAGTTTTCAAAACACTTTTTCCAGTCCGCCGCAGACACCTCGTTTACAGCCTGCTCGAACGCAGCCAGCGCATCTTCCGGCGACGAAAATTGTATCCCTTTGAGCTGATTTTTTATTTTTGGGAATAAAAAGAAGTCACACGGTGCTAGATCAGGGCTGTAAGGAGGGTGACCCAGGAGTTTGACTGGCGTGCTGTCCAGGAAGTCCCTCGTTTAGAGTGCGGTGTGCGCAGGTGCATTGTCGTGGTGGAGCAGTAGCCCGCGGAGCCCTGTGTTTGGTCGCTTGTTGCTTATAACAGAGAAAACTTCTGGCAAACATTTGGTAGTATACCATTCGGCATTAATGCTTCTTTGATCCCGTAAGGGAATTGATACCAAGTGGCCAGTCAAATTAAAAAAGCTAGCGATCAAAATCTTACCCCCGCTTCTAGATCGCTTCACTTTGGTAGGCGTTGGCTCATTTTGAAACACCCAAACAGTCGACTGGCGCTTGGTTTCTGGGTCGTATTGATAAATCCAGGACTCATCACCTGTAACGATGTCGTAAACACGCCGAGACGAGCCTGCTTCAAATTTGTTAAGCATATCACGGCACCATTCCACCCGGGCCTGCTTCTGAGCATCGGTGAGGTTGTGCGGCACCCAGCGTGATACTATCCTCCTCACGCGAAGATGGCTGTGTAGAATCTCGTGAACGCTTCCCGATCCAATCTTCAATATGTGTTGAATCTCCTGATATGTAATTCGCCTATTGTCTTGGATTAAATTTTTCACTGCTAGCACGTTTTCTTCGGTAACAGCCGTCAAAGGGCGACCGCTTCTTTCGTCATCCCCCAAAGTTGGTCGACCGCGCTTGAATTCGTTATACCAACGATACACGGTTGCCTTGGAAGGGCCTTCATCCATGAATGCCATTTGAAGTCTATCGTACGATTCATCCGGTTTCAGGCGACACTTGAAATCGTATAAAATCATAGCTCTAAAATGTTCCCGGCGCAGATCCATATTTCAGTGAGACACAATACTTTGAATTAACTCGCAAAAAATGTGGAGGGAAATTTTGAAATTGGAACTTACTTATTTTTACTTATAAATAATCATATTTTCGAAAAACATTATAACTGGCCAGTCTCCCATATATAAAAACTTTTTTTCGCAATACTTTCTGAGGGGCCTGGTATATTAGAATTTCGACGAATGTTTCGTTAACGAGCTAGACTACTGATTGATGTCTGGGGTATTTCAGTTAATACGACTGAAAAGTCGAATAATTTTCTTACTAGCAAAGATTACGGAGAATTCAATTTTAGCATGAGCGTGCATGCAGCAAAAAGAAAGCCCAAAACAAAAGGAGCTGAAGTGCCTGTAACTATAAAAAGTTGCAGCGTTGAAAGGCGTCCCACAAGGCTGACCAATGACCTGGTGAGGGCCACAGGAGACCGATGGATGCGAGAAACAAAGCACTGGTCGATGTGTCGGTATAAGGAGAGGTCTATGTCTCTGCTCAAATGATGATAAAGACCAAAATAAAATGTAGCTAACAAGAAATAACAAACGTTTCACATTGACATTTAACAAAAAAAATGAAACCATAAAAAATAAGTAATTAGCCGTATCATACACGCTCCATAACCCACAACAATTACATCACACTACACTGAACATCGAAACCACAATTCAAATGGAGACATGAACCAAATTCACACGCCAATAAAAACATGACCATTAACACCTAAAAATGTCGTCAAATATACATAAAAACCGCGGAAACCCATTAATCATTCCCCCCTCCCTATCCGCTATATATTTATATTCAACGAGGTTACAACACTATTAATCCAATTGACAGTCACTAAAAGCCCGAAGGCGGTCACAATAGCCCTCCTGATGGCTATAACGATTTCCGTTATCGTTAACACCCGTCAAAAACACGCTAACGTTAACGATCTCCGTTAAATTCCGTTATTGCTAGAGGGTGTTGGGAATCTTTTGTTGAAGTCTGAAGAACACGCGATTGTTTTATAAAGGGTGTAATGTAATTGTCTTGGTAAAGGCATTTGTTGCAGATATAAAAATATTTGTTTTGCTTTTTATGAGTATTTAGCTAAAAGTATTTCAGGATGTCTCTTAAATATGATGAACAATTTAAAACAAAATATGTGTATTACCGTGAATTCATGAGCACTAATCACAGTCGTGTTTTGTTTTATGTGAAACAAGCTTCTGCCTGCGGCTTCGCCCGCGTGAAAAGTGTTTTATCATCCCAAGGAAATACAAACTATCCTATGTCCTATCCAGAGTCTAAAACTATCTCCATACCAAATTTCATCTAAATCAGTTCAGTAGATCCAGAGATTACCCGCTGGAATCTCTCAAACTCACAAAATTTACCTCTTTATAATATTACTAGCGGACACCTAGCGGTTTCACCCGCGTAGTTCCCGTTCCCGTGGGAATACAAGGATAAAAAGTAGCCTTTGTCACCTGGGGATGGTGTAGATTATCAACGGTGAAATAAATTTTGAAATCGGTCTAGTAGTTTTAAAGTGTATTCGTTACATACAAAAATACAAATCTTTCCTCTTTATAATATTATAATTATAGATAGTATAGATATACTACAAACATATAAACAGAAACAAGTGAGCAAATCCTCTTTGCTTCATCTGGCTTAGAAGCCAGACTTAGAATATACAATGTGGATTACTCACAACCGCTGAAGTTCAGGTGTCATTTATCTAGAGAATTTAGAGGCTAGAAGCTGCACGATGCACTCCACGTCGCCAAGGACAGACACAGATGGAGAATTATCGTCAGAGAAAAGTTGATCTCCTGTCAGGGGAATCACGACCCTCAGTAATGAGGAACACGACGCGAGGAGGAGGAGAGTCTAGACATTAGTTTTAAACATGACATGATGCCTGTTTTCCCCAAAGGGTTGGGCAGAGGTGGAATTATAGTACCTACACCCACTAACATTACGATTGTCAAAAAGTTTAAAATGTATGAAGTTGACAACGCTACCGAAATCTCACGTGTCTTAGGAATTTTGGCTTATCGACAATCGTTTTGCTGAAAATGTCATTTTGCATCAGAACATACTTTATTATATTTTTATTAACTACCTTTTTTCGTATTCTTATTAGCAAACCCTTTGATTTGATA
The DNA here is from genome assembly GCA_949775005.1 of Orthosia gothica. Classification (NCBI taxonomy): domain Eukaryota; kingdom Metazoa; phylum Arthropoda; class Insecta; order Lepidoptera; family Noctuidae; genus Orthosia; species Orthosia gothica. The sequence goes on along the minus strand of OX459038.1, from coordinate 31,641,901 downwards.
CCCATGCCATAACATGGCAGTGCACAAAAAATAACTAGTCCACCATCTTGGGCCATCCGCCATCTTTGGCCATCCGCCATATTGGATTTAGAATGACGTCACTTATCTGACCATGCATTGTCATCCAAACTAAACGTGTATTAAAAATTTCATTAAATCGGTGGATGATTATTGCTTTAAAATTCAATTGCAAGATTTGACCCGAACACTTACGTACATACACTGCAAGTTATATAAAAGCTTCTAAAAAATGTCTTTGATTTTCAATGCTCGCATTCAAGGTCCCCAACATTCGCACAACCTGTATACTTATTGTACTGATAAAAGTAAATAGCTGTAAATAGCAACCTACTGTATCACCCTCTCCATGCATGAATTTGAGGTTGTCATCCTCACCCCTTGTTGTTGACGGTATTTCATTGTTCCAATAAAGATTTTTGTTTATGCTCCTCCAGGCGTGAATTGTTACCAATTATCGTCAAATTTATTGTATTTTGTGGCACTTTTACATCATTTTCGGGACGTAAATTTTAAGTAGGATATGGGGTGATGATGTATAGTTGCTTTCAGGGTCAAACTACTAGGTAGGTTCTTATTCTGATTCCCGGTCACCGTAGGCGCGGGCTTGCGGACGGCGAGTAATAGGTAGCTCGCCGTCCGATAAGGACCAGGCCCGAGTCGACGGCGCGTAGTGTTCCACGCGCGCCTCAAAGAGGTGTCAGCAAAAACTGACGGGGTCCGCTGGCGCTGATGCCTGTCTGGGTCGCGAATAAATTTGAAAGAGAGTTACCGCGGCCCTGGCACAAGCAACTGTAGGAACACGGGTGGGTTTTAGTCAGTAAAAGTCTGAAACGCCCTTCCACTTCACCCAGAGCGGGAGAAATCATTGGATGATTTCCCACCCAAAAGAAAAAAAGGTAGGTTCTAATTCTAAATAAAGACTCGTTAGATAGAAAATGCCAATTAATCTATCAGAGGCCCTAAACAAGTAACATTCTATCATCGAAAACGTGGGGATAGCGACTGTCAAAAAGGCAAAATTGTATGGGATTGACAAGCGATATCGAAAAATCAAGTGATCAATACCTTACGTTTTGAAATTTCGACTATCGCCTTCGTTGACATCGAATACCACTTCTCTAGAGCCTCTGGGATTGTCAAAAATATCTGTCATGATTTACATGACATGTGTCACGTAGTTATTCTCTTGCAATTTGGCATTTGGACAATCTCTATCCCTGAAATAATGTCACTTTGTTTAAAGCCCAAGATTCGGCAACAATAAAAATGTAATTGCTTTTTTGCGTAATATTTAATTTAACTTTATTTGAATCGTTGGTAAAATCTTTAAACACAAGACGCTAGAATCAAGTTTTTCTTTTTATAATTCTACTAGCTTCTGCCAGCAGCTTCACCCGCGTGAAAGTCGAAAATTAGCCCGAGGGTACATATTCCTGGAATAAAACGTATCCTATGTGCTATTCCTGACTATAATCTATCTCCGTGCGAGATTTCATCCAGATCTGCTCAGCTGTTCTGGCGTGAAGACGTTACAAACATACACACACTCACAAACTTTCGCCTCTATAAGGTTAGTGTGATTTCTGATTTACTGTAGATGCCTTATTTGTTGTTTATTCTCGCATTGGAACGCCTTGCAGCAATTATACCAATGGAGCACAAACTGCCAAATACTAACTATTAGTCCAGGTTTCCTCACGATGTTTTCCTTCACCATTGTCAGCGATGTCCAAGATAAACATAGAAAGTACATATCAATAGGGAACATTACTGCCAATTGCTCCCGCCAGATGGCGCTTGAAGCATAAAAGTAAACAAAAACATAACAACATGGCGTCTACTACAGTTTGTGTTAGTGGTTACCGAACTATTTTTACTGTTTTAAGTATAACTTGTGTTCAAAAACTAAATAATAATATTGCTAGCTGTTGGTCAAGAATGCATCAGTGTTGTGTTTATGGATGCAGAAATAAAACCAGCCATATAGTCCCAGAAAACGCCATTATTCGCAAGCAATGGGAAATTACTATTCGTCGCAGGAATTTTACAAAAAAGTCAAGGCTGTGTCCTGACCGTTCTAAAGCGGAATATTTAATAAAGAAGGTATTTTACAGGTCAGTGTATTATCCTAAGACAACCTTTATTCAAATAATAACAGTAATTATTATGTTTAATGCTATAGACATTAAAAAGAAGGTATATAACATTGTGTACTAATTAAACACAACTACAAAATGGTTTTAATGTCTACATAAATACGCATGTTTAACCATATGGTGTTAATAAATAATTTATACTTACAGGACTGAAACTAAATAGAAAAAATATTAAATAAGGGGGTTACCTACCATTGTTTGGAGAAAAAAAGAGTCGATGAAAGATAAACAGAGAAGGAAACTTTGAACAAATTGAGGAGAAACAATCAGCACTTTAAATTTCCGGTGCTGTTGGAATAAGTTTCACAATAATGTCTTAAAAATAGTGTTTCAAAAAGCTAAATTTCATTTGTGGTAAAACAATAAGAAAACACCTTTTGTAAGTAGAATAACTTGGCCCTTAAGAATGTAACTTTGATATCATGGATATACCCAGATAGCCTAGATTTAGACTCAACTCTGGACCTAAGTTTCATGACAATAACCATTCTAAAACTCTTGTTAATTGATGTGAAATATTGTAAATAAAGAAATATATTTCTTTTTAACTTAATTTGATACTTGGACAATAATATAGATTCAGTACCTATCCCAGAAATAATAAGTTTCACCGGTTACTTACTTTAACAGTTGGTCTATTTTTAACGGTTTTGACTCATTACTCAGGTTGACCAGGATTTCGCCGATTATATTGGCAGACAACATTGTATATGAATTGTATTAGTAATCAATCCTAAGAAAAATAAATAACATACAAGTACAAAGAATTTTCATTTATTTCTTGTTATAATTAAGGAACACACAGTAGGTAGGTACATTTTAATAGCACAGCACTGAAATTTAGGTAAATGTAGGTACTTATTTTATACACAACTATCTAGCCCTTGACCCTTCTTGAAAATAGGTGTGATCCTATGTTATGACAATATTGACAATGGAAAATAACACCACTCAAAACAAATTTTGTGTGTATTCTAGATGTTAATTTCAGTTTTCATCCAGGTGACACATACAAATAATAATATCTATTTTGTTGTTGTAAAAATAGGTACTGATATTTTCATGGAGGCCTTAGACCGGGTGGTGCATTATAACATAACAACAAGCATTAGCTGCAAATGCCATTCTAACGTGCAGCAGATACGCAGATACATTTTCGGTCCTTTTTCTATGTTTAGATCAAACCTGAAAGAATGAAGACAGTAGATGTAAATGAAATGTAATAATATCAAGTGCCAATAAACTTATTTATGATTCAATGACAAGATTTCTAATTTTAGAGTAAGAACTATCAAAACAAAGATATTTAATATCTGCTTTTACAAATCACCTTCTTAAAAGAATATATATATTTATTCGAAATGATTAAGGGTGGTAAGGAAGTCAGCGTTTAGGTCTTTGGTAAGGCTTTTGGCAATTAATAGTGCATTGGACTGCTGTCCACCATCAAAATGTAACGGTGTGCAAAACGGTTCCACTGCAAAATAATTATGTAAGTCATACAAAATCAACCTGGAAGTATTGTTTTGAATATTAATTGGAAGTACATTGATCTCATTACATATTAAATTGATATAATATCTGCAAGTTACACAAGATTTCCAATGTTCGCATTCATATTCGTACCTTTCAACTAAATCCGTTTTCTTTTTCCTTTTACTGATGCACCGCGCTCTTGAAGCCGGGTTTTTAGGTACAGTATGGTCTGATTTCCTTAATTATTAGTTAGCTCCATTTTTCTTTCACTATTAGCACATGCTATTAGTTTTATATTTTGTATGCTTAAACTGCGAAATATTGCCGCTCGACTTTGACAGTATAAAAAAAAAACGTAGTGTTACATACTCTTTGGTATAGTTTGTTAATCTCCCGGCTTAGAGTATATATGTTCTGTGGTTATCCTTTGTTTTCAGTGGCGCCATCTGAGCTCAGCTTTGCGGATAGTTCCCTATTGAAAAGTCACATTGGTACTTGCTCGGATTTGAACCTACGTCCTCAAGCATAGGAGGCGAGGTCTTAGCCATTGGCCCACCCCGACAGTAAAACAATGTGTGTGTGTGTGTTATGTCTAAAATCGAATGTATTGCCTTACCAAACCTCGCATTACACGCCAATAGGTATGGAATTTATGCGTCAACCAGATACGAGTATTCGAATGAAACAGTATATTCGATTTCAACAATTACCACACCTCTTAATCCTAAACACCGTTGCTAAACTAAACCGCGTTTAGCAACTTACGTTTAAACTATCAGAACGCGGTCAAATTCCAATTATATCGGTTAACTAACCACAGATTAACGCACAATTAATTTGCTAACCCGCGTCTCAGGAGCGCTGTTAACATTACTATAATGGTGTAACCCACCGCTTTGTTTGTATTTAGCAAATTGAGGTGACGGTGGGATTTGAGGTCGATAATTACTTAAGCATGCAATATAGGTAGGTGTGGACAAGACTTGTGGGAGCGAATACAAAAGCCAACGTGATTTGTACAAGGACTAAAATAAAAATACTTAAATAAATTGTAAAATGCCTATTCCAGAGAATAGGCATTTTAGTTGAAAGTCGTGCACGACAAAAGAAAAGATAAAAAGGCCACAATGTTTTTTTGGCCGCTGCCATTTGTAATGGGTAGCTTTTTGCAGTAGTTACAGATACTACTGAAGAAATATTCGATTGAAATACTGAAGAACCTATTGATTTTGGAGGATTTATGAAATTTTCGGCAGACTTTTACTACGAGTAGATTATTTAAAAAAAAAAGTTCAAGAACTAAAACCCTACCACTGAAAAATCACGCTCTAAAAAGTATGAAACAAGAAAATGTTCTCATCTGAAATTGTTATATACCTACAAACTATTCCATAGAGGATAACCGTGGTCTTACGACCACGGTTATCCTCTATGGAATACCTACCGTAACAAAAAAATACATTCTGCATCATGGTTCATTTGTCAAATTATGATAAGTAGCTTAGAAGTTATGATAGAACAGATGAACCTACATACGGTCATAAACATAACCCTCCTTTTTGCTTCGCCGTAGTCGGGTAAAAAGTGATTAGATATTGCTTTCGGGGCCTATAAATACTCTAGAATCTTCTTCTTAGCGTATTGAAAGCAAATATAGTCTTTAAATATTATATTCGGCCCAGAAATTTGCCAAACTTGCCAATGGCAAACTTAGACTTTGCATTTAACCGCGATAAATATTGTAGCTTGTTGAAAAATATTGTATGACAATGACACTCAAATACAATGACATTGTAGCTTTCTTTCAGTTACAGAATTATCGTAATTATACAATTACTTCCAGAGATAAAAAAAATGCATCATCATCAGCCTTTTAATGTTCCCAATGCTGGAACACAGGCCTCCTCTCTGAGAGAGGGAATCGGCGTTAATCCACCACGCGGGCCCAGTGCAGGTTGGTGGATGTCACAGTCATGTCTTCGAAGACATGACCAAACATTCGAATGTTTGGTTCTAGGATATGCCGGTTTTCTCACGATGTTTTCCTTCACAACAAACAACAATTTCAGCTCTTTATAATGATTATTGTATATGAAAGGCGACGCAGGTTGAAGACAAAATGTTGGAAGGACTCCCTCTATGTGAAGCGACGACCTCTTCAAGGGTGCGGGAGTCCGGTGGATGCGAGACACACAGGACCGATCGATGTGTCGAAGCTTGGGAGAGGCCTATGTCCAGTAGTGGACGTCTTTCGGCTGAAATGATGATGATGATGATATGAATGGATTTCTATATTTTCGGCATTTTGTAACATCACTGTAAACTTTATGTGTAATAAGCTATAAAAACATCTAACAAAGATCCAGTTACCATCTAAATTAAATAATATTGATGGGCTTGAAAAGAAGACCTTAAAAAGAAACATAAGCTTACATTCTTAATTGCGCCACAAATTAGTAACTGACGCATGTACGTCATTATATCCTTTGAGGGAGAACCATTAGAGTCTGTTTCTCCTTAAAGCCTCTTCCAGGTTATGCCTGGGAGAATCAACTGATTAACTTAACGTGCGCGGTTACGTTCACTTCAAAACGTTGTCGACACCCATTAAGATAATGTAATACACTTGTTATGGAAATGTTTTCGTTAAGGATTTGATATTTATATGCATGGGACGGAAGTTAGACGTTTGTAAGACAGGCATTATTAAAATACTTTGTATCGTCGTCTCCCCTTTGGATTTGTGGGACAAAGTTTTAATGAATTGAGAAGATTTTCTAGGTAATCTACTAAATAGAATATAACATGAAACTACGATTTGTAGACGTTTAAATAAATAAAGAAAGAAAGGAAGAAAGAAAGGAAGAAAGTAGGAGAGAAAGTAGAAAAGAAATAAAGAAAGAAAAAAATAAATTTATTTAGCACAGACTAAAAGACACACAACATAATATTATACATCAGATAAAATAAAAATAAATAAAAAAGTGTAAAGTGTAAACGAGTTTAGTAGTAGTTTTCAGTTTTCTCTATGCCTATCCAGTCTGCTGATAAAAATATTGTGTTTGTGTTTATATGGTTCCAGATTTTTTATCAAACAACTAATATAGACAGCTAACTATTATTATTAATTACTGTAACTTATAAATCACATCATCAGCCTATTAAAATTCCCACTGCTGGGACACAGGCCTCCTCTCATAGAGGCTATAATCCACCACGCGGGCCCAGTGCGGATTGGTAGATGTCACATGTCTTTGAATTGTTGGTTCTAGGACATGCCGGTTTCCTCACAATGATTTCTTTCACCGTTTTGTGATCAGTGGTGATGAAATAAATTAGGTACACAAAGTAAAGTGCCTGCTCGGGTTCGAACCCAACTACGACCCAACACGACCTACAACTCGTAAGTCAGAACCGTAACCACTGGGCCACCACTGCTGAAGTTTCACATGGTGTCACTTTTTACCGACTTCAAAAAAAAGGAGGTAATCAATTCGACACGTATGTATGTAATATTGTTGGAATTGCACAATATTCACATATGTTACTCTATGAGGGCTTCATAAGTGTATGTATGTATGTTTATCCACGCATTTCTCCGAAACTACTTATCGGATCGTGATCGGGTTCAGCAGTTGTCACGAATATGTAAATTTAGTTATTGACATTAGTTATTAATTATCACTGATAAAACTTCACTTTGTCTTGAACTTCTTGTCTAACCTAGAAAGCTTATTTTTCCAGAAGGTGTCCTTTAGTCTTTTTCAAAGTTAGATAAAATAAAAGTTTTACTCCAGAAAATCCGAGGAAAGTACGTTTATTTCTAACAGATTTACAAGCAAATCCTTCAACAGCTGTATATTGCTTAAGAAAAACTTCAGTCTCAATTCAAGGACGCATCTTCAAGTTTTGGCGTCTGGCCAACACTAAATTCGATTTAGTATTTGCTCGAGGTTTAGGAGCTTGGTCGTATCACCTGAGACTTTATATATTCTGGTCAGGAAATGTATGAAACTTATTTAAACATCACACGTATAATCCTAGAAGAGGTGAGCAGACTTAGGTAGGATAAATAACCAGTTTGGCAATGATAGAGGGATTTGTCGCTAAGTAATAATGGCCGTGCAGTCGCTCGAAGGCTTACTATGCTTGCAAAAGTCATTCCGTGGATGGGTGAGCATCCATTACATACCGCGAATCCTCGGCAAGCTGCTTGGCTTCAGTTTACATTTTTAACCGACTCCAAAATATAGGTTTTCAATTCGTCGGCATCTTTTTTTTTGTTTATTTATTTACTCAAAGACGCCAAAACCGATTTGGAAAACTCTTATTTTGTTTTAAAGGGTATACTTCTCAGGTGGTCCCATGGTCATCAGGTCAAGATTTGATGATGGGATCCAAGAGAAATCGAGGGAACTCTTCAAATATTATAGGCATACATATAACATACCAGACCGACTTCCAAAACAAAACTCTACAAAGATAAAATGGTAGTTTATGCAATGGCCATATAATAGGGGTTATTAAAACACGAGCGTGGGTTTATCACATGAGGCGAAGCTGAATGTGATAATATTAACACGTGAGTGTTTTAATACCTAATTATATGCCGTTGCATACACTATTTTATCTTCACTCATACAGTTAATAAAATAAAAACGGAAAAGGAAAAAATATGCAGTATGGCGGGCAATTTAGATTTTCATTGCACCATAACTGTATGACTGTCAATGTCAATGAGCCCCTAAGCGCCAATAAATTAAAAAGTAAAAGTGTGCTATAATAGTAGATTAGTAGCCGAGGGCTGTAAGGCATCAATTGCAGCCCGAGATATTTAGGCGCACGAGCGCAGCGAGGGCGCCTATAGTTCGAGGGTGCAATTGGTGCTTACACCCGAGCTAACTATTCTGCTTTACATCTCGATTGTGAGGTAAGTAGAAAAAAACCGGCATTACAAGAATAAAACATTTTAAAAACAATTTTTTTTTCAAGAACGAAATTGAGCTTCGCCGTTCGATATTTAAAATTGATGACTATTCATACACGAAGACAAGGCTGAATAGCAAAGCGACCTCTCTGGTCATTGGGCTGAATGCATGATGTCCATTGCCAGTATGATGATTAGATGAACGCGAACTTTTTGAAAGAAAGAAGTGTTTTTTTTTAAATTACTTACCGCCCTAGAGCTTTTCTAGCTACATTATTACCCTAGAGCGCTAATTAGTCACCTACAAGCCCCATTTGGAGGTAATAAGAACCTACTTACCGAACATGAGAGATGTAAAAATTTAAAAGTTATTTTATGATGCAGTTGTTTGAAAATCGATGGCAAATGTTAAACTATAATGGTTTTTTTTATTTTACTTATCCACGAATATAAAGTACGTGTTTATGCAATATTTTTTGAATACATATTTGGAACATTACGTTGTGAGTGTAGATAAATATCTTTCTTTTCCGAAGTCGGTGTCGAAAAACGGAAAACAATCGGTAAAAAAGACACCGACTATTTTCAAATTTGTAGTGTATTGTTTTGGGAGTCGGTTTGATTTATTGTTAAAAAGTTTTTAGACCATTTATTGTCGTTACGGGTATTTAGAATCCAAAGTCTGACAGCCAGTCTTAGAAGAGGGCAAGAGATATCGTACTATCCAGTAACTGGCTTATAGGCAGCAACTTCATTTAAAATAAAGATATTCAGCAGCATCCGGTAACCTTGAAAGCCGACCCAACACAATTGAAAAGACAAGACAGAGCTGTTCTCAAGTTTTTGTTTACACTGTAGTTACTTGTCCGTCTCTTTTCCATGTTAGTATATTACTTTTATTTGGCTGTTTGATGACCAATGATGTTTAATTAGTATTTTCTTTCTTTCCAGGTAACAACTTCACTGCTTGATCTCTACAAGTAACACCCATAATTCACAGGTATTCAGTTTACCAAGTAAACTGATTGGTGATATTTTTTGTATGTCATCTTAGTCTGTGAATACTTGCAGGTATTTGAAGGTTAAACTATAATACCGGCAAGGAATCCCAAATAACCAAGCGCCATAATACTAATGTTCCAATCCGATAGAATTATCTTTATCAGGGCACCGAATTTTACGGACAACGGTACGATAAAAAATCTGATTATTTCAAAGCAATTTCATTTCGTTGTTTGAATTTGCCCGTTTGAAAAGTTCCGATTAACTTCCTAATCCAATTAGTCATAGGGAAGCAACCTTTTTAGTAAAGTGCTCGTTATTTCTGTAAGTCTCAAATTGTTACAAGTCTTTTTATATTACTGAGTACTGGAGCACGCTTTTTGGAGTTTTCGTTTAAATTTAAGTTCTACGTACCTATTGTCGGAAAAATGTTTAAACTTGGCATAATTAGTTACCTTACCATGCTATCTCGTTTAAGGAAAAACTAGCCTTATCCTGGGCAAAAGCAAAACGGAATTACATGAGGCATTTGAGGAAAAACGGATTTTAAGCTATAGCAAGCAAATAATATCCTCGAACATAAAAAAATTACGATAGTTCTGTTCTGTAAAAATAAAAACGAAGTTTCCTCAAGAAGTGTTTCTGGTCGATCCATTCGGTCACTCGTCGTTCAATTTGTTCACTCGTTCGATGTTATCGCTGCTACCAACATTATCGGTCACACACATTGAATGTCTAGTTCCGCTTGCGGTCTTCGTGTTCGATTTTGATGCGCCACTAGGAACATGGCCGCTGCAATCTTGCCTTAGGTGATCGAAATAATTGCACCGAAAACATTTCACGCCATTTGGACACTGACTGGCCACATGATCCTTTTCGCCATACTTAAACCACATACGACTGGATGATGATAACCGCTTTTCGTCTGATGTTGAAGTAGTATCGGCATGTTGAGTTACAGGAAAAGAATGGGCAAGAAATTAAAATAAACGTATAAAAAAAATGGTAACAATATTTAGGTTGGCTTTCTCCTTTTAAGTGTGAATACACCTGTGCCAGGAGAGGCCGCTCTCTCTTAACTTGATAACATTTATAACTTATGTTAAATCTATTTGATTGAGTTAATAGAAAAAATTACTAAATGTATGCGAGTGCGCACGCCATTGTGCGCACGTGTGTGTAGAAGTGTGAGTTAGGGTGTGTGTGTGTGTGCAAGTGCGAGTTAGGGAGTGCGTGTGTATGTGCAAATATGTAGCGATACATACATTTATTTATTGAATGTTTTATACATTAATGTATTTTTTTATATATATGCATACTGTAGCGTGATCGCTACAAGACGCTTTGCTTTAGCCCTTTTTTAATTTGTCAAAGCAGGCTGGTTACATTTATTAAAATTTTCATATTTCGTTTGTCAAGAAAACAGAAGACAATTTCTCTACTACTGACAGATGGTATTTTATTGGAAATGTTTGGCTTTGAAATCTTCTACTAAATTAATCATTGGTATTTTTATATTTACTGTTTAAAAGTATGTTTTAAAATTGCCAGCAACAGTATGACCACGGCCATGTCAATTCTTGTGCGGGGATGGCACATTCCTCTTCGTTAGGCCGAGGGTACGTGATATACAGGTCCCTGTTCGGGCGCCATAATGTAGCGTTATAAAATAAAAATAAAACTTTTTTAACGCAACGATAACGTATAATTTTAAAAATTAATACACCGAAAATAAAAAAAGTAAAAGGTAAAACACATTTTTTTTAAAACAGGAAGAACCGCAATAGTGAATATAGTATCAATTATTTTTAAATAATAAGTAAACATATAACTTAAAAGTGGAATTTAGAATAGGTTTAAAGTTAAAAGCTGAATTCACGTGCCTAATCTTCAACGCAGTTGCAACCGGTTTAATGATGGCATAAGCATACAAGTTAAGTACCATAACATGATATAAGTAAGGTAATAAAAAATTTAACTACGGAAACTTAAAAGGTAAGCTAAGTTAAAAAATTAAAAGAAAGAAAATTAAAAGAATGATAACAGCTATTCATCGGGAATCCCCGCTGGATGAAGCGCCTTTGGCAGTTCCTCTCCAAACACAATAAAATATGTACGGAACCCGTTCAAAGATGTTCGGAATCCCGAAGACTGCAGGTACTCCAGGGGTCATTCATTCTGTCCCGGGGGTAGAAAGCCGAAGTCGGCTCAACTGATATCTACAGACAAGGAAACGGACCATCAAAATTACGGAACCAAAAGGGTCTGAAATACCAGAAGAAATCGACATTCTAAAGAACAATTAGGAAGAATAGTCATTACGTACCAGTTTTGATACAAGACGCAAAAACTCTTGTCAGCGACAAGATTTTTTTATGATTAGCTTGTCTCCAGTCTTGGCAGGACCGCGCAGTCCTCCAGTCTGTCGCTCGGCAACAATGAGGCATGCCCTGGTAGCGAAATGATAGTTGGTATCTCTGACAGAGCTCAGAGCTCCAGCGCGCTCGTGGACCTGTATATCACGTACCCTCGGCCTAACGAAGAGGAATGTGCCATCCCCGCACAAGAATTGACATGGCCGTGGTCATACTGTTGCTGGCAATTTTAAAACATACTTTTAAACAGTAAATATAAAAATACCAATGATTAATTTAGTAGAAGATTTCAAAGCCAAACATTTCCTATAAAATCCCATCTGTCAGTAGTAGAAAAATTGTCTTCTGTTTTCTTGACAAACGAAATATGAAAATTTTAATAAATGTAACCAGCCTGCTTTGACAAATTAAAAAAGGGCTAAAGCAAAGCGTCTTGTAGCGATCACGCTACAATACATACAAGCATACACATTACATACGAAACATTTCTACTTAATAATAGGAACAATCATATTTTCTCTATCTACATAATTTATAAGATCTTTATTGATGAACAGATGTCTGTTGTACATCAATACTCGTTTTGAACTACTATTTAAACATACAACTGGACATCTCGTCTTTACCAGCAAACCTCAACCCGGCTTAATTACTCGCAGGCATACTACTAACACTATCTTACAATGTACGATAATTTAAAACTACAATTCCCACATAAATGGTCATTCTTACAATATTTACTATCTTCAGAAAAAATACTTTAACTTACAAATATTAATAAACATCTGTTTCGCAAGATGTTTAGAAAGTGTTTGCAACATAGTTTTACATAAATTCCTGTCATAAATTACACTCTAATACAAAAACTACACCAACCAAAGTTTCCGAAGAGAACCAAAGTTACCGACATAGCCCAAAGAATTGCAAAACTTAAGTGGCAGTGGGCAGGGCACATTGCATGCAGAACGGATGGCCGATGGGGCCGAAAAGTTCTGCAATAGCGACTGCGAACCGGAAGACGATGCGTTGGGAGGCCTCCCACTAGGTGGACCGATGACCTGGTTAAGGTTGCAGGAATGCACTGGTTGCGAGACGCACGGGATCTGTTAATGTGGTGACGCCTGGGGGAGGCCTATGTGGTGGCCCAGCAGTGGACGTCTTTCGGCTGAAATGATGGTGATGACATAAATTACATAAATGAGCCTACAAACTATTTTTCCAATTCCACATTGATGTTTTCTGCTTACCTATCACCACTTTGTTATTCGCAATGGCCGCATGATGTTTGCTTTTAATGCAACTTTTAAATTAAATTGAGAGTTTTCTCTCATCAAGCCCCATCTTCTACGTACTACGTGATAGATCTGTTTCAAGACACCAGAGTGCCAGTTTACTAGCAAAATCTTGCTATCTTAGCATGAGAAGCCTCAAGTTACCTTCAAATGCCCGATAAATAAAATAAATAAAACGTATTGCACCGACCTCAATTAACATGGGACAAGGGCAGGCACATGATAATGATTATTCTATTTTCTGGTTAGACGAAGATCTGCAAACTGTCCCACTGCAGTCCAAAAAGGTTCGGTTTCATATAAAATATACTTAATATTAGATCACCACGTTTCCAGATAAGTATTGTTGGTACCAGTTTACAATAAAGAACCTCAAGGGCCGTACTATAAGGTATCGTACGGACACTTATGGTAAGGGCTCTTGTAAACAGTCCCACTGCAGAGCAAAATGTTTCGGTTTCATATAGAGAACTAGATATTTGATCAACACGTCTGCAGACGCGTGTTAGTGGTACCAGTTTTCAATATTAGAACTTTAGTGTATAATAATTAAACAGTAACTCCCCGGGAATCTGAAAAAGTGCTACTGTACTTGTTACATATCGAACCCTCATCAAGGTTTTGTTTCAAAAGCATGATCCTTTCGAAACAAAGCCCAACATTAACAACGTTACGAGTAGGTACATTGTAATTACTTCAACAAAACCAAACAAAGTTTAACGAACCAAGACAAAATGAAAAAGTAAAACCATGTACTCCGGTGTACTTGTAAATTCGTTGTCTCAACGTAACAACATAAGCAAGATAACATTACCAATACATGTAACCTTTAACCTTTGTAACCTTTGCCGTGAAATTCAATTTTAACTCGAACAGAACTTAATATAAGAACATCCTTTGCGAGGTATAAAAATTTAAGGATGTTACTGTAGCATTAATAACGTTTTCTTTTAGTAAAGTCTTTTTTTTTTAATTACGATTGAGATTATTAGACAATTCAACATTTTTTTTCGCGGCTTCCCTCCTGTGTAACTTAAAGAAAACTTGCATTTTTCGAGATGAAAAGTAGTCTTTGACAATCCCACCGCACTATTCCCAAACCACTGCAACTCCTGAAAGCCAGAAAAGCTGAAAAAGAGCGGTTTTATAAGCTTGACGTGTGTACCTGTGTGTTTGTGTTTCTGTCTGTGGCATCATAGCTACTAAACGGCTGATCTGATTTGGTTTTCGTATTTTTGTTTAAAATGTGACTTTACTGAAACTTAGTGTTCTTAACTATGTTTGATGAAAATCAGTTAACCTGTTCAAAAGTTATTGGCGTTTTATTGTTTCAATCGGGGTATTTTCGCAAGATATCGTGTCATAATTACCTGTTCAATAAATTGTTGATCGAAGCGTGTCTACTGCTATATAAATTATGTAGCATGAAATATTTTATTGTTATTCAAGATAATAACGTCCTACAAAATCACAGAAAATTATAAGCCCTTGATATAACTAGAATCTGTTATCCCTGTTTTTAACATGTTAGAAACAGGTATTCTCGATAAATATAAATGTCTTAGAAGGTCTTTTAAAACAACCACAGGGTGATAAAAGTCTTCTTCTTCTTCCTTCTCCTGGATATTACTTCAGTTTAATTTGAGTCAGCCCTCCTAGTTCTTCTGCGTCACACCGTACGGTTGCGGATTATCTCTTATCTATACTATACATAATATATCTATACCAATATTATAAAGAGGAAAGATTTTTTTGTTTGTTTGTTTGTACCGAAAAGGCTCCGAAACTACTGGACCGTTTTCAAAAATTCTTTCACCAATAGAAAGCTACATTATTCTTGAGTGACATAGGCTATTTTTTAATCCCGAAAACGGGTCCTGTAGGGTGGCCCACGGGAGCGAAGCCGCGCGGAACAGCTAGTAATATAATAAAGTGAAGAGTTTGTTTGTTTGTTTGAACGCGCTAATCTCAGGAACTACTGGAATTTAAAAAAAAAATGAGTTGGATAGTCCATTTATCGAGGAAGGCTATAGGCTATATAACATCACGCTACAACTAAAAGGAGCGGAGCATAAATGAAAAAAGTTGCAAAAATGGGCAAAACTATTCCTTTTTACCCGACTGCCGAAGGAGTGTAATGTGTTTATCAGTCTATGTATGTATGTATGTTCCTATATGGCGTTCCAGAGACCGAACGCGTTGGCCGATTTTGATGATTCATACGTCAATCGATTCGTCTTAACCCTGCGAGTGTCATAGGCTACATTAAAATTGGACAATAGAAATATGGCGGATTTCGGGCGCCATATTGTGGGGGCCAAATTTTTTTTCTTCCAAACCCATCATGGGGGGTATTAAACTAAAGGGTTTTAAGAAGTGATTTCAAAAATATACAACACTTATATGTTTAAATGTATCTAATTCGAAAAAAACTTAATTAAAAAGTTATAAATAAAAAAAGTTAAATGCAAAAATCAAAAAACCCGACTGCTTCAAAAGCGATCTAAAAAGTCGTAAACAAGGAAAAAAATCATGCTGTGCAGTCGGAGGATACACCAGATTTTGGTCAGCCAGCCCGCGAATATGTATCCTCCGACTGTACAGCAGGATTTTTTACTTGTTTACGACTTTTTAGATCGCTTTTGAAGCAGTCGGGTTTTTTTGGTAGCTTCCGTTGCATGCGCTGCGTGAACGGTTTAAGTTACGTAACAATCATGTATGTAGGGTAGGTAGGGTAGATGGGTAGGTGGGTAGCCAGTTGACGAGAGAGAAGCCACGTGGGACAGCTAGTCTTTAATAAAGTCTGAATAAAGTGTTAAAACTTAACAAAAAAAACATAACACTCCTTATTATATTTTCAAGATCACCGTTGTTTTTTTTTTTAATAAAAGCTCTTCCCGGATGTTCGTACTACATTGGCCTCGAATGTGGCTCTTCAAAAATAACCGTAGTCCACCCACGCGACCCGACCTTACCAAAGGCCTTAAAATTCAATTTTCCACGGGCATTTTTCCGACGCACCGGGTAAGTGCTACGCGATAACTTGTCTAAATAAAATATTAAATGAATCCGGCCTGCTATATCGATCGTCGCAGTTGCGTGGAAGTACACTGCTTGTAATATGTATGGGGCTATCTTTGGAGCTGTCTTGCTACGAGTACTTCGGTTTGATGATGTGGTTTTAGATTCTGAAGTAAGAGTATAAATGACGTATTTACTAAATGTTAGGAGTAATCTTAGAAACTTGAGGATTTGTTAGTTTTAAGAAGGAAATTAGCGCAAAATAAAATGTGGTATTTTTTCAACCTGTCTTGTCTTATTGCTGGGAAAAAGTCTCTTTCTAGTCATTAAAATCTTTACATATTAGATTATTATCACTTTTGATTAACATCTGAACTATACCCTTGCCTTGATTGTCCGATAATGTAAATATTTTACCAACTTTACAATATTTTCTTTTGTTTTTCCTGCGTTGACACTGTTCGAGATTTTTTTTATATTGTTGCATTTTTGTTCGAAGTTGTAGCTATCTGCGGTATTTGAATGTTCCACCATATTTTGTGTACCCGTTTTATTTTTCGATTTAGTTTTCTTGTCGAATAATTATTTCTTTTTGCGTTGCTATATGATTTATCAATTTTTCTCACGCTTTGGCTAATCTCCATAAGTCGCTCATTTTTCTGTCTTTCTTTCTGTAATTGTTCTTTCAGTGTGATTTTATCTAAATTTAAGCTTTCAATTGTGCACTTAATAATTGCTCCCTTATGGTTTTAATCATTTTGCAAATCCAGCACTTCGTCACTCTTGACATGAGTAGATAAGTCCATCATGCTCTTAATACTTAAATTCGAAGATGAGGAGGTATCCAATAACTCAATAGATGCGTCAGAGTGAGATCGCATTAGACGATTTCTACGGGGGTTTCTCATAGTGATGTTGTTATCTTTAAGTTCCATTATATGTTAGTTTACACAAATATCCGATAAATAATCTGGTTAATTTGTTGCAATTTGGTATGTTATGCGAAATATTTAAATTGGTGTATTTAAATTGTTCACGATGAATTATCAAAATGATGATTACTAAACGTTTATGTCAAACTCTCAAAAATGTATAGGAAAAAATCGGGAAGTAGATGTAATAATACTATCATCGAATCAAAAATTCGAGCAAGGTGATGTTGAATGCCCATGTTGCACCCACTCCTATCAAGGTCGGAGATTCTACACTCGAAGTTGTGGACGACTATGTCTACCTGGGACAAATAATCCAGTTGGGTAGGGCTTATTTCAAGAAAGAGATCAACCGACGAATCTTATAACCTGATGAAGGTTGTGGGGATCCGCTGGATGCGGGACGCACGGGACCGGTCAATGTGGTGACGCTATGGTGAGGCCTATGTACAGCAGTGGCCGTCTTTCGGCTGATATCATGATGATGATGATGAGAATAAAAAAATCGAAAACTTGTCACTTGTCTTTGAATTTTTCGTCAACCAACCTACACTGGACCCGCGCGGTTGTCCCACTCTCTCTTACAGAGCGGAGAACTAAGTCCAAACAGTGGGTACCTTGACTAAGCTTATAGGTATTATCCCTATAAGCTTAGATGTTAAAAAAATAAAATATTTTATGCCTGCCAAAAAAGTAAACACTTCGTGACATTCCGTTGGTAAAGGGAATTAAAGAGTTAAATGAATCCAGCCAGCTATATCGATCTTCGCAGTTGCGTAGAAGTACACTGCATGTAATATGTATGGGGCTATATTTGGAGCTGTCTTGCTACGAGTACTTCGGTTGGATGATATGGTTTTAGATTCCGAAGTCTGAGAAGAATAGACGTATTATCTACAAGCTGAGAATTTTTTGTCCGTTTTTCTCCATAAGAATCTACTTTTGCAAATGGTATGTAAACTAGAATTACTTATTATTACTTTTTTACACAGCAGTGTATTTCAAATACTCGACATCAGGTGAGATAGTGGTCAAGCGCGAGCTTATAATTTATAAAAAAAAAAAAAACATTTAAAAGTGCTTTTATCTATAAATGATTTTGCTTTGGCTTAGGAACTTGACGTTTGCTGTGATTACAGAAGAAGACTTCACAAAACGCAAAATAAAATAATAATTACTGAATGTATTTACTCACTGCATTAGTATTACCACTGCTCTCAAAAAGGGTGTAGAAAATCCTCTGGAAACCGACAGATCCTAGAACCTAAAAATCAAAAATATGTGACATCTACCAACCTATATTGAACCCGCGTGGTGGAGTAAGTAATATCTCCCAAAGAGAGGCCTATAGCCCAAAAGTGGGATCATTGACTGTTAATGCTAAAAAAATGTTTATGCTTGTCTAAAAATAAAAACTTCGTGTAATTCCGATAGCAATGGGAATTAAAGAGTTAAATGAATTCGGACTGCTGTATCGATTGTCGCAGTCGTGTGGAAGTACACTGTATTTAATATATATGGGACTATCTTTGGAGCTGTCTTGCTGGTTCAGTTGGATGAGGTAGGCTTAGATTCTGATGTAAGATTAAAAACGATGTATTGTCAACTCCTTGGTAATGGGAGTAATCTTAGACGCTTGAGGATTCGTGAGTTTACCGAAGGAAGTAAGGGCAAAATGAAATAATTTGTTTCTTTTTTCAACCTGATTTTGTTCCACTACTGGGGAAAATCTCCCGTGTAGCCTTCCACTGTTGTGTTGTCAAAATGATGTTTACTAAATGTTTATGTTACGACTACTCTCAAAACGGGCATAATTATTCTAGAACTTGATTTTAAGAAATTGACTCATAAACTGATCCGTTGTTGTTGAATTAGGTAATTTGCCTATGTTTGCAATATTTTTAAGTTTGTGAGAACCATATTCCTATATCTCAAATGAATGAATTTATCTGTTAATGCTTGTAATACTTTATACGTACTACTTTATACGTAGTACAGTGGTGTTATACTGGGTGCATCGTCCTCACGTATATCAATTAATGTAAATATTTTAAAACACTTTTATTTAATAGAGTGGTGTGGAGTTTCTTGTTCGTTCTTCTCCATAACAATTTACATTTGTGAAAGGACAGTAAAATCTAATATTATTATTTTTCAAATTTAAATATTTGACATTCAAAAGTGTCTTTTAACCTTTCGTGGGCAACTAATTAGCAAAAAAATAGAAAAAGCAAAAGATCCTGCCGTGGATCCACGTTCGATACACACGAAAGGTTAATGGTCAAAATAAACAATTTTGACTTTTAAACTAAAATTAAATAAAAGACATAATAGTTATCCACAAACCCGCACTGGACCTTTGGTGGTTTATAGCCTACTTTCTCACATAGAGATGAGGCCTGTGTCCCAACAGTGACATCATTGGCTGATAATACATATAAGCTTCAATTTTAATAAAATAAAATTGTTTATGCCAAAAAAGTAAACACTTCGTGACATTCCGGTCGCAAAAGGAATTAAAGAGTTAAATAAATCAGGCCTGCTGTACCTTTCGATCGCAGTTACGAAGAAGTAATCGGTAAATCGGTTTCCCAAAAAATATGTGCTTGGCAAATCATTATTAACAGATGCTTTGAGGCGATTTTAGCCTAGAGGTAGACCAGTATAACTTGCTGGATTATACATTTCATGTTTAGCAATAAGGTTCTTCCATTTGTGGGTTTGCAATAATCAACACACAGTGAATGAAGTCTTCGAAGATGCGTCCCAACCTACAAGATAACAATACAGTCACGCCTCCCTACACCACAATCTACTAAGATAAGACCTTCTTTCACACGTAATCAGTACGAAAAAAAACAAAAGCACTCTCGTGGACAAACATACGGTCCTTTCATCCATTAGTTTCTCAAACGAAATTAGAAAAAGCTACAGCCAAATCAATACGATGAATTAGCAAATTGTAGGAAGGACGGCTTCCACAGGTTTTTACGAAAATTAATTTACCGGGAGATTTGGCAACACAGTGTATTGAACCGTGTTGGTGTTGCCAGTGCGAAGTTATTGGGGTTGCCGAGAAAAAATAAATGAAAATAAGGCGCATGAAAATGAGGTTGGCTTGCGTTTTTGTGTTTGCTTAGGGAATTACTTGTCTTCGGTCTTTTTCAATTATGGCGGGACAAAATTCGAGGGCCAAGGGTAAGTGGATTTGCGATTATAGCCACAAGTAGCGTTCCTTTTTTGTGTGGTATGTGTAGGTAGTCACAGTGAAAATTGTTCATAAACGGTTCATAACTTAAAGGTCTATTTTGGTTTAATCCATGCATGATAGAATCTGATAACTGCTTTACTGACTCATTATTGCCATTATGTCAATATTTTAGAATGACACTAAATTGGAATTTCTATAATTGACACTGTAAATTATCAAACAAAATTTATTTGCCATAAAATTCGCAATCTATTAAAAATATATAATTGAAAGGTTTATGATATGTATGTGTACAGTGCAGCCTGTTCAGTGTTTGCTACAAAAGGTATTGTATTCGTATTGTATTCTGACTTGATTGATAAAGAAAATAATTCGAATACTGACGAAGGTATATGTCTAGACTGATCATGAACTAAATATAATATTCGTTGCTAAGGGCTTACAAGATCAATGTTATATCAATTTCTCTTTGCTGAATAAATCATTAAGCTATGAATCAGGCTTAACTGTATTCCTCTTGGGATTTGATATTGTTATCGATAAGCTTAGTTTCTATTACTGTGGACGATTTATTAATATGTGGTACTAAGATGTTGAGTTGAAGTTTTTCTATTTTGTAAGTTTAAAACTATATTTAAAGTTCTCTGTGGGATTTGAAAATTACAACAACCCGACAACAACTTCGGGCAGTTGGCCACCAGATCACCCGACTAATCGGCAGATTCTCCCTTTTTAATGGAGGTTGCGGTTTGTTCTCTCAATCTGCGAATCAATAATCTGGAGATCTTACCTGCAGATCAAACGTGGCGATTTGTTTCATTCCATCTAGAGGAAAAAACCTTTACTCGTCATAGGGTCGGTAAAAAGTAATAATTAAGTGGTCTCAAATAAAAGATTTGGTCTCACCAGTAACGAAACCAGTTACGTGAATTTCGAATATGCTAGCCGCCTATGATTTTAATAAAATTGCAATTCCATTTACGCTGAAAAAGTAAAGAAAAAAAGGCAGGCATATCGGATGCTTACCTTTGCGTAAAAAATGCCGGAGCAACTCACCTCGTGGTGGAAAAAAGTGTGGAAAATTAAAAATAAAGCTGGAACTCTCGTCACTAGCGCATCAAGTGTTTTATATGTTTTTTCTTCTTTATTTATTGTGTCGGTCAACACTTCGGTCGGTAGTTGAGTTTTAGTTTTTTAAGAGTTACTGTGTTTTGTTAGATGTGTTTCTGATTGCTGGTATAGAGCAAAAAGTAATTTCAATATATTTGTATGAACACTCCTGTCACTGTCTCTGAATCTGTAATATTTTTATAGTACCTAATAAGCTGCCAGCGGTTTCGCCCGCGTGAGGTTAATTTTGGGTGAATTTTTAACTAGTTTTTTTTTCCAAAAGAATTACAAATGGGATGAACAGTATTCCTTATCCTAATCCAGGACATAGGGAAAATGGGATTTTGCAAACCCGTCTGATTCCAAATGTGAGTGCGATGTGTTTAGAGCATGATCTACTTCTTGGAGTGCTACAAGTGCCCATTCACTTGCCCTTTTAAGGACTTGATGAACGCCACTGATGCCGCTATAAACGAGGCCACCTACTGGACCCAAAATTTCTAAGGGTAAATCACAATCAACTCGAAAAAAAATAATTATCCGGGACATGGTCAGTGGGACTTTATGTTATGTAAGTAGATAAGTAGGTGCTCCGTATGGTGCCGGACGTTAAGAATTTCACCATCCCATGTCTTCCCGTGGGTGTCGTAAAAGGCGACTAAGGGACAAACCAGAAAATGGGCAGCAGCGTTCTCTGTGCTCCTATAACAACCATACTGCGATCGCCAACCCGCCTGCCAAGCGTGGCGATTATGGCAAAACCCCCCCTATGAATAGCACAAATAAAAAAATGGCCCCTAGTGCCCGGCAGCCTGCCTACTCTCGACTACGGTAGCGGTCGAGGTTACGGCATGGCAAGGGGTGCTAAGAATCTCCGGACGAGATCCGGCTACCCCAACAATCACCGACGACTGGACCTGGCAACGTACATCACGCGCACACTTCGGACCGACGAGAAGATCACCGAGCTCGAAGAGGAATTGAGCAGGTTGCGATGGAGCATTATAGGGTTATTATTATTATTATATACTTTATTGTACACCACAAAACATACAGGAAAATCATTATCATTATTTATCTGAAGTCCAAAGAGAGGAGGAGGACTCGATAATCCTCAAATCCGGTAACCTGCTCTATTTTCGAGAGGGTGACCGGCAGTCCCAGGGTGGTGTCGGGTTTATCGTCCACAGGTCCCTTGTGAACATCGTGGTGAAGATCGACCAGGGTGGCGTACCTTATACTCAGAATATCCTCTACTCTAGATATTCGCTGAAGGTCATACAGGTCTACGCCCCAACCTCGGCACACCCCGACGACGAGGTAGAGACCATGTATGAGGATGTCTCCAGAGCCATGCATGGTTTCAAAACTCACCTCACCGTTGTCATGGGGGACTTCAACGCGAAACTGGGCAAACGAGACGAGGATGAGCTGCAAGTGGGGCAATTTAGAGTTGGACGACGGAACCACCGGGGTCACCTACTGGCCAGTTTTATGGAGAAGGAGGGCCTCTATATGATGAACTCCTTCTTCAAAAAGCGTGAACACAGGAAGTGGACCTGGCAGAGCCCCGATGGTGCAACAAAAAATGAGATCGACTTCATCATGTCAACCAAGAAGCAAATGTTCAATGATGTCTCTGTGATCAATTCGGTAAAAACCGGGAGCGATCACCGCATGGTAAGAGGCACATTGAACATTAATATTAAGCTTGAAAGGTCTCGACTGATGAAGTCCACGCTCCGTCCAGCACAGGTCCAGGTCCAAAACCCCGAGAGCTTTCAGCTCGAACTCCAGAATCGTTTCGAGTGCCTGGGGAGCTCCGTGGACGAATACAGCGACGGGTTCGTGGAAGCTGTCCATACGGTCGGGTCTAAGTTTTTCAAGACTCGTCGTGCAGATAGAAACAAAAAGCTCTCTGATCATACCCTCAAGCTTATGAAGGAGAGGCGTGAGATGATCCTGCAGTCTTCAGATGAGGCGTGCAAATACCGGCAGATCAATAGACAGATCTCTAAATCCTTGAAAAGAGACCTCCGCCGCTTTAATACCGAGCGTATTAAAGACGCGTTTGAGCGAAATAAAGGCTCCAAGGTTTTTTCAAGGGATCTGGCTATTGGGCAGAGTCAGCTCACGAAACTGAAGACCGATGATGGTAGGATTGTATCCGCCAAACCGGAGATTCTGAGGGAGATCGAGAGTTTCTATGGGCAGTTGTACACGTCAACCAGTAAACCCGTTGCGAATCTAGCAAACGACCCAAGAGCTAGATAGTCCCGACACTATTCCGAAGATATCCCGGACGTCAGCCTGTACGAGGTTAGGATGGCTCTGAAACAACTTAAAAACAACAAGGCGCCGGGTGATGACGGAATCACGGCTGAACTCCAAAAGGCGGGTGGAAAACCGGTCCTCAAGGCCCTTCAGAAGCTTTTTGATTCCGTCATACAGGGGTGTGGTGGTACTCTTCTTCAAGAAGGGCGACAATGCCCGGCTGAAGAACTATAGGCCCATCTCGCTTCTTAGTCATGTTTACAAGTTGCTTTCAAGAGTCATCACGAATCGTCTCGCGCGTAGGTTTGACGATTTCCAGCCTCCCGAACAAGCCGGATTCCGAAAAGGCTTTAGCACCGTAGACCACATACATACGCTGCGGCAGGTTATACAGAAGACCGAAGAGTATAACGTGCCTCTCTGTTTAGCGTTTGTGGACTACGAGAAAGCCTTCGATTCGATCGAGACTTGGGCTGTATTGCAGTCTCTCCAACGGTGCCAGATCGACTACCGGTACATTGAGGTGTTGAAGTGTCTGTACAAAAACGCCACCATGTCAGTCCGTCTTCAGGATCAGACCTCGAAACCAATCCTTCTCCAGCGCGGCGTAAGACAGGGAGACGTCATTTCTCCGAAACTGTTCACTGCTGCGCTGGAGGACGTCTTCAAGGTTCTGGACTGGAAGGGCGTTGTCGTGGCTATGTCGTCGGAAAACCTTCGGTTTTCCGACGACATAGTGGTCATGGCTAAGACCATGGAGAGCCTCAGTAAAATGCTCGATGATCTTAGTAGAGCTTCCGAAAGAGTGGATATTAAAATGAACATGGACAAAACCAAGGTCATGGTGAACGCCCATGTAACACCCACTCCTATCAAGATCGGAGACTCTACACTCGAAGTTGTAGACGATTATGTTTACTTGGGACAAACGGTCCAGTTGGGTAGGTCCAACTTCGAGAAAGAGGTCAACCGTCGAATCCGACTCGGCTGGGCGGCGTTCGGGAAGTTGCGTGGTATCTTCTCGTCCAATTTACCGCAGTGTCTCAAGACAAAAGTCTATGACCAGTGTGTGTTGCCAGTGATCACCTATGGGACCGAGACGTGGTCGCTCACAATGGGCCTTATCAGAAAGCTTAAAATCACCCAAAGGGCAATGGAAAGGGCTATGCTCGGCATTTCCTTGCGTGATCACGTCAGAAATGATGATATCCGCAGGAGAACCAAAGTTACCGACATAGCCCGAAGAATTGCTAAACTTAAGTGGCAGTGGGCAGGGCACATTGCTCGCAGAACGGATGGCCGATGGGGCCGAAAAGTTCTGGAATGGCGACCGCGAACTGGAAGACGATACGTTGGAAGGCCTCCCACTAGGTGGACCGATGACCTGGTTAAGGTTGCGGGAAGGCGCTGGATGCGAGACGCACGGGATCGGTCAATGTGGCGACGCCTGGGGGAGGCCTATGTCCAGCAGTGGACGTCTTTCAGCTGAAATGATGATGATGATGATGATGAGATAAGTAGGATTAAACTATCAGAATATTCTGACTTGTTGTGTAACATTTGATGATTTACAAAGTTCTGTTAATCAGAAGTTCTGTTCTTTTTATTTGAAAATGTAACTTTTTCAAACGATATTGCTTTGACAATAAATTTTCTGAACAGCCAGTTATTCCTGAAAAGGCATATTAACCTACTAAAGTAGTCTCACATCATTACACACATCCCATTTCCAATTTAAAGTTCGGTCTCAATGTCGCCTATTCACGTTCTGAAATGAGCCTTAGAAACTTTTTCAGTACAAAGGTTGTTGGCGGCCCGATTTTATTTTATGAAGTCGTTTCGAGTCTGTCTGGCGAAGGCCTATAGTTGTAGTTATAAAGCAATGTTTTTAGAATAAATCATAAAATAAGACAATTTAGTTCCTCCCAACACTCTCACGTCCCACACACATACTCACCACACTCTCACATCCACCCTAACACACACTAGCACACCACAGTTTGACTACGCACATGTTTACACACTAGAGAAATACTCTCAACGTCATCTTCAGTATTATTTGTTATTTATACTTGTACAGATAGTGTAAGTAATTATTGCTAAATTATGGAAGAGCGTAGTCTCCTATCAAAGGCATTGTTTTCTTAGAAGGAGCACATTTTCTTAATTTTTTTATTACTTGTGTCGTAATGATAACTTGTCAGAGTACCTAAATGCTCGTATCGCCAGATAAGTTTCAGCCCCATGTTAAAAGGGACGTTTACTGTCATTCACCGGATACAAAACTGTTCCGAGAGCTTCTCCTGAAAAATGCAGATCCTGTTGGGTTTCCTGAACACTTTGCCCGAACCAGAAATTGAATCTAGGACCTAGGCTTAGCATAACGCTTCCAAATACTCGACTATTGAGGCAGTCAATACAAATGGTACAATAAAAACGATACTGTATAAATTGTAGCCGTTTTTACTAAAATATAATTATATTACTTTGGGGTGCGGTTTCACTTACAAAGGAATTCGGTCTGTGAAGTATTTTTCAGGTGTATTTTCAATTTATAGATTTAACTTATTTTAAGCAACTAATTTCAAAATTTCGTTTTTCCAAGCTATATTTTTTTTTTTTTTTACTGACGTCATAAAGTAGTCTGAATGACATAGGACTTGACGTTGACATAGACGCTTGACACGTACAAAACAACGTCCCACTTGCACTTATGACTTAACTCGGAGTTGGTTGCTAGCATGACTAAAATATTGAACATAATATTGTATGACGAACTGTCAATTTAACCTCGTGTTGGCCACTAGCTCTGGGTTGGGTTTTTCGTGCATGTGGGCCTTAACTATTTCATTACAAGAAGCACTCAGGTTACTTTATGACTTCATTTAGAGGTCAAGTAAAAGTCAAGTGATTTTAAGTATTTTAGTGAAAATAAATACGATCTTAAAATTTTAAGAAAAACTAGCTGACCCGGCAAACTTTGTTTTGCCATAAAAACACCATAACATATATCTACCCTACTTATCCTACCCTACCTACCCTACACTACCTACCCTACCCTACCTATCCTACCTATACTACCTACCCTACCTACCCTACCTACCCAACCTAACTTACCCTACCCTACCTATCCTACCCTACCCTACCCCACCTACCCTATCCAACCATACCTACCTACCCTACCCTACCTTTTTTTTTTTTGTTGGTTTTGCTCTTGACTATAGTCTAGGTCAGAGGTGACAGAGACAGAGTCTACGATGGAGTGAGCTTACCCAGAAGAAGCCTGTTCACTCTAACTTTGGAGAGATTCGGGTTGTTCACCTATGAAAAAATAGATAGTAGCCGATTCTCAGACCTACTGAATATGCATTTAAAATTTCATAATAATCGGTCAAGCCGTTTTGGAGGAGTATGGTAACTAACATTGTGACACGAGAATTTTATGTAAGAAAAATAAAGTTTACAAACCTAAAATCTCGAAATGGTTTTGGAATCAGAGCTTAATTTTTACTTTACATACCGAATTCGTTTTCAGTCTTATTTCCATACAAAATGGGTTTGAAAGTGGCACTTCCTAAATACAGAAAAATGTTAACGACCCCTTGTTTAAATTAAAGACGTCCTAGTGATTAAAACGCTGACTGCAAAACGGAGAAAAAGAACGAAAATTCTCTAGTTTCCTCTGCATCCACAAGAACGCTTCTCTTTCAATTAAGTTTCCCACGAACGAACGACAATTTGTTTTATTGTTTTATTTCATTTTGGAAAGCCGAGACCTCCACCTTTAATTACTTTATCTGTTCTACACTATTTTATTTCAAGGAGTGCTTTCTCTAAAAATATCTACAAAAGCTTCTTGTCAAAAGCCTTCTCAAAATATCGCAGTCTTCGAATAATTAGATTACAACGGTTTTCAAATTATATAAAAAAACGTTTATGCATATTAGACCTATTAGGCCTATTAGGCATTTATGCATATTAGGCCTAGTTAATTCATAATATTGCCTGAATAATTTCTGGTCGGACAAAAAACGGTATCCCGAACAAAATCAGCCCCATATTCATGCTTACCTCTTTAACACGTTTACACCAAAAAAAAACCAGATAAAAAGGGTTCCGTAATTTTAAAAATTCGCAGTCCTTTTAACGGTTGACTTTTCACATTTTCCTCCCATATCAACGGCCTGAATTCAGTAACTTAATAAACAAAATAACAGAATTCTCTTTTCGAAATCTCATAAGGAGATACCTATAAATTTTAAATAAATAGTAAAAGCTTTTCCATGTTTGGAAGATTTGTCGTAAAATCTCTTAAGAAAAATTGCAAAATTTTCTTCTTGAATATTCAATTGGACTAAGTGCGGAGAATCCGGTATAATTTACTGAAGAAAAATACGTCAAGAGGTGATGCAATTGATTAGTGCTATGAAGCGAAAATTGGTAAAAAGGGAAGGTTTCAATATAAAGAAGAGTTATTGAGCCAATTTAGTATAATTGAATTTTTCTGTTGGGATTATTCTCAGTTTGAAACCAGGATCTGAATCGGTCCCGATAGAGCTATAGGCTATCGTCTCTTATCTTAGGGGTTTTGAAACTGTAATTATTATTGAAGAGTAGAAAGATAGTATTCTTTCCAATCTGTCTTTTTAGTAAAAATTATTATCGATTGGTTTATGAAAGTAGAGCGTGCTTACTATGAAAAATAAAAAATAAAATTACAAAAAAATACTACCGACTTCCAATTATAAAAACTACAAAGTGAAAAATAACTTTATTTTTGGAAGTCGGTGTCCAATACGATAAAAATTTACCTACGAAAGACACCGACGGTAGAATATTTTTTTAAAAAGGTTTTTTTTTTCACTTTTTGTTGTACCTACCTAATAGGCAAGTTGTTTAGTAAGTTTCCTATAACGCCAGAATAGATGACCCGAATATCATGAAACTTGAACATAACCGATCAAATGAGAGATCTGCGTACCCCTTAAGAGCGTACTGGCGTGATGTTATGTTATGAAATGGTATAAACAATAAACAGATATACGATTGCATCGGTCCCGAGTGATTTGCCTTTATTTATTGAAGAGTTCTGTTGTATATCTTCGAATTTCTTCATCAGATCTTTACCAAATTAAAATGGGACCAATTCCAGAACATACTCTTTCAAATAAAAACAGAATTTTCAAAATCGGTCCTCAATTGACGGAGATTCCGGTGAACATATAAAAAAACACAAAAATTCACATTGAACCTACTACTCTTTGGTAAGTCGTTTAAAAAAAGTGATACAATCTATATGTTATTGGTGCCAGTAACATTAAAATTGTATCCTCATGAATATTGATGTTAGACAGAATTCCAATACTAGTATATTTTACAATTTAATAACTGGTATTATCTTGGAACGACAATTACTACAGCCACCTTCAGGGACATTACATAGGTAATATTTCGTTTTCTTGTCTCTTTTGTTACATTTGTGTAAATAGAATAACTTAGGATAAATATTTTCTTTATCTTGTATAGAATTAAAGAAAGTCAAGTATCAGCTTATTCACGCTATACTTTTACTACGTGTCCCATCGATGTCTTCAATTTATAATATTATAAAAGTGAAATTCTGTACGTTTTTTAGGGTTCCGTACCCAAAGGGTAAAAACGGGACCCTATTACTGAGACTCCGCGATCCGTCTGTCTGTCTGTCTGTCTGTCACCAGGCTGTATCTCATGAACCGTGATAGCTAGACAGTTGAAATTTTAACAGATGATGTATTTCCGTTGCCGCTATAACAACAAATACTAAAAACAGAATAAAATAAATATTTAAGTGGGGCTCCCATACAACAAACATGTTTTTCTGCCGTTTTTTGCGATTATGGTACGGAACCCTTCGTGTGCGAGTCCGACTCGCACTTGGCCGGTTTTTTAATTTAATCACACTTCAACGGTTGGAACGATATTCGCAGAAATTATAAAAAAAATGGGCAGATTATGCCCTAGATTAAGATATCAACTTTTTATCCCAGCATTACTTTTCTGTGGGATATTTTTAAGATAATTTAAAATAAATTCAAATTAAACTTAAAAGCTATAAGCAAGCTGAAGCTGTATACAAACCATGGGTATTTCAATGCACAAAAGTTCACTGTCATGATGAAATTTCAGAAATATTTCATCGCGTCGTCCAAACTTTGCTATCTCTGTCCTAAATATGCATCTTGCAGCGAAATAGATACTTGGAAACTGAATATCTGGCTCGCCCAAACTTGGCCAATGTTGGCTTAAATGCGGGCTTGCTTGACACGTAAATGATATTTATTTTTGTACATTGGTTTGAACATACACTAGCTGCTAACTATTTTTCGTGTTTTATATTCAACTTCTCTTAGAAGAAATTCTGAAACAAAATTACCACAGTCTGTTTTAAGATCTGGACATAGTCAGCTGAATCATATGAAAACCATGCAGATTGATTTCTAAGAAGAATTTCATTTGAGAAAAGAACCTCACAGATTTTACTAGATCAGTTAATTCAGTACTCGAGATCATTACTCGTCTAAACTCAGAATTAATAGGTGAGTATAGACTAGAGCATTTACTTGTAACAGAACATTGAGCATTCGCTGTTTTTAAATTTACACGAACCACACTTCGAGCATGACGCTCGATGTTTTTTTACAACCTGATTTTAAAATCCAACGAGCGTTTTGGTGTAACATTTTATCGAGCAAAGGCATGAGCGCGGGTTACGTGGAGTAAGGACAATAATTAACGCAAGGTACAAAGAAATGTTACAGATTCACTAGTCATGAGAATTAGTAGGCCTGAGAGTTATTAGTTATTAGTAGGCCTTCTAGATGCTTGTTTTTTATTTGTTAATTTTTTAACTCGTTTTATTTTCTTTTGTTTAAATAATATGTAATCTTCTTTTTTTGTTTTTCTTACGAGTTATTGTCGGGCCTACGTTGTCCCCACATATCTAAGTACTAATGCTGTAACAAGGAAATATTGTAAAACCAAACCATTTTTTTAAAAGAGTAACCATGGAGTTTCTTGTCGGTTCTTCTCCATAGGAAACGAACCCGAACCGTGCACATTGTCGACGTTTTGTAAGTGCCCATGTAGGCCTATATGAAATAAAAAAAAAATATTTTGATTTTGAATTGCGTCGAACGCAGCGTCGAACATTCGCAGGAAAGTTGCATTACATGGAAATGCTTTAGGAAACTGAGCATTTGTCTGTATTGTACCATTTCTAAGAACGTTACATTACATTGTAATGCTTGCGTAAATGCTCTGGTGTATAACCTTAAGGAACTTAACGATTCAATTAACTAATACAACAAGAACACCATAGAATGTAAACTATTTTATACTTACCCATAACGAATTTTTTTGTCCAATATTTGGAAGCACAGAAACAGATGCAGTCTATGCTGGCTCCAATATTTGTTCACGACCATGAGGCTATCGCATTTTCCGTCTAAGTTTTAAAATATATCCTAGGGGTGTATTGAGGTCGATGTGATACGTTAACACTTGAAGCCATTTGTGGGCCAATAAATCTGTCATTCTTGAGTGACTTGGAACTTGTAGGAGATAAATGGTTTCTCTAGGAAAGACTAGCACACGCGGTTTTATTGATACTGTGGATCTTTTAGGTCAACTTGGATGATGGATGAGGCAAATCTTTGGATAAGAAAGACGTTGCGAGGCTAAAATTTTTGTTTGGTATTCAAATAAGATTATCGATGGTAGGATGAAGCGTCAGGGATACGAAATATAGCAGAAGCGGATTGATTAAAGAAAAATATTTTGAATTAGGAATTAATGGGTCCTTGGTCGGCCCGTCGATCCCATCTGCTATAATAATATTGGGACCCCTTCGTGTCTTAGAAAGCACGTTAAGTCTGTGTAACCAAAGGGTATCTTGTTATCCAGTACTAAATTGGATGTTGGAGGTCAGATAGGCAGTAGTTTTATGTAAATTACTGATAATCAGATACGTGCAGTTAAATTGGCAGCTGATTTCAAAATTTTTGGGAACGGGTTTGGCAGTGGTGGACCAGTGGTAACGGCCGCGACTTACAAGGTGTATAAAAAGATGAAGAAGAAAGACGTCGAACCCAGGAAGGCAGTTTACTTTGTGTAAATTTTAATAAACTGGCTGACCCCCGCGGCTTTGCTCCCGTCAAAATTATAGCCTATGTTAATTGGGCATAATATAGCTTTCCATAGGTGAAAGAATTTTTAAAATCGGTCCAGTAGTTTCGGAGCCTATTCGGTACAAACAAAAAAAATATTTCTTCTTTATAATATTGGTATAGATAAATTATTTCGTCAGCATTGCTCTCAAAAACGGTTTAAGAAAACATCGTGAGATAACCGCCATGTCCTAGAACTAAAAATTTTAAGACATGTAACATCCACCAACCCGTACTGGGCCTGCGTAGTAGGTTACGGCCCATTCCCTCTCACATAGAAGAGGCCTGTGTTCCTGCTTTCCAGCTTCCCAGCCATGATGATGACGGGAACTGGCTTGAGGCAAATTGTCCTTACCTATCATTTCTATCATGTTATTTTCATTAAACCTATGAAAGTCGTAGGTATTTAATTGCAATGAAAACTTAACAATTGAAGGCAAAAGGACCAACCAAATAAATTATCCTTCTAACGACTAACCATTTAATTCAATATAAAGGCCTTAAAATATAAAACATGTAAAATCCAGTGGATCTTAGATTACAAAATAAGCGTTTTATTACACCCCAAGCTAGTATTACATCAGAGATGATAATTAAACAGTTTCTTTTAATTACTTCCTCGAGTTTTCCTCAAAAAAGATGAGCGTCTCGGAAATTATTATCTTAATTTGTATTTTGATCTTTAGATATTGGATTACGATTTTTATGAACAAAAATATTCTGTTGGAGTCTTTTGAATGAAGTAAGTTTAAGTGTAAGTTTGTTTGTAATGGATAAACTCAAAAACTGCTAAACCGATTTTGTAAATTCTTTCACCAGTAGAAAGCTACATTATTATTTTAAAAGCTTCAAGAAAATGCCTCCTGTTACCTTAACTCTACCTCTACCAAGCAAAAACTAAGACCCAAGTACTTTCAAGTTGGCAGAGCTACCAGCTAGTCTTACTAACCGTAACGCATCAGATTAACTAAAGAAGCGTAACTGCAACTGGAAGATAGGCTAATGAGTCTGCCTCATTACCTTCGTAGCCTTTTAGTTTAACTGAAGCGAGTAAGCCGTTTGCGTGATTAGCCAACTAGTTTTTTGCTTATGTTTGGGATTTAAGCAAGTCACTTGATGAGATAGTATTTCATTTCGGATGTAGAAGTTCTTGGGAATTGTGATTGAATCCCAAGTGATCCGATTGGCAGCTGATAATTAATTCACCAATCCTGGCTCTTGTGATACAGGATTTCCTACTACAAGAACCGGGGCTGCACTGAGATAAATTTGAAAGAGAGTTGTGGCCCTGGCAAAAGCAAATGAAGAAACACGGGTGAGTTTTAGTCAGGAAAAGTCTGACATGCCCAGGAGACAGAGACGGAGACTGACATGTCAGACTTTTCCCGGAAAAGTTATTGGATGAAAGAAACAAAAAGTGTTTTATTATCACAAAACGACATACAATAATTATAATTTCATACTTATGCTAAACCCTTACCAATAGTATTAGTAGTAATTAAAAAACAATTCACCCAAAAAAATTACCGTACTGATGTTTATGACCCTGTTTGTGTGTTAATAAATAAATCACAGCGAATTTTGTCAAGTTAGCCCATTAACTTTGCGATCATTTTCTTTTCATTATAGTCTAATAACTAGCCATGCATGTTTAGTTTTCAAAAACCATATCAGCCGAAAGACGCCCACTGCTGGGCATAGGCCTCCATAAGCGTCGCCACATTGACCGGCCCCGTGCGTTTCGTGCCCAACCTTCACCGGGTCATCGGTCAAAAACCATACAAGTACCTTAATAATATTTACAACAAAATAAAAAATGTGGGTGTAAGACAGTTCACCAGTGAAAGACGGAATATTTTCGTGTACTATTTACTCCCATATTAAAACACGCGCCTCTAAAGAACATTGTGTGATAGTCTTCAAAATAAACTTAAAATTTATTAATGAAATTATGATATTAATCAATTTTATATCAAAAGTAACCCGTTTTCTCATCACAGAATCTCTAATTTAGAAATACTCTCGCAATTTCTGATCATAAATAATATTGCAAATATTATTATCTAGCCAAAATAAAATTAAAAAGTTTAGCCACTTACAAACAAAAGACTTCAATGCCTTAACACATAAAATAAAACAAAAGTATGAAACATTAAGTAGCTTTGAAGACTAAAGAAACTCAATCGCCAATTATTAGTTGATGAAAGAGAATTTTCTCTAAATAGTTGACAATTCTAAGTAAATAGTTGAAAGTTAGAATGTCTGCAGTTTCTTATATAAATTCTGAAATAGAAAGTCCTTTTATTTTCATTGAAATTAAACATTGAACTAAAGAATGATTGCAAAGATGTCGTTAAATATTTTGATAAAAAAGTATCTCTTGCAAAGACTGGACAACTAATTTCAAAAGGACTCTTTCAAAGCGTAAAAATAAATCTAAAGCACTTTGATATTTCTGTCTAATAAATACACATAGAGATAAACTCACAGCTTTTATAATAATAAATATCTCAAAGAAAACACTTGACAAAGGACCTTCTATTGTGTTAGGACCAAAAATTTATTGAAACTAACAACTCAATACCAATATATGTGATTATAATTTGAGGAATTATATGTATTTATTTAATATTACACATATTCAATAAAATATATATAATTATTACGCATTTATTATTTATATATTTTTTCGATTTCCTTATTAAAATAATCGACGAAATATGTATATGCAGAAATGTGTATGTATGTGTATGTTAACACTAAACAAAACTAAAACATACTAAATTATACTAAACCTAATTACATTGGTACATGGTTATTTGTATCGATTTTATTTATTAGACCACACTGGATAACTGAGGCCCTACACAAGTGACATTCTATCATCGAAAGCGTGGCGATAGCGATTGTTAAAACCGGCCAAGTGCGAGTCGGACTCGCGCACGAAGGGTTCCGTACTTGGTAAATTGCGGTTTACGATTTATGACGTATTAAAAAAAAACTACTAACTAAAAAAAAGTGGCTGTGACATACGGACGGACAGACAGACAGACAGACAGACAGACAGACAGACAGACAGACAGACAGACAGACATGACGAATCTATAAGGGTTCCGTTTTTTGCCATATGGCTACGGAACCCTAAAAAGGCAAAATTGTACGGGATTGACAAGTGATATTTAACAATCACGTGAACAATCCCTTACGTTATGACATTTGAAAGAAAGAAAGAACGCTACTTGTCTAGAACCTCATAGATAGATAGATAAAACATTTATTTAGTGTACGTTCTGTTCTGTTCTGTTCTGGACACAGCACAACACACAAAATCTCAATTAAATTATTTCAATTTACATGTATGTGTCATAGACCAAGCTATTAATCAGGGCACTATGTAAAATGCCCTGTCATTGTGAATCTAGTCAAGTCAAATTTGGCAATGTAAAGAATACTGATTAAAATTTCTGTATTTATCACATTGTCTGATCATTTGAATATTGTGACGTAACGCGAGCTCGGGAACTTAGGGCACCCCGAACGGTTACTTTAGACCCTGCAGACAGAAATAGGAGCCCGTGCATTGGGGTTTCGTCGACATTGTTACTTAAGGCGCCGATTCCCTTGAGTAGCTGCTTTTAAAATGAGAATCACGTCTAAACGGCTAGTCGTAATTTTTTGGAAAAAATATATGTTATATAACACCATTTTCTTAATATTTTCATCTGAGCACATTTCGAGTTTAATTCGCATAACATAGTGTAATTAATTTGTAAAGTTATGTCTGAAACGGACAAAAACACGACAATCGCACCAAAACCGCTTGGCGTATTTTAATGAAATTGACACCATCTCAAAGACAATTTAATTACCTACATTTTGATCTGAAGCTTTTTTTTTTAAAGTCATAGAATAAGAAGGAAAGTACAAAAAACTACTAAATTTTGGGTCGCGCGGGTGTGAAACGAGTGCGCGTTTTGTTCCCTCAAGGTCGTTAGTCGTCGTCTTAAATAGTAATCATACTTACTATTTTATATTAAAACCAATATCAAAATTTAGAAAAAAAAAAAAAACATTTCTTTTAGTTCCCGGTCCCATAAGTAATGGGAAAAAAATTAATGATGAATGATGTGAATAGATGGATGGATTCAGAAAGCCCGGTCAATTTAATTATTTCAATTGCTTTTATCATATTGCCTACTCATATTGGGCATTTTATAATTGCCTGGGCTTTATGTATTAATCACTTGGTCCATAACATATATAAAAACAAAGTGCTAAACTACAAAAAAAGGAAAACATACTTAAATAAATAAAAGTGACCTAGAAACTTACTCCAAAATATTGAAATAACGATTAAAACATGGTGCGATGTGCGTCTCAAGGTTGCACCAAATGGGAGTCCAGTTCAGCACGTATCAGGCAAATATACCTGACGCTGATCTCTGGATCCCTTCAGTGACATACGGACGCTGAGCATAAACTGCTGGGCAGAGGTTTCCCCCAAATCCTTGTAGGTATTCTTTTCCTGAGCCACCTCGAACCAGCCCCTGTATTAATTATTGTGTTAAAATAACAAACGCCTTTAGCAAAGCTTGTACATAACAATTTTGTATGTACCTACTATGGATTAGCTCATAACATCACGTTATTATAAAACCTTCGGGTGTCGACGAACGGATAATATTTTGAGCCTATTACTGTAACTCCCTCACGTGTAAGAGATCAAATTCTGATCTTTAATATTAACGTCTATAATATTAATTATTTTCGGTAATCCATGTATCAGGCAAGAGGAAAGTGGGAATGTCCAATTTACGGCGGGCTGATGACCTAACCGAAAGAGCAGGAAAAGACTGGTTGATACTGGGCCAAAAGAAAAAGACGGAGGTGACGTACCCCAAGGACCATATCCCAAAGGTCCATATTCCAAATTCAAATACTAAAAATGAGTAAATAATCAAATTACTAACAATAACTTACTAACAAGGTTTTAAATGTATAATCATAGGATATGGAAATAAAAGCTTTTTTTTAAATCCATGTACCTTAGTATTGTACGATAATATTATAAACTAGCTGTGTGTTGCTCCCGTCCACTGCCTTTTTTTTTTGAGCTTGGAGAAATGCTCATGCATACTGCGCTACCAAGGCAAGATAGCGCAGTTATTTGTGACTCTACACTAAATCTCCACGGTGTCCTCCTGTGCCGCTTATGGCGGGCACACGGTACGCGTTAGCACTCACCGCGAACCCGCCGCGACTGTCTGTCACCGGACTCTCCACTGGGGAATAACCCCCATCACCGGCGCACCAGTACACACTGTGCGCCGTGACCACCCCAGGGACCAAACCAGCACATAGGTGCCAGACGACCCCGTGTATGGCACCCTTGGTCCCCTTGTGACGAGTCAGGGTCAATGGCTCCGCCACCTACCATTTTTCGGCCGCAGGAGATAGGGAGAGCGGCTAACGCTATACCGGCACTTGTCCTCCCCTGCGGCCACACCGCGTCCGCCATCAGACGGTGGCGACCCCGTCTAGGCCGCGGAAGGTAGGGAGAGCGGCGCACCGCAATACTGGCACTCCTCTCCCACCGCGGCCTCCAACCCTCAGCCGCGATATCGTAAGGGTATGGGAGACCCCATACGACATCACGGCCCGCCTCAGTTGCGATGTCGCCTAGGCAGCACCGCAACCTACATGTTGGCCGCTACGTCGTCGGCTTATCGGTAAAAGCCCTGACGAGCGGCCCCTCCTCGGGTTCCTCTTCGCTTCACCGTAGGTGACCAAGCCACAGTTACTGAGCCCATGCAACATTGCTTGCAGAGCAGATGGCCGAAAAGTTCTGGAGTGGCGACCGCGTACCGGTACCTAGCGTTGGAAGGCCTCCCTCTAGGTTAATCGATGACCTGGTCCAGGCTGTGGTAATCCGGTGGATGCGAAAAAAACATGATTAATCAGTGTGGCGACGCTTTGAGGTTCAGCAGTGGAAGTCTTTTGGCTGAGATGATGATGATGATTAACTTGAATTGAATTCAGTGAATTTTGGCTTTCATGAGTCCCAGAGAAAAGAGTTTGTAATAACATATAATATATCAGGCAAATTGATTCGGGTTCAAAACTATTATTTTGCACATTGTTAATAAGTTTGTTCTGTTTTTTTGCCTAGCATTGGTTAGTTTTGTTTAACGCCTCATTTAAGGCGGTTCCCTGAGCAAAACGCCGTGCTAGCCGTTTTTCGTGCTGGTTTTAGGAGCTATCTACGGGTTCTTTATAAAGAAATTTCAACTAATAAAAATACATTAAATTTCTACATTTTATTGATTCCAAAATGGTTGAATACTTTTTTTTTTAAAGGTATATGTTTTACTAATCTCCTTCCAAAAAAACCATAAAAATGAGAAATAATTCTTGATAGCATTCATCTCCTCGTAAAGTTTAATAACGAACATTTTTTTTTCAAAAGACTAATATTCGTTTTTATAAAGATTTTATTCTAAAATCCGGGCGTATTCACTACTGTAATTCAAGCGCCACCAGTGCCGCTAGGCCAATAGGAAATAGGCATGCTCATATCTCATGCTGAATTTTCGGTCAGGGTACCGCCTTAAGATGCGTTGGGAACAGGAGGCACCATGAAGATTTCCTTCTAGAGATTGCATAGAAATTTCCTTTTTCCTGTTTTAGCGTTATTTTTATTTGCTATTAAATTATTATTATCTAATTAAACGCTCACAACATCAGGAAGATACATCCTCCATACCTGATTAGCGGCTTTCAAGCCATTCAGCCGATAAGTACATTTATTTTAAACCACCATCAATTATTGATGATATTGAGGAAGACATTAGAAGTCAAGGTTAGGTTAGGTCATCCATGCTTGTCGAAAATTATGGCTGAAACTGAGGTTCAAAACCAGTCGAGGTGGATTGCCAGGTACCATCGATAGAAAGATTTCTAGCAACTGTTGAAAGATTTCCGTTCGAAAATCACAACGAACAGTAGATTCGATCATCCACAATTGAACCACCTGGTTCATACTATAGATTTTTCTGGGATCAGAGTGATGATACTCATCACTCTGATCACCTCGATGTGACGAAGGTGCCGTATTTCCTAAAGCATGGATCTAAACAGTATATAGAGAGCAAATTAATACATTTTGCTTATAAAATCTAGTCATCCTGCACTAGATTGGGGGCATCTCCATACCAGGGGGCTGAAACTAGATTTGTAACCTATTTTATTACTTATTCAATAAGAAAAGAATCTATAAAAAAAAGTCTGGTACATTACTTCTCCATATAAAGTCCGAGGGCATATTTTCCCAGCGTCCCATATTCAGAAAACGTAAAGATTAAAATTTTAAAGAAATATTTTTGTCTTTTTTAGAAGGTACTATTTAAATATAATGTTAAAAAAAATTGAAACTCTTACGAATTTAATACCTTGGAAAGATACTTAAGGGTTAAGTCCAAATAACTTCAGTATCTTAAACGTAAAATTAACAAAGCCTTTTACACGTATTCAGCCTTCTATTTAATAATCTAACCAACCTGTTACACTATTAATCTTTTTAATAAGATTATTAATTCCAAAACTTTAATCCTTAGGCTTAAGTTTGAAACTAACTTCAAAGTTAGAGGGCCTACTTGAATTGAGGATTGTTAGTTTTCGTTTTACAATAAGCGATTGGATTACTTGAAGTCATTTTGATTTGATTTATTAACTTTAGTTGGTAATAAATGAAGTTAGTTTTTAACCGACTTACAAAAAAGGAGGAGGTTCTATGTTCGACTTATTGTATGTTTTTTTTTTTTTTTTTTTTTTTTTTTTTATGTATTTTCACCGATATCTCCGTCAATTGTGGACCGATTTTGAAAATTCTTTTTTTGTTTGAAAGAGTATGTTTCGAAATTGGTCCCATTTTAATTTGGTGAACGTCTGATGAAGAACTTCGGAGATACACAACATAACTCTTCAATAAATAACGGCAAAACTCTCGGGATTGCTGCAATCGCATGTCTGTTTGTTGTTTATACCATTTCATAACATAACATCACGCCAGTACGCTCTAAAGGGGTACGCAGATCTCTCATTTCACCGGTTATGTTCAAGTTTCATGTTATTCGGTTAATCTATTCTGGAGTTAAAGGGACCTTAATAAACAACTTGCTATTAGGTAGGTAAAACTAAAAAGGCAAAAATAAAAAACTTTTTTGCAAAAAAATACTACCGACTTCCAAATGAAAAACTACAAAGTGAAAAATAACTTAACTTATGGAAGTCGGTGTCCATATCGCAAAAAAATGGTTCCTACGAAAGACACCGACTTCCAAAAGTTAAGTTATTTTTCACTTTGTAGTTTTTCATTTGGAAGTCGGTAGTATTTTTTTGCAAAAAAGTTTTTATTTTAATTTATTTTACATTAAAGATTTCGGGATACTCTATGGTATTGTGTAAAGTAAAACTGAAACTCCAAGCAGTATTTCTACTTAACTAATTATAGGTTCTATTGTATTTTCTAGAGTCTGAAATTGATTGAAATTTCAAAGATATTCCATAAACTGGCAAAGTAAGATATCTACTATGCCCCTATGTTTTCCTTTTTTCATTTATATTTGTCAAATTTGTACACTAAGCCTCTGTTGACAGCGCAACTTTGAGCATTCTTTGAGGGTTCTAGTGCTTCTAAAGATAATGTACCATCAAAAATGAAATTCAGTCGGCGCTCTCTGCCCCTCTTAGTGCTTGAAAATTTCAGCAGAAATTCCACTCTAAGATATTACCAAAAATATTTTCACACACCAAAATCACCTCTGACATTCCGTAGGTCTCACACAAAATTAAACGACTTAACATTTAAAATACCTCAACCTCACCTAACGAACACATTAACAAAATCTAATTTACGACACCAATTGCCGCTTGCCATGCGATAACAGCAAATAATCGTACGACGCGTCACTTAATGACGTCACACAAAATTTTACATTCATCGTGACGCACAGGTAATGTCGGTACAACGATGACGTATGAAGCTCAAACTGTATTCAGACCCATTCGCCGACTCATAGCAGATAAGCGAATGGGAACGTTTAGATGGCGCAAGTGTAAAGCGAAAGCGATTAAAGACATGGTCCTAATAGAAACGGTGGTCCTTTGAAACGCGTTGATTGATGAAAGGGTTAGCATTGATATGGTAAGTCGTGAATTTTTGATGGAATTTGGTTTGAAATTTGAATAGATTTAGGTTAGGCATTTGAATGAATACAACCGACGTGACGCCTGGGCAAACGAATAAATAAATGGAAACATTTAAAATAGGGATGTTGGTCGTATATTTAATGTGTTTTATTTAAAAAAAAAAATATTCTTTACTCACATACATACTTTGACTCTCCTTCTGTGTTTATACAATTTTTTTATTGTATGTTCCGTTTCCGTGAATGTGTCCGTAGCATCAACAGTGGGCGTTATCAGAATATTAGCGCAGTGTTATATTCTTTTAAATATCGCTGCACATCCTGGGATAGGAGCCTTTTTGGTCTCGCAAGGGATTTTGTTTTTGTTTTTCTTACCTCGTGTCTCCTGTGCGGGTCACAAATAAATATTATTTCTATTTTGATTTTAGTCGTTATTACACGTCAAAAATCTAATGAAGAAACGTTTGGCTTTCGACTGCAAGAAGAAAATTTGATTTTAGTTATGTTTTGTTTTAATGCTTCAGCATTGATCTTGTTTAGAAATCCCTATCTACAGCGTCCAAGCCAAAAGGTATTTTTTCTACTTCTATGTGCTATTTTAAAATTATTTATAAAATATTTTATAAACCCTTCGTTTGGCATTCTGCCATGACGTCAGCGTTAGAGTTATCCTCGCAAAGGTTTTTCATAGTGCAGGAGTCAGAGCACAAATAGTTACTAGTTATTTGTGAATCAAAATAAAATTAATCGACAGCAATATCGCTTTGTTTAGTACTAAAACCGCTGTTCGCTCAAAACTCGTCCACAAAAGTAACATTACAAAGTAAAGCGGAGCGGTGAATGCAAACGACTATAGAAACCGTGTAATTGCGTCCGCCATTGTATGTTCAACGTTTTTCCGTTCCACCATGAGTTTCAATGGAAGATAACGTATATTTATCGACGAATCGATGAGCTCGGATCACAAGGGTAGAAGTTCGAAAGTAACTTTTTACGAGAGCTCTGCGGTATTCGGATCAGAAAATATGGCTTCGTTTTGAATTTGAAATTCGAAACTTTTTTCGGTCTGTTCCATATTGGGTTTTGTTATCCGTATACTTTATTTTTAAGCCACTTGTACACCAAGAGCGGTGCTTAGTTAGTTTGAACTTAACATACATAGCTGAGGTAATATTGATAGCTTTGTAAATATGTAAAATCACAACTCAAGCTGAACTACTAGTTCAGCTCATAGTCAGTCGGCATAAGCCGCAACAAAAAAAGTCAAAGCGTAAAATTAAATTGTGATGTTTTTTGCTATTTCAAGGCAGGTTTAATTACGTCAACAACACAATTACGCAGTAAAAAATTAATTACCTTTTTTAGGAAAATTTGTTTCAAATTACCTACCTAAATATGTCACCATCTTACACAAAAATGTATTTATTAACTAGCTGACCCAGCAAACTTTGTTTTGCCATAAAAAGACCAAACATTTATCTACCCTACCTACCCGACCCTACACTACCCTACCCTACCCGACCCTACACTACCCTACCCTACACTACCCTACCCTACCCTACCCTACACTACCCTACCCGACCCTACACTACCCTACCCTACCCTACCCTACCCTACCCTACACTACCCTACCCTACTCTACCCTACCCTACCCTACACTACCCTACCCTACCCTACCCTAACCTACCCGACCCTACACTACCCTACGCTACTCTACACTACCCTACCCTACCCTACCCTACACTACCCTACCCGACCCTACACTACCCTACCCTACCCTACCCTACCCTACCCTACCCTACCCTACCCTACCCTACCCGACCCTACACTACCCTACACTACCCTACCCTACACTACCCTACCCTACACTACACTACCCTACACTACACTACACTACCCTACACTACCCTACACTACCCTACCCTACCCTACCCTACCCTACCCTACCCTACCCTACCCTACCCTATGTCCTTCTCCTGGTTCTAAGCTACCTCCCTGCCAATTTTCAGCTAAATCGATTCAGCCGTTCTTGAGTTATAAGTGAAGTAACTAACACGACTTTCTTTTATATATATAGATTATTTATTCAAACTTTGCTAAGAAAGGTAGAATAGAATAAAATAAAAATACATTTATTTGATACAAACAACACAACAGCAACAAACACAGAGTAAAAGACAGTAATGAAGTACAAAAACAAATGGTTACCAACTCAGCATTTGCTGGGTGTCAGTCACCCAGAACTCGTTTTCAGTCTGCACCCCGCAGCAACACACGGACTTGGGTAGCAAAACAAAAGTTAACTAAACGCCAGAG
Source organism: Orthosia gothica (assembly GCA_949775005.1). Lineage (NCBI taxonomy): Eukaryota > Metazoa > Arthropoda > Insecta > Lepidoptera > Noctuidae > Orthosia > Orthosia gothica. The sequence continues at coordinate 31,598,378 of OX459038.1, read as the reverse complement.
ACATTCTCTACCAGTCAATAAGGAGCAGAGCACCAACATGGCTGGTGCATATTATTTGACATATGTTTTATGGCAATCATAATCTATCAGGTATGAAAGTGTACGTAAATATCATCATCATCATATCAGCCGAAAGACGTCCACTGCTGGGACATAGGCCGGTCAATGTGCACGGAACCGGTCAATGTGGCGACGCTTAAGAGGGCTTAAGCGTCGCCACATTGACCGGTTCCGTGCGTCCCACATGCAGCGGATCCCCGCAACCTTCTCCAGGTCATCAGTTCACCTGGTGGGAGGCCTTCCAACGCAACGTCCTCCGGTTAGCGGTCACCAATCCAGAATTTTTTTTTACTAAAAAACGATTTTTTTTGAGAGTACTACTTCATAGACACTTGATTACATAATTGAAAGCCTTCACTTTGGAACAGAGGATCATTAATTATAACGGCCTCTACCTACCCCGTTTGACATTGTCACGGCGCGGGCGTGATGTGCGATGTTAATTTTATCTTCATCAATTTTTGGGGAGCGGCGAAAATTCATTTTCCTTGTGTTTCCTTTTGAATATTATGAAAAAGATAGGTAGATTTATAATTGCTTTTTGAAATGTCCTGGTATCTACCATGTTGTATTCAGAATGATGAACTAACCCATCAATTAAAGATGATTCTGACTGAAAAACAGGGCATGTGCCCTGTTTTTGAGCCAGAACGGTTCATGGCATGTTTAGGTTATAAGTTTTCTGCCTGAGATACCCACTAGCTAGCTCAAGGTTGAAATAGTCTTTAAAGTAACTGTTTAATGTATTGTTATTTTAACTTTGCCTTACACTAGGAATTACTCCTGTGTCATGACACAGTAGTATTTGCTAGTGTGAGTGTGAGTCCACAATTACAATCATTTAAACTCAAATACACAAAAATCATGGCATACGTTATAAAACCAAACTCCGTTTAGTCATCATTAATTGCACATACAAGTGCACACAATCCCATTGTGCATGCCTATCATATTGATGGCTTACCTATGACACGGGTCACGGAAGTCAAGGACTTGGGGGTAAATTTCAACACCAGCTTGACATTTTGTGATCACGTTATGCGTTGCTGTAAGAAAGCATATATTCATTTAGGTTTTATGCTTCGTACGGTCCGAGGGTTCACAAATTTGAAAGCCATTATAACTTTATATAATGCATTGGTTAGGAGCCAGCTAGAATGTAACGCAGTCATCTGGTCTCCACATAAAGCTAAATATAGTCTCATGATGGAGAAGGTACAAAACAAATTTATTAGATATTTGTATATGAGGTATTACGGTGTTTACCCATTTTATCCCTTAATGTATCCTACTTTATTTATTTTAGGTATGGTAGGATACAATGAATTGAGGGTTAGGAGGGAACTGGCACTCACCACATATATTTTCAAAATATTGAGAGGGTAGGTGCATAATGCAACTGTTTTTTGCGCAGTCGAACCAACCTGTTAAGAGAGGCGCCGCTGACGCGCGCACTCCGCACGCTCAACCTTGTGGCTATTGAGACGGACCTATTCTACTGTACTCTGGGTGAATTCATAAGGAGTGCATTGTTTAGAATTAGTTATAGATAAAATTTGTTATGTAATTAAGTTAACCTAAAATTTTTTTAGATACTACTGTTATGTAAAATGGTTTACTGTAGTTTAGCGCATTAATCGTATTTGGTGTAATCCTGTAAAGATTTATGTGATAAGGTTGAAATAAATAAATAAAAAAAATCCCCATTTTCCTTTATGGAGTTGAGACGTGGACAATCCGAGCAAGGGACAGACAGAGACGCATTCGAAATGTGGTGCTGGTGGCGGATGATCAAAATATCTTGGACAGCCAAATGTGTCTATCCTTTCCCAACTCGATATAAAGACTAGATTGTCTACAGTATGCCTACATCGTATTTTGACCTATGTATTTCGGTCAATTAATGCGAAGAGGAGATAGAAGTCTAGAAAAACTGGTCATTGTTGGCAATACCGAAGGGAAACGTGGTCTGACTAAGTGAAAGAAGCTACGTCCTCAAGCAAATTTCAGCAGGTGGTGATGGCAACTTTGGAACGGAATCAATAGTGGCAGATTGACCGCTTAAAGGGGTCCAGTGACCATGATCCTCAGTAATGAGGGACCGATTGAAGAAACACTTGTGATTTATTGACTTTAATCGAGTGATTATATCTGTTGTCATGGCAGCTGAGTCGAGTGGAGTTTAAGAATTTAGAATAATACAGCCATAGAGTAGGTCAATCAATGTATCAAATGATTTTCCTAAACCGGGACGGATGTCTCATTACATTGCCATGAATGTACCAAAATACCAGAAAACCCTCATGCTTTCAATACCAACCAATAAAAGTTATTATCCCGAAAATTACAGCCTTAATACAAAATAAGCCTAAATATAATATAGTCATAAAGTAGGTCAATTAATGAATCAAATGCCTCACCTAAACAGGGACGGATGTCTCATTACATTTCCATGAATGTACCAAAAGACCAGGAAAAGCCTCTTGCTTTCAATACCAACCAATTAAGAAGTTATTATCCCGAAAATTCCAGCCTTAATACAATATACTCGTAAGCCTATACCCACAGCTATTCAGGAGTTCAGAGCTCAAACTAAGGTCATAAGTGAGTTTCTGAACTCAGTTTCCGTTTCACGCTTTGACGTTTATTCGCCAACTTGTACTGGAAACCGTGTTTAAACAAAGTTTGTGTTATGTATTTTGCAAATTTTGTTCATTTTTGATGTTATTGTATTTAGCACTGAAGTAAGTTTTGATTATGAGTTTGGTGCCGGCTTTCTCGTTTTGTGTTTTGTTTTTAAAATGGCATTTCTTTTGGAATTAGTTTTACTAAGTACTTTTCATGCTCAACATTTTTTTTTATTCCCATCACCATCATCATTTAAGCCAAAAGACGTCAACCACTGAACATAGGCCTCCCCCAAATTTCACCACATCAACTGGTCCTGTGCACCTCGAATCTACAAGATTCCCGCAGAAGGCTGCGTCCAGGTCACTCCAAACCAGGTCATCGGTCCTCCTAATGAGAGGCCTTCCAACAATGCATCATCCTTTACGCGGTTGCTAGGTACACCTGAACTGCATTTATTGTTCATACGTTCATTTATGACAATTGAACCCTCCTTTAAAGGAAATATTAATTAATTCTTGAAATTCTTGAATTGAATTGAATTTTAATACTTTAATTGAGTTTAATTTTAATACTTTAATTAATTTTAATTTAATTCTTTAATTTATGCTTAACTTGGATTTAATTTTAACTCTATTTTCTGCAATGACCTTGACTATTTTTGAGTGAAAATTTTAAGTGCATGCATGCTCTATTATAAATATTGTAATTTTCTTTCCTGGAGGGACACTGACTTCTAAGATACAGGCATTCGCCTAGTTTGGAATTCAGGGTTCCATCATTTGTATTTCGCCTTTTCATGTATTTCTTATTTATAAACAATGTTTGTATGGCTTGATGAATGAATACATTGAAAAAGAAAATTGAAATTGAAATTTTCGGCCCCATCGAGCACCCTTTCAGCAAAAAATGTGCCCTGTCCTCTAACACTTGGCAATTCTTCGGGCTTTTTCGGTACAATCATCTACAGATTTAAGTAATTAATTTAAATGCCACTAGATATATTTCAATGGTATCTCTTTAGATACAAAGGTTTCAGATAACAGCTTCTCGGAAATTAGAGTAAAGCAAAATCTAAGTTTTCAATTCACAGTAGGTAGGTAGTAATTTAGAATTTATGGAAAGGTAATTGCTAAAGTAGGTAAATCCAAGTAACTTATTACAAGCTTTAATATAAGTTCTTAGAAATAGTCGTCACTTGAGCTACTTGGCCTTTTATGAATGCCAAATTGCTTTATAATAAATTATTTATAACAGTAACCTTCTAGCTATTTATATAACACTTGCTGACCCCCGCGGCTTCGCTCCCGTTAAAATTATAGCCTATGTTACTGTAGCTTTCCATAGGTGAATGAATTTTTAAAATCGGTCCAGTAGTTTCGGAGCCTATTCGGTACAAACAAAAAAACAAAATAATAATATTGGTATAGAAGAACACCTTGAGCGAGAAGTGAGTAGTGAGAAGTTTATAATTGTACTGGTTTTTTCAAAATCAGACCACAATTATGTGCAGAAAACAACCGTGAGAAGTAGAAAAAAAAGAGCAAAAACTAGTAATTTATAATAATAATAATAATAGGTTTTACCGCCTAAATTAACAAAAAATAACACTAAGTCTCGCCCATTGCTTCCCACTTCCAAATAATTTTTACCCAAGTAATCCTGTACTAACAAATAACTTTAAATTTCCTATCAATAAACTTAACTGAAGCTTAGAGGGTTTCGACCGTTAAATTAACGATGAAAACCTGCTCCATTCATCAGCTTAGCGTTCCATCCTCCGTCCGTTAGATCTTCAAACTAATCACTTAGTTGTAACGTTAGTGGATTGAAAACTATTGTTGTGATTTTCTCTTTGAAGTTCGAATACAGAATGTTGAATGGTCAATGGCCAGTACTGTTTTAGTGTATTGCCTGAAATAAGAAGCAGCTTTGTAGTGGTTGATGATTTTAAAGATCACCTACCTACGGTTCAGAGGTTTCCTGGTAGAATGAAGTGGGAGACCACTTGCAATAAATATCCGCAGTAAAATTGCTACGAAATAGTGTGTCGCGTTGCGCCTTTCTGTGAGTGTTAATAAATATAATACAGTCGCCTTGTTTAGAAAATTTATTTGATGCTTCCTTTTTAGAATATGTGGTTTGGGAAGCTTTTTCCAGCATCATCATCTGCCTAACCTTGTCCCATGTCACTTGGGGTCGGCGCAACATATTTTCTTCTTCCATACCGTTCTGTCCACTGTCACGCTATCACTGACTCCCTTTTATTTCATATGACTCCTCACACAGTCCATCCATATTTTCTTTGGCCTTCCTTTCCCTCTCCATCCATCCACATTTATATTCCTAACTTTTAGTAGCATGCGGGTCATTAGCTTTTGTCCAGCAATGGAACAATAAAAGTGTAATAAAAAAATAGGAAATAATTGCAAACACAATTGACAGAGACAATAACACTACTATAACACTAATTAATTCCAGGCCTTTTATCCTTCCTTTTCTTTTTCCATTTCCAAGAACTTAGGCATCAAACAATTTCAATACAATTAAATTATAAAAGAACTGATCCGTAATACCTCTCCCGGAATCCCGACTTTTAATCACATGCAAGAGTGAGTTAAGAAAGATCGAACTTAATCACGCATCCGAAGCTCTCCACTTGATTAGACCTTAGACCCGCTTCGAGAGATAAATAGTGACTGTAATGTACCTTTTTAAATGTATTACTATTTAACTTAACGACGCACATAAGTCTCGCTGATGGGACCTATTTATTTGCAATTAGGTTCTGGAGTAGTTATGGTCCTATTACAGACCCTTGCGGAACCCCTGATCATTTGTAGCACGCGAGCTTTTTTGATAGGTTGGAGGTTGAACATGTAATCAATTTGGTGTCATTATGATGTGTGTAGGACAATTTTTCTTCAGTAACGGTGAAGTGAAATTAGAGTGCTCGGGATTATCGTTTCTCATTTGTTTTGGAACACACTTCCAACTGTGTAGTTGCTATTATATCACTTTAGGCGTAGTCAATTAACGATTATTTCTTAAAAAGCTTTATAAGCCTATAAAAATGGCCCTTATCTCCATGTCTAGCAGGAAAACCAAACTGAATTACATTAAATTATGTACTTACAAGTATGAAAGCGAGTGAGAGTCAAAATAAAAATATGGGTTTCATGTATTTCATAAACTGCGGTTTACTAAAATGAGCGTAGTTTGAGTGACACTTTATTTGAGAGTCATTCACAACTTGAGAGTTGAGCAGTCGAGAATAGCATGATTTTAAGAGTACTGCAGCAGAAGTAAAAACTTGACAGTGCTATTATGTATGGATTAAAAGAACTAGGAAGATAATAAAAAAAATACACATCTTCCTAGAGTTATTATGGATGAGGCTATCAATTGATCTGCTTGTTACCGCCGCATTAAAACATTTGCCGTAAAATAAGCACTACAAAGCCATTGCAGGGTGCATTACCGTATTGTATAAAAAAATGCTTTGTGGTTTACAGAGTGGTAGTCTTTTGGTGAAATGTTGATGATGACGTGTTTTATGTTCCTGTACTTACCCGTACTTACGCGTCATCATTATCCTCGTGGCTACATTCTAATTTATTGGATCAGCATAGCATTTTCTTCTTCCATGCATCTCTATTTATCGTCAACTTAACATTCGCCACCTTTCCATATCATCTTTAAAACAATCCATTCATCGTTTCTTTGATCTTCCTTCACTCTGTCCCTCCACATTCAAACTCAAAACTTTCTCCACGCCATGTTCCTTACTCCAAGTTACTCTATAAAGTTAAAATAATTGAGTCACGTTCTCGTATATCGCATTCAGCTCATCCATGTCGTTACCAACGTACTCAAGAATAATGATAATGGCAGTAGCTAGTTGCTGCTCATAATCTTATCTTTATTGTATAGTTTTGAGTCTATGGCAGGCATATAAATGTATTGTCAAGTGTAGACTTGTTATCTTTCAATCTACCACCACTTACTTACCACCTCACTATAACCTGATTTCCTCTTTACCAAACACACCTCCTTGAACAGAAATACTTTTTGTATCACCTATTTTTTATCCGTATACATTATTTCGATACTAGCTGCCGCTTGCGGCTCCACTTGCGTGATATTAGTACTTCTCCCAATATCTTTATAAATTATAGCCTATGTGTTATTCTGATGTGTAAGCTATATTTCTGTAAAGTTTTATCAAAATCAGTTTTGTGCTTTTTGCATGAAAGAGTAACAAACATCCATCCATACTCACAAACTTTCACGTTTATGATAGTAGAAGGATATTTTTAGAATATAACCGGCAAGTTGCCAAGCTAAAATTAAATTAGACTAGTCTTATTTATCATATGTTAGTTGACCAAAGGGAAAAATTCACGACCCAATAGATCTCCTCACATGGTATGCAAATGGAGACAGCCCCAGATGGAGATGGCTAGATGAGCAGGACTTCTTTGATAGAGAATAAAATCAAAAAGACGTAGATAAAGAGAATTGGTGACAAGAGTTGGGTGACTCTAGCCCTACAATGTATAAATCTAGGTCACTAATAAAAAAATAATTTGAAAATATAAAAATGTTAAAATCACCTTCATTTTGGCTTCGCCGTAGTCGGGTAAAAAGTATAGAATTGTGCTCCATCTGAAATACGTGGATGTGGATGTGGTACTAAAGTTTACGGTAATTTGGGATCAAAAGTGAAGAACCCCCACGCACTACGTGCCGTGACCAAGACAATCGCCTTCTGCATTTGACTTTTGACCCATCTATGGGTATTGCTCGAAACTCTTCGATAAAAGACCATTTACTTGTTCTTCTTTCTTCTTATTCGTTGTCTTCATTTCTGAAGGTTTCGCCCGTCTTGGGACGTTTTGACGGAGTGATTGACGAGCTGATCCACGCCACTCTGTCTTCTGACAATTGTTTGTCCGTTTCTGTGTATTGATATATAAAGTCAAAAACGATCTTATGACTTTGCTTGTAACAAGTTCATGTTGAATAAAATCTAGGCGACGAAGTTGATCTTTAAGATCTCTAAAACTTTTTAAGAAGGGTTCGTATGGAAATTTGTTTCAGCCTATTGCCTAACATATTTTGCTGCAAAGATAGATCTGTAAAAGTTATCGGAATACAAAGAAGTTTCGGTAATCCTCGCATTTTGTAGGGAATTAAGGATAAATAAACAGAGTAGATTTAGTCGCGACTTAGAGATAAGTCCTTTTTGATATGGATTTAAATATATTAAAATTAAGTATATTTATGAAAAAGTAAAACTAATTTACTACGTACATTTTGTTAAATTAATCTACAAAGTACATATTTTTAAGGGTTCTGTAAGAAGGCGTTTTTGAAATTGTGAGGCGTTCCGTTTTCAGCTAATGTAAGTTTTTACTCACATATCTCAAATAATGCTTAAATTGTATCGAACTTATGTGTTATCAACTCTCAGTGCTAAGCCGAGCGTTGAAAATTCAACTATGTGCGTTTTGATTTAGGTACTTATTTATGTGTGACCAATTCTCCATTTAAAATAACATTAAAAATTTAACTAAACCCTTTTCATAATCCGTTCAACCAATTTTGAGTTCTATGCCTTAAACATATGGATGAAATAAAAATCTCAAACCTGTTACCAATACCAACTGTTTACTACTGCTGCAGATATCAAAATTGGTTAAACAGACAGTAAAAAGGGATAAATTAAATATCTTATGTGAAATAACTTAGAGGAGTATAGTATTGTTGAAAATAGGTATTAGTCAGAAAGTTGAAAATAATTGCCTTATCATAATAATAAAGCAGGAAAACGAGCAAAACGTGCGTATTGCGATAACTTATATCAACAAAAACCTGATACTCAAATAAAAGACAAATATTTTTTATCTTATCATATACTTTACAATACTGCTCAGATTACATTAACAAAATGGTTGACATTTGACATATTTATAGAATACAAAAATTAATGCGTAAATTAAATTAAAGACCACTAACATAAATCTGAATTACAGTTTAAAATATTTATCAAGCTTATGTAATAGTAGAAATGTTTTCGATGATTTTTGAAAATATCCAATAAATAAACTTCTTCTCAATAGATTATCAAAATAGCTTTTCACTGATAGTGTTATACAGTACAAACATGGATGGTTTTATCAGTTATGTACAATTCAACAACTACTGATTTTATGTATTGCAAAACATTAAATAACTTGTAGATTATTCTTAATACTTATCTATTAATTTAAAATTTATCATCCCTCTTGCAAAATATACATAGAAGAATACCAAAACCTCGTATACAATTTCACCTATCTTAATTTACCAATATTTACTATACTACCCATGATTATTTTAATAAACATTTTCACCTTTCTGTACAGTTGCACATGGACAATCCGTGTATCACCTTTCATTTGCTAAATATTGTGCAATTTAAGTTGTGCATGTAAAGTTGTTAAATAAGTCCGGAACACAATAAAGTAATGAAGTGTGTTGTGATGTGGTAAAAAATATATCGATATACGTATTTGATTTGAAACTTACAACACATGAGAATAGTAAAAAACTGCCAATAGAAAACGCGTAGTGTTGATAAGCATGAGGTGACGTCATAACATGCCACGACACAACACACCACATAAATATAAACTTATCTTTACACTAAATATACTTACATAGATAGCATTATAAGAATACAGACAAATGTAGATAAATAGAGATAGAAAAAGATATATTAAAATATTACTAGCTTTTACAAAAACGCACGAGTAAAATTTAAATATTTAATTTTAACTATATCAATGGATTGTAAACAATGTGGTGGGTGTATATTAATATAATTTCTAAAGAATTTCTACGTGGTAGTCTTATTATAACAAATAAACTTCATTTCACTCCGATAGTAAGGTACACAAGCACTTTCACTTTAAATGGTATAGATTACGAAGCACCGGCTAGGATCTGCAATAATTTATTTTGACTTCCATCTGTGTTCACTTGGGCAGGATTTGGAGCAGTGGTCACTGTAGTAGTCACTGTTGTAGGCTCTGTAGTAGGAGCAGCCGTCGACGTTAAGCTATAACAATCTTGTAGCTCCCAATATAAGCTGTTTTTCTGACCAGCCATAGCCAACGTAGACACGAACAAACAGAATGACAGAAGAGACAAGAAGACTATGACCTTGTTGTTCAACATCCACCCCAGAGTCACCTCCATATAGTATTTGCAACTTCCCATTTTTATTTTCTGTATTCGCTTCGTTTCCGACGAGTTTCACTATCCGTTCTTTTGCGACGAATACTTCAACTTCAAAAATTGTACAATCTCTTATTTATCGATACTATTCGATATCTTATTTATCAGTTTCTGATAAAGCATGTCCTCTAACTTTGTCACTGTTAATTTCAACTTTATTGGACTATTGATTAAGTTCTGTTTAGCTAAAAGGTTTGACGTTATTGATCTTGGGCTAAATAAGATAATAAATGAGTCATAGATTAGGGCAGTGTTATATGTTTTTGGACAATGTAATTATTGCTGAAAAATTTTGAGTCATCGCAGGTAGGCTAGGTTTACTTGCGAAGCACGTCTTTGAAGAATCAGAAATGACACAAAGGGTTTACACCTACTTAATGCTTATAAAAAGTGAGTCACATTATTTAGTTCCACTTGTTATTTGCCACGTAGTACTTTGTTATGACGGTTATTTTTGTGCAAAAACAAAGAAGATGCACAAAGCAAAGTTGATGCGGAAATATAATGAAAAGCCGAGCGTTAAGGCTGCTAAAGACGGCCAACGTGACAATGCAACAAGAACCTCTAGAAAAAGTAATATTTTTTAAGCTATTTATGACTTTTTGACAGTTAATGACTTACAAAAGGTGAAAATTTAAGGGGTTGTCCTCGTAATATTTTGGTAGAGCTTGTTAATCACGTAACTACATTTTAAAATTATCCTACAGACAAAACGCGCTGTCACAATTATCTCGTCGAATCTATCTGCGGAATCCTTTACGCAACCACTCATAGTCTGCAGATGAAAGGATAGCTTGAAAAATAAAATACGTAGAGTATTGTTTTCTGTCATCCAAGATTTATTTATATCGTTTATTGAGCAGTGAACTATTTATGTCTTACGCAGGATGAGACGAGGCTGTCTTGTCCTTTTCAGTCGTAAAGTCTCGGTATTTTCTCGTGGTTTCATTGACAAGTAACATGCTGGATTCACTGTTATTGTGTTAACAAGTTTTTTTTTTGGTTATGCAATCATTGAAAATGGTATGGGGCATATCATGCGGAGGAATGATAATGCTTTTATTATTTTGCTGCACATATTAAATCTTATGCCATGCACTTGTATGATTCATAAACTTGATTTTCTTCGTGTCGACGATTCTTTGTTCTAAATTTAAATTTTCTTTGACCAATACTTAGCCACGTTGACAGGAGATGACGCATCATTTGTGGAGGAATTCTGACCTATCTATGCCTACAGCGGCTCACTTGGCTTCGTAGCCAGTTTAGAGATTTTCAGGTGGGGTCATGGTAGCCCGCTGGGAGCTTTTCCCCCAGAGATTTTAAACTAATAAACTGTACCATACTGACTCCATAAAAGAACATGAAACATCCAAATGCATCGCCATAACGTGCCCTGGATTCCATAATAATATCTATATAAGTAAGGTAAGGGTCGTCAATCAAAGGACTACCCGCTAGTCTCGCCACCCGGACATCATTGAACCCAAATTATGATGGCTGACTGCTGAACGACCATTCATTGACTAACCGCTCGACTTGACCCATTTAAACATTGAGTTTGGGACGCACTGAGATTGTAAGATAACTTTCAATATGATTTGGTTATGTTGAGGACGTGAATGAAAGGCGACTAACAAAATATATTTGTAAGAGAGTGAAAATGCTGCAGAAACTAGAGCAAACCGTAAATTTAATTACGATCCTCACATTTACACCTTTTGTTCCGTTTAAATTCATACAAGTCTGGTCATACACAAACTGGTAATGAGTACCTGATGATTTAGTCATGTTGAGGGATTGAATGAAAGGCCGCCGCAGATACCACAGAACACAGTTGGCATTCTGTAGTATACTTATGATCATCGATACCTACATACTCCTTTTGCTTCCGTTTGAATTCATACGAGTTTGGCCATACACACCTAAACTAGAATAGAATAGAATAGAAATATATTTATTCGACACAGGCACAACACAACAGCAACAAACATGGAGTAAAAGACAAAAAAGAAATGCCAAGACAAATTGCGCTGAACGTGCCCATACCGAAAGGGTTACCAACTCAGCATTTGCTGGGCGTCAGACATCCAGCGCTGGTTTTCAGTTGGCACCCCGCAGCGACACACAGACGTGGGTAACAAAATAAAATATAATTTATACATATTTGACTTAGGTGATACAACTCCAACTCCAACTCCTTTCAATGTGCCCACTGCTGGGACATAGGCCTTCTCTCTGTGAGAGGGAATGGGCTTGTAACCCACCACGTGGGCCCAGTGCGAGTTGGTGAACTCAGTCATATCTTCGACCGTTTCGAGAGCAGTGGTGATGAATTAATTCCAACACAAAGTAAAGTGCCAGCCTAGGTTCGGCCTTTAAGTTACGGCCTTTACTACTGGGCCACCACTGCTCCTTACACTGCTGAAGAATATCACCAATAAGGTAATGTGTGTCCTTCTAGGGCTTCCCTGGCGTTCAGAAAAGTGATTCCTTTGCAGGGTTCCGCACTCAACGGGTAAAACTGGTCCTTAATACTAAGACTCCGCGGTTTGTCTGTCTTTCTGTCCGTCCGTCACCAAGCCGTATCTCATGAACCGTGATAGCTAGGCAGTTGAAATTTTCACAGATGATGTATTTCTGTTGCCGCTATAACAACAAATAATAAACAAAGAATAAAATTTAAGTGGGGCTCCCATACAAAAAACGTGTTTTTTTTGCCATTTTTTTGCGATATATGGTTTTTATTTATAGCTGCACACCTACAGAGTTTCAACTGAATACGACGCTTGCTTGTAATTGATTTTAGGGCTACTTTTACCCACATATCGTGGCTTTCTTTGGTGTGTAGAGTTAATTTCACATAATTTATATATGTAACCTTAAGAAAACGAAGTTCCCAGTAAACTGAAGGTCACATTAAACGAACTGGAATGAAAGGGAAGTAATCCTTTGATCAAAGTTTCGTTAAATCCCATTCACATACTAAGTTAAAGTTATGGTTTCAATATACTCGTAGTTGAGCATGAGAATAGCATTGTGGGAAGTTATATTAGTTCCAATTGTTATCACATTGTACAAAGCTCTTAGCTAGAATTTTACTGTATCGTAGTAGGTATGTGTATATTTAATATCTACATTTACTATTGAATTAAAATAAGTAGTTCAAGTGGGTCTTATACTTTATAATAAAAAAAACAGTACGACGTCGTTCCAATAAAATGATGATGATGAATCATCATTTTATTGGAACGTCGTCGAATGCCGAACATATTCCTCCCGAAGCGTTGTCATATTGATCTGTTATGGCTGTCAAGGCTCTAGACAAGTGAAATTCTATCAATGAAAGCGTCGAGTTTGCAGCAATTAGAAAAATGACAAAAAATATGGTATTGTCAATACTATCTAAATCTCTCGTCTACTGTTAGTAATTGTCTTGTTACTTATGTTTTGTCTTGAGTGACCAGTACACTGTGTAGGATCTTCCAACGCTGCATTTTTTGGTACGTCGTCACCACAATAGAACCCATCGGTCATCCGTTCAGTTCATATTCCAAGTGTGTCTCATACATCTTCAGAATTAGCTATGACAGTAATAGCTATTGGATTTACTATTTTTGAAGGTTAACAGTAACATATTAATATTACAATTAACGCAGCAAGTAATTAAACAAGCTGCAGTAAATTAAATTAACACTTCCCATGAAAATAGAATGTCACTTCATCATATCAGCCAAAAGACGTCCACTGATGGATATAGGACTCCCCCAAGCATCGCCACATATTCAGCCCCGTGCGTCTTACATCCAGCGGATCCCCCCTTCACCAGGTCATCGGTCCACCTGATGGGAGGCCTTCCAACGCAACGTCTTCCGGTTCGCGGTCACCACTCCAAAATCTTTCCGCCCCTTCGGCCATCCGTTCTGCGAGCAGTGTGCCCTGGCCACCGCCATTTAAGTTTGGCAATTATTCGGGCTATGTCGGTAACCCTGGTTCTCTTGCGGATCTCTACATTTCTGATTCGATCACGTAAGGAAACTCCGAGCACCACCCTCTCAATTGCCCTTTTTACTGTAAGCTTTCTGATAAGGCCCATTGTGAGCGATCACGTCTTAGAGCCATACGTCATCACTGGCAACACACTTTGGTCATACTGCTACTTTCGTCTTAAGACACTGTAGTAAGTTGGACGCAAATTCCCGGGAATGACACATACAAAATAAATATTTTGCTCGATGAATGTGATTTTTTTAAGCCTTTCTGCGTTTCGAAGAGCGATTTAACTTACAGCTTTATTAATATTTCAAACATTGATACGATAACATACTCGTACAAAGTAAATATATCAGTAAAAGTATTTATTGAAATACTAAATAAAATGGCGAAATGCTATGGCATAAATACTGAGAGTTTTATTTATACTTTCAATTAGAAAGAGTGAGCAAGGGTCGTTTTTATATCACGATCTATTATTTATTTCTCAGTCACAAATACATACCAAATGTGTTTGTGTTATCAAGTAAAATTTCAAAATTTAAAACCCCCGACACATTTATCTTGCGAAAACACCCCGATTTAAACAGTAAAACGCCAATAACTTTTGAAAGGCTGAACCGATTTTATTCAAACATAACTAAGAACACTCTCGACAAAATCATCTTTCAAACAAAAAAAACTAAATTAAAATCGGTTCTTCCGTTTAGGCACGATGATGCCACAGACTGACACACAGATACACTGATACACAGTAACACAGATACACAACAACACACGTAAAACTTAAACACCCCTCTTTTTCCGGCGGGGGGTAAAAACTAAATGCTGTGTAGGACAATATTGTATACGAATGTATGATTGGCACCTTTTCCATAGAATTACCATGCTTTTTAATTTGTTTCTTCATAAGTCGATCAATACTAACTTCTAAAAATAGTTGTCTTATATTAGAAATAGAAAAGAACTTTACAAGCTGTGTTTAGTAGATACCAATATCCAATTGTGAAATAATTATAGTTCATTTTATTAATAGATGTATTTAAAAGCAGAATGGTGTATTACACTGACTCAAATATCTTGGTCCAGCTATTTTTGCCTCATAAGTAAGTCAATTATGATATAGTTGCGTCATTAAGTCCACCGCTTTACGATTATGTGCGTGTAGTAATGTTTATTAACCCCCGCCTGAAAAAGAGGGGTGTTATAAGTTTCACGTGTGTTGCTGTGTATCTGTGTGTCTGCCTGTGGCATCATAGCGCCTAAACGGATGAACCGTAGTTTTTTTTTTGTTTGAAAGGTAATTTTGTTGAGAGGGTTCTTAGCTATGTTTGAATAAAAACGGTTCAGCCGTTCGAAAGTTATGGGCCATTTTACTGTTTGAATCGGGGTGTTTTCGCAAGATAAATGTGTCGGGGGTTTTTTAAATTGTGATTTTTTTTTATATAGTAATTAGAATCACCTCTGTATCTATTTTTCTGTTACTTCCTCTTGTCTGTGTATTAACTAAGTAAGTGTGCATAAAACTCACTAATATTACAAACGCGAAAGTTTGGATGGATGTATGTTTGTTACACAATCACGCCAGAACTGATGAACGGATGAGGATGAAATTTTGCTCAGTGATAGATTACTTTTTATCTACCTGTAATGTTTTCACCTCGATATAATGTTCATTTGGGATAAAAAAAAAACACTTTTCACGTGGACACTTTTCGTTTTTAATTTTTTTTTTGTTATTTTTACGCTTTTCTCCTTATTTATTTGCTTTAGAATTAACTGACGAGTTTTAAACTCGAATAGACAACTTATTTTATAACGTCAACTCCAAAATCACAAATAATATTAAACATAAACGTGCCTTAAAGTTATGACATCATCCTCCAAACCTCAAATTATTCGCTAATGTTAAATTCAGATCAACGAAACAGACTCAGAAATCACGTCTAACCCGAAAACAAAATGGCCACTTCTCAGATCCATCAATTCCGAATATTATTATGTACAAACCGTCAATTAACTACTAACACCTAACAGGAGTCCCTCTCGTCTGAAACAACATAAATATTTCAAACAATATGTCAGCTCCGTACTGGCCGTTACCAAAATTCAAATCGTGGAACACACTTGCGTTCGTATCTCGGTGTGCCTCCTACATTACTGGGTCGATTCAAAATGGCGCTGGCACTTTCCGTAGATAGCGCCCATTAGAACCAACAGCGGTTTAGGATAGTGTAACTCTCGCTGTGGTACTAATCAGAAAATTGCCTTCAATTATTCAACAGCGTGTTCTGAATTGAGGGTCGGTTTATATTAATATAGGGACATTATTTCTGGCTAGGTAGACTGGAATAAAAATGAGCTGGAGTATATAAGAATAATGTTTCAGGTGTGTCATGGCAGGTAATTTAGAATGGAGGATGAAAGTGACTTTTTAGGTTAAAGAAGGTTGAGGGCTGCTTTATTTATGTAGATTTTGTCTGGATTGTAATCAGCTCTGACCTTATGATACTTCCTTTGTTGTCATTATTTACTTATTACTTTTGCTTATCCTTTTACCACTATATTCCTACTGTTATTAAAATGATAAACTAGATGAATAAAGGTACGAGTTTTTATACCTACCATCATGATCATCAAAATATTTCCCTATTCTTTATTTCTGGTAGGTAACGTCAAAGCTTGTGATAATAAATTTTGCAGGAAATCTAGCGGGCGCCAATAGCATCCAGGGCATCGATACCGTGAACAATTTTATTTATCTGGACTTGTATTAATAGTGAAGGCAGCTGCGTCCCGAATGTAAAGCGAGCCATGGCTAAAGATGCTATGACGCATCTCCAGAACATCTGACAAAATCGCGGTGTAAGTTTCAAAACCAAAGACCTTTTTCGCACTGGTTTTCCTAATTTTCCTCTATAGATTTGAGACGAGGAAAAGCCAAGCAAGAGAAAGACTGAGGACAAACGCATTCAAAATGTGGTGCAGAGTCAATTGCAGTCTAGAGGCAGATGCTCCGAATTTCATGGTTAACCAAACGTATGTGATTGATCAGTGTCACTTCTTTACTTTTTAAATATTGTTACCGATGATTGAATTTCACTTTAAGAACACTAAAATAAACTAAAACTTTTGCAAACAAAACTTTCAGAAAAAGATAAGAAAGAAACACCTACTAAAATACAGATAAATGTGCTACACGAGAAGACAAAGGCGGTTTCTACACATCTGCGATCCCCAAAAGCATTACGTCATTGCGCGTGACTCCGTCCGCCATTTTTCCTGTGGAAAAGGATAATGGACGTAGAAATAAATAAGTCAAAGCACATACGAATGGATAGATTACTTGGCCATCACCTGGGCCACAAAACCGTTGATACTGTGGCCCAGCTAAGATAAATAGGGGAGGCTTTGTTTTTCCTTGTAAGGTGTGGTTTTACCTGACTGCCGAAGGAGGGTAATGTGTTTATCAGGCTATGCATGTACGTTTGTGCTTATAAGACGTTTTAGAGACTAAACTCGTATGCCAATTTTGATGATTATTAATAAAGGGTTTTAAGAGGTGATTTAAAAATTATGAAACTCATGGTTTTTCCCGCTTCTAATGTAAATGCTAGCACATATATGTTTAATAATTCGAAAAAAGCAAACTAAAAAGTTATAAATAAAAAGTTAATTAAAAAATCTAAAACCTGCTTAAGAAGAGTACTAATAAGACGTAAATAAGAAGAAAGTCATGCTGTGCAGTCGGAGGATACATATTCGCAAGCTGGCTGACCAAAACCAGATGTATCCTCCAACTGCCGCCATTTTTCTATTTTACTGTTGCCAATGACACTTGCAAGTTTAAGATGAATCGATTGACGTAAGAATCATCAAAATCGGCCAACGCGTTTGATTACACATGGAAACAAACGTACGTACATACATAGACTGATAAACACATAACCCTCCTTCGGCAGTCGGGTAAAAATATCAAAAACCCGACTGCTTGAGAAGCGAACTAAAAAGACGTAATCAAGAAAAAAAACATGCTGTGCATTCGAAAACAGATTATATGTATTCGGTATAAAGAACGTGTCAAACCCGACTTTAATCCTAAATTTGTATAGCCTGAAATGGCTAAACTAGAGTTTGATAAATAATCCACATCAAATTTTTATTTCAAAAATCAGGGGTCTGCCTATTCCTTTGACACACACATAAATGATTTATATTGAACTGAATTTATATACTTGTAATCTCCTAGAAAGCTACATATACAAACGTTTCTCAACTGAAGTGAACTGTAAACTCAATTCCAAGCCGTTAATTACTTGAATATGTTAATTAACAGTTAATACGATCACTGGTATTCACCACGCCCGAAATATATATTTGTGCTTAATGTGAGAGAATTATTGAATTTGTATTTTATGTAAATGGCCTCGTTTTGTATTCTCTGTAAGGTTAATGTGATGTATTTTGTAAATTTTTTTGACGATGGTTGATAATTTTAGGTAGGTAGATATGGAACAGCGAGGCTCAGGGGAGACGCCACTCAGTAACCCCAGGTGCCCTACCAGGAGTTACACAGAGGGGGTTCCGGCGTGGTCTTTTAAGAGGTAACGGGGCCCCTTCCATGTGCTGATGGTGATCACCGGGGAGCTTTAGTGTGGTAAAAATCCCACACTCTCTGGTCTTTTCCCCAAAATGTCGAGGCGCCTTTTAATGGTTTTCACCCGTTAAAAAAATTATTCTATGTGATAGAAATTTATGCAAAGATTACAGACAAAAATCAACGATGTCTCTAAATAGCACACATTTTCAGAAATCAACGACAAAAATTACATTAGTTCCACAATCGGTCAAGGGAGTCGCTGACCTAACTGCAATATTTTACACCGCAGGTAAAGTAACACATCCAAAATAATTATATATGATAGTACGGAACCTGTGCGCAAGTCTGACTTGCTCTTCACCAGTTTTTTCCTGGATTTTAACCATAATTATAAACTGCCAGCAACTCCTGAAAAATGAATAAACCATTTCAGTTATAACGCTAAACGTATTAAAACTTTTAGGTAAGTAGTGTTTTAGCAGCAGTAGTCAAATTTGTTTTTACAGTTAATTACTTGTCTAAAATTGCAAATGAAGACCTCAATGATGTTTATTTCATCTGTATTATGTAGTTGTACATTTTACTGTTCAAAATTCTACATTAAATCTCCAATTCTGAGTATGGCCTTTGTAATTTATGTAATAAACAAAATTCGGTTCGTAATTTGTACAGTACTAATATTTATGTAACGAGTATTTGAAACGCTTCATCTAATGTCAATCCTAATTTCATTCTTCATTTGCCACTAAAACCTAAGATTAGTTGCCACTTCAACAATCACCGACTTTCTAGGCCATCTTCTATATCTACATGGTCTAAAATTGGTTCTTTGATCTTCACTTTTTACTAAGAAGTAGCGACAGGCAGGCATTTTGGGGCACTTTGTCTGTGTGTAATACTTTGACGTTCAAAAAAGTTCACCCTCTGTCTAATTTGAAAGCCATCCACATGAAGTTTATTCAACAATTTAAAATCCGCGGAAAAGATCATGCGGTGATGTCGGAGGATACATATTCACAAACAAGCTGATCCCCTGATCCTCCGATTGCACAACATTATATTTTCTTGTTTACAGCTTTTAAGTTCGCTTCTGAAGCAGTCGGGTTTTTGATTTTTAAATTAAAGTTTTTATTTACAACTTTTGGTATGTATGTATGTAATCACCTCTTAAAACCCTTAATTTTGATACCCCACTCAATGGGTTTGGAAGAAAACAAAATGGGGCTCGCACAATATTGCACCCAAAATCCGCCATGTTGTTTTTTTCTAAATTCACTTATATAAGAACACTTGGGCAGTCAAGACGTATCTAACAATGTCCTAATTATATAAATGCGTCTAGCGGTTTGAAAGATATGGGGAAGTAAAGAATAATGCCTACCCACAAACATACAAGATACGCGCGAAAAACATAACCATATTCTCGCAATCGGGTAAAAACCTTTATCACAGCATTATCCTCATACGAGAATCAAAATGAAACACGTAAGCCCAAAATAAAGAAGGATAAAGAAGACAGGCGAATAACAATTTCCGGTTTCGAAACGGTAAAAAAATAACATTAAAAGAGTAACACATTACGTCGTAAAATTTTACCAAAGGATTAAGAGGAATTTGTGAACAATCTTCTATGCTAAATCTTCTCAGAGTACGTAAGACCGTGGATTACCGTTTTGTGAAGAAAAATGTATGGCTCCGGGGGGCGGGAGAAAATCTGTTTCGTATGAGCAAAGCTGCAGGAATTAAGTTAGTATGTAGCTGTTATTCATATTAATGTCTTAGCTATTTTCATTTAGTGAGTCTGAGATTTTCTAACTTAATTTTTTCACAAATCTTGTAGCAATATATTAACCAATAGTATAAAGTGGGTTTGTTATTTTGTAGATACTTTCAGTAGGTAATTCATCTTATCTCAACTTCAGCCTATTAATGTTCCCACTGCAGGGACACGGGACTCCTCTCTGTGAGAGGGTATGGGCCGTAATCCACCACGCGAGTCCAGGACAGTTTGGTGGATGTCACATATCTTCGAAATTTTGGTTCTAGGACATGCCGGTTTCCTCACGATGCAGCCCGCATAATGCCTCAATCGCACAATGGTGGTATACCTAAGTACCTAAATAATAATATTGAATATGTAGGTAATATACCTAATACACTAGCTGTTGTCCGCGACTTCGTCTGCGTAGCGTTAGTACTTTGAATTGCCTATTTTTTATATCGTGCCATAATATTGTAGGTGTGTGGGCCGCCATACTTGATAAATTAATGGGTCACCATACAAACTTCTACCCCCTGCCCACCCCCTAAAGGATGATTTCCGGGATAAAAACTATATATATATATATCCTATGTCCTTTCCGGGGCCTCAAACTATCTCCATACCAAATTTTATCTAAAACGGTTCAGCGATTTTAGTGTGAAAAGGTAACAGACAGACAGACAGAGTTACTTTCGCATTTTTAATATTAGTATGGATTACATTAAATAATGCTCCACAGTTAATTTCTCTTTAAATTTGTTCAACGAGGCCTAGTTTGTTAACATTTCAAATAAACTTTAAATATTTTAAATAAATTAAACCGCGATTCTCGATATCGGGTGATTTAAATGTCGAACGGAATACATAATGGCGGGTTCGGTTTAATATTAAAAACGATAGGTTTATTACTGAAGCTTTTAGCGATTTAAATTTGCGATGAATATAATATTTTACTGTTACAGGTACGAGATTCGTTTCGACGGACATAAAGTTATGGTAATTAGTTTAAATTAAGTTTAAATTATTAATTTATGGTTAAGGAGAGTGACTACACAAATCACGGCTGACAGAAGAAATTTGAATCGATTTAACATACGATAACACATAATTTTGTTCAAGTGAAGATTCCAGTTTATATGGAGAAGAATCCAACGATTCATCATAATAAAATCGCAAATATTTTATTTGCTGTTTTTCTATATTTATATATCCAACATTCTTATTTATAATAACATTAATACTATGTAACAAATATTCAATTAACAATACGATATTTACTAATATATAAATTTTATTTTTCCGTGAATTTTAATTAATCGGAAGAACGGAGCAAAAAAGCACGTCGCTTCACTACTGTAAGCGTCCATGATGTATTGCATTTTTTTGTCCATGGTTGCCTCTCTGTCATTATGCCTATCTATCAAGTATCATAATTAAAATAATAGGCTGTACGGAGAAAAATTATGTTAGAAGAAAAGTAAATCAAACCTATTAGTTGAAAATAGGTAAAATATTGTTTTATTTGTAAACACATGAGTGTTTAGTACAAATTTTAGTTCGTAATGCAAGATGTTGTGTTCAAAACAATGAAAATAATACATAATGAAAGGAAAATAAGTGCTTACCTATGCATTTCTCTGAATTAAAAATGAGATGTGAAAAATATATTCTTGGATCATCTATTTGTAAAAGGTTTAACTCCCATGTACACGTTTCTGATCTGCAAATCTCATAACAGAACAAAATATTTCAAAACATTTTTAAGGAACTTTAAAGCCAATATTTCTTGAAACTCGATTCGTTGTAACGTCTATCCAACTGACATTGTCTGGGATGGATGGCTCTAAACTACGGATGAACACAAGCAGACTGCGAGAAAATCTCACTTATTTTTATCCTCATTTCAGTCGGAGACTTCAATGTTAACGCTGTGTCTGTAAGTCTAACAAAGTAAAGAAAAATTGCATACATTTTCTGGGATCAAAATAATGATAACGAAGCGTTAAATAGTAACAGCCGTACTGATTAATCTTCAAGGTTAAGAAACGCTTGCCGAGGTCGGTCCAAAAATGGGTGACCATCTCAACCACAGACATAAATATAAATTTCCACATACCGGTCTTCCTCCGTGCTTCGGAAAGCATATTAAGCCATTGGTCTCGGCTTTCATTTTAAGATCTTTGACAGTCGTTACGGATAGTGAGAAGCCAGGATATCTGACACCAGTCTTGCCAAAGGGGTATTGTATTACCCAGTTACTGGGTTGTGGAGGTCAGATAAGCAGTCACTCCATGTAAAATATTGATAGTGCCGTATAAAATCACAACGTGTGTATCACCAGATGTATAATTGAAAACAAAGCAAAAGATCAGGATCGTAGCATGTGGCGATCTGTACTTTCTGCTCACATCCATGGGAAAAAGGCGTGAGGTTATTTATGTATGTAACGTAAATGGTTTGAGTAACCATAATCTTCCTAGTTTTTTCCAAAATTATATTGGGATCGGCTTCATGTCTCATCATCATCATCATATCTGCCGAAAGACGTCCACTGCAGGACATAGGCCTCCCGAAGGGTCGCAAATTGATCGGTCACGTGCGTCTCGCATCCAGCGGATCCTCGCAACCTTAACCAGGTCATCGGTCCACCTAGTGGGAGGCATTCCAACGCAACTTCCGGTTCGCGGTCGCCACTCCAAAAACTTTCTGCCCCATCGGCCATCCGTTCTGCCAGCAATGTGCCCTGCCCACTGCCACTTAAGTTTGGCAATTCTTCTGGCTATGTCGGTAACTACGGCTACTATCAGCTTCCTGTCTATGTAGCTGAATACAGTTGTTCTATCTCACGACGACGGGTTGGTCTTAGTCGCACACATTGTTTCTGTGTGCATAAGCTCGGGAACGTTCAGTATCGCCGTACACACACGACTGAGACCAACTCGCCGTCGTCGCTATACAGAACAACTGTACCAGTATTTTACATATACAGTCTACCTATCTGAATTCCACATTCCATTTACTTAATGAGTACTAAAATAGCCCTTGGTACGTCTGGGTAGTCAGACTTATGGTTATCTGACTACCCGTAACAACTACCAAAGAAATTCAAGGCATTTACGTATGAACCACATTATTATCAGTCTGATAAAAACAAAATATTTGTACCAAATATGCATTATCATTTTAATATCGATTTGCCGAATTATAATTTACATGATAACAATATTTAAATCTTTTGTCGCCATGTTTTTGTACGATTAGCCAATATCATCAGGTTATCTGACAAAAATAGCTAAATGCGATAAGACGCTTTAAATAATGTCGATATTTTCTTTGTTTGGTCTGCAATAAAGAGAATATCGACTAATTTATTACATACTTTATTGTGACTTATATTTATCGTCTGAGGCTTTTCAGCAATAATAACTTCTGATGCATGTTTATTATAGCATCTTCAACCTTAAAGATTCCCACTGCTTGGACAGTCGCCTCTTCTCTGAGCGAGGGAATGGGCCTCAATCTACCATGCGGGCCCAGTATCTGTTGGTAGATGTCACATGTCTTCGATTTTTTTTAGTTCTAGGACATGTCGATTTCCTCACGAAGTTTTCTTTCACCGTTTTGAGAGCAGTGATAATGAAATAAATTACACGAAGTAGTGCCTGCCTGGGTTCGATCCCAACACCTACGATTCGTAAGTCAGGGCCGTAACCACTGGGCAACCACTGTTGTTGAATTGTTTACGTTTTGAGCAATTATCATTAATATTTATTTCCCCCGGATTTTAACGAGGGCATTTTGTTTGAACTCACATTTACGTCAAATGCCGATTTCAAGCAATTAAAATCTGATATTGTAATGGCAAGGCAAATGAAGGCAAACGATACCGTAGAACCCAAAATAATACAGTTTTTTCAATTATCTCTGAAATCGTTTATCGGTTCTACGCCATTTGGTAGGTTAAATAAATTCGTGTATCATATGAAATGACGATTTTATTAAAAATTCACGAGGCCATGAAAGCACCGCGTACGCAAATGGACGTTTTCAATTGGACGTCAAATTTGTCGATTTGTAGATAAAATAAATGTGAATGGCTAAATGTGTTGCTAAGCGCAAAACTCGAAAAAGACTGCACCGATGTTGATGATTTTTTTGTGTGTTTTAAATGGGTCCTATGATGGTTAAATTCACAATTGGACCCGGTAGGTGGCGTTGCAATCAGGTTTGGGTTAGGACAACGGCAGTTGTTTACGCTAGTTAAATAATAAAAACAAAGAAGTAAAGTTGTTTGTTTGTATATATGTTTATAAACGCTAACCTCTGAAAGTACTGAATTTATTCTGGAATTATTTCACTGAAACAAAAGTAGTTTATAGAAATATATTGAGATCATAGAACCTGCAAACAAAATAAAAAAGCCGTATCGATACAGCTTTTTATTTGGGAAAAACTCACGATTTCTGTGAGATAAACCTAGAGACCGAAGCCACGAGAAAAAAGCTAGTTCAGGGTTCACCAACCACCTTCTTTGGGGTCCGTTTCTTAAAAATAATATGACTTTCATGGTCCGTAAGTTATAAAGCCAACTCCCCCCGGTTTTTACATTGTCACGTGTACTTATTTTGTTAAAATTGTAATAACAAACAATAAATTAAACGAAACGATACACGCATTTTATCCAAAACTCTGACAAGAAACTGCCGTATTTTTGTGTTTCAAAACTGTATTTTTTTGGAAATCGATAATTTATATCTGAAGAGTAACTTTATTACTCCCAAAAACATTTGCAACTTCATTGCTCCATTCACCATCAGGATACAGAGAGTTAATATTGCTGAGGATTCCGACGATATTCTCCATTTTCGTACTTTAGTAACATATAAGTCAATGTATTGTACTGTATACATAAGGTCCATACAAAATAGGTTGGCGTTCCGGCCCATTCCACCATTTGTTGATCCCAGCTAGTTTCACATACGGCACTTACGAAACGTCAGAATCTAAGTGCCCGATTCTGATTGGTCGATTCCAATTGGATAGGTCAAATAAATTCGTATTTCATGAAATGAGGATTTTATTACAAGTTCATGAGGCCATAAAACGCCGTGTAAGCAAATAGACGGACCTACAACATTGGACGAAGTTGTTATTAATATTTTTATTGCTCAAAGAGAATTCAGCGAAAAACGAAATTATTTTCAGCACATTTTTCTTGTTAGCTTTGATTGGCTGATAACAATCTGAATGTACTAACGTGATTTCGATTTGCCATTTGATTTTAGTTGATTACCACCAGTATTTGGATTTCTAGGTAGGTACTCATTTGTGAGATGAGTTTTGGTTTTAGTTACTCGTATATTAGTGAATTTTTATTTTCGCTATATAGCACAGCATCCGGTTTCTGTTTGTTTATTTTCTTTTAAAACATTGCCCTACACTAGGAATTGTTTTCTATATTGTAGGTGCGTTTACAAACATTTAAACTCACGTACACAAGACACCCAGATCCGGAACAACTATCTGTAGGCCATACAAATATTTGTTCCATGCGGGAATCAAACCCGCGACACACAGCGCAGCAGCTGATCGCTCAACCACTACGCCAACTGTGTAGTCAAAAGAAGAATTGGAAAATTGAAGTTGAAAACTTGTGAAGCTCTTGTCAGTATCAGAAAAGCTTGACAACGTTGTGCATTAAAGTAAAGTTCGACAAGATTTTCTACTTTTTTTATTATTCAGAAACCGACCCTTTATGTTTGTAGTATGTGTTAAATAGGCAGACGGAACAGAACGGATGGTCAATGGGGCCAAAAAGTTCTGGAATTGCAACCGCGAACCGGAAGACGATGTGTTGGAAGGCCTCCCACTACATGTACTGATGATCTGGTTAAGGTTGCGGGAATGCGCTGGATGGAAGATGCACGGGATTGGTTAATGTGGCGACGCCTGTGGGAGGCCTATGTCCAGCAGTGGACTTCTTTCGGCTAAAATGATAAGGCAGACGTAGAAGGCAGTTGAACAGATAACCGAAACGTGCGGCACAATTAGACCAGTAGAAGTGTCGACATTTGGGGATGTATAAGTCAGGCAAAGGACTACTTTCAACAGAAATGATCATGACGAAAAGATAATAGATGTTCAAATAGATCCAAATAAAGATATGTGAAAGGGACATCATTCATTGCGTAATTCATAGAATACTTTAGCCGATGTCTTATCTACAAGAAGAGGCAAGAAAATAAAATAAAAGACAGTCGACGATTGCGAAGTTGTCGTAACTTTCATATTAGCGCGGGCTTACTTTACGATCAGACATAAAAAGCGAGAATAGAACAAAATACAAAACTTGACATCTAAAAACGCGTTTGAACTACTACCGGGCCTTTTCGTTTTCGTGTCAATGAACTGAGAGAGCATACTAATGTTTCACTTTATTTTAAGACGTACAAAGTGCCTATTTCTACTGATAAGGTACTTATTTGTAAAATTGGGGATATTTTTCATGAAATACGTATTATAATATTCCTCGAAGAATAGCCCCAATTACGCTTTTTAGAAAGTGTAAGAATCAATTGTTCAGTACATTTTGTCAATTTGGGTTCGCGTTTGACCATACTGTCAAAGCTAATGGCAAGCGACGATGTGGTCGACGATGAAGTACGCGTGACCAGAAGTAACCTATTCACTCTTGACTTAAAATCCCCCGCGTTGTAGGTATCATAAGAAAACACAGATCCCAGCAGGGCATTACAATCGTTAGCTGTACGCATAATGAAAGTATTCCCAAAACGTAAATGTATGGGGCAGCTGATTTTTCTTCATGATTTCATGGTTCATCTGGTTGTAAAAGTTCTTCATAAACATGAGTACATGACGCCTTTTCAGGTTTTGCGTTTATTCTTTTTCACGTAATATAAGGTCAAATCTTCCAAAATCCTTTAAAAATGTGAGCAATGTTGAACTAATAAGGTCATTTCGAATTTAACTCTGAGTAAATTCTTTCGTGATAAAAAATCAACAGGACGGTAGCAATTTCTCTCAAAGAAATGCGAAACTGGTACAGCAAAAATTACAAGAAATTCCGTATTTTCTTTTTAGGGTTCCGCAAATCAGAATTAAAAAATGTCCATCTGTCACAGGCAATTTGCTCCAAATCTACTGAACCGATTGAGTTAAAATTTTGCAAGCACATGAAGATTTCTGACTTAATTACGAAAGGGTAACCAAAAAAAAATGGATAGGGGGTCACTTTTGGTGAAAAAGAGAAAAATCAGGACTTATGAGGTCTCAAATATAAATAATCATGGCACGGAACCCCTTCCACGCAAGTCCAACTCGTTTTTCGCCGGCTTTAATTAACTTTTCTTAACATTTCTGTATAATTACTGTACTCCCTCTTACAGCATACGTGAACCACACAGAAAATTGTAAATGAAAATAAATTATGAAATAAAAATGAGGATTATTTTCTGAACATTCGGTTTTCATTTTGTGGTAATGTTCTGTTATTTTAACAGATGAAAATTATGAATTATTTTATTCCTGTAATCCATTAATTACCAACTCAAAAGCAGGTCTCAAATATCCCAGCCTTTTTAAAGGCACCTGGACGTTTGGGTGTAAGAGAATGATATGTGTTCACCATCTGCACATAGAAGGAAGTACGTGATCTCTTATAAGACCACCTCAGAACCGAGGGAGTGCTGAGGTGGTCTTATAAGATGAGAGGGAATGAGCAATGCATGTTATCTTTCCTGGAGTCACTTGGTGTTTTGATAGAGTCCCCAACCTGAGCACTCGTGATCCCGGCAACATCCCATGCTACTATGAGAAATTTTCTTGCAACATTAATATACTGTAACAAATTTTTCTCTGTCGTTTTGTAGCTTAGCAATTTCAAAAATTCAATTCATGCAAGGCAATCTCAAGTCAAAACATTCAGTCCTCCATTTTAATTTTCGGAGGAATGCACGGTAGAATATTTTTATTTTTTATTTTTTTTTACTCTTATTTTTTTTTTATTACTTTTTTTTTTTATTACTTTTAATTTTTAATTTTAATTTATGTGACGTTCAAAAGTGCCATTTATTGGCCTAATTGAATAAATATAATTGAGTTTGACTTTGAGTTTGACTTTGAATATTTGCACAGTACCAAACATACTTACAACTTGACAATGGGCGCACAGTTGGCGCAGTGGTTGAGCGATTGACTGCTGTGCTGCGTGTCGTGGGTTCGATTCCCGCACGGAACAAATATTTGTATGACCTACAGGTAGTTGTTCCGGCTCTGGGTGTTGTGTATGTGAGTTTATATGTTTGTAAACGCACCCACGATACAGGAAGAAATTCCTAGTGTGGGGCAACGTTTTTAAAAAAAAAAAAAAAAAAAAAAAAAAAAAAAATGTTATTGAACGTGAGGACAAGTCAAGCGCAAAAAAAAAATGTGTTTTAAGTAGACGATGGAGTTCATTTTGAACAGACTTTGGTACGAGTAGGTATGTCATATGCTCCAGTTAGAACGAATAATGTATTTTTTTTATTATTATTCATAAATAATGTTGAGTACAGTTTTACATTTATTTTGGTACCATAAAACCTGGATTGGTTTGTGTTGGTACTCACATTCGCCGTAACAACTATAATTATTTACTATTTACTCATCCCAAAAACTAACTTTACTGTTCACGCAATCGTTTAAGCCGTAGGTAAACATCTGTCGGTAACAGAAACAATTGTGCCTAATTGTAGGTGTGACTGTAGGTAGGTGAATATTTTAATGCCATGTTTAGTCTACGGAGCGCGCTATTGTGCCACTCATTACAAAACCGGATCTTACCAATTATAGAGGTTGGTTCAATTAAACGAAAATTCAATTAATCATTAAAATTGTTTTAGTATTTGATTGCGCGTTTATTATTCTACTTACAAATACAACCTTATACTATTAAGTAATCTCTGGTTATAGTAGTAATCAGCTTTTTTTGTTCTTGCTCTAAATAAAGCATTATTATTTCTTTTTTAAACCTTTTAAGAATATCTGATGAATCGTGGGTGCGTTTATTAACTTTTATAATCGCGGACCCGGAACAACTCTATAGGCATTTTTTTTTTCTATGCGTATTCGAACCCGCGACATTGTATTCAATAACCAATCGTTTAGCCACTGCGCCAACCGTGCCTTAACCCCGCAGTTCCAGATTAATTTGACCTTAAACTTTACCCTCACAATTCAAGTTCACCTAGCAAACAGTGTGGTAAGTGTGCCCAACATTTACCAACACCCCAGCTGTTCAGACAAACGTGGGCATTACGTGACGAAACTAGACAAATACGTCTAATGTCTAGGTAAATGCCACACATGATTTAGAACCTCATGTATATTCGTCCTTTGGTCATTTCTAGTCTAGAGGCTCTTAAACTTAACATTTAGTTTTATCACAATAATTATAGACTAATAAATAACGTACCTATACACAAACTGTTAATAAATAAATTATTATTTAATTTATCATTATTACTTCCCCCTCCGCAGTATTTCTATGTTAACGTCGTGGTGGGGCGTGTGCGCTTCAATAACCCTAGGTATGTGCCGGTAGATTCTAATTTTGCCGCAACATGGTTTAGGGACAGAGAGATACAATCCGCAGGGCAGCTGGAGGGCTGAGGCGACCCCAAAACCGGCAATGAAAGACAAGATTTCTCTCTGGAGATCACTCTATAGAGAAATCTTGTCCTTCATTTTCGTTGCCTTTATTGGCCAGTCGGAGTGAACACTGACGAGGAACAAAGCTCCCACCTGTATCATGCCTTAATTGGCTCCTCGCTTGAGTGGAAATTCTCAAGAGCGTACGTGCTCGGAGGAAGGCAGTTAACCCAGAAGGAAGATAGTAGTATGACCGTACTTCTGGGATTGTGCTGATAGCCGTGGTATACCTCTTCACTCCTCAAGTAACTCCGTATAAGTTTCCCCTTGGCGCTACGTCACTCAAGTGCTAGCGACCGCTTATAGGGGCCCATTAATTGAGTGTGCAAGTCACCCCCTGCCATTTTATAGCCGTGTAGTTCAACAGTGGTCAGGCAGGAGCTAAAAGTCATACTATAGTTTTAGGCAATTAATTCAAATCCATAGCCCAATAAATTTGTCTCTATATTTAACAACAGTCCAGCACCAACCGGGGATTGTCTTTGGGTACACTTACTTAATGCATACAGGGATAATCGTGGGTTGGTATCACATATCATGAAACATGTCTAACAAGGCCTCTGTGAGTTGGCTTTGGTCCCTGGCACGCCTTTCAAAGGACCGGGACCTCAGAGTCCCGAGATTGTTAAAGACATATTATTTACAAGATACAAAGCAATTAGGTACTGTTAACAATAAAAAGGAAAGAGGAGAAGCGGTTCATTAGGAAATAAAAAAAACGTCCACATCGTTGACCATGAAAAGTGCCCAGAATGCTAGCAGTATTGCCACTTTAAGCAACAATGATGAGTCTTTGGCCAAAGAATAACTCAGCCCTCTGGTCAAGTGGAGAATCGACTAACTGTTACTACTTCTACTTAAATAAAAAACAGGCCGTCTTTTAGTATTTATAGAGACACATACGTTCACATAAGAAATAACCAGCGACAATAACGATAAATCAAGTCGGCATAAACCGTGTCGCGAACAGAACTAATCCTAAAAATAACTCAGGCCAATACGCCTATAATTTTCAATACTTCGGCCCAAACCGTTTTACGGCCACCTACCCAAATCTTCAGATAACATAACCTTAGGTTTTTTGCGTCAATAAACGCAGGAATAGTTGGAAACTATATGATTTACGAGCGTCGAGCGTCGTAAAGAAGGAGACGTGCCAACCGGGGATGTTACCAGTGGTATAGATTGATACGTGTTGCGATGTAAATATCGGGGGACTCGATTCCCGTAGTGCATCTTATGATCGGGTGAAAAATAAAATGTTGTCTTAAAAAAACTTTTTTACAAAGAAACACAACCGACTTCCAAATAAAATTACTACAAAGTGAAAAATAACTTCAATTTCGGCAGTCGGTGTTCCTGTTTTCGTTTTTTGACACCCACTTCCGAATTTGAAGTTATTTTTTCACTTTGTAGTCTTTTTTTTTGGAAGTCAGTTGTATCTTTTTTATTTTTCACTTTTTAGTGGTTTATAATGGAAAAGTTCTATAGTAAGATATCTATAATGCCCATAGTGATGCCAGAATAAATTACCCGAATTGTGTATAATATGTACATGTACATACATGTTGTAACTAGAACATAACCGGTGGAATCAGAGTGTACCAGAGTAAATTGTACACATCTGCTTACCCATTTTAAGAATATTATAGTATGTAATGAAATGGTGTAAACAATAAACAGACATGCGACTGCAGCGGTTACGTATTATAATGTTTAAAGTTATTCTAACTATTTTCGATATAGCTACGTTTGATTCACATATGTTCATAACACATATTGGTAATCTAAAATTAATTGCACTAACGAACGATTAATCTAATGATTTTTTAGATATTGTGTATTTCAACTATGTGTGAAATATAAGGATGACTCGCCATAATTGCTTCTGGTTCATCTCCGGCGCTGCGGGAAGTGCAACCCCTTCGTCCTTACGTAACAAAAGATAGGCGCCCATACTCACCTCCGCAGCTTCGGCTTGCTAGCTTCAACCGCTACGGCTCGCACAGGTGCCTATGCTTTGTTACAGTGGGCGGGGGTTACTCTCCCTTCAAGCCTCCAGTTTTTATATACACTCTAGAGGTAGCAGCCAAAAGACTAAGTGAAGTTGGGGTGTTCCTATTCGTTTTTATAATAGATTCGACTGACAAGATACCCTTATTTTGGCTACACATATTGACCATAGATAAATCAACAGTAGCTGAATCGTCCGTTAATTCAATCAACCGTAGGTTAATTAAATGTAGTTGAAAAAACCGTAGGTGAATTCTCCTTTATGGATTTTGTTCATTACTTATTACAAAATTCTGTGAAACGATCTTTAGAGATTTTAAACGGAAGGCCTTTTGGTCGTAATTATCTCGAAAATTGTTAGAATACGTTTAGATATTATAATATGTAACCATTGCAGCAATATCGATAGATTTGCCGTCATTTATTGAAGAATTCAGTTAATATCTCCGAAATTCTTTATCAGATCTTTACCAAATTTAAGTAGGAGCGTTTCGGAATAAACTTCTTCCGAACAAAAAATTATCCGTTGGTATATGACGAAGTTATGCCCGAAAATACATATAAAAATGTAAACAGCCGAACTTCCTCCTTTTTTGAAGTCGGTTAAAAAAGAGATAAAATTGACTAAATTTGAAATAGTCTAAAACATAAGTCTATAGGGCACCAAGACCTTTAAAACACTTATTTAGGGCCTCTTTGATATCTCGAGTCGCGATGCCTCCTTGTCTGGGATTACCTAGCGCGATCGAAATATAAGATCGGGAAAACACAATTTAACTTTTCGACAGTCACTATTTCTGATACAATGTCACTTTATCTACAGAGTCAGGTTTCTGAATTTAAAAATTTAAACTTGAGAATTGGACAAATTTAATTTTATCGAGTTGTCACGTTTCATAAGTTCTCAACTTCAAATCCTTAACACATGTTTATCTAGCGAAAAACTGATAAGCTGACTAGGTACGTAAGTTTTAGTTTCGAAGGCCGCAGATGAATGACGAGATCTTTAAAGACGGCCTCATCTCTATTTATGTACTAAATAGACATGAGGCTGTCTATGAACTTAATAAGTTCATGAAGAATTCTCAAAAAAATTAAAAGTTGGTTCACTTTTTGGGTACTTGTGAAAGTCAGTCAGGACACAAGTGCATAAAAAGTCAATTCATTGTATGTGCACAGTGTCCCAAAAATATCTCGCATAAAAATAGAACGAGGCTGTCCAGAGTAAGACAAATTATTACCTAAAGTACTACTACGTGGTCATGCAATACAGGAAAATCTTAACACCGCGATCTACAAAAATGGATCATTAAGGAGCAACGCCATCTGTTATTCAATAGCGGTACTAAGCAAATGACAAAAGTTGGCCTTCGTTTATGATTTGTACGTAATTTGAACAGATTAGACATTATGCCAAAGTTTGTGCAGTTGACTATCGACTTACGGAAGGTTAAAGGTTGTCTGGTAGATATCGCTGTCAGCGATAAGGCCGCCTTTGTACCCGTAGAAATAAGTATTATTGTAAAAGAGATGTGTAACTCATGTTTTGGTGTACAATAAAGTATTCTATTCTATTCTACGGACTCAAAAAGTGCTGTAATACTAACGTTACTGGCATCTCAACAGACTGCAAACCACAGTCACCAAGCTACTTCAAAAAACTTCTAACAAAACAACAACAGTGCTTTGTTTTAAAACTAGTCAAGCAAAATCAGTCCTTCAATTGTTTTCTAAAGTGTATTTCAGACGGTTACTATCAAAGCTGAAACGATTGTCAAGCAACCGCTGAAACACGAAACTGCAGTCATGCAACTGCAGAATTTAATTGCAATTATTAAAAACTAGCTTCTGCTCGCGGCTTCACCTGCGTTTAAGTGTTTTGTTATCCCAAGGTCACATTGTACCGGGATGAAAGTATCCTATATGTATGTGATAATCCAGGTTGTAAACTATCTATGTGGAAAATAACATCCAAATCCATTTAACTGTTTTTGCGTGGAGCCCCTTTACAGGATATGCACCATCTCCTTTCCCGCCCAGTAAGCGCAACCACCTGCGATTTCTATAACTTGTACGACGCCAACAACAGAGCTTCTCAGGTGGCCACATTTTGGTCGGCAAATATTTGAGTCAAGTCGACACGAAAAGATGTAGAACCAGAGATATAAATCTAACTAGATGACGCGATTGTATGTACTTCGCGTGTCAAAAAACGAGGTAAAATTATGATCAACGATCGTACTTTGAGCTTTTCATTTAGCACTATCGGCACCAGAAATCCACCGAAATCTAGAAAAATGCCTAATTATATTGAGCTGTAAAAACTACATAGAAAAATTGGCCGAGGCATTGTAAATGTTTTCTTTCATTGGTAAGTAAATTTGGTATTTAAATAGTGTGTGAAAAAGTGTCACGCTTGGTTTTCATACAGATGGAAGGACTTGCGTTATCTAGTTCGGTTTATGTCTGTGTGAAGAACCGTTCATGCGTGATTTTTTCTTCACCACCCTTTGTTGACTAGTAGAGAATGCCTAAGGCATTAAGTCCGCCATTGTACCTATGTGCATGAAGTTTTAAATAAATAAATACACACAAACATACAAACTTTAACCTTTCTAATATTAGTAAAGTACCAGTGATTATTCAAGTTGATGTCTAGTACTACAACTACTAATACTTGTTACTAAAACAATAAAATTAACGAAATGAAACAAAGTGGTCTTGACTTTGATGTATCTTCAGGCGAGGTTTGATTTACTGGCTGAGCTATTGTTTTTGAAGTGATAAACTTGTAAAAGTAATTTATATTTTAGAGCTAGCAATCCTATTTGAGATCTTGTTGCTGAAATAATAAATGAATCGTTAGGAGACATAATATATTGTTTGCTAGTGAGATTTCTAGACAAAAACTTCTTCTTTCTTTGTTTTTTTGGCCTTTCAATCTGCCTAGCCCTTTTTCAACTACATACGAGTATGTTGGGGTCAGCATCTTTTTTTTTTTTTTTTTTTTTAGCCTGGAGTAATGCTCATGCATACTGCACTACCACGGAGAGATAGCGCAGTTATGTGGGACTCTAACCCACTAAAACTCCACGGTGTCCTCCTGTGCCGCTTATGGCGGGAACACGGGAACGCGTTAGCATACATCCGCGAACCCGCCGCGGCTGTCCGTCTCCGGACCCTCCTCTGGGGTTTACCCCCATCACCGGCGCACCAGAACACACAGTACGCCGTGACCACCCCGAGGACCAAACCAGCACATGGGTACCAGACAACCCCGTGTATGGCACCCTTGGTCCCCCTGTGACGGGTCAGGACAGTGGCCCCGCCACCTACCACTTTTCGGCCGCAGGGGAGGGTAGGGCAAGCGGCGCACCGTAATACCGGCACTCCTCTCCCGCCGCGGCCTCCGACCCTCAGCCGCGATGCCTTTCATACCACATCGCGGCCCGCCTCAGTTGCGATGTCGCCTAGGCAACACCGCAACCTACATGTTGGCCGCTACGTCGTCGGCTTATCGGCAAAAGCCCTGACGAGTGGCCCCTCCTCGGGTTCCTCTTGGCTTCACCGTGGTTGTCCAAGCCACGGCTACTGAGCCCCCCCGCCTCGACAATGCGGGAACCCAACGGGGGGGGGGGGGGGTCAGCATCTAGTCCAACCGAATACCGCTGAATGAATAGCAGAACCAGTAGTCAAGTTAACAATTTACAATCTATAACGCCAGTAGAAAACGAATCAATGTATGAGAATGACACATCTGAACGTCAGACCATACAAATATAAGGCTTTAACGATTTCAGAAAGATATTCAATACGAAACGTTTTTAACTTGGCTAGGGGGGCTGTATTTAACTTGGATCGATTTTGGTTTGTCTATCTGATCTCCACAATTCCGTGACTAGCTCACTATATCGCTTGGCAAGACTGATGTTAAACTTTCTGGCTTCTAACTACCAGCAACGAAGGCTGAATGGGTAATTAGCAAAATCAGCCGTTTACGTTCCAACTGCTAAGATACAGGCCTTTGGCCTCAGGCAACTGTGAGAGGGAATGCGGGCCTCGTTGGTGGATGTCACATGTATTCGAGTTTCTTGTTCTAGGATGTTCGTTTCGTCAAATGATTCTACATTCCACTAATACCACACTACAATCGAAAAGTTTTTCTTCGTGTAGGTTTTATGGTTACCAAAATGGCTTTGGCTTATTTGATAGGAAATAGGTATTACTTTCCTTTCAAGATGCTATTTTAATTTTAAAATTGCTGCTGCTTTGCTATTTTTAAAAGCTGTAATATCAAAATAGGGGCTTTATTTGTATAATAACTCATTTTCTCCTTTCTCCTTAATCAATTTAACGGTTATAGCTTGTTATTTATTAACCATTAATCGAAGGATCTTTTTTTGAGACAATGGCGACTAAGTTGATTGGATTCGAGGAATTTTCTTACAAAGAGATTTAGAGCAAAGGTCAAAAATGGTTCGATTCATGTGCCTAAGGTCATCACTATGCAACAACGGATACAATTACAAATACAGAAATTTTGAAGAAATAAAGTTTATCGTGGTACTCTCTACTAGGTACTGTTTTGTTTCCCTCTTTCGAGTGCTGGTAAATAAAATCATGATTTTAATAAGTTTTCTTTTTTAGGGTTTCGTACCCGAAGGGTCCAAATCAAATCAAAATATTTATTTGCCAGAAAACACATTGTTTGACAAGGAAAGATCTTAAAGCCTAAAAGTTATTGTATTCGGCCTGCAAGCAAGCGTGCAAATTACTTCCAACAATAATTAGTTTCTCGACATCTTATCCAAAACACAATTGTAAACATTAGATAAAAAAAAACCCAGACCAAATCAAAAAAACATTGATGCTACATTTATACTTTCAATGGTCATATTATAAAAAAAAAATTAGATAAATCAAAATGTCAATAATTAAAATTAAAAATGTCAATCAAATAAATTTGAATGTCAACAATTAAAATTAAAAAAAATGTCAACCAAATAAAAATGTTTGTTTACAATGCTGATTTAACAATTAATCCATATATATTTATGTATTACAATTATCATTTCAATTACTCCTTTAATCAATAAATTATTCATTATTTATACCTACTCTTAAAAATAATTATGTCTATGTTCTATAAATTCCTTTAAGCTATAGAAGCAACTATTTTGTAGCCAATCTGTCAATTTGATTTTAAAAACATTACCCTGCAAAAATTTTAATTCATTTGGTATGTTATTATAAATTAATATACACATATTATACACATTTTTCTTGTAAATATCTTTGTGACCAGATGGATGATATAATTGTTTGCGAAACTTAGCCCTTTTTTGTCTTGGCACAACTTCGCTATGTTGCATAAAAAAAAGGTAAACGGAGCCCTATTGCTGTCACTCACGTGTCCGTCTGTCCACCTGTCCGTCGTCTTTCACACGGATTTTACAGCCTAACGGTTGGAGCTAAAGTCTCTAATGTTCACAGTATAAGCATCTTGTTGACCAAAAGTTATTAACAATTATTTTTTATTGTTTTTAAGGGGGCTCCCATACAGCTAAAGGGAGCCATGAAAAAAACATTTTTGACCGACCCCATCGAGTGGGGTATGATTATTTAGAACTCATTGAGTAGATAAATACTCTATTATTTTATTTAATAAATATTGGAAGGCAAAGGAATGAGATATTAAAAAAAAAAAAAAAACCCATTGACCTGTGAACTTGAAATTTGGTGATAATGTTTATTATTACGTATATTTTACAAAAATATACCAATATATTGATACATCGTTTTTTTTAAATTCCTTCATTTCTCCTATTACAATCAACTTAATTTTGAGGTTTGAACCTTAAATGTGAGAAGTCCGATACGCACTTGGCCGGTTTATTTCTAAGGTTAGGATGGTTTTGGTTACTCAAGATCACTCCAGGTCACTCCAGAGTGTGGGATTTATATTATCTCCAAAGTCGCAGTCAAAGATTTCCCCTCACAAACAAAAAAATCTGTGTTTTGATTGCCAACACTTTCGTACCTACGTCTCTATCCCTGTTACAGATTCCACTGCCAAATCAGCATCAAATATTTATCCTCCGAAACCCATAACTTTAGTATAATTCTCCCACAAAGCCACCTTTAATCACAGTGGCCATAAAACACAGTTTATCTTCCTTACGTTACCTGGTTTACGTCGTAAATTCTAGTTACCTCACATGTGACAACGTTATGAAACTATCGTGGCGATATTCGCAGGTACGTTATAACGTGTTATAACTTATAACGTTTTCATGAGTTCGGTATGGAGCGGTTATTCTTCATCATTGTGGGAGATAGTGACAGTTATGGGTTATGGGAAATTGTTTAGGTAGAAACGTGGATCTTGGAAAACATGTAAACTTGGTTGTCATACAGCTGTGGTTGATGTTTGTCATGTCTGAAAGATGGCTACTTAATTGGTTGCCAGAATATTCCAAAACTAGATCTCTCCCGCGGGATAAAAAATTCGATAGTAGATCTTTATAAAAAATAATTAAGATTGTCCAGCCAAGTATAGGCGAAACATACTTCATAATTTTACTAGTATCTCTAATAGGCAAAGACCCATGTATCAATATTTTTTCTGTGTTAATGTACATTTACCCATAGCTGTTGAAGGGACTCATGATAAACATCCATTAAACAAATCTGTAGTAAAGAAAAATTAACAAGATAAAACTAAAACATTTTCAAAGACGTTAATAATGTCTCAGTATTGTATAATATTGTAAGTACTAACATAAATATAGAAAAGATAAATGTAGGTACATGTATCCCTATTACAGTGTAACAATAAACTTGAGGCCTAGACAAGACTCTTCAGGATTACGACGTACCTTATAGACATGGATCGCGGCGCGTGTAAAATCTTAGGACATGAATATACCGGCGAATACTAAGCCTAGCTCAAGGTCATGCACGGATTTAGTTTTAGTTTAGTATGCAGTGTACATAAACTCAGGCTTTGGGCAAAGATAGACTTAATTTAAATGAAGAGACATTTTGAATGAATGCGCAACCACATTATTTATGAAAAGGATCATAAAGATTTTTTGCAGTTTATTGAAATTTTAAAATTTATTGTTACGTTTGGTCAAACGCCAAAAGTTCTGTTTTCTTTCCGGGGTCTCAAAATGTCTCCAAAATCAAAATCTAATATGGCATTAACAAACATTTGTTACAGGTAATTTTCTGTAATTATTTTCATCTTGTATAGAAAGTAAAATCTTAGGAGATAAATGTAAGCCTAGCTCAAGGTTATGCACGGACTTAGTTTAAGTTTAGTATGAAATGTAGACTTAGGCTTATAGTATGTGTTGTGCCTGAACAAAGATAGATTACTTAGCTTCAATATTTTTTGTGAATTTTAAAGATTTAAGCGGTGGATATATGGTACATACGGTCTAGTGATATATTAAATTTGTAACCATCTTGTAATTTCAAAATTTTATAAACATGTTACAATTTTAATATAACACTGGACCGCATAAAGAGTTCCCATAGGTACTCATTATTAGCTTTAATTCTCAAATTCGTTATATATTAAAATCCCCACGAATACATTTATTTACGATCTTACCAATCTCTGTAATAGTACTTCACATTAGAATAATAAATATTTACATACACGCATGCCTTTTTCTCAGTCAGGTAGGCAGAAACATCAGAACGCTGGCGCTGTAGCGTCAGAGGTATAGGTATCAACATCTGTAACTCTAACTAATCGTTCGGGGATTGTTATGTATGCCACCTGCTGCGATCAAAATATTTTTTTTTGGGATAAAGGTACAATTTTTGTATGAATCAGACGCTTTATCATCAACATCACTCATTCAAGTGAAAAAAATAACATAAGCCTTTAGTTATTTAGCGTATAACATGCGTCATGATAAATAACCCATTTACTACATTTCAGAGCTACATCGTCACGTCAGTACAAATGGGACCAAAGTTACGAACAAGATAAAAGTTGGAAAACTCGGGAACACTGTCGTTTGCGTGTGTACCCCACTTTATAACCTTGAGCGATGTGTAGCGTATTTAGATTAGGACACGCACGCATTGAGCATGTTGGAAGATAAAGTTAGGGACACTTTGACATGGGTAGGTGGCTATCTTGGCTTCTTCATCTGTATACTCTTGGCATAGCGGTCTTGGTCATCATGTTGCAGTGAGAATTTAGGCTGCTATAAATCACCTCACGATGTGACGCCATCCCTCTCTGTCGGCTGTTTCTCGAGTGCAGTAATGCAATACTGCAGATTTGACTTGGTCAGTCCATCGTATAAGCGAGTTGCCACGTGCTCTCGTTCCTTCCTCTCTACTACCTACTAACCGCAGAATTTATCAGATAATACAGAAAATCATAACCTAACTTCGCCTGTATTTGTCGAGAGAGTTCGGAGTATCTAATTTCCATGTAATAAGGACAAGTCACTAATAGCATTAACCTGCCAAAAAAATCGGCTTCTATTAAAAACATTCTGATAAAAAACCTAAAAACCCTTTGCCCGACTTTGGGGTTTAACAGGAGACACGTTTGTTGCTATTAAACCCAAGATAAGTATATCAGATAACTATATTCTGGGTGTAATAGCAACAAATGTGTCTCCTGTTAAACCCCAAAGTCCGGCAAAGGATTTTTAGGTTTTCTATTTGATTTTTTTAATAGCAGCCGATTTTTTGTAATGGCAGGCGATTTTTAACTCCCGCCGGAAAAAGAGGGGTGTTATAAGTTTCACGCGTGTTGCTGTGTATCTGTGTGTCTGTGTATCTGTGTATCTGTGTGTCTTTCTGTGGCATCATAGCGTCCAAACGGGTGAACCGATTTTGATTAAGTTTTTTTTTTGTTAAAAGGTGACTTAATCGAGAGTGTTTTACTGTTTGAATCGGGGTGTTTTTGCAAGATATCGTGTCATAATTACGTGTTCAATAGATTGCCGATCGAAGCGTATCTACTATGTACTAGATAAATTATGTAGCATGGAATAAAAATGTGTCGGAGGTTTTTGAAATTTTACTTGTTTGTAATGTCCTTGTAGTCAAGGACTAAGAATAATAGTGATACAATGTGCCATTACAAAAGTACTTGATTTTTACTGAGTTTAATATCAACTAGAAAACTACAATAGCCATATTTATGTGTAACCTTGAGCGATGTGTATCGAATTAAGATTAAGGCACCCACGCACTGAATATGTTGTAAGATAAAGTAAGGGTCTGTTTGAGATGGGTAGCACTCCCAATATTGCGTAAACTGATAATTGTTGTGACTTCACTCTACTTTACCTATTGAACCCTCTTTTTGCGCACGGGTAACACCAACTTAGAACATACATATTGTTGTTGTGTTAATACGAACATTGTTTTTTTTTTTTATCGTCAATAGGCTTGCGCTTGACCACTATCTCACCTGATGGTAAGCGATGATGTGGTCGACGGTGAAGCACGCTTGCCTAGAAAAAACCTATTCACTCTTGACTTAAAGACCCCAAGATTGTAGCTATCGGGAAACACAGACTCCGGCAGGGAATTCCACTCCTTAGCTGTACGCATAATGAAAGTGTCCCCAAAACGTTTTGTGCGTATGGGTGGGATATCCACCATGTACCGATGACGCATCGCCGTACGTCTGGTAGTCCGATGATGGAACGGACTGGGCGGAATCAGATCATGCAATTCCATCGCACACTCCCCGAAATGCAACCGATAAAAAACCGACAAGCTGGCAACTCGGCGACGATGTTCAAGGCTATCCCAAGTGTAAAAAAAACTTAATGTTAATAAAATTAATATTTAAAAAATAATACTGATTAAAAAAAAACGAGTTGCTAAATTAACCTTTAGTCCTAATACTGTATATTTAAAACTAGACAATTTTTTTTTTTTAATTAATAAAAAACCCTTCACATTTTATTTTCATGCTATTTAAATTATCTAGTAGTAGCCACACTTCGATCAACAAACTATTGAACACATAATTATGACAAAAATATCATGCCAAAACACCCCGATCCAAACAGTAAAACGCCCATAACTTTTGGACGGCTGAATTTCATTTTCATCAAACATAGCTAAGAACCTAAGAATACTTTCAGTAAAATGACCTCGCAAACAAAAACGAAATCAAAATCGGTTCATCTGTTCAGGAGCCATTAGTTAGTTCTATAGCTAGACGCCACAGACAGATACACAAATACGCAAACACACAGGTACACACGACAAACTTATAAGCCCCTATTTTGTTTTTTTTACTTTTCGTCTTGTAAATTTAATGACCTTTCTAACTTAAAGTGAATAAAATAACGAATATAAAGTATATGCGGTCTGTTACAATTAATAAAGTTAACCCAGCCAAT
Organism: Orthosia gothica; assembly: GCA_949775005.1. NCBI lineage: Eukaryota > Metazoa > Arthropoda > Insecta > Lepidoptera > Noctuidae > Orthosia > Orthosia gothica. Next base: position 31,555,930 of record OX459038.1, on the reverse strand, counting down.
GCAACCTCGTTACAATACTTTATGAATGGCGTGATAAACGCCCGCACAAAGCACTCGTGGCAGCCGCGACTGAGCACGGTCCAATACTGCCCAAGAATCCCTGTAAAATCGCAGTGTCAATGTGTGTGTGCAAAATGATGCTTTTTTCGTAGTGGCCTCTCTGTTTGCGGCACGCCGCGCAGGTTCCAAATATAAATACAGTTTACACATACGAGGAACGAAAATCTCAAACAATTTCCAAACAAATGTAATCCTTTTCTACTAACCTAAGCACCTGGTCCAACGCATTATACAAATGAAATAGTTCCCTTCTAATTTTACGACTATACACAAATAAATTCACTGTAAAATCAAAATGTCTGAAACTAAATTTGTTCCATGCGAGGTGATGTGTAACCTATTTAGATTAGACCACGCACATACTGACTGACTCTCAGTTAGATAAACTTTTGGGTCTGTCGGTCTGTCCGTTTGAGATGGGTACAGTATTGCGTAACTTGATGAAATTGTAGTGTCTTAATGGAGTATAGAATTTAGCTTTATTTTCTACGTTTTCAGAAATTTTATTACTGTGCCCATCATTGCTGGGACTTTCCTAGGATTTTAGTTTTTTTTTTTTTAAACTTTGCCGCACACTAGGAATTTCTTCCTGAATCGTGGGTGCGTTTACAAACATGTAAACTCACATACACAACGCCCAGAGCCGGAACAACTATCTGAGGCCTTAGTGCGAGTTTGTACTCACGCTCACTCGTGATGACGTAAACGATCTCTTATGTCAAAATGTATACAAAAAAAGAGGTTTCTCCTTACTGTGCCCAGACGGCGCTTATCCAGTTTCAATACAAATTGATGTTTACGTTTACGCGATTGAGCGTGAGTAAAAACTCGCACTAAGGCCTCTGAAGGTCATACAAATATTTGTTCCGTGCGGGAATCGAACCCTCAACACACACATCTATCGCTCAACCACTGCGCCAACCGTGCGGCCAACCGTGCGCCAAAAAGGTTTATCCGATTTGGTCCAACAGTCAGCTTATGCCGCCTTTTTTAATTAAATCATGTCAATCTCCTGTCTGCTGCCGTCATTGTCTGACTTATTTACTAAACAACACAGAAAATCAGTTTTCATCAAATTATTGCAATATGGTTTACTCGTGGTTAAGTTATTACAGATCCATTACTTAACGAGACCCGTCCGAAAATTGGAAAGCATGTTGTTTTTAAAACCGCCGGGCGTATTTAAATGCAATTTCACCATCTAAAAGACAATTTTATTAGCTACATGTTGATGATTTAAGGCTCTTTTTTAAAAGTCAAAATTCTTTATTTCAATTTGGCCATCGAGCTGCACTTTTGAAAGTCAAAATTTTTAATTTAAGAGTTATAATAATTGATTTTACCGTCTAATCGGAAAAGTAGCTTGATATGGAGAAGAACAGACAATAAATGCGAGGCATCTTTAAAAAAAAAAGTTTTTTACAACATTTACACATTTATATTAATTCATATAGGTGAGGACGATGCACCCAGGCTAACACTACTATACTACGCATAGGTATAAAGTATTACAAGCACTAACAGATAAATTCATTCATTTGATAAATGGGAACATGGTTCTCACATACTTACAAATATTGCAAAATTAGGTAAATTACCTAATTCACCAACAACGGAACAGTGTGAGAGTCAATTTCTTAAGCAAAAAGAGAAGGAAAAAAAAGCAGTACTATAATTATGACAATATATAATATATTATATGCTTAATTTAAGCAGTTTGATTTTGTCTACACTGAAGATGGAGCAGGACCAGCATGTTGCCTAGGAATAATAAGGTAAGTACAAAAAAACTACAGAATTTTGGGTCGCGAGGGTGTGAATTTTTTTTTTTTGTTTAAGGTATTGACGACTAATCATCATAGTTTCATAAACCCATCTGATACCCAATGTAAGTGCGTTGCCCCTATCTAGAGCGGCCAACGTGCCTTAATGCCCATATGCCTACGCTTTTGAGGAACTAATAAACACCACTGACGCTGCTGTTAGCATGTCCACCTAACTGGGGCCAAAGTGTATCTAAGAGTATAAAGTTAACTTAAGATGCGTAAAGAAAAAGATCTTATCTTTAGTCTGTAGTAGAAAGCAGTTGGGCAAAGCCATCGTCCACTGTTGATATTACCTCTCATGATTTGCAGTGATTTGAAATAGCTTAACGGGTTTGTCCCAAAAAAGGTATCTTGACTCAGCAACAAATCCCAGTAATTCGATCTCACTGCTAACTCAAACTGAAGACCATTTTGAGTTACCACTATTCCGGGTGCGATACGTAACCTATTTAGATAAGGGTGCTGACTAACTGAGCAGTGAGCATCTGTGTGTTGATAAAGTTAAGGGTCAGGATGTTTGAGTTCGGTATACATCCGATCCGACTATGTTATGCAACCATGAATAGGACTTACTGTTGGCTAGTGAATGACTGTAGACATTTTGAATTTGGAATGTGTAAATACTGTTACGTATTTTTTTTAGGCTTTGCATTGACTAATATGCAGGCAGCCAGGTGATAGCTAGTGGTCATTGCTGTCTATGGACATCTTTTAAACTTAGGTGATGGGGTTTGATATTTGCCCAATTTATAGTTTTTTTTGTAATGTCCTCGCGCTTGACAACTATGTCATCTGATGGTAAGCGATGATGTGGTCGACGGTGAAGCAAGCTTGCCTAGAAGAAACCTATTCGGTCTTGACATAAAGACCCCTAGATTGTAGCTATCGGGAAACACAGACTTCGTCAGGGAATTCCACTCCTTAACTGAACGCATATTTAAAGTATTCTCAAAAATATGTGTATGGGTGGGATGTCCATCATGTACCGAGGGCGCATTGCCTCTTGGTACGCTTTTTGATCGACTCTAGTGCGGTATGCGACATACTTTCAATTTTTTTTAATTTTTCTTTCAACAGGGTTCTCTTCAAGTATTGGTTTTAGTACCTCCCCGAAGTATAGATTTTTGTCTGATTAATGGAAATAGGCTTACTCTTTAATAACTGGTGAAATCTGGGTTTACTGTAGGATCACCTCTACTTAACCATTTAATGAATACTGGCGTGATGTTACTTCATGTTATAGCTAGGTATCCGTATCATCATTTTATGAGTTTATTTTTTTTTTTTGCTTTGCCGAACCGAACGTTTTTTTTTGCCTTTTCCAAACAAGACACTTCTTTATATTCTCTTCACGATTATAAACTCAATCAATATTCCTCCTCTACAAAAAATAAAATCTTATTCGATCTTGGAAAGCATCAATAAAACAAATAACTCTACAACAGCTATCGGTGATAAATATATTTCCCAGTAGATGCGCCCGTGGAATTAATGATTTGCGACCTGGGAAATCAACGGATAAATTATAGTGACAACGTGCCTTTGAGGTTCAGCAGAATTGGAGGCAGATACAATAGCAGTATTTTTAGCTCAGGGCTAAGTAATACAAGCCGCGCAGGTTGATATTTAAGGTTAAGCAACTCTTGCCAAGGTCAGTCCGTACATGGGTGACCGCCATGATTCGTAACCTGGGAAATCAACAGATAATATTATAATAGAGACGCAAATATCGTGGAGGCCCAGTGGCTAAAGCCTCACCTCTCGTGCTTGCGGTCGTGGGTTCAAATCCGAGCAAGTAGTAATATGACTTTTTTAAATTCATATGTACTAACACAATTTATTTTTTATTAAAGTTATTTTTTTTGTTTGATAAAAATATTATTTTGTAATAATATATTTTTTATTAAATATTTTATTTGGGCTTTCAAAGTTTATCTTGGACATTACAGGCAACGGTAAAGGAAAACATCATGAAAAAACCTGGACTTACAGTTACATCATTTAAATAATTACAGGACAAAACATTTATAGAGATAAGTGTATAATGGGCGGTCTTATCGCACAGGGCAATCTCTTACAGACAACCTTTGGATGCACTGAACGAGAGGAGATAGACATAGACTTACATAATATGTAAGTCTGAAATAGCCAAGTCAGAGACCTGTGTGGTGCTTAGAGGCGGCTTAATTATCTCTGACACCAGAGATGGCCACATCCTCACATGAAAAAGAAAAATAGTGACACCGTGCCTTCGAAGTTGGGCAGAAATGGAAACTGATACAATAGCTGTAGCATTTTTAGCTCTTGGCTAAGTAAAAACAGCAGCATGGGTCGATATTCAAGGTTAAGCAGCGCTTGATATTTGTAAGTATGTGAGAACCATGTTCCTATTTAACAAATGAATGAATTTACCTGTTAATGCTTTTAATACTTCATACCTATATGTAGTATATTATGTAGTGCTACTCTGGGTGCTTTGTCCTCAGGTATAACAATTAATGTATGTTTATGAATATTGTAAAACACTTTTTTTAAAAGTATAAGTATGGAGTGTCTTGTCCTTTCTTCTCCATAAAAAGCTACTTTTCCGAATGGACGGTAGAATCAATTATTATTACGTGTAAATTTTTATTGATGACGTTTAAAAGTCATTTGTATGAGCTGTCATCTATAGGTCGCGGATAAATTTGAAAGAGAGTTACAAGCAACAGAAGGAACAGGTGGGTTTAAGTCAGGAAAAGTCCGTCGCCCTCCCGCTTCACCCAGAGCGAGAGCTACAGATACATGCGATTAGTTTGGAAGCTGACCCCAACATAGTAGGAAAATGTTAGACAGATCGATTTTATATAGTAGCTTTTTTTAACCGACTTCAAAAAAAGAAGAGGTTCTCAATTCGTCGGAATCAATTTTTTATGTATATTCCCCGATTACTCAAAGATGCCCAGACCGATTTGGAAAATTCTTTTTTTACAACGGTATACTGCCCAGATGGTCCCATGGTTATTAAGTCAGGATCTAATGATGGAATCCTGGAGAAATCGAGAGAACTCCTCAAATTGTATACACATAGCATTTTTTGTATTTCAAGCATTTTCATTCAGAATGTACCATTTGGTGAAGTGGAACTGATGAAGAAGACCACAGATAGCCACTGGAATTCCTAAATAATAAATATGTTTTGGGTATAAGATATCTCGAATAGTTAAATGACTGCGATGAAGCAAATTTAATTTAATGGTTCTAATGAAAATGGTACGTACCCTCGAAACCACAATCCCAGTCGTGTTTAGGCTTGATGGAATTGTTATGAGAAGCCCTCTCGCTATAAATGATTTTCATGGTACCAAAATTAAATGAGAAAAATAAAAAACACGTTAACAAAAAGAATAACAATCTTGCAAAAAAAACACTGCAAACCAAAAAAATACTTTCTTTTCGTTGCGTTTGGTATGTGAAGGGCAATCAAGCATGTTAAAATGGGTGTAAAATTATTGGAAACTCACGCAGGATCGATTGAACGAGGTTACCGATTTATTTCATGTGACAAATTTTTACCCTATGTGTGTGTTTTTTTTTACTTGATCTATGAACTTAAATGAAGCAAGAAAATTAAGTTAGGAACTTAGCAGGTGGCGTTCTGTAGTTTCTGCCTATCCTCATGGTAAAAAGGCGTGATTTTATGTATATAAATATGTATTTTAGAAATTTGCCAACCTGAAGTTGAAAAGCCATACCGACACTGATCAAAGAAAACAGATTGCAAATAAAACGACCCAATTTTATTCCAAATACAAAGAGCAAACGACAAAAAACGTAATATAGAGATGTCATTTTAAAACCTACCAGTTAACATTTGTGATTAAAAAAAACTTCTCATATTTTTTATATTTTCTCCCGTTCTTTTACAAACACTGGTTGTTTTAAACAAACATCGGTTATTTGACTTCGAACAATGGTTAACTACAAAAGCTAGCTTTGAACTACACCGTTTGATTTGTAGCGTCCACTTTTATTGTTGAAATATTTGATTTCAAACACAGGGCTTGATATTTTTTTTTGATTTTGTTCCAGTTTTCATTTTTATTTAACCCTGTTACGCTTTCTTTGATTTATTTCTATTGCTTCGTTTGAAATTTTCGTAAAAAGTAAATGTGATTTTGATGTTGATTGTGTTTTTCATTAAATATCTACCTTAACAAAATACATCTATGATTCTGATTGCTTTTAGGTATTTTTTTAATCTTAACAAAAATCCTGAATCCAATAAATATAATCAAGTAAGACAGTGAGTAGAATTATATATTTAAATTCAAAACACCAGTTTTTTTTCACTCACCCATTTTCCTACCTTTATCGTATTATATTTGGGGTAGGCTTAACATGTTTTATATATACTTTATTGTACGCCAAGATCAAACAATACAAAAATATCGGTCTTATCGCGTTCTGTGGTCTCTTCTAGGCAACCTTGAATGGAAAGTCGATATACATCTAACGAATAATTTTTGGAGCAAATTTGGTGCAAATTTCAAATCATAAATATTAGTTTTAATAAGTAGGTACTAAAACAAACTACAAAAATAGATACATAAATACCTGCATAAATCTAAACAAACAAAGAAGAAAACAATACAGCTTATAAAAGAACAGGATAACAGAGACAAGTTATGTTCCTTTGTGAGTTTTTTAAAGACAGGCAACGTCTGAGCACGTTTTATTGGTCAGGCAATGCATTCCACAGACGAGCAATGTTTTCTTCTTCCACATCTATAATGTCCATTTTTCGTAATCACAATCATCTTTCTAGCCAATCAACTTGCATACAGTCTATACATTGTTTCTGTTGTCTTGCTCTTTTCCAATAACCATCCACATTCAAACACCAAATTTTCCTTACTATACTTATGTTTTTCATTATTTGTAATTCATGTATCCTTAAAAAAAATCTTTATCAGATTATCTTTCCCTAATTTCCACCCTCAGCGAAAATAACAAATTATCTAATGCAAATCTTTCTTGAACCAAATTATTTATCTATTCTTATCATGTTTGATGACTTCACCCGGATGTTTTTACATCGCCCGCTTCAGCGAACCTTCGGATGAGTTTGACTGAGATGAATTTAAAATATCTACAGATTGTATGAGAAGAATTTATAATGTTTATGATAATATTGTACTTAAAGTTATTCGAAAAAATATTAAAGGTGAATTTCATAACATAACGCCTGTTATTCCCTGAAGAGCTAGGCAGGGGTGTAAGTAACTAAACTACACCCAAATTACACCAGTTAAATTTAACTTCCATAATACGGGTCGAGCCTATAACCATCAAACGTGCAAAAATCCAGTCTTCGGACTGCTATTAAGAAATTCTAGACAGAAAGCCAAATACGTTGCCAGATCCGGGAACCAAATCCACACCCCGTGGTCGTTAGAGCATTGCGGCAAACAAATTAACGCAGGTGAATTTCATAACAGAAAAATCTTTATAATTCCAAAAATAATTTCAGTAAAGGAGTAGACGATAATATTTCCATTAATCATGTAAATCAGGAAATAGGTATTTCTAAAGGAACCCATTGATTGATTGCTTTCGACGCACCCCAATGACGAATCAATCAAACACCACCTTGATTTATTATCGAAAATATTGTCAATCTTAAGCATTTCTATGAAGTACCGCCACTGGAATTCTTAATGGATTCTTATAATTACTGTGAGAAAAACAGCTGCGCATCGTAGTATTTACCCTCAGTGGGAGAAAGAAAAATAACGTGGCGAAAACTATGATGACAATTTTCTTTGCAATGAACGTCTTCACTGTGCCCACTTTGTTGCTAAGAAAATACTATTCTGTGGGAAAAAATGTTATAATAATGATTTTATTAAGTGCTTTGGACTTATTTTATTAATTGTCTTTAAGTTCAATATAATCAAGGGGTACCGCCGTGTTACCCAGTTACTGGGTTGTGGAGGTCAGATAGGCGGTCGCTCCATGTAAAACACTGGTACTAAGCTGAATCCAGTAAGACTGGAAGCCGACCCCAATGTAGTTGGGAAAAGGCTAGGCAGATTGATTGAAGTTCAATATAATACAGATCTCAAAGATAGTCATTCATAATAAATAAATTACATAGTTATTTAATTATTAAAATTCAAATTCCAAAGTCTTTATCAAACAATCGTTTGAAGAATGATTTGAGAGAAAAGGGGACTCCCTTTTCTCATCATTACTGACTAGTACTAGAGTGACGGCTACTTCCACCGTCACGCTGTCACTGAATCCTTTTTATGTCCCTTTTCTGTTTTTATTTATAGAAGAAGAAGACATGTTGCGCCGACCCCAAGTAACATGGGACAAGGGCAGGAAGATGATGATGCCTAATAATATTAGCATGAAGCTCGTTTCAGAAAATAGTACTCATTAGCTTTTGTTTTTCAAATTCAAAAATTATCATCTAACGGGAGCGTACCCCCGGGATAAAAATTATCATATGCTCAATGACTTATGTAGTAGGAACAGGGCATACGGCGCGTTTTCATGATATCACAATTTGGTCATACATACATAGGACATACTAGAACGAAGCGAACTCGCCATGCGGTCGGCTTTCTTCGGTAGTGGTAGGGTGCGCGAGACATAAAATCTCGTGTTTCTTGTTTGGTAACGCAAACGTTCGGACGCCCGCCCATATCTTTGTAATCAAATCTATAGGTATCTATGGCCAAATCCATCCAGCCGTTGAGGCGTGATTGATTAAAAAACATAATAAGATATAGACACAACTCATCATATTCAGTCATCATCCCATTTAGCTAATTTAATTACCCCTACTATCATAATTGACCTACTTACCTATTCCTATAAATAGCCACACTAGAAACGTACCCAACCTTCCTTAACTCAAAATTATACGCTATACACAAACCAAAACGTTTTCACTTTGCAATCAGTCCACAACTCAGCACATTTTGACCGTTCCGTTGTACCCAGCTTCTTGTGGGTTGTACCTAAATGAACACAAAACACTAGCCCGCGACGACGTCAGAGATTGATGACGTAAACCATTGAAATCTTGAATGGAGGAATTGTTATGGAGAAAGATTTAGGACGCCCACCCGGTAGGGTAAGATTTTGATAGTGACGAATGCATAGTTATGTTTGTTTGTTAGATTTGTTTGTTTTGAGACGGTAATCTACAGTACGTTGTTTAATTTATATTGAGAGTGTAAAATAAATAGGTTGGTAGTTGTTTTCTGAATCTGTGGTAGAATGAAAAGCCCTTTAAATAGTGTGTTGAGTGTAGGTGCAAGTTTAGCAAAAAAGACATGAAAGTACATAGATTAATGTTGTAAAAATGCGTTCCTGCGTTGAATGATAAATATCGAATGATGTAGAAAGACAACGTCGTGATTTATAAGAAGATGTAGTGACCAAATTGAAAAGAATATAGGTACTTAGATGGTTTGCTCATTTTGAGTGGATGAATGAGGTGACTGAGAAAACGTTACAATGCAGACGTAAGTGGATACGCGAGGGGGTCCTAGAAGGACATTAGATGACCAGGTGCTTAGTTCTCATTAACGGCGTTCGTTTAGGACCAAATGTATTAAATGATGTAAAGGTAGCAAAACGAGTATGTAAGGATCGTAACAGTTAGTGTTCTGTAGTTGCTGCCTACCCCATGGCAAAAGAAAGTGTGTTTATACATGAATGGGTCTATTTTAAAACTAAGGTATATCGTCAAGTATATACTGACAGTTGGCCTTATAGACTCCTACGTAAGAAAACGACTTATTCATAAAGGTCAACACAATGAAATACATAATTGAAAGAAACATGGCGGACACGAGCCAAGGGAAAGAATAAATTAACTTCAATCACTACACTTTTTCGATAATTACCAACTTTTTGGAAAATATTAAGGGATAGTCACGATATCAAAGTACAAAAAATTGCTCAAAAGAATGTTTGCCTAAATGCATGTTAACATCAAAAACATTACCTTAAGTACAAGGAAAAAACCTGTAAAGCTCCAACCATCCATTTGTAAGGAAAAGCCCCTAACTTTTGGCTCCTCTAGGTAAAATCTGACAGGTCGACCTTTACTGATTTCCCGTAACTTTTCCGTCAAGCCTAAGTGCGGAGAAATCCAAGAAAATAAATATTACCGAATCGCTAGGTCGTTAAAAAGTACTTAGGTTTGCAGTTTTTTTTTGTATTTACGGACTGGGCAGGCCTCCAAGGAACGTCAGACACACGTATGAACGTTTTCTGGGCTAAGTGCGACTTGAGTACTGATTCCGTATTTTTATTTGGGTCACATTTAGTGAAGGCCGTGGTACGTGTCTTAATATTTCAGCTAGTTATATAGTCTTTAGACTGACTTACCGTCATTGCGGTTTCAGCGAATACCAGTTATCGACGCAGATATATTTTATAGTGCACAAGTGCGTAATCCAACGCTTGTGTTTTCTCTGTTCTCTCTCGGTCTAATACTATTGCAGTGGGACGGTAATCCAACGCAATGTAAGATGACATCAGGCGCAAGAACTGGCTTAACGTGCTTTCCGAGGCACGGGCATACTCCGATCAACCTAAATAATACTTCGCTTACCAACAGGGCAGAGTCTGGCAGTTTTTTATTCGCAACAAAGTGAAAATTAAGTCGTCGATTGAAACGTTTGTAATTAATTGTCAATCTACCATTTTGTTTCAAAGACAACTGATGTTTAGTTTATAGCTTTTTTAAGCGACAGTACTAATGATGGCAGAATATCAATATATATCGAATGCCGATCTCATTAAAAAATGGCTTACGTAAATCATAACATTAGATATTTCAGCCTCTGGACCTGGATTATTTCAACTTACAAAATCAAAATTTAATAATGTTTTAAGGATTTATTCAGGCTCTTATGAAAGCTCGAGTTAACCTGAAGATCGGTAGAAATTTTGAGAGAACTTAGGACATGAAATGTAATATCTTATTGTACAGTGGCTTTGTTCCCGTAGCAAATCCTACAGAAAAATAGACGAGTCAAGTCAAGAGTGAATAGTTTTCTTCTAGGCAAGCGTGTTACACCGTCGACCACATCATCGCTTACCATCAGGTGAGATAGTGGTCAAGCGCGAGCCTATCAATAATAAAAAACCATGCATTTTTCGGAATAAAACGTAGCATTTGATACTCAACAATATAGAGCTTTATACCATTGAAAGAGTTTTTGTAATATGAGTATTAACTACCAAAGATTATACAAAACAACACCTAGACAATTTTCCATCTTTATTACATTAAGTAGTTTATCTATCTCTTCTCGCAATTCATAACTTATAAACTAAAATCCTGACCACTTATATCACCCTCTATAATGCCTTAAACCCTAAAACAGCCACAATTTAGAGCTTCCAACCCCCGGTTAACGCAACCCTGCCCACCGACCTATAAAATTCGTGTCGTATCTCCCATCGCGACAGCATTGTCCCGACCCGTCAACTTTTTAGGGTTCCGCGAGTCAGATAAAAGGTATGACCTTGTTGAATGTCAGTTGAAGTTATACAGAGTGGAATAATGTCAAATCTTTGAAACAATTGTACTGTCACATCAAATGGAGGTTGTAAGATTTTATGTTATAGTCAAGCGATTGCTCTGGCAGTTACCGAGTTGCGTTTATTTTATGGCCACTCGTTGGCTTCGGCTCAGTCAATTTTTATTATTATGTTCAATGTACAAGGAAATCAATGCCACTGCTTATTCTTAAAATCCTAGAAAACGAATATATTTCCTTGTACGAATCTTAGTAAGTAACTGTAGATGTGAAGTTACACAGAAATCCAATCCACTAAATGAAACGTCACGAAAAGCCGCGAGGAAGAAATATTACACCAAAAAAATCATACACCCACTAAACTTTTACTCAGCCATTGTGCGAAGTCATCTCAAAGAGGCGTGAAAATAAGTAACTCAATCCATATCAACGTCAGAAAAATTAGGCACGGAACCCATTTACCGAAAGTTTCGATTCGGACGTCGACCTTTTAAGGTCATTTCAGACGTAACAGTGCGTGAACGTGCCTGTTATACTAGATACGGGTATGTTATAAGTATGATGTTGTAATTTTGTTTTTTCATTGGTTGGTTAAACTGCGGAATATTTAGCTTGTAATCGGAGTAAGCGTTATGTAATGTTTGTACAAATTTTTGGATTGTCTGTATTTTGGCTTATGCGAGTCGGGTGTTTTTTCTGATTGGTGCATTAAAAGCGGGCCGGAAAGGTGCACAGGTTCGTAACGTTCCAAAAAATATCTCCAAGATCGTTTTCCCAACTATGGTTGGGTCCATAGCCAGGTGTGGTTGCTTATCTGACCTCCACAAAACAGTAAATGGGTACACTATTACCTATAACAAGATTAATTGTCAGACTTTCGGGATTTTGAATAACCATAATGACTGTCTATTATTATTCCATTAATTATTTCATCACCACTGCTCTTAAAACGGTGAAGGAAAACATAGTGAGAAAACCGGCATGTCCTAGAACCAAAAATTCGAAGACATGTGACATCTACCAAAACGCATTGGGCCCGCGTGGTGGATTAAGGCCCATTACCTCTCTCACAGAGAGGATGCTTGTGTCCCAGCAGTGCAAACATTATAAGGCTGATGATGAGGATGATGAATGACTGTCAGACATCCACAAAATTAAATGACAACCGCAACCTACATCTTTGTGCTCTTCGAGGCATCCGGGGATCTCGATATGCTAAGGATGGTTACCAATTCACGGTCAATCCTTCGAAAGTCGTGGTCCTGAAAGATCGACCCGTGTTGCTGTTATTATTAAGCCACGACACAAAAAATCCAACCACGAAAATAATAGCTCGAAACACCTTTCCTCAGTGTTGATATTAAAATTATAATTTTTTGTCCTCCACTCTCCACCGCGTCGTCATCCACTTAGCTAGATTATTTGTCTGTACCTCTCAAAGAGAGGCGGGCGCGAATAAAAAGGTCTCTCGCTCTGCTGCTCTGAAACTCCTTTATTTTGTGTTGCAATTACAGATCTACGAGCAGCGTTATGAATGGAATTTGTTACGACAAGGATGTTGCAAGCTTTGTGTTGCGAGGAGAGCGTTGATGAGAAAATAAGTTATCGTTTCTTTTTGTGTGGTAATGAAAACGGTGTGAAATAAAAAGGAAATTAAAGAGAAAGGGGTTTAGCTGTAAATCATTTTTAAGGTGCGCTGAGAAGGTCAAGGTGCATGGCCGACATTGCTCCTGTTTGCGAGCGGCGTTGGCTAAAGAGAAAGAGAGAGAAAGTCTTATTCTGCTGTGTGCCCAGTTGAACGGGATGAGTTTCTTTTAATAAAACTGCCCTACTCCTTTAAATTAATCACCTAAATCCTAACTATGTCAGGCTCGACCTCCAGTCTAGTCAGATGTGGTTTACTACCAATAATTTACATGTAGCGATTATTGATTCGATCTTCTGAAATCTACAACCCAGTAACTGGATTACTTGGTGTCAACCGGTATAATTACAGTCTGACTACCAGACTTGCCAAGGGCTATCTTAGGCTTTGTCCTATCACCACGTCACGACATCGACAACGTGGAAAGGTATGGTGTCGTAACGCTGAGCATTAACGTGACGTGCTAAAGCGATTATTGATTCGATCTTCTGAAATCTACAACCCAGTAACTGGATTACTTGGTGTCAACCGGTATAATTACAGTCTGACTACCAGTCTTGCCAAGGGCTATCTTAGGCTTTGTCCTAGCACCACGTCACGACATCGACAACGTGGAACGGTGTGGTGTCGTAACGCTGAGCATTAACGTGACATGCTAATGCACGGTGCGGCAACTTCGACGTCAGACGTTTTCAGAAGCGGTACGTGGCAATGTGCTTGCTCGGTTGATGTTTAATTGTTCTGTCAGAAATGCTGTAAAATGTACCGGCATTTCACAATGCGCGACAACTTGGAACGATGCGGCACCATGACGTACATTTTTACGACACAGTAACTTAAATCAGCACGTAAAGTAAAAGTACCGCGCCACGACGCCGTGCCGTCGCACGATGATGACGTCGTGACGTGGTGATGTGGCCAACCCGTACTTTTCGGCATAACGACTGTCAAAGATTTAGGAATGACAGCATATTGTTTGAGTATCACAATCCTTTAACACAGCATACTCGTATAAACCGCTCACATAACATCACAATCCCAAAATTGCGAACAAATATCGCTGCCATATTAAATTGATACTAACAATAGAATTTAAGCTTTTTTGTAATACTAACCCAATATGGATCTCTGTTGTCCGAAATAAATGCATTTGAATTTGAATTTGAATTAAACCGTACTATTTCTTGAGTCAATCACGACTGCTTGGTCAGGGCGCAGTCCGGTAAGGATAACAGGACGGAATTTTTGACTAAAGGGAGAGATAGTGTGAAAGCATACACAGCAATGCTTTCTTCTTGAAGTCTGCTTTGTTCCTAGCTGAAATATTAATGTCCAGTTTCTGCAACTAAAATTACTACTGCCAATATTGCAAAGTGCATGTAAACTGCTGTGATTGGTTGAATAAATAATACGACGGCAAATTATTGCGTTTTACATGATCTTGTCACAAAAAAATTTGGTTCCCGAAACCAAAGGATGTAAGTAGTAAGGAGGGTAAGAATTTTACCACTGAGTTTTGGTGGGCCATTTCAATAATCCAATATGATTTCTTCTTGGCTAGATACGAGTATATCTTTTGAGTATCATAACCCTTTTATACCACAATTCGCAACACCACAATCCCAAAATCCCAATAAGAATATCACACAAACAACGCGTCATATTAAACCGTGCTATTTCCTGAATCAAACACGACCGCTTGGTCCGGCCGCAGACCGGTAACGATAAGGGGACGGGTCGGGATTTTTATCGGACCGGCACCCCTCCGGCGACGACCGACGTTTCTGTCTGACTTGTTTCACAGAATGTCGATAAATTCAAAAAAAGAACAATGCCTCTGGCTTGCCAGTTTTAGCCGTATCCTTGCGGAAAATGGAATCGTATTAATTTTATTTTCAGAGTATTTTAATGTTTTTATTAATATGTTTTTGTTTTCTGATTGTTTCAGGTAAACTGATCTCTGAGTTACAAGATCGTTTGGAAACATTTTGTTGTCATTATTGGGTATGTTGGTATATATATTTGAGTAAATCGGCGGTTTGTGTGGATTGCTATTGTGACATCTTACATGGGTGGCCGCAATGGTGATCCACTGTTATTTGTTTTGTTGTGTTTTGTTAAGTGGCAGTGCTTACTAAAATAGTCTTTGAGTCATGGAGACTTGAATAAAGAGAATTCTATTCTTAACAGCCTTGTGGTCTGCTAGCACTGATTTTTGGGTACAATAAGTATTCATGTAAAGAAGAAAAAAAATCCTGATATTCTCGGAAAGTAGTACTTACTTTTAAACCTATTTCTACCACTTAGCTGCATTCGGGTTAAAAGAACCGACTGAGATTCTGAGGAGATTCTTTATTCTAAGAACGGAAATGCATTGGGCAATCCTCTTGCTGCTCAAAAGAACTATCGGGCCGTTAGCCAGAATTGAAGAAATCAACTGTAAAGCTGAGATAGACTTATGTAGCGTGTAATAAAATGTATCGAGAAATTGAATGCGAATAGTTCGGACGGCACTCGAAAAAACGAGCACTGCGAGCATCTTTTGATATCGAGCTAAAATCGACCATCTATGGAGCAGCGCGAACCAAACCTAAGCGATACATGTACTCGTAATGTTCGTCCAGACACAGTATTTGTGTTACATTAAACGACATATTCCATTATACACCACACACAAATCTGTATACGGCTTTGGATAGGTACATTTCCTGAAACCCTGTTAAAAAAAAATGCAAGAACACTTCTTTTGCCCAAGAATTCACAATAAAATCCATGAACGAATTCATTACAACATCGCTCAATGTCACCAAAAGAGAGTAGGTCGACGGAATTTTAAAAATGCCATGCATTTATAAGATTTGTTAAAGAACCAGTGTATAATAGACTTGGTTGGCACGCTACATCGGTTGGCTTGCCAACCGGGCTGCCTTTGAAATATCTACGTGTGAATTTGCAATTTTTGATATTCTCTGCCACTTTGCTTGGCATCTTTATGAGATATTAAAATAGTTGTTTGGTGTATTGAATTATTTGTTTGGGTTTACATGCTCATATTTAGCTCTTTTGAAGGCAATATTAATTTCCTTGAGGCACGGGGAACTTGAGAATAGCAATGTTGTTTTGAAAGTTTGACCTGAAAACAAGGTGAAAATTTGGTTTTGTAGCGCCATTTATACCAAACTACAAACAGGCCTGACAAAATCAAAATCAAAATGTATTTATTCAATTAGGCCATTAAGCGGCAATTTTGAACGTCAAAAAAAAATTGAATCTAATACTAATTGATTCTACCGTCCATTCGGAAATGTAGCTTGTTGTGGAGAAGAATCTCACAAATTCTACATCACGCTATCAAAGTTCTACAAGAATCTCCTATCTTAAAGAATACAGCTACTTGTTACTAGGTTGCTTTCACATTTTTTTGCCCTATGGCGAAATACTTTGAAACTGTTTTAAATTAACGTCTTTTGGAATTAGAGATATAAAGGTATACATTTAGAACACCTTTGTATCTCTAGCGTTATTACGTCTGCGTTACATACAAAAATTTTACACAACATAAAAATTATCCTTTATTTTAAAATGTGAAAGGGAAATTTGAAAAAAAAAAACAATATCATAGATAAGTTTGAATATAGAAACTCTCGTTAAAAAAAAATTGGAAAGTATTTGTTAACAAACAAAAAATAATTATCTCATCCAAATAGTGCCCGCGGCTTCTGTGTTGAAGTATACAATATAGCCCATTTACTTACTCTAAGGTATGAGCTATGTTACCGTCAAGTTTCATCAACATCCGTTTAGTGGTTTTTGCGTGAAAGAGTTAAAAACATCCTCACAAACTTTAACTCTTCTAATAGCAGCGCTCGCGACTCCGGTCGCGTGATAATAGTAATTCGCTCAATATCTTTAACCAATTACAGCAGATCTGATGTATAAGCTATATAACTGTACAATTTCATCGAAATCCGATTAGTAGTTTTTACGTACAAGGCAACAAAATATCCATACCCACAAACATTCACATTTATACGTTCCCAAAAAAAGGCCATTCCTCCGCCGTCAGAACCGAGGTGCCTTCCGCACGATCAGTCCATTTATATCGGGTTCTATAACGACAGTTCGCCTCACGTACCGGGACTAAGTCGGACGTCTTTTAGACCTTAATACGTTTCCTATCTGTTCGAACTGTTGCTGATGGGATAAAGATGCTCGTACTGTCGTGTAAGGATTTAAGTAGAGGGTGAGGTACCTTTTGTTTTTTTTTCCGGGTTGGAAAATCCTCATCGGATGTCCTCCACCCTGGTGGGGGGCGGAGGGGTCTGTCAAACTAGTTGGTACCTAAAGATGATGGTTTATAGTCAGTAACTAAAAACCATCCCGGTGTTCCGTCTCACATCTACGCCGGGGGACGTGGGAACAACGATACTTCCGCAACCTCCGGCTAGTGCCAGTCCGCATATGCGGGCCTCGATCTCGTTTGGGTCTCTACGCGCCACCACCTCGGGTCCTGATGTGTGGGGGGGGGGGGGCAACGGACGTCCCCGTATGGTCTCCGATAGCCTAGGCATTAAAATTGTTGAGGAGGGCTTCCAGTCTTACTGGATGCAGCTTGATATTAGTATTTTACATGAAGCAAAAACTATCTATCTATCTATCTGACCTCCACAACCTTAGTAAATGGGTTTGGCAAGACTGGCGTCTGATTCTCTGGCTTGTGACTATAGTCGCCGCCAGTTAACAAAAAAATTCAAGTTTCAATTCAAAAATTCAAATTGATCCAGCTTGTACCAAAAAGTTACTTGAAAACATGATTGCTTATAGGAGATATTTTGATTAAGTGTGTCTCAAATGAAATTTTTCCGTTTAAATCATGTAAATCTTTCCACGCGTTTATGAGATATAAACTTATTACTAAAATAATTGTCAATTATAAGTTATTACCTACGGCAATATTATAAAGAGGAAAGATTATTTTTTTTTAGTTTGATTTTCACGAACAGGCTCCGAAACTACAGGACCGATTTTAAAAATACTTTCACCAATAGAAAGCTACATTATTCCTGAGTGAATAGGCTGTTTTTTAATCCCGAAAACGGGTCTTGTGGGGTGGTCCACGGGAGCGAAACCGCGGGGAATAGCTAGTTTAGTATAATGTGAGTATCATTATACTAAGTATCTACCTAAATAAACACGACTGAACATGGTTTTGAACATAAGGTTTGTAACTCATGCCAAGTGAAAGGGTCAAGGACGCCCCTTACCGCGATACGTTTGTTTTGATCTTGATAGCGACACTGTCTTTACGTTTTTTTCGTATCGTTTTGAAATATTGAAATACACTGGTAAAAGGTGTTAACGTCTTTTACTTTTTTGTTATCTGGCGATGATTTTGGCCGTAACGACTTTCACAAATTACAGCCAGGATTACAGGCTGTCATTTATGACATTATTTATGAGGCTCAGAGCAGTCTCGGTATGTAACCGTTAGTCACCCGTCTGTGCGGACGGTGTTCGGGGAAATTAATTAAAACATTAACAACAACAATATTGTAGTTTTAAAGTTGACCACCTTCAACGTTGAATCCATGGTTACTGAGGGATTGAGCGCGTCGAGCACAAGTAGAACTGTGTTCGCAAGGTGTTCGTGTTCACTTTGATAATTTACGAACACACATACGAACCTAATGTTCCGTGATCGATGTTCGTGTTCACCATGTTTTATTCGTACTTACGTACACGGCTATATCTTATCAAGTTAATTTGCTCTTGCATTTATAATAGTAAGTAGAATTAGTCTTAGAATTCGTGACAGATGCGTAATATAGTAACTTATCGTAACACGAAAATCCATAACCCTATTATAAGTTTAAAACCAACCAACTCATAAACTATTCATCTTACAAAAAATATCCTTTAAACCCTAAGAAAATACATTCTACCGCATATCTTAGACCTTGTCGGACACTTAGGAGAAGTTTTTTATCCGATATTTTAAATCAGCCTCCATCCCAGCTCGGATTTGTTATTCATAGAGGTAGCTCTCGAAGTGAGCCACACTTTAACTTATTGACTTAGATAACTGGGAATGGAATTAAGAATTTATAAAGTTTTTTGGTTAAAAGTATTTGATTAGCGTTTGGTTTTAATGAAAAGATGTACCAAATTGATGTGAATTAAGATTGGGCACTTGACCTTGTAGGTTCATTACCGATATCGAATAAGGATTGAAGTATGGGATAGGGTCCTGGGCCACCCTTAATGAGATACACAAAGTGTGGCCAAATCAATGAAACCAAAGGACCGTTAGCAGTAACGTAAGTCAAGCGAAAGACGTCGATAAAATTAATCCAAGTTAATAGATGTCGGTAAAAGCCATCGGTAGCAATTCTGTGGTGATAATAATTGCATAAAATTTACGCTCAAAGACAATCTATATACACAAAATTTTGAGTGTGGAACAAATCCTGAAAATGCGAAAAAAATCTGTTCTATCGTTCATTTGGTCGATTCATGCGAACATAACATACCTACATGCGGCCTACCCGAATGTCCTTTCTTTGGTATTGTTCGTCGAATCGTTGAGCTCCATAAATTCTGAGTTGAGCTGCTCGGTTATTGACAAATGCGTGCACTGCCTGGACAGGTCCACTCAATCTGGCTGGTTCTTTCCTCAAAAGACCATTTCAGACATCTGTCTACATGGTCTTCACATGATCTAACCAAGATTTTGTCAGGACTTTAAAAGAGACTGTGACCTCTGAGTTTGTTTCAGCCTTTCTTCTCAGAGTAGTCAGAAAGGAAACGCCGACCTCATCTAGTTTTAAAACATATGATCGACATGTAAAAGTGTTTGTACAAACCAACTTACAGAAATAAAATCATTTACATGTTTGCCTGGAAGAGATCGCAAAATGCAAATGGCTGCCCGTTGTATGTTTTTTGAAAGATTCTTTGCCTATATATAGATTCTTTTGCCGATTGTTTTGTGAATATGTGAACATTGTAGGCCTTCTAGATTTCTAGATGCTTGTTAACATTTGTTAACTTTTTATCTCGTTTTACTTTCTTTCTTTTTTCTTTTGTTTATATAATATAGTTAGTAATGTAGTTCTTTTTAGTTTCTTACGACTTATTGTCGGGCCTACGTTTTCCCCCCATATCTAATTATTAATGCTGTAATATTTAAATATTGTAAAACCAAAACATGTTTTAAAAGAGTAACCGTGGAGTTTCTTGCTGGTTCTTCTCCATAGGAAACGACCATCCCGAACCGTGCACCTTTTGTCCACGTTTTATAAGTGCCCATATAGGCCTATGTAAAATAAAATATAAATATTTTGTTTTTTTTTTTTTTTTTCTTGTATAATCGGGTGTAAAAGAAAGTACATATAAATAAAAATACAAGAAGAGCGTTTTTTCATATTTCATAGTTGATCCTGTAGTACAATTTCACAATCATAAAACAGGTGACAGTATTACCAAAGTATTTAAAAAAAAGCATCCAGCACAAAAGTGTCATCCAAAATACTTTATAAATAAAAAGACAACAAAATCACCTTTAACATTACTTTCACACCTTATTTACATTCTCACCTTACAAAAGTCTAGTGTAAGTACCTCCATGATATATAACTATTGCGTTGTCTACCGAGATGAAAGTTTACTAACAACCGTCTGATAGCAGCTTAAGACCGAAACTTTTGTTGGGGACGACCTAGATAACAAAGGTAGTATTAGCTTTATCTTTTTGTCTTCAAAAAATCATTGTAGGTATTGCCATGCATAGTATGGCTCAGGGGAGACGCTCTTTCAGTCTCCCTAGGTATGTGCCCTAACAGGCGTTGCATAGAGGGTGCCGGGTCCCGGGGTGGTCTTTTAAGAGGTTAAAGGGCCCTTTCTACGTGCTGATGGTGATCACCGGGGTGGTTTTAGTGAGGTGAAAGCCCTTTCCAGGTCTTCTACCCAAAAGTCCAGGCATCTTTTGAAGGGTTCACCCCGTAAACAAAAAAAAAGGCAAAGGTTGAATAAAATGTACACAATGTTAGTGTAATTTATTCTCGGTTTGAATTTTGGGACTTGAAACGGCATTTGTGATGATTTATGAGGCATATACCAGGTGCTCATTTATATTAATCTACGTAGATTTGGTTTTGATAGTAGACAGATGTACAACTTCGCTACGCATTTACTTAACAAAAACGAAGTATGTGGACCTTGGGAAGTTAAATGTAAATATAGATCATACTGCCGACAAACTGTCCTGCAGTTTGGCAGAAGATTTGTATAATACCCAGTCATGTAAATTTGTTGAAATAAATAAAAATAAAAAGATAAAGGATCAAGAAAATAAATACGTGTTACGGTAGTACTGATATCTCGTTTGTTATTACAAGTTTGTGACTTGAATTCACCCTTATGATTATTTATAAGATTACCTAACTGCCTACCTAATACCATAGATAATATAATACTAGCATACAGATGCCTCATCTTATACAAAGAAACCGTGCCGACGTACTGTACTGATTATACTAATACATAAATACTTAGTTTGATAAAAGTAACGCCTTTTATTCAATGAACTACCTTCACTCACATAGTCTTTCCTACAGAAATCGTGATTTTATACGTAATCATAAGTAGTTTATAGCAATCAAAATTGTGTACATTTTAATATGCGAAAAAAGTCGTAAACGGATCTGTATTTCTTGAGATAATCACCTACAAGCCACCCACAGCTGGATAAGAGTTGCCGAAAATCGAAACAAATGGCGGGAAATTGGAGAAGTTTATGCCCAGCAGTGGTCTGCTATGGTCTGATGAAGATGATGATGAACCACCTATAAATATAAATATTTTATCTCATAATATTCGTTCTAATAAAATGTGAAAACAAAAACATTTTTCCAGCAATATTTTTGTTATTTTCGGTACATTGGTGTTTAGTTGTAAAATATTTTTTTTTCTTACAAAGCACAATTACTCACGTCTCGACCTCAATACAAACATCAATTTACTCACGTTTCGACCTCAATACAATCAACAACACGTACAAGTAATCAAATTGTTGAAACCCTCAAAACAAGTTGAAACGCTTCAGAATCGCTTGATTCGATTGAATCAATCGTTTTGCATTCGTCATATCAACCGGAAAACACCCACGAGTGATCGTAATGGGAATCATGATTTTCCCTGTATCGATTGAATCGGTAAGCAATAGGGTAGCATTGGTAAATAGGTCACAATCAATTGATTTCGTCAATGCCTTACATTATGCTCTTGGTTCGTAACGGGAATCGGGAATTGTTTGCCATTGATTTGACAACCAAATCTCGTTTTGTATTTTGAGGAGCTCCTTAACAGCCGTATAGGTCGGTCTTCGAGGTTAAGCATCGCTTGCTGAGGTCGGTCTATCCACAGACCGACCTCCGGATGACAGTCTATTACAAACCAAGACTCCTCCGTGCTTCAGAAAGCACGTTTAGCCATTGGCCCCAGCTCTCAATTGTGAACTTTGACAGTTGTTACGGTTGATATTTTCTATCTCACTTACAATAAAATTATTCTTTTTTTTTTATAAACAAGCCTTTTTCGTATTCTTCGCGAAAAACCCTTTCATTTGATACCCTTACCAGCGCACAAAGAATAACTAGTCCGCCATCTTGGGCCGTCCGCCATGTTGGATTTAGAATAACTTAGCTAACTATGCATTGTCATCCAAACTAAACGTGTATGCAAAATTGCATCTTAATCGGTGGAGGACAACTGCTTCAATATTAATTTGCAAGATTGGACCCGAACACCCTTACATACATACAAACATACATTGCAAATTCAATAAAAGCTTTTAAAAATAATCAGCTTCAGCAAATTTTTTAGGCTTTACAATGTTATACATACTGATACAACTACTACTATATACTGCTATACTACTACTACTACTACTATACTTTTCCCATTGTATAAAATGCCGGCTTTCATTTCTTTTCGATCCTTAGTTACAAAACTCAACGATTGAATTACGAGTAAACTTTTATATTTAATTTAAAGGGTTGTTAAACTCACTCTTTCTAATAATTTAATTCAATACTAACCCTAACCTTATTAAACTCTTAAATCTTACAAAATTGGAAACCTAAAATCCAATAAACGCCCTAAATTAATTACTACGGATCGACAAATCCTTTTAATCATTGCGAAATCGGATCTTTAAATTGGACGACAAAAATTCGGTCCTAAAAACGTAAAACCGGATTGTTTAAAAATTTAAAAACGTTCCACAAAATAAAGGGTGTACAATAAAGTGTCGTGATTCGTGAAATTGTTTGAAAAACAAACTCGTTCCGAGATTCAGGATGCGGTCGGAATAGTTTCACCCTGTATAGCCGATAGGGTGACTATGGTATTGCATTTAGGAACAGATTATTTAAGTCTCGTTTGTTCCCAGTTTATTATCCCCTAATTACTGAATTAACAATTAATTTGAAGTTGAGCATATTATACCGACCCCGAACCGGAAGACGTTGCGTTGGAACGCCTCCCACCAGGTGGACCGATGATGACGAAGGTTGCAGGGATCCACTGGATGTGGGACGCATGGGACCGGTCAATGTGGCGACGCTTGGGATAGGCCTATGTCCAGTAGTGGACTTCTTTCGGCTGATATGATGATGATTATGTCAAACTCATCTTTAGCCAGGCAACCTGAGAAGCATGATTTTCTCCTTGATTACGTCTTATTTGTTCGCTTCTTAAGCATTCTGCTATTTTGATTCATTTAATTAACTTTTTTTTATTTAGAACTCTTTAGTTAACAGGCTAAAATAGTAGCTATCCAACCTAGATATAGTTTTACCAGTATGTGAAGACATAGAACAAAGATATAAGATGCTGCCCAACTAACTGATTAAACTCATTTGTCACCTGTAACGACACCCTCGAGCTAGAAGGCGGCAGTGGCCTCTTTAGCTTGAAGAATCGTTTTACGGAATCAATTACTAGTAGGTACTTTAGCTAAAATAGTGGATCTAAAATGCGATGGATTTATGACGCTGGTAGGTTTAAAGTTGGATAATATTATTTCTAGTTAGATGATAATATAACTTGACTAAATATCTTTAGTGCAAAACCAAGAGGAGAGTCCAGTGGCCGATTCAAACGACTCAGCTTATTACAGTGGGCTTAGTGTGAGTTTTACTCACGCTCATTCGCGTTAACGTA
This sequence comes from Orthosia gothica, assembly GCA_949775005.1. Lineage (NCBI taxonomy): Eukaryota > Metazoa > Arthropoda > Insecta > Lepidoptera > Noctuidae > Orthosia > Orthosia gothica. Next base: position 31,531,622 of record OX459038.1, on the reverse strand, counting down.
AACGTCAAATTGGAATGAAACAGGATGAACGCCGTCTGGTGACGGTAAGGAGAATCCTCTTCTTTTGTATATAAATTGACATAAGAGATCGTTTACCTTATCATGATCGAGTACGTTAAAAAACTCGGCATAAGCACACAGTTCAATGCTGGACCCTTTCCCATGCTGCATCAAAATACTCGCTAATTCCTATCTTACATCCGATCTGTCCGATCTACCTTTTTGTTGTAGGCGGTCTACCTAAGTGGGGGACGTCTTACGCTACGGCGGTCTTGATTCGCCTTCTTCACTCGTTATCGGTTTACGGTAGGACCAGAATTTTACATGGAGCGATTGCCTATCTGACCTCCACAACCCAGTAACTGGATAACACGAGACTCCTTAGCTAGACTGGTGACAGATTTCAGGCTTCTGACTACCCGTAACGACTGATCTTAAGAAAAGACAAGCGGGACCAACGGCTTAATGTGCTTTCTAAGCCACGGAGGAAATTCGCTATATGAGGATGGTCACCTATCCATGGACGACCTCGGCAAGCGTTGCTGAACCTTGAAGATCGACCCGAGTTCCTCATAAAGGATAGGTAGGATACTATAAGTTCAAATGAAATTGGTGAAGCATTAAATCACTGTTCCATCTATGTCCTTGTATCCATTTTCCCAAATAAATTAAAGGATGCACGAATCAACCCTTTGTGTCTCGCCCATTTCACCCACCAAAAATAAATCCCACATTTCCGCGACTCATAGCCGCAATACGCGGTGAATGTACCAGGGACTTTATTCAACGTGTCATCCGTAGAATAATGACGTCACCACTTCGGTGAGGCGGCGACAGCAATAAAGTTTGTATTCTCTGCGATACGCGCTAAACGCGTCGGGAGCGGTTAAGTTTTCACTGCTGTAAGAATGACTACGGCATTATCGTAGTGGGTTTTTTGAGTGGTTTAGAAGACAAAGTTTATAGTAGTTGTAATTCTTGGCGGTTTCTAAAATACAGTTTTAGCCATAAAACGCTCGAAGATTCTAGGACTAGTATGTGATCGTTCTTACGTCCGAAATTTGAAGTTAAGTATTTGTCAAATTCTACAGCCTGAAAACCTGTCTAACTTTGGTATTAATTAGGGTTTGACACACTAACTCTTTGTTCACAATTCAGAAACAAACCCTCTCTCAACTTAAAAAAAACGACTCATCACTTCATTACTTAAATTAAATCTAATGGTTTCAAGGTACATTTAAGCTTCATTATTCTTTTATTCTTTTTATCTGTGTTCTTTATTGCTGAAGGTCGTCCCCATCTTGGCAAGCTGTGAAGGATTCACTGACAGGCTACTTCTAGGCCACTCAATCTTCAGTTTATTCTTTTAGAACCAAGTTATTTAATTAAACACAAGGCAGCCCAAATTCTATGTCATTAATCTAACACAAAAAGGTTTTCCAAAACCAAACTAGCTCCGACTCGAAACGAAAACTTTCCACTTAAAGTTGTGACAATCTAAGAAGTCGGATTTGACAGCTATAAAAATACGTTGTAGAAGTTAAACTTGATGCTTACGAATGATACTATTTGTAATAGTGTGTGGGTAACATATTAATTAATTAGGATTATGAATTTAATCATAATTAATAACTATTTTAAAATTAACTTGTCGTCCAACTTACCACAGTGTCTCAAGACAAAAATCTATGGCCAGGTTGTGTTGCCAGGGATGACATATGGCTCTTAGATATGGTCATTCACAATGGGCCTCATCAGAAAGCTTACAGTAACCCAAAAGGCAATGGAGAGGGCTATGCTCGGAGATTCCTGGCGTGATCGAATCAGAAATGTAAAGATCTGCAAGAGAACCAGGGTTACCGACATAGCCGGAAGAATTGCCAAACTTAAGTGGCAGTGGGCAGGGCACATTGCTCAAAGAACGTATGGGCGATGGGGCGGAAAGGTTCTGGAATGGCGACCGCAAACTGGAAGACGTTGCGTTGGAAGGCCTCCCACCAGGTGGGCCGTTGACGCTTGGGGGTAGCCTATGTCTAGCAGTGGACGTCTTTCGGCTGATATGATGATGATGTTGATAAATTTAATTTTACGTAGACGTTCATACAAAGTTATCACGGCATGTAAAATGAGAAACGTCATCGGACTTCTTAGGTTGCCACGATTATAGTTAGAAAATAATAAAGCTAGCGCTATTATATAAAGTTATCAGTTTTTAAACAAAACCTTTTGATATTCCGGGAAAAAACAATTTTTGCGGCCAATTTTTCCAAAAATCTGTCTTTAAAGTATTACATGAAAGTGTCACTTTTGTTAGAAAAACGAGACCCGAAAGTTAGAGTACTTGATAGATATGTAAATAGGATGTTGATGACGGTTTTTCCAACAAAGGTTTTTTACTACTAAAGTGGACCGTTCTTGCTAATAATGACGCAAAAAAGGCGCAATTTGAGTGGGATGACGACGATCTTTTTACGGTTTTAGAGCTAGAGGAAAAAGTTTAGAGATACTTAAGGACATTAGGTAATTAGAATAATGACTAAAACAATTTACTTTTTGTTCAAATTAAATCTACCGCACCCTACCTCTATTTTAGATATCTGTTTCCTGAGAGCTGTAATCTGGGCGTTTCTTGTAAATTTATTTAATAATTTACGCACAAAAATGACCAAAGATGGATAATGCCTTTGGCATGATAGGTAAATAAGGTGCCAAGGCAAATGTACATCATAGTCAGTGTTCGGGGATGGGGTGAGATAAAGATATATCTGGCTCCGATCCGGCTCGAAGGACCAATGTTCGGGGTTGGGGTGAGATAAAGATAAACTAGGATTAAAGATTATAAAGATAGATATATTACAGTAACTCAAATGGGATAACGATTAAAACTAATGAGGTGAATGAGACGAGGTTGAGACGCGCCCGATATGCTATCCGAAAGCGTACTGACTATTTTACTTAGGTAATACATAAAATATTCAAGCCAAAAGTGTGGGGTCGCAATTACGCTGACATATTTATTATTGTTCGGTGATTGACCCAAACAGTCACAAATCATTGCTTACCATCACAAAAATTAAACACTTCTCCCAATTTTTGACTTTGGAATTTAAAGTTATAGGAATATTTTTTAAACTTGCCGGAAATCCTAACAAACTGACACGTTCTTAACTCTAAATTCTCATTTCAGAAAACAGCACACAGTGTTCAAAAGTGAACCAATTATAATGAAATCTAAAACAAAATTACTATTTTCTACTAGAACATCTTCTTTTTGTCATTCGTTCAAATAAATATTAGTTCTGCTAACTCAAACGAGCAGGCACTATTTCTGCTTTCAAGCAGTATTGCTGTGTTCCATTTTTAAAGTAATAAGTCGGTGTAAAATTACTGGCACATGAGACTTATAAAATTTGTTGAACTTTTCTCTACAGCCAGCAATTTATTGGGAAACGTCTAGGTGTTAGATTTTGACTTTTTGTTAGGTACCGAATCTGAAACGAATCTAAACGACGGTGATCTAAATCTGAGAAAAAAAATAACACGTCCAACATTTTCGCTCTAATCCAGATTTTCCTCTAAGACCTTTTTCAACAGACGTTGAGTCTTTTTATTTTATATACGTCTGTTACGCGATTCCTCCGGAAATTATGAGCTGATTTTAATGATTATTTTGTTATTTGAAAGCTGAAGCTTTTCATGCGGTCCCATTTAAATTTGATCAAGATTAGCTTAGTAGTTTTTAAGTTATCGTTAATAATGCGTATTTTCATGGTAATATAAGGTATCAAAACTAAAAAGACAAAAATAAAAAACGTTTAACAAAAAAATAAAACCGACTTCTTAACTTTATTTTCGGAAGTCGGTGTAATAAACGGAAAAAAATATTTACCAAAGACATTGAATTTCGAAAAAAAAGTTAGATTTCGCTTTTAAATGTTTTGTTTTGAAAGTCGGTTTAATTGTTTTGTTAAAAAGGTTTATGTAGTAAATTTTCCTCCGTAATCCGTTTTTATTAATAGAAGTGGTCTCTATCAATTGGTCCAGACAATGTGCTAATATGTCAGCGACATCGATGCCCAAGAATTCAAAATATTTGTAATTGATCTCGAGAAATATTAATAGTGCATATCAATCCAACACATTTGTTTCTTGTTGATAATGGTTGTCCTTTATTTATAATGTCACGTATTGTATTTGCCTTAATATTTCAGAATAAGTTAAGCTCAAGTGCGGGCAAAGTTCGGGGTACAACAGCTAGTCTATTTAAAAACGTCTTTAGTCAGTTTTACTCAACTTTAACAAGGCATTGTCCTCCCAAAAAATGATCCAAAAATATCCCCATCATCTAACAAAACATTTTTCATTATTCCCATATCAAAGTTTCATAAAGCGACCGACGATGGTAAGTAGCAGTCACCAAGCGCGGGGCTCTTAAGTTAAAAGCTTTCTAGAGCTGTTCTCAGCACCTGCGCCTCTTAACAGCTACTTACAATGTCGCATGCGTGTTAGTTACTGGTGCCCTTTGCCAAGATATTAAGTGTTGTCGTATTATGGTTTTTGGGTCGGTTTTATTGGTGTTATAATGTGTTTATTTTGGTTAAATGTGTGGCACAAAGATTTTTTTGCGTGAGTTGTAAAATATGATAAACGCAGAGGAAAAGATGGCGAAAAATACTCGTAGCATTATATTGAAAATAATACATTTGTGTTTATACGATGGCGATTTTACTGCTTATATCGAATCATACACCATCCGCATTAACAGGACCGGTCGATTTTGCGACTCTTGGGCTATGTTCAGTAGTCTAGGATGTCTTTAGGCTAAATTCAAGATGATGCTCGGACCATTCAATCTTTAGCCTAGAGGCAACCAGTATGTGATTGAATAACCATATATCATCAGTCAAATTTTATCAAAAAAAAAATGCAATTTTAGTAGTCTTATCAAGATCAATCGTAGCTATATTTATCCAAATTACAAACTCACTTCTTTCAATACGTTTACCGGTAAAACTTAAAAAAATCTATTAAAATGTTAATGTTATCGTATGAATAGCAACAAAGAGGTATTATATTTAAAATAACAAACATGTAAAGGCCAGTGTTTAAGACTCCCCTCCCTGCCGTGTACTACATTCAATGGTGGAAACCTCCAGGCATCTTTATCGTTCGAAAATTTATTTGAACTTGCAGGAACATCCAAGATTCATACAGTTACCTGTATTCTTGGGAGTTCAGTTCAGTTAAACTTTCTTGTTTTCATATTTCCCAGATGCACAAGATGAAAAGTTTTGGATGGTCAAACCTGGTTTAGAATATCCTTATTTCATAAACAATATATAACGTCTGTATTTCCTGGAGGAGTAAGAGGTGGTGTTTATAGTAGGTACGGTTGCCTTACGAAAACTTCAACTATCTTTAGAACCTAATCCTAATTAAAGTCGTCAAAAATGTGACGCTTCTAAGAACGAGTGTAGAGATCTATTAAACCCAATTTATAGAAAATGTTTTATATTATCCGTAAAACAGTTTCTATGAAACCATCTTATCCGACCAGTGTCGCATTATCTTTTGGCACCTGTCTGAGGAAGCTTTAATGTACGTATAATGTGACAAAGTTCGAAAGAGGACTATATTTTCGTGATGTGGTCGTATATCAACATATCGCCACACCAGTTACACCAGCTTCCTTTGTTGTACGTGGTGAATTACTTTTGTCATTAACCGCGCACATATCTAATTTTAGGGTTGCTACTGAGAACCGTACATATTATTATACTCTTCTGCAACATATGAGAATTCTACATTTGTTTAGACAGCTCTTGTCCCTGTTAATTCTAGATTATCTTCTAGTGTGAGTAGCGTGGAATTAATACTGGCAAAAGCAACAGTCTTTGTCGCAATTTATTTTCTGCCTCTGAATGTGGCTTTATAATTTTAGATTCTACAGTATCATTTACTATGTTGATTTTGTCGTTTCTATGTTTATTGTTCCTTTACTACTATTAACTCTTAGATACTAACAATTTATTCTTTGGTTGATATTCATGAGTAAAGAAGCACATAATTATGTTGCCGCTTTGTTTTATTAGCGATTGTAGAGGTCAATTTCTGTTTAGGTTGACTGGAATTCATCAAAAGAGATTTTTTATACCTTTATCAGATTGCTGCCTACTTGGGGTCGGCATAAAACGTTTTTTCATCCATTCCGTCTTGTCAACTGTCACGGTATCACTGATTAACATAATTTCTTATTAAATTCGCCCCAGTTTTCCTTACAGTATGTGTAATATGTTTAAATTTGTCACTGATTTATTTTACATTTCTTTAAAACCTACTTAAACTTCTATAAAAGCTGCTACATATTTCGGCCAAACTCCGTCAATCAATCGTGCAAGCACGACACTCAAATTAATCTTAAATACCAAGCTATTTTAATTTTCTTAATTAGCCTCATTGAATGTGACCTTCAAATGGAAGCCGACCTAGTAAAAGAAGAAAAGTAACAAGAAGGAATTGTTTTATACGAACCCAATGGAGTGGGTCAAATACGTGATCGTAATACTAAACGTAAGGTCGCTTTATCGGGCAATAGACCTCTATTTTCTTATAATAAATTGGTTGTATCAGTACTAGATCTCAGTTTAAGTTACTATAATATAGAAAGGTAAGGTCTAAGTGGATGTGGGCTTACATTTTTAAATATATTGCTTCTATTTGTCCCTTGGGTAGTGTTTGCGGTGATAGATGGAGTGTTTGCTTTAGATAGGCAAGTGTTCTCACTTGTTTGTTAATATTTTAAATTAAATGACTTACTTAATTTGTATTGCCTCGTTGGTCTAGAGTTCGAAAATAACCGCTGAACATAGGATTCTCGGTCCGAAATTTAGTCAGTCAATAAAAATTTTCGGTTTGGATTCCATAGGATTTTATAGATATAGCAGTCTGGATTTTTACCTAGTTTATTTCAATAGGCTTGCTACTATGATATGGGACTCACAATAGTTTACGTGTACTTTTCTGTCTATTCCTTTGAGTGATACAATCGTAATTCTATGATATTTTGTATCTACTTACCAATACTAAATGAATGGAGCTCCAAAGCCCAATATGAACACATCGAATGAACATTATACGACATAAATTCTACATTAATACCAGTCTAATGTGCAAATGAACTAGAAATTAAACCTGCACACCTTATAATGAACAGTCATGCTTTTGTTTAGACCTTCATCAATGTTGCTGTTATATGAAGCATAATTAGCTCACATTTTGTATGTTCAATGAAACATCTCAACTCCATTTCAACGTTATTTCGAAATAAATTTACTCTATGATTATGATTTATCATTTAATTTAGTATTTAGTACATGAATTTTGCAAAACTATTTATATTAATGACATTTAGTGGCGTACCATGTAAATTCCAATTCGCCGCCCATCGAAACCTTAATGAGAAAACTACTTATTCGTAACGAGTAAAGACATTAGCATCTAGGTGAAAATTAGTTGCCATACGGTGCGATCATTAATCTGTCTGCCAAGCGACATGGACTGAAGATACTGCCCTGGGGGACTCCATGAGAATGGTAATTAATTACTCAACATTGAACAATAACAAGTGAATAATTAGACGTTGTTTTCAAAACTAGATTGGACATTTTCTACACCTGCAAATAGAACTGTTTTTAGTAAACTTTGGAAACTGTAGGATATTCAATTAACGTGTGTTATTCTTTCATCAAGCGTGGAAATTTCCTACCGTTCCACATTTTATTCCTTTTTCATTAGGAAATTGAATCCAAATGTTTTCAGATCTGTACCCTACTTTTACTACTACGCTGAAGATAGGGCAATTAATCCAAATTTCTTTTGTCATCTATCATCTGACCTCATAAACCGGGAGATTAAAGAGCCTATAAAAGAATCGCTCCCTCAATAAAATGTTAATAGAGTCCCCTTTGATTAAGGTTCACGCTCTCCAGATATTACCGGTAAAAACAGGTATTTACCAGTTCCGACCGGTATTTTCCAGGTGATTGGAAATGCTGTCCCTTTTAAATTAAGCGTGAAGGAGAGAGACAATGATATGTGGAAAAGGCACTCGAGCGATAAGTGTCGTATTAATTGCGGACGATATGAAATTACCGATATTCTGAAAGGGTCGAGCGTGTTATTTATTTACCGGTTTCGTTTTGGGGCTTGTAATAAAGTGGGTCCATATATTAATACGGTGGAATATATTATGGTATTTCCACAAAGCTGATATTTATTGCTCCACTGTTTCGAATATGAATGTTAATACGTCATTTGTTTCGGCTGACGTAACAGGTGATATTCGAATATTAGTTGTAGCAGCAAGGTACACATCTGAACTAATAATATCATAATTCCTCATGAATATTCCAATAATAATATATTATGTCCGGGACCAAGCAGTGGTATTATCTTGTGCAGAGCAAGTAAACTGTGGTAATATTCCCCTAGGACTACTTTGTAGCGGTCTAAGGAAAATACCTATGTTAGAAGAGACAAACTTAAAATAGATATTTTAATCAGAGCAGCAAAATCATCCATTCACATTTCGGGTTCTCTAATTCGATAAAATCTTGACTTAAAAGTTATGAACCTAACTTCCCAAATAAGTTTCATTTCGTAAAAATCAAAGCCCATTTTGTGTATCATTGAAAAACTTTGTTGAGAACCATTTCATCGAAATTCAGTACTACAGTCTGTGTGCTGTTATACTGAAGATTGTTTTAGTCCAATAACATTTGAATTCAAACTTTGCCAACTTCGTGATCATGACCTCGTTTTCAATGAAACATTAATTTTGTTTCGGTGTTATTCACAATGGCATAGAATCTTCGCTAAATTGTTTGTAAGTGATATTTGTAATTTTGTCAGTGAGATTTTACATTTTAACTGTGAAGCTCGGTTCTGCTCGTTGGTCTTTTTATTTAAATTATTATATCTCGGTATATTGCTAATTCTATTTTAATTGTTCGTTTCACTGAAATCATTAGCTTCGTGATAGCTTTCTTAGTGATTTGTTTCTTTTTTACTATAGGCTCTTCAATTTTTTGGTATCTACTCATAAATTCTGTTTGAGTAACTAATCAGCAAAATGTGAAGTTTTATCTTTTGCTTTGTTGGTCGCAAAAGCTACTGCTGAGTATGAGTCCCTGGGTTCGATTCCCAGGACGGCCAAAGTATTATAAGGTTATTCCATTTATCCGTATCAGCCCGTAGTTTGGATTTGTGCCCGGTTGATTTAAAAAGTCCCGCCCTCTAATAATACGGGATTTAAATATAACTGGTGAAATGTGGTTGTACTATAGATGCACGCTTGCACGAAGTCAGGCGTGAAGTTATATTTATATAAATAAATGTATATTTTTCATTGAACAAGGACTTCTCTTTATAAATAATCAAACATCTATATATAGATACTCGAAACAAAACTTTTCAACTAAAAATTATTAATCTTTCTGTTATAGAAAACAAACCTAAAGCGAGTTAAAAAGTTGACATTATTAAGAGTAATGGATGGAGTTTAGAAGGATATTACAGTATATGTCAGGAACGAGGATCGATCTCAATTAATATTATGTGGAAGATCGATGGTGTTACCCGTGGGAAATAAACTAGGAAAAAATGTGAGAGGTAAAATACTAGATTTTCACTCCTTTCAATATGTAAATAAGAACCACACATTTGGGACCTGTGAGAAGAGAAAAATTTGCAAATCTAGGACAAAGTACTAGAAAAAGAATGTTGAGGGTGCGACGAGTGAAACAAGTTGTTGACAGGAAATATCTAGTACTATAATGTTCATCCCGGGACAGCAAGAAGTCATCATCAATGATCCAAGTTCTTTTTGACAATTCTAAAGTCCAAAATTCCAAAGTTAAATATTTGCACCAAGTGCAACCTCATATCGTGTCCAGGCTATCTCTTTAGCCTGGAAGAGATCGCGAACGCGATAAGGCCGCCTGTTATATTTTTGTTTTAATTTTAAGATTTATTTTTGTATTGTTTTATCTTGGTGTACAATAAAATATATAAAAATAAATACATGATTATAAACGCCCGACAACCTCTACAGTGAATGGTTAAAGGGAGTAACAGTGTGATAGGTGTACGCAGTTTGAAATAGGTACGGGAGAAAAAAAAACGAAAAATAGTGGTCACGGAATTTTTGCTTTATTAAATCAATAAAAAAATACAACGATAAAGTGCATCAAAGTTCAGGATTAGGGCTTGTGACGTCACTTGTAGGTAAAAAGTCACCCCAAGCGTGTAGTCATGCGAAATTTCAACGCACTGTATCGTCGTCGATCGATTGCGTAACAAAATAAATACGATACAAATATTTTTGGTAATCTAACATTTCTACCTGACGGATTATAGTTCTTTTTAAGAACCTTCCCATCATTGGTAGTCAGAGTAGCAAAATTACCTATTCAAAATAAGTCATAACCCAAGTAGGGTACTATAAAACATATATACGCATTTCTTTCTATTCTTCCAAAATTTTTCACGCGACCAGAAAAAATATTAAGCTACTGGTGTGCCTAGTCAATGTTAGTTCTATATCAACATGTAAATGTTCGGGTGTCGAAATATTCAGCTCTCCAAATTCAAGGCTCGTTCGGCTGTTGTTGATTTTCGAATGTTGGTGGATTTTTTTGAAGTAGAATAGTTCAAACTGCACTTGCTGGCGTCAAGTGGTACAACACAGTCGTTTTTATGAGTGAACGTGAAAAATGTGGTGTTTTTTTTGTGACATTGGTGTAGTTAAAAAGAAGAAAGAAAGAAAAGTGTTGATTCACCACAAAAACGACATACAAAATTAGAAAAACGCAGTTAAACTCATCATCAGCCTAATGATGTTCCCACTGGTGGTACACTGGCATCCTCTCTGTGAGAGAGGTAATGTGCCTTACTCCACCACGCGGGTCCGGTGCGGTTTTGGTCGATGTCACATGTCTTCTATTTTTTGGTTCTAGGACTTGCCGGTTTCCTCACGATGTTTTCCTTCACCTTTCTAAGAGCAGTGGTGATGAAATAATTTATACAAAGTAAAGCGCCTGCCTGGGTTCGAACTCATGACCTGCAACGTTAGTCGGGGCCGTTACCACTGGACCACCAGTTCTGCTCTTCATAGTTTACCTAGAACTTTAATTTTAGAAAAATGAACGAATTTTGTCATGTGGAAGTTGAATAATTATAATAGAAATACGTAATTGAAAATAAATGTAGTTACATGTTAAGAAAACTAGACAAAAACTAAGGTTGTAATTAATATTATATCTAATACAAACACGCGACACACTATAATGAGAAAGCTAACAACTTAACAAAGTCAAATCACAATTTCCAATCAAAACAATTTAGACGAACCCAACAAAAAAGAAAGCGAAACTTTTAAACCATGTCGTCCATGTCACATGAACACAATTCTTTGTGAAATCCTTTTTTAACCGTTGTAACATTTCCAAGAAAAACTCAAAGAGTCAGCTGCTAATTCCTACTGTCGTTTTAGTTTCCAGCCAAAGGAACTAGGTTACTGTCTTGGCGTCGACCTCACATCGTCTAATGCGCTTAAGGAAAGTCATTCAACCAATGACTGCACAAGTGTTACAGTGTTTAGTTTTATTGCACTTGAGTGCGCAGATGGTAGTTTATTAGATAGATGAGCAATAGTATAAGTTATATCTTCAATTATATTGAAAATAATCGTTCTAATTTTAGGATGATCACCGGCTTATCCTGTAGGGGTCAGGATACGTTAGGCAGTCTAAGCATATTTTTAAGGTTTAAGCCACCTGTTTATACTCAGAACTTTTCAACATACATTTTTATTATAATTTTTATATAATTTAATTTATTGGCAGTCGAAGATATTTTCTGTAAAAGTTTTGAGTTATTATCTACTCCTATATGCATAAATCGAGGCATATATGAGTTAATGCTGGCCAACTATCATTCACGATAAGATGTCATGTTAATTAGGGTCACCCAACCGAACTAGTAGCTTTGCTATTTGCTCCTGTAAACTTTACATAATGCCAGTAATGGGGATCAGTAGTCCATTAATCAACTCTATGAAATATTAATAGTCTTACATGGCACAAGGTGAGCCGCTATCACCATCGCATAAAGGATGTTATTACAAATTCACCTTGCTCAGACCCCAAAATTTTAATCCCACCATCTTAATTAATTAATTTTAATCTTCTCCGACGGCTGCTTACGACACGCAGGGGATTTGGACAATCTTCTCCATGGGAAGTACCGTTCCCCAAACAACCAACGTGGCTTAAAATATTTACAGCGTCTTATTTTCTTAGCGTATTTCTGTTCCCACAATATTAAGTTTTTCAACAACGGCAGCTGTAGTAAGACTAAAAGCTTCCTTGCTTTTAAATTTATTATCAAGAATAAATTCAGTTGCAAGTTGCGGAGTGCATATGACATCATAAACATTTAACTTGACATGCACTCTCTTGAAATGACGAATGTACTACATATAAACGCTTTTGCAGAGGCTTTGAAGGCAGCGATTTTATGAGTGTGAGCATCGGCGATTGAAATTATTTAACGCCTTATTTTCCTGGAAATCTTTACTAAGATCAGACATAAATTTAAAGTTTATAGATCCTAAACGTGAATCAAAGTTTAAATGCGTTAGGTCTAGGTTTTTTGTAGTAGGTACTATACTGACGGAAAGTCGTCATAAAAAGTTCTTCATAAAAACTTCGATTATTTGTCTGAAGTTACACTACATTTTCGTACATAGCCAATAATTTTTCAAACTCACCAACATTTGTATCGTCGCCTCCATACAACACGGAAAATAGCGCACTATATATGACATTATAAACATCTTATTTGAAGAGCAATCGCTGGGAACAGTAGAATCATACCCTGGTGTTAGTATGTGACGCTTTTGACGATATGCGAGATAGCTATTTCTAGAGAAGCAAACTCAGAGAAACGTAAATAAATGCTCAAATTTATATAGATGTAAATGTGTCAGAAGACACTAACAAAATCAATAAGAAGGCTCTTACAGAATACACATAATTTAAACCAATCAACACTCAAAGAAAGACGGTACGATTCAATTCAATACCCAAATAAAAATCACTCAGCCTCAATAAAAGTCGAAATAAATTAATCCAAGGTAATGCAAACAACAATAGAAGGTAACCAAAACGTCTAGATTGGTTCCAGGGCAGCAATTGATGGCATTTGTTTGTGGGACCCTTAAAACGTCTATTCAATTTCGTTACGCACCGATTACAGTCATTGTATCGGTTGGGGTAAGAAAAATGGTGGGACGTGCGAACTCAATGGTACCAATCCGTCTGAGCGTAAATAGTTGAGAAAAAGTAAACAGGGTATGTATTTTTTCTTTTCAGGAGAAATGATTCGAATGGGTATTTGGAAACTAAGTTTTTTGGACCTGAAAGACATGAAAAGGGTATTACTTCACATGATTTGTAGGGTCATAAATCCAGACAAGTATCGTATGGACTCGTACAAACATTAAATAAACCGAATTAGAAAGAAAAAGTATTTGTGTCTTAATATCAAAAAAATTTCTTAAATGATCTATGGAAACGTATAATGCCTACAAAATCTCTGGTCGGACCTTAGTTCAAAGACCTTATACGTATTGACTCGTTCTTGCCATGACAGGTCTTGTTTCAAGTCTATAAGCTAATTGTCAGTGGTTACAAGGATAAATAAAAAAAAAGATTGTCTAAAATATATGGGTACTAACTGCCACAATGAAACAAGAAAACTTTTTAACAAATATATTAGAAAGCCGAAACTTTGATCAAATTGGCAAAGCTGGATTCGATACAAAGCTTTGAACTAAGTGTATTGAAATTTAAACTGCGTTCTAGAGCCATTAAATCTTACTGGTCTCTTTCCACTTATTTCAAATGTCTTCAAACAAAATCCTTTCCGAAATCTACGGAGACTGGAACGGGAAAATCTAGAGCATTAAACTTAACACAATTTATCGAAATGCCGTTGTAAATCTCTAAATCTGAGGTCTTAACAAATTCATTTAAGTTAATAAATGTCAGGCTTTGTTGCCAAGGGTAATCAGGAAAGAACGGGAAGAATATCTTTATTACATTTTATTTGATAATGAACTTTAAAAGAAAGAGAACTAAGTTGATTGTTAACTGATACAAATTTTTGGAAATATCATAAAACTATGATAAGTGCTAATCTGAATTGAACTATATGCAGATAAGTTAAGGTTTCTAATTATTTGTTAACTGATGTTTGAGGTCTAGATTTGCAGTATTATTTCAGTATCATTATTTCTGAGGAAATCTCCTTTAACTGTTGATGAGTATGCAACAGGTTTATCTGTTTAATCCTTTGTTATATTTATTTCACTGTGATGAGCACAGCCAAGAATTATAACGAAGTCGTTTTAAATTTAGTCTAATTATTTTTCTCAAGTTGTCTTCCGCTTTCCCAAATTAAAACATCTGGTAGCCCTCTTATCTTGAAAAATAAATTTACTTGCAATTAGCCCTGTGGCTCGTAATTTGTCCAATTCCATACTTTTGCTTTTGTTTATTTTCTCATTTACTTTTGTTTATAATTGGACGACACTGTTGGCGTAGTGGTTATCGGCCGCTGCGCTGGGTATCGCGGGTTCGATTCCCGCACGGAACAAATATGTATATGGCCTACAGATAGTTTTCCGGTTCTGGGTGTCTTGTGTTGTGAATTTAAATGTTTGTAAACGCTACGCTAGAAATTCCTAGTGTGGGACGAAGATAAAAAAACAGCACCTTTCACCATTCATTCCTATTTCTTTGTTATTTCATCATCTGTTTTGCTTCTTTCCAAATATGTTGAGTTTGGCTTCTATTTTAACTGGGTGTAGCTGTACTAGAATATTACATGGAGCGACTGTCTAGCAGACCTAAACAACCAGTTACTAGGTAAATATTATGCCACTTAGTAAGTCTGGGCGCCAGATTATCGAGCTCGTATGGCTAATCGTGATATCTGTAAGGGCCTTATCATATTAGCGGTTTGCGATCGGCTTCGGGGCGGGGCGGGCGCGCAGCGAAAACGTCGCGGACGCGTGGCAAATACGCAACGTTTTCGTCGCGAGTTTGTAGCGAGTTAACGACGTACAATACACTCGGTAACAAAACGGATTCCGACGAGGAAACAATGCTTTGTTGGCTTTGTTACTTCGAAAACAAAAGCATCGAAGAATTGCAGAATTGTTGCGTGACCGTAACGTATTCGTTGCGCGCCCGCTCCTCTTTGAAGACGCTCGGAATCTACTAGTATGATAAGGCCCTAATAGGTAGCCTAGGACGACAGCACTGGGTGCATGCTGAGGAACGGCATCCTCTCGGTAAGTAAATAATGGATGGTTACCCATCCACAAACCAACCTTGACAAGCGTAGCTTAACCTTTGTTCGACACGTGTGGATGTTATTATTAAGCTCCGACCTTCATTTTATTATGTTGGTAAAAACTACTTTGTGGAAAGTGGATAGTCCATACAGACTCTCCGTAGTGCCAACTGGAAGGCCACAACAAAACATTAACCTACTTGCATGTGCGAGTAGGCACTGCATTTGCCATGCGGTGCCAGATCAACATAGAAAGTGCTTCCAGCAACATTTGTATACTCCGTGTACGTTGCGTG
This sequence comes from Orthosia gothica, assembly GCA_949775005.1. NCBI lineage: Eukaryota > Metazoa > Arthropoda > Insecta > Lepidoptera > Noctuidae > Orthosia > Orthosia gothica. The sequence continues at coordinate 31,515,906 of OX459038.1, read as the reverse complement.
CCCAGCGTTTCTCAACATTATAATAAATGGGCCCCCTCTTGTGGCTCGAGCTTAAGTTTAGACTCACGTGCGGTGAAATGGACTTTCGTGCATGTTGCTATTAGATAGTGATGCTGTGTTTTAAAAATGTCTGCCTTAAAAATGGTGGTGTAAGCTAACTGAAGATAGTATTCTTTTTTTGTAATTTTGGGTGTTTACAGAGGTTAAATTATTTGTTTGCCTATGTTCGTAAAAAGTAATTTCTGGCAGTATTCAACAATTATTTTACTTTGGAAATGCCATATTATGTCTGATTGTCGACGGCTACCTTTTATCCCGTCAAAAATACGATGCCTGCGCAATAGGGCAAAAACAAAACGCCAAAAAACATCTTGAGTTAAATAATAAGAGTGTTTAATATCAGTGAAATTACAAAAAAAAAACCTGTTTTAAATACCAGGCCCCTCAGAAAGTATTGCGAAAAAAAGTTTTTATATATGGGAGACTGGCCAGTTATAATGTTTTTCGAAAATATGATTATTTATAAGTAAAAATAAGTAAGTTCCAATTTCAAAATTTCCCTCCACATTTTTTGCGAGTTAATTCAAAGTATTGTGTCTCACTGAAATATGGATCTGCGCCGGGAACATTTTAGAGCTATGATTTTATACGATTTCAAGTGTCGCCTGAAACCGGATGAATCGTACGATAGACTTCAAATGGCATTCATGGATGAAGGCCCTTCCAAGGCAACCGTGTATCGTTGGTATAACGAATTCAAGCGCGGTCGACCAACTTTGGGGGATGACGAAAGAAGCGGTCGCCCTTTGACGGCTGTTACCGAAGAAAACGTGCTAGCAGTGAAAAATTTAATCCAAGACAATAGGCGAATTACATATCAGGAGATTCAACACATATTGAAGATTGGATCGGGAAGCGTTCACGAGATTCTACACAGCCATCTTCGCGTGAGGAGGATAGTATCACGCTGGGTGCCGCACAACCTCACCGATGCTCAGAAGCAGGCCCGGGTGGAATGGTGCCGTGATATGCTTAACAAATTTGAAGCAGGCTCGTCTCGGCGTGTTTACGACATCGTTACAGGTGATGAGTCCTGGATTTATCAATACGACCCAGAAACCAAGCGCCAGTCGACTGTTTGGGTGTTTCAAAATGAGCCAACGCCTACCAAAGTGAAGCGATCTAGAAGCGGGGGTAAGATTTTGATCGCTAGCTTTTTTAATTTGACTGGCCACTTGGTATCAATTCCCTTACGGGATCAAAGAAGCATTAATGCCGAATGGTATACTACCAAATGTTTGCCAGAAGTTTTCTCTGTTATAAGCAACAAGCGACCAAACACAGGGCTCCGCGGGCTACTGCTCCACCACGACAATGCACCTGCGCACACCGCACTCAAAACGAGGGACTTCCTGGACAGCACGCCAGTCAAACTCCTGGGTCACCCTCCTTACAGCCCTGATCTAGCACCGTGTGACTTCTTTTTATTCCCAAAAATAAAAAATCAGCTCAAAGGGATACAATTTTCGTCGCCGGAAGATGCGCTGGCTGCGTTCGAGCAGGCTGTAAACGAGGTGTCTGCGGCGGACACTTTTTTGAAAACTGGTTTAGGCGCATGAATCTTTGTATAGAGGCTGGTGGAAAGTACTTTGAAAAGATTTAATAAAAATATATGTACGTATAGAACAATTTTTTTTAGTTTCGCAAAACTTTCTGAGTGTCCCACGTATCTGATTCCTTTTTCATCCCGTCTTTCTTTTTTAAAAAGAAAAATAGAATATCAGAGAAATAAAAAAAAAGTAGCTGATTTAAATGTCTGATTCCTTTTTTAGGAAATACATACTCTATTGAACAGCAGTTCACTAAAAACTGCACGTTATGTTTTGTAGCGCTTCGTTGACACTCAATCCTTTTTAAGTTTCAGTGTGCAAAGTAAACTGTCACACTAAAAGAAGCTTTTAAAATTGTCGATACAAAATGGAGTTCAAACGTTAGTCCAGTGTATGTCAAAGTTATGAATCGTGCCTCTTCCAGCGTCCTCAGTAAAGGACGTTCGTTCCTGTACGTGGGTAGCGGAATGGACTTCCGTCCGTGTTCCCAATGTAATGGAGATTGGTTTGCCTTTTAAAACGTCAACCCGTCCGAATAGCGGGCGTGAAAGGCGAGGTTTGTTATTTTTATTTTTATATTTTAGGGTTAGATTTAGGATATTTAGAAAAAATGATAAAAAACATATTTATCATGCTTTCTTATTATTTAGGCAGTTTCGATCAACCTACTTCATAGATTTTCAGGAACTGGAAACCCATGCCAGATATTGAAATGAAAATTATCGTATAGGTGTGATTGGATGACTGAATTTAAACAGCCAATTGCAGAATTCAGCATTCATTTTTTTTTGCGTCGATAATTTATTTCAAGAAACCGTATGTGAAACAATACATTTGTTATTGTTTCTTTACATAAATAAAGCAAGCCACCAGTTCATAAAAGTGTGATTAAAATCAAAATCATACACGTACGTGTTTACAACACATTTGTTAGCTTTGGTCGGTGCATTGCTTTACTCGATTTCCCCTGTGAGACGCAGCAAAAAGTAATAAAAATTGTGGAAGAAAACCACTATTTTGCAACGTATATTTTATATGAGTATTGTGCAGTTAGCTCCCTAGTAAGATAGTAACCACAGTAGAGAAATAATTAAAATTGAATAACAAATATAAGGGCCATATGTTTCATAACTTGGCGGATAAATCGATGTCACAGACTACCTGTTATTGAGTGAATAACTGAACATTCTTCGCTAAAAAGGCCGTTGATTCTAATAAAGTCATAAAAATTACAAGTCTGTTAAGCGTAGCGTAGCGTAGGATACCTATATGTATTGAGTCTCAACCACCTCATTAGACTCAAAAGTGATCATAAAAGTGATTTTGGTCTTAAATCAACTGCCACTCACAATTAATCTGACTACCTGTAATTGAGTGAATAACTGAATATTCTTCTCTATAAAGGCCGTTGACTCGAATAAAATCAAACAATCCAGAAGTCTGATGTTACCTATATGTATTGAGTCTAAACCACAACTCATTAGACTCAAAAGTGATTATTGTCATAAAATAATTGCCACTCACAATAAATTCTTCACAACATATAAGAATCTAATCCAAATGTAAAATTTCCCACTCCATCAAACGAAAATCCCTCTTCCACGAACCGCTTTAAATGCAAAGACTTCTATTGTATCTCGCAGTGATAAAAAATAACCATTTCCTAAAGCTGTAACTACAATAAAACCCCTTTATAGGGTTCCGTAGTCAACAAGGAACCCTTAAAGTTTCGCCATATCCGTCTGTGTGTCCGTCTGCAGATCAGCTCAGAGATTCTTAGTACTAGGAAGCTATATTTTGGCATGGGTATACATAACAAAGTGGTAAAATAAAACCAAGATAAAAAAAAACTAAACACACCACACCAAATACGTAAAATGGGGACGTATTTTTCTCTTCTGTCCTATGGTGTGGGGTATCGTTGGATAGGCCATTTAAAAGAGAGTTCATCAAGAAAAATATCTGGGTCTTGTGCTTGACGATCAATTAACATGGAAACCGCATATTGAGAGTCTCAAGAACAAGCTCACATCACTAACAGGTGCGCTCCGTGGTATAGTGCGGTGTCTTCCAAGACATGTGCGATATACTATTTATAACTCTTTGGTTAAATCTCACTTGGACTACTTGATTGAGGTCTGGGGAACTGCTGCCAAATCAAACCTAAAAATACTACAAATTGCCCAAAATAAAATAATCAAAACACTATTTAGGATCAGCGTTTTTTTTTTTTACACTAAAATTTTTATCCCTGTCACTGGTTAACTGTGAAGTGCCGTGCTCGACCGACGCATTGTGCGCCTGGAAAGTGGCTTGCCCGAACACGGCGTTGCCCGAAAACCCATCTTCCCAAAGACAGTGGGATGAGCCGCTCTGCGGATTGGTACGGAATAAACTCATAAATACGTCCACCAATACTGCTGAGCGTGCTCGCTTACTGGCTGTGGGTGAATGGGAGTCGGGCCTCTGGCTACAGGCTTTACCGTCACCCAACTAAGGTACAATGTTGAGTGACACTACTTTCCGGATCGCTACATGTCTGCGCCTAGGCTCTCCCAGCGGAGCTCCACATCGTTGTCAATGTGGTGAAGCAGTCGACCGCCTCGGACACCATGGCCTATCCTGCAGTAGGAGCGCTGGTCGGATAGCACGGCACGCCAGCATTAATGACATCATACGTCGAGCTCTTGTTACCGCCGGGGTGCCAGCTGTTTTAGAACCCAATGGCTTAGCACGCGACGATGGGAAGAGACCGGACGGGATGACCATAATGCCTTGGAAGTTGGGTAGGCCTTTGGTGTGGGATGCAACATGTGTCGATACCCTTGCGCCATCCCATCTTCTTAGCACGGCGGGCTGTGCTGGGGCGGCTGCTGCTGGTGCAGAAAACCTCAAACGGCGCAAATATAACAACTTTATTGGCAGTTATATGTTTGAGCCGTTTGGGGTTGAGACATTAGGTCCATGGGGTCCGAGTGCTCACCGAGTTTTTCGAGACATAAGTAAACGGTTAGTCGACTGTTCACGTGACCAGAGGGCTGGCCTTTTCTTCAGCCAGAGGATCAGCATTGCCATTCAACGTGGCAATGCTGCCAGCGTTCTGGGCACGTTTCCCATTGACATCGATGTGGACGAATTTTTTGATGCGCAATGAGCCCTTTTCCTTCTCCCCTTTGTATGTAATTTTGTTTTGTTATTAGTCATAAGATTAGAAATATTCAGTTGTATATATTATTTATCAATAAAGACCCGTATCTATTTAGGTATAACTATTTAACTCCTTCTGAAAAAATCTACAAAGAAACCCAGCTTATGAATATTTTTCAATTATATAAGTACAACACATGCATACTCGTAAGAAAAATTCTAACTAACGAAATACATTCTCAGATAATATTTACAGAAAGGGCACAAATTTATAAAATCTTAACAAGACAAGCTAATGACATCTGCTTAACCCAGCCTAGGACTAAATATGGAGAGAGGAATATTATGTATGAGGGTGCCAACTTCTATAACAAACTACCAAAACACATAAAAGAAGTCAAATCGTCATTCATTTACAAGAAGACTTTAAAAAAATATATATTAAAAGATCTTTTCCAACCTTTCGATTAATCCAAAATAAATAATGATGGTCTACAATCTACATAAACAAAAATAAGTAGATATATATATATATATATATATATATATATAGGGTGGGCCAGAAAGAATTGCGAATTTGAAAAAATTATTAAAAAAAAACTTAGTACAATTCACATACAAATTTTTATTTTTATAAAAATTTACATCTGGGAAATTCATTTCTTAAAAATAACGTCATCCAGGTGTGCACCATCCCGCTGCAAACATTCTTCGAATCTGAACCTCAAATTGGTAAAAACTCGCTGGCACATTGCACGGGGATTAGCTGCCATTTCTTCCTGGATATTGGTCTTCAACTGGTTAATCGTGGCTGGGTTATTGGAGTAGACTCTACTTTTTAGGTATCCCCACAAAAAAAAGTCCAGTGGCGTTAGATCCGGACTTCTAGGAGGCCATGCAATGTCACCTCGGCGCGATATCAGTTTCCCAGCAAACATCTCGTTTACGACCGCCAAAGAGGCATTAGCTGTATGGCATGTCGCGCCATCTTGTTGAAACCATGTCGCACGATTATAGGCTTCAAATTGTTGCAGTTGTGGAAAGAAAAAATCCCTTAACATGGCTATGTATCGGTCAGAATTTACAGTGACAGATTGGCCTTGTCGATTTTCGAAGAAGTAGGGTCTGATAATTGCGTGCAGGCTTTCCGCAGGCTTCTGTTTGAGATTCGAACCAGTAGCTTCGAACTTTCTGACCCACGATCGAATCACACTTTCCTTCGGACACTGATTTAGGTCATGTAATGCAAACTCACGCCGAACAATAGCGCACGAATCGCGATTTTTGTAATAATGTTTAACGCAGAATGCACGTTGCGCTCCGGTAAAGTGGTCCATCGCGACTAAATTTCCGAGAACCGAGCTACTTAACCCCACCATCCGCGCAGTCCCCTCTCTAAAGCTTCAAACGCAAGAGTGTTTTTAAATTCGTACGCCTTTCTGGCCCACCCTGTATTTATAATACAAAACAAATATTAACTGAAATCATTTCAATGAATCGCTCATGTTCTGCACTGTGTCATAGGCCTTAGTAAACACGCTACGACTACTAAATTGCACCCTACCCTCATCTTCTTAATTCTTTATTGTACACAGAATGATATACAACATAATGTATAATTAATAAAATAAATCATATACATAAATACTTATGTGCAAGTATATATATGTATATACCTATCACCCTCTTCGCTAAAAACTGTTGTGTTGTTTTTTGTGTGTAACTTACCTGCTTCTGGTTTGTTTGTTTTGTACTTGTTATGCTAAAACGGTGTACCTATGTTAAGTCGAAGTATTATTGTAATGTTGGTTTTAATATGCATGCTTGTTTCTGTTTTTTATCTACGCTTACTGGCATATAACATTATTATAAACCTATTATGTTTTCTCTATAAGTGAATTTGTTAATTCTTTTGGGAAATAAATATCTTTAACCGTAAAATATTACGTGTCTGTACAAACCATTTATCGATTCAGGGATCCATGTTTTATATAGTTAGGCTCGCGCTTGACCACTATCACACCTGATGGTAAGCGATGATTAATCAATGTTTGAGTAAAATAGGCTTTAAATTGCTAATTTAAAGCTTAATTTCAAAGAAGCACCTTTACAGGTTTGAGTGTGTCCGTGGCATTGCAGACGGCCCCAAAACGCTCCTGTTGTTTATACAGTACAGTTTGTAATGTTGCAGCAGTGAATGCTTGTAACACGAACGTCGCTACGCTCAGCAACACGACTCTGTTACAGTTTGTTACGTTCACAGTTCCAGAGGTTACAAAAGTGAACGCTATAAGTGAGTGCGTTATACATAGTATAACAATTTTACTGCGAGTCAAAATAACAATATTTACTATCGATTCGCTAAGAAGAAGTGCGTCAAGCAGGCGCAGTATTGTAATGTAATTATAAAACTCAAATCTTACGTGGTTACATTACACGATAATTCTCCCCGTGTATGACCATCGTTACATACCTCCACTTGGAATAACCTTCCTTCGGTTTTTTACATCGGCACTGTTCGGAAACCGTTCGGTTGACTCTTTAACGTGTGACATTTAAACGTCCATAAAAGAGTCTGGTTTTATTGTCACCCTCTTTAGGTCCAATTTACGAATTCGATCGAATGGAGCCACATTTTTTTAAGTGGACTTTTTAAGATCGAATGTCAATGTTGGTCTTTTGGTAACGGGATCGAACCGTTTTTAAATAGATTCAACGTAATGTTTTATGCATAAGTGAAAACGATCGAAGAACTGATTATAGTGAGTAGATCTTTATAAGTTGGACAAACTGTGTGTTCGTTTGTTTGTCTTAAAGAAATATCTATTCTTCATTTGAAATAACATTAGAAATTTAAACAATCTCTTTTTACAGTCCGTTTAACCGATTTTGAGCACTGATCCGTAAACATAAGGATGGCATGAAAAGCATAAACCAGTTGCCAAAACCAACTGTTTACTACAGCTGCCATTTGCCATATCGTCAACGCAATAAAAGTCAAAATTGGTTGAACTGGCTGTTAAAAGGGATTGATTAAATTTCTAATGTTATTTCAAATGAAGTATAGAAATCTTTAAGTTTAAAGAAAGAAAGAAACACACAAAGAAAATAAATGAAACATCATCGCATCATTTGACAAAAGCCAAAGCACACAACACAAACATAAAAAGAAAAAGAAAACTTAAGACTAAACAACAATAATATAAAAAAAAGAAAACAATATATTCGTAACATTGTGTGTCCCACGGCTGCGCCATATAGGATCAGTTCAGCAAAAAGTCCAAGAAAGAAAGAAGTTTGAATGTTCGTTAATCAATCAAGACTGAACGGAGATGGTTCAAGGGTTGACCATGTCCTGAATTAGGATAGAACAGTACCTACTGTTCCTGTAGTATGTTTCCTTGAAATAATTTGTAACTTTACACTGGCTTACACTTTTAGTCCTACCTGATGGAGTTACAACCTTAAATTACCTTCGCTCATATAATTTTAATGTTCACGTATACCAGCGACCGACCACATATTTCACTCCAGACTTCACGTTGAGTACCTTTTACACCATAATGATAAAAGCCCAAAAGGCATAAAAAGGCACAATGCCCATCAGAATACGTAGAATTTCGCAGCATACTTCCCCAGTAATAGCATTACTGAGTTCGCCTTAATAGCGCTTGTCCAATAAAAATACATCTTGGTGTATTAGTGCAACGTCATATGCGACCTCATAACTTGTGCCTCGTAAATAAGGATCTCTAAATAAACAAGAGTTATATGCAATATCTTTCGTCGTTTTATGTGCGTATGTATGGCCGGCCTATAAGGAAATGAAGAATATTTATGAATGATAAATATGTAAGATTTAGGATGAATCTATTGTGTGCTGGTTTTCCTTAAGGAAAATGGAAAAGTACAGTCGACAAGCGTGATAAGTATGCGGACTTGTTACGTGCATTTTTAACCAATGTTCTTACAAGGCTTTATCATCGGCTTCATAATTTTAGCTCTGAATCAAACACTGCTGGATATAGGACTTTTTTTTCCTTCTGCCATACAGTCAGGTCTTGGACATCATTAATTTGGGTGTGTCAATAATTAATATTGTACGAACATTATTATTTTTCCTTGCATACTTCTTACACATCTCACTACATCATTTCGAGTGTACCTTCATGTTACGGTTTTTGGCCTATTTGTTTTAGTGCTGAAGTGTACATTAAGTTGTAGGTCGCAGTGAATTGTATGCTCGACTGTACAAATAAAACATGTGCCGTTGTAGAAACTAGAAATGCAAACAATAATGTGTTGCTAAAATCTTTTGTTTTATTTGACTACTATATTATTATTACTGATTTTAAATGTGACATGAAACATATTTGTTTCTCGATTTTGTGCCGTAATATGCCGCTAATCACATAAAATAATTGGTAAGGATTATGGTATTGGTATGGTATTGGTATATATTTCCGTGGCTTCGCCCTTAGGGCCTATCTCCAGGAAAAGAGCTTTTCCTGGAATAAAAAGCCTGAAACAATACTTTTAGACGTAATCTTCGAAAACCAAAAACAAAAAAACGTTGAAAGAAACAATGTTATATTTTCATAAAATCAGTTTAGCGTGCTTCATCGTCGACCACATCATCAACTTACCATCAGGTGAGATAGTGGCCGAGCGCAAGCCTAACAGCAATAAAAAAACCAGCCAAGTGCGAGTTTGACTCGCGCACGAAGGGTTCCGTACCATTATCTTAAAGAAACGGCAATCAAAATCACGTTTTTTGAATGGTAGACCTACTTAAATATTTATTTTATTCTGTTTTTAGTATTTGTTGTTATAGCGGCAACAGAAATACATCTTCTGTGAAAATTTCAACTCTCTAGCTATCACGGTTCATGAGATACAGCCTGGTGACAGACAGACAGACAGACGGACCGCGGAGTCTCAGTAATAGGGTCCCGTTTTTTCCCTTTGGGTACGGAACCCTAAAAAAACTGTTTGTGGGTTAAATACACATAAACAATTGGTAAAAAAAAGCATATTTTTTCCATTTGATAGAATATTTTTAATAGATTGCAACAGAAATAAAATTATAAACTAAAAAATAACAAACTTATTTATATACATTCTTTATACAAAAGCGTATAAAAAGGGGAGGGCTCATTGGTCGTCAAACGATTCGTCCACATTGTCGTCAACGAGAAACCTCCCCAGAATGCTGGCACCATTAGCAATTTGTATAACATTACCTGTACTTATCAGTGGTTCTTCTACTTGGACTCTTCAAAATGAAATTTTCAAAGGCAAAATAAACGCGTTTTCTGCAGCCAATTTTCCACTTGGATACGTCCAAAAAACGTAACCAGATTAACCAAATAACTTCACGATTTATTCAACTTTTTTATTTTTCCGTACATTTGCAAAGCACTGAGCATTTTCAAGTCCTTACGAGTTGCACCGAGTTCAACTTCAAAGTAAGTTAAATTAACCATGAAACTAGTTTCAATCTGATGCAAAAAGTTTACTATAAAGCCCTTTAGGTCGGTTTACTTTGTGTTTAAGAGAAATTTGATAAGGTACGTTGTAACGTGAAATTGCAGTTTATCCTATATTATATTTATTTATTATTATTTCGTTTTCATCTTGTCGTTTATTTTTTGGCAATAGCAAGACATACACATGGCATGGCTGGTCTTTGATCTAAAAATGTAGCATTGCCACAAAATGTCATCTTTGCTCTTGGAGAAAAAGTGAAATTCTGTCAGGAATAACGATTGTCTAAAGGCGAATATGTCAGAAATGTCTCGTAGATAATCTCAAAATTAAAATTTTAATTCAAGATATATTAGATATATTATTATAAATCTCAAGATTATATTATTATAATTATAAATTAGATAATTATCTAATATATAAAAATAAGTCGGTTTTCTTCCTGACGATATAACTCCAGAACGCATGAACCGATTTCAATGGTTTTGCATTCGTTGGAAAGGTCTCGGGCTCCGTGAGGTTTATAGGTAGGGTAGAATAGGGTAGGGTAGGGTAGGGTAGATAAATGTTTGGTCTTTTTATGTCAAAACAAAGTTTGCCGGGTCAGCTAGTAATTAATATAATATTTAGGCAGCTGCAAACAGAATTTGGCAAAAATGGGGTTTTATAGGCCCGTCTGATACCCAATGTGAGTGCAAAGGGGCACCCCCTTTGCAAAATATGGCACACATGCTGCAGTATCCCAAGTGCCCATGCACTTGCACTTTGGAAAATCCTAATATGCTCGGTGGTCACCCACTGGGTCCAAAATTTATAAAGAGTTTCCTATCGACTTGAAAAAAAAAGAACTAATATTAAAACTTCAGTTTTCTTCACCATAGGTAGTGGGCTTTGACTGGGCTTATTTAACAAAGGTGCAGGTTAAAAAAAAAAATGCCTATGTCCTTTCCCAGGTCTCAAACTATCTTCATACCAACTTTCATCTAAATCGGTGCAGCGGTTTAAGCGTGAAAAGATAACAGACAGACAGACAGACAGAGTTACTTTCACATTTATAATATTAGTATGGATTTTCTACTATTGACAACAGTTATGAGCAAAAGTGAGAATCAATTAATTCTCAAAATTTTTAGTTTTCAATTAATTTTTCATATTTAGTTATAGTTTAAATAGGAAATGAAAGTTGTTACGGCATTTCGTTTTATTTGCGTACAGGACATTTTTGAGCTTCTATAAGATCAATGGAAAAATTCTGATGGATAATAAAACCACATCGTTTCGCGGAGATGTAGATAACTAAATAAAAACAAAAGGCAGTCATAGCCGACCATAATAAACGCCGGAAAGTTATATGTTCGCCCAAGACATTATATGGGATAGCCCACAATTAATTGCTTCCTTTCTCGCGGCTGGCTCTAAGTGCAACCTTTTCCCCTTAGGGCCACCATAAAGGCCATCTGCTACTAAAGGCTATTCTTGTCAGATATTCTAAGATAACCCGTTACGAGGTGGTAGCATGGTAACTGCCTTATTATTGCTTTATTAAGATTGGAAGGGTTTATGAGAAAAATAATACTTAAACAAAACTAAAAAACCGGCCAAGTGCGAGTCGGACTCGCGCACGAAGGGTTCCTTCCGTACTTGGTAAATTGCGGTTTATGATTTATGACGTATTAAAAAAAACTACTTACTAGATCTCGTTTAAACCAATTTTCGTTGGAAGTTTACATGGTAATGTACATAACATATTTTTTTTAGTTTTATCATTCTCTTATTTTAGAAGTTACAGGGGGGGGGGGGGGCACATTTTACCACTTTGGAAGTGTCTCTCACGCAAACTATTCAGTTTAGAAAAAAAATATGTTAGAAACCTCAATATCATTTTTAAAGACCTATTCATAGATACCCCACACGTATGGGTTTGATGAAATTTTTTTTTTAGTTTCAGTTTCAAGTATGGGAACCACCAAAAGTTATTGTTTTTTTTCTATTTTTGTGTGAAAATCCTATTGCGGTTCACAGAATACATCTACTTACCAAGTTTAACAGCATAGTTCTTATAGTTTCGGAAAAAAGTGGCTGTGACATACGGACGGACAGACAGACGGACAGACAGACAGACATGACGAATCTATAAGGGTTCCGTATTTTGCCATTTGGCTACTGAGCTAATAAAAGCGTGTTAATAAAAAAGATGCGAACGGCTTGTGGAAAATGATGCACTGAACAAATCTTGGGATACATCTCATCTCCCTTTCTGCCCAGCATGTGCAAACAACTGTTCTACCAGGATCTGAACGTGACAAATAACAAGGCTTCTTAAGTAGCCACGTACGTCTTAAAAATAAGAAGAAAGAAAACTAACCTGAAAAATGGTCCATGCATCAACGGAAATTAAATGTTGATGACCTACTTCGTCTAAAGGTTCGATGAATAAATAAACTAAGAAGATATTTTAAAGCAAGTTATCATAGTAGAGCTATTAAAGCGGTTACGGCGCAAATTTAAAAATAAATTTATATCTGGACAGCAGCTGTTGAAACGGTTATGCTCCTACCCTCTTCCAACGTCCCTAGGAATAAGGCGTGAAATAAGAAGAAGGCGGAACCCATTTACAAATAAATTTATTTTCTAAAAAACAAGTCAAGCCGGAGGGGCAACAATGGTGGTGTTCGGGCCGTTCTACAATTAGGTGCTGTATTCTATTTATCCCTCAGTGGTCCAGTACTGTCCTGAGTCAAGCCGCAGGTGGAAGCAGGTGCTCGGCGAGTAGTCTGGAGTAGGGCGTAGGTTGGTCGCTGGTGAGTCCAGCTGGGAGCTCCGCCGCGTAGGGTATTTTCTAACCCGGACCTTGAACCCTGGAACGCGTCAACAAATAAGGGTGTTACGGGACGTTCCAGAAACTCCTGTGAGCATCCACGACTACGGCGTGATGGAAGCACTAGGCCCGTAGTAGTGATGCCGTGGATGTTCACAATCAGACACGGAGATTACAATGTAATGGAATGAAAACTTAAATTAATTTAAAATAATGTGGGTAGAAGTGAAAGATGATGTTGCAAATATTTTTAGCCATTTCACAGTAAGCTAATAGATCAAGACTAGATGACAATGATGTGCGAAGATGTTTAAATGTAGCTACTATGAAAATGAAACTAAATTACATGTTTTATGAACGAAAACACCCAAGCTCTAAAAGTGAGTAACTGACGATGATACAATTTAACAATGTGCACCACTTACCCAAGCTGGGGTTGGAAAATCACTTTTAAACTACTTCACAATATATTGCGAGGCGAACAATTAAATGTGACGGTTACGCGCCAAAAAGGAATACGTTTAGCTGCGTAGCAGAGACCGTCAAGTACGAGTGTTCGTCTCAGCAGCCGAGTGGCGTATGTCTGTCGCTCAGGTGGGGAATGCGGGAGCGGGCGCGGTGCGCCTGCGACCGTTATCAGCCGAGCGCAGACAAAAGAACGTGAAGTATGCGAATAGGTACTCATCGTACGCGAATAGTATGGCGCTTCGTATTGATGTATTTATGTTTTACTCTTTAAATGATTATATTTTAATTATAGATTTTAAATAGGATGAGGATTTAATATATTTATTTTTGTAAAATGGTAAAATATGGGTAATTAGATAATAAAATGTACGTATAACGTTACATTACCCCCCTCGTCACGGAAAGGGTTTTATTCTTTAAGAAAACCCGACCGCTTACCTCAATTTGCAATTAACACTACACATTCATACTTCCTCTTTCTCTCAACCTAACAAACCGTCATCTGGATAACAAATAAACGGCAACAACATAAGAGTGTTGTTGTCGTGACCTTTCGTGCATATAAAGATCATCTATGATAATTGCACAGGTGACTAAAATGATAATTACAATTTGAGGAAGAAAAGATAATATGGTTATCATTCCGCGTACATATTTAAATTAATTTACTTGTTTATATTATTTACTAACTTTAAATCCTTGATATGCCAGACGCCTATATTTTTACCGGACATATCTTCTAAAACATACACAAGTGGCGATCGCTTTTCGATAACTCGGCATTTTAAAAATTTCGGTGCTAATTTTTTACTAAAGTATTTGTCTTTGTCGCTTAGAATGAAGTTACGTTTAAAAACTATATCACCAACATTAAATTCTGCGGGTTTCCTACGTAGATTATAATGCGCAGTATTCTTTACATGTGCTTGCCACAGTGAAGCCTGCACATCATTAAAAACTGATGAAAGACAACCTAGGTTTTCGGCATACAAATCACGCGGTAAGAAAAATACCTCATCGCCTAGATCGCTATCCGTGTAATGCGATCCACACAGGACGAGTTCTCTACCGTACACAAGAAAGGAAGGTGTGTAACCGGTGGCTTCATTGACTGAGTTGTTGATTGCGAACTGTACTTTGGGAATAAAAGTGTCCCAAGTTCTATGGTCGTTTTCAACAAATGTTGCCAAACTAGTTACGATTGTCTTATTGTATCGCTCAACGGTGTTTATTTGCGGTGTATATTTAGGTGTGAAGTACACGTTAGGGATTTTATATTTCCTGAATAAGGCATCAGTCGCAGAACTGATGAACTGACTACCGTTGTCCAAAAAAATGGTTTGCGGAATACCATGAACTAGAAATATTGAATCCTCTAGTATTTTAATCACCGCGTCCGAAGTTGCGCGACGTAGAGGAAAGATATGGCAAAATTTCGAGAAACAGCAAGTGATCACGAGCATATAGCTGTTCTGCCTGCGAGTAACCGGAAGGGGACCAACAAAATCAATTGAGATCATCTGGAAAGGCCTCGAACATTGCTTAGGGCAACCCATTTCACCCAATGTAGTGTGATTTTGTGCCTTGTAGGTTAAACAAACAGAACAGGAACCAACAAACTTAGTGACGGATTGGTGCATTCCAGGCCAATAGTAGTTAAGTGATAAACGCCTATAAGTTTTAAAAATGACAAGATGTCCAGCTGTTGGCTCTGAGTGATTCTCAGCAATTACTTGCTCTCGAAATTCATTAGGGACAACCTCTTTCCAAGTGAATTCTGCTGTAAGCGGCGATTTATTTTTAGAAATCCGAAACAGAGAATTATTTTTGATCATATAATTTGGGAAATGGCTAGGATCATTAAGACAACCATTATAGATCTTTTTATACCAAATATCGTCTGTGTTTACAACAGCGTTGGCAAGACTGATGGCGGCATTAGGAAAAGCACGAGAAAGTGCGTCTGGAATGACATTGTCAACTCCGCGGCGGTGTTTGATTTCAAAATTGAATGATGACAAACGCACACCCCAACGGGCCAGTCGGCCTGTCGGATTATCGAGCGAAAGGAACCATTTTAACGCGGAATGGTCGGTATACACCTTAAACGTCTGTCCGTTTTCGAGATAGCAACGCCAGTGCTCGAGTGCAGTCAACACAGCGAGAGTCTCCCTTTCGGTGATGCTGTAGTTTTTCTCGGCACTGGTTAAAGATCTGCTCATGTAGGCGATGGGGTGTTCCTTTCCATTTAGAGTCTGCGTTAACATGGCACCAACTCCATAATTGCTAGCGTCGGTGTGTACTTCAAAGGGCATATCGTAAATTGGACATGAAAGTACTGGTGCGGTAGCAAGACATTCTTTCAAAGCATTGAAAGCCGCGTCAGCTTCTGGAGACCACAGAAAAGGTGGAGCTTTTTTTTCCATTAGCTGTTAACTTATTTAATGGACCAGCGACGGTACTGAAATTAGGTACAAAACGTCGGTACCAGGTAGCTGTACCGAGAAAGCGTTTTAGTTCCTTTCTACTGGTAGGGGTAGGGAAGTTAATAATAGCTTCCACCTTTTCCGGGTCTGTCTGCAAACCACGTTCATCAACGACGTAACCCAGATATTTAAGTTCACTTCGAAAGAATTTGCACTTTTCGAAATTTACTGTAAGATTTGCCTGTCTCAATTTATCCAAAACACGTAAGAGGCGAGAAACGTGTTCTTCAAATGTGGAACTGATGATAATAATGTCATCTAAGTACGCAAAGGTTTTAAATTCCATATCATTGAAGAGCAAATCTACTAAACGCTGTTGTGTAGCCGGCGCGTTAGTCAGTCCAAAAGCGGTAGTCTTAAAACGCAGAGTTCCTCTACCGGGTACGTAAAATGCGGTCTTATCGCGATCCTCTTGTGCAATAGGAATTTGCCAGAAAGCCTTAGAGAGGTCTACGCTCGAGAGGTACTTAGAGTCGCGAAGGCTGTCTAGAATTTCAGCAACATATGGTAAACTGTAAGCGTCGCGCTTCGTGACTGCATTGAGCTTCCTACTATCAAGGCAGAACCTAGGTTGACCGTTCTTTTTATTTACAATAAGGACAGGGGAGGACCAGGCACTTTCACAAGGCTCAACTACATCAAGAGACAGCATTTCGTCGACCTGCTCTAATAGAATGCGTTGTTTCTCGGGAGACATTCTGTAATATCGCTGTCTTATCGGTTGGGCGTCGCCAGTATCAATTCGGTGAATAATCACATTTGTTCTACCTAAACCCTTCGCTTCAGTTGATATTGACTTGAACTGTGTTATTATGTTATCTGCTATTGCTTTTTGTGATTCTAATAAATTTTCATAAGAATGTATGAAAGTTTCACTATTGTTCGTTTTAATCTCGGCCAAAGAGATATTGGACAATTGAATACTGCCTAAATATTTTGGGCAAATCTGAAATACTCGCCAAAAATCTACACCTAAAATAATCGAGGTTTCTACTTCTGGAACAACATAAGCCTTTATAATGTGGTACTGGCCTTCAAATGTAATTGGCAGATTTAAATAACCAATGCTTTTCAATAATTGGCCGCCAGCAGCTATCATTTCAATGTGGTGATCCTGGTGCAAAGTGCAATTCCGTAAGTTTAAATGGGAATTATTTCCCAAAATTGTAACCGCAGCTCCAGAATCTAGCAAGCCACAAGCGTTTATGTCGTTTATTTTTATGTTGACATATGGTCTAGGATCATTTATTGGTTTAGTTTGCAGAATTGTAGATACTTTGTACGTAGAAGAAAATGTTCTTACAAAGTCAAGCCAATTCTTCCAATCTTGCTTGTCAGAAATAATAATTCTACAATTCTGCTCATTTAGTTTTTTGAATTTTCAGTCTTATTGCAGTTAGGACAATCAGGTGTTTTCACGTCTTTCCTACCGCACTTGAAACAAACAATATCGCGTTTAGCCTGACACTGACGGATGTGATGTGAGTTACTACGGCATCTAGGACAATAAGGCTGATTTTTGTTTACTTCCACGGCATGTACATAGTTTTGATTTTTATTGTTATTATTATTGGATTGGTTGTTATTTTGATTCCTCGAGTTGTATCCTTTATTATAGTTATTATTGTTGTAATTATTATAATTATTAGAAGTTCTGTTACTTGTCTTACTTAGATCTTTAGAATAAGCAAATTCAGGTGCCAGAGTGTCTGAAGTAACCTTAGGAGGTTCCTGGAATTGAGACAAGCGAGCCTGAATGGTCTCGTAATTACGACATAGAGAACGCAAGGTATCTATCGTCGAGATTTGAGCCGCAGAGGCTAACGTGCTGGCATAGCATGGCCTAATATTGTGGAGAAGGATTTCTAGCTGATCCGCTTCGGAAAGAGACTTGGTTAAACGCGAGAACATCCCATTCATAATCGAGAGATAAACAGTAATGTTTTCGCGTTCTCCCTGAGTACGAGAGCGAATTTCGGAAATGAGGCGATAGTTGTAGTCATACTGATCGAAATCCTCCTTCAATAGGACAACTAATTCTGACCAAGAAGAAACTCTGTCTTTCACTGCACGGAACCAATGAAGAGCATCGCCTTGAAAAATTTCGGTAGCGTAACTTATTATTTTATTTGACGTTATGTTTCTAGCTTCGATGAATTCATCAACACGCTGTATAAAAGAGCGCACACAAGTTGTACCGTTAAATTTTAATTTACTTAAATCTGATGAGCTCCTATCACATGTCACCGAAATCGCGTTTTGTACATCCGGCGCTGGAGGAACGGATTCATTACAAGAACTGGTACTCGTGCTGGAAGATGCACCAGGTGCTGGTTTTTTAGCTTGAAGAGCGGTAAATCTTTGAGAAAGTAACTTGTAACCTTTGACTATATCGTCATATTCCTTTTTGCATTCGTCACCAATTGTTATCCTCGCAATACGGTTGTGCAAATGGTTCAGCATATTCTGTATACGCATAATAGTAGGTACACTAGGGTCAGGTGTATCAAGATTACCTTGTATTTTAGTGAGAACCTCTAAACAGCCTTTAAGGTCCTGTCTTACATCTAGTGGAGACTCTAATATGTGATCTGATCGAAAATCTGGAGCTAATTTTACGATCTGTTTTCGTAGCTCTTCAACAGTAGACGCAGCAGTAACACCCCTAATACGAACTTCATAATCTAGCTCAGATTTTTGCAATGACAGAAACCTAACTGGTAACATGATGAAAATTTATTAAACAATAGACCAGAAGGATAAGTGGTGCAACGCAAAGAAATTAAAATGGTTTAAAAAAAAACAATAACGTTCTCCGTGCTGTTACAATAAAATTAAAGAACGTCTGGTTTCTTTTTTATGAATGAAATTAGTAAAAATGAAAACAAAATATCTAAATTAGGAAAAATCTAAAATGTGCTACTAGTGTGTACTATCTGTAACAAAAACAATAACTGTGAAGCAAAAACAATTTTTAAACAAAATAATATAATATTACTCAATTTTACAAAAGCGCCAGAATAGGCACCCCGAAGCAATATTTACTTTTTGACTAGATTTGCTTCTTAGTAATAAGAAATGATGTAACGATAAAATATGGTATAATATGACCAAAATTTACTTGTAATTTATCTTTACCTACAATATAGTTACTGTACACCTTAGTAGCATTAAAAACCAAAAGAAAATAACTACGTTTTACAGAAAAACAAACCACAACATACACTAACTACAACCAAGAAGAAAAATAGAATCAGCAATGTATTTTTTCCACGTTAGAGGGCGCCAGTGAAACGGTTATGCTCCTACCCTCTTCCAACGTCCCTAGGAATAAGGCGTGAAATAAGAAGAAGGCGGAACCCATTTACAAATAAATTTATTTTCTAAAAAACAAGTCAAGCCGGAGGGGCAACAATGGTGGTGTTCGGGCCGTTCTACAATTAGGTGCTGTATTCTATTTATCCCTCAGTGGTCCAGTACTGTCCTGAGTCAAGCCGCAGGTGGAAGCAGGCGCTCGGCGAGTAGTCTGGAGTAGGGCGTAGGTTGGCCGCTGGTGAGTCCAGCTGGGAGCTCCGCCGCGTAGGGTATTTTCTAACCCGGACCTTGAACCCTGGAACGCGTCAACAAATAAGGGTGTTACGGGACGTTCCAGAAACTCCTGTGAGCATCCACGACTACGGCGTGATGGAAGCACTAGGCCCGTAGTAGTGATGCCGTGGATGTTCACAATCAGACACGGAGATTACAATGTAATGGAATGAAAACTTAAATTAATTTAAAATAATGTGGGTAGAAGTGAAAGATGATGTTGCAAATATTTTTAGCCATTTCACAGTAAGCTAATAGATCAAGACTAGATGACAATGATGTGCGAAGATGTTTAAATGTAGCTACTATGAAAATGAAACTAAATTACATGTTTTATGAACGAAAACACCCAAGCTCTAAAAGTGAGTAACTGACGATGATACAATTTAACAATGTGCACCACTTACCCAAGCTGGGGTTGGAAAATCACTTTTAAACTACTTCACAATATATTGCGAGGCGAACAATTAAATGTGACGGTTACGCGCCAAAAAGGAATACGTTTAGCTGCGTAGCAGAGACCGTCAAGTACGAGTGTTCGTCTCAGCAGCCGAGTGGCGTATGTCTGTCGCTCAGGTGGGGAATGCGGGAGCGGGCGCGGTGCGCCTGCGACCGTTATCAGCCGAGCGCAGACAAAAGAACGTGAAGTATGCGAATAGGTACTCATCGTACGCGAATAGTATGGCGCTTCGTATTGATGTATTTATGTTTTACTCTTTAAATGATTATATTTTAATTATAGATTTTAAATAGGATGAGGATTTAATATATTTATTTTTGTAAAATGGTAAAATATGGGTAATTAGATAATAAAATGTACGTATAACGTTACACTGTAAACACTGTTTAAAGGCCCCTTAATTTAATAATCATTATAATCTGAACCAACAAACCCAGGCGTTACAAAGTTGAAGCCAAACTAATAATCGACTTAGCTGTTATTTGACCCAAAACTATCTCTTGATCCCCAAGTAAACAATGATCGCTGATTGATTAACCCATTTAAGTTTATCAAAATGTTGGTCAAACTAATCTTGGTTTGGCACTTAGGACCGACATTTATTATGATACTAGCTATTGCTAGAGATTTCGGCTGCAAGAAAGGAAGTAATATCTCTACATCGTCGGTACACTTTTGGTAGTGCGGTCGTGATCATTATGTTGCAGTAAGACTTCGGGCTGCCATGATCCACTTAAGAAGGCGATGCCATCCCTCTCTGTTGACTGTTATTCATGTCATAATCATCATCATTTCAGCCAAAAGACGTCCACTGTTGGACATATGCCTCCCCCAGGCGTCGCCACATCGACCGATCCCGTGTGTCTCGCATCCAGCGCCTTCCCGCAACTTTAACCAGGTCATCGGTCCACCTAGTGGAAGGCCTTCCAACGTATCGTTTTCCGGTTCGCGGTCGCCATTCCAGAACTATTCAGCCCCATCGGCTATCTTTTCTGCGATAAATGTGCCCTGCCTACTGCCACTTAAGTTTGGCAATTCTTCATGTGCACTCATGAAATGGGCTGCCTATTGCAGACTTATTCTGGTCGATCCATCGCATGGGTGACTTACCGCGCGCTTTTTTCCTTCCACTCTATTCAGAACTACAAGCCGCTCGATAGTGTCGTTGCCTCGTTGGGACACGTAACCAAAGAACTGAAGTACTCGAGGTTGGACTGTAGTCGGTAGACGCTGGTTGATGCCATCATCATCAATATATCATCATTTCAGCCGAAAACCTTCATTGCTGGATATAGGTCTTATACTCATTCATCAATCATCATCATCTAAGCGGAAAACGTCCATTGATGGACGAAGGCCAAGCCGGCACTGTGACCGGTCCTGTACTTCACACATCCAGCATTCACCAGATCATTGGTCATCGGGAAAGTACAGTACCAAGAGAAAAATAGTCTATATCCTAATCCAGCTTATGATTTACCTGTCCTTATGTCAAAATCCGTTCAGTCGTTAAATTGAGATTCAATAACTAACATTGAAACATACAGATTTTCACAATTTTAATTTTATATTTGGTCGAATACGATTTCGTGAAACAATCAAGCAATTAATTACTGCCAATTGCGCAAATAAAATTAAACGGAAAATTCGGTTGTTTCCTAGAAATATGACCCAGGAAATTGGTTTCCGGGAAATAAGTTAACTTACGCAATTATTCGGTAACGATGTTAGTTACTAAATGGAATTAAAATAATTAATTGGTTGGACAATAAATTAATCCTGTTATGTTAGTGGTTTTAAGTTGGTTATTCAAAATAACGTTGAGGGTAGACAGCTTTTAAAAGAAAACTGTTAGATAAATAATATTACGCAGTAAAAGAGTTTCTGTGTTTCTGTGTAGTGTCAAAAGTGGATACAGTGAGCCTCATCATGTCGTGTTCAATGTCGAGTAACTAGTGAGACGAGTTCTGGTAGTAGCGGCATCGTGCGTGAAAAACGAGTGAGGAAGAGTGTAGACAGATATGTCAGCTCGTGAACAACACCCACCCGGAAAGACTTTAGTTCTCGTGATCATGGCGCTTGTAGCGGTGCCGAAATATTGAGCTCTCAACCAAAATCTAAATACACATGGTAAATATCCCGAAGAGTTTCTTGATGATAAAATATAAAGTAGAAAAAAAAAAACTAATCGTACATGTATGTATATTTGTCTATCTATTTTTGCACTATTTGACATGTATTGATGTTTCTATTTCTAATAATTGTAATAATATAAAGTATTGTATGCTTGAAATTTTCTGCTGTAGTTTATTGCCTTGTTTTCTTGATACTGTGTATAATTAATTAATTTGTAATTTCTTAATATGCTTTTTTAATTTGCATGGCGTGTGCCTGATTATGGCGATATATATGTTCAATATTTAACACCTATATATAACACCCATATTCTACAAATAAAAGATTTGAATTTGCAGTGGTTTCAATTCCATGCTACAGAAATGGAGATTTTTTCTGGAATTAAAAGTAGCAAATGACATTTAAAAAAGTGTAGCATTCTAGCAGTGTGGGAATAATTGTACTCTGATCAGTAATTTTTAGAACTATCAAATAAACTTTACCAGAACAATCAAATTAGCTTTTAGGTTGTAATGATGTAAGGGAATAATGTTTCTAAAAACGAGGTATAAGTTTTTTTTTATGAATTGATTCCATTTTCAAACCTTCGATACGGATACTCAGAAGCCAGTTAAAATGGAAGCTCACTCCAAAATAGTTGGCAAATGGCTAGGCAGTTTGTTTTTTTTAGGGTTCCGTACCCGAAGGGTCTAAACGGAGCCCTGTTGCTGTCACTCACGTGTCCGATTGTCTGTCCATCGTCTGTCACAAGGGTTTTACGGCCAAACGGTTGGAGCACAACAGTCTACAAATATTCACAGTATAAAATCTTGTTGACTCAAAGCAATGCAAATTGACGAAACATATTTTTTTATGTTTTTTAGGCTCTCATACAGCTAAATAAGGGCAAGAAAAAATGTTTGACCTACCCCGTCGAGTGGGGTATCTTTTTGTAGATAAATAATGTATTTTTTGTTTAAAAAATATTGGAAAAAATATTTAATGAGAAACCAACAAAGTCAGCTTTTTTACAAAATTTGTTCCGGAGAACTTTTAAACTTTCCATTTATCTAAGAACTTGAAATTTGGTGATAATTTTTATTATTACGTATTTTTTACTAACAAATACAAATATTAAATCAGATAAAAAAAAACAGATTTTTCTTTGAAATTCCCTTATCATCCCTATTACCATCAACTTAATTTTGCGATTTGGTACCCCTAAATATGCGAAGTTCGACACACACTTGGCCGGTTCTTTATTAATTTTATTTTTTTAACTCAAAAAGTTTTACTCCGATATCGAATCGATAAACCGTTTCCATTGCCGTTTCTCAGTTCCCCTAAAATAGTTTCAGATTTGCTAACCTATCACAACTCAGTTCACGCCTACTTCAAAACTTTGGCAGCCAGACTCTCAACAGCTACATTTGTAACGTACACTGCGCCTGAATTATTCAAACAGGCTTCGCATTTTGCACGGCGCAGGTTAAAATTAAGGCTCCCAAGGATTTTCATTTATTAAAGAAGTAATTTTAGTATAATTGGGCCACGCGATACCGGGAACGAACCGCGCTGTAGTTACATTTACATACTTTATACTTGGTGTTAAGATTTTACAGGAGTTGGCTGATTTATTCGGGCTTCTTACTTATTTAGAAGCCAAAATAATACTAGTACTAACAAAAAGCTAATATTGTTATTCATATAACCTCTGGCAGTATTGAACTGCATACCACTGCAAGTCAGAGTTTTCATAATCAGCCGGTCTATTCTGTAAAATTTCACCGTGATAACTTAGGTGACAAGAGCATGAAGTAGTATGTGTGTGTGTGTGTTTGGTTTGTGTGTGTGTGTGTGTAGCTTGAGGTGGGATGACAGTTCAAATCACGCTCACTTCACCTAAGTTCGGTGACACTTTAGCAGAATAGAGTGGCAGCTCCCTTAAGTTTTCAGAGTCAGATTTTCAAAGAATTGACCGGCGAATAGCGAAATTTTTTCGCTGGTAATGTTACACTATCCTCGAATGTCAAAAGCTACTTTTTATACTGAAAAATACATGGTTCTTGTGAGACAGATCACGCGATCGTAGCCGTGTTAAAAAGCTAGCATACAACAAATCAACTAGGATAAGTTTTGTTCTGGGGAATAGAGTTGAATGCAAATGTGGAGCCGTTGAGCTCTTGGATATGCAGGTATCATGTTATGCTAAGAGGTTTAAGCTACATTCATCTACAAAACTGAAATTCTATTTTAAACTTTTATTCTGGACCTTTTGTTTCAAAATATTTGGTACTATATATGTATATGTATACTTTGATCTATTCAAGAAGATTATAATCACTGCCAGCTTAAGGATGATGAAGTTATTTCACAACTGGGCAAAAGCTAGGTTCAGGTGCGGTCAATCTTTTTTATTTAATTTTGTCTAGCTTATCCCGCCACGCCATAAGAAGATTATTGTGTGCCCTGGCAGTTGAGTGTGTCATTCTGTCTAAAATGTCTCTCTGGCGGTGGCACATGTGTTTGATCATTCGGTTCCCATCATGATGATTGAGCTGAGTGGTGCCAATCCATGCGTCATGTTTGTGAACGGGCGGCATCAATTGAGATTGGTCATAACTTAACTGCTTCGGCTTCCTTTTATTGCGTACTTATCTGTCCGTGGAGTTTCTTGCACAGTCTTCTCCACAGAACAACGTGACGAGCGAAACCGCGCGCGGCACGCGCGGCTTCTGACGCTTGCAAACGTGCAATAAGATTCATATTTTTAGTGATAATTCAAAAGTACCTACCTACAAGGTCTATTTGAATTAAACTATTTGATATTGATTTTATTGGATTATTTTAGTCAAATATAAAGAGAGGTACTTGTAATGAACAGTTAATTCATATTATTATGAAGAGTAACAACCTTTAACAGCAAACTGTTGGTCAAATCATCCCTAAGTAATAGGTCTATTTGAAGTCTAATTTCTAGCAACGTATAAGGGGTACCTAATGCGTTGGTATGGTTCTGAGTCATATTCGAGATTACTCACGTGAATATAACAAGTTCATACTTACGTTTCATGTCTCACTTTGAGGTGCAAAACGAATTCATGTTACGGAAACTCAATTTTAGATTTACAAGAAAAAGATAATAGAGATAGAATAGAATAGAATAGAATATACTTTATTGTACACCATAAAAGTTACACATCTATTTTATAAGAAAAACTTAATTATACGGGTACAAAGGCGGCCTTATCGCTGACAGCGATATCTACCAGACAACCTTTGGATGGACTGAAAGAACTTACAATGAAAATGGGGGTAGTCTGTGGTGTACTGCTATTACATTAAAACATATATATACGTGGGACACTCAGAAAGTTTTGCGAAACTAAAAAAAATTGTTCTATACGTACATATATTTTTATTAAATCTTTTCAAAGTACTTTCCACCAGCCTCTATACAAAGATTCATGCGCCTAAACCAGTTTTCAAAACACTTTTTCCAGTCCGCCGCAGACACCTCGTTTACAGCCTGCTCGAACGCAGCCAGCGCATCTTCCGGCGACGAAAATTGTATCCCTTTGAGCTGATTTTTTATTTTTGGGAATAAAAAGAAGTCACACGGTGCTAGATCAGGGCTGTAAGGAGGGTGACCCAGGAGTTTGACTGGCGTGCTGTCCAGGAAGTCCCTCGTTTTGAGTGCGGTGTGCGCAGGTGCATTGTCGTGGTGGAGCAGTAGCCCGCGGAGCCCTGTGTTTGGTCGCTTGTTGCTTATAACAGAGAAAACTTCTGGCAAACATTTGGTAGTATACCATTCGGCATTAATGCTTCTTTGATCCCGTAAGGGAATTGATACCAAGTGGCCAGTCAAATTAAAAAAGCTAGCGATCAAAATCTTACCCCCGCTTCTAGATCGCTTCACTTTGGTAGGCGTTGGCTCATTTTGAAACACCCAAACAGTCGACTGGCGCTTGGTTTCTGGGTCGTATTGATAAATCCAGGACTCATCACCTGTAACGATGTCGTAAACACGCCGAGACGAGCCTGCTTCAAATTTGTTAAGCATATCACGGCACCATTCCACCCGGGCCTGCTTCTGAGCATCGGTGAGGTTGTGCGGCACCCAGCGTGATACTATCCTCCTCACGCGAAGATGGCTGTGTAGAATCTCGTGAACGCTTCCCGATCCAATCTTCAATATGTGTTGAATCTCCTGATATGTAATTCGCCTATTGTCTTGGATTAAATTTTTCACTGCTAGCACGTTTTCTTCGGTAACAGCCGTCAAAGGGCGACCGCTTCTTTCGTCATCCCCCAAAGTTGGTCGACCGCGCTTGAATTCGTTATACCAACGATACACGGTTGCCTTGGAAGGGCCTTCATCCATGAATGCCATTTGAAGTCTATCGTACGATTCATCCGGTTTCAGGCGACACTTGAAATCTTATAAAATCATAGCTCTAAAATGTTCCCGGCGCAGATCCATATTTCAGTGAGACACAATACTTTGAATTAACTCGCAAAAAATGTGGAGGGAAATTTTGAAATTGGAACTTACTTATTTTTACTTATAAATAATCATATTTTCGAAAAACATTATAACTGGCCAGTCTCCCATATATAAAAACTTTTTTTCGCAATACTTTCTGAGGGGCCTGGTATATTCAAAAATATATTGTTATAATAAATACTATTCATAAACTTAAATATACATATACTTAGATATATACTTACATACATAAATAATATTACATGTTAACAAATTCAAAGAAAGGAGGGACAAAAAAAAAAAAGAAGTAAATAATGATGATGAAAGTAATTAGACCCAATATAAAAGCGTTAGAGAGAAAGGAAGTGGTTTTTAACTAGGTTCTTAAAAGAAGCCAGTGACTGGGCTTGTCTAACAGGCAACGGCAACTCATTCCACAATCGCACAGCCTGGACCGTAAACGATTTGTCGTAAAACTTAGTGGAATGAGCAGGCATCAAAAGTTTCAAATTCTCCGATGATCTCAAGTGTCTAGAATGTGTGTCATGAAGGAACTTAAAGCGTTCTTTGAGATAATAGGGGGTTGTAGGAACAAACAGAATACTGTAGAGTAAAGATAAAATATGGGCATTCCGGCGAAGGCGGATTGGCAGCCACTTGAGCTTAATTCTAAATTCAGAAACATGGTCATATTTGCGTAAACCAAATATGAATCTAATACAAAAGTTCTGGAGTCGCTCAAGCTTATCTAGCTGCACTTCATTCAGATCTAAATAACTGACATCGGCATAGTCGAGGATTGGGAGAAGGAGGGACTGGGCGAGTGCAGTTTTGGTGGCAGTTGGAAGGAAATTGCGCAGTCTGCGCAAAGACCCCGCAGATGCAAACACCTTGCGACTAACCTCCTGCAGCTGAGGACCCCACGAAAAGTCCCTGTCAACTAAAATACCCAGGTCTTTCACTGAGTCGCTGTATGGAATAGCTGAGCCATCAAAGACAATCCGGGGGAGCTGCGACCAGTTTATTTTCGAACGCAACCTAGGACTGCCGACAACAATGACTTGAGTCTTCGTAGGATTTACCTTCAGACCGTGAGTCAAACTCCAATCAGAAATACGATCTAAATCTTTATTGACCATATCAACTGCCTCAGACAATTCTTCTACCGGAGCTTGCGAATAAATTTGCAGATCGTCAGCGTAAAGGTGGTAAGACGATAGAAGTTCATTGGAAATAGAATTAATAAAAATAGCGAAGAGCAAAGGAGATAGAACGCCCCCCTGTGGTACGCCTGCAGAGGTATTGCACCATGACGAAGAAGAATCTTCAATGCAAATACGTTGTCGGCGGCCACACAGGTAACTACGAAACCAATCAATTACCGTTGGAGATATGTTAAGAGAGCCAAGTATGCCGAGTAAGATATCAAAATCGACGGTGTTAAAAGCATTGCTGAAGTCTAATAAGGAAAGAACCGTCAGATTTCCATTTTCCATACCAAGTCTAATATCGTCCGTAATGTTTACAAGAGCTGTTGTAGTACTATGTCCTGGACGAAACCCGGATTGGAAAAAATTAAGGAGGTGGTTCTTGCACAGGAATGTACTAAGTTGGTTATGGATAAGGCGTTCAAGGACTTTGGAAAGAAACGGTAATATGGAGATAGGACGGAATTCAGAGAAGGAAACAGGATTATGCTTTTTAGGAAGAGGGGTAATTTGGGCTTCTTTCCAAGAAGAGGGGCAAACACCGCTGGATAGGGAATGATTAAGGATATGGCAGATGATAGGAAGGATTTCGTCAAGGATAGGGAGTATCATCTTGCGACTGATGCAGTCACCACCAACAGCATTAGACGAGATAGATTCTATGCTCTTCTTAACATCACAATCGGAGAACTGATTAAAGACGAATGGTGAATAATCAGGAGTGGGAAGAGACGAAAGATCATTTAACGTTTTTGCTTTGATATTACCATTGAAGTTAGAGGAAGTACAAAAATGTTGATTAAGTAATTCAAGATCTATATCTTTAGGAATAGAATCTTGGCGCGATTTCCCCACTCCCATTGATCTAAGAAATTTCCAGACTTTAGCTGGGTCACCGTTATCAACGGACTTATGAATGTGGCGGCGTTGAGCATCCCTACACACCCGGTTGCTACGATTGCGGATTGCAACATATTTCTCTCGAGTAAAAGAATTTGGTCTGCTTTTAAATCTTGTTCTAGCTGCTGCTTTCCTCTGCAGTAAGTCTCTTACACCATCTGTAAGCCACGGCGCCGGACAGTGCTTCATTTTTACCGGTCGAACAGGGGCATGGACGTCGTATAACTGGAGAAGCCTAACACTGAGTAGATTGACTTTGACATCAATCGACTCCGTGCCAATGACATCAGACCAGTCAATGTTGCCAGCATCCTCACGGAGGCTCTCAAGGTCCATACACCCAAAACTACGCCGGAGGAGTATCTTAGGTTTAGCCTTCGGAGGTCGAATTTTGTAGGAAAGGAATAAAAGGTCATGGTAGGAAAAGGCATCAGCTGTACATTGTCCATGCTTAGCGACATGTTGAGTAGAAGAAACAAGTATAAGATCAAGAAGTGAAGGAGTACAGTTAGGAAAATGATGAGTGGCACCTAAGGAAAGAAGGGACAAATTGCAAGAATGTGATATAGAATGGAGAGAGGAAGATCTTGAATCCTGTTTAAGAAGACAAGTGTTGAAGTCCCCCATTATAATAGTGTGACTGTAAGAAGGAATTATGTTAACGAGGAGATTTTCAAAAGAAGAAAAATAGTCGATACGTAAAGACGGACAATAATAGACACCAAGCAGAATCTTCGAATGATGAAGATTGACTTCTAAAAAGAGATGCTCACCAGCGTTCTGCGGCGGTGGCTGTGATGACATATGAACAACTGAGAAAGGAATGTTAGCACGAAGATATATGGCAACACCGCCACCACCACAGCCCGTGCGATCATTTCTAATTAGTTTGTATCCGGGTAAAGAATAGGAAGTGGATGGAAGGCATGGCTTTAGCCATGATTCAGAAACAAGGATTGCATGAATGTTCTTACAGTCAAGATTAGCCAGCATGTCATGGTAATGAGCCGGAATACTTTGGGCATTAATATGGACTACATTAAGATTCCTAGGAACATCGGAGAACTGACACTCAAGGGTGTCAGCAAGAGACGGGATACTGTTAAAGCTGTCACTGTCACTATACGTTGATAAAAAGCTGTCATTAACACTATCCACCATTAATAACACGTAAATTTATAATATATAAATAAAAAATAAATAAAATATAAAAACGAAGATGTATAAAAATATGTAACAATAAAAAATATAAAATATGAAGGTAGGTTGAAAATCGTCCACCTGCCAGTTGTGTGTTAACAAAAAATTAAATTAATTTATAACAAACAATTTACAAGGGCATCGCTCGGGTATTTACCTAAATCGCAATAACAAAACGAGAAAATTAGAAATCCCTAGAATGGGGCAACTCTTCCCTTTTAAATATTACAACTTTCAACATTCCGCCTTCAAAATGTATTTCTGTCGTGGAATCACACGACAAAAATACATTTCGAAAGCGGAATAGAAAAAAAAAAGAAATTGCATCCAAAATCTATGATAACATAGACTAAACATGCTCAAAGTGTCACTTATGGCATATCAACTAGCTGGAACGCAACTATTGACTTGACAGCAGTCAAATGTCAGACAGATCGTACGTATTGATTTGATTGTCAACAAATAATAAAAAGCGAAGAAACTAAATATTATAAAGATTTTAAGTTATAAAGGTAGGAGTAAAAATCAATCAAAAGATTGAAGTACGAAGGTAAACAAACAAAAACAAGATAGTTGAATAAAAATACCCGAACGACGCTGGAAGTAAAATGGATCATCACTTTTTGGAAGTAGTAACCGCAGCACGCCTCTTCTTCAATGCAACAGCGGCTGGCTTACTGGCCACCACTGTCTCCTGTATATCGGAGTCCTGCTTAGGCTCACCGATAGAATTTAACTCGCTTTGGGTGACGACACGATGCTTGATCCCATCAGGCCCCAGAATGTTTATTTGGCCTTGTTTAGTCCAGCAGTTGGTGACGCCAAACTTTGCACGCGCAGCCATGAAAACCTGATGCCGCGACCTAGTCAAGAATTCTGATAAGGTTATACCAGAACCTTTTAATTTGGTTTTGGCATACCAGATCTTGTCACGGATCTCCACATCCTGCAGCTTCACGAGAATGGGCCTTGGCTTGCCAGTGCCGGCCTGATTGCCCATTCTATGGCACCTCCGTATAGCGGCAACAGAAAATGCCTCCAGCTTCAACTTGTCACGCACAACTTCAGCAACGACCAGGGCCGTCTCTTCCTTGCTCACCTCACCAACACCATGGATAAGAAGCATTTTTCTACGACCCCTCATCTCAAGTGCATCTACATCACCAGCAACCGCCTCCATCTGTCGTTGAATACAGCTAAGGGCCTGGAGCACAAAGGTTTTGAACAATGTATAGTCAGCCGCTAGTTCAATTGGGTTGCTGGCTGCAGTGTTGGACGTCCTAGCCAGTTCAGCTTCAAATTTTGTCATTCTGTCCCGAAATTGGGTCATTAATTCAGCCATTGACCCCTTCAGTGATTCCATTGTTATTGTATGTATATGAACTTATAATCAGTGAAATGTTGGAATAACACAAACTAGCAGGTAGCTATTATTAGGCAGTGTAATACATATAAAATTATGTATTTAAACTATTAATATTAAATTATAATGATTTAATTTCTAATGAGCGACTTTTTACGTGCTTCTGTCACAACTACCCACCGCCGAAAAAAAAGATCAGAGATCAGAGAGATCTTTGCGATGGAGATGTATTAAAACGACGCCTTAATTTGGCAAGGACACTACTAGTACAGTAATTCTTCTTTGTCTTTTCGGGTCAATTAACTACTCAAATATCCGACAACTACGAGCCTGGACAGCTTTGTCATGCATGTCATTCAGATCCTTTATCGTGCTGGTAGTTGTACAGGATGGGCAAGAATGGAGGTGTGGTATATCGTGCGGCGTGCGCATGGACATTGTGTTAGGTGTCGGTCTGTGACATTCCATTGTGCAAGGTTCTTCCTACTGCAGCCAACTTTGGGCCACAATCAAGTAATAGATTCCAAATTGGATATTTCACGTCCAAGGGTAAATGTTCTGCCATGCATTGATGAAGTGTGGAGAGAGTGATCCGAACCATGGAAGAACAACACCCTATTACTAAAATCATTCATTAATGACATCCCAATTAGCCAATTAAGTAATCAGTTAAACAAAATTACATTAAATCCGCACAAACTGAATCAAATTGAATAACTAATCTAAACCGTAACTGCCTAGCCAGATTAACACATAATGTTAGTACTCGTATGTTAGTAAACCCACCAAAACTATAATCGTTAAGCTAGAGTCGGCTCTACTAACAATAAATTAGGTCAAGTTAGTAACTTTGTTTAAGCCCTAGGTTTCACTTATTCAATCTAGGTTAGACCAGTTGGGTTACTGGGTACTGAAATGGGGAAGAGCCTAACGATAGCTTTGATGATTGATTTTATACGGCTGGATTTTAATCTCTCTTTTATATTTGCTCCAATATAAATTTTGATGGTGTAGGTGTGGTGATATGTATATGTGGCGGTGATTTTATATTATAAATACAACTATTCTGAAGCGGGTAGCTGTTATGGTATGGTGTGACGAGGTTTAGCATTACAAACCTGCCAAAATTTAGGTACAAAGAGCGTTAATAGTGGGCTTCTCATCAAAATATCTAAAAAGGGGGGGGGGGTTACAAGTTCATGATTTTGCCCCTACCTATGTAATACTTATCGATCTTGTACGTACTTGAATTCGATTTAAAGATGCTGCTTTTTGAATGCATTTAGTGAACAGAGCTCCTTACAACCCACTTTGTCGAGAACACACCACGTCCACACCCTTTGTTCTACCAATTTCAGGCGAAACTTTTTAAAATTCCGCTGAACTAAATTCTATTAGTTCGGACAAATACAGGGCATGTTAGTAGTTTATTGGAAAAGTTCTCGTTACATAAATAAGAACTGTCCAACATTGATCAAGTTTTAAAACATTAGTTAACTTTAATAGTCCAGTTTTGGTATTGTGGATGTCAGAAACAGTTTTGTGGGTAATTTGGAAAGTGTAAAAATAAATAGGTACTTACTTATGTGTTCACTTTGGTACCCAACTTTCTTGCCAGTTGAAGCTGCTCGCAACTAAATGAATTAATTCAAGGACTTAATACATTTACTAATAAATGTTAGGAATTGTTACATTTGGGTACGGCTTGTAATATCTCGGTAACGTATATCAATCAAGTGAACATCTTGACAATCATTTAAATCTCATAGAACAGTGTTTTTCAACCTTTTTCATGAGATTTCGCGACCCCCGACCCTTCGCTTTTTTATCATGTATGTGTATGTTACAAATATTCATTCCATACAACGTTTTTATGCGTCTCCACAATGAAAGAAAAATTGTGTTATTACTTCTCAGTGCAAGAGACATCGGAGAACACTGTGCAGAGGTGGATCTTAAATCCGTTTTTAAATGCAGCTATAAATGAGGTTAATTTGCCAACTAAGTTCAAAGGGAATCTGCTAGAATTATCTGCCGTTGGGATGTTACACTTGGAATTCAAGTTTGCTAATTTGGATACCTTTTCGTTAAGGAGAAAAACAGAATACCCGGAATCGACAACTGAGGCTTTGAAGTGTTTGATTCCATTCCATTTGCCACCTCGTACTTGTGCGAGTTGACATTTTCATCAATGGCCCAAATAAAAAGTAAGCAATGAAATCGCTTAAATTTGGAAAACGATTTAATTCTATGTGTAGCAAATACAGATCCACGATGGGAGAAATTGATTAATCAAAAACAAGCATAACCTTCGCATCAACATGAGTCTTAGGATTTTATTTTTTGTTAATTTGTTTTTATTAACATACAAATGGTTATGAGTATATCCTTTTGTTAAAATTCTCACACTTAATAAATCAATATTTTTAATCTTTATTGTTTTTTTACTGAAATGGTTCTCTTGACCTCTGGCGACCCTCCTACAGAAGCTAATTTAATTATTTTAATTTAGTTATTTGACTTAAGAATAACATCGAGATGTTTTCACATTTATCTTTAATCTCAGACATATTGTGATGTAAGATCATTAACGTAAATTGAAGTATAACCTCGTTTTGATGAAAAGACAATTTACAAAAGGCTTGACCGCACGAACTTGGCTTCAAAATGTAAATCAGAAACCCTTGTAACCGAGAAAAAGCTACCCCAAAAATGTCCCACTGATTTGCATAATTATACTTTAATGTACCTAAATCAGGATTCATTTTCCTTTTTCCTTTGGCGGAGAAGAGGTAATTAGCTGAGCGAAAAGTGGGAAACACTGTGATACTTTTTATTTTCCTTGAAAATTAACGTAGTAGGAATTCTTTTTGAAGAGTCTCATTTCCTTTCTTCGGTATTGTTCATCGAGACTTTGAACTCACTTACCTAAGTAGTTTTCAATTAAGCTACACGATTACTCTACTGAACTCCTTCGTTGTTCTAGTGGTAGCTGTCATGAGATCATGAGTTCGATTCGTTGTTGGGTTTTCCATTTAGAATTACTCAGTAGTATCTCGGAGTTTGCGTGAGAGAGCACGCTTTAGGTATGGCCATGTAATGAGAAGACCCGAAGAACACATGACGAAACAAGTCCTCTTAATAAATGCAGATCCAAAGAACAGAGGTAGACCCCTTTCTACTTAGATTTCTGTAGTCAACAACGACCTGAATCAAGCTCAAGTGAATAACTCGACGACCCAGAACCGAAACAACTGACGAAGAATGATGAGGAGAGCCGACCCCAAATGAAATGGCATAAGGCTAGGCAGAGACGTGGTCGCTCACAATGGGCCTCATCAGAAGGCTTGAAGTCACCC
Organism: Orthosia gothica; assembly: GCA_949775005.1. NCBI lineage: Eukaryota > Metazoa > Arthropoda > Insecta > Lepidoptera > Noctuidae > Orthosia > Orthosia gothica. The sequence continues at coordinate 31,481,211 of OX459038.1, read as the reverse complement.
AAAGAGCAATGGAGAGAACTGTGCTTAGAGTTTCTTTGCGTGATCAAATCAGAATGAAGACATCCGCAAGAGAACTAAGTTTACCGACATAGCAAGTGGCAGTGGGCAGGGCACATTGCACGCAGAACGGAGGACCGTTAGGGCCGAAAAGTTCTGGAATGGCGACCGCTTACCAGAAGACCGGTGGATGCGAAACGCACAGGATCAATCTGAAGCCTATGTCCAGCAATGGACGACCTTCGGCTAAAATGATGAATGATCAAGGCTAGGCAAAGAGAATAGCAGCTCGGAATTTGGACTTGCCCGGTCATCAACCGGTTTTTCCGGGAATATTACATGGGACTTAAGCATATCTGGCGACATACGCGTATTATTTTAGATGCATATCTGGCTTACTCTTCGGGAAAACAGGCGTGATATTAGGTATGTTATGCTATACGATTACTGACAAAATTATTCTTGCAGAGACTGGGCAATTCCACTCAAATCTAATCTCTGTCCCTTGAAAGATCATCTCAGACACTAAACTGTCCGGTCCTTATTATGATGTAATTAAGATAATGTCTAGACTTCAAAATACTTCTAAGTTTATTGCGAAGTTTCTCCCCAGATTTTTTTTGTTTGACTTGTTAAAGCCTTTTCAAATAAATATCTATATTTTTTTCATTTATTTTATCTATATTCAAATAAATATCTATATTTTTTTCATCAGTATCGCACACTGGTGTATTTATCTACCGTTCGGCATATTTTAGATAAACTTACTAAATGCTAGACTATTTCAAAGAACCAGAGACAAAAACTACTATTACTAATACTAACAATCCATCACAGGATACACGAAAAAAGCCATAAACATTAACGAAAATGTCAAATAGACCTCCTTTTTCTTCTAAAAGAATGGCCACGCTCCCCTGTACTAGCAACTTTACGGGACCATTATATTATACTTCCCAACCAGCCCGTTTTGTACCGTTCCCAGGAAATACCAGTCTTGAACGGCGTTGAAAGTTTTCAAAGATTTACGAGTTATCTTTTCTATGGGGGTATGTCCTCCTTTTAAACTACGGCGCCTTTTAAAAGAAGCCGTGGGGAATATTAATTATAGCGTCTTTTGTTTTAAGGTGGTGGAATTTTAATTTTGGAATGTTCTTACTGTAAAGGTCCTTGGAAGAGAATTTTCGAAAGAATACCCATGGCACTTAAATCAGAATCTAGGTTAACGACGCCCGCAGACAAGCACGACGTGACATTGCGACAAACCTTTTATGTACCTAGAACTAGCTGTACCAATTGTACAATTGCGTTACAATAATACGTAAAGTAAAAAGGTGTGCTCATATCGAATTTGGGCCAAGATCTTTCGCAGGCGTATGAAGAAGAACCCATCAGTTTCATCACAGTCGGATCAATGATTTAGCAACGCATAGAGGTCAAACATTAATTCTTCATTCTTGTTCACCAAAACACATACATTTAAACAAATTGACAACAAAATTAATGTACGAAGGCTAGCTTAACTTCAAATGTTAATATTTATTTTAATTTATACAGGGTTTTTGGTAAAACACTAACAACCTTGCAGGGCTATATTACTAACATCATAAACAACAACAAAAAAACAGCTGATCCATACATACCAGGCCCCTCAGAAAGTATTGCGAAAAAAAGTTTTTATATATGGGAGACTGGCCAGTTATAATGTTTTTCGAAAATATGATTATTTATAAGTAAAAATAAGTAAGTTCCAATTTCAAAATTTCCCTCCACATTTTTTGCGAGTTAATTCAAAGTATTGTGTCTCACTGAAATATGGATCTGCGCCGGGAACATTTTAGAGCTATGATTTTATACGATTTCAAGTGTCGCCTGAAACCGGATGAATCGTACGATAGACTTCAAATGGCATTCATGGATGAAGGCCCTTCCAAGGCAACCGTGTATCGTTGGTATAACGAATTCAAGCGCGGTCGACCAACTTTGGGGGATGACGAAAGAAGCGGTCGCCCTTTGACGGCTGTTACCGAAGAAAACGTGCTAGCAGTGAAAAATTTAATCCAAGACAATAGGCGAATTACATATCAGGAGATTCAACACATATTGAAGATTGGATCGGGAAGCGTTCACGAGATTCTACACAGCCATCTTCGCGTGAGGAGGATAGTATCACGCTGGGTGCCGCACAACCTCACCGATGCTCAGAAGCAGGCCCGGGTGGAATGGTGCCGTGATATGCTTAACAAATTTGAAGCAGGCTCGTCTCGGCGTGTTTACGACATCGTTACAGGTGATGAGTCCTGGATTTATCAATACGACCCAGAAACCAAGCGCCAGTCGACTGTTTGGGTGTTTCAAAATGAGCCAACGCCTACCAAAGTGAAGCGATCTAGAAGCGGGGGTAAGATTTTGATCGCTAGCTTTTTTAATTTGACTGGCCACTTGGTATCAATTCCCTTACGGGATCAAAGAAGCATTAATGCCGAATGGTATACTACCAAATGTTTGCCAGAAGTTTTCTCTGTTATAAGCAACAAGCGACCAAACACAGGGCTCCGCGGGCTACTGCTCCACCACGACAATGCACCTGCGCACACCGCACTCAAAACGAGGGACTTCCTGGACAGCACGCCAGTCAAACTCCTGGGTCACCCTCCTTACGGCCCTGATCTAGCACCGTGTGACTTCTTTTTATTCCCAAAAATAAAAAATCAGCTCAAAGGGATACAATTTTCGTCGCCGGAAGATGCGCTGGCTGCGTTCGAGCAGGCTGTAAACGAGGTGTCTGCGGCGGACTGGAAAAAGTGTTTTGAAAACTGGTTTAGGCGCATGAATCTTTGTATAGAGGCTGGTGGAAAGTACTTTGAAAAGATTTAATAAAAATATATGTACGTATAGAACAATTTTTTTTAGTTTCGCAAAACTTTCTGAGTGTCCCACGTATATGCTCGCTTGTATCAAATGGTGTTGTAGCATTTTCGTGTTTTGCTCGACGGCAGGAATCTTATTGTATATTTTTCTTTCTTTGCAATCTATACAAATTTAACAATGGCGTTATATACCAAAGCCTAAGGTGGGACTACAACAGAATTTCCGAGAAAACTCATATTGAGCTGGAATCTGATTTCATTTTAATCAAAAACATAAAAAAACGAGATCCTTTTGATTTTTACAATAAGATGTAAATCATCATTCATTATTTTTCTAGTTCCTAGAAAACGTTGCAGAAATAAAGTATTTTATTTCTTGGGTCATTAAGAATTCTTTTTTTAAATTTTCGTAGAGACATGTTTTTTAAGTACTTCTAAAATCTTTTATGTCGATGATAAAATAATGCCTTTCTAAAACCACATTTTACTTCGTCAAAAATCCTCTTTAATTTTTTTTACAAAGGAAATCGTTAATTCCTTTCAAACTGTTTTTGAAGTTTTTTCTACATCGATGAACATTCCTTTGGGACTTTAACAAAAGATAACATGAAATACTTAAAAATAAAATGTAATTTAAAATAAATAAAGCTAAAAATAGTATGTAAAGATCGGAGCATGTGGCTTTCTGTAATTTCTGACTACCCCTTTGGTAAAAAGGCGTGAGTTTATAGAGAAGAAAGAAAAAGTATTTACTTGCCACAAAACGACATAAGCACAAACATTAGAAGATGACAAGAACAGTAGTAGTAGATTTTGCTTGCTTTTGTTTTTGCATATAAAGATAGAAAGAAAATACATTTATTTGTCACTAGCCACTAGACCACACAATATAAAAAATAAAAATAAAACTTAATACTATACAACAATAAAAAAAAGAAAAAACAATATAAATATGACATTGTTTGTCCCACGGCTGCGCCAAGTTGGAACAGTTCATCAAAATGTCGCGCAACTAGTGCCCGGCGCTGGTTTTCAACTGGACCTGTAACTGTGACATGACGGACGTAATAGTATATTATGCAACTAGTGAATAAAAGACGGATTTAAAGCGAGGGCCATAGATGAATCAAGAGCAAGTGAAGGATTCTAACGACTGAATCACGACCGTAGGGAGTGATTCATGATGATTGAATCACGAGCATAGCGAGTGATTCAAGTGTTAGAATCATGAGCGACGCGAGTGATTCATGGTCCTCGATATAAATCCGTTTTATTCAAGAGTTGCATACTACATTTTATACCATGACTTCGAGAAAAAGAAAGATTTAAGCGAAAAGCACAAGGAATATTACGAGTAATAAATAAATGAATGGTTTTTACCTTCAAAATTTACATAAAATGTGAAACCCTGACCCCTGAGCTAGGTAACAGCACCTGTGTTTCAGGGGTCACTGACCACCTCCGTTACGTTACATAATTATAATTAATTAAATACCTTTGCAATTAATATAAGAATTACAATCCAAACAAGTACTCAATAAATATCTTAGACTAAAATCAAAATTATTATTAAAATCCTAAATAACAAACTCAAAATTAAAATCGAAGAAGGAATTTGTGTATTGAGTATTTTTTGCGCAAGGAGGCGCAAGGAGGTTACATAGCATTGAGATGGACGTCTAATACATTGGTGTGTTCCAAATTCAAAAACCAAAACAGTGATTAAAATGCTTTTTATTCACTGTTTTCAGTGAATAAAATAAGCTTTTTAGAGGGGGAATGGTATAAAGCAGTTTTATGGTGACATAATGTGTATGTAAAACAAGTACTTACGTATATAAAAGATAAAAAAGATGTGTAAATTACAATATAAAGTAACAGATACACCACATATGAATAAATATGTGAGAATGACAAGAAATGAGGAGAGGTTAGGCAGGGTCATATTATATATATAATGCGTCATATTATATTATATTATTGAGGCATTCAATGCGGCCATATCCAGTTTACGTTGCGCTTCCACCATCTGCCGTAAACGTCTTCTAAATGTTTTATTGTGTTGGATGTTCTGATCGCTGGTGGAATGTTATTCCAAATTTTGGAAGCCGCATACTGAAAGCTGCCTCTGAACGCTGCTGTATTGTGCAATACGAGACACTTTTGATGTTTGTAGATATGTGTGAGTAAAAAGTTTCAGGATTCCTTACCAAAATCAAAATTCATTGTTCATCTAACCCTGCTGGATTTTTGATTTTACACAAAAACTTATTTGCTTGATTTATTATTTAATTACATTAAAATGTTAGTATCACAAACACATCTCAAACCTTCTAAATCACTAAAAAAGGCCCACACGTAAAACTCGAATGCAAAAAAGGCCTTCGCCTGTGTTCGCGGAATTTTCAGGTTCGCTCCGCGGGCGTTTCCTCAAGCATTCGCAGAATTAAACTTTTGGCTTCCTGAAGAAATTAAATGCTAACATAATTAGCACTCCGTCACAAGTTTTGAGAGATTTGAGGATGAAGCTGATGATTTATTATATGACATTTGACATTTTAACCTGGTACAATTTCAGTGATTTATAAGGTACTAAAAAGAAAACTTCTAATGAAGCCTTCGTCACAGGGGTCTTAAATTAAGTTTCAAGGTAAAAGGCAATGCATTATTTTTATGATAATATTACAAAATATACTCGTACTGGAAGCAAGAAATAAGCTAGGAAGTGATTTCTGGAGAAAAAGGTGACAAGTTCTTCCTTCAGATGAATGAATGATTCATCCAACCAGAGAAAACCGAGACTTGCGTCCAGCCACTGCAAAGTCAGAACTTTTTTATACAAACCAACGGTGTCAGTAAGTTTCAAAGCTTACTCACACATTGCACGGAATGGCTTATGAGCTGGTAAACAGAAGAACTGAAGTTTGTCCTTTTTTGTTTGGTAAATAGATAACTAGAAACTTTGCGCACCTTAAACTCTAAGAAATATAATCTAAACCTATCAAACCAAAACACTGTTGACAGTTCTCATCTCTCGATGAAACGCTATCTCTCATCACTTATCCCACCATCCTAGCGGGCAGTAAAGAGTTAGAACAAAGGACGACTAGGGGTTAACGACCAGAACGAGCCACAATTACAAATGAAACCTTGTACGGTTGTATTACTGTTGATAATACGCCTCTCACTCTTGATGAGGACTTGCAAATTCACGTACATTTTTTGCGGGTCAGATTTTGAGCTAAGCTTCGCCGCAATTTAGAGGATTGACCAACTTTAATTAAAGTTGGTCCTACATTGGACGTTGGTGGCGGAGTTGGTGGAAATATCTTCATTACTACTAGTTTGTAACGTACATTTGCATCTAGGTGCAATTTTGCATCCCTAGGATCTCATCTTGAATCTAATCCTGGTTTTGAAAGAACTGAGTTCGTCATTCTAGGTATAGTTGACAGACCGAGACATTTGAAAAGTAAATTTAATTAAAATGAGTTGATATTTTTTTATAATTGCGGCATTTGCATCGTGTTTAGGTATTGAATTTTAACGTATCTATGATAAAAAATTGGTGTAGTGCAAAATGTTTGGTCATTTCAATCAGTTCCTGAAACCGATATTACATGAAATACATTGTGGTCACAATTCTAGTTAAATCTAGAATCTAACACTCGTACATAATTTAAACATGTATTTGCTAAAATATTTATTTTATATTCAATCCAAGGTACATTAATTGACCAGTACTTTATCCACCTCAATTCTTTCGAGAAACAGAATAAAGTAAAAAAAACTCAAACAAAACACGGTGACTACTTTTTCAAACTTTTAATTGCTTAAGCTATGTCCAAAGACATTAAAAAAGTTACTTCAGAAAAAAATACTCGTAAATTTTTACGGCAGGTCCATTTCTCTAGAATAATTAATGCTTAGCCTAGTAACTTAGTATAGAGCTCTTTTAATAATTAAGTTTTGGTAGAAATTGAGGACAGGCGGTGAAAACTGTTTGCTGAAATTCTGACGAGTTCTTGAGTTATGTTTGCTTATAATATTAAAGTCTCAGGTGACAAGGACCATTATTTTTAGAGTGTGATAATATTTTGCGGGTGTCTGCACTGTCTTTTTGAAGCATCATAAATATTGTGAACGCTGAGTGAAATTTCAGATACGGTATGAACTTTACTGTGTTCATTTCAAGAAACGAGACAATCTCATTCAAATCATATAGTTTAATTTCGTAGTAGAATTCTGAAGGAATTTTATAGAGCTGCTTTTTTTGTTAAATATAATTATGTAGTTCAGTTTACTTAATAAGTAACTTTGTCGTAAATGTTTTGAATTTGTGGATAGTAATTATAATGGAAGAACCACTGCGAACCTATAAATGGATTGTTTAGAAGATGATGGCTATGGTTAGAAATGAGGTGGCTATTGAGATGACATGGAAAATGAAGACTATGCTGTGTTGACTCCAAATAAATTGAGATAAAGCCGAAAGTAAAAAAAACAAGTCAAGAGCGAGTTGGACTCACGCACCGAGAAGTCCGTACATAATTAGGTAACCTAGTTACCTGTCAACGGGAACTACCATAAAGGTTTTCGACCCAAAACCTATGGGGTACTTCCGGTTGACCTAGAATTGTCAATTTTGGTTTAAAGCAAGTTCTTACAGCACAAGAAAAGGAACAATTCCGTAAAAAAAAACAAAAAAACAAAAAACCCGACTGCTTCAAAAGCGAACTAAAAAGTCGTAAACAAGGAAAAATCATGCTGTGCAGTGTGTTGATTTAACTTTTTTTATTTATAACTTTTTAGTTAAGTTTTTTTCGAATTAGATACATTTAAACATATAAGTGTTATATATTTTTGAAATCACCTTTTAAAACCCTTTATTTTGATATCCCACACGATGGGTTTGGAAGAAAAATAAAATTGGGCCCCCACAATATGGCGCCCAAAATCCACCTCGTATCGCCCATATGACACTCGCAGTATTAAGACGAATCGATTGACGTATGAATCATCAAAATCGGCCAACGCGTTTGGTCTCTGGAACGCCATATAGGAACAAACATACATACATACATACATACATAAATACATACATACATAGACTGATAAACACATTACCCTCCTTCGGCAGTCGGGTAAAAAGAAGTTAAAACTTAAGGTAAATTTTGGTACTTACAAGTTTTCGCAAAAATCTAAATTTGCCCTTATCTTTTTATCGTGTTGACCCAGGGCCTAGATTTTTATACACACGGACAGGTGGACAGACGGACAAGAGAGTGATCTTATAAGGGTTCCTTTTTTACCTTTTAAGGTACGGAACCCTAAGGAGGAGCTCTTGGCTAAATAATAACAGCCACGCGGGTCGATCTTCAAGGTTAAGCAACGCTTGACGAGGTCGATGCGTGGATGGGTGACCATTTTAACATACCGAGATTCTTCCTCGGAAAGCACGTTAAGCCGTTGGTCCCGGCTGTCATTTGAAGATCTTTAACAGTCGGTACGGGTAGTCAGAAGCTTGAAATCTGACACCAGTGTTACCAAGGGGTATCGTGTATCTGGAGGTCAGATAGGCAGTCGCTCCAAGTAAAATACTGGTACTCGGCTGAATCTGGCAAGACTGGAAGCCGACCCCAACATAATTGGGAAAAAGGCTAGGCAGATGATGATGATGAGGTACGGAACCCTAAAAATAAAAATAATTTCGTAACATGCGAAGAGATCCTTGTTTTTCATCTTCAATAACAAAACAAAAAATATAATAAAAACAAGCCAAAAAAAAAACAAACAACTTTCGTTAACCCAAACATAACAATATCTTCAACATCTAAGAATAATGTAAGGAAAATATTCAACGTGAATTTTAAGGGGGCGGTTACAAGGAGAGATAAGGCAATTAGCCTAATTGGCGATGTTTTGTGCCAGGGTACACCTCCTCTGTTAATCTCAAAGTAAAACACAAGAACAAAGGTTTGCTTGCTTATCATAGCTTGTAAGCCGTTAACTCGATTGGGGATAAAGAGGCTGTTTTTTGTTTTTGTTGTGTTTTGAAAGAAAAAAGGGAGAAAATTATTTAAAAAATGAAGCACGTAATTAAGCAAGGTAAAAGAAAAGTTAATGAAAATATGCATCATATCCATGGCAATTTGGCAGTGCTGATACAAAGATTTTCATGTTTTACTATATTGGGATGTTTCTTGGATGGAAAAATGATAATTCTATTTAGTCCGTCAGTGAGATTATAGTACTCTTTTGCTTTACCAAATTAATAAACATTTACAAAGATAAAGCGTGTCAAAGTTGTGGAGTGAGAGTTCTTGGCTTGTGACGTCACTATGTCAGCGTGAAATGTAATAACGGCGCGACGTCACACGATATTTCAACGCATTATAATATATCGTCGTCATTTAATGATTACGGGTCAAAAGAAAAAATACGTGTCCAATTTTTTTTTTAATCTACCTGACAGACAAAAACAGTTTTTCAGCTAATATCCCTCGTCTGTTCCTTTAATGACAATAACCATAGGTATACAAGTGTGAAATCGGGATTATTAATAGTTGTATGAATAGCTAACGAAGGCAACCAGCGGATTTAGACAAAATGACGTTCAGTCAGCGTTAATGATTTAGCAAAAGTCCAAAATCACGAGGATGTCATGCATTATCTAACTGTCACGTAGTCCTGTCCTTTACATTTCTACAATCATTACGGCTGATTGCATGTCACTATGTCCACAACCTCATATCACACCAGTAGCAAAGTCAGTATTTGGATTTTGATGTATTGTTTCTATTTGTTTCAGATTATGAAGCCCTGCGGGGGGCATAGCCTCGTACAGGCGCTATGTGGAGTGCGAGCGTGTTCTTCCTCACACAGATAGTCGTTTGTCAATTTACTACAGGTATGTTCTAAAATCTTCTCCAAGCTTTACCATCATTATCATAAACTCAACTGAAAGAAGATTACTGCTGGTCAAAGTTCTACCCCAAGCGGCTCTATATCGACCGGCTGTACTTCTTGCATCCAGTGAAACTCCGCGGCTCTTAACGGTTCACTCTGTTGGAGGCCTTCCAATGTTATCTTCTGGTACATGGTTACCAATCCAGAACCTTTCAGTCAAACAAAAGTCTTTTCTGATCCAGAATCTTCTTAATAAATCAAGCTTTTCCGTTCTCTAAAAATCCATAACTGGAACCATGCCAATATTACTGAATAGTACGGTGACAATTTTGGTTATATGCATACCGGTAAAATATGTGGTAAGATCTATGTTAAATATTACGAGTACATGACTTATTTTAAAATCTACATAGCAAAGAGGCGTAACTTTGAACTACAAAGGTATGATAGGGATGATTCCTAGGTAGAAAAATTATAATTCTATTTAGTCCGTCAGTGAGATTATCAAATAATATTGGACCCGAATATTTTTTACTTTGTCAAATAAATAAAACCTGACAAAGATTAAAGCACATCACACTTCAGGAGTGGGGGCCTGTGACGTCACTTTGTCAGTATAAAGTGAAGCACAACGTGACGTCACACGATATTTCAACGCATTGTATCGTCGTAATTTTTTGTGGCAAAAGAAAAATACGTGACCAATATTTTTAGGTTGACACGGACTAAATAGTAATTTTTGTCAACTACCCTATTGTACAGGTCTGAGTTACACGTGCAAAACATGCGAGTTTACTTAGAATTTTAACAGTCCCGTAATGAGCGACACACAGAAACAGGCATGCAAAGCAGATTTCTCTTAATCTCTCAATCCAATTCTGTAGTTATTTGGCAGTCATCACGGTTGTTGAAAGACCGAAAAGCCGAAAATCTTACTAAGAGGCATTACCTATTGAGGTGAGGCGTGCGCAATCATTACCTACATTTAAAAAAATTGAGAAGGAGTTTTTCCTTTCTCTATAAATATTCTTCCCCTTTCTCTTCAATATTTGATATTTATAAGTATATTATTTTATATTGTGTGTATGTTTTTTATGTTATATGTAAGTAATATTATTTAAGATATTTTTCTACACTGATAGCCCTATTTCTATCTCCTCTCGTTCAGCCTATCCAAAGGTTGTATGTAAGAGATTGCCCTGTGCCATAAGACCGCCTATTGTACACTTATCTTTATAAATGTTTGTCCTGTAATTATTTAAGTGGTGTATAATAAAGTATCATCATTATATTCCTGTCCTTGTCCCATGTTACTTGGGGTCGGCGTAACACGTTTTCTTGTTCCACACCATCCTATCCCCCGTCACTCCATCACTGACGCCCTTTTCTTTCATATTTATTTATTTTAGGTTAGGCAACAATTGATTACACAAAACATTTAAAATTATACTTGCTAAAGAATACATTTATAAGTGCAACAATTACTTACAGGCTAACACAACATGCACTTTATCGTTAAACATACAAACATTTTTGGTTGTTGTACAATAATAATAAAAACAAAAAAATACATTACAATTAATCAAAAACATGTTTACAAAATTAACATATCAAAAAACATGAGAAAAAATAAAATTAAGATAATAACAATAAATCAATTAAAAAAATAATTAATTAAAAACCAATAAATTAAATAATAATTAAATTAAGTAATAATTATAAAAATATCATCAACAATTTCAGACACATAACATATCTCAAAACTACGTGAAATTATTGGTTGTGAGAATAGTATTCAATAATTACTTTATAGAATTGTCGTATGCTGTCATGGTGAATATCAGTGAGATCACTGCAACTGTTTAGGTTTTTACACAGGCGTGAAATCGGCGAGTTGGCACCCAGAACCGTTCTGCGCGAGGGAGGGTACAATGGTGTGATTGGATTACGCGGATATCGGGATGGGGCACGGAATTTTAGGAGACTCAATAAATTTGGGCAGTCATTTTTATTTCTAAGTAACTTGTAGAGAAACAATGCATCAATAACTTCTCTCCGAGTTGATAATGAGCGCATGTTGAAGTACTTTAGACGGGTATTATAGGAGAGCAGCTGTTTACCTTTTCTTTTAGAGAATGTAAGGTGCCACAGAAACCGTTTTTGAACTCTTTCCAAAAGCAACTTATGTGTGGCGTAGTGTGGTCTCCATACAACACTGCAGTACTCCAGGACGCTTCGTACAAGGCTATAGTACAGCATCTTTTTGGTACCAACCTGTCTAAAGCCCCTGGTGTTTCTTATCACAAACCCTAGCATTTTCGATGCTTTCTTAATAATGTTCTCGATGTGGGGGACAAAGGTAAGTTTTTTATCAAACAGTACTCCAAGATCTCTAATTGCATCCACTTCTTGTATTTTCTTGTTACGTATAAAATACTCCGAGTGAATTGGATGAGACTTTCTTGAAAATGACAAATGGTAACATTTTTTAAAATTAAGTTCCATTTTGTTAGTCTCACACCATTCAACAACTCTGTTTACATCTTCTTGAAGAAGCGCAATATCACTCGAGGATTCAATTCTTCGAGCAAACTTTAAGTCATCAGCGTAGAGAAAACAATCGGAAAAGTAAAAGCAGTGGGGAAGGTCGTTAATATATATGATAAATAATATAGGAGCAAGGTGTGACCCCTGTGGGGCACCGGAAGTCATGACATAATTACTTGAGGATCGAAAACCGTTAACAAAAACATAAAATTCACGTTTTGACAAATAAGATGTTAGCCATTCCAACAAGGGACCAGTGATACCATACGTTGCTAGATAGATAGATAGATAGATAGATTTATTTATTTGCTTAGAATGTAGGTAAATAATACAATTAGGTGTTACAAATATTTTGGATCCGTATACATTCTGCCTTAATGGCATGCAAAAATTTTAGTTACATTAACCACTATAGATTATTATATTTACTTACAGCTAATTAATAATATAAGAACATTAAACATTAAATAGTCTTTTCATTCAAAAAATCCGATACAGAGTAATAGCATTTTGAAACTAGTAATTTTTTAAGGTTCTTTTTAAATATTCTTAAAGGTTGCTCTTTAACAATTTTTGGTATATGGTTATAAATAAGAGGAGCCATGCACATAACACTCTTTCTCAATAATGCAGTTTTATATCCACCTATGCATAACTTATCTTCGTATTGAGTTCTTAAACTTGTAGTCCTGATTCTAGTATTTTTCAAAGTTGGGAATAAGTGATCATTTGTTTTGACAAAAATTGCTATTTCTAATATATATAGGCATGCAAAAGTTAAAAGATTATATTTTTTAAAAAAAGGTATGCAGCTTTCGGTCACATTGAGTTTAAACATAGATCTAATACAGCGTTTTTGCGCCTTAAAAATATTTTCTCTCTCGCTACAGTTGCCCCAGAATATTATACCAAACCTCAATACAGAAACAACTAGACTGTGGTATGCCATCAATACTGTCTGAATGTTAACTTTTTTTGTTAGACTATATAATGCATAAGCGGCTGAACTTAGTTTTTTGCATACGTCATCTGCTTGAGTGTTCCATGTCAGCCGGCTATCAATTGTTATTCCTAGAAATTTTGCTTCATTGACCTTATCTATTGTTTGTCCATTATAATTTATATTCATATTTGTGGCTAATATTCTTTGATAGTAATGCATTACTTTTGTTTTCTCTAAATTTATAATTAAATTATTTTTATTAAGCCAAATTATAAATTTTTCAAGCGTATTATTGACATTGGCTTCTTAAGAATCTCCATCATGACACTTAATTATCAATGTGCTGTCATCAGCAAAAAGGACCATTGGATTTGGCATTTCACTAGGCAAATCATTTACGTACAGTAGAAATAATAAGGGGCCGAGTATGCTGCCCTGTGGGACACCAAATTTGATATTTCTCCGAGAAGATGCGTACTTTTTTTGTTTTTTTGTTTTTACACAGACTCTAGAAATTTCTGTAAATTGTTGTCGTCCTTTTAGGTAAGTTTTAATCAGATTGAGCAAATTTCCTCGTATACCGTATGATTCAATTTTATTTAAAAGTATGTCATGATCAACATAATCAAACGCTTTCGATAAATCAGTGAATAAGGCACATATAGGTATTTTTTTATCAACATTTGGCATTATGATATTCAAAAAGTCAAAAATAGCCGTATTAATATTATTATTTTTTCTAAAACCCTTCTGCTCGTTACACAAAATAAAATTTTGTCAAAAAGGCGTATAAAGAATTATAAATTACTTTTTCTATTATTTTGGAAAAAATCGAAATTAAGGAAATTGGTCTGTAGTTTGAAATTTCATCTTTGGCGTTCTTCTTATAAATGGGCTTGACCTTAACAATTTTAAGTTTTTCTGGAAATTTTCCAGCTGATAAACATGCATTAATTACATGAGCTAGAGGGGCAGCTATATGACTACCGACATATTTTATGACCTTTGTAGAAACACCGTCATAGCCAAAGCTTTTTTTGTCTTTTAAAGATTTAATTATGCGTATAATATCTTGAGGAATTACTGGAGGTACAAAAATGGAGTGTGGATTTTCTTTTATAACATTATTAAACTCACGTGATACCGCAGCGACTTGATCTACGAAAAAATTATTAAAAGATTCAGCTAAGTCACAAGGATCAGTTAATACTGTATTATTATATTTTATAGTTAGCTAGTTTGTGAATCAGTATGGAATGAGGAATTTTATCGAAGGCCTTGCTGAAGTCGGTGTACAATACATCAAATTGTTTATTTGAGTCGATAGATTCAATCAGGGACTCCGAAAAAGCCACTAAGTTTGTGGCAGTAGACCTTGAGGCAACAAAGCCGTGTTGGTGATCACTGAGATAAAGTCTGAAATGGCGTTGGATGCAAGGACAGATCATTGACTCAAATATTTTGGCAAACGTGGAGAGAATCGCGATAGGACGATAGTTGGTAATTGCGTCTCTTCTGTCCGACTTGTATACAGGAACAACCTTGGCCTTTTGCCATTCCGATGGGAAGGTTCCAGTAGCTAGCGACACCTTATATATTTTTAATAGCGGGGTAACCAAGGCAGTTGCACAGGCAGAAATAAACAAGGGTGGAATTCCATCAGGACCTGCTCCTTTCTTGATGTTCACACTTTGCAGCTTTTCGAGCAGAGTATCACTATCCAGTTCTGGTATTGTCAGGCACTTGCTATTAGTTTCTATAGTGCCTAGAAAATTTGAGTCATGCCCAAATACCGAGCCTTGTTCAGGGGTGTAAACAGATGCAAAGTAGTTACCAAAGAGATCACAAATGTCCGAACCATTTGATGTTATAGTTTGACCGTCAGTCATCGTTAATGGATACGTACTAGAACCACCGCGCTTAGCTTTTATATGAGTTCAGAATAGTTTAGGATTATATTTAATTTCTGACTCTAAGTTTTCCATATATTTGCTGTACAAAATTTTTGCCAGGTTTTGACAAAGTTTTGAGACTAGTTTTAGCTCCAGTTCATCTAATGGATTCTTATGTTTCCTAAAGCGTAATCTTAATTTATTTTTCTCCTTGAGTGTTCTTATAATTTCTTTATTAAACCATGGAGGGTAACGACAAGTCATTGACTTACAATTTGGGACAAATGCATCTATTGCACTATTTAACACTTCATAGAACTCCTTCAACATACTGTCAGCATCATTAATGTTAGCAAATTGTTGATTCCGGTCATGTTCGTTAATATAAGTTCTAATATGTTCATAATTTGCCCTATAAAAGTTTTTTCTCTTGTTGAGACTATTGTATGGGAGGTTGGATTCTTTCAATAATGACACAGTAAGCTCAAGCGGAGGATGTAGTTTATCAACAGAAGTTAAAGAGCAACCGCTTTCACTCACAGTGCACGTAGATATGGTTGACAAAACCAAATCCAAAGTACGCCCAGAACAGTTCTTTACGAAATTGTACTGAGAAAGTCTACTTACGTTCATAAATTCCAACAATCTTAAATTAGTGCTAGGTAGTGAGCTGTTAACGGCACTCGGAGCCCAATCTATTTTGTCCAAGTTAAAAGCCCCAATTATACAAATTGGTATATTTGCTGTTTCAAACACGTTATTACAGCGTTCTATAAAGTGGTCAATTGTTGGAAGACATACAGGTGGAGGAAGGTAGACCGCACAGAGAGCCAACTGCCGTGATTTATGTGCAGTCGAAATATCGATGGTAACCCAAAGATCTTCACATTTACTGTGCCATTTATCAATGCACTTTGAACTGATTTTAGTTGAAACAGCAATGAGAACTCCGCCTCCATCTTTATTAGGATGGAAGCCTGTTGTCTCCCTATCTCTTCTGTAAACAACAATAAAACTGTAAACAAATATATTCCTCACACAGTCTATCCATCTTTTTTTTTGGCCACCCCCTCCCTCTCCATCCATCCACATCTGTACAATAAAGTATATAATAAACAAATAAGAGGTACCATGTAACCCAATAACTGGGTAGAAGAGGTCAGACAAGCAGTTGTTAATACTGGTATTCAACTGTTCTTGGTAGGACTGTAAGCCAACCCATAGCTAGGAAAATGTTAGGCTAATAATGACTGGCTCTAGACTGTTCACAACTTTACTTCACTATAACCATGGCATAATTAACCTGTAGTATTTCTACTGATGGGACGCAGGCCTTCCCACATTTAGCGGGAGTGGGCCGTAATCCGTCACGCGTGCCCAATGCAAACTGGTAGATGTCACATACCTTTTAATATTTAGTTCTACGGCTTCCTCAAGATGTTTTCTTTACCTTTAGAATTCACTATATCTCTAAGTAACCACCACAATTCTTCCCCAGAAAACCCACAAACAACAACGACAACAGAAGAAACCCAGACGGTGACAACATTCTACGCGCTCAGCACCGGAATAGTCCCTGCACCGGTGATGCTAAGACTTGGCAACTCTACCATCGATAGCACCAAGTCTTTCAAAGTACCACAGCCTTCCCAAGACCCTGCAACCTCTAAACCTGTTAAGGTAGACATGGTACCACATGTGGTAATGAAGAATACGTACTTCGACCATGATAGGAAATATGGGCCAAGCTTTGAGGATGCTCCTGATGGAAATATCACTAAGATTACCGTGCAGCTGGGAGAAGATGCGCATTTAAACTGCAGGATCAGTTTGCTGCAGGATAAAACGGTGAGTGTGCGTCTTGTTTCCTTTCTTTTTGGTGTTGTGTGTTCTAGTTCCTCGTCATCTCTGTTGATGTTAAGTTTCCTCAGCTGGCTATTAAAAATACCGTTGGGACGACTTAGGCTAAATCAATTAACCACTTTCATTTAGAGCTTCCTCTTCAAGGTTAGAAGTTAAACAATTTTTGGTATAAAAGTGCTTTAGTACCATTTGTGGTTTGTGCTTCAATTTTTTTTCTGTAAGCCAACATATTTTTTTCAAATTTAGTTTCCAAGTACCTGTTCCGTTGCTTAAGATGTTATCATTTCATAACTCTGTTCCGGGTTTAAAATACTGAAAGCAACAACGAGCGTATTGCGTGGGATACCACTGTTTTCTCCACTCTGGTTAGCGTGTATTTCCTCACCCAAGATAAAGCCAGCCACTTCTTACCAACGGATATCATTTAGATTGTGGAACCCTATAATTTTGGAAGGAGCTAATCTACTTAATACTGGTGGCGTGTTAACAGCCGTTTTTGTAAACCAAGTACCTATTTATTCACTTTGGTAAAAACCGCTAGATTCACTTAACTTTGAAGTAAATTAATCACTCGTTCCACTAGAATCCCCTATTTCAGTCCCCCAGGGGATTATGCAGCACTCAATATTCCACTACGATCCCCTATGCAGGGGATTCTATAATTACTAATAAGTTCTATTCTTTTAAAGTCCCTTCTGAATTAAGAAGCCACCTATAAAATAACAATATATAATACATAGAATTAAAAATCGGTCTAAAGAGGGTGACGACTACCAATAAGGTAAATTATTTAAGAATTTCGCAAGTTCGTCTAATGCAGCGTCTCGGTGGCGTTGGGTTTGAGTCCCACCTAAGGCGTTCGGTTTTTTCAATGTTTAACTTATTTAAGTACATTTATTTAACTTTATAAACGCAAAATATTAAAAAACAACCTTTCTACTTAAAAAAACTACATAGGTCATCGGTCCACTTAGCGGGAGGCCTACCAACGCATAGTCTGCCGGTTCGCGGTCGCCATTCCAGAACTTTTCGGATGATATCCGCAGGAGAACCAAAGTTACCGACAAAGCCCGAAGAATTGCGAAACTTAAGTGGCAGTGGGCAGGGCACATTGCTCGCAGAACGGATGGCCGATGGGGCCTGAAATTTCTGGAATGGCGACCGCGAACCGGAAGACGATGCGTTGGAAGGCCTCCCACTAAGTGGTCCGATGACCTATGTAGTTTTTTTAAGTAGAAAGGTTTTTTTAAAATATTTTGCGTTTATAAAGTTAAATAAATGTACTTAAATAAGTTAAACATTGAAAAAAACCGAACGCCTTAGGTGGGACTCAAACCCAACGCCACTGAGACGCCGCATTAGTCGAACTTGCGAAATTCTTAAATAATTTACGTTATTGGTAGTCGTCACCCTCTTTAGACCGATTTTTAATTCTATGTATTATATATTGTTATTTATAGGTGGCTTCTTAATTTAGAAGGGACTTTAAAAGAATAGAACTTATTAGTAATTATAGAATCCCCTGCATAGGGGATCGTAGTGGAATATTGAGTGCTGCATAATCCCCTGGGGGACTGAAATAGGGGATTCTAGTGGAACGAGTGAAATTAATTGTGGTAGTTCTCATATTTTTGTTAAAGTGTTTATGTCTAGATTTTGGATAAGCTGTGTTTAGAGTTGTTATAAACAATTTTGCTTTACGTTTTTAAGAATAATTCGTGTATCAAAATTGCTTCTTATGTGAAGAGTTTTTTTTTCAGTTAATTTCAATACCAAACCCCCTAAAGTTAATGAGCTGAAAAGAATAAATTATTATTGTTTAGCTTATGCTATCACAAACAGTAAATAGGAGTAAGTAGCTTACATTGTTTTCCCAAACACTAACTTTACAGTCATTACCTATACAAAATTTGTGAGGCTCTGGACATACTCTTTTACCATCTCTCCAGGGATGTGTCTTAACAGGCGTTGCACAGAGGGGGTCCCAGGTTGTTCTTTTAAGAGTTAACTGCTCTAGGTGTGATGGGTGTATATATTATGTGGGTGTTTTAGTAAGGTAAAAATCCCACATTCCCAGATCTTTACCCAAAAGTTCAGCGACTTTTGAAGGTTTCACCGTTATAACAAAAAAATTGGTTACCCTCATATCCTTATAGCCTAGAATAAATGCAAAAATAAACTCCTTTTTTCTCAACATGTTTCAAATAACCGTTACATTATAATCATATTGAATGAGAATCTTAGGGAAGAAAAGATATAGCCCATGAAATTTTATCCCCACATAAACTTAAATATGATTATATTATGAGCATTTACGTAAAAATGTTATAGCCAAAAATAACGTAGAGCTATTTTCTTCTTGAAGAGTTTACAAGTTAAAAGATTTTGTTTCATCTATACAGGTTGCTTCAGAATTCACGTAATTATTTCAAAACATGTTATGTGTACTGCAAAACAAATTTTAAAGATTACTTTTTTCTTCAAAATTATAGCATTATACTACGCCTCCACGCCATTAACTATCTATCTAACCTCAGTACAATTAATTTATTCGTGGCATTAACATCCATTTATAAACTCATTTACTGGTGTTAATTTTTCCTTTGCATATTTTAACCTACCTTCTGTCAGCGACTTCGCACGTGTGAAAAGTGTTTTCTTAACCCAAGAGCTTATATCGGGATGAAAAGTAGCCTATGTGCTATTGCAGACTATAATCTTTGTCCGTGCCAAATTTCATCCAGATCCGTTCTGCCGTTCTAGCGTGATTGAGTAACAAAAATACATCCACACATTTGGATGTTGTTATGATTATTATTGTGTAAGTTTGGATGGCCAAACTTACACAATAATAATATTATATTGTAAGAAGCAAGATGTTATTATATTAAAAATATACTTCTACCCGTTTAAAATGTGAACAAGAAAACTAAGTGTTTTCTTGTATTTAACGCTATACGTATACGTTCGTATTTTTGCACTTCTGATATTTAAACGAATTGAAATCCAACAGGGCTTTTAGTAAGGCATTGATTTACATGCTAAATAGGGTTCATGAAAATGAGCACTAAAAGCATATATTTGTCAATCAATTAAAAATTATCCTATGCAAGAACAATTTTAATCAGTAGCCTAAATCAGTAGTGAATTTTAATGTATTCCAAATTTATGAAATTACAAGAATGAAACACTCTGTATTGTATTCGTCAAGTTATATTCGGGAAAATTCACTTTTAGAGCTTTTAATGGAGCTTTTATTAAAGGAAATAAGAGCCTCTATTATTTTACAAGGTTTCTGTTTTGTTGAGCCAAGCATTTTTCGAGGTTTGTGTACTTTGATATCGTAATAGTGCCTACATTTTTGTTGTTCTTTTCGAGTATAAAAATAATTTTTCGCATACCATTGGTTAATATATTGGTAACAAATTTTGTTTGTTGTGGTGTATTTAGTCAATTGGGATGTTTCTTGGGTAGAAAAATGATTATTTTATATAGTCCGTCAGAGAGATCAAATAATATTGGACCTGTATTTAATGCTTTATCAAATAAATAAAAATTGACAAAGATAAAGCGCATCAAAGTTCAGGAAAGGGGGCTTGTGACGTCACTTTGTCAGTCTAAAGTGTTGCACACCGTGACGTCACACGATATTTCAAAGTACTGTATCGTCGTATTTTTTTGTGTACGTGGCAAAAGAAATATATTTAGGTTATCTAACTGACGGACTAAATAGATACTTTTTGTCAACTAACCTATTTTACTTCTTTGAGAGCAAGATGGTTTGAAAGACTTACATCCAACAAGCTTCTTCCCGCGGCTTCACCCAAGTGAAAAGTCTTTTCTTATCCCAAGAGAACATTATACCGGGATGAACATCTATCTCAATGCCAAATTTCATCCAGATCCGGCAAGATTGAGTAACTAACATCCATCCATCAAAATTGTTGCTTTTACCTTTAATATTAGCAAATTTCTGGTTCGAAAATTATCACATAATGTGACAAATTGTTAAACGCGTGCTAGCTCCTGTGATTGGTAAAATTAATTTTCAACAGTCAATCGCAATGATTTGTGTTTAATTTGTAATGCGTCAATAACTTAGAAACTTCAGAAATCGAGGCTTAATGTAATATTGAATTTTGGATTTTTTACTTTCAATATTTATTATTTGATTTGGATTTTTAATTAATTGAAGTATTGTACATACATGCTTTGCTCTGTTAAATATACTTGTATTGTTTACCTGGAGGGACACTGATTGCCAAGATACAGTCAACTGTCTAGTTTGGGAATCAGGGTTTCACAGTTGCTTTTTTGCCTTGTTCTATATTTCACACATAATTTTAAATTGATTTTGTAAGGCTTTGCAAGGCTTTTTATTCATTAGAATGAGACTTGTTTATATATTAGAATAATTTAGCAGAGCTAATGGAGTTGGCTAGTAAGGAAAACTATTTTTAACAGGATAAACGAGAACAGGATAAACGACATTACGATCGTTTATCCTATCCTTATTAGAATAAAAAAAAGGTTGTAACAATGAGAATAAAAATAAAAAATAAAAATTAAATCGATGTTCGACTTAGCTACTACAATTTTAAAAACTTTGTTATTGCTTCACCATCCTTGGTTGACTGGTAATAATAAAGTCTACAGCATTAAGTTTGCTACAATAAATAAATGACATTCTTGCCTGCTGCTAATCACAATAAGCCCACAATAGTGCTCCATAACCAATAACGATCGGTAACATATTGAAATAGGACATTATCAAAGATACGATCCACACAACAGGATAATCAAGTGCCATGTTCTATTTTCTTTGCCTCCGAAATCAGCTTGAACGAAATGTAATTAATTATGTAGCTGAAAGCGGGCATTATTTATTTAGATACCAGTCTTTATGTGAAAGAGCAGAAGGTCGATTCTATACCACAGCGAGCGAAACCAGGCGCACGCACACATAGACACTACGTACGGCGATCTCAAATAAATGCCGGTCGCGAGTGCGCTTGCACTCGCTGTAGGTGAAGTGCATCTATGTGTGCGTGCGTTTTATCTCTTCGTACGGAGCTGGCCTTCTGTACCTATCTATTCTGTGCTTTATACGAAGATAACCGAAGAGATACGGAGTTAGCCGACTACCCCAGACTGTACACACTTCGTTAGTCACGTCCATTAAACAACATGACATTTTACGAAATCTCATTTCAAGGCTTCTCGTTTACGACACTTTCGAAACTTGCAAACTAAGTAGTTTAAGGAATTTTCACTATAATTTAAAGTGTCTATTTAATTTATGATGATGCTGCGGAATTATCGTTAACATTCTACTGGATAGTCATTAGGTTAATCTGAAACTCGTGTAATCTAAGTTCTTTTTTTATTTAACTGGGGCAAACCTTCAAAAGCGCTGTAGACTTTTGAGAATAAGACCAAGAAGTGTGGGATTTTTACCTCAATAAACTATCCTTGTGATAACTTTACTACAATACAATATTTTTCTATAAAACTATTGCAGTTTAATACCGCGCAGATTCAATTATGTCTTTGCGACATTCAAGACAGTTTAATAGTTTAGGATTCGTCTAGCTTCATTGCTTCGATGCTTTTCGGTTTTCGGTTGGTAGTACCTCCATTGATGATTCTTGCTTTCAGAAGTTGCAGTGGAGAATAAATAATTATAAAATCGTTTATTTGAACATTTACGTTAAATTAATTCTTTACACAGTTATTAAAATATTAATGTTGTACAAGGAGATAAAACCAAGGGTGAACTGCTGCTGCCTCCTTAACTGAATGAAAATTTATTTTGAGTTAATTTTTGTTATTAGCGCCACGTAAGACGAATCAAAGATACATAAACATCGAAGTCGAACTGAACATTACTCAAGTCACTATTCCCCACAAATACCATTCACTCAATCAACGCACAGAAGTTTCCATTCATCCACACTTAATGGAGCGATCAGGAGAAGTGCGACTTAAAATTCGAATGGCGCCAACGGCCGCCATTGTTGAGACAGTGGCGCCATCTAGTCTCATTATTGGAATTGTTACAGCAATTGTCTATAAAGTGGTCGTCCAGGGAGCTATTAGAAAGGATTATTAATCGGTTGGTAAAATTTATACGAGAAAATTATCCGCACTTTAAATATTGGCTGGATTAAGTCCCGTAGGGTTGAGTGTATTAATATTTTAGAGTTAATCTCCTAGAGGATCAGATGGTTGTTGGTAGTTGTGGATTAGATGGGAAGGTTAAGTGCAAAGATAATATTTGGTAAGGTGATTGCTACGTACTTGACAACAACTAATAGCCCATAGAAACTGTATTAAGAGGCCAATTTTGCGAATAAATATAATTTAACTAGCCTAAATTATAGATATGGTACAAAAATTTAATACAAAAATCAATGTATTTTGGCTCATATCTCGACGAACTAATCAACATTAGTGAATCTTATGCAGAACTTTTTTGTCCACAGTTAAACAAGGAATAAACTTGCTCTGAGCACAAATTGCTAACACCTAAAACCAAAACCTTTCAAATAATCAGCCCTTTTTTTTTCTGTGTTTGGTTTTTTATGGAATTTTCAGGCAACATTACTGCCTACTACCATAATGAACATAATTCCGGTGAAATTACTTAATTTGGATATTTTTTCGCAGCAAATGTCTTTATTGCCTGGGCTAATCATCATAATCTGGGATTTGTGCAACATATCTTTTTCCTAAGTCGCCATCTCACCCTTTTTCTATACATAGTCATCTTTCACACAGACTATTCGTCGTACAACAAAAAATAAGGAAAAAATCACAAACTAAATTAAACCAAAATACTTCCTTGCACCTCTCAATTATTTTCTTATATCTGGCACAAATTTTCCTTGAAACATTCAAGTATTGTCTCTCCAGCTACAAGTACATGCAAATACTTGCCTTGAAGATTGTAACAATGCACCTATTAACAAGATTCTGTACATTGTTAGTATTCTATTTTACCGTAAATTTACCGCTGTGTTTTGTTCCAAGTATCTCTTACAGCAAGACTTTAATTTGTATCGTACAATTTGCAAAATACGTGACCAAGATTATATTAGCATTTATGTGAACTTTGAGAATATTACTAAAGTCTGTAAAGTTATTAAATTACATTTATTTATAATTACTGTTTCGAAAAAAAATCACACAAATATATTTTTTTGGTTACTAAGTAAAATTATAAAATCTATGACGAAGTATCAGATAGACCCATCTCCAAACAAACAGTAACGGTAAAATGTTGCAGCAATAATATGGAATGGTTTAGGATCTTAGGTAAACTAAGGTAACATAATACTATTAAAAACATTTTTTTTCTTTTGTTGTAACATTGACTCGAGAAACAAGACAAAGTGTAAATCTGCCAGCGATGCCAAGAGGCCCTAGACAAGTGGCATTCTATCATCGAAAGCGTGGCGATAGTGATTGTCAAAAAGGCAAAACAGTATTGTATTAGATTAACAAGCGATATCAAAAATCACGTGATCAATCCCTTAAATTTTTATATTTCGTCTATCGCCTTTGCTGATATCGAATGTCATTTGTATAGAGCCTCAGAAGTCTGCTACTGAAATGTCACATTGTCAATATTTTCCATTTTGTGCTTGTGCCAATCTTACATAATATGTAACTTTGTCTAGAACCCCGGTTCGGGCGGTTACGCACTACACTTCTTTGTCAGTGATTTGAGTTCCGAGTTCAAAATATTCTAAATTATGGCAGACTAGCTATGCCCGTGGCTTCACTACCTTCAACTGGATGGCTGACCCAAATCTCTTACCTCTTACCTACCTACCCTACTTACCTGCCCTACTTTCTTTACCATCTACCTACCATTTTTTTTCTAGACTCATTCTTCCGCTGAAAATCTTAACACCGCCATTCAGAAAATGACGTCAAATGCACAACGCCATCTATCGAATATGGAGTTCAACTGGCCGAGTATATAAATTGCGTGTGTTGTTGGGTGTGATATTTAATTTTAAGAACACTTTAAATTATCTTTTGATATTTTTTTATAGAGTGAACCGATTGCGATGAAGCAAAAACTTAGTCATACTTCAAGTTACGCACAACTTTTTGAATAAAAGTTGAGAGAAAGTATTTTCGATGTTCAAAAACGACGTTTCTACAGATTGATTGATTATGACAGATATAGTACGGACGTAGTGCGTAAGCTTCCCTACAAAATGTAGTGCGACTAGTGCGTAACCGCCCTTATTCTCAGATATTTACTTGGAAAATTGTTATTAAATTCTAGAATAAAAATTCTAGAATGGATAAAGAATATTTCAATATTACCATCTTATTAAATAACAAAGAATCTAGGTCAGTCGGAATACTGTACCAAAACTGTAACTCTCTGTTTACAAAAAATGTAATTACGGCTTTAACAAAATTTGCCTGGGGCTGTAATGGGTTGTTTTGTTTATTCCGGGTAACTTACTTGAATCGTTGGGGTATAACAGTAACTCATTATTTATATAAAACAGTATTGTGTATTACTGCAATACAAAGTAAGTTTATTGGTTGAATGTCAAATCTAATTAAGTGATTTTAAGGCAGAATTTCTTATGTTAAAAAACTTCTGCTAGATAAGGCAATATGAAAGAAGCTTGGAAGCAAATGCATGTTTAATCCTAAAAATACTATAAATGGGATTATTGTATGTTTGTGTTTCAATCTCGCAAAGTTGGTAGAATGGCTTTGACTTTGGCTTTTTTTTTTATATTGCGCACAGATTTTAACACCTAGGATACTTTTTCCAGCAAAATCGGTATAATTGTCTCGTAAGGATCTTCCACACTCGGAGCATTCGTTCGTGAACATTTTTTAACAAGCAATCGTAGGCGAGCAACAAATGCTTCCCAGCGAGCCCAGCATTCCCTTTCGAGCAAAACTATGAACGTTCGAGTCGAACATTCCCTTGCGAACTTGGAGCATTCGAATACGATCTTAAATGTCATTCACTCAATAAAATGGTTGACCAAGAAGTTCACAAACACTTAAGATCAAGGAACTGTTCCTTAATTACAAGTGGCGAAATCAAAAATTATCCATCAGGTGAGATTGTGGTCAAGCGCGAGCCTATAGGATATAAAAAAAAAAAAAAAAAAAAAGTGGCCAGTAAATTTCTTACCTAAATACTCATCCATTTCATTATCTGAGTACTCGCTTTCGAGCGTTTTATTTGCGTGAACATACGAATGCGAGCCGTTTCCGCGAAAATCGTTGCAACGTCCACACCGGCCGAGGTTCGCACTTGCGTGTAAGCTTTGAAACGCTCGGCTCAACGTCCACACAACTCGAATATGCGACATCGAAAAAAAACAAAAATAAAAACAATTTCAAGATACCTTTTACTATATCGTGTTGCTTCGTATAATAACATTAACAATCTGTTCGAAGAAAAGTTACATGAGTAATAATAAAAGTTTAATTAGTAACAGTTTATTAGCTACGACCTTAGGGCTAATTGATAATAATTAATAGATTGATCGAGTGGTTGATAACGTCACAGCTAATAGGAGAAAGATTTCTTGCTAATACCAAGTAACAAGGGATAAAAATAAGCAGAAGAAGTTGTTTCACCAACTACAGGAACTGGGTTCCTAATAATTTATTCCTACATCGAAGGTACTCGTAAATCAATACTTAATTAAGTGGGTATTATTTACCCTGATATTGTCAATAGGTACTTGATTATTATCTTGACAATCTAAGAAGTCAGATTTGGCAGCTATAAAATTACGTTATATAAGTTAAATTGAATGCTTCCGAATGATACTCGTTGTTATAGTGTAATTAATTATGAATTTGATTTTTCATAGATATTCACGATTATATGTGGGTATTATTTACCCTTATTCGTGTGTTGGGTGTCTGATGCCCATTCACATGCCCAAGAATTGTTGCAGTTGTGTTGTTTGAATTAATGTTTTCAATTCTATTATTAAATTCTCTTTAAATACTCGATTCTATTTATTAAAAAAAATGATTGGATAAACTGGTATCGATTCTGATTAAATAATTTAGATTAACAAATCTACAACAATAAACAACAGTTAAGCCTATTACCACAAAAATAAATCTCAATAATGCGTTTACCAGAAAAACGATTTAGCCATTAACATTTATATGAAAATCACTACGTTTATAAATCGCCAGGTGATTAACCCATCAGCTAAACGAGGCATCAATTGTTGTTCACTCGTTAAATCTCTCTTAATGGCCCGCCATGACATTACAGAATTTCTCAAATGAAATACTTACTCCGGGAAAAGTTAAGCGATTAGTACCCGTTCGCGTCTTTATCAGCTGTTCTGCGGCATAGTTTGAATCTGGAACTAAATTGAGTAATAAATTGAGCCGTTAAAAACATTTGGGCCTTTGGTTGTCGAACTAAGTACTCGTAACTCATTTTGTTGAAATTATTTTATATTTACACCGCAGATTATGCGGCGTTAGACTGCCTCGTAGAACTAGTGGTTTCAAGCGCTAACTGAGCTTGAGATCGTGGGTTCAATTTCCGGGTTGGGCATGGTTTTATTGGGTTTTCTATCCGGAATTTCTTAGTTTTAGCCCGAAGTCTGGATTTGGGCCAGAGGCGCGCTCCCTTTCTATTAGTCATACACGAAATGTGGGTACTATACTAAAAACGGTTTCCCTACTAGAAATCGAATGACATGAGATCGAATAACATCATCATCATCATTTCAGCCGAAAGTCGTCCGCTGCTGGACATAGGTGGATGCCCAGGCGTCGCCACATTGACCAAACCCGTGCGTCTCGCATCCAGCGCCTGCCCGCAACCTTAACCAGGTCATCGCTCCACCTAGTGGTAGGCCTTCCAACGTATCGTCTTCCAGTTTGCGGTCACCATTCCAGATCTTTTCGACCCCATCGGCCATCCATTTTGCTATCAGTGTGCCCTGTCCACTGCCACTTAAGTATTGAAAAAATCGAATAACACTTGCTCGAAAATATTAACTCAATAGTACTTGAAATCGATAAATTTTGAGCACGACAGTTCACTCCCTCGATTCATCAAAATTTCGAAGTACTATAAACTCGAATCATCGGCAGCGCGAAGGCCTGTTATCTCGAATCATCAGTTTTTCGACCAACCATCTCATCGATTTACAGAATAGTAATTTAAGCTACCCACTAAAATCCATTAAAAACGGACGTACGACGAACTTTGATTGTGCGATGGACGATTTGTGTGTCGTCTTTTTGTACTCCGTATATTAAGATATAGATGCAACTACACATCTAATGATATCCTCTTTCGTCAGGTCTCCTGGGTGCGTCGCAGAGGCAAGGATGAGATGCCAGAGCTCCTCACAGTAGGAGCCGTGACCTATGCTGCCGATAACCGAGTGACGGTAGCTCGGCGTTACCCTGGCAACTGGAGGCTGCTTATCAGGGAGGTCAAGCCGGATGACGAGGGAGTATACGAGTGCCAGATATCGACGCATCCACCTAGAGTTAGCAGGACTTATTTGCATGTTAATAGTAAGTGGTATTTCTTATTATTCTTCTTCTGATTTTTCCAAAGAACGTGTGCCCTTTCTACTTCTTTATTGTACACTAGCATATTTTGGTGTTAGTACGACTAGCTTCAGCGTATATAAAATATTGTTTCTGTACTGCATCCTGCGACGCGGCTTCGCTCCCGTCAAAATTATAGCCTATGTTACTCGGCAATAATGTAGCTATCCACAGGTGAAAGAATTTTTAAAATCGGTCCAGTAGTTTCGGAGCCTATTCGGTACAAACAAACAAACAAACAAAAAATCTTTCCTATTTATAATATTGGTATAGTATAGACTAAGACATCATAGTAGGTACAAGTGTAGCAATAGTGCGCTTATATACAAAGGTGAGCTTAACTCAAATATGAGAATTCTCGATGCTAATCTTTGAGCAGATCACTATAGAGGAGATATCATAAGAATTGAAATTTAATGTTACAGGGCTTCTAAATACAAAATCATTGATTGACTTAACTGACGTAACAGATGGAAAATTATACATACGAAAAGCATAGTGAACCCATTATTTAAACATTTTAGAATAGAGAAAAAATATTTATCAATTCCCTCAGGTATTGCTTGACTGAGCAACCAATATGCAGTGAGATAATTACGAGTTTACAGTTATTCCTTAATTACTAAATTATTCCAGTATTAAACGTAAAACACAGATAAAATGCAAGCCCGATATAAACCTAAATTCCTTTGCCTTTAAGAATTGTTCACTGCCTTGAGCCATTAGCCCAGCCCCAATTCCAGGCTCTCAACTAGAATTTCGTCGCTAATAGTTCCGAACAGAACCCTTCGCCCTTGTCTGCCTTTGTATTCCAGATAGTAGCAATACAGTTTCTTTTTAGGCTAAGTGGAACGCAGCTATAGCCTACGAAAATGGCTAAAGCTTATGTCTGGATTAGAGACGTTCACTACGGAGGCGGTTGTGAATTTTGTTTATTTCGGAATCGGAGGCGGTGTCAGACACAAGAGAGATGTGTTTTGCCACACTGAACAAGCAAAAAGATTATTAAAAACTGTAACACGACTACTGTTTTTTTAACCTTTTTACCCGGGCCATAATCGATTGACACCTTATTCAAAATGAAAATTGGATGAATAGTTTAGGCGCTTTGGAGGAACATACGTAAATACAAACATTCATACCTGTGTGGTCGTTGATATATACATACATAGACTGCTAAAACCATAACACTTCCATTTGGCTTCGCCGCAGTTTGGTAAAAATATTGTACTTCAGAATTAGTCAGTGTTTTTTTATTTGCAACATGTTTCAGTGGCAATAAATGTTTTCTTCCTCTTTTTCAAGTTTGTAAAGGGCAGGTCTATAAATTGACCGGATCCGCTAGGGCCGATGCCTGTCTGGGTCGCGGATAAATTTGAAAGAGAGTTACCGCAGCCCTGGCACAAGCAACTGTAGGAACACGGGTGGGTTTTAGTCAGTAAGACTGACACGCCCTCCTGCTTCATCCAGAGCGGTAGAAGTCATTGGATGATTTACCAATCAAAAAAACAGGTCCATAAATTCAATTATAAATAATTAAAAATATTAATAAAGTTATCAAATCTGGAATAGAACTTGAACTATCAAGTTGTTGATGTAAATTAAATCTAAATATTTGTAGTGTCGAAACCGAAGTCGGAGTCGAAGGTGTAATATCAATCGGAAGTTCCGATTTTTTGGAACGGAGTTGAACCTCCATAACACCTCTAGTCTGGACCTATTTCAGCAGTACCAAGTGCTCTCGAATAAAACCGAATGTATCATTTGTTTACCCCTTTTAGACGAAGCCGATTAACTAAGTGAGCTAAGTTATTGTTATGGTTATAGCTTACAAGTTGTGTATGTGATGCATGTTGATTGAGTTGAGTGTACCTACAATAATAATAGCAATGTTGATTTTCGTCAGATGACTCTAATGCCTATCACAACTCGCAAGAGCGTAAAATTGAATTGACGTTTGAATTGACTGCTAAGCTACTGTACAACCACAAATGTCAATTGGTGTCATAGGTTTGAGAGGTTTACGCCTTCTAGTACTTCTTTTAAAACATACCCTTATCTTTAGTAACTTTTAACGAATTTATCCTCGGGTTAGGAATTCATCAAATGTTATATTTTTTCGAAGTTCATACCATGTGTTATGATTTTATATTTTTGCAACTGCTGATTTTGAATATGTCAAAAATAATAATTTAATAATAATATGGAGAAGGCCATGCTCAGAGTGTCCTTGCGTGATCGAATCAGAAATGTAGAGACTCGCAAGAGAACCAGGGTTACCGACATAGCCCGAAGAATTACCAAACTTAAGTGGCAGTGGGCAGGGCACATTGCTCGCAGAACGGATGGCCAATGGGGTAGAAAAGTTCAGGAGTGGCGCTGACCTTGAACCGGAAGCCGCTGCGTTGGAAGGCCTCCCACCACGTGGACCGATGACCTGGTGAAGGTTGCGGGGAACCACTGAATGCGGGACGCACGGGACCGGTCAATGTGGCGACCCTTGGGGGAAGCCTATGTCCAGCAGTGGACGTATTTCGGCTGATATGGTGATGATGATGAATAATATATATTGTAATAATTTACTGCCCATGTTCATCTTGAAAGAAGCTGTCAAATTCATCTTCACCATGTTTGGCTGTCAATTTAATTTCCAATTACCCAGTAACGTAGGTCAAAGCCTAATTCCTTTTTCTTTCCTTTGGGAAAATGAAATATCACCTTTTTAGAACAGTTTTGTTATTCCCCAACAGACAAAATTATTCCACTCACGATCCAAATATGACGATATAATATGAGAATAGACGATTTAAAATTCAGCTCAGGTTTAATCCCAAGGGCATCAATATTACATAGAAAAGCAATTATAAAGCTAATCACGTACCTATTCCCGCCTCCATCATCTGTAGGACATACTCATAAATAATGTAATGTTCGGTCCCCAGACGGTCTTTTTACCGGAATACGGCCGTATACGATGTAAAAGTCAACTATGAACCCTTTTAAGGGCCGTTTGGGGAATGCAAAATCTTATGGATACTACAAGATTGGGGAAAGTTTAAACGGACGTTTGTTGGGATTGTGTTAACTTTACATGTTTCAAAATCGATAGAATCGGTCTTTGATATTGGGTGATGCCTTTTAACAATATTTCTCCAACCGGGTTAACAGCTAGGAATCACTTACTAAGGACTGGGTTAAGGCGGGAGGCCTTTTTCTTCTTTTCTTCGCGTTTTTGAGCTTCACTCGTCCAGATTTTAGCGCGTTCAGCTTGAAAACATCAGTTTATTTTATATCCATAAAACAGTATGATAAATGTTCTTTTGACATATAAGACGTATCTTTTTTAATATTATAAATGCGAAAGTTTAGATGGATGTATGTATGTTAATCAATCACGCCAGAACGGCTGAACGGATTTGTATGAAATTTGGCACAGAGATAGATTACAGTCTGGAATAGCACATAAGCTTCTATCCCGAAAAAACGAACCGTTCCCGTGGGACAACTTGCGAACTTTCACGCGGGCGAAACCGCTGGCAAAAGCTTGCAGGTTCTATTTCTACCCTACCCATACCCCAATTTTCATTTCAAATCCATTAAGTCCATAGATAGATATCATTATCAGCAATAAGACCGCTATTGTACATAAGGAATTAGCAATTCTAT
This sequence comes from Orthosia gothica, assembly GCA_949775005.1. Taxonomy (NCBI): domain Eukaryota; kingdom Metazoa; phylum Arthropoda; class Insecta; order Lepidoptera; family Noctuidae; genus Orthosia; species Orthosia gothica. The sequence goes on along the minus strand of OX459038.1, from coordinate 31,448,929 downwards.
AGCTCAACTCAGGTAATACTATTTCGTAAAAAATACCAAAATTCTATCTAGAATTTAGTTTCGTTTATGTTAAGAGTAGGATACACAGTTATGTGTATCACTACTACTACTACTTATGTGTATAAACATCTTGATAACAACCAAGATGCCTGTTCTAAGGCAATTTCAATGAGATCTTATATTCGCGCATGTAGTTATAGCTACCGTTAAATTGCCCAAAGCGCTACCTTTGATGTTACTGAAAAACAGGATCACGTATTAACACGAGCACCCTAAAACAAATTAACTTTCATGCTCTTAGAGAGGTTAAAGCAGTAATGTTGTACTAGAAAACATTTATTTTATGTTTAGTCTGCCATTTTAATAAAAAATAACAGGTTTTTAGAATGTGTAAAAGTTGATGTGTTTATCAATAGTTTTCTCTCTAACATCATCATCATCAGCCTGTTAATGTGCCCACTGCTGGGGCACTGACTTCTTCTCTGTGAGAGGGAATGGTGGATGTCACATGTCTTCGAGTTTTTGTTTCCAAGACATGCCGGTTTCCTCTCGATGTTTTTTTTCACCGTTTTGAGAGCCGTGGTGATGAAATAATTTACACAAAGTAAAACGCCTGCATGGGTTCGCATCCACGACCCAGAACTTGGCAGTCGCGGCTGATTGCACTGGGCCAACACTACTCTCAGTATGATCTTTCTCGGTATAGTGAAAAGTATTTAAATTGCCTTTCAAGTATTTGTATTAGTTTTCTTTATTTCTGAAGGTCATGCCCGTTCTGTAAAGCTTTGACGGATTCACTGACGAGCTGCATACAGGCTATTCTGTTGTGTGCTTTGTAATTCGTGATTTTGTTAGTTAGTATCCTTACAAAGGGGTTCATGGCTAAGTAACATTGCTTGTTGGGGTCGGTTGGTGGTTGGGCAGCCTCTTCATGCCTCAAAATACACGTTACCAATTGACCCCGGCTGTTTTTCGAAGATCTTACGGTATCGTTACTGAAAACTATCGTGTAACACAGTAACTGAGTTGTGGTATTCAGATATCAGTCACTTTTAGCAAAATGCTGGTTTTCAGCTGCATCCATATCAATTTTAAGTCTAGTTGGGAAAAGACTGGGCAGATGATGAAGTTAAAAAAAAATTGAATCTAAAACATCCTTGAAATTCATTCTAGACTTTCATCATCGTACTATAAGTCGTACGGCGATGCGCCATCGGTACATGGTGGACATCTCACCCATATGCACTTAACGTTTTGGGAATACTTTTATTATGTGTACAGCTAAGGAGTGGAATTCACTGCCGAAGTCTATGTTTCTCGATAGCTACAACCTAGGGGTCTTTAAGTCAAGAGTGAATAGGTTACTTCTAGGCAAGCTTGCTACACCGTCGGCCACATCATCGCTTACCATGAGGTGAGATAGTTGTCAAGAGAGAGACTAAAAAAAAACATAAGCTTTCTAACCATATTAAAATAATGAATTAAAATACTGGCATATGAGTAGCGAAACCATTTATCATCTTCATGATGGTCTCGGAAAGGATTTAGATTCGGTCCAGTGGTCTTATTTGCATAAAAATGTATTAAAATTTTCAGTAAAAGCCATATTTTTTGGACAGTTATTAATGGCTTAGTTGATGTAGGAGAACTTGGATTTAAGGTTATCGAAAGTTATTCTTTTGAGGGTTTGAAATATGATAAAAAGGACACAAAATACTTAGTTAATGTATTTTTTTACGTACATTATGCAACGATATGAGATTTTGTCATGCCTCGGCATAGCCATTAAGTGTGTGGTTGGGTACATAATATGTTATCGGAAGGTTTGGCACTTAAAAGACGTGTTCTTAGTTCAAGGTTTACTAAACAATTGAAGCTGTATACTCTGTAGAGAGGGCTTAGAATTAACAACACATTAAGTCCGCCTTTGTACCTTTTATGCATGAAGTCTAAATTAATAAATAAAATAATTAACTTACGAGCTACGTCATACATGGCCTAAGATTAAAGATATTTATTGTGCCTACGCGCTACAAGCTGTTGTTAATTCTAATGATTTTTGATAGTTGTACAGTAAATTGCTGATCCGATTTAGATGAAACTTGTTATGGAAATAGTTTCAGACCCTGGGAAGGACTTGGGGTAGTTTTTGTCCTTTAGGGGGTGTAACGGCGGTTACACCCTCTAAAGGATGATTAGGTTAGAAGTTTGTATGGTGAACTGAATAATTTCTCAAGTAAGGCGGCCCACACATCTTTATATTATGGCGCGATATAATAAATAGGGTATTCAAAGTACTAATGCTACGCAGACTAAGTCGCGGGCAACAGCTAGTATCGTATGATATCGAAATAAATTGTTGACACGGTTGACGTAATGGTTGAGCGATCGGCTGCTGCGCTGCGTGTCGTAGGTTTGATTCCCGCACAGAATAAATATTTGTATGTAGCCTACAGATATTTGTTCCGGATCTGGGTGTCTTGTAAATTTGAGTTTAAATGTTTGTAAACGCACCCACGATATAGGAAGAAATTCCTAGTGGAGGGCAAAATAAAAAAATAAAAAACTATGTAAAACATTGCTTTATCAGCTGCATCTGGCCAGTCTAATTAGTTGAGAAATAAGTCAAACATAGATTGATTAAAAAAATCAAATTAATTCAGATTCAGATAGTATTGCGTAATATAAAACGAATAAATCCTTATCTATCTATCATATTTATTTATTTCAAATGAAACCACATAGTAGAAAATTTTGTCCACAAAATAAAATATTTTTTATAAATCCTACCACATTCTCCCACCCACATTCAAGTTCTTAGATAATGGATACCAAAGCACATTTATCTCCGCCAAAACTAAAGGCCTACCGCCGAAGTATATACTCGATTGATCGCCCCTATCTGTCCTGACTAGGCCAGAAACAGGCACCCTTTTCATCGAAATTGTTCCTTCCAAATTTTGGTCTAACTCCTAACATTCTAGATATTATCTAGAGATGAGACCTCCTTCACAAAAAGATACAGAAGGTCAGTTGCCCACAATAAGTGAAAATACGGGCTTACACATACATGGTAAACATCCCACCCATACGCGCTAAATGTTTTGGAAATACTTTCATTATGCGTACAGTTAAGAAGTGGAATACCCTGCTGGAGTCTGCATTTGCTGATAGCTACTATCTAGGGCCTTTAAGTCAAAAGTGAATAGGCTACTCCGTCAACCACATCATCGCTTACCATCAGGTGAGATATTGGTCAAGCGCAAGCCTATAGAATAATAAAAAGTAAAATAAATACACGCATAATTTATCTTGTGACTAGGGCGTGTGTTGTTGCGGTGGTTGTGGTGGCCACAGTGCATCGCGAGTAGTTGTAGCCGGCAGCAGAAGCTAGACGGGTTTTCTTCTGGATAAAACAATACACGATCGTTCGCCAGCAAAGCCGCCCCGTCACGTCACACTATGCGCCTGCCATGCCATAGTGATCACTATGGACACAAACCGTGGTTTCATAATCTTATATTTGTACTATGTTGCGCATCAACCTAAGTACCCGCGCAAGCTCCTCACTCAGGCCGGGGCCGCGGGGCTATAGACGCGTAGCTGCGTACCCTACGTACCGATCTCAAACAAATGACTCAAGTGCGCTTGCACTCACTGTACGTGAAGTGTGTGCATTCTTTTTCGCTCATTGTATGGAAGCGACCTTCTGAAATAATCTGTGGACTGGACCTACGCCAGACACGAAGGTTTCCGAAAGATTGTCGGCTGTAATCGATATTTCGGCATTATTAATGTCTAGGATTTTACGGTATTCTGTACCGCATATTCAGTGGAAGTTTCTGCTGTGTTGGTTCGTAGTAATGAGAATTCCTGTGCAATATTAATAAGGAGTTTGACGTCAATTTGGTATTGGCTTATAGGCAGCAAAGATTTTATTTCAGACTCACCAAGTTTTTGGTGCTGTATACGGACCTCCTTATATCAGATACCCTTAATCTTAATGATCAAAAATCTCGTGGATTGGAGACAGCCTGAACAAATGTTACAATCAAACTAGGCGAATGTCTTTTTCTTGGGGCTCAGAAAAAAGGCCTTCTTAAAAAAAATAAGCATCCAATAAAATCAAAATCATTTTTGTTATTTCGCTTAGGCCTACATGGGCGTTTATAAAACGTCGACAAAAAGTGCCCGGTTCGGGTTTGTCGTTTCCTATGGAGAAGGACCGGCAAGAAACTCCACAGTATCTCTTTTAAAAATGGTTTGATTTTACAATATTTCCATGTTACAGCATTAGTACTTAGATATGAGGGGACAACGTAGGCCCGACAATAAGTAGTAAGAACCTAAAAAAACCGGCCAAGTGCGAGTCGGACTCGCGCACGAAGGGTTCCGTACTTGGTAAATTGCGGTTTACGATTTATGACGTATTAAAAAAAAACTACTTACTAGATCTCGTTCAAACAAATTTTCGGTGGTAGTTTACATGGTAATGTACATCATATATTTTTTTTAGTTTTATCATTCTCTTATTTTAGAAGTTACAGGGGGGGGGGGAACACATTTTACCACTTTGGAAGTGTCTCTCGCGCAAACTATTCAGTTTAGAAAAAAAATTATACTTGAAACCTCATTATAATTTTTGAAGACCCATCCATAGATACCCCCCCACACATATGGGTTTATTGAAAAAGAAACTTTTAGTTTCAGTTTCAAGTATGGGGACCCCAAAATGTGTTGTTTTTTTCTATTTTTGAGTGAAAATCTTAATGCGGTTCACAGAATACCTCTAATTACCAAGTTTCAACAGCATAGTTCTTATAGTTTCGGAAAAAAATGGCTGTGACATACGGACGGACAGACAGACAGACAGACATGACGAATCTATAAGGGTTCCGTGTTTTGCCATTTGGCTAGGGAACCCTAAAAACTAGATAAAAAGTTAACAAATGTTAACAAGCATCTAGAAATCTAGAAGGCCTCAAAATCATTATTATGGTTTTATCTTTGGCTACTAATGCATAATAATATGACGAAGTGAATATGAATGTATGGTTTGGTCAACTAAACAACGAACTCAATTGTTTTCGATAAAGTTTTTGTAAAATAATTTACGAAATAATGATGTCGGATACTGTAATAATTACATTCAACAGAAGCTATCTAAACCTCTCAAATAACAAACTTGATTATAATCTTCCTCGCATCGTTATTAATTGGAGCCCTTGCCTCAAAGCAAGGGTAACCTATACATAATGTAATACGGAACTCTTCAATTTGCTATTAGGGTTGAACGGAACTCTAACTCCGCAAGTGTGGAACTTCCGCAAGAAATGCAAGTTTTAAGTGGAGATATTACGGAGGTTTTATCAAGACTTCAACTAAGGCCAAAAACAGACAAGCGGTATACTATCACTAGCTGGCGGTCGCACTGATACGACAACGTCACAACATCATCGACGAGGACGTTGACGACGTCGCTAGGCGACGGCTTGTTAGGGCGGGTAACTAACATTTTAGAACGTTCGGCTCACTTCTTTATTTGGCAGGTGACTCTCTATTCAAAGCACCTACCAATGTGTTTTGGCCTAAGCGAAGACCCTTTAACGTGGAAGAAATTTGAAAATTGTGGATTTCTAGCTCCCATGTCACTGTCGCTGCTACGTTTAGTACCGAGAACACATATTTTCACAAAAAAATCGCCCGAAACCTGGAAAAGTCGCCCTTCTAATTGATTGAAGACCAACTTAGATTTTTGCCATCTCAGCGGAGGTGGCTTCGCTAAGAGAACTCAGCTACATCCCTAATTTCTATCAATAGATAACATGGAAGTTTTAATGAGTTCCATTAACGAAGTGTTACAGAGTTATGAGTGTTCCTCGAATAAGGATTCATTCGACGTGTCGCTTTGAAGTCGATCGTAATTTTGTTTCCCTTATAAGCCCGCTTAAAGCTGAGTTTGAATTTCTGCCGTTGACTCAAAAGTTTTACGTTGGAGGATTTTACTTTACCCTTGTATGGTGTGTGGAATATTGGGTGTGCACATGTTAATAAATGCACAGTCAGCTAAAATAGAAGTTTCTTTATGTGGTATTTTATTTTCATGAAGTGTGTCACTTTCTGAAGTAACTTCTGGTGCACACAGTCACAGAAGTCTGCTTGTCAATAAATTCAGACGTAAACAACGATTTTACGATATAGGTATGTTTATGTACATAATATGTTCTTCTAGTTCTTAATTCTTTTTTGTACACAAAAATGTCACATACAACATAAAATGATTATAAAGTTGAAGTACAAAGGCGAACTTAACTCAAAGAAGAGTATTCTACCAGCAAACCTTAGAGTGATAGAAAGAGTTTACAAAAGAAAGAAGAGAAGTAGTCCAGTGTACAATTTTAGAATAATATAAAATAATAAACCAAAAATATACAAACAAACATAAGTACAATATATATACATATACAAATCCATACTATATAATATTATAAAGCTGAAGAATTTGTTTGTTTGAACGCGCTAATCTCAGGAACTACTGGATAAAATTGAAAAATAGGTTTGTGTTGGATAGCCCATTTATCGAGAAAGGTTATAGGCTATGTAACATCACGCTGCTGCCAATAGGAGCGGTGTATAATTGAAAAATGTAGTAAAAATGGGCAAAATTATTCCTTTTTGAGAGATTCCGTTGCGTGCGCGGCGTAAACGGTTTAAGTTACGCAACAATCATGTATGTAGGGTAGGGTAGGTAGGGCAGATGGGTAGGTAGGTAGCTAGTTGACGGGAGCGAAGCTGCGTGGGACAGCTAGTAGTAATAATAAAACTAGTAATTTTTCACATTTCCTGATACATGCCTAACGGGGCCTATACGAGTTGGCTTCGGCTCCTCGCACGCCTTTCAAAGGACCGGGTCCCTAAGATTCCGAAAAACAAAAAAAATAACTAGTCATTCTAAAAGCAAAACAAACCAGCAGTTTATGCATGTTTAAGTAGATCCAAGTAACTCAGAAATTAGTAAACTTATATCGTTTTCAGACAACATCAGTATTAAACAATCAAAAGGCCTGTTTAGACACACGACATTATAGTTATTTATCTCTCCTCAGCTCCACAAGTCTGGGTAGTCGACGAAGCCGGGGCACCTCTCCTGGAGAAGTACTACGAAGCCGAGTCGACGCTTGCGCTGGTCTGCAGAGCACGACACGTCGAAACTCCTACACTGCTCACATGGCTACACGAAGGCAGGGCGCTGAATGCTGACACCACTCGCGGAGGGATCAGGTGAGATATCTTCTAGAAGTACTGCGAAATCGGTGCTAGCGCTGGTCTGGTACGGTTTTCTAAGCTGTGAAATCATTGATCTCTAAGGGCTTAATAGAAAACTACGGTGCGATGTCGCATCGTAAAAATATATGAGCTTCTTGCTTAGCTGTTTTCTGCGTTGTGAATTCGCATCGCGTCAGTTTGTAGTTTTGTGTTTGGGCCCTAAACCAGAAGCATATTTATGTGCACAATCACAACTATATACGTCATTGGTTAAAACTCAATTTCCATAAAATTCACTACGATTTGACATGACTTGACATTGCGCTACGTAGAACTATCAGAACCGAGCCTAAAATATAAGGGGTTAAAGTATGAAATTGCCGATTTGTACTGAAAAATTGAACTTAGTTTTTATTTTTATTTAACATATTTATTTAATCAAAATAATTTCCATTTTGTACTGCCTCCTGAGAAGAAAACTTTTTATCACGTAGAAAATTGTCCAAATCACGAAAAATATGGTAGTCCGTTGGAGCAAGGTCTGGTGAATACGGAGGGTGACAAATGATATCTAATTGCAGTTCCTGTAGAGTTAAAACGGTTTCTCGTGCTGTATGAGGTCTCGCGTTATCATGGAGCAATAATGGTGAAGATCGATTCATGAGTCGGGGCTGTTTCACTGCTAGTTTTGCTATTATTGTTGAGTTCGGCACAGTAGACAGTTATTGCTTGACCAGATTGGAGAAAACTAAAGTGAATAAAACAAAGCGTGGGCTCACCAAACAGTTACCATTACCTTTTTATTGGAAAGCTTTGCTTTAGGACACTGTTGCAGCATTTGACCTGTGGTCAGCCATTGCATTTTACGCAATGAATTTACTTTTTATCACATGTCACAATTAGATCCAATATTCCTTCATTTCTGTATCGATTGAACAAGGCAACACAAGTTTCAACACGCGTTTCTTTCTACAGATCAGTCAAATCATGAGGCACCCATTTTTCATATCTTTTTATTTTATTGATTTGACGAAAATGAGTCAATATTGTTGGTAAGGTAACGTTAAACCATGCCGCTAATTCTTGGGTAGTTTGGCTCGGATCGGCTTCCACCATCTCTTTCAATTCATTGTTATTCACTTGTGTGGGTAATCTTCCACGTGGTTCGTTCTTGAAATCAAAGTTTCCATCACGAAAGCGTTTAAACCAAAATTGCACGGTGCGTTCATTAGCAGTCCCCTATCCAAACGCAACATTGATATTGCGAGCTGTTTTTGCCGCGTTTGTTCCGCGTCGGAACTCGTATTCAAAAAGCACTCGAATTTTCTAAGTATACATCTTTCTTGTGTAATCTGAATTAAAAAAAACAACTGAAAGTCGATAATCGAACTATACACATTTTTTAAAAGAAGAACTTCATAGGTACCATGTGAAAAAAGTTTCACTCAAAAATCTCAAGCCATGAAGGTTCTATGTCAATTCAAAGTACCTTTTACAATAAAACGGCAATTTCTTACTTTAACCCCTATTATTTATCCGGCTTTTTGTCAAAAGCAAAGATGCTCACACGATTTTTTTTAATACACCCCAACATAGTTTGCACTTTAGTTGCACGCTAAAGCATTTTCTGATCGCGTTCATCAAGGCAGACTTTTGTCAGCGAATTTTCTAGTTATTTAGCCCGCATGTACTGTCATAATGAAGCCTCAACGACTTCAATTTAAGTTCTGGTGATGTATTTTAGATGAGAAAATCTAGTCGAAGTTTGTGTAGATTGTTAATTCTGCTAAGACTTGCTTTCTAAGTTAAGCTTGTGAGAAATTAATGGAGATGTTCCAGAAATGTGAGGAGCCACACTGTACACTGTATTTAAATATCGCTATATAATATAGAAACCGTTTTTTGTAGTTAATTTTCTTTCATTTCACTTCGTTTCAATGTACATTCAAATTAATTTGGTCAAGGAGAGAAACACAACAAAAAAATAAACATGGTAGATATGATCAGCAGTATGCGAAAAATATAATTTGGACAGTGAAATATGATTTACGTGTATCGTAATATCTGCGATAAAAAAAACAAATCGGAGCCGGAGTCAAAAGAGTAGCAATCATTCAATCATCTATAAAAAAAGTCCTCTGTGCATTCAATGTTCGTAGTAGTTCATTGGGTGACAAAACAAAAACGATCACTAAAAACTCCAAAACATATCCAATTCAAAGTCTAAGCAAAGAAAGACTCAAATACGTCACTCGCACTAAAAACTGTCATTCGTCAAACGTCATGTCAAACAAAACTGTCATGACTGCCCTTAACAATAGGGTAATCTTTTTAGAAAACTTTTCAAATGATCATTCTTGGACGCTTGTACCCTTCTTCAAATTAATTTGTTAGTATTTTTATGAAATTCCCCTATTTTTTTGCTATCACTTCGGCAGTCGGGTACTGCCGAAGGGGTTAATGTGTTTATTATCTATGTAGTGTACATAGTGGTAGCCCAAAATCAAACATCGCCTTTAACTTAAACTACTGGCTGGTATAAGAATTTGTAGATAAAGAGAAAATGCATTAGTAAGCAATGGGAGTCGAAAACTGTTTACCAGAGATAAAATAAATATATTAACGTGTTAATACAAAAGAAAAAAGATAATTACTGAAGATAATATTCACCTGCACACGTAATTTCACTTCGTTATCACGAGACCAATTAAATTAACCCCTAGGCACATTGTATTTAATTTTACTTCAAAATAATAATAACTAAACTAAAACATTAAAAAAGTTTCTCATTAGATTGCTTCAATAGAACATCCCTAGTGTCCATTTTTCTGTCTAGCAAAAAAAAAAGAATTTGCCAGCCAGTCTTAGTTTATATTTTCTTAACAGACAAAGGGTCAAATAAACAAGAGAAAACTTTCAAAGTAGGGACCTACAAGAGGTCTTTTAACTTGAGTGGAATAAGACACCGAATAATATGAATTTATTTAACAGAGGTAGCTCCGTGTTTTACATAATTCTTTGAAAAACTTGGTCCTCAAATTCTGTGCGACATTTGTACTTAGGTACTCAATTGTTTGTGTCTTTATCAATAGGCTTTACTTACTTACTTTACATTATGTATGGGGACCCCATTTTATACTAACTTCAACTTGTAGCTGATCCATCACTTGACCGTGGCATTTGTTAATTTATCCCATAACACAAATGGGAAATGAAGTAACTTGAGAACTACTTAGCAAAGGTAAAACCCGGTAAAGACAATAAAAATAAAAAATCTCCGACACAGTTCTATTTCATTTAAGGTAGCGATTTAAGGCTTTAAGGTGACCTTCCTGATGGTTCATGCGATGGCGATTCAATTTATATCACACTGATATGAGTGATTTTTAAACCCCAAGAGAATTTACGTTTGAAATGTGAACCTGTGTTTGTGTATTTTTGTACGTATAAGTGTATTTGTGTAGGTAGAAGTGTATTTGTGTATCTGGCTGTGGCATCATAGCTTCTAAACGGATGAACCGAATTTGATTATTTTTTTATTTATTTAAAAGGTGACATTATCAGAAGTGTTCTTAGCTACATTTAATAAAAATCAGTTCCGCCGTTCAAAAGTTATGGGCGTTTTACTGTATGTATCGGGATATTTTCGCAAGATATCGTGTCATAATTACGCGTTTGTTAGATTTCTGATCGAAGCGTGTCTATAACCAGATAAATTATGTAGTTTAAAAATAATGAAATTAAAAAAAACCGGCCAAGTACGAGTCGGACTCGCGCACAATGGGTTCCGTACCATTATCGCAAAAAAGGCACAAAATCAAGCTTTTGTATGGAAGCCCCACTTAAATAATTATTTTATTCGGTTTTCAGTATTTGTTGTTATAGTGGCAACAGAAATACATCATCTGTGAAAATTTCAACTGTCTAGCTATCACGGTTCATGAGATACAGCCTGGTGACAGACAGACAGACGGACCGCGAAGTCACAGTAATAGGGTCCCGTTTTTACCCTTTGGGTACCGAACCCTAAAAATGTTGCTTGTTTTGTAAATTTTAATTTTTTTCTTGTTACTTTCGGACGCAATCTGATGCAATTTGAGCAATTTGCACTAGAAATTTTCTTAGAACTTACATGGACGATATTATCTCATCGCGCTACCAGGATGGTCTTTTACCAAGGATTCATTTAATGATTGAAATACTACGGCAACTTGACCAATCCTCTATAGACAATCATAAATTTACCCCAAACAAAAAACATGAATACTTAATCCTACCAAACCCTTTCACTTTAAATTACTTTTCCCATAAACTATTCATTTACTATCCGTACAAGGCAATAATGGTTTATTTTACATTCTATCGGTACATTATAGTGTACAGAAAAAGGGAAGCGAACCGGATTGCTTATAAATATACAATGTAAGCGGGACGGCTCACGCAAACGTGAAACTTGAAGCAGGGCCAGACATTTATGAAATTTTAAATAGATCCCACTCAAAACGGGCCCGTTGACAACAACCTAATAGAACAGTGATGTTCGGAATATTGTTGTGTACTTTCTTGGGAACTGTGAGGAAATATTCTGTGTTACATAATTTGTTTATTTTGAGATATCACAAGTAACAGTGTTTGGGAATGTCTTAAAACAAAAGCTTAAAAGAGAAGTAATAAGTTTAGAGCCATCAGAACTACGATAGATTCTATATACCAAGATATTTTCTACGGGCCAAGATTCCAGTGACAAAACTCAAATGGCTAGTTTTTGTAGAAGAAGTCAAATTATCCACAGCTGATTTAATATTTTGTAAAGAAATTAAAGTACATATTACACCTACTAACCGTGAAAAGTTGAAATTCTTCTGCCTGAAAAAAAGTGACTGAGTGTGAATGCACTTTTGACCCTTAACTGTACCTACTAACTTGGGCTGACAGTCAATATACAAGTGCTAAAAATTCGTTAAACATTCATAACTCACTTTATTTAAATCTGTATGCTGGTTTTACTACTCTGCTCTACACATTTTGATTCTGAGAAAATATATAAGGTTAGGGTCCAGTATCGTACTGATTTAAACTTCTATATTTATCACAATGTCTTGTCGTTATGAATATTACTACGTAACGGTTGGGCAATATGATAATTATGGTCAATTAATTATTCCAAGAGCGAGCGTAGTGAGCTCGGGTGCTTAGGGCACTCTGACACGGAAAGGTTAGGTTCGAAGAAAATGTCGGGAGCTGAGGTTTTTATTACCCGGCCCAATAAATGATGGGCTTTATTCAGAAAGCCCGGTCAATTTCATTATTTCAATAGTTTTTATCATATTGCCTACTCATATTGGGATTTTTTAAATTGCCCGAGCATATGGATAGTGCCGTGTTAATCACTTAGTCCATAACAAATATATATTATGTTTAACAAACGCTAACTCTGCCTTTTCTTTCACAGCGTGAAGACCGAACAAGTGCCAGGAGGCGCTGATAGTCAGCTGCGTTTGGCACGTGTCAACAGTAGCGACGCTGGCAATTACACATGCGCGGTCCGTGGTGCAAGGTCCCATACTGTGTCGGTGCATGTGCTTAACGGTACGTATCGGTGACTTTTTGAAACAACAGTTTGGCAAATGTCGACAGCACAGTATTACATGTGTCAACAGCAGAGTTTGGCACATTTCAAAAATACTGGGTGGTACGTGTTAACAACATAATTTGGCACATGTCAATAGCTCTTTTTGCAGGTATAAAAAAACACCAGAATAACCTAAAAAGAAAGGGCTTTTTAACATAATATGAGAATTAAAAACAAAATATCCTAATCAAATGGTTCTGAAGAAATTTTTCGTTTAAATAATTGACTATTGATGAATATTATATACAAAAAAATACCAAAAAAATAAAGAAGCTAGAGGTAATATTGGTTACACGTGCGCATTCTCCTCTAAAAGGTCAAAATACACATGTTTTTTGGTACAATTTCATACGTTTATAGATGTTATTGGTCTTTATCTCGTCATGTTTTTATTGAAAAGGATTGAGTGGGATGGACATGTGTGTCTAAAACTAAAATGAGGGTTTATTCGTTATATCTTACATTTTTTTTTAACTTTCGAACCGTACTTGTGTAAGGGTATGACCCGATAAATGAAAAATAGAAAAGATAAATAATTTGTTTAAAAGTAGAAAAACCAACGAAAGGAAGTTGAGATGAGGACAGAAGTAGAATAAAAGAAGTAGATAATTGGGATAATAATAAGAGAATTATATTTTTTTCTAATAACGAGTTGAGATTTTTCTGAAACCAGCGAACCAGGTGCAACATGAAAATCAATATGAATAAAAAGTTTTCTGAAGCAAAAGATTAGACTCAGTCGTCTGTAATTGTGTCCTATTCATGGAACTTCGACTTAGTTAAAAAACTTGTACGATGTTTTAACAAAAGGTTGCGCTAGATTCCGAGTGAGAGGGTGGTATGAAACTTTATTAATATAGGTACTAACTTTATATAAAAGCGTTATTGTGATTAGTAGAGTGGGAAGTCTATAGCATCTGCTATGGGCAAAGTTATTATACAAATACATTGTTTCTGCACTAACGGAAGCAATAGCTTCAGTCATAAGTTTACAAATAAAATCTAATTGCCGTGAGGCACATAATTATTCTCTCATGACTTAATTTTTTTTAACATTTTTTTATCTGTTTCTTCGTCCAATTTGTTTTTATGTGGCTATGATTTGTGCTAAATATATTTATTTTCTTTCTTTCTTTGAAAATTAACTGTTTATATTTACTAATTAAAAAGAAAAAAAAACGTGAAACATGCAATAAATTACGCAAGCAGTTGCGAAATACTAGAAAAATCCAACAATATCAATCCAATTTTAAAACAAATAATAAAAAAGCAATCACATTTGATCATCAAGCGTTCTAAAATCATTAAAAATATAACAAACGATCGAACATCAAATATCAAAATTCAATCGTTGATATTGAGGTTTCAGCCAAAAAAATAATTTCCAACTTCGATCTCAACTCACAAAATGACATTATTATGCAAATAAAGTAAGAAAACCGAACTTTTATACGAGTATCACAAAAACTAATTTAAGTAGTAAAAGCAAACTTGAAAGTTGGAGTCGCGCCTAAAATTATAATGGTCCTCTTGTAGAAATAGGTGCTATTGAAATATAAATTAGATATAAAATAAAAACAAAACACTGCAACTTATTTCTTTTATCTTTTGAGTGCTGACATTCATTTTTGATTGGCAATTAATGTTGCCTTAGTATTTTTATACGATTCGTCATAATTATTATGCAATCAGAATGTGAGACTACTAAAAAGAATACTGAAACTGACTGTATCTGAAATTAGATTATTGAGCAGAAAGTATGGTCCTGCACCAGCCGGGGATAATCGCCGGTTGGTGTCACATTTCATCCTACATGTCTAACAAGGCCTCTGTTAGTTGGTTTCGGCCCCTGGCAAGCCTTAGGTACATCAGTGGGTCGAATAAGGCCCTGGGCCGGTTTAGTAATTGAGTTTTAAAGTTTTTATTTTTCATACTCAAATTCAAATTCCTAGTTCAGAAATCAAAGGCCAGTATCTGAAGACTAAATTATCGTAAAAAACCAGTCTTAACTGCTTTGATTGCTTCAATGAATTTCTAACAGTCAATCTGACTTGCAGCTAATTTAAAACGCTTCCAAAATGTCTGTACAGAAACCGAGAGGAATCCTGAAAGTGGCGCCGTTGACTGAGAAGTTGTGAGATGTGCAGATGTGGATCCTCTAGAATTTCCGTTATTGTAACTATTTCATCTTCATCATCGTTTTAGCTGAAAGACTTCCACTGCTGAAGATACGTCTCCCACATGTGTCTCCACACCGACTGTTACTGTTTAAACATCTATATTCTTCCACTAACCCGTACCCTTTGTTCCAGAAGAAAGCCTAGCAGAACTCCACGCCGGAACCCAATCACTGCACCCGCCATCAGTGACCTCACTCATCTTACTCTTAACTTTACTCTATCTAGCAGAACCAACACTGTTACCCAAACCAGCGATCTCGTTCGCAGTTCTAGCTCGTATTGTACCGGCCCAAGGCCCACTGAATGAACTTTATATATTGTTACCGACGTGATGAAAAGCGTCTAGAAACATGTAAATATACGTTTGATTATGAAGATAAATTATGAATAGTTATTGGGAAATAAAATTTCATTGTATATTTTTGGTGTTTTATTTTTGAGCCTTGCTTCAGATACTTCTTACTATCAATCAATCTGCCTAGCCTTTTCCGAACTATATTGGGGTCGGCTTCCAGTCTAACCGGATTCAGCTGAGTACCAGTGTTTTACATGGAGCGACTGCCTATCTGACCTCTACAACCCTGTAACTGGGTAACACGGCCTTTGCAAAACTGGAGTCAGATCTCATGCTTCTGACTACCCGTAACGACAGTCAAAGATTGTCAAATGACAGCCGGGACCAACGGCTTAGCGTGCTTTCCGAGGCACGGAGGAAACTCGATATGTTGAAATGGTCACCCATCCACCGACCGACCGACCACGTCAAGCGTTGCTAAACATTGATTATCGACCAGTGCGGCTGTTATTATTAAGGCACGAGCTCCTCCCTCAAGATACTTCTTACGATAGGGCATTTAAAAGAATCCAAGAGTGAATATACTAAAGAGTTCAGTAGATTATTCGTGCTCCAATTTTTTATTATCATCTGACTACTATAGGACACTGCTGGAAGTAGAGCTCTTCAATTACACGGCTGTTTATCTCGATTCCTGGCTACTCTGATCCAGTCTGCTACCAGCCACCCTGCGAAGATCGTCACTCCACCTAGCCTGAGGGTTTTATGTCGTTCTAATGTACCTAAGTATGTTTTTTTTTTTAGCAATTACTGAAAGGAAATGCCACTATCTTGTTTTACTTAAGTGGAATATCAGAATTATCTTAAAGCTCTAGAAAAATGACATTGTATCATCTCTAACGATTGTTAAACTTCAAGCGGCAGCGGTCGCACGTAACCTGAAGGACCTTTGGAAGTTTTCAGGGATTTAGAGCATCGATAAAGCAAACATTATTTACTGTTTATATTCATCTTCTATTTTTGTGCTAAAAATAGATTGTTTTAATTAAAACAAAATCGTAGAATTAAACAACTTACTCTGGATCAGGAACCAATTTTGCTTTTCAGAAAATATATTTTTGATTTGCTTTTTTTATGATATTTTCGCTTTTTTTCAATTGTTGCTGAAATCAAATAAAAGACGTCAAAGTGTGTATTATGAACTTGGGTTTAGTTTTCATCAAAATCCACAGTCAAAATCAGTCTTCTCTTCAAGGTAAGGGCAGGCGCACGTAGTCTTTTCGACGCCTGCGACGACACTGAAAAAAAGGCCCTTTGTGCCTCAGGAGGCGTGAAGTAGAATAGAACAGGGTGGTTTTCGTGCGTAGTGAACAAATAACAGGCTACTAGAAATGATAAATATTTATACTTAGAAATCTCGATATATTGAACAAAAATGTATCGAGTGCGGTCTATCAACGCCGCACGACCGCTTAAAGGTTAAAAAAAAACATAATGTTGAGGAGGGTTGGATGTTTGAGGTTAACCAAAAAAATCCGGAAAGCGACATTTCATCAACGAGAACGTCACGATGGCGATTGTAAACTACTAAAAATGTGTGGGAATGTCCAGCGGTATCAAAATGTCACGTGACTAATCCCTAACTTTTTGGCATTTCGACCATCACCTTTGCTTATCGAATAACAGAAACGCACTACACGTCCGTGTCCGTGATTTAAATCTGTTATTTGAGTTCCCAGTTCAACATATTCTGAATTATGACAGATAAAGTTCGTATGTAGTGCATAAGCTTCCCTACAAGAAGTACTAAGGCTACTTCGGTACCGAAATTTCACGGACACGGATCGGCTGTAGTGCGTAACGCCCTTAGGGTCCCCGCACAAGGGGTCACCGGCCACAACCACAAAACGCCGCCACTGGCATATTTCCTATAGTTTTCATACATTTTGTATGGAATCGCCGCACACGGTAGACGCCGATCGCCGCCACACGGTACACGCTTCTAGCTTCTCTTGGAGGCATTTGTGGCTGTCGCGTGTGGCCCGTGTGCGGCGACACTTAGTCTCAGATATTGAAAATTCTTTATGAATTCTAGAATGGATAAAGAATATCCAATATTACCATCTTATTAAATAACAATAACGCATAACAAAGAATCTAGGTCAGTCAGAATACTGTACCAAAACTGTAAGTTTCTGTTTACAAAACATTTAATTACGGCTTGAACGAAATTCGCCCGCGGCAGTAATGGGCATTTTCTTGTGTTAAAAATCTTCTGCTAGAAAAGGCAATATAATGAAACCCTAACACTATGTCTGAAATCCTTGGTTTTGAGCTGCTGCAGCTTTTACAAATTTAAATAAAACTGACTCCTTGCTTCTCCAAATCGGTTATTTATCTCGAAGTTATTAAAAACCACCGATTTTTTACCTAGTACAAATTTTTACGAGTCAACTTTTAGAATAACTCTTGACCTGAATTTGGTATCAACAAAACCTTTTAAAACTTCGGCAATAAAGTTGAACCAGCGGTTGAGTACTCAGAAAATAAATAAGCAAAACTCAATTTTTAAGTACCCCGTACCTGGCTGAAATACAGAAATAGGGAAGCTGGTTTTAAACTTTTATTTAACAGGCACCCATCTTTAAAACAATACTAAGGAAATCCCACTTGAAAATGGTACAAAATCATTGAAGATTATGCAGAAGTTATTTTATTGCTCCTAGCAAAATCAGCCTATGTAAGTTACCCGCTGCTGGTGCAGACCTACTCTATATGAGGGAGAAAAAGCTTTAATCCACAACGGGCCAAGTACGCGTTGGTGGATGTCACATGTCTTAGATATTTTGGTTCTAGGATAATGTCACTTTCCACACTATGGCCGGAATTGCTCAAGCTTAATCTCAATTCAACTCAAACTGGCAATGGACATTTCTGATTTGTTGGCTTGTTTTTTGACATTTACGTGCTCAACTCCAAGATCCCAGACTCCCCAAACGTTACCGAACTCTTTTAACACATACCCAGTGGAATTGAGTAGTGTTAGCATGTACTTTGAACGTACTCGTACTTGCTAGCTTGGACTTACAAATAAATGCGAATGCGAATGCCTACACACATATTGTGTAGAAAGAATTCAGTGACGTCTGGGGCGTCTGGGCTCTTGCTCTATTGAGTACACATATGTCAAGCTGAAGAATCATATGCCAAACTCGAGAGTTGTGATTGGTTGCCAGTTATTTGGTAGTTGTGGCCAATTTTGAGTTTGAGTCAAGTATGAGCATCTGGAATGGGGCGTGTTCACTTTCGAGAGTAGTGGCGATGAAACAAATTACGTAAAAGTAGAGCCCTGCAGCCTAATTGCGTAAGTTAGTTTGGCAGGGCAAAGGGAACAACTCTATAAAAGAGTATGACACAGTTCCTTTAAATGTTTTCGGTATTGCGTAAATAATTTAGAAAGGTTACGGTCCTTCTCCCTATGAGTTGAATTCAAATATCCTTTCCATGCCTCCTCCTCCTCCTTGTCCTTTTTTTCGATTGTATTACGCAATACAATCGAAAAAAAAAAAATATTTTTAGCCGACTTCAAAAAAGAGGAGGTTTTCAATTCAATTGTTTTTTTATGTTTGTTACCTCAGAACTTTTTACTAGGTAAACTGATTTTGATGATTCTTTTTTTATTTGAAAGCTAGTATTTTCATGTGGTCCCATTTAATCAAGATCTAATGAAGCATTTCGGAGATAAACAACAGAACACTTCAATAAGTGACGGCAAATCTTGTGGGATTGTTGCAATCGCACGTCTGTTTTTTGTTGCCACCATTTCATAACCTAACATCACGCCGGTACGCTGTAAAGGGGTACGCATAATTGTACAGTTCACCCTGGTCCTCCCCAATTTCACCGGTTATGTTCAAGTTTTTTGTTATTCGGGTAATGTATTCTGGCATAACTGTGGGCATTATAAATTATTATATATATTTATTATATATATATTATTATTTTATATGTACCGCAACTAAGAAGTGAAAAATAAAAAACATTTTAGAAGCCGGTTGTATTTTTTTGAAAAAGTATTTATTTTAAGGTATCCTACCCTTATCTATACGTGTTCATTGCCGAGTTCATTTACGCATTTAGGCTGCTGGAATCGAACCCATGACCTAAGAAACGCAAGTAACCTTTAACATTGGGCCACCAATGTTCCATTTATTTTATTGGTCACTAAACAATGTTCTATATATAATAATGGATTGTCTAGTCTTCGAAAAATCCTAAAAACTACACAAGATTCTAACAAAAGAATACCGTTACCTTTTGTAAAAGGCGAACAAAGATAACATAAAAGCCGAAGAGCCACTTGATAGATAATATGAAAAATATTTATAAAAATACCTCAGCTTCAGAAAGATAGGCATACTTTTCAGTGACTTCAAAGGATTGGCTCCGATATTTCTATTTTTATATTGAATATTTTTCTCAAGTAACCTTTGGTTGATGCTTTTACATAGTAATATGGCCTTTGGTAAATGAAAATAGACGCACATCAATTTCAATCACAGTTCATTTGAAAGAATTATTATAGAAATGCCTGTCTATTTCTTTTTGGATAAATATCTTGGTTTTAGATATGTTATGTAAGAGATCTCTATGTTTTTCCGTCCAAGGCATAAAAATATCATTATGAGCCCATTATAAATTACAAGTATACCTAGCTACAGTCGATTGTAAGAATCATGGTTTTCTGTAAAACCTGTTTAATGTGATAAAGTTTTTAATAATTCTGAATACTCCATCCAATCTTATCACTTGGTTTTTTAAACAGGAGAGAAAAATTTGGTCTAAGAAACTTACCAAAGTGGAGCAAAACGGTGTGAAATATTATGTTAGCTCAAGAGCCAACATAATATTTAGCTAGTTAGCTTAGCTAGTTTTGAATAAAGATAAAGCACAGGTCAAGACCTGTTTTTCATCTTTATTCAAAACTAGCTGTCACCGGCGGCTTCGCTCCAGTCAACTGGCTTATCTATCCTAGCTACCTACCCTTCCCTACCGGCGGCGGAGGACATCCAATGAGGATTTCACACCGGAAAAAAAAAGGTAGGTTGACAGTTCCTTGAGCGGGGCCAGTTTCCCACTTTGTGGCAATCTGGTCGTCTGGTCCTGTTCAGGAAGACGGGGTGCCCTGCAGACTCGCCATCCGGGTACTGGTCCATAGTGCTGCTAGACGAGGTGGGTAAGCTCGAGTAGATAATCGCTGCCAGCCTCGTCAGCCGCTTGTACAGAGAGGGGTCGGACCTGGACAAAAGCCAGTTCAGCTTTCGGCTTGGGCGCTCCACCATCCACGCGATATCACAGGTGAGAGTCCTGGCGGAGGAAGTGGTGTCCCGGGGTAGGTGATAATGGCGGTGTCCTAGGGACATTAAGGATAATCACCTACCCTATCTACCTACCTACCCACCTACTCTACCTACCAACCTACCCTACCTTACCTACCTACCTACCAATTTGTTAAACTATTTATTTGAAAAAGAATACATACTTCCGTAACCAACTTTTGTTTCTACCGTTGATCTAATTAAATTTTAGAACACAAAGGCTGCGATTGATATTGTGACTAAACTATTATAGTCAGATATATTCCGCCGTGGGCTTTAATCATGTAGTATATAATTTTGATGAATAATTTTCACAGCGCATGCCAAATAATGAATTTTATCGGATAAAGAAGCAAAATATTTTTGATTCTTTAGAATAGAATAGAATTTACTTACTACTTCTACTCCTCTACTTCAGCTTTACTTTAGGTTACATTATTGCAATTTTCTTAAGGATCTCTATTCTTTTTTAATATAAATTATAGCCTATGTTATTTTCTGATAATTTATATAGGTCCAGTAGTTTCAGTGCTTATTCGATTGGAACAAACAAAAAAGTCTTTCCTCTAAAATAATATTAGTATAGATTATTATGTATAGATTGAAGACACTGTAACAAAAATCGCTCTAAAACACACAAACGCAAACACACTTCAACTTCGTTTATGATGAAAGACCTAAAAAGCAGCTACCTTTTCTCGAAAATTCAGACTCCAAAGTTATATCGTTTTGGAAATACATTCAAGAGAACACCGTACGTAATTGAATTTCGTGCGTTATCTTATAAATATGGTTCACATTCATATTCAAAGCATAGCCCCACATGCTCACACACGTACGTATAGTCTAAGAATTTTATGATTATCAAGGATAAGTATATTTTTTAGGGTCTTGTGTTTTATGAGTTGAGCTAGGTAGAGGTATGAGTATTTTAGTTGAAACGGTAAAGTGATCCTTCAATCTAAAATATGATTATGATGATTACTTACTTACCTTCAATGCTAAAAGATATTGCGTTCATACAACTAAAGATACAGATTATATAACATGCGTGACGCTTGTATTACTCGAAGGGTTAAGCAGAGTTGATAAGTATATTTTTTAGGGTCTTGTGTTTTATGAGTTGAGCTAGGTAGAGGTATGAGTATTTTAGTTGAAACGGTAAAGTGATCCTTCAATCTAAAATATGATTATGATAATTACTTACTTACCTTCAATGCTAAAAGAGATAGCGTTAATACAACTAAACATACAGATTATATAACATGCGTGACGCTTGTATTACTCGAAGGGTTAAGCAGAGTTGCACCTGTAGTACAGATACAAATTATGGAATCTAAGGCCCACTTGCACGAAAAACTGAACTCAGAGTTAGTTAAATTGACAGTAAAGTAATTAAAGTAAACGTTTATTTGCATAGATTGTAGGTGGAGTAAATAAGATGTGACAGTTAAAATCTGGGTGAACCTTGTACCATCTACCTTATATTACGCATGGTTTTCTTAATGAGATGCAATAATAATAGTTAGATTATTTTTTTATAAAACAATAGTTGACATGGTGCATTCACATAACAATTTATTCATTTAAATGTCTAAGACCCGATTTTTCAATAGTCTGATAACTTTTAACTGAGGAACAAAAAACAAAAATGGTGGTTTGACAGCTTTTGTATAGAAAATATTTATGTCAAACGGCCATTTTTATTACTCAGTTAAAATTTATCAGATAATTGAAAAATCGGCCCTAAGTATAGGAATGGCAATGAATAAATTGAAACAATGTTACAATGAGATAAGAATGTCCAATTATAAAGGTAATATCAAGTTATTAAGAACAAAATAATTATGTCAGTCTCATTTACCAATTAATTTACAGAATAGTAGCATTTAGAAATTAATAATTCTGCCAAATTTATCATACAATATTGTCAATTCAACTTCAACCGTAGACCTAAGTCAGAAAATAATAAAGAAAATAGTTTTGGGGCTCTTGTGACATCAGTGATGGCGATTTTCAAAGAGTCCTTAATGTATGGAACAGACACTGATGCTCTAGCAAAATATTGAGTGATCAATCACTTAATTTTTTTCATTACGATCACCGCTGACAGAATGTCATTTTAATTTTTTTCATTACGATCACCGCTGACAGAATGTCATTTTGTCCAGACCTTATTATATCAAACACGCAATACAATAACAATACTGCAGACAGTGGGGAATTCATAAATGAGTAAGCTTTTTTTATTGTTGGTAGGCTCGCGCTTGACCACTATTACACCTGATGGTAAGCGATGATGTGGTTGACGGTGAATCACGTTTGCCTAGAAGTAACCTATAAACTATTGACTTATGACCCCTAAAGTCGTGACTATCTAAGAATTCGCTTTTGACAGCTATAAAAATACTTAATACAACATAACAATAACCTGGTAATTAATTAGGATTATGAATTTGATTTTTTGTTTTCTTACAAACAAAGTTTTCGCGGCATGTAGAATGAGAAACGTCATCGGACTTCTTAGATTGTCACGATTGTAGATTGTAGCTATCTAAACATAGACTATTTAGCATAGAGTAATTAGCACCAAGGACAAATACTACGTCTTAACCCTTTAACCTTATCCAGACCTGTAAACGTTGCTTCAACTAAGATTTCAGAAGTTTTCAATAGTTTTCCTTTACGTTGGAGATGAAAAGACCAAGGAGATGTCTTTACCAAGCTCAGGGTTATAAAGGACGAGATTAAATCAGATTCCGTGTTCGTACAAATAGAGGTGGTACCACGTTGAAAGCGGGATCTAGTTACTATGTCCTTTATTTGTTCCGAGGACACAGAGGAACTGCAAAACGGATTTTGAGGCAGTATATTGAATATGTATAACTATCAGATACTGCTGAAAAATAAGTAACTATTGGGACGAGGAAATGATGGTCAGGGACAGCAATTGGATACGTCATAGGCACAAATAGTCTTGAGGTAACTACATATTACCAAATTAGTAATTATACAGCTCCGTAAAAAATAAATAAATTTTATTTCTTTATTATTTGTTAAAATCATTAAACCAGATTGAGGTCACGACCTCTGTAAGACGAGAACACTCTCAAATCATTGAACTGCTTGTAATACGAGATTTCTAAAATATTGAACTTATAAATAAAAATGAAAACGTTTATCCCGAAAACATAAAAGTCCCAGAGGAATAATATATCATGCCAATATCGCTAAATTCGAAGTAATAATAAAAGTCGAAGTTGGTCTTAGCTGTATAAAAAGTCTTCATACCTACGCCTGATATTTTTAAAACTAACTTCTTAAAGTATTCCCCGTTGTTACCAGGAGATCAGAAATTCGAAAGAGTTTATAGCACCTAGTGCGGCTGTTAAGTTGATATTACGAAGCAACTTATCCTCGTCTAGTGGTTTGGAAGCTTATAACCACTTTTCTTGAACGTTTTTCTTAAGATATTGTTAAGTCATGTTTGCCTAGTACTTTTTGAGCGAACACAGTTTTTTCTTGCTCATTTTTTCATTATATTATATTTTTTTATAGACTGAAATGAACGGCAATTGAAATATCATCAAGTAATAATAGATTATTTAGCTTTTGTAAACCTACATAGCCATAGAGCAAATATAAATATATAGTACACATCACTTCAATCGGCAGAAAGATTACCATAATATTTCTCTTGCCGAAATACGCTTGAAATAGAATTTCATTAAAAAAGGACAATAATACAACTTTGTTTGACGTCAACTCTTCAAGTTAAATTAAATGTCTATTTCTATGTTTAGCTTCGAAAGAGTTTGCTAGCCGATTCTGAATTTTATCACGCCTTCATAGAAGCTGTATCTTTTGGTTTGTATTACAAATATAAGTTTGCTGTAGGTTCATCGTTTTGAAGTATGGTTGAAATCTGAATGACTTTAATAATTGAATTGGAGAACAGGTGTTAATTTATTATTAACGGAACAGATTCTTTTATATCGACGGCTGAATTCACACAGAGTCAAATTAAACATATATAATTATGTAGTATAGTAGGAGATATAATAAGTAATATAATAAATCGAAGGTTGGTAAGTATGATTATTAAATATGTTTAAGGTAGGTAAATAAGAAAATGTACTATAATTACACATCATTACCTAGGAACATAGGCGGCAACGACAGAAGTAAAATAGACAGTAGCGTGAGCAACTGAATGATGATAATATTTCACTGCAGATCAAAGACTTTCCTATAAATAGAAGGTACGAGCTTTAAACCAATATCACTGCATGTCAGTGATTTATAGGCGGCAACGACAGAAGTAAAATAGACAGTAGCGTGAGCAACTGAATGATGATAATATTTCACTGCAGATCGAAGACTTTCCTATCAATAGAAGGCACGAGCTTTGAACCAATATCACTGCATGTCAGTGATTTCAAATTTAAATGTTTTACTTTTCTTAAACCGTAAATTAGTAGTTTTGTAGGCTGGTATAAAATTGTCTAAAATTATACACGGTCAAATTAAATGCACTGTCAAATCTCCGCAGATATAATCTAGATACTTAATATCAAGAATGATTTTCCATTCAGCTCACTACACAAGACAAAAAATGAAAGGGAATGCTATTAAATTATTTGAATTTGAACATCTTTGGTAGTTATATCTTAAATCAAGAGTTATGAATTTTTACCTTGTAGGGTATCATAGGTATAGGAGCATACGCAGAGAAAAGTTGTTGCCGAACTCAGCAGCGGGCGAAGTTGGACTGCGGATGATAATGATGAATAAAGACGCATGGTCTGTAAGTATATTTCACTAAATTCCAAAGACTTGCCTATAAATTGAAGCAAAATCTGTGCATGCGATTCATTTCATAATTACATATTTATTTTGATAAGCCGTTTAGTGGTTTTGTTGGCTGGTATTAAACTGTCAAACTATTCTACAGGGTAAACTAATTCCAATTTTCCATTATTACGTAAGGAACTTTTACTGGAATAATAAAACAGAATTAAATTGTGAACAAAGTCGTAATTTAGAATTTAAGTTTATTACAACATAAACTGTTTTACAGCGGCGTTTCACTTGCTAGAAATCTCTTAAGATCCAACCACAATGTTAACAAAACCGTAAATAATTAAAGTTATATTTAATCATCATCATCCTTAGCCCGACTTCGCCCACTGTTGAGCATAGGCCTCTCTCTTCTTGAACCTATCATCACGTTCCCGTGCCAACCTCAACCAGGTTCTAAACGCAATGGCAACAATGTCATCTGCCCATCTCGGCGCTGGACGACCAATTCTTCTTCTTCCAGTGCTTGGACGCCATTTGGTCACCACTTTACTCCACCTATCGTCACCGAGTTATATTTACTAGTTCTAACATTCAGCAGAATTTTATAGCTTTTAAAAGCTTCATATTACCTTCGACGTCCTACCAGCGTTTGCATAGCTTAACTATGTAGCCGCTGAGGTTTGATTGTTCTAATAAATATCCAAACATATTGATTTTATATTTAGTATCATCAGTAGGAACGACATCAAAATTTAAAAACCCGACTGCTTAAGAAACGAACTAAAAAGACGTAAACAAGAAGAAAATCATGCTGTGCAGTCGGAAGATACGTATTCGCGAGCTGGCTGACTAAAACTAGATGTATCCTCCGACTGCATAGCATGATTTTCTTCTTTTTAGTTCGCTTTTTAAACAGTCGGTTTTTTAGATTTTTTGGGTTAACTTTTTTTATTTTTAAGTTTGTAGTCAACATATTTTTTTCGATGAGACTTCTTAAAACCCTTTATTTTGATACCCCCACGATGGGATTATATGGCACCCAAAATCACCCATTTTTCTATTTTCCAATTTTAATGTATCCAGTGACACGCGCAAAGTTAAGACGAATCGATTGACGTAAGAATCACCAAAATCGGCCTACGCGTTTGATCCCTAGGACGCCAAATAGGAACCAAAATGATAAACACATGACCCTCCTTCGACTGTCGGTTAAATACAGCTGGATTGAAGGACGACCTTGATACAATAGACATCCATTTCATGGATTATGCGAAGTTAAATGAAGTGGTGTTTAATTGTTGCCTACAGCGATAAGCTTCGTCTAGACACGAGACTTATTGACCGAGCAACAGATGCGGCTTCGCTTAGGCTTGGCCAGAATAACAAAGAAATTGCCTGACCCTGTCTAGGTCAGTCTGAATGCGGCACAGAATCAATATTTTGTGCATAATACCAGCCTAGTGTCCCACAGCAGGTCATAGGCCTCTTCTCATCCAGAGAAGATATAAGCATTAATCGCGACTCTTGCTCAAGGCAGGTTGGCGATTTTAAATTTTCTCAAGATGTTTTCCTTCACCATTGTCTAAGATAATCACAAAAAGTTGTAAAAGTCACATTGTTTAACGACCTGAAGCACGAGAGGCGAGGTCTTTAGCCGCTGGGCTACCACGACACTTCTTATTACAGATATTTTTCGGTGTATCTAAACCAGTATTAATAAAATAATTAGTCGGCGATGGATTGACACTGCGTTAGCAGAGGGCTGGCTCGTTCTGTAGCCAGCCATTAAACGTGGCAATGCTGACAGTCTTCGGTCATGTTTCTGTATGGATAATATGTGGAGGAGAACTTCGACGCCTATGTGTCCCGAGGTTCTTGCTCGAAGGTTTAACATCGTTTGAAATCAAAGCGATGCTTAGAGATTTAAACTGGTTGCTAAATTATTTGAAGAAGAATTTGAAACCAGGTGTAAACCTCTGCCATCCGTTATGATGGAATATCCTATAAACAAATTCATTTATAACCCAGTAGCTTCGGATAGTGGAAAAGTTAACTCGTCAAATTTTGTCTCTTTCCTAAGAAAGCCCGTTAGCAAGGCAATTAACAAGATGATCTAACACTATCCCTAACGATGGCGTTAGCACACGAACTGATAAGGATTAACCGACGTTTTCAGGAAAATTGATGGTCTATCTTATCTAATTAATGTTTAACCTACCTACGTTGGAAATCAGATGATGCTGATAGACCTAGAGCCAATTAGGTTAAGCTTATGACGTTCTTCTTCCTGTCGTTTCGACGGTAAATTTAATCGGACTTTTGGCCCCAGTAGGTGGCCACATTTATTGTAGGGTCAAAAGCGTTGTACAAGTAATCAAGGGTGCAAGGGAATGGACATTGGACACTCCAGCAAATGGGACACAGTCTGTACAGGAGCGCAGCACTAGCACCAGGTGTTCAATGGATCCAGTAATCTCTCATTTTAAACCAACTGTCCAAAAAGAGGAGGTTATCAATTCGACTGTATTTCTTTTTTTATGTTTGTTACCTCAGAACTTGTTACTGGGTTAACTGATTTTGATCATTCTTTTTTTATTTGTAAGCTGGTTCTTGTCATGTGGTCCCATTTAATTTTCATCAAGATCTGATGAGGAACTTCGAATTTGGATATATACATCAGAACTCTTCAATAAATGACGGCAAATCAAATCAATCGAGATAGCTGCAATCGCATGTCTGTTTATTGTTTTCACCATTTCATAACATAACATCACACTGGCACGCTCTAAAAGGGTATGCTGGTGTGAACAGTTCACCTAGCCTTTAGAACTGGTCCATTATGTATCACAACTAAAAAGTGAAAAATAAAAATCTTTTTTACAAAAAAAAATACAACCGACTCCAAATAAAAACACTACAAAGTGAAAAATAACTTCAATTTCAGCAGTCGCTGTCAAAAAACAAAGAAACGAAAACAAGAACACCGGCTTCTGAAATTGAATTTATTTTTCACTTTGTAGTGTTTTTATTTGGAATTCGGTTGTATTTTTTGTAAAAAAGAAAATAATCTTAAATTATTTTTACTAAAACTTATGGCTCTATGTAATGCTGACGGATAATATCATATTTAAAAATATAGGCAAATAGCCTGCCTGTTTAAACATAAAAGCATAAGGCCGC
The DNA here is from genome assembly GCA_949775005.1 of Orthosia gothica. NCBI lineage: Eukaryota > Metazoa > Arthropoda > Insecta > Lepidoptera > Noctuidae > Orthosia > Orthosia gothica. The sequence goes on along the minus strand of OX459038.1, from coordinate 31,420,195 downwards.
GATACTTACCGCCATGAAAAGTAAGTCCTTTTCATACTGTCTGTAGTCCTGTATTTTGTGATAGACTGGACAGCCTCAAAGCCATATATTCAAATTCTAAACTATGGTTTTGAGATTGGATCTAGATACTCATTTTGTTGAGATTGCTTGATGGACAGAGCGGTGGTTTCATTCAGTAATAAATAGGTTCATAATATGCATCTATCTACATTTAATAAAGTTGCTATAAACTATATTATTTAATCACTTAAATAAATCACAAACTATTTTGAGCATTTTTATCTTCCTCTGAACACCTGTTAAGCTTCATAATACTGTTGAAATCCCTGCATAAAAGTTTTAAAGATAACAAAGCAAAAACTAAAATGTTATTATAAGAATAAATACGATTAAGATACAAAACAAACACACAACAAAAATAAAGCTGTTTGTGTGTATTTCAATAATCTTGTTTTTGTAACAAAAAACTTTTCTATTTTCTTTAACAACTTAAGAAGCTTAGAATTTGTAGGTTAAACCAAGCTTTGCCAAAATAAATACAAAGGGAACATTCCAGAAATAGACAAGGTATTTTAGTGATAAATTATACAAATTGAACACTGCTTCAAGACTAAACGTAAACGTTTAAGAAGCCAAGGTGTTGTTGGCTTGGGTATTTCTGGCTGACGGTTTAAGATATAAGAGAAAACAGGATTGTTAAGTTTGGGTTATTGCTCAACTGGAAGTACCCTGTAGGTTTTGATTCCCTTGCGATTCGTCAAAAATGCGACATAAACGGCTGGACCTTTTGATCGCGTTGATTTAGAAGTTGATTTTTCACAGCTCCGAGGTATTGCATACCTAAATATGTGATATTAATTTCAACTTAATACCTCCACGTGTTTCAGAGAAAAATATTTACACTCGGACAGACAGTCACAAAAGTGATCCTATTATGGGTTCCTTTTTTTTCCTGAATAGAAACCGTACCCTTAAATTTGCTATGCTGTTGAAATCTTCGCCAACAAGCTATCGCAATTTCGCAAACAATTGTTACTCCACCACAGTGGCAGCAGTTAATATTCTACATTATTATTAATATTATAACTTACTCATATATTATCATTGACTGTGTAATTCTTTAGAGCAACTAAATAGATTTAGTACTTTTTTTTACTTTTCTATTTTCTTTCCATGTAGTTTTGTTTTTTTTAGCCTTTATGTACTCTATGTAATATTATAAAATTTGAAATATGTAAGTGCTGTGCACACCTGTAAGTGACCAATTCACTCAAGATTTAAGTTTAAGTTGTTACAGTAACCCAAATAATGTACCTATTAGTGAATAAGTCGTTGGAGTGCCATAATTAAATAAATAGATAAATGCCGTTTAGCAAAGCAACTACATCCCCTACTACTATTCCCTGGATATATATTGCACAAGTAGCTTTACTACAACTCAAAACTAAAGCATCAAACTACCTAAAACAAAGTCTTATAGAAAACTCTACTGTAATATCAGTTTTGCAGCCATTTGTTCAACACGATAAGACTATTACTTCGCTCGCGTCTCCATTTCGTGCCAACCGAACTGTTTCACTATGTTTAATATCCACTAAATTTGAGGCTTACCACAGATCCGGGAAGACGGTAGAACAGCTCTTGAAGCAAATAGGGAAATTACTGTCTTCGGTACAGATTTTGGTAAGTTGTTTCTGTGTGGCTTATTTGAGGATCTATTTTGATTTAAAATTCCGTAGGCAGCAAGGAATTTACAAATACACAAACATTACAAAATTCCAGAGTACCTCTGGTAGGTGGTAAGGCATTTTGTTCTTTTTTGTTGGAATGATAAACCTACATGATCGACCGAGTGAGGGCCGCGGGAGTCCGTTGGATGAAAGAAGTACAGAACCGGTCGATGTGGCGACGTTTGGGGAAGGTTTATGTCAAGCAGTAGACGTTTTTCCGTTGAAATGATGATAATAATGATCACCTCAGAATATATCTGTATCGGCTGAAGGAATAAATTTCTAGTGGAAAGACGTACACCATTGTCAACCGTAACCTCGCTTGCTATCAGGTGGGATAGTTTAAAAAAGACATAAGTCAAATTTAAAAAAAAACTCTAAAATTACCATATTGTGGTAGAACAGCTCTTGAAGCAAATAGGGAAATTACTGTCTTCGGTACAGATTTTGGTAAGTTGTTTCTGTGTGGCTTATTTGAGGATCTATTTTGATTTAAAATTCCGTAGGCAGCAAGGAATTTACAAATACACAAACAATACAAAATTCCAGAGTACCTCTGGTAGGTGGTAAGGAATTTTGTTCTTTTTTGTTGGCATGATAAACCTACATGATCGACCGAGTGAGGGCCGCGGGAGTCCGTTGGATGAAAGAAGTACAGAACCGGTCGATGTGGCGACGTTTGGGGAAGGTTTATGTCAAGCAGTAGACGTTTTTCCGTTGAAATGATGATAATAATGATCACCTCAGAATATATCTGTATCGGCTGAAGGAATAAATTTCTAGTGGAAAGACGTACACCATTGTCAACCGTAACCTCGCTTGCTATCAGGTGGGATAGTTTAAAAAAGACATAAGTCAAATTTAAAAAAAAACTCTAAAATTACCATATTGTGTTACCATTTATAAGCAATTTCATACCTACTTACTATTAATGGGCTGTTTCATGCTAAAATCGAAGACCAGAACTCCCCAGATTTTCCGCACATTTCGTTGAAATCTGGCTTAGTTTATAGGCACATCCACTGCGACAATCATTCTGACTAAATTATGACCCTATCGAATAAGTTAAATCATCCATACAGCACAAAATGTACTGATATGTTTATTTCGACTCGATGTGTAACATGTGACCTTGAAGAAACGTATTCCGTACATAAACGAATGTCATTGTTTATGTGTTTGGTATGGTAATCGTTTATTTGTAACAGCGTTTTATTTGGCAAGCAACCCGGATAGAAATGAGAATGAACATGTAATTTAAAGTTCAGATAAATTTCGCTTTCTATGTATTTGTGCTGAAAGTAATATAGGGCTTAGTAATATAGGCTAGGCCCCGCCGGAAAAAGAGGGGGGTTATAAGTTTCACGTTTGTTGCTGTGTATCTGTGTATTTGTGTATCTGTGTGTCTGTCTGTGGCATCATAGCGCCTAAACGGATGAACCGATTTTAATTTAGTTTTTTTTTTGTTAAAAGGTGATTTTGTCGAGAGTGTTCTTAGCTATGTTAGAATAAAATCGGTTCAGCCGTTCAAAAGTTATGGGCGTTTTACTGTTTGAATCGGGGTGTTTTCACAAGATAAATATGTCGGGGGTTTTTTAAATAAGGAAATTTTACTTGTTTTTCACAAACTTATGTAAAAAGGTTTTGAATTACGTCATTAACACTTTTGGTGAGGTTACACCAGAATCTAAATCAAAACTATTGTTAAAAGGAGTTAAATTAGTTGTTAAGTAACAATCCGATTACGAGAATTCTTACACTGTCACTGGTGCTAGTACTTTTTATTCCAGCAAATGAACGATTGAAGCATTGAAAGCCATACAAATCAGTTAACGATTAACGTGCTGGTGTTAATACATAGCTAAGAGGACTGACTTCATCCTTTACAATATAATCCTGTGGTCAAATTTTGCAGTCATTTTTGGAAGTGTGCATCTTTTGAGTATAAAGGTTTCTTTGTTTAATGTCTTTGCGTTTCGTCGGGATATTCCCAATTGACTATGATGCACCTGCTGTTGCGCAACTGCCTTCGAAAACGTTTCAGGAGTTCACATTATGCCATCAAGTTTAAGATATGGCAATAAAATAAGGAATTTATAGGAGAGCTGCCGCATTTTCCTTTCATGAAATATATTTTTGATTAAAAAATTCTGCATGAAATTTAATAGATAGCTTAGACATTAAGGTTAAACTAGTCGACGGCACGAACTATTTTGAGCGCGGGATTAAAATGCATGCTATCTTATCCGACAACACGTGCGTAAGAAATAGACGCTGTGATGAGCAGTAAGAAGCTAGTCCGTGTACGAATTAGCACTTTTGCAAATTTGTATCAAAATGGATGATGATTTAGGACAAAAACGAACGCACGAAATTTTATAAACAGATCTTTGGGAGTCTAGATATCATGAAAAAACAACTAAATGTAGATCTATAAAATAACTTTATTTGCATTGTTGAATTACTAATCTATCCCTGTATGGAGGCCGTTTTGCAATTTTCCTTCTTCTTATGGTATTTATTTCCGCCCAAAGATGCGTTAAAATTAGTGTTGAAATATGGAACTTTCGACGCTCATAACTTTCCAATATATTACTTTTTTAAATTTTTGTTTCCATACAGGACTAGATAATGATGAGACAAATTGATATATTTTTTTATTTTGAATGTACATCGTCAAACAGTGGAGTAATCTCTAGACTACGTTTGTATGGAAGAATTTTTGAGTAGTGTAACCTTAAGGAATAAATACCTGCTACAGATCTTTAAAATCTGTTGAAATGTTTGGTTCAGACAGCTAAGAAAAGAGCAAAACGTCAAAAATGTATGGGACTTGTAGGCATTTGGAATCGCTGATAGAATTTCACTATGTCTAGAGCCCCTATTCTAGTATTCTGAAGGTGAAACAATAGATGTAGCTGTTAGGTAACTACTTGAAGGTTGTGTGAAACTAGTGCCAAATATAATAATATTCAGTGTAATTTGGCAACATTGCTCACGCATACACTGGCACGCTCACAAAAGCGTACAACTTGAGTTTACTTTGCTGAATTCCTTTCACATGCACGCGTTGATGGATATACGGGAATATGTTAGGAGCAGGCTTAAACTTTGGTGAACATCTGAATCATACATAAATAATTTGGTGACAGATTCCAAAGATGCCCCTAGAGATTGGGAAATCACTGGTGACCAGTGGCTACGTCTTTGGCACGTTTTGAGCTTATATACATACAAAATCTTGGAGCTATTTAGTAGAATAACAGCACTTACAACTGCTCCCTAACTTTTAGTGCTTTCAACTTTCTTTGAAACTTCGTCAGTGATGTGTCAACAAGGAGTTCGATGCGACGACCTTCTGGACCAGACACCGAAGTGATCGACTTCTCGAAGCTTTCATCTCCGTCTGGGATCAATGCTTCTCGAAACCGCTGCATGCTGTCCTGTGGAAGAAAAAGTAGTTCATAATTATAATTATAACTGTACAAGGATAAAAGTCAGTACTTATTCAGTGTTCATTAAAAGTGTGTATGTAATGTACCCAAAATTTGCCAAAACAGGTCCTCCTCCATGTTAAAAATTCTTCGGAACAAAACTGTGTGACAGACGACGAACAGATAGACGGACAGACCGACAGACAGACACGTGAGTAGCAATAGGGCTCCGTTTTGGCCCTTCGGGTACGAAAACTTAAAAAAATATCAACGTAGATTATATCCCCTTCAACGTACCCTCACGAATTGTAATCCCGTGTAACCCCATCCACATGAAACGTTTAGCGTGCCACACGCGAATTCCCAGCTCTATTGAAGTGGCATAATGTCGTACTCGGATCGTTTACCACTAATGTAACATATAAGGCAGCGATGATCTAGGTATGTGCTTTTTGTTCGGCGCCACACAGCAATCGATCTTCAAGTTTATTGTATGGCAATAGAATTGAGAATTGATCGATTGTTCTACGCCAATTTTGAAGTAATGAGTTTCGCTTTATTTTGGATTGTTACTTGTGGTTGATGGATGGTGGCAGATAATGAAGATGCTGTTTTAGAGTTTAGTTTTGACTCTGTACGGTTAAACATTAAGGTCGAGAGGATTGATAAAAAACGTCAAAAAATTAAATATACGAAGTTGGTGTCTTTGGTACCTATTGTTTTTCGTTTATGGACACCAACTTTGGAAAACAAAGTAATTTTTCGCTTTGATGTGTTTTGGTTTATAAATCAGTTTGTTGGGCGTAAACCCAACAAATGAATAGTAAAACACGTATGGTTAAATTATGGTATATTGGTTTGGTAAAATGGTAATGGTTAATGGTATGAGCAAACGCGGCTTGGTTGGTGACCGATCGTTAACTAACTTTATAATGATTTTAATACTAAAACTAAATATTTGGGTCAGCGTGGAACTGCTGACTGCGCGCGCGATTGACATCAATGAACTGTACTTTGTACATATTCCCGAGGGACTGGAAGATGAGGGTGCATGGTGATACAAGGTGATAAAACAATAATATGGTGCAATAAACAAGATGATAGTAACATACAACTCTTAAAAATTCAATTTATTACAGTCTCTATTCCACTACACTAAAACTGAATGAGTTTGGGAATTTCACTTTATTCACTCGGGCATATAAATGGTCAGTCGCCCTCGTACAGGGATGGTTATTCACTCTATTGTATTCATCACTAACACTAAAACACTGATTAGTTTCACTCTGGCACTGGTGATCAGCAACGCGGCGGGTTCTCGGTTGCGGTTGGGGCGGTGGCAGCGTCCGGGACGTTGGCGTCGCTTCCGCGCGCCACTGCGTTCGTGCGCGGATCCTCCGCACTCCGTACGCCAAACATGTTAATAGAATAGCTCCAGCTATTGGAATTGGTGTCAATTTGTATATTTCAAAGGTGTCTCTGCCTACTAACGGTAATTTTATTTCGAATATCAAATTGTCCCCTGTAAATCTTGTTTTAACCGTTAATAAATGGTAAAGTTTGGTTAAGTCAGTCTGAATGTTATCGATTGGTAGCGATAATTCCTTAGAGATGTGGGCTGAGATGATATGAAGTTCCTTGGTTAATTGTTCTGGTTGTAGTAGATGTATGTTGAATGTACCATGGAAGATGTCAGTGATTGTGTTTAATAACATTTGTTGTATATCCTTCAGATTCATAAGTATACCGTTGGCTGATATTGAAGACATGGTAAATTCATTGATATATGCGTTTTCAGATATTTGTTTTTGCATACTATTAGTTAAGTTATCTATTTTATTAAGATGCTGGTTAAAATTCTTATGTTGTTGTCTTACGGTTTTTTCCATTCTCTTTATAACATTAAACTCTGACTCAATTATCGATGTTTGATTTTGCAGCAATTGGTTAAAATATTTCTGGTTGCCTCGAAGCTTAGTCAAATCTTGCTGGTATTGTTGTGCGAAGTCATCGTCGAGTACTCCAAATAAACTGTGAGCTATAGACCCCACAGCATTGACTAAGCCACGACGACGAAGATGGTGCCGTTCTGGTAACTGTCCATGGTTGGTCAAAATTTCATTATAATGGTCTAATTCATCTTGACAATGGCGCAGATGTAACAGAACTAGTTGACAGTGAGATATGGTTTGTATTTTTTGACAACAATTATCTAAATGGTCTATATACTTTGTGGCTAACGATACGCCTTCCCAATAAGCAGTCATATCATAAAATACTACTAGTTTCCATTCGTCTCTAATCAGTCTCATGTTACTGAATTTTATCGAAGTAGATGGTTTGGTTATCTGGCAGCTTTTTTGTGTGGAGAGTACAATGTGATGGCGACACTAACAGCATAAGCACCATAAGTGCCATGGTTAAAATGCTACATTTCGTTGAAATGCTCGTTCTTCGACGTGGTGGTGTCTCATAGCATTTTTCGGGGTCCACTTCAGTTGTGGTTCTTTGTTGATTTATTTCGGTCGGTACATTTGGTTGGTTCTCCTCTTGGTGGATTGGAAGGATTGACAGTTTGGTGATTGGTCTTTTTAATATGCCTCCTTTGGTTTTGAGCGTGACTACTCTAACAAGACCGTCATCGCCAGGATGAATTTCTAAAATTCTTCCGAGGGCCCACCTCCCTGGAGACACGTGTACGTCTTGAATAATCACTATGTCATTGATTTTAACATTTTTATGAGAATGGTGCCACTTGGATCGCGTATTTAGTTGGGTTAAATACTCAGATTGCCAACGTTTCCTAATATCTTGGTTAATTTTCTGGACGAGTTGCCATCTGGTACGTTCGTCTTTCTCGGTCTCTATTATGGTTAATAATGGTCCACTGGCCAGAAAATGCGAAGGTGTCAAAAAATTTAAATCGTCTGGATCTTCCGAAATAGCACACAGAGGTCGTGTATTCAAGCAGCCTTCTAACTGTGACAATAGGGTCGAAAATTCTTCGTAGGTTAGCTTTTGGTTACCTAGCACTCGACGTAGATGGTATTTAAGGCTTTTGACGGCGGCCTCCCACAGACCTCCTGCGCTTGGCCATGATGGTGCATTAAAATGCCACTCTATTTGCATTTCTGCCAGATGTTGATGAGCAATTTGGTCCATGGTTTGAGTCAAATTAAAATACTCCTTTTGTATGGTGTTGTTAGCTCCAACAAAATTGGTTCCGTTGTCGCTATATATGTGTCGAGGAGCTCCTCGTCGAGCTGACATTCTTCGAAGTGCCGCTATAAATGTTGATGACGTGAGGTCCGACACAAGCTCAAGATGAACTGCTTTTGTTGCTAAACATACAAAAACAGCTATATATCCTTTACTGCATTTTATGCCGCGGCCCTTGTTACTTTTTACTTCTACATAGCCGGTAAAATCAACGCCCGTATGAAAAAAGGGTCGTGTCTGATTTATCCGCGCAGCTGGTAAGTCTGCCATTAACTGGTTTTGGTTTTCAAATTTAGCTCGTCGGCATATCACACAGTTACGTAAACGCTTCTTTACGGCATTATTGCCACCTATGATCCAAAATTTCCTCCTCAACCAAGCTAACGTAAGTCGAGGTCCTCCATGGAATGTCATTTTATGTGCATGGTCAATAAGCATATCAGTAAGCTGATTATTGTGTGGTAATATCATCGGATGCTTCATGTCTTCACTGAGATTGGCATGTTTTATTCTCCCGCCAACTCGTAAAACATCTTCCGAGTCAATGTAAGGGTGTAATGGTAATAAACGACCTTTTGAACTCAAATTAGTCTGGGTTTTAAGATTGGTAATTTCTTCATAAAATTCTGTTCTTTGTACGTGCATTACTAATTGGTTAGCAGCTCTATTCAATTCTCCAATGGTTAGGTATGTTGGTTTGTTATTGTTATGTGAGAACACGCGTAATATCCACGCGAGTACTCGACACGTTCGTAAATAAGTACTGTTGTTGGTTATCAAGTTACCTATGACGTCATTTTCATATGGTTTAGTGATGACATTGGTTTGGTATTGTTTTCTAGTTTCTTCGTGCGTGTAGTATTTTGGTTTCTTGGTACTAGGATTTGGTTTCGACGTTAGAAGCCAGTTAGGACCACTCCACCAAATGGGATGTTTTAACAGTTGCGCAGCGGTTATCCCTCGGCTTGCGCAATCGGCAGGATTTTCGTCTGATTTAACGTAACTCCAACGTTCAGGTGGTATACATTTGACGATTTGGTCAACTCTATTGGCTACGAATGGTTTCCAACGGTTTGGGTTACCGTTAATCCACCCTAGTACCGCTGTGGAGTCTGACCATCCGAATGTTTTAATATGGTGTTCTGTGAGACATAATTGCATCTTGTTCATTAACTTGGTCATTAATTGCGCAGCACATAATTCTAATCTCGGTAACGTCACAGCTTTTGTCAACGGTACGAGACGGGACTTTGCTACGAGCACCACTGAATTATGCGCCTTACAGTAGATGACACAGGCGTAGGCCTTGGTTGAAGCGTCGCAAAATCCATGCAGCTCGATGTTATCGTTTTCATGGCATTGCAACCATCTTGGTATTCGTATGTCATTTAGTTGTTGTAGGTCTAGTTTATTTTGGTTCCATTCATTGTGTATATTTTCTGGTAAAATATCACTCCAGTTGAGGTTTAGTTGCCAAATTGACTGAAATAGGAGTTTTAATTTTGTGGTTACAGGGGAGAGCCATCCTAGAGGGTCAAATACTTTCGATATCTCTGAGAGAAGCTCTCTTTTGGTTATGCGTTCATCATGCACAAATGGTAACATTTTTATTTCAAAACTAAATTGGTCAGTGGATGGTGTCCATTTCAATCCTAGAGTCTTAGTTGATTCCTGCTGTTTGAACTGAAATGAGTTTTCATTATCGTTTGGAGTGGTTTCTAATAAGGCTGTTTCATTTGATTTCCATTTACGCAGATTAAACCCACCGGCCTTAAATAATTCGATTAATTGACCCTTAATCTTTTTGGCAGAGTCGAGGTTGTGTTGCCCATGTAAAACATCATCCATGTACAGGTTATTTTCCAGAACCTTCGTTGCTTCTGGATATTTGTGAGCTTCATCTTTCGCTAACTGCTTCATAGTCATAAGTGCTAAAAATGGTGCCGCTTTGGTTCCATAGGTAACAGTTGTTAATTGGTATTGACCTAATGGCTTACTCGGAGAATCTCTCCATATGATTTTCTGGTACTGTTGGTCATCTTCATTTACGATTATCTGGCGAAACATCTTCTCAGCATCTGCTACATAACCTACTTTGTACTGTCTCCATTTTATAATTACAGATAATAGGTCAAGTTGTAAGTTAGGTCCGCTGTACATGAGGTCATTCACACTATATCCAGTAGATGTTTTCGCTGACCCGTTGAATACAACTCGTATTGCAGACGTTGTTGATTCGCTTCGTATTACACAGTGGTGTGGTAAAAAGTACTCTATTGGTTGGTTATTACGACTTATTTTCATGTGACCAAGGTTAAAATATTCGTTCATGAATTGTTTGTAATCAGCTGCTATTTGGTTATTTTTTCTAAATTTTCTTTCTAATTGGTGAAATTGAGCTATGGCCTTTGACTTAGACTCCCCCAATAGTTCATTTACTTCTGGTTTCATTGGCAATCTTACGACATAACGGCCATCTGGTTGACGTTTAGTTTCGGATTGATACTGTTGTATGCAGTATAAATCTTCTCTAGATTGGTTATCGGGTTGGTCTGTCAAATCTTCTATTTCCCAAAACCTTTTTATATCGTCACAGTTGTTCAAGATCACATTACAGTAGTACGATTTCACGTTACCACATAAGATCCATCCTAGTTGCGTCTGTTGTGCGATGGGTTGTGATTGATCTTCCTTTATAATGCCGTGTAGGATAATTTCAGAATACACCTCTGCACCTAGTAATAGGTCGACAGGGCGGCTTTGGTTGAATTCAGGGTCTGCGAGCTGTATATTTTTGAGGTACTGCCAGGATGGTTTGGTGAAAGATTGGTTTGGTAGCTTTTTGATTAAGTTTTTCATTATTAATACATCAATATTCGTGGTAAACTCATTATGTTTTGATGCTATGGTAATTGTCATTACTCCCTTACAGTTACTTTCTTTCGCTCCAATCCCGAAGATGGAACCTTTACACCTTCGGCGAGGGATTCCAAGTTGTTGTGCTGCGTTTTCGGAAATTATGGATGTTTGAGACCCTTGGTCAATGAGGGCTCTCATAGTTTTGTAGGTTCCGTCAGCTCCTAAAACATTAACTTGAGCTGTCGCTAATAGAATGTCTGTCATTGGCTTGTTGTCTTTTGACACGTGTGACACACATTTTGATTGGTTATGCTGATTGGTATGAGTCTGGTTGGTAACAGGGTTAGTAATCACGTAGGCATTGTGCAATAGCGAATTATGCTTTTCGTGGCAATGGCGACATGTTTTTTGCGACGTACACTCTTTGCCGTTATGGTTAATTAGGCAATTTTTGCAAATGTTATTTTGCGCAATTTGTTTCCGTTTTTCTTGGTTATTTAGTTCACGGAATTTATTGCAAATAAACAGTGCATGATTTTCGTCACAAATTACACATTTTTGATATGGTTTGATAGCAGAATGATTAATAAATGGTTTGCATTCGTCATGTCTATTAGCATTATTGAATCCTGAATCTCTTGGGTTTTTACGTTGAGTACTGGTATTAAAATTTTGGTTAGAATGTTTTTGTTGGTTATGGAATGGTTGCGTATTCTTAATTGTCTCAGTTTTGCGACGAACTGTCTCTAAGGCAATAAATTTTCCTTCAAGATAAGCTAGAAAATCTTGCAGATGTGGCAGGTCTCGAGGGTCCGGCAATGAGTCAATATAATCTGTATACGTTTCGGCGTCCATTTTCTGGGTGATAAGGTATACGATTATCGGGTCCCAGGTAGATATGTCTATGCCTAGATTTTTTAATGCGTTGAGGCATTCATTAGTGGTATCATGAAGCTTTTTTATGTTGGAAGCTGTTTGTTGGTGCATTACTGGCAAAGACATGAGAACATTCATGTGTGAATTAAAAATTAGTTTTTTATTATTGTATCTTTGATTTAGGATGTCCCAACAGGTCTGGTAATTGCCGGAGCTTACACGAAGATGTTGTATCAGTTTCTCAGCTTCTCCACGTAGTTTCATTTTTAAAAACTGCATTTTTTGGGCCGGAGAAATAGAATTATTATTGTGGATAGATTCATTGAACAAGTCTTTGAAAGAAATCCATTGTTGGTAATTTCCGTTGAAAATTGGTATATCTATTTTTGGTGTGGAATTATCTCTGTGCTGAGCGTCCCACATTCTTTGGTTAATAGATTTTTTAATTTCACAATATTCATCCTCATACCTGTTGAACAGATCTTCATAGTTACTGTTTTCTCCTTGTAAGTTACAGTCGATTTCCCAATGTAAGGAATCAATTGCTGTCCAACGTGATTCAATATTCTTCAAAACATCTTTAAACTCCCATTTTTCAGACAAAACATTAAGATTGATCTGAGAAATAGTTCGGGCTAATGCTTTGAAGTTACTTTGCTGTTTTCTCATCATTTCCTCGATTTTACTTGGTTTGTCGACGTCATGGAAAACGAATCTTGGTAGTGGTAAAACCTTTTTGGGTAGTGTTCCGGTACTTGGAAACCCGTTATCTGATGTGCTAGGCTGTGGAACGGTCGTTGCATGCGATGGTGGTGCTGGTGGTTGGTTCTTTGGTGATGGAGACCGAGTAGTTGTTCCCTCAAGAACTCTTAATAAATGCCTCTTAACGTCGTCATAAAATGTTTTAGTTTTAGTGTACGAATCGTCACCGAAGTACTCATTATCTTCAGTTTCGTCACATAAATTCTCTAAATTGTCATGGTTACGCGAGAATTCTCTCCATAAGGTCTCTAAAGATTGTAAACGACGTTTAATACTTTCCGATGTTTTCCGCTCTTTACCTTCTTTTTTAAAGTTAATGTAAAGCTTATTCATATTTTCCATGATCTCCTTCTGAACAGCAAATAAATCGGCAATGGTAGACATTCTGGTAAGTAATAAAATGGAAAGGTCTTACTTGACAATCTCCTGGTTGATGGTGAACTGTGGTGGGTGGTGACTCGAAGAAGTATGTTGTTCCAATTTAACTTACTTACGACGATATCACTTAATGCACTGTTGTCTAAGGACTGGTTATAGAAAGATAGTTACTAACACGTCACGTACAATGTCCACAACGCGATAGATCCCACCTTTCCGAAGGCTCGAAGGACCAATTTGTTGGGCGTAAACCCAACAAATGAATAGTAAAACACGTATGGTTAAATTATGGTATATTGGTTTGGTAAAATGGTAATGGTTAATGGTATGAGCAAACGCGGCTTGGTTGGTGACCGATCGTTAACTAACTTTATAATGATTTTAATACTAAAACTAAATATTTGGGTCAGCGTGGAACTGCTGACTGCGCGCGCGATTGACATCAATGAACTGTACTTTGTACACAGTTTAATTTTTTTGATAAAAGTTTTTATTTTCCTCTTTTTAGTTTTGTATCTCATATTACCATAAAAACTATTTACAGCCCGAGTACATCTCATTTCAATTCCAATAAGCCCAAACACGACTAGGATACTTTGTGTTATTACGGAGTTCTACTGGCTACCTTCCCGTTTCATCATTAGATCAGTTCGATGTTACAATCAATACCAATACAATTTATTTGTATGTATTTGCTTCATCATAGTCGAAAACAATTAAGGAGTTCCAGTGGCCATCTGTACCTTCTTCATCGTTTCCACTGCACCAAAAATTCACTTCTCTTATTTTACTTTTTTGAGTGCAAATGCTTGCCATGTTCATAAAAATACCAAAATCGCTATATGTCTGCCTATAATATTTGAGGAGTGTCCTCGATTTACACGGGATCCCATGACCAGATTCTGACTTGGTGACAATGGGATGGGACCACTTCGAGGATACCTTTAACCTTTCAAACAAAAACGAATTGTGCAAATCCATCTATATATTAGAATTTATATTTGTTTCGGGCTATTTACCATGTATATTTTGCATTTGGTTGAGAGCTCGATATTTCGGCACCTTTACAAGCGCCATGATCACGAGAACTAAACCAAATGCAAAATATACATGGTAAGTATCCCGAAACAAATATAAATTCTAATGATTGTGACCATGTCAGCTTAAAAACTTATATTCCATCTATATATGACAGAGTTATGCCCGAACATGGATGCTTGGAAACATGCTGGTCTTAAACTGTCATGATCACTAACACTAACATTAACATTCGAAACGGGATATTGCAACAGCACCGAAATATCGGCAACTCGCAACAAACAGTAAACATAGTAAATATCGCGTTTCGAATGTTAATGTTAATGCTGGTCTTGCTCCAAAGGGCAATCTTTATTGTAGACAAAATCAAACTGGTTAATTTATACATAAATAATTATAACATTGCTTCTTTTTTTTTCTTCTCTTTTTGTTAAAGAAATTGACTGAATTTCCACATATTAATTGACACACTGTTTCGTTGTTGTTGAATTATTTAGGTACTTTACCTATGTTTGCAATATTAGTAAGTATGTGAGTACCATGTTCCTAAAATGAATAAATTTAACTGTTAACACTTGTAATGTTAGTCGGGGTGCATCGTCCTCACGTATTTGAATTAATGTATGTTAGTAAAGTAAAACACTATTTTTAATAGTATGGTGTTTCTTGTCCGTTCTCCTCCATAACAAGCTACTTTTCCAATTGTACGGTACAGTATATTAATTTTAATTTTAAATAAAAAAATTGACGATCAAAAGTGCCGCTTAGTGTCGAGATTGAAATAAAAAAATTGAATTTCACTTTGATGTTACAGTGACATTAAGTAATATAATTATTGTTTCACATACATAACCTCACGCCTTTATCCCATTTTGGTAGAGTTAAACTACAGAACGCCACCTCTTACGATCCTTACATACTTCTATTTATTTATTTTCAATGGGCAAATATAGGTATTTAGGTGGGTTAGACGTAGCCGGCACTCAAAATAGTACTTTACCTACATTTTGATTACCTTTTTATCTACAGTACACACAGAAGAGCTTTATTACCACACATAAAATATAATGTGTAGTAACTTTTTCATATTCAAATCCAGCTATTATTTTATCAATAGATTTTCACACACGAGAAACTCATAAACATTAAAATTTCAGGTTTTCCAAAAATACAACGGAGGTTTTCAATTAAAATGCCATTAAATGGCTCCACATACAAATCACCACGCATTTTACTTCTAACTGAATAACGGTTTATGTCGTTTTGACCACAAAGAAGAAAAGAACAGAATATTAATTTTTAGTGGCATCAATTGCATTGGCTTCAGTACAAATATCTAAATACTAAAAGAAAAAGTAGTCATTATACAGGTCATTGGCGTTTATGCCTGTTCATACGCCTCCTCTGTTATTTTCTGATTAATTTTGTTGTGAGATTCATGACCGTTGAACCGCTTCTCCGGGACTCGTCTAGCTTCTTTGACTTCGTTGATTCTGGCTTTAATGTTTTGTATTGGTTGAGCATAGTATGGCGGGCTTGTTTCAAAAAGACGTCCATTCTACAAACACTTTGTCTCATTAGGCCATGTTTTATTCGCGGTGAAAATGAAACAGATGTTTTTGAGGTTTGAAAGTTTTCTGCCTAAAATATGCCTACAAAATCTGATAGTTGATTCATGATATCATCAAAACTTTGTGGGCTAATGAAGCCATGTTGTTTTAATCAGGAAGAGAACTACGTATCGTTCTGCTTTATTAAACGAAGCTTTTTCATAGGTCACGAGAGTAGGGGAGGTAGGGTATCTAAAGCAGGGGCACTAGATGGACCACCTTCGCTACTATATGCATGTCCATATACAGTAGTCACACACTAAACACGCATAGAACAGGCATAACTAGCAAACTCCCATGGACATGTTTTATACGTATGCCCACGGGTAACTTTATCAACGGCATTCCCCACATTGGTGGTATTTCAGTTAGGAGTAACAGAGACACAGAAAAAAAGTATCGAGTTATGAATAGCTCTTCTGTTTCACTTTGTTCAGTGGTTTGACGCAAACCGGCTCGCGAGCTGAATCCAATTGTAAGACAATTTGCCGACAATCCCGAGTTTCACACTCCGATGGTGTCGCTTTTGCATCAAACAGAATACGCTTTTCATAAATATATATCAAAAGATTATCTATTTAAAATTCCGAAAAGGGAGATCGAGTTTCTGCTTTAAGTGACGTGAGATTGGCGCTATGTTTTGGACATTTTTTAATAAAAATATGCTGTTAAAGACAACATAGTCTATATCTAGGGGTTTCTAAGTCAATAGTGATTTATTGTTAACCACATTATCGCTTACCACCAAAATACTAATTAATGGGTATTTGACCCATTAATTAGTATTTTGGTGGCAAGTCTATAAAATAAAAAGTCTAATAATAATTCTTGTGAGGCCTTTGGCAAACCTTGAATGTGACTATGAATGCGGCGAATGTTAAAAGGCCATCCACAATGCCTTTTATAGATTGAAATTACAGTTGCATTGGACTCGAAGGACTCAAGTGCTTTTCTATGCAACAGTGCACTCGATGATTAAAGAACTGTAGGTATTTTATTCAAAGCACGATCTTGGATCGATTTATTTTCAAAGTGGTTATAGAGCCAAGAACTCCTTATAGAGAACAAGGATAACTAGATTTACATTTTTCCTTTAACAGCACGTTAGCACGTTGATGTTGTCGTTCTAGATTGAATAAGATAAAAACTGCAACAGTTGAAAAGCTGCTAGTTATAAGCTCTTATTCATCATCAGCCTTTTATTGTTCGCACTGCTGGGACACAGGCCTCCTCTCTGTGAGAGGGAATGGGCCTTAATCCACTACGCGGGTAAAGTGCGGGTTGGTTAGCTCTTATTATTCGAAGTCAAAACAAGCAACGAACTTCGTTTGTGTAATATAAACCTGAAAAAAATACAAAAGTTCGGCAACAATCAAAATGTGCGGACACATTGCTCGCAGATCGGTTGGTTGATTGGGCCGAAAAGTTCTGGAGTGGCCACCGCGAACCGGAGGTCGCCACATTGGAAGGCTTCCCTCTAGGAAGAACAGTGGTGGAACAGTGGTAACGACCGCGACTTGCCTGTGTTCGAACCCACGACCCTTGTAGGTCGTGGGTTCGAACACAGGCAGGCGCTTTACTTTGTGTAAATTATTACATCACCAGTGCTCTCAAAAACGACGAAGGAAAACATTGTGGAGAAACCGGCATGTCTTAGAACCAAAAATTCGAATACATGTGACATCCACCAACTTGCACTGTGCCCGCGTTGTGGATAACGGTCCTCCCCTCTCACAGAGAGGAAGCCTGCACGTACAACGGATCAAACGGCAAAGGGGTCTATCTATCCTATCCTATCCTTCCCTCTAGGTGGACCGACGACCTGCTTAAGAATGCGGTTAATACGGTGGATGCGAAACGTACAGTACCGATCAGTGTGGCGACGCTTGTGAGACGTCCACTGCTGGACATAGGCCATGTCCAGCAGTAAACGTCTTTCGGTTGAAATGATGACGAACAATCAAAGTCAAAATGAAGGGAATAATAATAATAATGGAGGTGTTTTTGATAGTTTGCGACTGAGATGTGAATGCAAAAAATCCTTAATACGACATTACACATTTATTTTTAAGATTTTTGCACTTTGAATGAGCTTTTACTACATATTTACAAACCTAAGGAGCAATTCTCCCTCAGGTTTCTGTTAGTGAAAACATCGATGAATATGAACAAACCAAAAAAATAAGTAGAAAAACTGTAAGCCAAAATTAATATGGCTCTCCAAAACAGTACACATCTATACCTCATATAGGTAGGTATTCTTTACACAAGGTCGCGTGCAACTGGCTTCTAACAAATTACTTCCGAGGCGATATCTTGCGCCATTTATCTTTTGTTCAGCTTCTATTATACGTGCTTACCCACCTGAAGACAAAGCGCGAACTTATAATTGACTTGTATTACATAATACATAGTCTCGTTATCAGTTTTGTTTGTGAAATAATAGCCGAAATATACTTATGATAAAAAAGAAAGAAAAACTTGTGATTATTTGCTTGTTGACTGACTGGTGAGTTGTAGGTTGTGAGTTCGAACCCAAGCAGTCGCATTACCTTATGTAATTTATTCCATCACCACTACTCCCAAAACGTTGAAGACCGACATGACCTAGAACAAAAAAATAAACCGACTTCTAAAACAAAACACTACAAAGCGAAAAATAACTTTGTTTTTCGAAGTCGGTGTCTTTGGTACCTGTTTTTTTTTCGTTTTTCGACACCGACTTCGGAAAATAAAGTAATTTTTAGATTTGTAGTGTTTTGCTTTAGAAGTCGTTTTTTTTTTGTTAAAAGTTTGTGAAAATCATTTATAGCCAAAGTACATCTCATTTCAATTCCAATAAGCCCAAACACAACTAGGATGCATTGTTTTATTACGTAGTTCGAGTGGCCATCTGTGGTCTTCTTCATTAGTTCCACTTTACCAAATGATACTTTTTGAGTACAAATACTTGCCATGTTATTCATTATCATCATCATCTACAGCCTATTAATGTTCCCACTGCTGGGATCATGTTATTGAAAAAACAAAATCGCTATATGTCTGCATATAATATTTGAGTAGTTCCCTCGATTTCGAAAAGATTCCATCATCAGATTCTGTTTTGGTGACCACCTATATGTATATATATATATAGGTAGCGTATATATATATATCCCTTGCAAACAAAAAAAATATTTTGCAAAGCCGTTTATATATGACGGAGTTTTATAATTATTAGAACATATTTTTTATTTCTTTTTTATTATTTCTCAAATTAAGAACCTCCTTCTTTTTGTGAAGTTTGTTAAAAAATCAATGACGTGTGTTAACTACTATCCCGCACTGGGCCCAAGTGTTAGATTATAACCCATTTCCTCTCACAGAATACTTTCTCCCTACGTCCCAGCACTAAAAACATTATACCTAGGCTGAGTACGATATGAATGACTATAATTTAATATCATATTATGTCAAAATTATAAAGAAGGCCATCCAT